>JADMNL010000031.1:101327500-103727500 GCA_016271365.2 Neoceratodus forsteri | reverse complement strand
GCTCGGTCACTCCCCCTCTCTCACTCGCTCAATCCTAATCAGTCTCAAACACTGATTTCCGAAAGCGACTGTGGTATTCTGTGCCAGAAACGTGAAAACACATTTCAGGCAGGATGTGAAAAATGACAGCTGTACTGTTCATAAGGAGGTGTGAAAAAATGCCAGCGTTGAAAATCTGGTGTGAAAATATTACTAATTTACAAAGTTACAAGTGTGTGTGGAAACTGTACAACGCACGTCTGTAACACAGTAATTTTATGGAGTTTCATAACAAAATTTTCAACATAGGCATTTTAACACCTCTGCTCCTGAACAGTGTCACTGTGATTTTGTAATGCGTCCCAAACACTGATTTCACAGCGCCCATGCTATTCTGCAATCGGAAGTAAAACACATTTCAGCCAGGATGTGAAAATGACAGCTGCACTGTTCATAAGGAGATGTGGAAACAATGGCAATGTTGCAAATCTGGAGTGAAAATATTGCAAATTACGAAATTACGAGCGTGCATGGAAACTGCACAACGCATGCTCGTAACACAGTAATTTTATGGACTTTTATCACCAAATTTTCAACATAGGCATTTTAGGACCTCTGCTCATGAACAGTGTCACTGTGATTTTCTTAATATGTCCCAAACACTGATTTCCCCACAGCGACCGTGCTATTCTGCGCTGCAAGTCTGAAAACACATTTTGGCCAGGATGTGGAAAATGACAGCTGTACTGTTCATAAGGAGGTGTGGGAAAATGGCAATGTTGAAAATCTGAAGTGAAAATATTGCAAATTTGCGGATTCTGCGAGCATGCGTAGTGACTGCGCAATGCATGCTAATAAAACAACCATTTCTTTGATTTTTACACCAAATTTGGAACATAGCCTTTTGAGAGCCCACCTCAAGAACACTGGCACTGTCATTTCATTATTCTGTCGAAAGGTGATTCACGCGGTGACCGCGAAATCACCTTTCTGGACCGAATAATGCCATGACAGTGCCTGAATTCACGGAGGGGTCCCAAACACCCCATGTTGAAAATTTGGTGCCACAATTACAAACAATGCCTGAGATATGCATCACAGTTGAAAAACTATTTATTCCATTATACAGCTTACTGGCATTTCCTCAGTTCGCGGTTGGCTTTGAAGAGTGCAGACGTGTTCCCGGTCCACTGTAGATCGTCACGCCGGACTCCGCAGGTAAGTATAAGGTGAGGGGGGGTGTGAGGAGGCAGGGTGCGCAGAGGGTGGGTGCGGGTTGTGGGAGGGGGCAGGGAGTCGGCGAGGGACCGTTTTCTTTTGTCACAGGTACTACAAACAAAACCATTGCGGGACAGTTTTTTTTTTTTTTTACAGGACCCTTTGGCACGCTGGGGTGATCTCCCAGCATGCCAACACAGTGTTTTTTTTGGGAGGCGCAGCTCTAGTCGACGGGGTATTGGGCACCCCCATCAGCACAAAAGGGAGGGGCGCAAGAGTCGAGGGGGATAGGGCACCCCCTCGGCACAACTGCAGTGCGTGTTTGGGGGGAATTATGCCAATGGGGAGGGCTCCCTGCTGGCAAATAATACTTATGGGGACATAATGTTGACGGGAGTGGGCTTCCCCATTGGCAACATGAATATTACCGTTACAGCCACTGAAGCCGACGGGATTGGGGCCCCCATCGGCAAATGATACTTTGCGGGGGACATAATGCCAGTGGGGAGGCTCCCCATAGGCAACATGAACATTGCGTTATGGCCACTGAAACAGATGGGGATTGGGGCCCCGTCAGCACACAAACACTGGGGGCACATGCTGCGGGGATTGGGCACCCCTTGACACGGGGGAGCTTCTCATATTGTTTGTGAACACGGTGGCAAGCCACCGTCATGTTCACAAACAATATCCCAGTACTAAGGTTCCGCCCAGCAATGATAGGTCGCTCTCTCACTGCAGTTGAATGGCTTACGCTGCAATGACGAGGTGGCCCCCAATTGCAGTGGCTGAAATCTTACAAGGTTGTGGCATGCTGGCTGAACTAGTGTCAGCAGCAGCGTGCCACCCCATTGGCGAAAGTGGACCAAGCCTCCAAAGGCTGTGGTAGCATTGGCCACAACAGTGCCGCACCTCCACAACTCGCTTCTGCAGCAAGCTGCCACAACATGTTTCTTGCGCATGTGTGCAATCAACATAAAAATGTGATTGGTCAAATAACCATTACATTTGGTATTAAGCTATTGAGCTTTCTTTCCAGACTGGCTAATGTGGAGGCTGAAGATGAATTTTGTTTCTGGGAAATGCTGGTTTCAGCAACGATAAACATTGTGGCATTTTTCTGGTTAAGTTAGGACATTAAACCTTCCATTTGAGCAGGTGAACACCAGTGAGCCCAGATAATATCTTGCCACTGATTGGAATTACTCTAGTTAACCAAACATACAGAGACCAGCAAAATGTAAATTGCTAAGTAAGTTGGTAGGTTTGGAAGGAAGTAAAGATTCCGGTATTTGCGTGGCAGATACCAGATATTCATCAGTTTCTTTCTTTCTCCACTGTGTCACAGGCAGAGTACTCAGGTACACAGCCATGTCCTCTTTGTGATGAAGCGTCAAAATTTTGCCAGGAGGTAGTCCAGCGCGGCAGTGAAATCCTCCTGCTATAGAACCCTGTTGCCTGACTTTGTAAGAGCCAGAGTCTGGAATATTGTAGCTGAAATGGAATGAGTTGCCAGAGAATATTATTGTCAGCGAGAGTAAAGACAAATTTAAAAAGAGGTTAGACAGGTTTTTGGCTGATGGTGGTAAATTAAAATTTTATAATGATCCATAACAGATACCTTGGGCTACGACCCTTTCTGCTCCTCCTGCAATAGTGAGAAATGTGACAAATGTGACTGCAGATTAGATATTGCGACATTGGCCAATGTCTAGAAACAGTAGTCCCCTCTTGTTACAATGTACAAAATGGCACTCAGCCAGTAGCAGCCTCCCACGTACCCCAACGGTCCGGTCAGAAGATTTGCTCAATGAAAAAGTGGCAGGTGCAAAGTAAAATCTAGGTTCTCCCCCACACAGACATGACACCTGCCCCCCTCGCAGTAAGCATCGCCTTACCTATCAGCTCCCCTTCACTAATGTTGTTGCTGTGGTTCTACTCCCAAACAGCACTCACCCAGTAGCAGCTGTGCACGTAGCCCCGGTCCGGTCAGAAGATTTCCAGAATGAAGGAGCTGCAGATGGAATGTATAACCTATCAACTCCCCTTCAGTAATGTTTTCGCTGTGGTTCTGTGCTGAACATGCCATCATTGCCATCTACATGTCACAAACAGCAAGACTCTAACAACAGTTGCATGATCAGGGCGTGCTGGGAGAGGAACACAGTGGCTGCGAGGGCCAGGCCCGTCAGAAAAAGCGTGACACTGCTGAAATCCATCAGATCATGACCTGCTGGTAGGACACTGAGAGAGCCATGTTACAAGTATATAACCCACTCAACAGCATGGGTCTACTTCAGAATTAATGCGCCTGGGTGGTTGGAGGGCATGAGGCCACCTCACCCCCAGGTGTGAATTAATTCTCAAGTAGGCCAATGCTCTCTCTTTGTTAATGCTTACTTGTCTTTCCCCATTCTCAACGCACAAAACTCTGTTTACTGATCTGTTCATTTTTACAAGTTGAACACCCCAGTTTTAATCAGGGTCAGAGCTATCCTTCCTGGCATTAAATTAAGCATGTATTTTGCTTACCACTTTCCAGAACTCAGATGGATCCAAGTAAATCTATGTCATACTTCTATACATGATTTTTTATGTATAATGTCTAAGGTTCTACAGATAATGGGCCATATGCATGAAATGGTGGAAAGTAAGCACCAGAGGTGTGTACCCCGTCCATGTAACTACGCACCTGCATACAGGTGCTTACAGGCCAGTATGAACTAATGCCAGCCACCTGTCCATGGCCCTGCCCCCCTGATGCACAGGATCGTGGAGGGCGGATGGGAGTGGAGTAGTAGACCCAAGCAGGAAGTCAATGGGATGCCCCTCCTGGGTCCCAGAATGGACCCCCTGCACTGTGGGAGCAGGGGTATGTGGGAAGGTGCAGGTCCGGTTGCATGCATAGCAAACACAGGCACCCAGGGAATGGACTGATGGTGCCCCTTGACTAATGGTCCCACCCCCTGTCTGGGACCTGTCCCCAGGACACCACACCTTGCCAAGTGCACAGATACCCCCACATAGAGCCCCCACCCAGCCCGTAATACTGATGTCACCCTCCCCCCATCAACACCAGGGCCCCACCTGGTCCCATATTTCTGTTGTCTTACTCCCCACCCACAGCAGGGGCCCGCTAGTCCCATAATACTGAGTGTCACCCCCATCAGAGCCCCTTCGGTCCACATGTCAGTGATGTTCCCCCTCCTGCAACCAAAGCCCTGGCCTGCTGGACACTGTCAGTACCGCATTCTTGACCACCCCGTCCCTGGTCCCGGCCCCCTGCCACCTCATTGGTGGTTAGTGGGCCCCACAGACTAACCAACACCACTTCTGTCCCCAGTACTTGCACTTGAGGTGCCGCAGTGATGGATGGTGAGCAGCACATCCCTCTGCACCCCTTGGTCACTCTGCCTGAACTGATGCTGGAGGCGCTGTCTATCTGTAGGGAATAGGCGATACACTCCCAGCATCAGTTGGATGGTGGGTGGCCAAGGTGGTGTGCAGATGGATATGCTGCTTGCTGTCCATCGCCGTGGCACCAATGTGCAGGTACTGGGGATGGGGACAGTGTTGTTAGTGCTGCGGGTGGAGGCCACTAGCCACCAATGAGGCAGCAGGGGAGCTGGGATCAGGAGACAGGGGGTGGTCAAGCGGTGCATTACCAGACAGTTTCTGGCAGGATGGGGCTCTGGTTGGGGGAGCGGGGAACGTCACTGACATGCGGACCAGGTGGGGGCTCTAATGTGGGTGAGGGTGTGTGACACCAGTATTACGGAACTGGGCAGGGGCTCTGCTGTGGTTGGGGGGTAAGAGAACAGAAATATGGAACCGGGTGGGGCTCTGCTGTGGATGTAGGGGTGAGATGACAGAATGATGGGACTGGGCATAGGCTCCTCTGTTGGGGCGGTGAAATGACAGAATGACGGGACTGGGGGGGGTTCTATGTGTGCGGGGCTTGGCACATACCACAGTTGCAGCAGGATCCCCTTGCCATATCCAGCACCCTCCTGTGCCCCCCTGTGTGCAGCACTATGCACTTTTGTGAATGACATGCAGTCTGGGCACACCTCCATCTCTCCCCGTGGACCGCCCTGGTGCATAGCTACCCACTGGGCCACGGAATTGGGTGGGCATCTGGACTGTGATTGCCATGGTACCCCAGCTGCATGGCATTCATGTGTACTGTTGCCTTCATGCCTCAGATACATGGCGTGTAGGCAACCCTTTTGTTTTGTGCATAGACACCATTATTTTTTTCTTGTCTCCCTTTTACAAACCCTGCTTGGTCTGGATGTATGCATGAGGGGAGAATTTTTTTCTGTTCAAGAGGTAATAATCTTGTAGTCAGCCGTGAGTAATGCTATTGGGTGGTAAGACACACACTGGGTAGGGTCCTTGCCCTGTTTAGGAAGCACAGTTATCATGGTAGACTGAGAGGAGGGGGGGTAGGACACCCTCTGCTAGGGTTTCTGTCACCATGTCAAGCAGTGGGTCGGTCAGCTGGTGGGCAGAAGTCTTGAAAAAATCAAAGGGAAGGCCATCGGGTCCTGGGGCCTTTCCCCCCACAACCCCCCTAATAGCTTGTGTTATCTCCTGTTTAGTGAAGATTGAGTTCTGTTCTCCAGAAGGTGCCACTGGGATAGGAGCTTTTTGAAAAAAGTTCTCCATCTGCTCAGGAGTGGGAGTGACCTCTGAGGTACATAAAGTTTTTTAAAGGAGTAAAAGACTTCTCCAGTCCTCCTAGAGTCAGATGTGTTATCCCCAGCTCCAATTTTCATCTCAGCTATGACCTTCTCCCCCTCCCTCTTTTTCAGCCGTCAGGCCAAGTATCCCTTCCCCCATCCCCATCGAAGTAAGACCCAGCCTTGGACAGGAGGACTGACCTTTCGATGTTAACATTGCTCAGGGTATTATATCTCACTGCAATTACTGTAACACCTGGTACGGGGCAGGGGTTTGCCTGTTCACATGTGCCCTCTCACAGGCCTGTCTTAACTTCCAACTGAGTTAGCGCTTGCTCCTGCACATTTTCTTATGAGCTGTAAAGCTATTACCTGCCCCTGACATAAGTTCTTCCCCTAATAGAGTGGAACGTGTCACCTCTTTTATTACTGGGTAAGAATTCAGTTAGGGTGCCAGTCATGAATTTTTATATTTTCATCTTTTAGGAGTGTAGGATCTAGGCGCCAGCATCTGAGTTGGTGGCAGGCAGTACTGCCCGACAGAAACATGGACAAAGAGGCATGGGACAGACAAGCATGGTCAGAAATCAGGGTGGGGAGTACCATAGTAAGAGGTTCTTGAAAATTGTCCAGGGTCACCAACAGCCTTTCTATCTGGGCATATGAAGGGTGGGCATGGGAGAAACATACTCCCTCCCTGCCACTGGGTGATGGTGTCTTCGGGCATTCTATCAGAGTAAAGTCGGACTCTAGGGAGCTTGGTGCCTTAGCATTCTTGGACACTGGTGTTGGGTTGGGGTTGGACCTGTCGAGTACAGTGTCACTTATGCAGCTGTAGTCCCCTCCCAGAATCCGGGGCCTGGGAATTTAGCCACGTCAATATCTAACTTTTGATAAAAGTCGGCTCATCAACATTTACTTATTTTATTTATTTATTTCAATTCTAGGATTACAATTACCTTTGAGCCCAGGGCTCTTTACAAAAAGGTTCCACGTCAAGACATAGGTATCACATGACAATAGACAACATTGTTACACAAATAAGGGTAAAGGATATCAAATTAATTTTGAACAGACAGGGAGAGGGTAAAGTTGAAAGTAAGAGGACAATAGGGGAGGGTGGTAGAAAGAAATGGGAAGGGGCAAATGAGGAAGGTAAGAAAATGAGAAGAGAGGAGAGGTGGGGGGTAAAGGACAAGGAGGGGTGGGGTGAAGCAGCCAGGAAGGTGGCATTGTCAGGTGCTGTGGAGCGTATGGACCCATATACTGAGCTCACAGAAAGTGATCCTGCCCCAGCCAGAGTAATCAGTGCCAGGATGTAACACCCTCCTTGGTCCCTCACCACATTGGTCATTGAGCCTTGAACCCTTGCTGGGAGCCAGATAGTCACTCCCCTAGCCTAGGAACTATGGCACAAGGCTTCCCAGCTGCCCACCAGCTGCCACTGGTTCTCTCAAATTCGGTCTTGCTAATGTGCATTTATTGCATCAAAGGATGCTCATTTTCAGTTTTCAGCAGCCCCAGCATCTTTCTCTGTCTGATGTTGTTGTTTAGGCCATTTGCACGACCAGGTTACTAGCCATGAGGTAAAACTGTGACGAATCTGCCATTAGTTGTGGTTCCCACACCACACATTACACAAATAAGATCTGCCAGTATACAGCAAATCCAAGAACCTAGCTGTAACATATCAACATCTGAATTTTCCCTTTCAGACCCACCCCTTCCGCTCCTCCCACCCAATATCCCAAGCACCAGTATCCTCAACATAACAGTGTACACAAACAGAACCATGAAATGCAAACATGAAACCCCCTGCTATCCCTCCCCCTTCCGTTGTTAGGATGAACCCTAGCAGCTCCTTACCCATCTTTTTTTTTTCCAATTTTCTTTCTGCTCCCTCACACCCCTTAGGACTCACTCCAGTGTGGTCGCACAGATTGGCTTTCTCCGCTCTGTCTTAGGTCTCCCTAGGTCTAGCCTCCATCTCAGGACTTTCCTCACCACATTCCCACCCCCAACCACCCAGCTCTGAGACCCCTGAGGTGGGACCACCTTACTCATTTCATTTTTCATTTTTATTAAAGGTTAAACCATTGAGTAGTAACGCATTTAAAATGATGACCCATACTCCTCTGGTACTCGATCTAGAATCTAGTATGATGGCCAGAGTGTGGGAGGAGATCCGGATGCTGGCTGGGGCAGACCCGGCACTGAGTGTGTGGGCCATCCACTGGACCCACCATCGCCTTCCCAGGTGCCAGGACTTTTTCCTTGTTTTCTGGCCCCACCCCCTGAGACACGGATGTGCAATGCCATCCTATGTGCAATATGTGTGCTTCCGCTCACACCTGCAGGATGACTGCCGATTTCTTCCACTTCTCAAGTCCCAACTGCAGTGCACCCAGTCACCACTGGGTGCCACTGGCATCGTACAACCAGGTCCTCCCTCCTGCCCAGGAGAGGAAGGCAGTCCATTGGACGCTTAATCCTCTCCTCCCCGTCCAACCCCAGGCTCCCCGAGCTTGCTTCCGAACCCGAGTCACTGACATGGCATCCAGCACCTCAACCCTCAGTGCCACCAGGCCAGCTTCTCTCACCATCTTAAAGAGCAGGTATCTAGTTCAGTATCCCCCAAACATAATGTATAACTCACCTGGCTCTTACATGATGGACATACATATTTCCAGTAATTTCTCCATGTTTTAGAAGTTATATTACTCATAAAATTGTCCCCAGCCACCACAGCCACAAATGGACAGACCCCCACATAGGCACACGCAGCCCCATTTTGTGAGGTCATAAATGAACGGCACATATGCGCGTCTCATTCAGTTTGATGGGGCAAGTTTTCTAAACATTTTATTTACATATAGAGTTGAGATTCTAATAAATCAAAGCGACCGCTTGACTAATGATTTTAATAAATCAAAGCGACTGCTTGACTTACAGAGACCCTGTTAGTCAAGCGGTCACTTTGATTTGTTAAAATCTCAACTCTATACGCTAATAAAATGTTTAGAAAACTTGACCTCATTGAACTGAATGGGGTGTGCACACACACCATTCATTTTATGACCTCACAAAACGGAGCTGCGTGTGCCTACGTGTGGGCATGTTGTCCACTTCAGAAAGTGGCTCCATTTTTGGCTATGGTGGCTGGGGACAATTTTACGAGTGATATAACTTCTAAGACTTGGAGACGTTACTGGAAATATGTATAGCCATCACACAAGGGCCAGGTGAGCTATACAATATGTTTGGGGGAGAGGGAAGTTTTCAACTAGGAACCTGCCTTTAAGGACACCACAGCATTCCATCAAGTAACACTGTGTTGTGCCCTGTCCCTCTCCCGATCTCCCCATTGTCAAGCTAACCATTGCCTGACTTTGTTTTCCTTGAAACCTATGAGGTTGTTGCCATGTACATCTGGGCACATCAGTTTGACTCTGTGATCACTTTGGCCCAGATATTCAAACTAGCCCAAAATGTGCGCACAGCAGGAGCAAGCACAAACCAATTGCATATGTGCACAGGTGCGATATTCAAACATGGAGCAGAACAAATTGCGCAAGCAGCCAACGCCTGAATATCGCACATACTGCACCATAGCGCAACCAGGAAGGAGAAGTTGAGAGAAAGGTTGCGCGCATAGCTAACCAGGCAGCCCAGCTGAGCAGTCCAGAGGTGCCATAGCTAAGCAGAGCCCCCCAGAGCAATGGAACTGCACATCCAGGGAGGCAGGCTGGGGCTCACCGCCAGCCATGCCACACATGGGCACAGGAACACACTGCAGAACCAACAAGACACCTGCACACCCCAAGCACAGCATCACTGGGGTGGGACGGATGATCTACTGGCCCATGGGGACAAGCCAACAAAGCACAGCAGAGCCATGACACCCCAGCACAACCACTGGCAGGCTGAGAGTGCCACACACAGGGGGTTGACAACCACAGTGCACATCAGCCCCCCGTACGCACAGCACACCCTGCACCGTGACCCCAAGACACCACCCATGTGCAGTGACTGGCACTGCAGGAAACCATGCATCCCCCCCAGCACACGTCAACCCCATGCAGCAGAGAAGCATACAAGCCAGACACACCCTGTGCACCCAGCAGTGGGTGGCAGCAGACGGCAAGGCCAACAGAAAGTCACTGCCATGCCGGAGATACCTCCCCATGCACACACACACGCACACACACACACACACACACACACACACACAGAACCATACCACCCCAGATGGCATGTACACCACTGCAACTGAGCAACCATAGCCAGCTGCAAATCAGAGACCAACACAGTATTCATATCAAAATATAAATGTATTCTCAAAATGTGTAAAGTACAAAACAATCAACCAGAACTATTTACAAGGGGGGGGTACGTGTACAAGGTAGGGGTGGGCAAGGGGTAGGGATGAACAACTTGGAGAGGGAAGGCAGGGTGGTAGGGATGGGTGAAGTGGGAAGGGTAATGTGGCCTAAGGCCCAGCAGGCTGGTCGTCCTCTGCCTGGTGCCGCTGTTCTCGGCGATGCCTCCTCCACAGGCCATGTCTACGTATGTCACTCAGGATGGCCTGGTTGTCTACGGACACTTGTGTTAGCCCATGTATGTCCCTCTGATCCCCTGAGAACTGTGAGGCCTAGGAAAATGGGAACGACAGTCAATGGCTGTGACTGACCACAGCCCTGAACACCACCCAACCTGCAAGCCATATAGCCCAATGTCCCACACCTGTGATGGCATGCACCCACCCACAGTGAACATGCACATGGCCATCACAAACAGGCGGCACCAGCTATGTGCACCACTGCACACACACACACTGCCCATGTCCATCACAGCACAAACAAGGCTGTCAAGTGACATGGCAACGTGGTGTGATGCCAGTTACACAGCTATGTGCCCAGTGCATGCATGGACCACCAGTGACACATACACAGACGTGCTGTGACACTGGACAGTGATGCATGTCACCTGTGTCGTGCATACATACATAGATACATAGACAGTGTCGGCAGATAAGGGCCTATGGCCCACCCAGTCTGCCCATTTGAGCTTGTAAGTTCAGTTTGTTTTCCTAGAAGTCTGTTGCATCTACCCTGACCTCCAGAATTCCTTTATGTCTATCCGTGCATTCTTAAATCCTGTGATTGTTTCAGCCCCCACCACTTCCTCTGGCAGGGTGTTCCACTTGTCCACCACCTGTTCTGTGAAGAAATTCTTTCTCATGTTTCCTCTGAATCATCCTCCCTCCAACTTCATCCCATGCCCTCTAGTCCTGGAACATCTTTTCGCTTAAAATAGTGTTTTCCTGCACCCTGTTCCTCCCTGTAAGATACTTGTATGTCTCTATCATATCCCTCTCTCCTACTCTCCTCCAGGAGTACATGTTCAGTTCCTTCAACCTGTCTTCATAGGACTTGTGATGCAATCCATGCACCATCTTTGTTGCCCTCCTCTGAACCTTCTCTACCCAGTCTATGTCCTTACGTAGGTATGGTCTCCAGAACTGTACACTGTACTCCAGGTGGGGCCTCACTAGTGTCTTGTATAGTGGAATTATGACCTCCCTTTTCCTGCATGGTTGTGTTGTGCATGGCTGGTGGTCTTGCCCCCCCCCAGCATGCAATAGCATCCATGACGTAATGATACACTCCTCAAGCAGCTGGGTCTGCCGCTGCTGCTGCTGCTGTTGCTGCTGGGGCACAACACCCACTGGCACCGGGGCCCTGGCATGGCCCTCCTCACCCCGTGCCTGCATCCTCACATCCCGGCCTGTGGGAGACATATGTTGAGAAAAACATCAGTGTGACTCCAAAGCAGACTGCCCCCTGCCCCAGTGAGAGTGCCTGCCCACACAGCCAGACCCATGCATCTCACACCTGCACACACTGACACAGCCAACCATGGCAGAGCCATCACCTATGCACAGCCACCAAAACACACTCACACCCCTACAGAGAATACAGGTGCATAGATGGTACACCCACCTGGCCTAGGCACCACGCCCCTCCTGGCACGTGACCGCAGCCAATCCAGAAGATGAGGATCCCTCCGGCGGAGGTCACTGTACCGGTGCTGGCACTGCTCAGCTGACTGGCACCATCCAGTGACCCCCACCAGGTCACTGGCCACTCGCTGCCAGACCTGCGTCCTAGCAATGGTGAGGGTCACCTCACCATACAGTGCCCCATAGTGGGGCTCCACTAGGGCCACCAAGTTGGCCACTTCTACAGGGCTCCACTGCACTGCTCTTCTGCTAGCCATGGTACCAACTTTACAGCAGGCAATATAGTTGCCCGCTGCGCCGTAACCCCACATGGAGATGTTGCGCAATAGACCACCACAGGTTCCAATCGCTTGTTCAAACAGCCGTCACTTCACATAGCGCTGTCACCAGACAGCGCAATAGGCCGCATACACGCATAGCGGCAACAGCGCCAGGGGCAAAGGTCGGACACCAGGTCATGGGCAAGCAGCGCAACGCCAGCGCCATCTGACGATACGCATCCCGCGCGACCGACCAGCTGCGCACCAGTGCCACAGTGGACTATGCGCGCAGTAGTGCCACAGCGCCATATAGTGCCCAGTGCTGTAGCGCCACTGGCACAATGGTGGCCATGGCCTGAATTGCTGATCGCGCACAGCACATCAGCAGCGCGGCAGATGCCTGCGTAAGCTATCTGGGCATGCGCAATGCAGTGTACCACACAGTCACAGATCTGCGCCATTGGCTCAGCCGACTCAACCGTATTGCGCAAAGCGCAAATTCGTGATATTCAGCCGACACATGCAAATCATCTGATCAACCATTCAAAGGTGCAGTGGCGCGATTTGCATGTCATTATAGTT
This sequence comes from Neoceratodus forsteri, assembly GCA_016271365.2. Taxonomy (NCBI): domain Eukaryota; kingdom Metazoa; phylum Chordata; order Ceratodontiformes; family Ceratodontidae; genus Neoceratodus; species Neoceratodus forsteri. The sequence continues at coordinate 103,714,754 of JADMNL010000031.1, read as the reverse complement.
GCTCCACTCCTAATTTGCATGCATTGCGCTATAAATGTGCGACATTGGGCTGCGCTGGCCAGATTCGGGTACTGCAGGTGAGAGGTGAGTTGCATGCTGTGTGATGTTCTGGACAATGATCATGGGAAAATGCTGTAGACTGCACAGTGACAGGTGTCCACTTCCCCCCATACAGATCGCCATGACCGAGCAGAGCCAAGGTGAGGGTGAGGATGGTGGGCGTAGGAAGAGGCCCAACTTTACCCCAGCAGAGACAGAGGCCCTCTTCCAGGCCTACCTGGATGAGGATCCACTACTGAGTGGACGGAGGGGCACCCCTCAGTCCCGTGTGGCTGCATGGGAGGGGGTAGCTCGGGCCGTGAACCTGCACCGAAGCCACCAGCGCTCCGTGCGGGAATGCAAGAAGAAGATGGGGACAGACCGCAGGAGGTTGAAGGAGAAGGTGGCAGCCTTCAGGGCGGCACGTGCTGGCACTGGCGGGGGCCAGCCAGTGGTGTTGGAGCTGACCCCGGCTGAGGAGACACTGGTTGCATCAATGCAGTGGAGCGCTATTGAGGGCGTACCAGGAGGTGGATTCCAGACAGCTGGAAGCCCATCACTGCACGGTATGACATGGTGGTGGTGTTGAGGGGGGTGGGGGGAAGGTTGTTCACATGCACTCACATGTACTCTCTTTCTGTTTCAGATCCTGTTCATCTTCAGGAGATGGTGGTGGTGGGTCCAGGCAGTGATGATGACCTGCTGGACATGGAGGAGGGTCCATCCACCTCTGTCACCAGCCAGCATGCACTGCAGCAGCATGCAGCTGGGCCGCCAACTCTGGTGTCGGTGATTCGGTGCGGGGTGCACAGCCTGTGTCTCAGCAGTCTGGCATGCAAGCATGCCAGCACACTGTGACTATGGCTGTAGCACGCACCTGCACCATTGATGATGCAAGGACTGCAATGGGCAGTGATAGGTGTGTGTCCCATGAGCGGACACACAGCAGGCCAGCACGTGCCCTGGGCCTTTCTGGTTCCAACTTGTGTACCAGCATGTTGGCGCAGTCCCAGGCTGTGCCTGTCAGCACTGGTGGGGCAGCACGGTGGCTGTGCAGGTGTCTGGCACTGTTGCTGCCACAGCAGTAGGAACAGTGGACCCTGGGGCTAGCGGTTGAGGGCAGCAGCAGCAGTCACCCACCAGGTCTGGGGTACAGTGTCAAGTGGTGGCACATGTCCGCCACCCTTGATCCGCCCATTCCTGGTCCTGGCGAACAGCGCCCACCCTCAAGGGGTGTTGTGCATCAGGACCTTCCACACCCTGGGGACAGGATGCGTTGGGGCACAGTACCCATTGGACGAGCACACCGCCTGCTGCAGGAATCAGTACAGCTGCAGAGGCGGGTTGCAAAGTCCGTGGAGCACTGTCTGTGGCTGTGGGCGACACAGCAGGGGTGTGCTCTGAACCGTGCAGAGCTGGTTGGTATGCGAGACCGGATGTGACCCGCATTGACAGGCTGACCCAGGCAGTGGTCTCTGTCGTCGATGCATTAGACACGCAGTCAGGTGCCCTGTCCCGCACACCCCACAGTTCCTCTCACTCCCGTTCCGGCATCGTGCGACACCAGGCCTGTGATGCGGGTTCTGTGGCCATCCCGAGGCACCCCTGGTGCAGGTTTGTTCGCATGCTGCAGACCCCTGTGCGGGCAAGGTCGCGTTCACGCAGTGGGACCCCTGGTGGTCCAACAGTGCCACCCCATGTGGCCCCTGCTTAGTCTGCCAGTGCTGTTGGGTCACGGCGGGGCCACCCATGCATCCACGGTGGCTGTGGGACAGTGCTACATGACTGACCTGTCTCCCAGTGCAGGCCCTGTCTGGTGCTGCCCTGTGTGCAATGTGTGTCATGGTGGGCAGTGCACTGCTGGGTGCTCTGCTCACCACGCCGACACACGGACCACCTGCACACCCTCCCAACTGCTGTCCACAGGTGTGTGTGCATGATGATGCCTGCATTGTACTGTACACCAAGGTGCAAGGGTGCCCAGCATCTCACACACGTACTTGGACAGTACAGGTGGTGGGGGTGGTCGGTGGTTCTGTGTGTTAGCAATGTCGGTTCTGCTGTGCTGTGCATCTGCCCATGTACGCTCTGTGCCTGGTGTGTGTGTGTGTCCATATGAGTCTTTACCCCTCCCTGATGGTATGTTTGCATGCCTGGACCCTTCCACTCCCCTGGCCGTCATGCACCCCTGGTGTGTTACCCTGTGTGCCTGTGGTTTGCGCATGGACAGTGTTGGTTGCACATGTCCCCTTGACTTACCTGTGTTCTGCATAGTGCTCCTCTGTGATGGTGTCCCAGTGCAGCTGGGCCTGCCGGATCAGTCGGGGGTCCCGCTGTCCTAGGGGGCTGCTCATCACCATCAACACCAGCGCCACTGGCGTCCCCATTGCTGTCCCCTCTTCAGCCTGTCAGGCTATCCATGGTCTTTGGCCATGTTGTGCAGGATGCAACAGGCCAGGAATATCCCACAGGCCTTTTGGGGCTGTACTGTGAGGCACCGCGGAGGTGTCTAGGCATCGGGCGTGCCTTGAGCATCCCAAACACCGGCTCTATGATGTTGCGTGTGAAACATGGCGCCTCATTATAGCGTTGCTGCGATAGGGGTCATGGAGCGCCCGGTACAGTGTGAGCAGCCAGGGACGGAGTGGGTATCCGCTGTCACCTGTGTGGAGATAGTGGAGATCAGTCCATGTTCAGGTCCATATTGCCCATATCCCTGTGTGCCACTACCATGGCACCTGTGGCATTCCCACCCTTGCCCCGAGTTTGCATTCCATACATGTGTACTCACCCACTAGATGGCCTGTGGGGATGTCCCCACTCTCGAATCGATGGCACAGTGCGGACTGATACCATATGAAGGCATCATGTGCTCCACCAGGGTGTGTGACACAGACATTGATTATGCACCCAGTGGCATCACACACCACCTGGCAGTTGACACTGGAGAAGCCCTTTCTGTTCCTATATGCAGCCCCATCGGGGCCAGGTGGTGTGCGAATGGCCACATGGTTGCAGTCTATGGCCCCTAGCACGCCAGGCATATGTGCTACCCTATGGAACTCCTGCATGTTTGCTGTACGCTCTGCCGCGGTGCTGGGGAAATGGATGTACTCCACAACATGTGGCAGCAGTGCGCTGAGGAATTGGGTGAGGATGCGTGACGTGGCCGACTGTGTGATGCCTGTGATGTCCCCTGTTGGCCTCTGGAAGGTGCCCGTGGCGAGCAGGCACATGCAGGCTGTCACCTTGGTCTCCACCGACAGAGCGTGACTCCATCGTGAGGGTGCCTGCATCACATCACTGCACAGCTCACAGAGCCGTCTCAGTATTGCCCTGTTCAGGCAGTACCAGCCCACGATCTCTACATCTGTGTACAGCTCAAAGCTGATGCGGGCACGGTACTGCCTGTTGGGGGCATACTGCCGATGGGCCCTTCCACGGCCACGTCCCCCTGCAGCATGCATTCTCACCCTTCTCATTACAGCTTCCATGTGGAAGCTGGCATATCCATCTCCTGGCTGACCCCCCCTGGCTGCTGTTGCTGTGTTCCCCCGCTGTCCTCACTGCTACTTCCACTGCACCGGGCACCCCCCACTGGCCTCTACAGCCTATGGCCCACGCTTGCCTTGCCTGCCCTATCCTGTCTCTGTCTGTCTGTCTGTCTCTCTCTCTCTCTCTCTCTCTCTCCCCCACTTGGCATCCTTGTAGCGTTCTTGCGCCACTTCCTTGAGCCTTTTTATTTTGGCTCATTTCCGCTAGTGCGCAATTTCCGGCTGTTCCGCTATTGCGCATTAAAGTCTTTGGTCTCGCATTGCCTCTTTATACATGGATCCACCCCTTGAGTTGCGTATGCCTTCATTTTCATTCGTGTACTCATCTCAGCATGTTTTAGGTGGCTAACTGCCTCCGTAATAATCGCAAATGGCGATTTTGGACTTGCGCATGCGTTAAACCCGTTGCGCATGGCGAACCCTTTTGAATATCTGGGCCTTTAATTATAACAGCATAGGATAAGAGAAAAAAAGTTAAGATTTTGAAGCCTGCCACAATCGTGTATTGAACTATGTTCAAGCCCTGCAGGGGGGACTGGTTGCATAGTCAGTCCCAATTCTGGGCTTGTGCCCCACCCCCCACGCAGCTCAGTTTCAACTCTCCTCTTCCTACATCTGCAGGTGTTTTTGTATAGTGACATAACACAGTACATAGTGTAAACTGAGCCACAGTGTGAAGCATAATAGTTCCAGGTCAGGCCCAAATTCACTCCTTTTGTGCCTTAATCCACGTAGTTGTTACTTTCCACAAACGAATATTTGTACCACTTAGATCATACTGGAGGAGATCTCTAAATGGTGGGGCTTGGCTAAGTGAGGCAATTAGCGAAAAGGAATTTTGCCTTGCTCCTGCTGTCACCTCTAACCCCTGATGCTCATGGTCTTTGCCTTGCAGTGATGGTAAAACAAGTGATTTAGAGATGCTCAAGGGTAATACTGAGCAGACTATAACAAGTGAAATCCTATACACAGTCTGAGAGGAAGTCTTGCATGTGTTCTAGTTCACATCTGAACAGGCTGTGCTGTCACCAGCAGGTATGGCATATGATATGAGCCGAATGCAGCCACCATCACCTCCCAACAGTGCTTCACTTGTTGATGGAGAGTGGAAGAGAATGCTGGAAGGGGTGGGCAAACCATGTCACGCAGCCACAGTGCCCATGCTTCTGCTGATACCTGCATTCCCACATGCAGTCAGAAGGGCTCTAGGGCTGCATCAGGTAGGGGCTTGGGTGGCTATTGGATGTTACCCTGTGAAAGCGATGAGGTTGCTGCAATCGGGGCTTGATGTGAAATGTACCTCTTGGTGTGACACCATAAATCCAAAGGTTAGCTGGAGACCCCCATGGACCACACATGGGGCAAACAGTGGGGTTGACAAGCCAAAATCCACCCCATAGAGGGGCAGTGAGAGCTAAGGAATGAGGGAGCAGAGTGAAGTACATGGGGACTCACTAAAGCTGCAGAGTTCCACCCTGTCGTTGCCTGCATCTCCAACTTGAAAGATGGGCATTTTGGGCACAGAGGCACCATTTTAGTTTAGCTTGCACTGGGCAGCATAAAATTCTGAAGCCCTCACCATATTAAGGATTGAATTTTGTCAGGTTACATAGCAGAATGTATGGTAATTTAGCTTATCATTTTCTCAGTATCAGCAGAGAGGAACATGACAGCATGGTGTAAAGTGCACGTTATAAGTGGCGTATTCATTGCTTTTGTGCTGCTTCAGTCTAAATACTGGGTAAAGGTCCTGCACTGCACATAAATGTAACATTCCATACAGCACTGTGACCATACATGATAGTTAGCTAGGCTGTAACTCTGATTTTTCTGGGCTCTTGTGTTTCTCGTCTCTTCCCCCCACTGTCTGTTGTCCACCCTCACCCGTGTAATATACCTGATGTGCAACCATGAGTGACCATGCTGGCCTATACTCTCAGGGCCAATTGCCCGAGGCTGGTGTCCCAATATACTGGGGTCAGGTATTGTAGGGTGGTTGGGTGGGGAGAGAAAAGCACTCACAAATATGGATGACACAGTTCAATTTTACTGGAACGCTGGGGCAGTACTATGGGTTTGTGACCTGCTCTCCGCTGCTGCCTCCTCCTCCTCCACAAATCTTTCAGCAGCTGCTGAGTCAGTGAAATGTCTGGCTGGCCTGCCAGGTCTGTTGACACAAAGTCTTGAGGGATAAAGGTGGGCAAAGTCCCATTCCTCAGATGCATTTTGATTTTACTCCGTTGAACCTCTGGCATTTAATTTGGAGATCTCTCTCAGGTCTTGAAACACAGACACTTGCCCACCCTCCACCAGGACTGGATCATTAGGTTTTGCCACCTGGAGGACCTGTTTCTTGTCAATAAACCTTAGATGTCTGATAAGGAAATGTGAGGCTTCTCACCTGACTTGGGCTTCGATCTTATCCTGTGTGCTCTCTCAGTTTAGAACTGTGGGACCTCCAGCTCCATCTTCTAGTGGGAGACCAGCCAGGCATGTATGCTTTACCCAAATCATTCCCTCAAGCCCTTGGGAGACCAATAATTTGAAAACTGGACCTCCTGGACCAATTTTCTTGGTTGTCTTTCTTGACCTCATCCAATATGGCTTTCAGGCTATTTGGTTCCTGACTCATGTCGCCAACCAGATCTTTGAGTTCACTCACTCTTTTTTTCAGCTTCGTCTAGTCTCGAGGTGTGAGCTGCAGTAGTTTCGGTCAGTCCCATAATGATCCCCTGCAGGTGGGAGATTTGGGCCATAATATTGGTTCAATGGGCTTATACAACCTAGTGTGGAGTTATGTTAATGCAACTTTGTTAATAGACCGAGGAATTTGAATGAGTTGCAAATTGTCATAGATGAATACTTTGGCTGTTCGCACTCTCTGTACCATGGGGAAGTACCACCCTGTCAGGGTACCATAAAAGCTAGGAACCCTCAGGGAGGGTTCCACCCTTAGAGGTGCTGCAAGAAAGATTCCCTTAGGCTAAAAGTACCTTAGGAAGGAGCCCCAAATAAGTACCAAGCAGCAAGTAGTGACCATGGAGTCTGAGTGAGGATAGCTTGATGGCAGCCAGTAATGACTGGAAACAGATGCAGACTGAGATGAGCGATGTCTGACAAATATCGGAACTGATAGCAGAGAGGTATGACTTCTGAAGGAGAAAGGGAACGGCAAAGAAGGAGGACCACCATCCAATTCCATCCAACAGTGGAAACCTACCTGGGTAAACTAATGAAAATGTACTACATTATGGGCTACCTAACTTTTATGACCTTTGGCATGGAGAAGAGGAAAAAACTCCTATGAGGAGGAAACCTCTGGGGATCCAAGGCCTTGGTCACCTTCCCTCCAGGCTTGGGATAATTTAGTGATGACTCAGCTACTGCAGTTTAGGGACCCAATTCAGGGGAATATTTTAGAGGAAGGGCTCTCACTCTATCCCTGTAATGGGAACACCGTGAGGGGGCTGCAAGTGAATTCTGCTGCTAAGGGAGACTCCTGGCCAAGGAGGCCCTCACACCAAAGCTGGAGGAGAAGAGCAACAACTGCTGGAAGGCACTCACCTGGCCTCTATGAGGGAGGCCTGAGAGGAAGCCAAACATTTGAGGGAAGAGAAGCCGTGAGACCAGGTGAACCTTAGGCAGTTGTAGGAGAATAGCTTTTGAAGGATACTGTTGATGTGGTCTGCACATCTGAAGAGAACACCCTTGGACTTAAGGGCCCCACCCTCCAGCAGCTGAAGTCTTAAATGCAACATCAAGAGGTGCCACTAGAGTCGTCTGTGAACCAAACCCGAACATTTCAATTTTCACCTAAACCGAACTTGAACCCTAAAAAACCCAAAAAACAGATGAAACCTGAACCAAGGGCAAAACCAGACCATGTGAGATGAGGAGAACCCACATGGAGGCAGTAGGGTGAATTCATTAGAACTCAAACTCAAACTGATAAATTACACACACAAAAAACCTCGAACTGAACTGAACTCAAACCCAGACTTCTGCTTATCAAATTGAACTGAACCAAACTTGAACTACACTCTGCTGAATCCGAACCAAACTAGAACCCTAAAAAAAACACATCAAACCCTCTCTCTAGGTGCCGCTGAGTCAATCTGCATAACTAATGCTTCCCCTGGAGTGTAGGACATTCTCACTTGAAGGACAGAAAGAGAAGGACCCCACCCAGTTAAGCGACCCACCCTCAAGATGCAGACTTCAAGGGGCAGAGCGAGATTGTCAACTTACAGGGCAGCCCTGGAAGCCATGCTATGGTTGTGGCTGGCATGCATCCAACTGCAGGAAAGTGGGAGGCCGTGATGAAGTCTAATGGCCATGAGCATGTGGAAGAAATGAAACATACAGTAAGCACGGTGGAATAGCTGCTTTTTATCTGAATACAGAGTAGTGGGAGACCATGGCAAAGACTGATGGCCATGAGCATGGAAGAAACGTAGGTAAGGCTGAAGCCATTTTTATCTGAATGCAGAAATAGTGGGCTGTCGCGAAGCCTGATAACCATGCTGACTGAGATATCAAATGACAACTCGGACAATGAATGAGGCTGAATGATACGAGCTTAGACTAAATTATGAATTCATGTCAGCCAGTTCCATAAAGGAGGTTATTGTTAGTTGTTGATTTATTGCAAGTCAAGTAGGCTGAGGCAGTATAAACAAATTAAACTGCTAGGGAAACAGGAGTATATGGGAACCAAAACTAGGAGCAGAAGCTGCTGAGTGAATAACAGAGCACAGAGAGGAGTGGCTGCCTAGCTAGGAGCCAGGTGTAAATGATTTGGGATTGTAGTTAAGAATTAAGAGATTGCTAAAGGTATGGAAAACAAAAACAGCAAATTAGAGCCTGAATAGCACAAGGCAAAAGCAAATGATGAAGGCAGGAAGGTGGGAGAAGTAGAAAGCCCAAAAAAACAAAACTGAAAGAAACACAAGGCACATAAGAACAGAGTGCAGCAGGAATAGGAGACAGAGAGACACACAAACTGCAGCCAGGAAGGTAGAAGTAAAATACGACCTAGAAAGCTGGAGAGGCATAAATGGAGCAGAAAGTCCAGCACAAACCAAGCAGAAGTCCGAAATCACAAGGAAAGGAAGAGACAAATACCAGGAGAAAAAAGAGTGGGGCAGAGCCATGGCAGAGCCTCTGGCTGCAACAAAGAAACAATTACTTTTGAGTGCGGCTGGAAGGATCTGACTTAAAAAGCTGAGGCAGGGTGTGTGGCTGGTTGCTCCACCCACTGAACTGCATGCATAGCCTTTCAATGAACCTGGCTCATCTCCGCCTGCTGGGTTTGATAACGTAGCAGGCATACCCACAAGGATTTCTCCAGCTCTGTCATAACACATGTCTCTGGAGCAGCTGCAGTTTGAGAGCAGGTCCTGGCCTCGTGGATGGTGCACTGGTCTCCCTCTCGTGCAAGTGGCTCAAAAGTTGGCGCTGTCTAGTTCTTTTGCTGTTTGGATGTTACCATGAGGTACCCCAAGAGTTTCATGGGAGAGGGTTGTCTATCAATGCAGGTTATAGCATTATGAGCTGTTAATGGTAGATGGTGCCCTTGGGAGCTCAGCATGTTGCCCAGCCAGGCACCTCCACTCCCAAACTATATCATTCTTATCCCTCAGACTGGCTAAAATTCCAGTACTTCTTTTCTATTAAATTAGATAACATGTTTTTAAAACTTGATCAACATAATAACACAAATTTCAATTACAATACATTAAAGAAGTGCAAGTGCTTTTTAGCTTTGTCTGTGTGGTTATTTTATGTACTTGCTTGAAACCGTGACCAGGGAGGAGCACTGAGCCAAGGCTCATTTCCAGGTGCAACAGGGGAATGGGACAAGGAAAGATAATACAATGACTGGGTAAAATGTGTACAGTCCACACAGGAGCACAGTAGATGCAAACTAAGAACACAATGTCCACAAAGGAGAGGTGGTAGTACAACAAAATTAGTCGGAGGCAAAACTGGCATGCTGTCAGTTTGTTGTACTTAACTTCAGTAAGGCTTTTGCTTTGGTACCACAGAAAAGATTACTGAAGAAGATGGGAGACTTGAGTACAGTTAACCATAGTGAAATGGGTGAGAAATTTGCTAGAAACATAGAAGGTGTCAGCAGATGAGTACCTCACGACCCACCTAGTCTGTCCTTTATTTCTCTTTTATCCTAATGTGACACTGTAGACCCTACTCTGCCCCCGGTTCCTCTCCCCCCACATTTTACTTCCAATATCCCCTTTTGCCTAACCCATGCTTTCTTGAATCCTGTAACTGTGATGAAAAGCCATTGGTCACATAAGGTCAGTGGCCATGTACAATGTATAGGGCCTCCGGGCAGACTGGATGAGCCGGCGGTCCTTATCTGCCAACAATTTCTATGTTCTGGCCCCACCACCTCCGCGTAGGCTGTTCCACAGTCTACCACTCTTTCAGTGAAGAAGTGCTTCTCACATTTTCTCTGAACCTCCCCTTCAAATTTCACAGTATGACCGCTCGTCCTTGAGCATCTTTTCCTTGAAAATGCTTCCTTCCTGTACCTTGTTTTTGCCTGTAGAGGTATTTATATGTTTCTATCATATCCCCCTCTTCCTCTTATCCTCCAGGGAGTAAATGTTTAATTTCCTAAGCCTTTCCTCGTAGGTCTTCCGGTGCATTCCCTGTACCATTTTGGTTGCCCTCCTCTGAACCGCCTCCACCCTAACTATGCCCTTCTGAAGATAGGGCCTCCAGAACTGGACACAGTATTCGAGATGTAGTCTCAGCAGTGATCGGTACAGGGGTATTATTACCTCCCTCCTCCTTCTGCTGGTGATGCCCCTGCCCATGCATCCTAGCATCTGGCTAGCCTTCCCCATTGCCTTGTCACACTGTTTTGCAACCTTTAGTTCAAATTAGAAGGAGACAGCAGATGGTGGTGGTCAATGGAGTTAACTCAGTGGAGAGGAGGTTACATCAGTGGAGAGGAGGTTACGGTAGGGTTCCAAGGTTCTGCTGGGTCTGGTCCTCTTCATCATGTTCATTTGTGACATTGGTGAAGGAATCCAGAACAGGTTGTGTCTCTTAGCAGATGGCTTAAAACTATGCGGGAGGTGGGTAGTGAAGAGGAAATAAAAGATATGCAGAGAGACCTACAGAAGCTGGAGGTGTGATCAAAGGTCTGGCAGTTAAAATTTAACACCAACAGTGCCAGGTAATGCACCTAGGGAAAAAGAACCCCAAGACGGAGTATTGGATAGATGGGGTGAGACAGTATTACAGAATAGAAAAGGAATCTAGGAATTATCATCAGTAACTCCCTTAAACAAATGAGCCAGTGCAACAAGGCCTAAAGCAAGGCTAACAGGATGCTGGGATGTATCTGGAGGGTACTAATAGCAGAAGAAAAGAAGCAGTATTTCCCCTCTACAGATCCCTGTGAGGCCTTACCTGGAGTACTGCGCCCAGTTCTGGGGTCCTTACCTCAGAAAGGACAGGGATAGGTTGGAGACAGTGCAGTGCAGAGTGACAAAATAGGGCAGAACCTATGAAGAATGCTTCAAGGCACTAAATATGTACTCACTGGAAACCTTTAAAGGAATTAACAAAGTGAACTGAGAGGAATATTCAACCTCAATGCCAACACCTGGTCATTTGGACACACATGGAAATTAGCAGGAGGGAGATTCAAGAGGGAAGCGAGGAAGTACTTCTTTACAGAAAGGGTAGTGAAATCTTTAAACAGTCTATCAGCCAAGGTGGTGGATGCAAACACAGAGGATTAAACAGGCCAAGGACAGAATGAAGGGAATAGTGGTTACCTGGGGAGACAAGAGCAGGGAGGAGAATGGGGAGAGGATGGGGAAGGTTATTACCCTGGAGGAACAATAGGTTCCAGGGCAGGTCCCAGGGATTATAGGAAGCATGCGAAAACTGGATGGCCCACTGGTCTTTTTCTGCCATCATTGCCTATGTTTCTGTGTTTCTAAATTGTGCTGAAACCTCAGTTATTGGTGATAGTACTGCAGCATGCAGGAAGAGTATCAGGAATAGTACTAGAAGCATGGCAGAAAAAAGTATTAGTGACAGTACTGACAGCATGACAGAATGGAGCATCAGTGACAGAACTGGTAGCATGGCAGGAAGGAGTATCAGTGACAGTACTAGCAGCATGGCAGGAAAGAAAATCAGTGGCAGGAAACAGTATCAGTGACAGTACTAGCAGTATGGCAGGAAGGAGTATCAGTGACAGTACTGGCAGCATGGCAGAAAGGATTATCAGTGACAGTACTAGCAGCATGGCAGGAAAGAGTATCGGTGACAGTACTAGCAGCATAGCGGGAAGGAGCATCAGTGACAGTACTAGCAGCATGGCGGAAGGAGCATCATCAACAGTACTAGCACCATGGAAGGAAGGAATATCAGTGACAGTACTAGCAGCATATCAGGAAGAGGCATCAAGGGCAGGAAGGAGCATCAGCACCAGTACTAGCAGCATAGCAGGAAGGAGTATCAGTGATAGTACTAGCAGCATGGTAGCGAGGAGCATCAACTTGCAACATGGCAGGAAGGAGTATCAGTGACAGTACTAGCAGCATGGCAAGAATGAGTATCAGTGACAGTACTAGCAGCGTGGCAAGAAGGAGTATCAGTGACAGTATCAGCAGCATGGCAGGAAGGCGTATCAGTGATAGTACTAGCAGTATGGCAGGTAGGAGCATCAGTGACAGTATTAGCAACATGGCAGGAAGGAATATCAGTGACAGTACTAGCAGCATGGCAGGAAGGAGCATCACTGGCAGGAAGGCATATAAGTGACAATACTAGCACCATGGCAGGAAGAAGCATCAGCACCAATACTAGCAGCATGGCAGGAAGGAGCATCAATGATTGTACTAGCAGCATGGCAATGAGGAGAATCAGTGAGGGTACTAGCAGCATGGCAGGAATGAGTATCAGTGACAGTACTAGCAGCATGGCAGGAAGATGCATCAGGACAGTACTAGCAACATGGCAGGATGGAGCATCAGCGGTAGTACTAGTAGCATGGCAGGAAGGAGCATCAGTGACAATACTAGCACCATGGCAGGAGTTGGAGGCAGTATAGCGCAGTGGTCTAAAGGCTCTGAGCTGCAAATTTGGTGACATCCAGCAGACCAGACCTGGGTTTGAATCCCACAGCTTCCACTTGAATACTGTGTGACCCTGAGCAAGTCACTTAACCTCCTTGTGCTCCCAGGTCGCTCCTCTAAAAAAGCTTTCAGCTTAGTGTGCTATACCTGGTTAAACAACAAAAAAAAAAAAGAAGTATCAGTGACAGTACTAGCAGCATGGCAGGAAGGAGCATCAGTGACAGTACTAGCAGCATTGCAGGAAGAAGTGTCAACAACAGTACTAGCAGCATAGCATGAAGGGAGCATCGGTGACGTACTAGAAGCATAACAAGAAGGAGCATCGGTGACAGTACTATCACCTTGGCAGAAATGAGCATCAATGGCGGGAAGGAGTATCGAGTGACACTACTAGCAGTATGGCAGGAAGGAGCATCAGCGACAGTACTAGAAGCCTTGCAGGAAGATGTATCAGCGACAGTACTGGCAGCACTGCAGGAAGACGTATCAGTGACAGTACTAGCAGCATGGCAGGAAGGAGTATCAGCAACAGTACTAGCACCATGGTAGTGAGGAGCATCAGTGACAGTAATAGCACCATGGCAGGAAGGAGTATCAGTGGCAGTACTAGCAGCATGGCAGGAAGGAGTATCAGCAACAATACTAGCAGCATGGTAGTGAAGGAGCATCAGTGACAGTACTAGCTGCATGGCGGGAAGGAGCATCAGTGGCAGTACTAGCAGCATGGCGAGGAAGGAACCAGCAACAATACTAGCAATATGGTAGGAGGAATATCAGTGACAGTACTAGCAGCATGGCAGGAAGGGTATCATAATAGTACTAGTAATGGCAGGAGGAATATCATTGAGGAGTACTTAGCAGCATGGCAGAAAGATTACCAGCAATAGTACTAGTAATATGGCAGGGAGAAATATCATTGAGAGTACTAGCAGCATGGCAGGAAGGCGTATCAGGGACACTACTAACAGTATGGTAGGAAGGAGCATCAGTGACAGTACTAGCAGCATGGCAGGAAGGAGTATCAGCAACAGTACTAGCACCATGGTAGTGAGGAGCATCAGTGACAGTAATAGCACCATGGCAGGAAGGAGTATCAGTGGCAGTACTAGCAGCATGGCAGAAAGAAGAATCAGCAACAATACTAGCAGCATGGTAGGAAGGAGCATCAGTGACAGTACTAGCTGCATGGCAGGAAGGAGCATCAGTGACAGCACTAGCAGCATGGCAGGAAGGAGTACCAGCAATAGTACTAGTAATATGGCAGGGAGGAATATCATTGAGAGTACTAGCAGCATGGCAGAAAGGAGTACCAGCAATAGTACTAGTAATATGGCAGGGAGAAATATCATTGAGAGTACTAGCAGCATGGCAGGAAGGCGTATCAGGGACACTACTAACAGTATGGTAGGAAGGAGCATCAGTGGCAGTACTAGCAGCATGGCAAGAAAGAGCATCAATGGCAGGAAGGAGTATCAGTGACAGTACTACCAGTATGGCAGGAAGAAGCATCAGTGACAATACTATCAGCATGGCAGGAAGGAGCAAAATTAACCCAGATGTACTCACTATGGCCTCCTTGCCATTTGGGTATCATTCTCGTCAAGTTAGTGAACACTGCCCACTATTAAACACAAATCGACTGGAAGACAAGAGAAGCTCAACAACATTTTAATATTAAAAAAAAAAGATATCATTTTCATTAAAATGGTATTGTGAGTGTCTCTTGCTACTGACATTCCTGAAGTAATTTCCTTAATCAGCTTGTGGTTGCTGAATCTGTCATCATGTGCTCTTAATTAGCTAATCGTACTCATTTGTGCAGGGCTATTAGTCGTACCTACATCTGAAATGAGCATCTGCATTGTAATGGCCTTTTCTCTAACTCCTTGAAAGGGATACAAAAGGGACCCTATTTTCTTCTTTCTTTAAATTAACTAGTCATTTATCCACTTAGTGATGGAGGAACTGTGAAGAACTTTCCCTAACAGCTCAAAGGTACCGTCTAAAGGCTTTTTGGTGCTGTTTGTTGTCAATACTTCACACAAACTTTACAGAAAGACACATTGAAAGACATTAACTACTGACTTGAGGGCATTCCAATTTATGTCAGCATTAAGGCACTTCATAATCACCAGCTGTTGTCAGGGCAGCTTTGCTAAAGGGTCAGGGATAAATGGCTTTTGTCTCATGCCTCATCACCCCTAGATGGAGTTATATCTGATGACAATCTCATAGGCTGATGTGCCTAACTGTTTTAGGACATAGTTACAGAGCTTGGAATTTATGTCAGCACTGCCCAATATCTAACAATATTTTGGGGGTATAGTCACTGTCAAATATCAGGAAAGTCACGATAGGGTGGACCTGAAATTCCTTCCTTTTACCACAGTTACTTGAGTAACATAATTTCCCTCCTTGTAAACTGGACCAGTGTGATTCTTCCCTCTCCTGTAATAATATGACTGCTTCATCTGAAAAGGGGAAGGGGTGTTTTTAGTTGTTGTAATTTGTATTCGTGGATTCTAGTATTACAAAGAGATGCACAACATGTAGAAAGGCATGGTACATGTACAGTGACAGGCTTCGGGTAGTATCTGGTCAATATAAACTAGCCTAATGTTACTTAGAAGAAACAGCACTCAGATAAAGTTCCTCTTCCCCAGCAAATGTCCAGGAGTAAAAGGTCTGGGAACATATACCCATGGGATACAGTAGTCTCACCACAGCAAATCCCAAACAAGGTCTCTTTGCCGGGTAGTTCTCCCACTCGCAGGACTAAACAAATAGGTGGGAAGGCTGGTCCCCTGGAAGACAAGACATGAAAAAATCTAAAGATAGTCTGGGCTCAGTTAACTGGTCACTGTGCATGTTCAGGCACCCTACGCGACACTGTGCAGGGGTCAGGCTAGTAAACAGAATATTATATAGTCCATGGGATTGGTCACATCTAATATAGGCTCCCTTCTCCCTCTCCCCTTACCTCTGTCTCCTCATCCATCACTTCCACATCCCTTGGACCTTGGAAGCAGCATTGAATTTTCAACCCTTTTCACCCTCTACCATCCTCCCCCAACCCTCCTCATCCCTGATCTTGCTGGTACCACTAAACTTTCTGAATCCCTCCCTTCAAAAACTATCTCCTAGGCTAGCCTTGTAATATGGACCCTTATCCTGGATCACTATATATACTGTATATTGTGTTCTGTTTATAGTTGATGTATCCTTTGACCTGTATATATACATACATGTATATTTGTGTTCTGTTTGTAATTGTTGTATCCTTTGACCTATATCTGTACATACATTTCTTGCTGTCATTGCCTCCTACTGTTTACTTAGTGCATATATTGTATTTTTTTTGTATTATATTTTGTTGTATATCATTTTGTTGTATATTGTATTTTGTTGTATATTGTATTTTCTGTATATTGTTCTTATTGAAAACCAGGTCCACCTCAGCAGAAATGAGCTTTGCTCAACGGTGATCGCCTGGATAAATAAAGATTTTGATTGCTTGATTGATAAACTGAATGATGTTCCACAGTGCACCAAATGTAAACTTGTCATTCCATAGTAAGAGAGAACTCACTCAACAGGCAAAGTTACAATAGGAAAGTGACCTAATGTAAGAAAGAACAACAGCATAATTAACTGCCTGCATGAATTAGTAAATCTGAAGAGCCAGCAGCGCTAAGTATAAGAAGCTATAGCCCCACATCCCAAAATAGTGCTTCCTAAACCAAAGTTATAAAATAACTGTCAAATTCAGTCAATCAGGGTCCCCATCCGAAGTGGATTCTGAAGTCACAGCAGCTTCTGAGAGTTCAGCTATTCAAGAAAACCTGAAGCAGCCTCAGGGTCTGTGAATATATGGGTATTTTGTTTATAGGTAATCTGAAGCCTAGCTGGAAATAGAAGTTGTGCCTGTACCCCTTTCTCCAAAAGAGCCTTTTTTCAATCCCCTGCAGTTCTTCTTTCGTCTTGGGACTGTGAGGACAAGTGCGGGAAAAAACCTAGCCTGCTGCCTTCCCACAGAATCTCTCTCTCTCTCTTGCGGAGTGCTGCTTGCAACAGGGAGTCCGTACGCCTGGGGTGGAAACCGTAGCAATGGCTGTGAGCGGACAGTCCCCTGAACTTTTGCAGAGTCTGGAACAAACCAAGATAACAAAGGCTTGGATCATGCAGATAGCAGAATCTCTTGGTAATAGGACAAGGTCATCAAAGATCAATCAGTCTAAAGCCACCATCAGCTCCAACGGGCTGCCAATTGAGGAGGGAAACCCACAATATGCACATCACACTGGCAAAGCCTGTTCTTTAAGAGTTTCCACTTTAGCCTGTAGAAAACCGATATCCTGGATCAGGCCTGTGCTCACCTCTGAGTGACGATCTGTAGTAGTGGTAAGTTCAACTATGGCAGTTTTATTTTCAGTGATCTTATCAAGGTCTGCCAGTTTGTTTTCCAGAGAGGCCAGCCTTCTGTTTGTCTCATCGCCGGTCACCTGCAGCTTACTGAGGAGCTATGTTATATGCAAGAGGTTCACACACTAGACAAAATCAGCCTGATAGTCTTTGCTGACGCACTTCTCCCCGGAGTGGCAAAATAGCTATCTAAGCCCTGTGCTGCTTGCTGAGGGTGCTTTTTTGGTCCCATGCTGAAGACACCAGCTGAAACAACACAGTTTGATGTAAAATACTTTCAAGGAAGTAGACTGTGATGTCAAATAATAGTTTTTTTATAGCCAATTCACAATGGAGCTCCAGAAAATGCATCCACCATGTTGGCTACTCCACAGCGTGCCCCCCCAGGAGAGGGGTATTACTAAACTAAAACTGTAATTACCCTGGATTTGAAATGGAAATCTAGTTCAATCACCTAACCAACCCATACCCTCCTGAGTTTGTTTCTTTTCTGGAGAGGACAGTTTCCTGGACAAAAAAAAAAATGGATGGCTGAGCTGCAAAGCATTCTAGAGCACCAGTTTGTTGGGGAGCCTTAAACCCTACTATTTGTGCTATATAAATGATTTTTTGTAGTAGCATAAAGAAAAAAACACAGAACAACTTCAAAGATGCCAACATCAGTATGTGCTTAGCCACATAATTAACATCATTGGAAAGCTTTGCCTGGACTTCGGTAATAACCAGCCAGCCACTCCCACTTCCTGAGCTATATAAGCAGTTCCTCTCAGCCTCATTGTGAAGCATTTTTTCTTTGCAGCCGGAGGCTTTGTTAGTCTGTCCTCTGAACTGGCTGGGCTACCCCCCGCCTGCTGTTTCTCTGTTCTCTGCTGGACTTCAGTGTTTGTTTTCCTGCTTCTGGTTTGTATCTTTCCTCTGGCTGTGTGCTTCTTTGTGTTTTGTGTGTCTTGTTTTTGTTTTCAGGCCTTGCTCCCTGTTTTCTGTGTTTTGGTTTTGTCTTTTGGGACTTTGTTTCTAAGCTCCTAGCATACTGCTACTCAGTGCTCATGCTACTGCTTCAGTTATTTACAACTGCAGCCACTGCTACTGTTTACTGCTATTACTGTTGTACCCAGTGCTTGTGTTTTTACACTGTTGCTCACCACTCTCAAACTACTGCAATCATTATCTGTGTGTTTCAGCTCAACCATAGCTGCTCCATATTGCATACTCAATTGTTTTCACCTGACGAGGCTTACTCTGACCATAGCTATGCTGCTCATTCATGCTGTCATTCTACTTGCAGCTTCATTGCACTGCCTGGCTACACCTGCTCAGAGCATTGTGTCTCCGTGTTTATTGCAGTTTTACATCTCCAGTACTCCATACAAATTGTTGCTTCTATGGTTATTCAACCTGTTCTACTCTGAGGTTAGCCAAAAAGCTCCTGCTGAGCTGTTAAACTAGCTTACATATCTGCATGTGGTTCTCTGCCTTCCACCACTTTCTTGTTTGTCTGAGGGACTGGGAAGTGTTTGGGAGTCGTGGCCCCATGTGGCTAATAATTTCTGTTCTAAATCCTACCTTTGCCACGAAAATCCTCAGGCCCAGATATTAAGACTCGCTGGGCAGTGGCGCGAAGCCTGGGTGCAGTGCAACTGGGCTGCGCTGGGACCAGGACTAGGACCAGGTGATATTCAATGGTGATGCGCCATGACACAGCACTGTTGAATATGGCAAGGGTGGCACACACACTGCGCATGGCACAGTGGCACTGTGCTGGCACAAGCCACAGATAAGGAGCATGGGGATGCATCAGTGCAGGTGCGCTAGGTGCATCACCCATGATATTCAGCAGGGGGCATGCAAATGAGGCCATAAGATATGCAAGGTGCAAATGGAGTCATTTGCATGTCATTATGGCCCCATTTGCATGCCTTGCACAGAGTAGCCTGGTGACTTGTGCCTGGCACCATGAGCAGCATGACTTGTGTAGTGGGGATCCCGGGGCATCCCCCACCCATATCCGTGATCACTGTAATCCTCTTTAAGGACAAGCCCTGGTGATCCAATAACACCCCCACCCACATCGAACCCTTAGCCCACCCTGCTTCCCCCCCCCCATCACCGGCGGGCAGCTGCAACCCACCTGCAGCAATACCCAGCCTTCACCGACTGACAGGTACAGTATGGGCTGCAAGCCCATTGGTCCCAGTGTGGACCAATAGACTTGCAGGCCATACTGAATGAGACCAGTCCCAAATATGTGAATGGTCATTCACATAATTGGGACTGTCTAGTACAGAAGGCACTGCAAGCCTATTGGTCCACACTGGGGACCAATGGGCTTACAGCCCATACTGTACCTGTCAGTCAGTGGGTGGCCAGGCAGTATGTGGGCAGATTGCAGCCACCTGCCGATGATGAGGGGGGAGCAGGGTGGGCGAGGGGTTTGGTGTGGGTGGGGGGTGCCACTGGATCACCAGGGCTTGTCCTTACAGAGGATTACTGCGATTGCAGCTAGGGATGGGGGGGTTCCACTAGACCACCAAGGATGGTCATTTTACATTACTTGAGGACTCGGATGGGAGGGGGGACCACTTGACCACCAGGGATGGTCTTTCATTATACTATTGGGGGATTCAGGGACTCAGGAGGAGGGGGCCACTAGACTATCAGGGCTTGTTTGGTGTGATCGCGGCTACAGGATGGTCCACTTGGCCACCAGGGTTGTGGGTGTGTGTGCTTGTCAACTGTGTTCTAGGTGGGCGGGTGTCCATCCGTGGCTAGGCTGCTGTGTTGCACCCTGCAATACTGCAGCCCACCTGTGGGTGGCCAGGAGTTGTGCTATCTTTTCTGGGGCTCAACTTTGAGCCCCCCATGTGGTGCAATGCAGGGTTGTGCCAGCATATGCGCCACACATCCCAGGCTGAATATTGGGATGTGCCGCATATGCATGGGCGCTGCCCCTGCATTTGGGCTGCATACATTAGCATTGCACTCCGGGCGCATCAAAAATTTGCTCTGCACCAGGCAGTCTTCTCCAATATCTCGCCGAGGCATACGTGGGTTGTGCCGGCGCAACACTTGCATCAGGCACAACCCCTTTGAATATCCCGAGTATTTGGCACCTTGATTTGACTTTTAAGTGCTAGCTGGCTTGCCCACCATTCAGTGTTGTTTCATTGCCCTATGTTATGCAGACCTACGTGCAGGTCCATTTATTACTACTCTGTTTACTGACCTACGTGCAGGTCCACACTTGCTTATGCAATCGTTGCTCCTTGCTTATGCAAACCATTGCTTCATGCCTACTGCTATCCCCTCGGCTTCAGCCTCTGGGATTCTGCTGCACTCAATTCTGCATTCGACCTTGCAAGATCTTAGCACTCAATGCTTATTATGATCTCAGCATTCTGTGCTCATTCAGCTCACCAGCTTTTCAACTCCCAATCAATATCTGGGGCATGCCAGCCATTCTATACTGGTGCAGGATTCCTGCAGCCGACGGTCTGGCTCTGCATTTAGTCCGCATCTTGAGCATGTCCAACTTGGGGCGGGATCCTTCTCACGTGGTTCATAGCTGGGATTGTCCTCGCCCCAGGCTTGGCTTGCTGCCTGCTACACAACAGCAGCTCCTGGTGTAGAATTTAAGACTAGCGGTGAAGAGTGGTTACGATGATCCTTTGGCTCCAGTGTTCTGCTATAACGGTTAGCTATTGACTTTAGTGGTTTCCTAGCAGGCACCTTCACGCATCTCCCACGACTGCCTCTGGTTCACCTGGCTTGAGTTTAGGGTGGGTAAGCCAGGTGAGTGCCTCAGCAGTCGTTGCTTTCCTCCTGCACCTTGGTTGCACATATTGTTGCAGAGTTTTATCGCAACCTTCCACAGCGTTCCCGCTAGAGGGTTTGAGTGAGAGCCTTCCTCCAAATTGGAATATTTTATGCCTCCCTTTAATTGGGTTTTCCAAATTGCAGCTGTAGAGCTGTCACTAAATAAACTATCCCAAGTCTGGAGGGAAGGTGACCTAGGCCTTGGATCCCCAGAGATTTCCTCCTCATAGGGGTATTTTCTCTCCTCCGTTGCCTCAGGTCATAACTGTTAGTTAGCATAGTAGTGTCCCCTAGTTTCTTTAGGTAGGTTCCACTGTTGGATGGAGGTGGAGGATGTCCTGCCATTCCCTCTCACCTTAGAGGATCCCCTTATTCTCAACGCAAACCTTTAGTATCATGCTATGCAAACCTGAGCATTTCATTATGTTCTCAAACTGAGCATCTCATTACGACATCAAACTGTCCATGTTTCTCTACTACTACGTCAGAGTTACTGCTCGCTCATATGCTTCGTGTTGCCTTATTCTTTGGGAATAACTTGCTTACATTTCTTTTGGGGATTCCTGCTACCTTTAGCAGGTCGCACCTGAAAATAGGTATTTGGCTGTCTAGTGTGCTTACTTGATAAACAAAAGCAAAAAAATAAAAATCGTCCCATGGCACCTCTAGGGGTGGAACCCTCTCCAAGGGTTCCTTGCCATTTGCACCCCCACAGGGTGGTAATTCCTCTGGAATAGAGTTGTGTGAACGGCCAAAACCAAACTAATGCAGTTGCACAAGCATAACACTATACTGGCTGTGTAGGACAGTGAACATATTAATTTAATATTAGAAGGGGCTCTAGGTCCATCATGTCCCCCTTCCCTGCTTTATATGCAGGTACCAAAAACTGCTGTGCAGACCTATACTAATTTATAGGGCTTCCCCACCCACCCTACTACCCAGGGTACCCGTGATTCCCCAACCAATCTACTACCCACGGTGACCTGTGATTCCCCACCACCCTACTACTGAGGTACCCTGTGATTCCTTACCCATCCTACTACTCAGGGTAACGTGATTCCCTACCCACCCTACTGCCCAGGGTACCTGTGATTCTCTACCCACTGACTACCCAGGGTCACCTGTGATTCCCTACCACCCTACAACCCAAGATACAATGTGATTCCCCATGCTACTACCCAGGGTGCCCTGTGACTCCCTACCCACCCATTGGGTACCCTGTGGTTCCTACCACTCTCTGCCAGCCAGACACTTAATTCCCTACTCATCCTAGTACCTAGGGTACCCTGTGATTCCCTACCCACCCTACTTCCCAGGGTAACCTGTGATTCTACAACTACCCTACTACCCAGGGTAACCTGTGATTCCATACCCACTCTACTACCCAGGGTACCTGGTGATTCCTTACCCACTCTATTACCCAAGGTATCCTGTGATTCCACAACCACCCTACTACCAAGGGTACCCTATGATTTACCCACTCTACTAGCCAGGGTACCCTCTGATTCCCCACCCACCATGCTCCCAGGGTACCCTCTGATTCCCAGCCACCCTACTATGCAGGGTACCCTGTGATTCCATATCCACCCTACTAGCTAGGGTAACCTGTGATTCTTTCCCACCCTACTACCCAGGGTAACCTGTGATTCCACACCCACCCTACTACCCAGGGTAACCTGTGATTCCCTTGTAAAGCAGAGATTTGTCCAGGCTTACATTGAAGGCCTGTAATGTCTTCATATCCAATGTCTGCACTAGTAGGCTTTTCCATAGGTTCTCCACCCACTGGAGAAAAAGTGCCCCTAATGTTACCTCTAAACTTCCCACCTTTTTGCTTCAGGGCCTGTTTCTGAATCCTGCAGGAGAACACTGGATACAGCATCTCCTCCTGTTCCATCTTGTCTATCCCCTGAGTATGTGGATGCTTGAGCTCAAGCCTCCTTTGTTTTCTTTTCTCCACTGTGAGCATGCTAAGCATCTCACTTGTGTATGGTATGCATTCCATCCAGAAAGGGCTCATGCTGAACCTAAGCAGTTCAACTGTCCTCTGATGACTAGAAATGGAAAAGGCTAGCCAACATTAAGCAGTCTTCCCGAACTCCAGGATCAGAAAGTAATGAAGCTCACTGGCAGCATAAATGCAGTTTAGTTTCAAATTCCCCTCTATGGTCTAAAAGTAACAAAATCAAAAAATGTTGAAACCTACTGTTCTGTTGTATTTTTATTCAGTTTATTTACCTAGGACAGCCCAGTTGAGTCATACAGAAACATAGAATTTGATGGCAATAAAGGACTGCTTGGCCCACCTAGTCTGCCCAGATGTCCCTGCCTATTCTGTCTCCGCTGACCCTATCGGGTCTCCTTCGACCCTCCCACCTCCCTGCATCCTATATGCTAAACCCCTATCTCTATCCATGCATGCTGAAGCCCTCCATTGTTCTAGCCTCCACCACTTCCACTGGCAATCTATTCAGGCATCCTCTACCCTTTCAGAGTAGAAATGCTTCTTTGTGTCACTCTTACATTCCCTCTCCAGCTTCACTGCATGACCCCCGGTCCTGGTGCATATTCTCACTTGACAGAGACTCCCCACTTGTACCCTGTTTACACCTTTGAGGTACTTGTGGGTCTCTACCATATTCCTTCTCCTTTCTTCCAGGGTGTACATGTTGAGATCCTGCAATCTCTTTTCATAGGGCTTCTCGTGCAAACCATGAAACATTTTAATTGCCCTCCTCTGGACCACCTCTACTCTGTCTATGTCCTTTCTGAGTGCGATCTCCAAAACTGAACACAGTACTCTGGGTGTGGTCGCACCTGGGAGTGATATTATGGCAACATCACCTCCTCATCTGCTGCAGATACTCTTCCCTACTCACCCAACATCCCACTAGCCTTACCCACTGCCTTGTCACACTGCACTGACACTTTGAGAGCCTCAGCTATTAAAATCCCAAGGTCTCTTTCCTGCCTAGTGACTGTTAGTACTCCCCCTTATCAGATACTTAGTGCCGGGCTTTCTATATCCTATTGAGTTGTAATATCTCATTTTCAGTGGGGTCCTGCTTTTACTCATTGTTACAGTTGAGTGAATTGAAGCCCTAAACATTGAAGTGACTTGCCTGTGGTCACTCAGTGAGTAAATGTCTCTTGTCAGATCTGAACCTGGGATCACCTGGCTCCCAATCCTGATTTCTGGCCACTGGACCACACTGCTTCCTCCCTGTGTTCTCACAGCCGCAGCATTCTGTGAGAGGCAGTATGTTCCACAACATTCCGTGGGAGGCAATATAATCTCACTTTAGACACAGCGCAGTTTTGCTCTTACTAAAAAGAGGCAAATTGAACACCTTGGTAAAGAGAAAATTAAATCTGTCATGATCAGCTTTTATTTCATTATTCTTTTTTTTTTTTTTAAATCTTAAAGTGCTGGGATAGAAATAATTAAGGGACTAATGACTAAAATGTTGTTGTCCGCCTGTTGTAGCAGTGAGAGATCAGGAACGGCTGTAAAATTGGTCCAGCTCTATGATATGGCTCTACATTTTATTAGTAATTATAATTTATTACCGCTATGTGATGAGTAAAAATAACACATCATATATATAAGTTGACAGTGACCTTTAAGTGGGGGAAGGGTAGAGCCCCAGGCTCCCAGTAGTCACCCTCGATGAGTAGTGCAGATGATAGTGCAAAGGGTTACATGCTTAGGTTTAGGATCATATTATATGGTGGGGAGGGGTAGAGCCTCACTGCAGTTGGGAAGAGTAGTACAAAGGGTTGTGCTTGCTTAGGTATCGGATAATGTCATACAGCTCTTCTCAACCTTCTGTCATCAAAATGTTGGATATTGACATTGAAAGTGTGGGACACACGTCCTCATCAAATCATAGAGATACAATCTCACAACATTGTGGAAACTAGTGCCTTTATTAGTGCCACTTTTAATTCTGCTTAAACATCCTAGATTATTATGAATTTCTGCTTTAAAGCCTGACTTTACAATAAGACGGCACCTTCTCTATGTGGAACAGCAACCGTTCCATGTGGAATTAAACAAATGGTGTAATGAAAGACAGTCCTCCGAATGTCTTTTTCAGTTTATTTACCCAGGATAGCCCAGCTGAGATGCACCATCTCATGTCCGGTGGGGTCCTGTTGCTACTATTTATACAGCTGGGTGGACTGGAGCACTAGGAGAGTTAAGTGACTTGTACAATATCACACAGTGAGTATTTGGTACTAGTGGGGTTTGAACCTGCGATCCTCTGTTTCCCAAGCTGGTGCTCTAACTGTTGAACCCCACAGCCTGTGTGTTGGACAGTTGAGAGGTATAAACAGAAAGGGTTCTGATACGTAAACTGAGGAATTTACCTCTGAATGTGAGACAGTTAACAGGTATGAACAGAAATGTTCTTGGGGTGTACTTTTCACAGACCCTATCCTGTTTCTCGAGGTGCACATTTCACAGATCCTATCCTGACTGATTCTCAGAGTGCACGTTTCGGATCCAGTCCTGATTGGTTCTGAAGATGCATGTTTCACAGATCCTGTCCTGACTGGTTCTCAAAGTGCACGTTTCACAGATCCAGTCCTGATTGGTTCTCAAGGTGCATGTTTCACAGACCCTATCCTGACTGCTTTCTGAGATGCATGTTTCACAGATCCTGTCCTGACTGGTTCTCTAGGTGCACATTTCACAGATCCTGTCCTGACTGGTTTCTGAGATGCATGTTTCACAGATCCTATCCTGACTGGTTCTCTAGTTAGGGTTACCACCTTTTAAAAGGCCAAAGTGGGACATTTCTTACTGAAACATGATTTTTCGCAGGACAATATGTAGTCTCAACCAATGCAACAGACTTGTTTTCTCTAAATAATCAGAATTAAGACTAAGTGTAGTTTTTTAGCTGTTTTTAGTATGTCTTATCATTTTAAGGTATTTTAGTTAAGGTATCATATTGTTTTGCAGCATTTAGAGGAAAGTGAGAAAATATTTTCTTCTGCTATGATATCAGGACATGTAGTATTTTTCATGTTTTTTGCAGGACACAGCTGCCCAAATCAGGACTGTCCGGCGAAAATAGGGACAGGTGGTTACCCTACTCTAGGTGCACATTTCACAGATCCTGTCCTTACCAGTTCTGGAGGTGCATGTTTCACAGATCCTGTCCTGACTGGTTCTCTAGGTGCACATTTCACAGATCCTGTCCTGACTGGTTTCTGAGATGCATGTTTCACAGATCCTGTCCTGACTGGTTCTCTAGGTGCACATTTCACAGATCCTGTCCTGACCGGTTCTGGAGGTGCATGTTTCACAGATCCTGTCCTGACTGGTTCTCTAGGTGCACATTTCACAGATCCTGTCCTGACCGGTTCTCTAGGTGCACATTTCACAGATCCTGTCCTGACTGGTTTCTGAGATGCATGTTTCACAGATCCTGTCCTGACTGGTTCTCTAGGTGCACATTTCACAGATCCTGTCCTGACTGGTTTCTGAGATGCATGTTTCACAGATCCTGTCCTGACTGGTTCTCTGGGTGCACATTTCACAGATCCTGTCCCGACTGGTTTCTGAGATGCATGTTTCACAGATCCTGTCCTGACTGGTTCTCTGGGTGCACATTTCACAGATCCTGTCCTGACTGGTTTCTGAGATGCATGTTTCACAGATCCTGTCCTGACTGGTTCTCTAGGTGCACATTTCACAGATCCTGTCCTGACCGGTTCTGGAGGTGCATGTTTCACAGATCCTGTCCTAACTGGTTCTCTAGGTGCACATTTCACAGATCCTGTCCTGATTGGTTTCTGAGATGCATGTTTCACAGATCCTGTCCTGACTGGTTCTCAAGGTGCACGTTCACAGATCAGATCCTATCCTGACTGGATCTTGCAATGTGTGTGTTGCAGGGTAAATAACTTGCTTAGGGCCATGTCATGTATCAGAGCTCTGGTATAATTTGAACCAGACACTTAAACTCTAACCCCCGAGCGATGTTGTGAAGTAATCAGAAACAGCATAACTAAATGAGCCAGGATTCATTATTAAAATGGAACACCTTATTAATGCAGCCATCTTTCTTGAAAATGCCATGTGATGATGGCATGTGTCTGATGTCATGTTACTTGTCTAAGTCTGGAAACATGGGTGTGACAGAGCCAGTAGCCAACCGAGTCGGACATGTCTCAGCGCAGCTCCAGCTGGTGTAACAATTAAATAAAAAATATTTATTGTTCTAATTGCAAGTGTTAGTGGCTCAGTAGGTAGCACGTGCGCCTCTGAGGCCGGGAGATCAGAGCGCTGTGGGTTCAGTTCTCACATCTGGCACTTGGGTTAATATCCCAGTACTGACACTGTAGTGCAGCATGAGAGGGGTGCTGCACTTCTGAGGTGCCGTCTTTCGGATGAGACATTAAACGAGGTCCCATCTGCCTGGATTGGTGGTAGTTCAGGTGGATGTTAAAGATCCCATGGCACTTATCGAAAAGAGCAGGGGACATTTTTATTGAAACAAAAATTGTACAAACAAGCCAACATAAAATACATCAATGAGAAATATACAGGAAAACCAAGAAGAAGAAAAAAGCAAAAGTAAGAAAAGGAAATGGAAAAACAACAAAAATACTGCATAAGTCCTTCAAGTTATAGCTGAGTCGGTATTTGTGATCCATGGGAGGGCCGTCCACAAGGCCAACAGAGACGGTGCCGAATACAAAGTCCTTTCATGGTCGTATATTTTCTTTAAGTCCGCTACTATCTTTCCTTCAAGTTCCGAATAAGAACACAATTTTTGTTGTAAGGTAAACATACATCTTGACATCCAAATATTCCATTTAATGACAAGAAATTCAAGGTTCAGAGTGTCTCTGTGCCATCGAGACCAGTGAGAGGGAAAGACACCATACATAATATTTTGATATGTTACTGTGGAGAATATAGGAACATCCCAGGAGTCAGCCAAATAGGGCCACCAATCAAGTAATATAAGAGCAATCAAAACAAATGAGAAATAGTCTCCGGGTAGCTATACAGAGAGATCTAGAGCAAAATCGATCCTGAGACTGTTTATGTTTATGGTTTGCTTTCACATTTATTCGTAGTGACAAGATAACCAGTGAAAGTCCCACATGTGGCCAGGGATCCTAGAACAACGTAACAGACTAGAAGCGAGGTAGACAGCTGTCCGGACATTTTGGAAAAGGGCTTGCACTCTTACAAACAGAGGACAAAAGTGTCTTGTACAGAGCCTTATACGGATTCGAAATAAGAGTCTGAGGCGACACTTGCCATTGTTTTAAAACGAAGAAACATATGCTTAATATACACCAGGACATCCCATGTTGTCTAACACACCCAAGAATTATGTTCCCACATGTGAAACCAATACCTACAGGAGTCGCAAAACCACGCTTCCCACCCTCTCTGGGTGTTCACCAGTAAAGGCCGCAGATTGGCCAAAAGGAAAATGCTAGTAAAGAAAAGCAACGGGTTAATCATCTGGACACCGCCTTCAAAAGTAGGCAAGTAAGTAATATTCCTCTTGATCGGATTCAACCGACTGCCCCAAAGGGCTTGAAAAAATAAGCTGAATACCATCGTTTCCAGCTGTTTTGGGATAAGGAAAACATAACTTAAATACAAAAACAGAGGGAGAAGATAAGTTTTGATCAGAAAAACACGTTTTCTCTTCCTAATCTGACCCTTGTTCCAAGAGGTCACCATGCTTCTGCCCTGTTTCAGCTTCTCTTCCCAGTTAAAGGAATCAGAATCTCTCGTCCCGAAATAAACACCAAGTATACGGATTTGGCCTGCTATCACACGTAAAGGGCCAATAGTATCCGAAGAGTTGGAGGATGAACCCAACCAAATCCCCATACTCTTACCAAAGTTTATACTTGCTCCAGATAATGCATCAAAAGAGGAACATTCCTGGAGAGAGACAAGCGCTGAAGCCTCGTCAGCTACTAGGAAACACACATCGTCCACATATGCAATCACTGTGAACAGTGATCGCAGTGCTGAACATGAGATGACACGAATCTGGGGATGAGCATTAAGACGTCGGAGCAACACATCCAGAAAAAAAAACATATAATAGAGGGCTCAGTGGACAACCCTGGCGAACTCCCCGTTTCACCAGGATCATCGGGCCCGCCCAACCATTAATCAGCGGAACAACGGTCGCCGTCTTATAAAGTGTCTGAATCCAGCGAATCATCTTGTCAGGAATGTGCAGGAAATGCAATACATTCCATATAAAATCATGGCTAACGGAGTCGAAGGCAGCCTTTTGGTCGACCGAAACAATAAGCCCAGAAACAGAGTCCGATAAACCATGCGAAAATAGTTCACGGAGAAGAATCAAGTGATCAGAAATTCTCCTGTTGGGTAGAGAACAGGATTGGGCTGGATGAATAATTATTTCAGCCAACCCAAGCAAACGCTAGCGATAAGTTTCGGCCAATATCTTAAAATCCGTATTTAACATGCAGAGGGGGCGCCAGTTGTCAAGGGACTTAATGTCACCTTCCGCTTATATACATAAATCAGTGTGCCCTTAGTAAACTTCAAGGGATATGTTCAGAGGCAAGAAGGGAGGCAAACACAGAGGTCAATTCCAGAAGGAGGTGTTCCCCAAAAATTTATACAAGGCAGTAGGAGGCCGCTCGACCAGGGTCCACGAGGGGCAAGGGAAGATATAGCTAACCGAATTTCCTGCCCGTGAAGGGTTGACATGCAAGTTCTACACTCTGCAAGGAGGAGAAGGAATTTCAAGGGCACCGTGACAGTTGTCTCAGGTCCACTGACACAGTAGGTAGAGCGAAAACAATGCCATTGTATGGTCAGTAACAATTTGACATAAGTCCGAATGAGAAGTACAAAGATCTCCATTTAAATTGATAAGACAAGACATTGATTTATGGGCAATCTGATGATAGTTGATTCAAACGGGCAAACAACTTCCGGTACCTTTCACCGCATAGCTATGTTGGTGGTACAGTTGTTGCAACTGTTTAGACTGGAAATCCAACATGTCCTTCCACACTAATTGTATTTGCTGCACAAGATCCTGCCCGTCAAGTATGCTAGTGACAGTAAAGACTGAAAATGAGCCTCTTCTGTAAATATACAAGATATTCAGACCTGCTTTTGTAAGACTATAGGATTTCAACATTCCAGTTAAAGTACGTTTAGTATCCATCCACCACTGAATTGGATCATCATACATGGGGTATACAGATTTACGAGCATGAATAAATGACAAAAGGGTTTGCTGAAATGATGGTACCTGTAATAAGGAAACATTAAATTTCCAGAAACCCGGCCCTTTACCACAACTGGCAGGAGATCCAAAACTAACAGAGAGCAGCTTATGGTCAGAAAAGGCTACCGCCTGTACTACAGCCGAAGTAACTTCAAAAATACTGGAGGTAAAAACAAAATCAATGCGGGTGACCAGCCTACCCTTCTGGAATGTGGGAGTATGCTGTTTTGTGAAAGAAAAATAAGAGTCCGTCAAACGGGCAGTACGAATCATGCGTCCCAGTACGAGTGAGTCACAGTACAGTTTCTTAGTGGTAGCAAAGGAACTCTTATCCCGAAGACTAAGGCCACAGTTAGTCACCAGAAAATATGATTGGAAAGAAGAATGTAAATAAGGACAAATTAAATCAAAAGAGCTATCCGCTCAGTTTTCAGTTGGGGGCATAGACATTTACCACCCGTACGGGCATTGCCCAAGCAAAAATCCAAAATCAAAGCTCTACCAGGGCCAAATCAAACAGCTTCAAAAGCCTAAACTCAGGAATGTTAATTAAAATGCCAAGACCAGAGCAGGAGTCTTGGCCTATCGACCAAAAGGAAGGACCCATAAGCCAATCTCGTTGAGCCAGTCGGATCTCCTGCACAGTATGGAATCTCGTATCCTGTAAAAGAAATATCCCAAATGGCAAAAGCCTCAAAAAAGAAAACACCAGCCGTCTCTTGTCCACACATTTCAAACTATTTACATTAACAGTGTGGCATGTAAATTGTGACATGGCAGCTCACAAATAAAGTAACCAGCACTATCAAGTTTTTCTCTTTCCTGCTACCTTAGTCCCTTTCAGCCTAACCTTGGCCTTCCGTCTTTGTGAAAGGCCAGTGCTTAATGGTATTTCAGAGTCATCAAGACCTTCAGGAGGAAGAAGCGATAGAGGAAGAGTCAGATTCACCACCTGCATCATCCGATATCGACTGAAGCACCTCAAAGGCATTCGATAGTGCAATAGAAGGTGCAGCGCAGGCGCTCGGAAGGGACAATAAGGTGCGAGAACCAGATCGTAATGACCTGCGACATATTACTTTGGCAGGTTCACGAGGAGGCATGGTACTAGAGCCCACAGCCTCTAGCTCCATAGGGCATGCTGAAATCAGTACCTTCCGGGGTGGAGCCTTGTTGACTGACAGAGGTACATTACTACAGGAGGCTTCAAAGCCAGAGCTTTGGGGAGGAGTCACCTCTATAGAGGGCATCCAATGTAGTCATGGAGGAGCTTTCTGGGCTTGAGTAATTACATAACGTTGATCCACACTCCATCATGTGTTACCTTGGTATGTGCAGCCCAGGGACATGATTGAAATGTGTGACCCATCTCGTCACAAAGATTACACCTACAGTCATTCAGACAATGCATACCTACATGACCCATTTCACCACAGTTATGACATTTGATCTTATCGACGCACTGCTCAGATGTGAGGGATCCCGCATCTATAACACGCTTTAGGTTGGCCTGGGTAAAACAGAACTCCTCTATCCCGACCTAAAAAAAAAGAATTTGGTAAGTGCACTGGTCCAGATTCAGAAACATTCAACATGACTTTAAATTTCCAACCCCCTGTCCATATGTTTTCAGAGTCCAAGATTGCCTCTCGCTGACCTTGTAAAGTACAACGTTGTTTTAACCAATAAACAATATTAGAAACATCTACTCCCTCATTACGAAACATAACAGTAACTATCTTGAAAGCAGGTTTTGAGAGGGTATAGCCTGAAATGGGGTCCAAGAGCAGTGTTACACAAAGGCGTGATATTTTGACCAAAAGCGGTCAAGGCCACGTAGATGTCTGAAAACTAATGTCAAAGTTAGTTCCCTGAGACATGTATCAGGGCATATATTCGTGTGCAAAAACTTAATTGACTCCTTTAACAGTGTTCCGGCCACATACACACGGTCAGGGGGGTCCGCTAGTCCACCTCTATAAGAAAGCCTAACAGCATTATGCCGCTTAGCTGCCAGAACCGGAAATTTAAACAAAGAGAAGGACCTCGCTGGCCCAGTTCGAGGAAAGGAGGTTGAACAGTGGCAGAGGTTCCTTCAGCCATAGGGTTGGAACCAGGAAAAGTCTGTATAGCAGGGACCTTGTTAAGGCCCAGGACTGGACTCTGGGTCAGACGAAGCTCATTAGGAAGGTCCAAAGGGTCAGTCACAGTTTGGGGAATCTGTTCTCCCCCCATCCAATATCATGTCTTGCACAGTCCGAGGGGATCTTATTGGAGACGGCCCCGAGACCCAGGAACCCGCCTTGGGGTCTTGCACCCATCCTGCCGCCCGAAGTGCCGCATCTACAGACCATGCAGGGGCGACAGTAGGGTTTGCCTGAATAGAAGAAGACTGGGAAGGTAACAGATCATCCTGGGATACAGAGGGCGGGCTCACCGCCGAAAGAGTACTTACTGAGTCCTCCACCGCAAAAGAGTTGCTAGAAACAGCGTCCACAGACGTTCGACAAGGCACCTGCTCAGAGACTCGAGGCAGGTCTTCAGGGACTGAAACAAAAGTGCCCACCATAGCCAGAGGCACACCGTCTTGCTGCTTACTTCGTCGTAGACTCCGCTGCAAGCCCATCTCAGCGGACGTACGACAGCGGTCCGCCTCCATCAAACAGTCATGCGGTACAGGCACTTCCAGACTCGAAGGTTCCGAAACAAGGAAGTAAGGCTTTGGCGGTCCCCCAACATTCGAGCTGAAGTTGACTAACCTCGCACAACGAACCTCGGCACAACGAACCATCCAGGGAACAACAGGCACCTCCTGCAAATCATCTTCCAAAAATGAAGATACAGGTATGGCTTTCCAGTTAACAGTCGTGGTCTCCTCAGATACAGAGACAGGAGTCGAGACCAGGTCTCCTGTCTCCACAGCTCCAGCAACTGCAGACAGCAGAGCGTCCTCCATCTTGGACAGGGAATCCCCTCTGACAGAGTAGGGGAATTTCCCCGGTGTCCTGGCCAGATTTCCCTCATTCACTAAAATACCACCAACAGCTTAATCTGGTTCAAATTCAATTGCTTACCATCTGTATCTTCCCGGTCACCCTGAAAAAGGGACTTCTAGGCCCAGTGGGCATCACCAATTCAACAAACAAAACAGATTTCTTTTGGTACATTCAATAAACATTACTAGTCTGAACCTCCATAGCAAGACTGAAGAACATCCATCACGGGTAGACAAGAAATTGACCGCATGGATGGGCAAGGAAAGCCATCAAAGCCACTGAGGCTGCCAGGGTTAAGCAGACTGCAGCAGGATGAGGGGGATCCAGAGCCCAGAAACAAGGCCCTATAGCAAGCCATATGGGACTTAGATAAGAAGGTGGATGGACTCAGTGCTAAAATTCCCATTTTTCACACAAAACCAGAAGTGGTCACCATGGAGGCAAAGGTGGCATCAGACACATCCAACGAAACTGCCACCTCTGTATCAAGTGAGATTGCAGAAAAGAAATGACTTTGGATGCACTTAGAACACCTAGAAAGTGGGTGCCATGTCTCAAATGTCAGGGTTTTGGGGCTCCCTGAAGAATTTGAAAATCCAGACTCGGTCTACAGTACACAGGACTTCCTACTTCTTGGAACTGAATTCGGAAGGACTTTTTTTTTTTTACATATTTTATCATCCTGCTCTGGGCCAGGTAGGGACCTCCTTCCACCATCCATGTGCCCTGTTCCGATCCTGCCATCAGTCTGCCCAGGACCAGCAGCCCACCTGCAACATAATACTGTGCTGCCCCCTCCTCTCACTTACCCTCTAGGGCCAGGTATACCTTCAGCTCCTATGGCATTTCTTCCCCACAGACATCTGGCCACCCACAGCAGAGCTGAAGACTGGCAGTATCCCCAGCAGAAGCTGACTCTGCTCTAGTGGTGGATATGGTGAGCAGGCAGAGCTTCATCCTCCCAGTCCTGCTCCTTGGTTTCCTGTTTTTCTGTCCTGCCCACCCTTTAGGAGCACACAACATGATTGGCTGCTGGCAAGGCACGATGCAGCCAACACACGGGCTCGTTCCAAGGGCCCCCTCTCGTGTGTTGTGAAGTCCCTGCACCACCACCTGTGGTCACACATGTGGCAGTAATGCAGCAGGACGTGACACCCACCCCCGCAGAGGAGGAGTACATTCTGTGGGATGCTCAGTCCTCATCCCCCTGGCTGACCCTCTGATGGCTCAGGCTCATTCCCAAACCCAGGTTGCCAATGCCATGAATGGTAGCTCTACCTCTGTACTGGTAGGCCAGTGGGACATTTTTAAAGGTTTACAAGATCAGCCCTCAGAAAAGACCAATGAATGTGGATTAGACGAAGACCTTGCTAATTGTTACTAATGGGATACATACTAGAGATCGGATTTGGGGAGCAGCAAAAGCAAAGGGAAAATTACAGATGGAGGACAGGACACTAATATGTGCAATAGTCCACACTATTTATGTATAATGGATTGGTGCAATTGTTGCATTATCAATGATTTTATGTGCAATATGTTCTACTGATTGTGTTCTGACATAATTAACTCTGGGTCATGCCTGAGAAAGAGATATGTGTGTCTCAGTGGACCCACTCAGTTATCAAAATTCGGACAATAAATAATAAATAAATTGGCAACATAAATGTAGAATGATTTTTGTTTGACTCCACCCCGGTGAAGTGGCAGAGTGCCACAAAGTGCAAGCAATTTTGTACCTGATGTCCATGTCTCAGTGAATAAAATTGCACTGCTTCCCAGATCAAAATTTTGGCATGCAGCAGTGCTGACATAGCTTTGAAGCCATTTGTTCAGGACTAAGAGCTCTGGTGCCAGATATTAAAAAATGGGTCCCATGGACGCTTCTCTCCTGGGGGTGCATTGCTGTGGGTGTTCACATAGTGGCTCGTAGTGGTGGCATAGTGGAGGCATTCTTGGTGGTGTGGGTGACCACATGCTGCCAAACACCCCCAACCCCAGGATGCCATTGCAGCTGCACAGAGCAAGGGAGATGGGTGGGGCCCCCAAAAAATTGGAAAAGGGCTGCTGGTAGCACCAGATGATGGCCTTGGGTAGGCTTTCTTGTGCTGTCTGGCCACACAGCACATTGTTCTTGTCCCCCCAGAGGATTGCCCCAGGTTTACTCC
The DNA here is from genome assembly GCA_016271365.2 of Neoceratodus forsteri. Taxonomy (NCBI): domain Eukaryota; kingdom Metazoa; phylum Chordata; order Ceratodontiformes; family Ceratodontidae; genus Neoceratodus; species Neoceratodus forsteri. The sequence goes on along the minus strand of JADMNL010000031.1, from coordinate 103,679,365 downwards.
TCCCGCCTGAAAGCAGCTAGTCAGACAGGGTTGTGCCTGATGGGTCAGGCAGCTTGAAGAGCCCTGAGGGGCAATATGCAGCAGAGGAGCTGTCTGGCAGCAGTGAACAGGGCCACTATGAGAGCCTGAAGGAGTGGACTCTGGAGCCAAAGGTAGGTGCAAAAAAAAAAAAACTACAAGACAATGGGCAAAACAGACACAAAGGTTTGTGCTGCACTTGCCATTGCCCACGACCCTGAGGATGCTATGTTCAGTCGGACAGCACACCGACACTATCCAACTGAATGTAGGGGTATATTGGCGTACTGCTTAGCTGAGTAGCTCTGCCTCAACATGGATCCTGGCAGTGCAGAGAACAGTGCCCCCAGACCCAATAGCACCGGTAGCTTCCAGCACGATATTCAGATGGCACCATGCAAATGAGCCCATTGGGCATGCAAGGGGTTAAGGGGCCATTTGCTTGCCCATTGTGGGCAGATTTGCATAAGACGCTCTGACTGGTTTGTGCCTCGTGACTGGCCCCTACACCCCGATTACCCAGTCCTGTAAATGTGAACATATTTCCTGGTGTCTAGTGGCACCTCCTCCCCCACCCTTCAGTCCCCATCTCAGAAAAATTCAAGTATTCCTCATGTACAGTGGTCCCCCAACCTCTTATCACCATCCCTGTATACAGACATATTTCCCTGGTGTCCAGTGCTCCCCACCCACCGATCACTGTCCAGTACAGTAAGATACTATATATTTCCCTAGTGTCCAGTTGTCCCTGTCCTCTGATTGCCAACCCCATATTAAGCAAGGTAGTCCCTAGTGTCCAGTCATCTCCCTCCCTCTGATCACCAGCCCATATTATATCACGATTCTCTTGGCATCTAGTGACACCCCACCCCACCCACCGCTTCCTGTCCCCATACCCGCAGAAGCTTTTCCTAGCATCTAGCACCCTTCAAACAGTGGGCACCAACCAACCCACCTTGCAGCCCCCACTTATCTTAATTGCCAGCACTGCAGGAGCCCATATGGTGACCAGCATAACCCTCCTCTCACCACCTTGGCTGGCCACTGTATGCGAAGACAGGGAGAAAGCATCCCCTATACTGTAAAGGAAGCGTACGACTATCTACTATAGACAGTATGTGAGCTCCCTTTACAGTACAGGGGACGCACACTCCCTGTCATCACATACAGTGGCCAGCCAAGGTGGTGAGAGGAGGGCTGTACCACTCGCCATATGGGATCCTGAGGCACCAGCAATGAAGGTAAGGGGGGGTAGCAGTGTTGGTTGGTCAGTGTCCGCCGTGCGGGGTGGGCAATAGATGCCAGGGAACATATGACAGAATACGGGGCTGGTGATCGGAGGGTGAGGGACCACTGGACACCAAGGAATTATTTTATTCTACCAGAGCCAGCAATCAGAGGGCAGGGGCCACTAGACATCAGGGAATCGTTTTATTCTACTGGGGCCAGTGATTGGAGGACCACTAGGCACCAGGGAATTATTGCTTTTGCCAGGGATGAGGATCCGGGGAATGGGAGGACCACAAGGTACTAGAGAAATTACTGCTTTTACTGGGGACAAGGCTCAGGGGATAGGGTGACCACTAGGCACCATGGAAATTATTGCTTTTGCCAGGGATGGGGATCAGAGGGTGGGTGAGACTGCTAGCCACCAGGAGACTATTATTATATCAATGGGAATGGGGCATGGAGGATGGGGGGGGTCAGTAGATGCCAGAGCAGAATGTGATTCTGACAGGGACGGGGTTTGGAGGGTGGGGGGTGCCACTAGCCACCAAAGAGCAGGTGTGCTCCGCCAACCGCCAGTGTGGTTGTTGGCTGCAGTGGCTCTGCCAGCTACTAAGGTTGCCCGGAATAAGTCGGACTTCTTCTCGGCGATAACTGCAAGGTGGTCTGTGCTATTCCCTTTGTGCAGCACTACCACACTGAATATTGCGCTGTGTCGGGATTCATGTCCACACTCCTCCCTTTGCCCACCGCATACATTATTTTTTTTGCATGTAAGCTAACCCTTTTAGCGTGTGCCACAGCCCCATTTGAATATTGCACCCAGGCAGAAACCCTGGGCAAACAGGGCACAGTTTCTTTGCCCACTGGGCAAAGTTTTGAATATCTGTCCCCTGGATTAATTTCATGTACTGCAGTTTCCCACCAAGTTAAAAATCATGTATGCGGGTAACAACTACCTTTTCTCAGATGTTATCAAGGCTGGAAAGCACCAGGAAATTATTAAAAAGGATTTTGCTTCAAATCCCCAGCCTTTAGACTCAGACACAGAAGACTGAAATTGAGTGACTTGTAATCAAAACCATACTTCGCCTGTGATTATGCATTTAACAATATCATGTGACTTGTATGCCTAATTTGCTTGTGAATAGCCTTGGCACGTGGTTAATGCGTACCAATATTTTATATTTCATAGCCTTGTAAGGTGGATATCGTGGCTGAGAAACAAAAAATTTTTGTGGTGTGCCATTCTGGAGGAAGGGGCTGGTAGACAACAGGGAGCTGGTGTCTCAAAATGGCCGTCTCCACATGGAGCACTCGAGGTGGTGTGCTATATGTGCACATGGTTTCACAGCCTGACACGAACCTGGCATTTCTTTAAAGTGTGTTCTGAGGCCAGGCTGCTACTTGAGTTTAAATAGTAAGTTTGTACATGTTTTAATGATTAAATAACTGGGCACAGTTAGTAGCCTCAGTACAATACTAACTGCTGTTTGATATACGAACGTACGAACATATAAAAATGGCAGCAGAAAAAGGTCAAAAGGTCTCTCTTTTCTGCTCATAATGCGGATCCTTCAGTGATCCACCACAGGGCACTTGTATATGTTAGATACTGCTCATTAAAGGAACTCTGAGTGACAGCTTTTTTTTTCACGATTTACAGTTTATCCACAGTATAGATCACCTGTGCTGTTGTTGCAACTACACTGCTCACAATATTTAAAAATGCCAATAAATCTGCTTAAAAGTAATAGGTATCAGTATGTAATGTTATCTTTGTATGGTTTTAACGTGTTCTTTAAAAGAAAAAAGCAATAAAAAGAAAGTTAAAAAAAAGTAGTAAGTATCATTTATTTATGGTAAAAATATATTTTGGTTATCCAGCTCTGAAAGCATACTTCTGATGCCACGTGATATGGTGCTAAGTCATGGGGTACACTCATTCACCAACCAGTTTGGATTTGTTTGAGGCATATCAGAAAACCACACCATCTGTTTCAAAGTGCTTCACTTAGCTTAGGAAAGCTATGCTTGTTTCAAACCAAGTGCTGTAACCATTTTTTTTTTTTTTTTTTAAGTTGTTTAACCAGGAATAGCACACTAAGCTGAAAGCTTGTTTACAGGTGCGACCTGGGAGCACAGGGAAGTTAAGTGACTTGCTCAGGGTCACACAGTATGCAAGCGGAAGCTGTGGGATTCAAACCCAGGTCTGGTCTGCTGGATGTCACCAGATTTGCAGCTCAAAGCCTTAAACCACTGTGCTATACTACCTCCCCATTTTAAATTTCAGCTTAGTGTGTCTCGCCTGGTAAAATAATTGGTAAAAAATTTATATACTGCCTCCCCATTTTAAATCAGAGCTTGAAAGTTCAAGCCAGGACTCTGAACATGCGCAACTGCACTTTTATGTCACATACGTCTGGAATAAACTCTGTGTTCCCACAGACCCTATTTATGGGACACTTTTCTCACAGAAGTAGGACTTTGAAGCTGTCACCCTGTCACTCACTGGTTGTGTGGATCTGTTGCCAGCCGGCAATCTACAGACCTGTTGGGGCAGTACCAGCCCACAGTAACACTCTGAGATAAATTCCCAACTTCTGACAGTCATCTGCTCCAGCAGTGTTATCCTATGTCAATTTAATTTATATGCAGTAGGATTCTTTGTATGTGTTTTACACAAAGCACCTTTGACCCCTGGGACCCTCCCAGCTGAAGGTAATATGGTACTGTTAAACTTCTCTGACATCATCATCTGTATTTTTTTAAATGAGTATTTTAAACCAATGGGGATTTTTTCTGTTTTTTCTGCATGATCTAGCTGTTAAAAGTATTCTTTTTCTAAATAACTGCGATTAGGCTTCTGAAGAAGGACAAGTTGGTCCGAAAGCTAGAGCACTTGGTTCTGGTTGCTACATCTATGTTGGTCCATTAAAATGTATCAAATCATTTGCTTCTAGACAACTTCTGACAGGAATTTCTAAATTAACTGGTTGCTTGTCCTCACTTGGGGAGGGAGGGCACCGATGGAAGTTAGACCAAGTCACTTTACTTGACAGAAAAATTCACCACCATCCAGATCCTTTGCCCAGAATTCTTTCCTGCACCAGTTATCTCTCAGACACTCAGACAGACCTCAAACGTGTTTTTGGGGAATCTTGTTTTCTTTAATCCTAGTCTTGATACCTGACCTGGGTATCTTCTACAATATGGTAACATGTATGCAGACTCTTAAATCCTTGCAGAAGCATCCATACATCCTCATGGGCTGCCCAGTGAACACCAGCTGACAACAGCATATTGACAGCTAATGCTACACAGTGGGGTAATTAGGGCTCAGCGCAGCATCCATAAAAGCAGCTGTCAATCCTTATCTGCCTGATAAGGAACAACACTGCCCTTAGCCAGCTCACTCTCTGAAATCAGGAGGTTTTCAAACACGCTATCTGCTCAGTGGAACACTGCATAGTTTTTGTTTTACATGTTTATTGGGAGTTTCAGGAAACAAAATGAACCCTATATAGACCAAACAAGATACAGATGGTATGGAAGCTCTTGTGGGTTCCATACCCTTCCAGGTGAACAACACGGCAGAGCATACTGAGCACTCTAGGGGTCAACCTAAACACAGAATGATGGGAGCACATTGCACCCTAGGGGCCACCTGAAATACAGAAAGATGGTGCCTGATTCTCAGTTCCAATCTTATGGGTCGCAGAATGGTGCACTACCGAAGGACTCAGACTTGGCTTTCTCTATCCAAACATTCTGGGAACCTGCAGCAATATTCACTGCCAGCAGCACATCTGAAGATTTCAACTGTTGATATAGCATTTATTTTAACAGCAGTTTTTTATTTTTAAAAGGGAATGCAATGGTGCTGCTAGATTTGCACTGTGATGTATTTATGAGCAAACATGGGGAATGTAACCTTCTTTTCCATACCCATGCCCCTCCACGTCACAACTCAAAACAAGTCCTTGGGGCTGTGTGTGCTTGCCACCAGGTAGCAGAGCTAGATATTCTAGAAATGGGAATGTTCAGCGCAAGTGGCAGCACTACATGTTTCTGAAATGGGAAGGTACAGCGCAGATAGCAGCACTACATATTTCTAAAATGGGAGGTACAGCGCCAGGTAGCAGCGCTACATATTTCTGAAATTTGAATGTACAGCTCCAGGTAGCTGCACTACATATTTCAGAAATGGAAGGGTACACCACCAGGTAGCAGCATTACATATTTGTGAAATGGGAGGTACAGCACCAGGTAGCAGTGCTACATGTTTCAGAAATGGGAAGATACGGCACCAGGTAGCAGGACTACATATTTCAGAAATTGAAGGTACGGCTCAGGTGGCTTCCCATATTTCAGAAGTGGGAAGTACAGCACCAGGTAGCGGGACTGCATATTTCAAGTGGGAAGGTACAGCACCCAGGTAGTGGCACTACATGGTTCAAAATGAGGAAGGTACAGCACCAGGTAGCAGAGTTACATATTTCAGAGAATGGGAAGGTACAGCACTAGGTAGTAGCAGCTCTACATATTTTGAGAAATGGAAGGTACAGCACCAGGTAGCAGCACTACATATTTCAGAAATAGGAAGGTACACCCTTTAGTGGCACTACATATTTCTGAAAATGGGAATGTACAGCACCAGGTACGCAGGGAGTTACATATTTCAGAAATGGAAGGTACAGCACCAGGTGGCAGCTCATATTCAAGAATGGTAGGTACAACACCAGGTAGCAGCACTACATATTTCAGAAATGGGAAGGTACAGCACCTGGTAGTGGCACATTTTTCAGAAATGGATGGTACAGTACCAGGTAGTGGCATTACATATTTCAGAAATCGGAAGGTACAGCACCAGGTAGCAGCACCACATGTTGATTAATGGGAAGGTAGAGCACCAGGTAGTGGCACCATATTTCAGAATGGGAAGGTACAGCACCAGGTAGCGCTACGGATTTCAGATGTGTTAAGCTACAGCGCAGGTAGTGGCACTACATATTTCTGCAAATAGGAAGTTACATCACCAGTTAGCAGGCTACATATTGCTGTAAATGGAAGGTACAGCATCAGATTGTGGCACTACATATTGCAGAAATAGGAAGGTACAGCACCTGTAGCAGAGTTACATATTTCAGAAATGGGAAGGTACAGCTAGCGGGTAGCAGCTCTACATATTTCAGAAATGGGAAGGTACAGCACCTGTAGCAGCGCTACATATTTTGGAAATGGAAGGTACAGCACTAGGTTGCAGTGCTACATATTTCAGAAATGGGAATGTACAGCACCAATGTGGGAAAGCTAGATATTTCAGAAATGTGGAGCACAGCACCAGTAGAGCACTACATATTTCAGAAATGGGAAGGTACAGCACCAGGTAGTGGCACTACATATTTCAGAAACTAGGAAGGTACAGCACCAGGTAGCAGAGTTACATATTTCAGAAATGGGAAGGTACAACACTAGGTAGCAGCTCTACATATTTCAGAATGGAAGGTATAGCACCAGGTAGCAGCACTATATTTCCGAATGGAAGGTACAGCACCAGGTAGCAGTGCTGCATATTTCAGAAAGGGGCGATACAGCACCATTAGCAAAGCTAGATATTTCAGAAATGGGGAACTACAGCACCATGAAGGTTAATTACATATTTCAGAAATGGAAGGTACAGCACCAGGTAGCAGCACTACATATACTTTAGAATGGTTAGGTACAGCACAAGGTGAGTGCCACTATATTTCAAAAGTGGAATGACAGCACCAGGTAGCAGAGCTAGATATATTTCAGAAATGGAATGTTCAGCACCAAGTAGCAGCACTACATATTTCTGAAATGGAAGGTACAGCACCAGATAGCAGCACTACATATTTCTAAAATGGGAAGGTATAGCACCAGGTAGCAGCTCTACATATTTCAGAAATTTGAATGTACAGCTCCAGGTAGCTGCACTACATATTTCAGAAATGGGGAAGGTACACCACCAGGTAGCAGCATTACATATTTCAGAAATGGGAAGGTATAGCACCAGGTAAAGAAAGCACATGTTTGTGAAATGGAAGATACAGCACCAGGTAGTAGGACTACATATTTCTGAAATTTGAAGGTACAGCTCCAGTGTAGTGGCACTACATATTTCAGAAGTGGGAAAGTACAGCACCAGGTAGTGGACTACATATTTTTGAAATGAGGGTATGCACCAGGTAGTGGCACTACATAGTTCAGAAATAGGAAGGTACAGCACCAGGTAGTGAGTTACATATTTCAGAAATGGGAAGGTACAGCACTAGGTAGCAGCTCTACATATTTGAAATGGGAAGGTACAGCACTAGGTAGTATCATTATATTTTCAGAAATAGGAAGGTACAGCACCTAGTAGTGGTACCACATATTTGTGAAATGGAATGTACAGCACCAGGTCAGTAGAGCACATATATTTCAGAAATGTGTACAGCACCAGGTAGCAGTGCCTTGCATATTTCAGAAATGGTAGGTACAACACCAGGTAGCAGCACTACATATTTCAGAAATGGAAGGTGACAGCACCTGGTAGTGATACTACATTTTTCAGAAATGGGAAGGTACAGCACCAGGTAGCAGCACTACATATTTCAGAAATGGAAGCACAGCACTAGGTAGCAGTGCTACATATTCAGAAGTGGAACGTACAGCACCATGTAGCGTAGATATTTCCTGGTGAAATGGGAACGGATTAGCACCACTTAAGCAGCGCCACTTATTTCAGAAATGGGAAGGTACAGCACCAGGTAGAGGTTAAGACAAATGGCAGGTACAGCACGAAGGTAGTGGCACTACATATTTCAGAAATAGAACATACAGCACTAATGTGGCAGTGGTAGATATTTCAGAAATGGGAATGTTTGGCACCACTTAGCATGATATTTTGTGAAATGAAGGTGCATGAGTAGTGACACTACATCTTCAGAAATGGGAAGGTACACACCATTTAGCTGCACTACATATTTCAGAAATGGGAAGGTATTGGTACCAGGTAGCAGCACTACATATTTCCAGAAATGGAAGGTACAGCTCTGGTAGTAGCATACATATTTGTGAAATGGGAAGGCATAGCACGAGGTAGTGACACTACATCTTTCAGAATGGGAAGCTGCAAGCAGCACCAGGTAGCAGTGCTGTATTTCAGAAATGGAAGTTACACCGGCTAGAAGGCACTACATATTTTAGAATGGGAAGGTACAGCACCAGGTAGCAGCTCTACATATTTCAGAAATGGGGAAGGTGCAGATTTGTGGTAGTGGCACTACATATTTCAGAAATGGAAAATACAGTACCAGGTAGTGGCACTACATATTTCAGAAATCGGAAGGTACAGCACCTTGTAGCGGCTATATATTTGATTAATGGGAAGGTAGAGCACCAGGTAGTGGGCTACATATTTCAGAAATGGGAAGGTACAGCACCAGGTAGCATGGCCACAGATTTGAGATGTTAAGCTACAGCACCAGGTAGTGGCACTACATATTTCTGAAATAGAAGTTACAGCACCAGTTGGGGCAGCACTATATTGCCAAATGGAAGGTACAGCATCAGGTAGTGGCACTACATATTGCAGAAATAGGGTAGGTACAGCACCAGGTAGCAGAGTTACATATTCAGAAATGGGAAGGTACAGCAGCAGGTATGGCTCTACATATTTCAGAAATGGGAAGGTACAACACCTAGTAGTGGCACTACATATTTCAGAAATGGGAAGGTACAGCACCTTGTAGCAATACATATTTCAGAAATGGGAAGGTACATACCAGGTTGCAGTGCTACATATTTCAGAAATGGCAATGTGCAGCACCATTAGAAAATAAAATATTTCAGAAATGGAATGAACGCATACAGCATCAAGAACAGCACTACATATTTCAGAAATGGGAAGGTACAGCACCAGGTAGAGTGGCACTACATACTTCTGAAATGGGAAGGTACAGCACCATGTAGCAGAGTTACATATTTCAGAAATGGTAAGGTACAGCACTAGGTAGCAGCTCTACATATTTCAAAATGGAAGTGCACAGCACCTGGTAGCAGCACTACATATTTCAGAAATGAAGGTACAGCACCTGTAGTGGCACTACATATTTCAGAAATGGAAGGCATAGCACCAGGCAGCACCACATATTTCGGAAATGGAAGGTATAGCACCAGGTAGCAGTGCTACATATTTCAGAAATGGGAACATACAGCACCATGAAGCAAAGCCAGATATTTCAGAAATGGGAACGCATAGCACCAGGTAGCAGCACTACATATTTTAGAAATGGTTAGGTACAGCACAAGGTAGGTAGTGGCACCATATTTCAGAAATGGGAACATACAGCACCAGGTAGCAAAGCTAGATATTTCAGAAAGGAATGTTCAGCACCAAGTAGCAGCACTACATATTTCTGAAATGGGAAGGTACAGCACCAGGTAGCAGCGCTACATATTTCAGAAATTTGAATGTACAGCTCCAGGTAGCGGCACTACATATTTCAGAAATGGAAGGTACACCACCAGGTACAGCACTACATATTTCAGAAATGGAAGGTACAGCACCAGGTAGCAGCACCACTGTTTCAGAAATGGGAAGATACAGCACCAGTAGCAGCGCTCACATATTTCAGAAATTTGAAGGTACAGCTCCAGGTAGCGGCACTACATATTTCAGAAGTGGGAAAGTACAGCACCAGGTAGCAGGACTACATATTTCAGAAATGGAAGGTACAGCACCAGGTAGCAGTGCTACAGATTTCAGAAGTGTTAAGGTACAGCACCAGGTAGTAGCACTACATATTTAAAAAAATAAGGAGGTACAGCACCAGGTATGGCGCTATATTTCAGAAATGGGAAGGTACAGCACCAGGTGGTAGCACTACATATTTCAGAAATAGGAAGGTACAGCACCAGGTAGCAGAGTTACATATTTCAGAAATGGGAAGGTACAGCACCAGGTAGCAGCACTACATATTTCAGAAATGGGAAGGTACAGCACCTGGTAGTGGCACTACATATTTCAGAAATGGGAATGTACAGCACCAGGTCTAGAGAGTTACGTATTTCAGAAATGGGAAGGTACAGCACCAGGTAGCAGCTCTGCATATTTCTGAAATGAAGGTACAGCACCAGGTAGCGGCACTACATATTTCAGAAATGGGAAGGTACAGCACCTGGTAGTGGTACCACATATTTCAGAAATGGGAAGGTACAGCACCAGGTAGCAGCACTACATATTTTAGAAATGGTTAGGTACAGCACAAGGTAGTGGCACTACATATTTCAGAAATGGGAACATACAGCACCAGGTAGCAGATCTAGATATTTCAGAAATGGGAATGTTCAGCACCAAGTAGCAGCACTACATATTTCAGAAATTTGAATGTACAGCTCCAGGTAGCGGCACTACATATTTCAGAAATGGAAGGTACACCACCAGGTAGCAGCACTACATATTTCAGAAATGGGAAGGTACAGCACCAGGTAGCAGCACTACATGTTTCAGAAATGGGAAGATACAGCACCAGGTAGCAGGCTACATATTTCAGAAATTTGAAGGTACAGCTCCAGGTAGCGGCACTACATATTTCAAATTGGGAAAGTACAGCACCAGGTAGCAGGACTACATATTTCAGAAATGGGATGGTACAGCACCAGGTAGCAGTGCTACAAATTTCAGAAGTGTTAAGGTACAGCACCAGGTAGTGGCACTACATATTTCAGAAATAGGAAGGTACAGCACCAGGTAGCAGCGCATATTTCAGAAATGGGAAGGTACAGCACCAGGTAGTGGCACTATATATTTCAGAAATAGTAAGGTACAGCACCATGTAGCAGAGTTACATATTTCAGAAATGGGAAGGTACAGCACCAGGTAGCAGCACTACATATTTCAGAAATGGGAAGGTACAGCACCTGGTAGTGGCACTACATATTTCAGAAATGGGAAGGTACAGCACCAGGTAGCAGCTCTGCATATTTCTGAAATGGGAAGGTACAGCACCAGGTAGCAACACTACATATTTCAGAAATGGGAAGGTACAGCACCTGGTAGTGGCACTACATTTTACAGAAATGGGAAGGTACAGCACCAGGTAGCAGCACTACATATTTCAGAAATGGGAAGGTACAGCACCAGGTAGCAGTGCTACATATTTCAAAGTGGAACGTACAGCACCATGTAGCAAAGGTAGATATTTCAGAAATGGAACGCACAGCACCATCGAAGCAGCGCTACATATTTCAGAAATGGGAAGGTACAGAACCAGGTAGGAGTGCTACATATTTTAGAAATGGCAAGGTACAGCACAAGGTAGTGGCACTACATATTTCAGAAATGGGAACATACAGCACTACGTAGCAGTGGTAGATATTTCAGAAATGGGATAGTTCGCACCACTAGCAGCGCTTACATATTTCAGAAATGGAAGGTGCAGCACGAGGTAGTGACACTCATCTTTCAGAAATGGGAAGGTACAGCACCAGGTAGCGGCACTACATATTTCAGAAATGGGAAGGTACAGTACCAGGTAGCAGCACTACATATTTTAGAAATGGGAAGGTACAGCTCCTGGTAGTAGCACTACATATTTCAGAAATGGGAAGGTACAGCACAAGGTAGTGACACTACATCTTTCAGAAATGGAGGTACAGCACCAGGTAGCAGTGCTACATATTTCAGAAATGGGAAGTTACACCACCGGTAGCGGCACTACATATTTTAGAAATGTGAAGGTACAGCACCAGGTAGCAGCATTACATATTTCAGAATGGGAAGGTACAGCACCAGGTTGCAGCACTATGTATTTCGGAAATGGGAAGGTACAGCACAAGGTAGCAGCATCACATATTTCAGAAATTGGAACATACAGCACCAGGTAGCAGCACTACATATTTTAGAAATAGGAAGATACAGCACCAAGTAGCGTCACAATATATTTCAGAAATGGGAGCGTTCTGTACCAGGAAGCGGTACATATTTCAAGAATTGAAATGTACAGCACCAGGTAGCAGCGCTACATATTTCAGAAATGGGAAATGTACAGTGCCAGGTAATGGATCCATGACGCCAATTCAACAACAAAGTTGTCGTACCGACATTACGGTTATGGATTTATGTTGATCACAGCTGTGGTCGGCATACAGCTGTCTAAAGAAATTTATTTTTCTTTCGTGGGCTTTGCCCCATAATCCCCATGTGGGGGCAAGCCATCTGCTGCCCCCCATAGTAAATATAATCAACTCTGAGTCAGAGCTGATTCGGGGAGGGGTGCAAGACCCCAAGAAAGCAGTGCTGGGTCTCGTGGTGACATTACAGCGGCAACAGCAAATTGTCACTGTAATGTCTTTCGCTATTGAATTGTCAAATCAGCGTCGGCATATGTCAGGCAACAGAGCTACATTTTTCAGAAATGGGAACATACAGCACCATGTAGCAGCACTAGATATTTCTGAAATGGGAAGCTACAGCACCAGGTAGCGGGTACTACATATTTCAGAAATGGGAATGTACTATACCTGGCAGCAGTAGAGGCAGCAGATTGTCTGGTGGAGTAAGCCTTCTGCCCCATTGTTGGCTCCTCCTGTGCCAACCTATAACACAGGGTGATGTAGGAGACTATCCATCAGGCAGTGATCTGTTTGGCTGCTGGTCTGCCTATGGCAGCTTTAGCATACATCACAAACATCTAGTAAGTCTCTTCTTGAAATTCTGCTGTATGGTCCCAGCAGAAGAGTAAAACCATCAATCCTGTGGAGCATTTGCTCAACCTCCAAGTACAAGGCTTCAACCCCCAAAAAAAAAACAGGTAGAATGAGTGCCTGATTTAGGTTTAACTCAGAGACTACTTTAGGCAGGAATTTTACATGAGAGCACTGGATGACCTTTTCTTTCTGGAAAACCAAAATAGAGACTCAGAGATAGCATCTGAGCTCATTCAACCATTTAGCCGAGGTGATGGCAACCAAACATTTTTCATGACAGATGAGAGAAATCACATTTGCACATCCAAACTTCTCTCCCCAAATCAACCCAAGGTGTGCTGACAAAGATATTATTGCTTTGAGTGGGGCGGGGATCCAGGACTGTGGACTGGTTAATCAAAATCCACAGAACGGTCCCAAACATCGCTAAGCTTCAGTTACATTTTGTGAAGGCATCTGATTTATTCCAAGTTAATTTCATAAATTGCCACCACACATTTGCCAACAGGCACACATGGTTTACCCATTAGCTGTAACAGCATCAGCTCCTTCCACACCTTAAGGATAACTGTGTGGATCAGAAGAAACAAAGGGATGGCATATACAAAGTCCTGAGCTATGGACTGACAGAACATGTCCCTCCCGAGGATGCCCTGCTGAGAAGGATGGGCACAGAACAGTCTCAGCTTCCTGTTTTTCCAGGAAGAGAACAGATCCAGTGTCAGTGTTCACCATTCTGAGGGCACCTGGATCCCCACTGTTGGGTGCAATGATCACTTGAGGGATGACTGCCCACATGACTGGGAGTATCCACCAGATGGTTGTTTACTCCTGTGACAAGGTCTGCCAACAGCTCCAGGTGTAGGCAGTGGGCCGAGACCATGTTCAGAGCTCCTCCTGACACAGAGGAAAGGAATAAGTGCGGCTGCTTGTTCAAGTTTTCTGTGTTGACCTGGACCACTAGACTTTGATCCAGTGGTGCGATCTCTACCAACACCAGGTGAGGTGCATGGAGTTCCAACAGGTTGATGTGAAATAACCCATGTGCTCTGGGGTCTAGCAGATGTGCACCCCAGCTCACCAGTGACACATCTGTCATCAACATAACAGAGGGCTCTATTCAGATAAATTAGATATCCTCCAAAATGTTTGAGGAAGACAGCCACCAATGGATGGCATCCAGCATTAACTGGGTCACCTGGACTGGTGTCTTGCAGCCTCTCCTCATATGGTTTCATATGCAACCACCACACCATTGTTGTAGCCCTCCTCTGGAACACTCCACCCTATCAATGTCCTTGCAAAGGTGTGGCCTCAAGAACTGGACACAGTACTCTAGGTTAGTCTTAATAGTGTGTAATACAGTGGCAAAACCATGTCCTTCTCCTGCTAGATATCCCACTCCTATGCAGCCCAGCATCCCACTAGCCTTGCCTATAGCTCTGACACCTTGACAGCATCAAATATGATTACCACAAAGTACCATTCTTGCTTGGTGACTGTAAATACCTCATGCTATCTCATACACAGCTCCCAAGTTTCCCCACTCTAGATGCGTGCCTTTGCATGTTCTGACATTGAAACCAAGCTGCCACACTTTAGACAACTCCTCTAGTTTCCCCAGATTCCTTTGCATTCTCTCGTGACACCCGGTGACATAACAGGTGGTGATGGGACTTTAATATACGGGGAGCTGTGCATCCCGCCTCCCTAACTAAAGATTCTCAACCCCAGGGTGGTGCATGTTGGGGGTAAAACTTTAAAAAAACTCAGCCCCAATGCAAAATGCTACCTGCCCCAGAACTGAACTCACACCTCCCAACCCCAGTTGGCCACCTCACCACCATGCCACATGGCCAGCTCAGCAACAACTGCCCCACTATATCCCACATACCACCTCCCTTCTGCCCCCATGTGGTGTGGTCCTCCCACCCAGTGTGCAGTGTACTTCCTGTCACCGTCCTTTGCCCTCCATTATATCCTGTTGCTACCCTGCCAGGTAGCCCAGAACACAGGTGCCATGGTTGAGTCGCCATTTTGCAGTCGTTCAATTCAGGTCACCATTTTCACAGGATGCCTCTGCCTTTAATGTCACCCTCTGCCTCCTAGCATTCTGCCTTGACACCCAGCTTACTACATTTCTCCCAAACTTCCAGGCTGCAAAGTTTTTATTAGCCTTACAGTGTCAAAGGCCTTACTGAAGTTCAGATAGGCCACATCCACTGCCTTCCCCGATCCACTCTTAGTCACCCACTCAAAGAAATCTATAAGATTAGTTTGACTTCTCCCTGTGCTGCCAGTGGTCCTGCAGCCCATCTGCCTCTAGGTACTCCATCAGCCTTTCCTTCAGCAGGGTCCTCCATTAATTTCCCCACCACTGATGTGAGACTGACTGGCCTGTAATTGTTAGCCTCCTCCCTGCTGCTGCTCTTGTGTAGAAGGACCACATCTGTCCTCCTCCAGTTCTCTGAAACTTACGACCGGCCGTCTCCAATAAGGTGCTGAACAGTGTTGCCAGAGGGCTGGTTAGCACCTGCTCAGTTCTTTTAATACCCTTAGATAATTCCTTTACGGCTTTCAGTTCCTTTGGAACCTCTCCCCAAAACTGACTTGTGTCCACTCATCCTCCATCCCCAGTGATCCATCTCCTCCCCCACTGTGAAGACCAAGCAGTAGTACTCATTTAAAAAGTTTAGCTTTTCTTAATCTTCTTCTTCACAGTTGCCCCACCCGCTCTCCTGATCCTCTTTATCCCACCTCTTACTTTCATCTTTTCCTTCACATTCCTGGAAAAGTTTTATCCCTTTTGACCTCCTTGGTGATCCTCTCCTCTGTTGGGGTCATAGTTACCATTACCCTCCTTCCTGCCTCCCTTTGTTTATTGAGATATACAGTACCTCCCTGTCCACTGCCATCTGGGTCTCCTTGTACTTCCTAAGAGCTGTTCTGTTTTCTCCCTTACCAGCTTAGCCACCTCCTTTGAGACCCATAGGGCCTCTTCCTCCTCTTACCCTTGATCCTTCCTTCCTTCAGACAGCATGCTGCTGCCTTAGCTATTCCTCCTTGATCTTTTTCCATTGGGTCTCCACTCCCTGCCACCCCCTTCAAGGCATTTACTGAGGCAGTAACCCATTTCTTTAAAATCTGCCCTCCTGAAGTCCCTGGACCCTTGTCCTAGTGTGTTTTTATTTTGCCCAATCCATGTGTCAAACCATACCATACAGCAATCGCTTGTATCCTGGGGACTCCCCACATGAAGTCTGCAGTGCTGTCCCTCGTCGTAGCACCAGGTCCAGCACTGCCCCATGTCCAGTGGGTTCCATAACCAGCTGCCTGAGAAATGCCCTTGTAGGAGTGGAGGATGGCCCTGCTTCTTGTTGGACTGCAGCCAGAATGCTCCAGTCTACATCTGACAGATTAAAGTCCCCATAATAAATTCCTGAACTTTGCTTGACATTCTGCTAATGGCCTCCCAAAAATCTTGTCCAACTCTCCCCTGTGTTGGTGGTCTGCACACAAGCCCCAATGTGGAAAATGGCCCAGGACGCAGTCTCTAAGTTGACCCAAAGAACCTCCAGCCCTCTCTTATCCACCTAGTGTCCCTGTAGTTCCATGGCTTTTATACCTTCCCTCACATATAAAAACAACCCCTCCTCCCTGTCCTGTCCTTCTGGAACATGGTGTCATCTGGAATGGCCACATCCCAGCTGTGGTTGTCAGTGCCCCATGACTCTGTTATGCACACCAGATCCAGGTCTGCCTCCATGATGATTGCCTCAAGATCAGAATTTTATTTCCTGGGCTCCTTGCATTATCACACATGGCTCTCCACTCTTTGTCCCTCCCTCCCCTACTCTGTTGTCCCTTCCTGATTCCATCCTTCGCACTTCCTGTTTCCTAGTACTGTCGCCAGCTTTTCCTTATCCCTCTGTCCACCCTCAAATCTTCTCTCAGCCTTAGATCCAGCTCCCAACCTGCCCATCCTGCTTTCTCCTCTCTGTTGCTCCATTTTCTGGGGAGGAGGGGAATCTCTGACTCTTTTTTTTTCTGCCTCCCTGGCTAGTTTAAATGCTTATCAAAGTAGCATCTAAACCTTCCACCCAGAGCTGACATTCCCTCTTCAATTGATGGATGCCATCTCCTTTGCACAAGTCTCTATCCCCTCAGGTAGAACACCAATCCTTAATGTAACCTAAACCCTTTCTCCTCGCACCATGTCTTCAACTACTCGCTGAAGACCCTGGTGGTGTTCCCTATCCTCCCCCAGTTGTATAGAGGTAGAACCTCAGTGAAGGCCACTGTGTGAGCTAGCTGCTTCAGGCCCTCCCCAGCTCCCTAAACCTTTCTTGCACCACCCATGCTACATCCCTTGCAGGTCATTAGTCCTCAGATGGGCAATTATGTCCAGATCCCCTTCTGCCTGTACCCTCGTGATCCTAAGGATCTGCTCACCATCCATCTGTGCAAAGAATACAGGCCATAATCTATAATTGACAACACCGAGCTGTTGACTGCTAGTTTGATGGCACTCTCCATAAGGCAGTGTCTATGCCGAGAAAGTTGGCCTACTCTGCTGGCAGCCTCGGCGATGTATTCGGTGTGTAAGCTATATGAAAGGGAGCAGTCAAGGATGACGCAAGGTATTTAAAGTTATTAACCAGATCAAGTATCTCTTGCCTGTTATTATGTATTTTGAGTAGGTGGACTCATGTAGGTTTTGATGAGAGGCAACAATATAGTTTTTGTCTTTTGTCATTGAGCAATAACTTAGAGTTAAGAAACCATTCTTCAATGGCACTGAAGTCATCTTGCATCCTTTTTTCTGGAGCTTCTGGAGCTGATTGGCAGGTGTAAAGCACAACATTGTCTGCATATAGTAGAATCTTGTGCTGGCAAATTTTGGTAGCTCATTCAAGAAGAGGCTAATTAGTAGGGGCCCAATATGGAACCTTGGGGTACTCCTGTGGTGACTTTTTTTTGCTCTCCAACTCTAGGAGAACTCCTTCCAGTGACATGGGCTACCGCCTCTACCTCCCAAAATGACCACTCCTTCTCCCTGTGCCTCAGAGCACCACCTCTGGGTCTGAACCCTCCGGAGGTAGGGGCCACCCATCCACCCAGGGTGCTCTATCTGGAAGGGCAAAGTGTCCAGCATGGTGTGAGAAGGGAGATGGCCCGATTTGGGAGGTGGGCAGTGAAGGCTGTGGTGCCTTCATCTATCTCCAGGTTGGAGAATTTAGTACTTTTTTCCCTTTCCATCCCTCCAGAGCACAGCTAGTAAGGCAACGTGGATGCCGTGACTACCACCCCTGGCATTTCACCGCGTTGCTCAATCGCGCATCTCTGGCTACCACCAGAAGTCACTTGGTGAGCTTGAGCAGCACCTCCACCCTCCCTGGGAAGAGAGAGCAGTCCTCCAGATGCACGCTGTTCACTCCTGCCGACCTCCGACGACCTCCCGGCTCATTCCCAAACCCAGGAGTGGCATTCAACGCCTCAACCCTCAGCCACTGGGCGGCTTGTGGTGATGTTTTGATGGTCAGATAAGACATCATAGATCCTGACCTGCTGTGTTCTGTTGAGAGGTAACTCTGAACCAGCTCAGGGAATTAGAAGATATCCCTGTGCTGGTCAATTGGTTGGAGAAGCAAGTTATGATTAACCATGTTCAAGGCTTTGGTGAGGTCTATGAATGTAGCTCCCACCAAAAGCCCCTTGATCAAGTGCTTCATGAATATAGCTAGTAATTTTACCAAGGCCTGGAAGTACTGTGTGCCCTCCTGAAGCCATGCTGCTCAGGGTATTGAAGGTTGTACTTGTCTAGGTATTCCACTAACTGGTTGTAAACTATTCTCTAGGGCTTTGGGGAGAGAGGGAAGAATTGAGATTGGCCGATAGTTGGCGAGGTTAGATCCATCACCACTTTCAAAGATTGGTGTAACCACTGCAGCTTTCCAGCATTAGGGAAACTTGCCTGTTGTTAGTGAGAGATTTAGGATCTTGGTTGGGGAGGAGGAGGAGAACATCCAGGGTGAGAGCTAAGATCTTGAGGTTGAGCGAATCATCACTGGATCTGTTTTACCAAGGACTTTACCTAGGTATTTTTGGCATCAGCTGTGAGAGGATCTTCCGTAGAAGAGAGGTGTCGATATGCATATGGGACAGAGTTGTTGCTTAAGTTGGCGCTAGGATTGGGGAGAAGAAAGTCCAGGGAAGAACTCCACTGAGGTCTGTGAAAGCCTTATTGAAGGCATCAGTGATATTTTTAGGATCTTGGGTGATTAAACCATCTATGTTGAGTAGCGAGGAAGGAGATTTATTGGCTCATCCTGTTAGAGATTTGATATTTTCCCAGAACCTGCATCTGTCGTTCCAGGAGTTTTTGAAGTGGGATCTTTTAGCTAGGCGGATGGCACTGGTGCATTTATTCCGAAGTGCCCTGTAATTTCAGAGGTCAGTGTGAGACGAGAGCTCTTGGCTATGTGCCATAGATTATTCCTAGTCCTCATAAGATCTAGGAGCTGTGGTGAGATACATGACTTGCTGGATCCTTTTATTTTCACCATTTTAAAGGGAGCATAAATGTTGCAAGCATTATTAAAAAGTGCTAAAGCACTCAAGGGCAGTATCCACGCCAGCAGCAGCAAAGATCCCTTGTCCAATCTTTGCATGTTGAGGTGGGTTATGAGAGAGGAGGGTTGCCCTTTTCTTAAGACTCTCGAGGTTCTGATTCTGGGAGGGTTTTAGGTGTCTTGTTTGTCCAGTGCATAAGACAGGCAAGTGGTCACTGATAGCATCAGTTAGGCACGGTGGTACTAGTTATTCTTTGTGGCTGTCTAGTTAGTATCCAGCCCATAAGAGTACTAGTACCTGTGCGATAGTTTAATCGGGTGGGGACTGAACAAGCTTACATACTGATTGTACCGAATGGCATCCATATATGGAGTTGCATTGGGGATAACCAGTTTATATTGAAATCCCCTAACATTAGGACTTCAGAGTTATTGTGAGTTCAGATACATAGTCAAGAGCTAGTCTGAAACCAGCCACCTGATTTTTAGGGGAATGTACAATGAAATTACGGTGAGGCATTGCCCTTGGGTGCTAAGTTGCAGCTGGACTGCAAGCAGTTAGGAGCTATCCCCAGTAGGTGGGATGGGGAGTGCCCTGACTTGGTGGGTATCTAACATAGATGACACAGCTCCTCTCATTTCCTCTAATCTGTCCACCCTGAATATTGTATAGCCCTCCAGCTGGATTGCCAGGTCAGAGGTTCTCAGAATAAGCCAGGTTTCCACAATTGAGAGGACTTGGCTTGTGATGCATTGTCCAGATCTGCAGTGCATCAAATATTGCCAAGAGGTTGCATATGTTAATGGATACAATAGTTAATATGCCAGCCCTCTTTACTGATATAGGTATGTTTGCTCCAGATCCTGGGTGTGGGTTGGGATGCATGTTATCCGAGAGCAGCAGAAGCAGCAGAAGCAGCCGGCTAGTCTCAATGCTTGCAGCTTTAAGTATTTTGTCACCTGGGATTTGCTGTGGTTATTGAGTTTATATTTGCTTATTTTCACAGTGACAAAGAGTGAATTCAGCTAAGCTGGGAGGATAGGGTAGACACCTGGGTGCACTGTCCTCAGGAGATTTTGAAAGGAGACATCCAAGCACCTAGTCCCAGGGGCAGCAAGATAGCTGTGATCCCAATCAGGTTTGGGGATGTTTTCAAAATTCAGAGCATGTAAGTTGCAGTTATAGGATGGAAGTTGAAGTAGTGACAGCTTGAGTGAAAGTAGCAGGGAGTATTGTAGTACTAATAGTAGCATCTTTGATAAATGTGCCAGAACAGGGTAGTCAGAGCTGAGACGTCAGTGTTGTTGTAATAAGTTGTGGAGTTGTAACTCTTAGTTGGCAGAGTAGTAATTTGGGAGTTGTGTGAACAGGTATCAGATCCTTTAAGAGAGGAAGTGTGTCTGCAGATGGAAGAGTCTAAGGGTGGTGCTTAAGGGAAAGAGGATTTAAAGAGTGTCGGGGGCGTGAGGAGCAGCCGGGCCGGTAATTCAACTGTACAGCAGCAGTACCAGGTTAGCTAGGAGAAAAGCTTAGGTAGAAGTAGTAGGGTAAGCTTGAGTGAAGGAAGCCAGTATCCTGAAGGTAGCTAATTGGGTGAGCTTGCTCGATGGACCAACCAATCAGGTGAAGGGAGCGAAAGTGCTATAAGTCAAAATTGCAGGCACTGCAGAGAATCGTACCTGGGAAGCCGTTAGCTGGAGCGGAGAGGAGGCTGGGTTGGCAGGTGCCGCACGCTGGAGAAGAAGGAGTGCTCACACAGGGATGAAAATCTGTGGAGGAGAGATATAGAAACATAGACTTTGGCGGCATACAAGGACCACTTGGCCCACCCAGTCTGCCCATTTTCATATCTATTGGATAAGCTGCAGATCCTAGTTAACCAACAGCCTACTTCTTCCTACCCCCACCAGAATTGCTCTTATGTCTGTCCAATGCATTCTTGAATTCCCACTGTTTTTGACCCCACAACCTCCTAAGGAAGGCCATTCCATTCATCCACCACCCTCTCTGTGAAAAATACTTCCTCACATTGCCCTGAGCCATCCCCCTCTATCTTCAAATTGTGTCCCCTTGTTTTACACATCTCTTTTCTGAAAGATGCTAACCTACTGGACTTTGTTGATTCTCTTGAGGTACTTGAAAGTTTCTATCATGTCCCCTCCCTCCTTTCCTCCAGGGTGTACATATTAAGCTCCTATAGTCTCTCTTCATGATGGCTTCTGTTGCAGACCCTGCACCATTTTAGTTGCCTTCTCTGGACTGCCTCCATCCTGTCTATGTCTTGCGGAGATGGTGTTTCCAGAACTGCACGCAGTACTCCAGATGGTGTCTCACAACTGTCTACACAAAAATAACAACTTCCTGTTTCTACTGGTGATGCCTCCCATACATCCCAGTATCCCCCAGCCCTCCTTACTGCCTTCCCACATTACTTGCTTACATTTAGGTCATCTGATATGACTACCCCCAGGTCCCTTTCCATTTTTATTGTTGTTACTACCTCCTCCCATATTGTGTACTCTTCCCTGGGTTTTTGTTTCCCAGGTGCATTACTTTGCACTTTTTGCATTGAATCTAAGCTGCCATACTTTTGACCATTCCTCCAACCTTGCCAAGTCCCTTCTCATCCTTTCCACCCACCTTGTATATCAACCCTTTTGCAGATCTTTGTGTCATCTGCAAAGAGGCATACTTTTCCTTCCAGTCCCTCCATTTCACTTATAAAGACATTAAAAAGGATCGGATCCTGCAGTACCCCACTAGTAACTCCTTTCTATGAGTGGACTCCATTTACTATTACCCTCTGTGTCCTATTGTCCAGCCAATTTTTTACCAGACTACCACCCTGGGACCCACTCCCAGGCTGGCTAACTTGTTTATTAATCTTTTGTGTGGGACTGTGTCAAATGCCTTGCTAAAGTCTAGGTAGGCCATGTCCACAGCCCCTCCCTAGTCTACTACTTTGGTCACCCAATCATAGAAATCTATTAGATTCATCTGACATTACCTTCCCACTGTGAATCCATGCTGCCTTGAGTCCTGTGCCCCGCTGGCCTCTAGATACTCAACAATTCTTTCTTTCAGAAGTGATTCAACATTTTCCCTACCACTGAGATCAAGCTAACAGGTCTGTAGCTTCCTGCCTCTGCTTTGCTCCCACTGCCCTTCTCCAGTCCTTAGGTACCACACCATCCTCCCATGATTTGTTAAAAGGGTAGTCAGTGATGTCACTAGTTCTCCCTTAGTTCCTTTAGAATTCTGAGGGTGAATCCGTCAGGCCTCATTGCTTTGTCTACCTCAGTTTTTGGAGTTCTTTCAGAACCCTTTCTTCTGTGAAAGGACTGGTATCGACCCTCTCCAGAGTGCTTCTATTGATTGGATTAGGTACCTCCCTCCTCTTCTTTTATGAATACTGAGCAGAAGTATTCGTTCAGTATTCCTGCTTTTTCACTGTCCTCTGCCCACCCACCTTCCTCTTTATTAGCCTCACAATCCTCCTGGTCTTTCTTCGCTCCCTAATGTACCTATAAAAGGTTTTATCCCCTTCTTAACCAAGCTGGCTATCTTTTCCTTGGTTTGGGCCTTTGCTATTCTGTCTTCCCCTTTCCTTCTGCTTTAACTGGTACAGTTCTCTGTCCTGCTCCTTCTGTGTTTCCTTATACTTCCTGAATGCTATCTTTTTCTCCCTAACTTTCCCGCCACCTCATTTTTTCAATTTAATATACTTTATTAAGGTTTGTAAGAGAAATACACAACACAGTACATACCATGCATGAACGACTCTCTCTCTATGTACAAAAATACAGGGTAAAATGTCTCACATTGAGCTGAGAGCTGAGCCAGCACAATTGTAAGGCCTTCACAAAGAAAGTCACCAGAAAACTAAATCAGCCAGAACACGCCTGGTGTTAAACGGAAGTACAAATAAAAAGGAAAAGCAAAAGAAACTTATCCATATCTAACATCTAAATTTCCTCCCCAACCTCCCACCGCCACCCACCCTGGAGCTTGAGATGCAGAAACTTGCCACTGATATTAGACAAATAATAATAAGTGAGCTGACCGACAGAGACTGGAGCAATTTATACCATATGAGAGTGGGTATGAGACTGGCAAGTATCCCTAGACTGAAGGGGGCTTCACCCCTGCACATGTGTCCCATTGGAGGTTGGACCACCAAGCATAGTGGGTAGCAGCACCAGCAATGGGCCCCATCTAACCCTGAATGTTTTTTGACAATTATGCCTTGAGGCAATATGCTTCTCTAAGTCTAATGTTTGAAGAATCTCTGTGTGCCACTCTCTTAAAGAGGGACCATCCTGGTCAAGCCAGTGATGGGTAATAACCAATTCACCACTACAGAGATAAGACATATGGGCCTTACGGATGCACAACATCTCCCCAGGACCCGCCACCTCTTTGAGAACCATAGTGTCTTTTTCTTTCATTTTGATTTGTTTATTTGCTTCACACAAAGGCTTGTTGCCTCTGTGATGGCAGTTTTGATGTTTCCCATTGTTCCTCCATCCCTCCTTCTTGCCTGTTTGCTAGTGCTTTTCTGAGGCACAGGCAGAGGGGAAGCACCAAGTTTGGTCGACAGTGACAATGCCGACCTCCTCACAGCGACGGGCATATCACTGGTGCAGGTATTGTGCCGCCTGTTCTAAAGGTGTTTTCTGTGGGGGGCTCTGCCCCTCGCACTCCCCTGGAGTTTAGGAATTCCAACTCCAGCTCAGAGTTGGTCCAGGGAGGGGAGGAACACTGGGGAAGGCAAAAGGAAAAGGAGCTTTACTGCGAATGTCGACGTAATGGTCTTTTTCCTGTTTCACTGTCGGGTATCGACCAAAAGGGTGCACTGGACAGGATGAAATCGAGACTGCAGGCTGTTGAGCTGGAGTGCCTGGAGAAGCAGGACCCACATGAATCACCGAGGTGTCATTCCTGTTCAAGGCATTGAGCAGGGGCTGATCCCCAGGCCAGTCTCTCGTCGGTGACTTTCTCTGCATAGCAGGTATTCTGGATGGGCCAGTGTAGCAGGGCCCAGGCAAGTGGAAATGGATATGGATTCAGTCCGTGGAGCTGGATACAGCCTCCAGCAAGCAAAACACAGTTCAGACACACAGTGGGGAACCAAATCACGCCCATTATAGCACACAGCACATTCACATGTAAGAAAATTCCACTGTGCCAGGCAGATGGCTCTCTGGTCGCAATTACAGTCTCTGCACAATACGGGAGTTCAGAGGTAGCTGGAAATCCTGACAGGCCGATCGCATTCAGCAAATCTTTGGTCTTCTTCAGGTTAAAGCCTGGTCACAATTCAGTGGCTTAATTCACTCTCCAAATTCAGATTCAGTCCGAAAAGCACAAGTTCCCTCTCAGGAACAGCAGGCAGGCATGCAGGCCAAACTCTGGCCTTTCCACAGTTCTCCCATGCAAATCCACTATGGATTGCTCAAGCTGTATTATCTCAAGCTGTTACTTCTTCACTTTCCAACTCAGATCTAATTGAAACTGCAAGCAGTGTGGGACTTTCCCCAAGATCCAAAAGGTTCGGGTTGGCTGTCTGTCAGTCACAACAAGAGCTCCCCTCCAGGTAATTTTAGGCACCAAAGCACAAAACTACAATTCCTACAAGTTTTGGCCCCACCAAGCCCCTGTAGGTAGGCTCCATTTTAGAGTCCCAAATGTACTGATTGGCCCATTCTGCAGTCCAGGACCAAGATGATGGAAGCAAACAGAACTGTCCATGTTGCAAAGAAGGCAGGTTAGATCAAACTGCATATTATTTACTCTAACAAATGATCAGCAAACAAGTACATCTTCTAACAGAGCTCGCTCTCAGATTAATTATGACTGCAATCCAGGCAGCTCTTAAAGAGAAAGTACACAGAGGGTATACAGACACTCTGGCAACACATTTAAACTGCTAAAATGCAGAACACCAGCCTGGAAGTGAGCATTTAAGCAAGCTCAAGGAAGACTTTTGAAACCCCCATTTGTGTGTGTGTGGGGGGTTACACCAGTAATTTTGCTTGAAATGAATTTGTGCCCAGCAGCTGCTTGTAACTCCGCTGTACTGTTTTTCTGGTTAACTGAGATTCGCTTTCTACAGCAGTCTGATTGTAAACCCTGCTGTACTTTTTATTTTATTTTCCTGTTTGTTCTTTTACTCTCCTAAGTATCTGCTAATCCTTAATGCGCTTTGCTCTTTCCTGCTTCCATAGGCCCAAGCTTGTAAACCCTGCTCCTACTTTTATTTTTATTTTTCTGTCTGCTTCCATGACCCCTGCCCCATTCTCTGCTCAGCATCTCCTCCATTGTACCTTATTTAATCTTCCTCCGTCTCTTCACAGCTCCTTTCTGGAGGTTGTGAGGGCCAGCTATGCTACTGCCTCCTCGAGCTGCAGCGGTCGCTAGAGCAAGTAGTCAGGTACAGCAGTGGGAGCAATGGACGGATTTTTAAACCACAGGCCCATCGACGCTTCTGCATCGGTTCCCACCTTTGCCACCACCACCTCTTGCTTGACTATCTTACTTATTGTGGTGGTCATGTGCACAATTTAACTAATCAGCCCAGTTTTCCATTTGCCGGTTATTGCAGCTCACCACTAGAGGCAGTACTCTTCTTGAGTCCACCTCCTTTGGAAATCATGACCAAGATCTGGATGGCAGGATTGGCAGCAATTTTAGTTCTGGCCCCTCTGCTCTCATCCCCCCATTGTTTCCGGTGATGCAGCCGAACCTACAGATATTCCACATCCCAGCCTCTACATATCCCACATCCCATACCTCTACCATTCAGCTACCCCCTACTGCACTGCAGTTACATTTATTTGCTAGCCCTACTGTCCTCCCACCCTCCTTCCACACTGGCTTAATTGCCCTAAAGGTTCAGCCCTTAGCCTTCTCAACAAACCCAGGACAGGCATTGCACTTGAGTCGAAACCCCTATGGGCATTTCCTAACAGCAAAGTCCTGTTAACCATTCTGCTCCTGCTTGCCACTGACTTTGAATTTAACCCAGGCCCTCACCCCAACCTCCCCATCCATCTCCCACCCCTGCCTCTTGCTGCACCAGGGCCTCACACTTATGCACCTAAATATTTGCAGCATTCTAAATAAAATCAGCCTGCTGCAACCAATTGCCCTCTTCCTAAAACCAGACATACTGACCATCACCCAAACGTGACTGAAACCACAAGTCTCGAGGCAGAGTTCATTATCCTGGGCTACACCCTTATACATCGGGACCGACATGGCCCCAAAAGAGGTGGAGGCTTGCCATGTTTATAAACTCTTCTCTGCAGTTCACACCAGTCCCACTGCCTAAAACCCATGCAATCCATTGACACCATCCTAATCAAACTGACCCTAACCCACACCTGCCCCATTTTTGTAGCCAGGTCCTATTGTCCTTCTGATACATCTTCGCATTCCATTATGGAAGACCTGAACAGCATCACATCACTGGCCACAGAAGGTGAGTTGCACATCCTCGGACTTCAACCATAACTGGCTCTCTAGTAGCAGCTCCTGCTTGCGGTACCAGGTGGCCGCACTAAACCTAGCCTAATTAATCACAGAGCCCACACACCTTAACCACAAATCCTCAAACCACTCTCTTGGACTGGTCCCTTACGTCACACCCACATCGTATACTCACATCTGGCCTGCTACCGGACTTTAAGTGATCATAACATGATTTACTCCATTAGAAAAATCCTTAGCCCCAAAGCTAACCCACTCAGGACCATACTCATGTGATCGTACAAATCCCTGGACCTAGCATCCCTCCTGTGTGACTTGTCTAATTTGGACTGGTCTTTCATCCAAAGGGCCACCTCTATTGATTCAGCCTGGGAGTACTTTAAGTCAAGGTTTATAGCGGTCTGGAACTCACACGCCTGTTAAAAGGGCTTATGTGAGGGTACCCACCTGCCATGGATTTCCACGGACATCATGACACTCCTCAAAGACAGGGACACAGCCTTGAAGGCTTTCAAGGTCTTCGACTCTCAGACGGACAAACAAAAATATCATGCTCTTCACAATGCCTGCACTAGGCAGATCCGCAGGGCTAAGGCAAATTACTTCAGCACACCTTCAAAGCTAACCTGAGCCAACCTTCCAAATTTTGGAAGGTGGTTAATCCTCTTAACCCCTACTCACAACCCCTCACCCCATCCCTCAACACTGGGGGCCATTACTGCCCCACTCAGTGAGGCCTCTCATTTCAATGCCTTCTTTACAGACTGCACCTCATCTCTCTTGGGCATCCCCAACCCTCAAGCCACCCCAACCTCTGTGCCTTCACACCCCTTAAAGCTCCCCAGCAGGCCAGCCATTCATGTTCCGCAGACTCACCCCGTCAAGTACACAAAGCTCTACTTACCCTAAACCCAGACAAGGGCAAACGTCCTACTGGCCTTTACTCCAAACTGCTCTACTTACTTGTCAGCCCCAGCCATCGCCGCCCCCCCAGCAGCTCTCTACAACCTCTCTTTTCACTTGCCACCGTCCCCACTGAGTGGAAACATGCTACAGTCATCCCAATACCAAAAGATGGTGACCCCATGACACCCAGTAACTACCGCCCAATTTGCCTGCTTCCTATCCTGGCCAAAATCCAGGAAAAACTAGTTCTCTCTCAACTCACCTCCTATCTTGATTCCTCTTCCTTTTTCACACCCTACTAGTCTGCTTTAGGAAGTCCCACTCCACCACCACCACCCACCTCCTCCTAAGACTAACTGACTTCATTCTCACTGGCATGAACAAGGGCCAAATCACCTCAGCTTATTTTGTTGACCTGGCTAAGCCTTTGACACTGTCTCCCATACACTCCTGCTATTGCAACTCTCTCAAGCAGGACTCTCTGACATGGTCACCCGGTGGTTCCAGTCCTACCTGATAGACCGCCTCCCAAGCTGTCAAAATTGGCAATGCCACCTCTGCTTTCCTTCCTGTCACTTCTGGAATTCCACAAGGTCAGTTCTAGGCCTCTCTTGTTCTCCATTTTCCTAAGCGACCTGCCTGCCGCCTACCTCAGCACATCCATTCACTTGTATGTGGATGATACAGTTTTGTACACATCTGGCGCCTCGACTGCTGAAGTAATGACCAGACTCCAGCAGGACTTCAATGAAGTTCAGCACTGGTTTCTCAAATCAGCTCTTTCTCAATGCCAAGAAAACCATCTCCATGACCTTCAGTACAAGGCAGAGACTTTCAAGGCAACCTCACTGCCCTTTCTGCACCCTTGATGGGTCCGAGATTGAAAGTTGCTCCACCTTCAGGTATCTCGGGTCTAGCTTGACCAGCAGCTTGACTCTCTGCACACTTTTATGCCATCCACAAAATCTCCACCCCAAACTTAGAACACCGTACGAAATCATGGCTGCATCCCATTGCCAGCTAGACTTGCCATAGTGCGGAGGATAATTCTCCCCATCTTTGACTACGGGACATTGTCTGACAGCACGCTCAAAAGTCCACCCTGGCCAGGCTGGACCCCTCTTCCATTCCTTCTGTCATTTTGCTCTTGGCTGTTCCCCTAGTACACATCACTGTGTCCTCTACGAATCTAGACCTTCCTTCTTTGCAGGGCTGGCGCCTATCCCATTGCGCAAGTCTCATGGCCAAATTCTGTCACAATCCCTCCCTTGTATCTCACCAGGGTCCTCTTGGCCCACACCCCCAGGGCTATGTACTGAGGAATAAAGACTCTTGTCTATTGGCCATCCCATGCATGTCAACCTCCACAGGCCAGTCAGCTTTCAGATTCCTCATGCCCAGCCTCTGAAACTTCTTACATCGGACATCCGCATACCACAACAGGGAGGCACCTTAACTCCTTCTCAAAGCAAACTTCCACCCTACCTACACTTACACCCCTGGAGCTCACTGACCAGAAGTCCTCTAACCCTGGCATCAGGGCAATACCCCTAGTACCCACCTTTCCCAAAGGTCACTGCTCCATCTACCTACCTGATGATGTAACCTCACAAAGTCTCCTGGCATATAGTTTGTTCTCCTCATATCATAAAAGCTTGCTACCGTGAATCTGGCTCCTTGTATGTTTCCTCTTGGGCCGTGCCTATACCTGCCTGTAGTGATTGTACTCTACCTTACTTATGTTTACTCTATGCTTATCATGTAAATTGACATAACTGTTTATGCTTGTATGCTCTCCTAATTCCCCCTTCCCAGGGCGCATCTGAATCGATCAGTAGTCTGCCAGTATGCCTCCTGGTAAAACACTAAATAAATAAATAAATTATCACATAGCAAAATGTTACAGCAAGTCTCACTGCAGTCATGTTCTGGTATTCTTTATAAATATGAAACACAGATAGACAAAATGTTATTCATATTAAAATATGAACAAGGATAAACTCCACTAAGCCAAGGCTCATTTACAATAAGGCCACATTTGCAATTTGTTACAAAATAGTGCGGATATTAAAATTCATATATAAATTACAAAGGACAAACAGACAATCAAGAAGAGTAATACAACAAAAAGTAGTAGTGTGGGGTAACAGTTATAGTAAGTTATACAGTTACAGTTAAACCAGAAAATAAATCATTAAAGTGCCTGGCAACAGGGCAAAGGTTCTTGGCTTTAACTTGGCCAACTCAGCCTGAGACGAGCAACCTCCTCCCTCAGCCCGAGAGGTGCCTGCAGATGGGACAACACCACATCCTCCAGAAGGTCTCCTAGAAGACTGCTGCTCCACAGCCACCGCACTGCACCACTCCCATCATGTCTTATTTATGGACCCTTAATTGTTGTTTTGTATACTTGCTCTTTCCTCTCTCCTACTTTCCTACTGCCTCCATTCCCTTACAGATCCTGCTCTTCCTGTTCTGGGACAGGATGTTCCTGTATTCTTCAGTAGTCTCCTTCTTACTTGCTCAGAGGCAGACCTCCTGCAGCTGGGAAGGGATGGAGAGTTATTCTTTCTTTCTAGGATGGTGAGTCTTTGTACCTCTGTGATCACTCCTTCCTGCTCCCAAACAGGAAGTTCCTGTTGTCTGTCAAATCCTGTGCCTATAAAAGTGGAACTAGCTAAGGGTGGGGGCTGGTGGGGAGGGAGGAGGCTATAGTCCCAGTAGAGTAGTAAAGTTCTAACAGCATCTCCTTCCTCTTGCTGTTCTCTGCCAAAAGCTATCTAGGGCAGTTTAAATCCAAACACCTGGCTTCCTGCTGCCTAAGCCACTCCCTTAATTCACAGTTCCCTTGTTCACCTAGCTAACTGTGCAGATAACAGTTCCTTCACCCAACACAAACACACTAACTCTTGGTTTTGTTTTTGTTTGTTTTACCCTAAATTGAAGGTCCCAGTAGTAGAGCTCTAGTTCTTAGACAAAAGAAGAGAGGTTAAAATATGGGACAGTCAGGGTGGGGTAGACAGGATTCAGAGATAAAAGAGTAGCAGGGAAGCTTAAACGGCAGGGCAATTAAAGTTAGGCAGGGGTGGGTTTTAAGTGTGAGGCAGAAATGGACAGAAAGAAAGAGGCAGAAAGCTAAGCGGGGCTGGTGGTTGACGCAGAGCTCAGCGGGTAGAGAAAAACTGGAGACAAGTAAGAAGAAAATCAGAAATGTTAGCACTGCACTAGAAACTCGATTAGTACAAAACTGCACACTGGTCCTAGAAATATTTCTGCTAGCAGGCAAAGTGTACAATTTTCAGTACTATCACTCTGCAGTGAGGACGGTTAAAATTAACATGGATTACAGGCTACTGAGACAGTTAAATACAGTACTGCAGAACAAGTTAATTCAAACCAATCTAAGCAAGATTTCTGCATTTAACAGCAGTCCTGTCTTATGAAAATTCAGCTGTATAGCAGCAGTATTAGGTTAGCTAGGAGATTTAGCTTAGGTAAAAAGTAGTAGGGGTAAGCTTGAGTGAAGGAAGCCAGTATCCTGAAGGCAGCCAATTGGGTGAGCAGGCTCGATGGACCAACCAATCAGGTGAAGGGAGCAAGAAAGCGCTGAAAATCAAAATTGCAGGCACTGTGGAGAACTGTATCTGGGGAGCAGGTTAGCTGGAGCGAGAGCAGGTGATGGGGTTAGCAAGTACTGCACTGCTGGAGAAGAAGGAGTACCCTGTCAGGGGCTTAAA
Source organism: Neoceratodus forsteri (assembly GCA_016271365.2). Classification (NCBI taxonomy): domain Eukaryota; kingdom Metazoa; phylum Chordata; order Ceratodontiformes; family Ceratodontidae; genus Neoceratodus; species Neoceratodus forsteri. The sequence goes on along the minus strand of JADMNL010000031.1, from coordinate 103,647,695 downwards.
ATCTGGGGAGCTAGTTAGCTGGAGGAGAGCAGGTGGTGGAGTTAGCAGCTGCTGCACCACTGGAGAAGAAGGAGTGGCCTGTCAAGGGCTGAAGATCTGGGGAGCCGTTAGCTGGAGCAGAGAGTGGACGGCAGGGTTAGCAGGTGCAGCACTGCTGGAGAAGAAGGAGTGCCCTGTCAGGGGCTGAAGATCTGGGGAGCCAGTTAGCTGAAGCAGGGAGCAGGCGGCAGGATTAGCAAGTGTCACACCACTGGAGAAGAAGGAATGCCCTCTCAGAAGCTAAAGATCTGGGAGCTGGTTAACTGGGGCAGAGAGCTGGTGGAGAGTTAGCAGGTGCCACTGCTGTAGAAGAAGGAGTGCCCTGTCAGGGGCTGAAGAGCTGGAGAGTCAGTTAGCTGGAGTGGAGAGTGGGCAACGGGTTAGCAGGTGCTGCACCACTGCAGAAGAAGGAGTGCCCTGTTAGGGGGTGATGATCTGGATTTACAAGTTGGTAGCTGGCAGAGAAACATGAGCTGAGGCTGATTTCCAGGTATAAGATGGAGAGGGGGATGAGAGTGTAACAAAGCATGATAGAATGAACCAAAACAATATAGTGTAACACAACAGTAGCCTGACGGCTATAAAAGTTACAAATGTCAATAACCACTAAGGAAATAACAAGTGGTAATGAAGTTTAAACCTGAGGAGACCAGGTCTGTAAACAACCCTGGATGGAAAATGCATATGTCATTTAGACGAGGGTTAGAGCAAGTACAGATTAGAAGCAGAGCAGACTGGAGTGTGGTGAGCTCTTAGGAACTGTTTGAGAGAGGGTAGGGAAACAGTGGTAGATGGCATGAGGAAGGGCATCCCAGAGGGAGGTAGGCAACTGCATAGAGAAGGCAGATTAACCAGTCTTGTAACATGGCATAGAAAATGACAGGCAAATGGAGAGCATAAACTGGTCCAAATGCATCAGCTGACCAAAGTGGAGCGGTGTTTAATCCAGTAGTAGAGCCCGCTGGTGCACTCACCTCAGAAACCACTGTGAGATCACGCTCAGGGAAGCGGGGAAATAATCGGGGTGCACCATGGAACAGTGAGACACAGGAGTAGCAGGTATGCGTGCAGGCTGTAGATTGCGGGTTGAGCAAAGACCCAGGAAATCGTCAGTGGAATGGCGTGAGTGACCCACTGACTGGAGCAGCTCAGACACACCAGAGGACCTGTTAGTGCGCCAGTAAGGGAAATAAATATAGAACAGGAGGTATCGTGGGCACAGAAGCACAAGGTACATAAGAACAATAAAGGTATAATGAGTGTCAACATGTGGTATTATGACTGACAGTTTTCCCCACACTGCACTGCTGTCATCCATAATTGGGACATAACATCGAACGACAAACCATGCAAACGGTCAGTAGGAATCGAAAATGAGACTATTATTATGTGTTTCACAGAGTAATCCTCTGGTGGTGTCGGGTTAAAAATAGCTGACACTATATAAAAGAATGTGTAGCGTGCACCGTGAATGCGCAATTGTCACATCATGACACTGAGTTCAAAGCAAGCAAATGTGGCATAGTTTGGCAACAAGCATTATCAGTGTGGGCAAGTGCTCTTTATTTTCAACTCAACTACTACTCATCAATATTTCCTTGCACTTGCCATGTTACAAGCGCATTAATCACATCCAGCGTTGGGCTGTACTGGTGGATTAATGCGTGATGGTTGGAGCGCACTTGACCTGCTGCCTCGCACCAACCCCTCCACCTGGGCATTAATCCACCGTAGAGCACTCTATTGGCGATTAATGCTTACATGATGTTGCAACGAGTAAAGCTAAAGGAACGTGAGTCTGAGGAGGAAGTGGGTAGGAAGAGGAATTATTGTGTGAGAGAAGGTCACAGAGGTAAGAGTGGAGAGGCAAGCCAATATTTTGAAAAGAAAGCGCATTGCGAGAAACACCAACATTTAAAAGAAGGGATGAAGGGATTCTGGTAGAGAACAGTGATGAGATCATGGAAAAGAGGCAATAATAAAACAACAGAAGGAATGGAGGAGAGGATGAAGCCTGGCCTGGATGGACTTGGGGTAGCACTGTAGACCATGTTTATGTAGTCAGACATCAGTAGAATCAACCTTAGGAGGATCTCATGACAGAACGGAAGGGCACATAGCACCAATTATTGTATAAAAAGCTTAACGCAGGGTTTTTAAGGATAGTGTCAACATGGGCGGAGAAGTCCAGATTACTACTCAATCCCTCGCCAAGGTACTTAAAGTGGGTGACCACTTCAAGTGGAACTCCATTGATGGTTCGAGGAAAAAGACTGGTGATTGAGCCTGGTAGGGCATTATCTGGTACCAAAAGACAGAACCTACATTTATGCACTTCAGCATGTGGTAGTTTGAGTGGTACAAGCACTGGGCACAGTCAAAGTCATGCTGTAGGGTGTTTCCAGCTCAGGAATAGAGGTACCAGAAGAAAGAGGATGTCATCCACAATTATGTGTATGCTTGAAGAGATACAGACAGAGAGGTCATTTAGGAACAGTGAGAAGAGAATTGGTCCCATGATGGAGCTTTGGGGCAAGCCAGAGGTGATGGGAAGTGGAGGGATAAGGTGTCACTAACCTGGACTGACAGTTGTCAGTCAATGAGGTAGGACTGGAACCATCCTTCCATAGATAAGATAGTCAAAAGACCTCAACATATCCAGACGGGTGGGGTGAACAACAGTATTAAAGGCCTTGGCTAGGTCAATGAATATGGCTTTGGTAACCTAGCTCTGATCCATCCCTTCAGGATGGCAGCATTGACACGGAGGATGGAGGAATTAGTGGACTGAGCCTTCTGAAAGCCAGACTGGAAGGAAGAAAGGAGGTAGGATGGGTTGAGGATGGCAGAGAGTCAGGAGAGGAAGTTTCTACTGGAGTTAGAAGGAGATATCAGAAAAGGAGGAGTAACCTCTCCTGTAAAGATGGAGGACTTTAGCCTGTTTCCAAGTATGAGGAACAACCTTGTAACAAAAGGAAACATTATGGAGTGTGGAGAGGGGTCGGTGATAGTTGCAGCACAGAGATGAAGAAGTTTAGGGTCAATACCATTAGGGCTGTGACCTTTGGAGGTGCTAAGGGAGCACAGAGCAGACAGGGCAGCAGCCGCTGTGATAGAAGTAAAGGAGAAGAATCATGTAGAAGGGATGGGTAGAGGAGAGGGGAGGGATCAGAGACAGGGGTAGCGCAAATTTGAAATTATGGTTAAAGGCAGCTATGACTTCTGGGGGAGAGGGATGGTGGGGGCCTTCAAGATTCAAAAGCGGATACGTCAACTAGATTGGGGGTCAAAAAGGGAGTGGACAACCTGTTACAATTTTATGGTGAGTTGAAGTTTGACTGAACATTAGTGGCAAGGATGGTGAAAGTGGATTTGATGTAAAGGTGAGCAGTATACATTATTGCTCTCCAGTGGCAATCTTGGATGTCTGTAATATTTTCTGCCTTGATTCTTGGCTCCTTTTGACTTGCCATTACGCATCATCCGCAATTTAGCACTGTCACACCTGGGTTAGAACATGCATACCACAGATATGGCTCCTGCAGAATTCCTTTACTAAAGAATTGTGAGGGAGGAGGGTTTACTGCTCTTGGTGCTACTTTCTAGAAAGCTGTAATCCTTTCTAATCCTGGTGGTTGCAGCTCCTGCCTGTAATTAGTTTCTATTTCTAGCTCAGAACCATATTGAGGGTGTTGCCCACAATTCATTGCAGAGCCATAACTGTGTAAAATCATATCTACTCAAAGTACTGTGCTTGAGTGATGTTTTGTTAAACTGTTGGCCAAGACTACCCTCAGGCCAGGACAAGGGACACGATCCTCTTTCAAAAGGTTTCTGTGGAATACAAGCTATAACAAAATTCTAAGAACAGCCATCAAAACTAGGTAAACTGTTATGCATCAACATGATTTAACATTGTACGAGCAATGTTTCCACCCTCTGTTTTCTGTCAAACCTCAAGTGTGTGGGTAGGGGGCATTATCACATAGAAAAATGTTACAGCAAGTCTCACTGCAATCATGTTCTGGTGTTCTTTATAAATATGAAACACAGATAGACAAAATGTTATTCATATTAAAATATGAACAAGGATAAACTCCACTAAGCCAAGGCTCATTTACAATAAGGCTCCATTTGCAATTTGTTACAAAATAGTACGGATATTAAAATTCATATATAAATTACAAAGGACAAACAGACAATCAAGAAAGAATAATACAACAAAAAGTAGTAGTGTGGGATAACAGTTATAGTAAGTTATACAGTTACAGTTAATCCAGAAAATAAAGCATTAAAGTGCCTGGTAACAGGGCAAAGGTTCTTTGGTTTTATCATCAAACCATAGTTTTATCTTGCATCAATAAAACCCTAATATTAGCTCAGGACCTCCTCCACTGTCCCTAAGACCTGACTGTTCTGTATTCATTTCAGACTCTGACCTTTCTTGCTCACTATCGTAGGCTACAGTTTAAATTTGCAGCAAATCTTAACCTTGACTTAGCACGCAACAAAACTACAATACATCCCTTAGAGTGAGGGAAAGGAGAGTCTTGGAACACTGAGTTTCAATAAAAGATTTAGATTCTTCCCTGGTGGTGCAAAGAATGGGTTGTCATGAGCACAACAGTCTCCTTCCTCACCCATCCCCAGTAATGATTAAGGCAGGTAACAGGCCATTCCCACCCACTGACATCATGTGTGGGCTTCATAAGATGCCCTTCAACTGCCAGAGCTGGATGTGGCCTCCTACCATGGAAGTAAGCACTGGGGTTAGATTTGAGCTGCAAGTTAAGAGCAAACATGACTGAAAGTGACTGAATGTCCACTGTAGAGGGCTGGTGAAGGTGGTACTGCAAGGAGTGGGGTGTGACTGTAAAATAATGATACAGTTTCTTAATCAAGTGAAGGAAAAAATAACTAAAAGACCCAACAGAAGAGCTACCCCACCCAGTCAACACTGTGTGCTAGAATTATCTTAGCTCAAGGATAAATGGAAACATTTCTAATATTTTAAAACCACCTTTGAGGCCAGTCCATCAGTGCAGTGGTAACACTACCACTCACGACCCTGGTGACCAGGGTTTGGGCCCCAGTTATCAGGGTCCAGCCGAGAGAGGGAGGAGAAGGATCAAGTGTTCAGGGACGGTCTCCTCCTCGAGGGAGCATGGGTCACCATCCTCATTACAATGATGCCACCTGGGAGACCACAGGTGGCAGTGCAGATGAAGACACCTGGGAGGGAGTGATGCAAGGCCAGGGACCAGAAATGGAAATTATGTACTCACCATAATTCTAGATCTTTCCAAGTATCTTCACCATTCATCACGCTTTGGTCTAGAATGGAGGACTGAACTCTGCTCGAGAGCTTGACTCTTTAAAATTTTTGGAGCTGGGGAGCCGATGTCGGAGATGGCACCGCCCACAAGGCAGATGTACACTCGCAGACTGGCCCGTGATCCGATGCCAGCCCCTCACAGTTCCTCAGCTCTGTCTGCCAGGAGAGGAAAAGAGAAATAGGATGAGGAGGGAGGACAAGAGAGCCCAAGAGATAGAGAGGAAGGGAAAACTAAAGACAAAAAGGCTAACTTAACAAAAAGAGTATACTGTAGTTAAGCAGAAGGAGATAGGGAGATAGGGAGAAAGGAGAGAGAGAGAGAGAGAGAGAGAGAGAAACAGAGAAAGAGTTAGTTAGTCCTCTTCCCACAGACCCCCTTTCTCCCTGAGGCAGAGGTCCTCAGAGAGGGCGTGAAGCCTAGATGCCCAACATTCTGCCAGAACTGTGGTCCAAGAAGAGAAATCTTGTCTGCTGAGAATAAGAGACCAGAAATGAGCTAGCGTGGCTAGCTTGAGGATGTAGAGTAGCCTGTACAGGCAGTATCACCCCCCCCCTCTCTCTCTCTCTCTGGGCATGAGGAGAAGTTGGGCATAAGGAAGGCGAGAGAATCGGGGTGGGGGTAGGAGGAGGAAAAGGCCAAGGGATCACATCGCCTTGTGGATAGGTGTTGCAGGACCACCTATCTTGTGTATTCTCATTTCCTTTTTATGTACCTCCAGAGGAGAGGTAAAGGGGGTCAGAGAGTAGGGGAGAACCACAGGAGGAACCTTATAGTCCATGTCCACCTGTGTGCTCTACTGAAAAGCATCCCCCTTAGAAAGAGGAGACATTGTTGACTACTGTTTGATAACTTCTAGTTTTGCAGGAGGTAAAGTATGAAGAAGTTACAGAGGTGCACATGCAAATTATAATGAAGCAATGCAACCTAGGCTGGATGCGCAGTACAGGAGAGAAGCTGCCACTTAAAGATATTGTCAGTTTCTCATATACCGCTTTTATTCTTTCTACACCTACACTTCCAGGGTGCAACGTCCATTTGATCCTTGGAAAAATGGATATCCAGGAGAGAGTGGTAAGGAACAATAAACACTGAGGGCAAGAGCCTGGAGCATGCAGGTAAGAGCTACCCTTTCATCTAGAGCAGAAATGCCTCCAAGGGGCAGGAGGAGGAGGAAAGGATGGAGCAGTGGAAAAATCTCTCAGGTAAGGTTGTATCCAAGGAGTGAGGGAGGGAGAGTTAATGAATACATTCATTTCATGTAATATGGACTTAAATATGAATTTAATGACAATTTGATGGATGGCAGCATATGGAAAATGCATTATACAAGAAACAAGATACTTTCTTTTTGTGTAGGAATGTTGATTGCACAGAGGAATGAACTTTGTATGTGTATGACATTTGGACTAATAAAACAGTGAGTTACAAAAAGAAAGAGGAGGCTGACCTGAGGAAGGGAGAAGAAGGAGGAGGAGGAGAACCTGAGATCCTCTTTTTTTTCGTCCCACTGAGGTCCCTCTGTTATCGCTCAACTGAGTAGTCGCACTGAAGGGTAGCAAGGAAAGCCGGACCCAACCTGAAAAGAAGGCAGAGTTTGCCAAGAAAGGAAAACACTATCTCCCTTAACTCTTACCCTTGTAAGCATCAAGGGAGCAGAAGGGAATAGAAAGGTCAGGGAAGAGGCTGCCCAGCATCTGGCCATGCATAATGGAGAGTGGGTCATGATAAAGGTGAAGATACTTGGGAAGACCAAGAACTACAGTGAGTAAATAATTTCCATATCTTCTACAAGTCAATTTTCACCATCCATCATTCCTGGATCAGAGTGCTGAGCTGGCAAACCCTGAGGGGAAAATCCCTTAGCCTCCAGTGGGGGAAAAACTCATGAGGAGGAGGCTCCTTATGGGCCTGGTGAGGCCTGAGAATGGTCAGCGGCATGCAGAGGCTCCAGAACCCTGGGAGATGGAAGGTACCCTGTAACTCACGCCTTGCCCTCCGAGAGAAAAAGTGCCCTCCAGAAAGGTGAGGACAGCACCCTATGCCTGGTCAGGGTGACAACCTCGATAAGCGAAGCCATGCCATCCGCCTTATGCAGACTGATGTTCCCACCAGCCTGGAAGCCACCTCATTGGCATCATACGCCACTCTAGAGAGGTGTCTTGCAAGCTCCAGGCCCCACATGGAAAGGAAAATGGCTCGCTGAGTTTCCTCTCAATCAGTCATCACAGCTAGGAGCTGACCTAGCAGCATCCAGCGGTGCCTGGTGTAGGCTACCTGGTGAGCTTGTAGAGCCATGATATACAATAGAAGGCGCCCACCAAAACATTCTTCTTCCCTAGCCTTCACACTCAGCAGAGTTAGATTCTGGGAGAGGTCGTGCCAGGGGTGACAATGTCTGATGGGTATTCTGGAGCTCTACTCCCGAGGAAGAGTGAGACATGGCACCAGGAGACCCCATAGTAGTGCAGCATCTCAAGACAGTCCCTAGGGCAGGAGCTTGGGCAGCTGGACGTTGCCAGACAGCGCAGGAATGCCAGTGTCGTGGATGGGCAGGGCTGTGTCCGGAATAGGGAGATGTAGCCCTCCAACATCTCCACCAGGAAGTGCTGATATGACGTGAAGTCCGCACCAGCAGAGTAGTGAAGGAGGCATCTCTTCCTCAGTGGAGGAAGTGAAAATTCAGAGGAGCTGGTCTCAGAGGAGGTGGTGCCAGGTTTGTGGGTCTGAAGATGACTTCATTAAGTGCCCTCAGGTACCTGGGAATGCAGCCATCGACCCACTGAACTCATCCCAGGTCAGGGGCCCCTTGGGCTAAGAAGACCCAGAAGAAAGGGGAGGAGGCAGAGGATGAAAAGTGGGAGCAGCCTGGTGAACCAGAGAAGGTTCTCTGCAAGGGCTGCAGGACCATGCAGGAGACCCCTCCCAAAGGAGGAGCTGACTATCCTGGCTACCTCAGGACACCCAATAGCAGTGGAGCGAACAGGGTGGTGCCCTTCAGCAGAAACCCCAATGTGAGGGGGAATGGAGCCATACAGAGCCGAAGGATGGCCCTGTACCCACCAGCTGCAGAACTCCCGCTAGAGGAGGGAAGACAAGGCAGCATCAGTGCTATGACCTCCCCCAAGCCCCTAGAGGTCTGGGTGGACTCACGGCACCGATCAAGCTCTGCCAACCCTGCCCCAGAAGAGAGAGACCTGCCCCTCAGAAGAGGCCTAACAGACAAATCCAGGCTAGCAGCAAAAGGAGACAACTGAGTTGCTGAGCAGGCAACTGTGGACCCTTCCTCAGCACCATCCCCAGTGGCCGAGCTCACCATCACATGCAAAGGAACAGAGGAGGCTGACTCGGCATCAGAGATGGTGCCAACTCTTGAATCGGTGCCAAGCCCAGTGAAACCATCCCCAGAAGTGCCACGGTCAGCACTAAGAGAGTCCCGTGCAAGAGACCGCCTCTAGAGGGCTCAGAGGAAGGGGGCCATGGCGTCACAGAGAGGCAAGCCTGCAGGCTCCAGAGCAACCAAAGGCCTCAGGATAACCCAGAAAGCATCCAGGGGCTCCTCAGAGCCAGGTAGCCAGTCAGGATCATCCTGATCTTCACTCTCTGAGGTGGAGGATGAAATCAGGAGATTGCTAGACTTTCACCCCTGGATCCTAGGCCCTCCGGCACTGAAAGCTGTGTCGGAGGGGAGCCCTGGTGCATGGGTGGCGCCACCCCACCACTGGCACTAGAGTTGGTGCTGGGAGCTGAGGCAGCACTGGGCCATGACACTGAGGGGACCACAGCAGCAGGCCCAGAATGTAGCTGTGGCACCACACCCATGGTCATCCAGTCTCCGAGGAGACACTGGTTTACTATGGGTGCTCGGTCGCCTCCAGAGGAGGATGACTGCCCTCCAACCTCTCACTGAGACCCTTGTTTCAGCAAGATTTGAAACAGAGGAGTCTTTCTCCACTGGTTCATATAGAACCAGGAAGAGGCTCAGGGAGGAGCCCAGAGACCTTGTTTTGGCATCCTGAGTATGATGCCAACCACCAAAGGTTGGGGGTCTCTCCCAAGCTCACCACATGGATAATAAGGGTGCTGTAATCCATCGAAAACAAGCATTGCACTCATCCATAGTGTGGTGGGGACCCAAGCAAGAAAACAATGGTTGTGTACATCAGACATGGTAATGGAGTTGCCACAGGGCACCGACGCATGGGGGCAACTCTTGCTTTCTTCGATAATTTTTTAGGCCCCGACCAGCACAGTGTCAAGTAGGCCAAGGCATGGAACAGAGCTGATGTAGTTACTATGAGACTCCCTTGCTGAGGTTCTTCCTTGACAGCGGAAAAAAAAAAAGAACTGAGGAGCTGGGAGGGGTCAGGTCAGTTATGGGTCAGTCCACGAGTGCCACATAGTACATCTGCCTCATGGGCGGTAACCTATCTGATGTTGGCTCCCAGCTCCAATATTTTAAAGAGACAAGCTCCCAAGCAGAGTCCAGTTCTCTGGTCTAGACCCAAGCGTGATAAATGGTGAAAACTGACTTGGGAAGGTTATCACATGTTCAGCGATGCACGCTGCACCTCGGTCCTCCTGAGCAAGCCAGTGTTCAGTGAGAAGAGAGGAAGCTGAAGGAAAATATCTTGACCTTGCAAGGTAACTCATCATCCACCTCGCAGGCCCTGCACCACTAACTGCAACTTATCTGTGAACCAAACATTGACTTGAAGTTTCTCGAGGGTCCCATTGCCCACCCGGGACCATGATGAAAGAGCCCTGCCATGGGGGTAACCATGGAGGGTACTAGGAGATGGAGAGGTAAGTCCCAGAGATGGCGGGAGACAGGGATGGGGTGTTCATGGTGGAGGTTGGGAGTGTTAGAGAGCAGGTATATAAATCAAAATAAAATTGACGTAAATAAAAAACAAACTGTAACACACAGCTTATTGTAGAGATTCAGGTTATTTATGAAATCTGTGAAATGCAGAACACTTTAGCTAAAACTCACCTCCGCTTTGTAGGGCACCCTTTATATAGTGGATTAGATGTCCAATTCCTCTCCAGCCAGCAACATCTTGTTCCCACCTACTATTTAAATTATTTAGAATAAGTTAAAACCTCTAAAACACTTCAAATCCATTGTGATTCTCTTATGCTGCTGGGTTTATGATTGCTCCAACTGTTTAATATGTAAGGCCCATGGGTGGGATGCCTCTACCAATTGCCTTAGAAGGTGAAACTCCACTGCCTTACATTGCCAGTGGGCTACCATAGATTTTTCCAGTGACTTCTGCATTTTTTATCTCTCAGAAATGGTGGAGGGAGGGGTATCCAACAAAACAGAAATGTGTTGTGCCTCCACCCAGAGAAATATTAATGGGGACTATATGCTGTAACAGTACAACACCCTGAGATGTCTTGCCTGTCCACCTACACTCTGGTCACACGTCCTACAGACAGACCCAATACAAATGCAACAGTGTCTCCCAACTGGCATGCACAGTAGAATTGCTGCAAATAACAACAATGGATTTAAAAACCAAAACATAGGTTTAAGACCACTGTCCCTATATTGGAAGAAGGTTGGAGCAGACCTCCACCGTACCAGACCCATGTTAAGAACCCTTTAGGCAGTGTCCCAACTACCACCTGCATACAGGCAATAGACAGTTAACCCTATGAGGGCATGGTACAACTGTTGGTACAGTACCTCAGTGGCCACTAACAAGGCCCAACAAGGCTGAGTCACACTTTTTCCACCCTCACACTGCAATATGACACAAGTGCTGAGATGGCCCTCCAGTACTGGAGGCCAGTACTATCTCTCTGAGTGCTACGACTTTCCTTTAAACACTCGGGAGCTCCTTTAAGGAAGCCCCTGGGTACCCAGTGTTGAAGCATTGTAGGTAAATGCTGCTGGTTGGCTGGCGTTGGTGCACTTAAACACAATTTGTTTAGTTTCCCCAAACCATATGCAATTGCTTCAATGGCTTTTAAAACCTCTGAAAGTGAGGTATTTGTAATCTGACCCGATGATCAATTTGTAAACAATAAAACCAGTAGTTCCATGAAGCAGCATTATTCCTGACATTACTCACAGTTCCCAAACCAGATGGCTCACTGTCTTTGTAAGCTGCTGGTGCACCAGCCTCCCAAGATACCTCTAGCTCAACTGGCTCCCTCCTTGGATGCACTTCACCTCCCTCTCCAGGCCTGGCTTTCAGTTCCTGGCAAGACAAGATGCTGGCTCTTCTGTCCTCTCTTTCTCTCACAACTGCTGAGGCCCTGGACCAATACACACAGGTATAGGCTTCGAAACCCTTAGGTTGCTGTCAGCCCAGCACCCGGCTGTAATACCAGTTATGAGAACTGTATCAGCAACCCTGTATTTCAGTCTTTTGCTCTGTGCTGGTTTTCAGCTTCATACTCACACTGGCTTGTATGCCACGGCCACTGTTTCCTTCTTTGGAACTCGGCTACTTCTTTTTTTTTTTTTTTTACAGGCCCAAGTCCCAACATGTCACAGCTCAACCCCTGCAGTCAGCAGCTGGTCCTGTCTCCTTGATATCTCTCTCCGATCTGTCAGTCTCCAGCACCATCCCCATTAAAATCAACACACTTCCAGCTCTGCTCCCATTGGTCCATCCTGATATCTTTCCCATGTGCAGAACAACTTTTGAAAACACAGTTGTAATAAGGAAATCCTTTATTAAAGCAGGCATTGTATCAGGCAGCAGAAAGCAGTGCACTGTCCGTGCAGGCAAGGCTCAACTCCTTCCACATGGTAAAGTTACTCAACCAGTTTTAAGCAAGGATAAATGGGAAGCCTAAAGTCTGGGAAGCCCTGACCCTGAGGGAAGTTAGTGACTCACTGAACACAAAATAGTCTGATGGAGATGTTTGTTCCATAAGACAGTTGAAGTACAATTCGAGAGTGGATCCAACTCACGTACCAAAGTCTGTATTCAATTACTTCTGTATTTCCAGAGCATGCATGTTGGGCCCCATCCACAAGGCAGGTGACACAGCTGGCTAGTTGAAAGGATCTGTTGGCTTTGAGTGAATGGTCCCTGGGTTTGTAGATGGTAAGGATTTGGATGGGTGTAGAACCTCTATCTGTGAGGATCCTTTTGGACGAGGCTAAGATGCCAGGGTGCTGGCCTACAGGAAAATATTATGTAACACTTCCAGCAACAGTAACAGAGACCACATAACATGCAATCTAATATCTCACAACCAATATATAACAGTGAAACAGCAGAAAACAAATGCCACACAACAGTAGTCCATCAGTCATTACAGTGCAAATGGGGAAGGACATTATAGGGGGACAGGAACGATGGAACAGGGCTCTAAAAAGGAAACCTTGATTAGTTATTTTATTTATTTATTTGAAAATTGGAACACCTTTGAGCACAAGTGCTCGTTTGCAAAGGTTCCACGTCAAATTAGGAGACAAACAAGCACAACTAGCTCTGTTGGAGCCTAGTTATGTATTGTTAGGCAAAGACAGTAGGTACAGACAAGTAAGTGACAATTAACAGCCACATGTGGAATTTCATACTACAAAGTAGGCAAAACAGTAGGGGCAGAGAATTTTGTCACTATACAATAACTACAGATTCATTTTACAAGGTAGGTAAGGTAAGGTAGATAAGGGGGTGTCAGTGGTTTGTCTAGATGCAGTGTTGAGCAATGGAAGTGATGGTGAGGAGACAGCAGCATGTAGATTATGGAAATATCTCATCCTGGAGAGCCAGATTACACAGGTGGAAGTCAGTTTAAGCAACGGCAGGCAGAATTGAGGAGAGCTCTTTCTTTAGGGCTTTTTAAAAGTGATATTTTGGAGAGCCCAGTGAGTGCAATGGGGAGTTCACTGAGCCATTGTGTGCTGCACAACAAACAAACAAGTGCTTACCCAAGCAGGTTTTACATGGGGTACTGACAAACCCTGCCTGGTCAAATTCCTCGAGAGTACTGGTGGTGGACCAAACGGAAAGGGCTCCTATAGCGGGGTGGGGGGCTAGCAATGCTTTCTTGGCCAGTAGGATGGTCTGCTATCTAAGCCTGGCCTACAAGGAAGCCAGCTTGTAAGTGCATAGAGAGATCAACTACATGTGCATCTATCAGCCCCAGTACAAATCAGCAGGCTTTGTTGAACACAGTTCTTACCCTTTGAGAACTGTGTCCATTGCCACCCATAAATAGGAGATTATACTCAATGAACAGGAGGACTGAGCTGGAGATGGCCAGACATTTGGACTCAGGTGTGAGGCTCAGTCTTTGCGGAAGAGCGCTCCCAGTTTTCTGTTGGCAAGTCCAATGATGTTGTCAACATGCACAGTGAAAGAAAGGTATCATCCAACATGACACCCAAATATTTGAAAGATTCCACCTGCTCTAAGGTGGCTTCTGGGGCAATGTGAATAACTAGGGGAGGTATCTTGTTCTTAAGATGTGCTCAAGAACAACATGGTTTTCATTTTTTATAGTCAAGGACGAGCTTGTTTCACTTAAACCAAACCTCTAAGGACTCAAAACTGTTTTGCAGGTCACTGCGGAGAACCCCATGATGAGGACTGCTATTAAAGATCACAGCATCATCAGCGAGAGCAGCATCTCAAGTAAGGATAAGCATCAGGAAGGCCAGTGACAAATAGGTTAAAGAGGAATGGGCCAAGTGTTAACCACAGTGGGACTCTAATTGAGACACCCTTCGCGTCCGAGAGTACTCTGTCAATCTTAATTTTTTGTGTTCGACCTGAGAGGTAACAGTGAAACCAAGACACCGTTTCATAGAAGAGGCCTAGGAGTAGAACTTGTTTAGTAATAATGAGTAGTTCATGAGGTCGAATGCTTTGGTGAGATCTACGAGATAGCACCAATCATGTTCCCATTATCCATAGTCTCATGCAGATAGCTAGTGTATTCAATGACAGCTGTATAGTTAGTGTATTCAATGACAGCTGTACCCATGCTGTGAAGCTTTCTAAAGCCATGCTGCTGGTTACACAGCAGACTGTACTTATTAAGATATGAGATAAGCTGGTCAGAGACTTTCTTTCCTATGCTTTTCACGGGGAAGTATCGCGATGGGCCTGTAGTTGGTGACACAAGTACAATCCCGCTGTTATGGACTGGTGTAACTATGGCTGCTTTCCAGACCTGAGGGAACTAGGAGAATTGTAGGGAGAATTTGAAAATCTTGGTCAGGGAATTGCCAATTCCTCAAGGGCTAAGGACAATAGTTTCATATCAATCCCGTTGCTTCCTATCCTTGTTTTGCCTATGACTGTTTTACATATTTGATTCTTTCCTTAGGGGTGACGTGCTTAAAGTAGAAGTAGGTTAGGTCATGGTTAAACTATCTTGTTCCTTCTTCATCATCGTCTACATGCCTCATGTCTGCAGGGAGGACTGACTGAACACTGAGTTAAAGATATTTGCTATGTCAACAGGGAAGGTGGACACTTTCCCATTGGTGGTAAGCATAGTTTATTTATTTATTTATTTGTACAAGTCAGATTTACAACCTTTGAGTCAGGGACTCATTTACAAAAGTACCTCGTCACAGGAAGGGTAGACAATGTTACATAGTGCAGGTTACAACAGTGAAAATAGTACAGGTGTAGAACTTTGAACAAAGAGTACACTTAGGTTGCATATTGTTACATATTACAGGTTACAGTCATAGATGTTAGGACGTCAGGTGTTACAGTGGGGTACAACCTGTATACACCTATGAGGCAGAGGTAGAGAAGGTGGCAGGGGATGGGGAGAGGATAGGCTGTCCAGAGGATGTTGCCAAGTCAGGGAAGGCCTGACAGGAAGGTTCCAATAGGGAGACTGGGGGCACGGTTAGGTGCATCTAGTTGGTGGAGATTTGTCGCTATTGCCCATCTGATCTTTTTGCTGTCCCAAAATTTCTTTCCATTGCACCAGCTAAGTTTTTGTTGATTTCTGAAGAAATCTGCTTTTGCCTGCCTTATATCCCTGGTAACTACTCATTACGGGCCTCTTTATAGTTTTGCAGGTCAACTAGGGACCTGGTGGCTTTGGCTCCACACCATAGGTTATCCCGGCTTGCATCAGGGCAATTAGGAGAGGAGGAGTGATCCAACCTGACGTGGTACCTTTGATCTCGCACCTTCTGATGGGTGAAAATTTATCACAAGCTTCAGTGAATTGCACAATGAAGTAATCAAGTGCCAGGTTTATATGAGGGATGGCATCCAGATAGCTCCAATCTGTCTGGGCCAGATATTCCTTAAAAGCACTAACTAGACTTCTGGAGAACCCTGCTGAAAATGGTTTTAGATGGGGATTTTTGCTTGGACTGTCCATTCACACAGTACAGGTGAATGGTCCCTAATGGTATCCAGCAGTACCAGGGCCTTGACTAGCCTTTCGGGGTGTGTGGTAAGGATCCAGTCAGTTAGGTTCTGGTACCAGTTTGTAGTTCACTCGAGTGTGGCCTTTGACTACTTGAGTTAGGAAGAAGCTTGAGACCAGGTCCTTACGTGCTGCACTTGAACTTGCTGCCCAGTTAATGTTAAAGTCACGGTGATAATAGTTTCTCCAGTGGAGCATGCTTGAGTGTAATATCTGGCAAAGGATTAAATTCCAGTTTGCTGATTACCCAATGGAATATAGACTGCCATCGATTTAGGAATTCTGGCTCACTACCCAACTGGATTTGGACATCCAGACACAGTGGGGTGAGGGGTTGTCAAAGATAGTTTTTGGGCCTGTAGGTTTGTACAAAGGTAGATAAGGCAGTCTCTCTCCTTTCCAAACTGATCCTGCAGAATAGTACTATAGCCATGAAGGGCAACAGTAGGGCCAGGTATTTTGGGGTTAGCCAGGTTGCTGTAATGGCAATTATGCCAAGTTGGACAAGTGCCACCTAGGCTTCCGGTTGGGGAAACTTGGGAGCAGACTACCAATGCTGAGTGATACAATCTTAAGCTTACCATTGCAGCCTGTGCTAGAACCTTTGTCACTAGAGGGACCAGGGTTTGGGTGAACACTGCCAGAGATGAGTAGAAGTACTAATAGCAACTTTGTTTGGTCTTGCAACTGAGGGTTAACCACAAGGGTTTCCTAGCTCTAGCGTGGCCTAGAGAGAACTGCAGCTGCACTAGGTGCACATTGTGGGAGGAAGGCAATCCTCTTGGATTCAAGGCTGGTGACATTAGATGCCAAAGGGCTGGTCATGGAGCATGGATCTGAGTTAGTAGCAGCTAAGCCAGGGTCTCTGTGGATTCTAAGCTAGGGATGAAGGTGTTTGAGTCATTCCGAGGCTCTAACCTCAGTGGAGTGTTTGAACTACTCCAGCTTCACTGGGTGCCTAATATCAACCCAGTGAGCAGTGTATCACTACAGTTGGGAATAAGGTGACTGTGAGAAGCCAACAGGCAGGGTGTGGCCCTGTTCTTTGTCAAGAGGTGAATACCAGAGGTGGCTACCTGCCATCATGTGAGTGTGGAGACTGGTTCCCGTTGTCGGGTATTAGCAGACTTATTTATGTAGGATGGCTAGCAGAATTCCTGGTGTAGCTGTCACTAGGGGGTTAGTGGAATTCCTATGCAGCTGTCACTAGGGGAGCAGGGACTGCCTTGGGTAGAGAGCCAAAACCAAGGGCAGGTTAGGGAATAGTCCCTAGCTGCAGCTGCAATCTACAGCAGGCAAATGACTGGACCTGCAGTCGTGATGCACTGACTACTGTTATGACCTGACTCGCTAGGGTTTGGGTCTGGTAGTTCTCACTGCAGGTGTGACCTAGTGCATGCTGTGAGGGTTGGATCAGGGGATGGCCCAGTAGCCGGGCATGCCAGGGCTAGTAAAGGCACAGTTAGAGATAGGTGGTGGCACTGTATTCGACACAGTCCAGGCAGTAAGTCAGGAATAGTCTTAGTGGTGCCTTTGTCAACTCAAAGTAAAAGGGTTGTCATATGGAGTCGCTTGGCTCACCACTTTTAGACTGAAAGCGTTAAGTGAGCAAAAGACTAAGATGGGCAAAAGCAATCAACTTAAATAATTAACCCACAGATTCTAATTCCTCCACCCACCAAGAGCAATATCCCCACATAAACCTTTCACTCTATTCCTCTGCTGCATCACAAACCTTAAGTACTGTTGGAAAATCCAACAGTCTATCAGTGTACACACACAATCAGCTGAGGTTCAGACCTGAATGGAGGGGTGGGGTGGGGTACTAAGTACTCACAGAGGGTCAAACACACTGGTGGTCTCTTAGGAGACAGGCCATTCACTTGGGCTATTTTAAATAGCACAGTCCTTGTCCTTGTCCTTGTCCACAACCTAGCTATCTACCTCTTATACAGAATGGTTGCAAGGGCAGCCTCTGATCTCAAATCACAAATGGGCAACACAGCTGCTGCAAGCATCTCTGGGGATGCCCTACAATCTGAGGACAGATAAGGGGCGTAATGCGCTACAAACAGTTGTTGTAGCACATATCCCAGCATCACCTAACAAAATAAAACAAGAACTGTCTCATCCTTCAGATCCCACTAGTCTGCCCCCCACCCGATTAAAGTACAGTTACAGCACAACAGCAGAGTGCCCTTTCATTTCCATCACAGCTGCCTATGAATTTGTACCTATGAGAGTGGCCTCATAAAACTATAAAAGCACAAAAGCAAACATTACTGGCACTGGTCGATGCTGGTTATTTCTTGGGTACTGACTGGACAGAATTTCAGTTAAGAGACAGAGAGAAATAGAGTTTGAAAGGAGGGAGCTCCTGCTGTCTGCCTTTATCAAAGCCTATGCTTCTCAGACAGATGATTTAAACTTTAAACAAGTGCTGTTTATTCCGCTTCTAATACAGCTGAGCACAACATTCATATGCAAAGCCCAGCCCAAGCCTAATGAAAATCCAGTCCAAACAATTGCCCCCCCACAACCGAAAAAGGATGCGCAGTGAATGTATACACTATGGAGAGGAGGCAGGGCTGCAGCTTAAGAGTTTTGGGACCCAGGACAAGTCATTTGAGATGGGCCCTGTCTCCCAAACCAGCTAATGCTGCGCCCTGAGCCAGCTCCTAAAAGTGGCCCCTGAGCCCGGGGCCCAGGACAACAGTCCCCACTTGTCCCCCATGACTTTGGCCCTGAGAGGGGGTCTGCTCAAACCCCACATCCAGATGTTTCTCCTTGTTTTGTCACTCAGCCCAGACTGTGTTTGCACTTTTTTCAAATACCATGTGTGTGCCTTTTACATCACAGGCACACACCTTTACTGTGCCGAGATGGCAGTGAGTTATTTATTTAGTATGTGGGTCACCAGTGACAGCTTTATTGTGGCTGTACATTTGTTCTGGGTGGAATAATGCAGCTCTTAAACAGAATAATGTGTGCCAGCCCAGTGGTGCTGAGGGTTAAGGTGCTGGACGCCACACCTCTCATCATGCCGGTGACCCAGGTTCAGGAACGACCTTAGGTTGCCGGGAACCAGCTGGGGGAGGGTTGAGCTGGATTTCCTCCAGGGTGGACATCCACTCCTCCATAGTCCCGCACCTATTGGGTGGAGGCCTGATGGGTGCGCAGGTGGTTGGAGTGGTGACAAGTCTGGGGTGGTGAAGAGGTCGCCAGATCCTGGCATGCGCTGCACACCTCCACGCCGCATGCACGCATGTATATGCCGTGATCCCGGAAGGGAAGAAAAACGGAAAAGAAAAAGTGTATATGGAAGGAAAAACAAAAACAGAACAATGTTACAATATCTTTAATAGCAACAGCACTCACCATGATATAGGATGAAATCTGTGCCTCTTAATGTAAGCATCACCAGCCTGGGTGAGGCAATAATTCAGTGTTATAGTCAGACCACTCCAGGTCTTCACCTGACTAAAACAGTTATATTGTCCTCTAAAGCACCTTGTAACATGGCTAAGTAAAGGACACCACCTGACTGGTGCAAAAACAGCAGCTGACCGTGGATTAATTCTCAACTAATCCATGGCTTCTGCTTTAATACAACCTACCAGCCACTGTTGTCTGAAGCTCTTGTTTAGTTAGTTACCCATGTTACAAGTTACAGTGGTGAATGCTCACGTTAACACTAGTTCCCTCCCAGCTTGTCCTGAACACTGGCTGCAGTATTTGCTCTCGTGTATCTGTCCCACAGCAGTATAATTATTTCCCTCAGCGCTTATCTCTTCCCACCCACCCGCCCTGTTGACCTCGGGGAACGGCACACAGTGTCCCCAGCACTTAATCCCTGCTTGGTGACACCTGAATTTAAAGTATCACCCAGGGTGTAGCAAGAGTAAGACCCACAAATGCATGCTGCAGAGTGCACCAAGGAGAGAGACGCATGGAGAAGTATGGTTGAGTGAGTCGCACCAAGAAAAAGACGAGAGAGAGAGAGAGAGAGAGAGACAGATAGAACACAGTATTGAAGTTTGCCAGAGTGACAGAGACACAGACACAGAACAGAGTACTAACATTTGGCACGAGTCAGCTGCAATCAATGTGTGAGCGTGTGTGTGTCTCTCTCTCCCCTGTCGATATGTGTACAGGTTAAAGCAATCTAACAAACCCTATGCTCTCTCTCTGTCTGTTTCCTGCCACAATGATGATATCCACACAAAGTCGGCTCCCAGTTTACATACATTCCTATCCCCATTCTCCAACCATCGCAGTGAGATCTCCCAGTTTATATACATACAGTCCTCCGCAGCGGCTCGCTCAGTCGAGCAGCAGAGGTCCCACAGACACTGTGGAGATGGAGTGAGTCACCCAGCTGGCCACAGTGCAGAGCAAACACAATCCATGAGTGAGTATGAGAGTGGGTGAGCACAGTGGGGAGAGAGTACCAGTAAAATAGAGACCTGTTCTGGCCCCTCAAAGTATACATGTATTCCCTGAAGTCCCTGTGCTACATTAAATAGCCTGACTACTTTTTAGCAAATTTGTCTCCTGAAAAAATATGCCCTGTCAACATCCTTATACAGTAAAATAGTGAGCCTGTCCGCCCCAAGTCCCCAGACTACATTAAAAATGTCATTCCTTCCAGCAAATTTGTCTCAGCAGCTGTTCTGAGAATGCCAGAAAGCTGGCAGAGAGTGTGATGATCAGAGGGGTGTTTGTGCTGTGTCACGGGAGCAACAGACAGCAAGGGAGGGAGTCCCAATGCTGAGGTATGGTACCTGTTTACATGTGTCTCCAGTGAGTGGTTTTGTGCAGAAATGCACAATGTAACACAGAGCTGATGAACGGAGGAAAGTCACTGTCAGGCACTACATGGCTCTAAATTAGAGAGAGAGCGAGAGGACAGTACTCTGATTGTTAAGGAAGTCCCAGTGTGCTCCCAGTGTGTTCTGTGTGACTCTTCTTCTCTCTCTCGCTCCTCACTATCTCTCTCAGGCTGTGGCTGTCAGC
Organism: Neoceratodus forsteri; assembly: GCA_016271365.2. NCBI lineage: Eukaryota > Metazoa > Chordata > Ceratodontiformes > Ceratodontidae > Neoceratodus > Neoceratodus forsteri. The sequence goes on along the minus strand of JADMNL010000031.1, from coordinate 103,626,927 downwards.
ACTGCATTCTGCACTGTCCCCAACCAAGGCGGTAATATCAGTCTCTGCACTGTCCCCCAACCAGGACAGTGCCACAGGTTGTCCCCCAGTTACCAAGGCATAAGAGACCCAGGACAGATTAGAAGTGCATTAACCTTAACATGCTACTTACAATGATGATGGTGCTTGCATCCTTTCTCATACGGCCTAAGATGTGACTAGTTGTTGCCCATAAGTCCTCTATTTTGCAGCAGTGTCGGACTGGAACTCCCTCTCCTTCCGTCTGTCTTGTCACTCTCTTCCTATGTTCCAAATCAATTTGCTTTCCTCTCTCTCTCTCTCTGCATCTGCTGCCTGCTCATGCTTCCGTTGATGCCTAACCTACTCCTACCCTGCTGTTACCATCTGCCTCTTCCTGCCTTACCCTGACCCATGCTCCTCTTTACCCTCTGCCCCTTGCCCTCTGCTCCTCCCATATGTTACACTTATTGTTGCCTGTCCCAAAATACCATTTTTACCTTTCTGCTTGTGTTCTTATTTTTGACATTGAAATTTATATGTATAACTGTTATGTGAGAAGCTTGCTATCTGTGATTTTCGATGCTACCATGCCATTATCTTGCTGTGCTTTTGATCTTTAATTTGCTATCTGTCCATTTTAGCTACGATATGTCTTTTGCTACTTTAATTATCTTTCTGTGAATTTGCTCTGTACTGTACTTACTCTTGTTGCACTTACAGGTCGACCCTGAAAAGGGGACTACTATTGTCTCAGTGGACTTACCTGGTTACCAAAATTCAAATAAATAAACAAATGTATGCATAAGCAATGTTCCCAGTATGCACAGCAACCAATTCCCATGAAACACACGATACACCAGAGAGGCTTACAACACTCCAAAAAGCAAGGTATCCGAAAATGAACATATTATTAAATGTCACCATGTTATGTAGACAGTGATTGCTTCACATTGTTTAAATCTGCACTCATGACATTACATTTGCAAGCACCATCATCGTTGTAAGCAGCATGTTGAAACCATTGTGTTATGTTACAATACAAACATTTCCACATAATTCAGTATGTGTGTATTATTAATCCAATATGTGTGTATTATTAATGTAATACAATATGTTTTTATGCACTTGCCATGTTACACGCCAAGATGGCTACCCACAGCATGGTTCTACTGGAGAATTAATCCATACCTGGGTGGTTGGAGGCACTCATGCCCCAACCCCTCCCCCCAGCATGGATTAATTCTCCAGTAGATTCATGCTATGTTGTGGCTTAATGCTTACTGAGACCACCTGTCTAATTTCACCAGTGACTGCTGGATTCAAACCTAGATCCCAAAGACAAATGTTTGTTATGTGACATTATAACAGCCACACAATAGGACAGTTTATAGTCATTCCTATATTGGGGCCTGATTGACTAAATTACTGTCTTACCCTACCAGGTCAGAACTGAAGTGAGACAGGTCCTGGGACCTTCCCACATTGTACCTGATCAGTGGATACAGACGGTTTCAGGGTTATCAATTCTCGCTGTAATCCATGTCCTTCCATTTAATTGAGCTGGGACAGGTGGGTAGTCTTTTCCTCCAATGGGGAATTAGAACACACCCCTGCACATAAACACATTGCAACAACTTCTGTGGATAAACAGAGAGCTTCAGTCTTCAGTACTGTTAGTCCCTCACATTCCACCACCACTAAATCTTGCACAGTGTGGAAGCTTGTACTGCACATGCCCCACACTGTACCTGGTCATGTGAATAAGCAGAGGGCTTTAGCTCTGGTGCTGTCAATCCATTAACTTCCACCAGTACTAATCACATCGCAGTGTAGGGAAGCTTGCACTACTCACAGTGTACCTGACCCCTGCAGATAAACAGAGGGCGTTAGTTCCAAGTTCTGACAGTCTCTTGCTATTCAGAAGCACTAAATGCATCACAAAAATGGAAAATGCTCAAAATAAAGAGAAAACCTTTCCCTTTAACTCTGGTGGTGACATTAATTGTTTGCATTCCATTATAATAAAAAGAGCAAAATCGCCTTCGCAGTTCAAAACCCCTGTGATCTCAAGAGTGCACCTCTAATTCTAAGTAGTAACCATGGAAACCACATCAAGGGATGACACCTGTGCATTTCCATTCTCTATCCTGTCTGATTGACGGTATGGCTGTAATTAAAACTAAAGAGCAGCGCCAGATCTCAAAAGGAGATTCTGCACTGACTACATCTGCACAATAAAAGGCAGACTGTCACAAATCAGCCTTAGCTTGATTGTTTCTGCTTGTGTCTGAAAAAGTGGCAGGTGCCAGCCAGAGTCGGAAAAGGAAGCCAACAAAAAGTATGACCTCACTGAGACGACAGGATCTCTGATGCATTATATCAAGAGTTAGAGACAGACCCATCTTCAAAGCCCTAAGGCTGCTCCAGCAAAGTCCCTATCCTAAGCCCAATTAGCATATTTCCTAAAGTTGCTGTATTCAAACAAGGTTGGAGCAAACTGTGTGCCTCTAAACATGCTTGACTACACAACTGACAGCAAAGCCCAAATGAAGGCAGTAAATGGTGTTCAGCACAAAACTCAGTCCCCTACTGGCCACAGAGAGGTATGGTCCCATCATGAAAGTAGAGTTTCCAAGGAGCAACTGAGTCAGGTCATGCGCCCCAAACCTGTTAGTGCTTTGCACAAACTTGTTATTAAATAATAAGGCATGATTTGGTTAGATTAACAGTCTGTTAATCACCTCCTAGGTGTGTAATGTGGCATGAGGCGAGCTGAGTGCCATATTGCTCCTAGGGTGTGATTAACTGACTGTTAATCTAACTCTTGGAGTGCCTGATTGCTATTATAAAAAAAGTATTCCAAAAGAAAAGTGTTAAAAGTATACTTTTGAATATTTTCCTAATTTAGAGGGAGATTTTTAATAAAATAGTTCTTCCACCAACAGTTTACGCCACAAGGACCCAACCCAATGGTTGCAAGATACTCAAAAAGCGACACAGCCAAAACTTCGAGTCACACTTGCTCGACAACATCATACTCTACCAAATATCTGGCAGATATGGCAGTGGACTCTCTGAAGATCAACGCCAGAGCCGCCACACTTCTAAATAGAGCTAGAAGATGTATATGGATGAAGCTTTGGAACTGGATCCAGAGTCAAAGTCTCTCCTACTAAAATTGCCATGTAGAGGCAACCTTCTGTTCGGAGAAGGACTGGATAAATATTTAAAGTGAAAGGAGGATGGAAGGCACTGGGGAGGGACAGAGTAACAACTCCATGTACCTCTCCAGCCAGGCAGGCTAATCGTGCTCATTCCTTTCGAGACAGGCGAGAGGTCAACTGTCATACAGGGGCAGGGCCACAGAACAAATTTCAACCACTACAACTCATACAACAGATATTGGGGAAGGGGACACAGAGAGGCTAGAGGTTCCTACCAACACAGAAGAAAGGGTCACAACAAACAGTGACTATCCCTTCATGTAAACGCAGCCCAAGGTACAGCCTACATTACAAGTTTGTCTACTTAATGGATAAAACCACTCAGGACAAATAGGTCCTGGAAATAATTCAAGAAGGTTGCGAATAGAATTTACACAAAGACCAAGACTGAACAGGCTGATAACATCACCAGTATCAAAACACAAGGCAACACCTCAACAGTTACAAGACATACTGACAGAACTAACAGACAACAATACCATCATGAAGGTCCCCACAAGCAGAGGAGGGACAGGGAGTCTATTCAGTACTGTTCACAGTTCCAAAGAAGACAGGTGACCTTCACCCAGTACTGAACCTAAAATTTTAAACAAGCTGTGTATTGTGTTCACTTGATAGGTTGCTGATGCACATGTGACTTCAAAAGAACTCCGCTCCTCTTCCCTGTGATGCTGCCTCCTGTATCAGTTCAATGTCTTCCAAAGCTGTTCCTAATAAGAAATTGTGGTCTCTTGACCTGTTATATAGCCTTCTACCTTTAAAAAGAGAACAAAACACCTATGCATGTTGACATCACTGTATGTAAGAAATCACACACTTTGGTAGAGTTAATCACACTGTGGACCTATAGTCTGTTTATTTCCTATTTATACAAACTAGTAGTGACTGCCCACGGGCATGCCGGGTGAAAAACTGTATGAACTGGCTAGCACTCATCTGATCACCAGCAGTCAGGTTGTGGAGTGCCTCAAAGATGATACCCTCACAATCACCTTTACCAGGTGAGTAAACTACCATTGTGGGGGATAATCTCTGAGGCACTCCACACCCTCTACACCTGGGTAACGATTTAAGTAGCAGCACCAAATGAGTGGGTAGTCAGACAATGCTATTCTTTCCATCTGCTCTGCAGCCAGTAGAACTGCCTCCCAAAGTTTACCTTTGCCTCCATAGATACATCTACTCTATAGTGTCTAGTAAAAGCATGTAGGGAAGCCCATGTAGCAGTTGCACAAATCTGCCCACTGACGCCATGTTCCTTTCTTCCTTTCTGCCTAGGATGTGGCTATAGCTCTAGTAGAGTGTGCTTGACACCAGTGGGCTTGATCTTGATTTGTTGCCCTATATGCCTCAGCAATTGCAGATTTCAGCCAGGTGGCTATAGTGGATCTTGTAGCTGCCTGTCCCTTCCTGTGACTGTGAGTGATAATAAATAGTCGGTCTGTTAATCTGATGTCGCCTGTCCTGTGTAGATATGTCGAGAGTACTCTCTTCATTCCCAGCAACTGGAGTTGAGGTTTTTGGTCCACTTCTTCCGCGGCATGTATGCTGGGATCTCGTCAATCTACTTAGCATGGAATGTTGAGTAGACTTTTGGTATGAATGAGAGAATGGTTCTTAAGGTGATTTTGTCCTCATGGAACACTAGAAAGGGTATTTCACGATAGGGCTTGAATTTTCACTGATACGCCTGGCTGAGCAAATAGTGACTAGAAGCATAGCTTTAGTGTCAACCATTGAAGAGACGCCATCTCCAATGGCTCAAATGGTGTGTCCATTATTGCCCTAAGCACTAACATGAGGTCCCATGGGCTGTCCATTGCTTGATTTTTGGACGGATGTTGGCTGCTGCCTTGAGGAAACGTATGATATCTCTGTGTGATCCTGGGTTGTTCCTTCATCGTGCCCTGGCTTCCCAATCACTGCCACCTGTACTCGTAGAGATGCTGGTGATAACCCCTTGTCCAGACCTTCTTGTAAGAAAAGTCATTCAGCTGTGTTAGAGGATGGAATGCTGACAGGAAGAATCTATGTGCCATGGTGATCAGGCTGTACATGACAATGTAACAAGGATTAATGTAAGGCTGTTGGAATCCTAACAACCAATCAAATTGCAGCATTTCTGAGACCCTTTTATAATATTCAAAAGGTCCTATGCAATGAACCTTGCCCAAACAAAGCACCACAAGGTAATTTTTATCCCATTATAGCCTCATTGCTATGTAGAGGAGCAATTTTTGCTCCTTGGAATGATGCTGGCTGTGGACTCTACATTGCAACCTGTGATCAGCAGTGTTAAGCAGCAAAACAAAAAAAAAAAAAATTAGACAGCAAAAAGAAAAAGCACAGTTCCCAGTTCCCCACCACCCAATCTCTCTAAGTGATGGAACATGTCCCTAGTGCTAGTAGTAACCCTCCCTCACTTGATCCCTTTTAACATTATCCCTGGTACTAGTGGTACCCTCCCTCACCCAATTCCCTTTAAATTATCACTAGTGTTAATAGCGGTATCCTCCCTTACCTGATCCTCTTTAGAATTATCCCTAGTGTTACTGGTACTCCCACCTCACCTGATCCCCTTATAGAATTAGCACTGGTGGTAGGGGTACACACTCCCTCACCTAATCTCCCTGTTGAAAACAATCCCTCCCTAGTATCTATTAGCCTGTCCCTCTTGGTTCCATCCTCTTTGGCCACCTGTCTCCCTCTTACCCCAAAACAGTGGTCAGTACTCACCACCCACTCACAACCGCTACTGGATGCTATCTCGCTCACACAAGTCAGTCACTTCCATTATAGAAATAACTGTATCAATATTGCTTACAGTTAACATTGTACAATATTGTGTATCAAAAAGACCATGCCCAGCTGGAAACAATGCAGAGAAGGGCAACAATATGGTGCACTGTCCACAGGAAAAGTCATACAAGGAATGGCTGGGCTGCATAAACATGTACTCACTGGAGGCAAAAGAGAGAGAGGAGACATGATGTAAACTTTCAAATATCGCAAAGGGATTAACAAACTGGACTAGTGTGCACTGTTCAGACACAGTGTGGGGTCATGCACCAGAGGCCACAAGTGCAAAATGGTTGTGGATAAATTTAGGAGACGTGAGGAAGTATTTCTTCATGGAGAGGATGGTGAACAACTAGAATCGCCTACCAGCTTAACTGGTAAGGAAAAGTTTAGGTTTAAGTTGGGATAGGACATGTTTAAGAGGCTAGTAGCTCTGGGAACTGGACAGGAGAGGGAACAAAGCTGCTGAAATGAGTTACCAGTACCTCAGTCTAAGGCCAGACTGCAGTAGGCTGGAGTGGTTTTAGGTAGAACCAGAGTAGACTCGGCAGACTCATAGTCTTTTTCTGCCTGTAAAGTTTCAAAAGTTAGTTCTATAATGCAAGTAACTGACTTGTGTGAATGAGACAATGTTTTGGCAGTGGAGGTGAGTGGAGGGCTGATACTGGCCGCCATCTCCTGAACAGGGGTAGTTGTAGGGGTGAACAAAAGAGGATGGCACCGTGGGGGGCACTATACTCCAGGAGGGATTGTTTAACAATGGGGGTTGGCAAGGGAGGGCTGCACCTCTATACCAAGGTTGGATAATAAAAGGGCTTGGGCAATGGGGAGGGGGCTGGATGCCAGGATCTATGCTTTGATAATAGGCTATCATTAGTGCATTGCTAAAACATGGTTCTCGAAAGCATTATGGGCATACAGGAATACGCGCAGACTGGGTGGGGCTAGCGGTCCTTATCTGTCCTGAATTACAATGTTACTATATTAATCAACACTGCACAGGCAGCCTGTTAATGCTTCCAGAAACCATTGAATATACCACTGTGCCCTGTATACGCTCATTATGCGCACACACACACACACACACACACACACTATATGGCCACACTTGTCTTGCTTTCAGTATAGCAGCAGGCATGCTAACAGGATGTCTGTCCACAGCACCATTAACACTTAGTTCCGCACTAACATGAAGCTTTCAAACATTTGGGTCTGTGACCATTTCTAGGGAGATGGGGATTTCTTCTTTTTTTTTTTGTTCTTTATCTTGCATTTATTTTCATCTTGCATTTATTCTCCTTCTTGCTCCAGTGACCCTCCGTGAGTGAGTACCTCCAGTCCCACCACCAACCCACCCACCCACCCACCCACCCGAGACTTACCTCAGCTCCTGATCCTACCATGGTTGGGTGCCTCGGGAGGTGGTGGAGCACTGTCATCATCCAGCACCAGAATGTTGCTGTTTGTCGCTTTTCTCCCCTTTTACCAGGGCTGCAGGCGTGCTCTGCTGCAAGGCGAAGTTCTGATGCTCATGCCCTATGAAAACATGCGGTAACACCATTTTACTTGCTCCTGTGCAGTGAGGTAGATGACTGCAACACCACCCAGCCTCCGCTAGGTGATATGAACATATGAAACTGCTAGCAGATACAGGCCATACAGTCTATCAAGTCTGCTCGATTGCAGGTAGTGATCCATTACCTTGCAAACGCCCCTCCCTACACATCCCTCCTTACAGTGACCCTCCCTCATTTTGATGACCAAGCACTGGCACATGCTGTCCCCTATTCAAAGGAGAAGAGCCATCTGGACACTCAATCCTCCCCACCCCCTGAGCGACCCTGATCTGTTTCCAACCTGAGTTACTGGTGTGGCAGCAGGTGAGGCACTCAGCACCTTAGCCCTCCATGTCACTGGGCCAGCTGGTAAACCCCCATGTGGTTACTCGCCAGCTGTAATATCATGTATTACAGCAACAAAAGATCCTAATGTCTTATCAGAACGGTTTAGTGGTATACCACATATTCAACAAACTCTGCTTATACATGCAAAAGCCAAGCAATACACAGAATACCCACAAACTTCAGTTTAGAAGTGATATTACACTTTCTCATTCTCTTTATCGCATCTATTCCAACTTGCTGCTTCCATCACAAATAAAATCTCTATGAATTTCAACTATACCTCTTCCTTAAATCAGCGTAAAATATATGATGGTTTCTTCATCATAATAATAATCATTAATTTTTATGTGTTTTCTTTTCTAGTAAATGGCCCCATCTAGGGAGGTGAGAACAGAGTCCTGTCCAAGTGCATGTCCCCCACCTGGGAAGGTGACACCATGGTCCCTCCTCTTTAAATGGCACACACCTGGGGAGGGAGTCCAGGGTCTGGCAGTATAGTCTAGAGGTTAGAGTAATGAGCTGTGAATGAGCTTGGTATATCCAGCAGACCTGGGTTTCATTCCCATGACCTCTACTTGCACACTCTGTGACTCTGAGCAAGTCACTTGACCCTCCCAGTGCTCCCAGGGCACCCCTGTAAATGGGCCTTGTGGCCCAGTTGGCCTTACCTGGTTACCAAACATACAACAAAAAGGGCCCTTCCCAGTAAATGGCCCTATCTGCAGAGGTGAGACCAGGATCCCTTCCCACTACATGGCACCACCTGGTGAGGTGAAACTAGAGCCTGCTCCTAGTCCCCACTTGGGGTGAAGAGACCTGAGCCCTTTCCAGTTCCCACATATGAAGAGCTGAACAGTAAACTGCCCCACATATGGATTGTAGACCAGGGTCCCTTCCCAGTAAATGGCCCTACCTGGGAGGTAAGACCACTGTCCCTCCCAGTAAATGGCTTTATCTGGAGAGGTGATACCAGTGTCCCTTCCCAGTACATGGCCCCACCTGGGGAGAACAGACCTAGGTCACCTACCAGCACATGGCCTCACCTAGGAGCAGAACCCAGGGCTCCTTTCTAGTACATTGCTCAACCTGCTGAGGGGAGATCAGGGTCCCTTCCTGTAAATGGCACCACCTGGAGAGGGGAGACCCAAGGTCCTTCCCAGTAAATGACCCCACCAGGGGAATGAGAGACCAGGATCCCATCCCAGTAAAGGCCCGCCCACCTGAGAAGGGGAGACCAGGGTCACTTCCCAGTGAATGGCTCAAATGGGGTATGGAAGACCAGGTTCCCTTCCTGTAAATGGCCCCACCTGGAGAGGGGAGAACAGGGTCCTTTCCTAGTACATGGCACACACTTAGGAAGGAGACCAAGGTCCCTTCCAAGTACATAGCACCCACCTGGGAAGGTGGAGTCCAGTATCCTTTCCCAGTAAATGGCTCCACCTGGGAAGACAGACCAGGGTCTCTCCTAGTAAATTGCCCCCACTTGGGGAGAGGGAGACCAGGGTCCTTTCCCAGTTCATGGCCCCACCTAGGAGGAAAATCTGGCCCTTCCTTGTAAATTGCCCCTCCTGAAGAGGGTCACATCTCAGCATATGACTACCATCTGGGAGGTGGAACCCAGATACCGTCCCTGTAAATGGCATCACCTGGGTAAGGGAGATCAGGGTTCCTTCCCAGTAAATGGCCCCTCCTGGAAAAGGAGACCAGTGTCACTTCTCTGTAAAGGTCCCACCTGGGACATGAGCCAGGATCCCTTTCCCATTGCATGGTCCTACCTGGGACGAGAGACAAGTGTCCTTTCCAGTACATGGCCCTAACCTGGGAGGTGAAATCAGGGTCCTCTTCCAGTAAATGACCCACACCTGGGGAGCGGAGAGCAAGGTCCCTTCTCAGTACATAGCACCCACCTGTGAGGGAGGAGCCCAGGGTCCTTCCCAACAAAGAGACCCACTTGGGGGAGGAGACACAGAGACCCTACCAGTAAAATGGCTCCCTGTACACAGGGAAGAGTATCCAGGTCTCTCCCTGTAAATGGCACCCACCTGAGGAGGGGGACCAGGAAGTTGTATCTAGGGGAGAGGTGTCAGGGGAGGCAATGGCATCCTCTCAGCTAGTAAGTAAGGAAAGCTGCTTGCAGAGCAGTAGGAAAGACCGCAATGAAAGAAGCAGCAGGAGATGGCTCAGTGCAGTGATGCATTAAAGAGTGCTGCAGGGGAACATGCAGCTGAAAGGAGGCCAGGAAGAGTTAGGGCAGCTACAGAATAGGTGCTGGAACCAGACAGCCCTCAAGAAGAAGAGGAGGAAGTAACAGCAACATGTAGACTGAAAGTCAGAAACAACCCTTATTATTACAAGCAGACCCGATAGCCCTAGAGGTCTTCTTTTGCTGGAGATTTTCTTATGTTCTTAACAGAGAACTGTACTTAGCCCCAGGAGGACAGCTAGACCGGCAGACAGCTGAGTTGAGCTTATAAAATCTCTAATGTGCGTGTGGCTATTAAATCTCCCACTGCTGCAGCCCTGCTCTGATGTCAGCTGCAGGGGATTCTGGGATTTGTAGTTACAGCAAATAGCTTTGAAGTCAGTAGAATCTGCCTGATACAATGATCTATTATACTGCAGCAAACAGTAAGTAAACAAAATGTTTTATACACAAAGTGCAAATTGGGACCAGCCCACATTTGGGAGTTGGAAGATTGATGCTTGCTAAATGTTCTCCTTTAATGTAGCCTACACCACAAAGGCTGGTGACCTAGGCCTTGTTTAAATCACACCTGAAAACCCATCTGTTTGAAATGTGCTTTGGACCTAGTGCTGCTGGTTGAATTCTAATGCTGCTAACGGTAGACTGAATGGGCCAGCGGTCCTTATCTGCCATCAAATTCTATGTTTCTGTGTTTCTAAGACTTCTACTGTTTGAATTTATCATTTTGTTTAATATCTTTATTGATTTTAAGTCAACATACAAAATACATAGGAATGCTGAAGTACAGGGTAACAGATAAGGAATTCAGATCAATACACGACTAAAACTTGCAATATGTACACAGTGATTGAAAATTCAGAGCAGTGCATATAAATTACATCTGCTATGAACGTTAAACAATGGGTGAGAGAGAGAGAGAGAGAGAGAGAGAGATAATATTTTCATTGAAACCAAATTTGTATAATTTCTACCAGATTTGCACCATGTATCTGAGTATAACACAATACAGTAGATTAACTGGTCTGAGGCCAGTCAGTGCATGGCTTCCAACTCCTCCCTTACAGTATTCCTTCTCGCAGAAGATCTTCCACCACTGCAAAGAATTAAGGAGTGTGTCCCAGCCTCACTGAAACAGCTGCTCTCCTTCAGAGCGTACAATGACCTTCCCATTGCTAGGGCTTGAAATGTCAACTTATTCCAGTTCATGAGTGGGCATCACACAAGACACCCATGTGTTCTGCACACACTATCTTGCTAAGACAAGCAACACCCTTACCCACTGCTGGGTGTGGTGCCCACCCTCCTCTCCTAGGTCCTCCATTCCAAATAATAATGACATCGAGGTACACAATATTGATCTACCCATTCTTCTAGTAGTCTAGTGTAACCCCCAAACAGGTGGGGCTTACCTGGTTTGCCTCCCAGTCTTCTGGTACCACCAGTCCTTGTTCTTGGTAGTACCTTTATTGCTCCTGCCGGCTCCGTGTGCCTGTTTTGCTCTGGGAGACAGGAGGAGCCTCATGAAATTGAGCTTCCAGTTTAGTGTTATAGCACAGCTAGCACTGTGCAAGGCAGTAAAGTGGCCATGCAGCCTAGTGGGCACCTGTTCAAGCTGGCTCCTGCTCAAATGTGAGCTGGCTGCCTTGCCTACATTTCTCTGGTAGAGCTGTGGTGCTTAGTGTTAAAGCCACCCAGGCAGCTCAGGAAGTGTCTCTTTGCAAGTTCAGACCCTGGGACCTAAAGCTATAGGTGGGGTCTGAGACCCACTGGGGAGAACAGAAAATGAACTTTGAAAAAGTGCTTGAAGGGCACTGTATCTTTAAGAGCAGTCGATGCTGCACTGTGTAAATAAAGCCTGCCTCTTGCCTGGGGAACAGCACTGTAGCACTAGCCAGTGGGGAGATTTTGCTGTGCCCTACTCTGCCACCACAGACAATAGGAGCAGAGAGACAGCTATTGGACTATACGGGCATTTGGTGTTACTGTTTTACAGTTTGTCTGCAATACACATTTAAAGTTGGGACTGCTGACTTGAACTGGACTGCCACAATATATAGCAGCCATCTTTGTTGCCTATGACCTGCTATGCAGCCAATGAGAAAGTTAGGAACCCAAAGACTACAAAACAGGGAATTTCTAGAAAGGTAAGGACTATGTATTGGTGCTTTTCCCTTAGCCAGTCAGTCATCAAATAAATGTTCTGCATAGTGATGAAGAGGATTGACAGCCTGATTGACAAACTGGGACCCTTATCTGATCTCCTAAGTGCGGGGGAGGGGGACAGAGCTAGCTGGGAGCAATTGTCTGGGAGCTTCCAGAGTGAGAGGAGGCTCTGCTGTGTCTCTGAGGAAAGTTTAGATGCCTACCATGGCCTTTTAAAGCCAACAGCCCAGGGAAAGCCTGATTAATTTCCATTATCTGGACAGTCAGTGAGAAGGTGAAAACTGTTTTGATTCCAAAATTGAGCATTTAGAGCCTGAAGCTGAGAGACTGATTCCTACTAGAACCTGGTAGGATCTCCAGAGACTGTGCTATTGCTGAACTTTGAGCCACAGCTGCGGTTGCTGTGTGGCTGAAGCTAACAACAGCCTGAGTTCCTCACCGCCAGAAAAGAGTTACACAGCAGAGGATGGTCTGAGGAATCAATCAGGTAGTGTCACAGCCAGGCATTACCCATCGCCTTCTCTGAGGGCTGGATGCCTGGACGGGTGGGTGAGGCATGTGGCCCAGGTCCCAGTACAGGTCTGTCCAGCCCCAGCAGCGAATGTAGGAGGAGGTGACAAGATGGAGAGAGAGAGAGAGAGAGAGAGAGAGAGGGGAGGAAGAGGGAGAGAGAGAGAGACAGAGAGAGAGAGAGAGAGAGAGAGAGAGAGAGAGGAGGAGAGGAGAGGAGAGGAGAGGAGAGAGAGAGAGAGAGAGAGAGAGAGAGAGAGAGAGAGAGAGAGGGAGGAGAGGAGAGGAGAGGAGAGGGAGGGAGAGAGAGAGACAGAGAGAGAGAGAGAAAGAGAGAGAGAGAGAGAGAGAGAGAGAGAGAGAGAGAGAAGATCCAGCTGTATTCCGGCCAGAGTGATGTGCCTTCCTGCTCAGAATCCCTAGAGCTGCAGACCAGCAAAGTCTTGAGTGACAGCCCAAACTGCCGCATTGACTGGTATCTCCACAACCATGAGTAAATTTGGGGCTGCCCTGACCTGGGATGTTGTAAATAGTTTGCCAGCTATATTTCTGTTTCAGTTTAAAAGTACACCAACACTGGCCAGCCAGCTCCACCATTCCAAGCCTGCGCTGTACACCACCTGGGTACCCAGCCAGGACTCCAGGGAATACTGGTACAAGTGGGGAGATGGGCCTTTGTACAGATGTGTTTATGTTAGGGGTGGGCACTATTACTGTTGCTGTTTATGGTTTTACTAGTTACATCAATTATTGCAAACAGCTATTTATTTCTGTGTTCCTGTTCCCCTACCCTATAAATAAATTGTTGTTCTTGTTTAAGACTGACTCGTGAGTATATTATTAAGATAGCTAAAACTTTGCATGCACAGTAAAGTATTGAATTTGCTAATGGTATTTCATGTGTGCATTGACTGCAAGGGGAGGTGGTAGGTACAGCATCTCAGGGAGTTGTACCAGACAGACAGTTGGCCCACTATATTTTAACTCTGGGGTGGAGGTACCGCACAAACTAACTTTATTTGGGAAAGAACCCCCTTGTGATCAAAAACAGAGCCCAGGCCCTCACTTGCTGAGCCTGGTAAGGCAGGGGTAGTAACTGAAAGTTACATGATGAACCGTTACACTAGTGATTTCTTATGCAATGGAGGTCCAATATTGTTTGAGCATATGCAGTGCACTCCCAGAAACAGTGAATGTAGGTGCCCACTGTCACTATACACCTGCTACAGATAGGGGAGATTGTGGATTCAATTTATGCACAGTATTTGGTGGACAAACAGAGATGATGCGGAATTTATACTGTGATTCTTTACATTTATTATGTATTAGGAGGCCCATATGTAATCTCAGAACCTCACCCCAATTTTCCTCTGTACTGGGTATCCCCATGTCTCTGCTCCTCAGGCAGTTTACTTTAAATCATTCCTTCCAGTAGCATCATATGGCGCTGAAACCATCCAATGCTTAACCCAACCCCAGCAGGGCCAAGACAGGATAGAATGAGTTTTGATGGCCCGCTGGCACAGGGCAGGGTGCCGACTGTGACGCCAGACGACCTGGGTTCGGGAACAGATCCGGGATGTCAGAGGGTTGGCTGGGAGGAGAAGGATTGAGCATCCAGTGACTGCTCTCCTTCTCTGAGAGAGGGGAGGGTGGCAGAGTGTTCGGTGCTATGCAGACACCTAACAGAGGCTGGGTGTGCCACATGCACCAACGCCGATACATTTTGGGGGCAGGGTGGACACTGGCCATCATTGCACATCCTTGCTCCCATACACTGGGGAAGATGCCGCTGCCTTCCACCTCAATGACACCTACCTCTCCCTTGATCAGCTCCCAGGCGGCTCCCGACCTATCCCGACGCTGCAGCGCCCAGGGGCGGTGCCGCAGCCCGCCCTGGGGGTGGCAGGTAGGTATCAGGGAGTTGCAGCACATGTGGGAGCAGCGAGGTCCATGACCGGGCTAAGCTACCGTGCTGGTGGTGGACTAAAAAAAAAAAAGTACAGTAGGATAGAATAGGTTTTAAGGAATAAATCTGGTGATTTAGCCCTGTCTTGGCTGGCAACTTTAGTAATGAATCTCTAAAGTGAGATTTTCACTTTAAATAATCTGTTCCAAGGAGTACAGCTTAGTGTCCTCCTAGGGAGCTCTACCCAGGCATGCAGGCACCTGCATGTACCTGTAGTGATGTGTGGCCCTAATGCCAGTCTGTCCTTAAGTCTTCAAAGAGACAGATACCTGCATGGTCATATAAATCTCCCATACACATAATACCCTTTATTTTCCCAATCTTTGAATCCCATATCCTCCAAGCCTGAATAAAATCTGGGTTACCTGCCACAGACACTAACACCACATTGTCTGCCGGGTCACCCAAATTAGAGCGAAAGCAAGTTGCTCGAACGACAACACACCAGGAGCAGTAAGTCAGTAGCACAAGGAGCTAACGTCAATAAAACCACAAGGTGCTTACATTGCAACATACACAATCAGCATCTCTCATCACAGAAACCACCTGTATGTAACCAGACAAACAGACTAGAGGAAACTAATGTAAACGGGGGCAGCCCCTAATTTTATATAACCAACTCCAGGCGTAATACAGTGGAGGATGGCAGACAAAAGAAAGACAGCAAAAACAGACCACACAACAGTGGCATGCATTTTGTGCCCTCTGCACTGTCCGCTTGAGGTATTCCATTGAGGCAGTTTACCAGCCACCGCAGGAGTTACCCACTGCAACATGAAGCCACAACCTGCTGGGAGGACTTGGAGGAACAGGTAGTCCAATGTTTAATTTCAGACAGTATTTCCTGAACTCTGATGTCCCCACGATCTGGCACATGCTTGTGCACATTGACTACCTTCACCACCACTTCATACCCCGTGGTGTGTATTCTGCCGTACACTTTCCAGACTTGTATTCCATGCACTTCCAGTACACTTTTTCCCCTATTCCTGCTCATTTCTTTTTTCAGTTTCTTTCTCCTTCCAGGTGGTTCTCTCTCTACCCGATCCCCAGTCCCGCCACCCACTCATAGCTTACCTCCACGGCTTGTCCCCCATGGTGGGGCGATGGGGCCTCTCAACCCGCTGTCAATGGATCCAGTGTGGAGGTTACTGCCTGTTCACGGGAGCGGGGCCTGCAGGATCGATTCATTCGCTGCGCCTGAAACGCTTCCTTTGTTTTCTCCCCTAGGGAGAGGAGGCGGCAATGACACCCCATGGAGAGTGCACGATGCGCCCACACATGCTCCACCAAGCATCTGCCTCCTCTCCTCCCCTTCTGAATGTCAGTGCGCTGTCCCCCAGCCACCACTAGGGGCCAGTCATGCACCAACTGCTGCTGACCCTCCTCTCCAGAGAAGGAGAGCAGTCCCTGATGCTCAATCTTTCTCCTCCCTGCTGACCCCAGCGCCTTGTGCTCATTCTAGAACACGGGTCATCAGCGTGAGCGAGGTAAGTGCTTCCACTACCTCAGCCCTCAGCACCACCGCCGCTTCTTCTGCTCATTTCTAAACAAAATCCATCATGCACAAGTAGCCAGTTTCTCAAGCATTGCTGATGAACTCAACAGACAGCACCAGACGTAACGTGCTAAAATGACTCACACACGGAACACAGACCTGTTTATTCGCCCACACGCCACTTGATCTAGTAACAATACATTGCACAAAACAACACACAAAAACACCACTTCTAGACACCCACTACAATATTCACCTGTGCAGCAATCATCCAGTAATATAGCACACACCTGTCTGTTCATTGCAGCAGAAAACTTTGCTCCAAAGTCCCACCTGCACACCCTCCTTCCCACACTCACATCTCCTCACCCTAGAGACTCCACTCTATTGTTGGGATACTTATCTGCTTAGCCTTCAACTGGTATCATATCTCCTCCCAAGCTTCAACAGTATGAAGAAACAGGGGTTGCTCTCCTGCCGACTTGTTAGCACGTTTGTCATCTGGGCCTAAATAAACTGGATAACTGGCACCGCACCTCCTCCCCTTCCAGGTCAACCGAGCTGACCTCCTCCCCAGTATTGACCCAGTCTTGATATATCTCTGTTGTGTGGCCACAAGTATCCCTGTAGGTCTGAAAAGCCCAACCCACCTCTTTCCAGTCAACCTCAGTTCTGCTCTTGCTACCTCCGCCCCAGTCCCCACGCTCTCCCAGTTCTGGCAATTCCCTCCTATCCCCTTGCAGGGTCTGTATCCCAGAGGGTGGAGACTCACCATGCTATCTCCACCCGCTTTCTCTTATGATTATTTATTTATGTATCTAGGCAATAATGTTTGCCTGTACTATTGTAAATGAAGATAAACACATGTTGTGTATTTTGTATAAATGAATGTGTACGTGTTATTTATGATTTGCAGTTACTACCTGACTACCTCACGGTATGTCTTAATTGCCACATCTGTCTATTTCTGTATCAATATTGTATCCTCCTTCCCTGCTTCCCCCAGGATGCATCTGGAAACGAGCTGTTGTAGCTCATGGTGTTTTTCCCTGCTGAAACATTTTCAAATAAATTAACCTTAAGCCACTGCAACAAGTTCATTCTGGTTCTTTATTTTGCCAAATAAAGGCTGAAGCCCCTTTCTTTAGCCTTTTCAGATCCTGTTTACTAGAATCCACTGGTAGCATCTGCATGACGGGTAAGATGCATGGAGGGCATTCATCTTAAGCAAATTTATGTGGTCTAACCAAGATATAGGTAATGCCCGCCATCTTCAAGTTCTGATAAGCCAGTGTTAAACAGTGACTTATAATTCAGGCACACAATCCTCATGTTCCTGACCACCTTCACTCCCAAATAAGTGAGGGCCATCCCCACTGTTTTTAATCCCCACTGCAGTCGTTGTTGTTCTGGCAGGTCTGCACCCAAACCATCAGTTCTGATTTGTGTAGATAAAGGCGGACCCAGAGAATTCCACAAACTGTTTAAGCACCTATAATACATGGGGCATAGATTTCAGGGGTCCACGATGAATAACAGCAAACCATCTGCTCATAACGTAAATTTATGTTGCTTATCAAGACAACTTCGAATACCCTTAATTTCCTCCCATTGCCCTAATTTTAATGGCCAGTGGCTCTATTGCTAGAACAAACAGAAGTGGGAGAGGGGAATCCTGCCTCACACCTCTGTATCAGTTAAATTGCTCCAAAAGGCCCCATTAACCAAAAATCCCAGCCTGAGGTGCCAGAATAAGTCGCACCCATGTTATATAATCATCTCCCGACCTAATTTCTTAACACCTTGAACAGATACTCCTACTCAAGTGCAATCAAATGCCTTCTCAGCATCCATCGACAGCACAACTGCCCCGCCCGGACACACAGCCCCCAGTGTAACACATTAAAACAATCACACATATTGTGCTAGGACAACCTACCTTCACAAATCCATCTGATCTGGGTACACCACAGAGGGAAGCATCTGCTCACTGTGCCGCACCAAGATTTTAATCATGAGTTTCAAGCTGCAGCTTAGTAAGGAAATAAGATGGTATAATACACACTCCTGGGGATCCTTTCCAGGTTTTGGTACCACACTATAGAGGCTATGTAACATGAGGCCGGCAACACCCTCTTCCCTTCCCCTTCTCCAGAATTTCCTGTATTGGTTTTATCAGCTGTTCTGCCATCTCTTTATAATATCCAGCTGTAAACCATCCGGCCCTCCTTTCTACCCCTCTTTAGAGAGCCAGTGGCTTTTCCCACCTCTATCTCTGTAGTCGGAGTCCCACAGGGCATCCCACTGTTCTTGTGTTATCGCTGGGATTGTGAGGTCCTCAGGAAATGCATCTGCTTCCTCCATACCCTGACACTCCAATTTGTAAAGGCTATGGTAAAGGGCCTGAAAGATTTTCTTGATACCATCCAGGGATGTATCCACCTGACCCCTTAATCTTTTGAGAGCCACTGCTCTAGCTGACGCTCACCTACCTATAGCTAATCTAGCTAGGAGCAGGCCTGCTTTTCTCCCCATTCCTACCCATATATTCTCCTACTATCTCTACTGTCCTTGCTGGGGACACTGAGTGCAACCCTGGCCCGACTAACTCGCACATCACCCCTCCTCCAGCATCTGACTAATGCCCCTGGTCTTAAACTTGCACATATCAATCTCTGCAGCCTTCCATCCAAATTCACTGACCTCGAGGCATGGACTGCACTCACAAGCTCTCACATTTTGGGGCTCACAGAAACATGGCTAAAGCCACACCACACTGAAAACGCCTTCCTACTGCTAGCTACTCCTACCTATGCCTCAACATGCCAGGCAGGAAAAAGGTGGAGGTGTGGTCTTGTTTCTTAGGGAACCCTCTCTGCCAGCATCATCCTACACTCTGACCCTTCCTCCCTAGTGAATGGCAAATTCGAACTGACCCTGGGATCCTGCAAGAAATTTATATTGGTTGCTGCTACAACCCCATGACCAGAACTACAGGACTCACCAGTTTCCTCCAGGGCCTGAACTCTAACTCCCCATAGGAATCTATCCTTCTGATGACTTTAATCTAAACTGGCTGAGTTGCCACCAGCCTGACTATGTATCTCTGTTAAAGCAGCACAACCTGGTGCAGGCGATTACCTCTCCACCAGACTTAATCCCTATGGTCACTTGGACTGTACTGGACTGGATCCTCATAAACAGGGAGGAGCCATCATTGCACGCTGGCACCATGGTTCACTCTATAAGCGATCACTCACTGACCTATCTCCTCTGGTCTTCCAAGCCAAAGTGCCCCTACCCAAATACCTTTCTTTCAAAAATTTCAGCTGCTCAGACACCACATATCTCCTCGAGGAGACCCAATCCTTGGACTGGTCCGTTCTTTCTCTTTCCGATGCAGCCACCAGAAGTTTCCACTTTCACCCAGATCTTACTAAACCTCCAGGACCACTTCTTCCTGTCACTACAGATGGGTTAGGGGTGGTGCTCGATTGGGTCTCCAAAGACCTCCTATCTTATGAAGGGAGAGACCACACCTGGGACACTTTCAAAGAACCCCTCTCCCACCCTCTGAGATACTTACAGACGATGAGAACAAATATAAACAACAGGCCAAAGTTCTGAAACAGACCCACTTCCACAATCTACAAAACGCCAACCTTGGGGACCCTCAAAATTCTGGGATTCGATTAGCTGCCTTCTAAACCCCTGCTCCAGCAATGCTGCACCAAATTTATTATTGGCGGCTGCTTACCAACCCTTCTGATGTGGCCAGTGCCTTCAACTGTAAGTTCACCAGCCTATCCATGTGCCTAAATAAACTGCCAACCGACAAACCACAAAGCCCTGTCCTACACCTGATCCACTGTCATCCTCCTCCAGCTCTGCCAATCACCCGCAAACACCATCTTTCTATTTTAAAGCCCTCTCCACACATAACACGGTCAAGCTCCTCAAAAGCTCTACTCTAACCACGGCTCCCTGGAGGCCTTTCTCCATTCTTCCTCAAGCTGATCTCTGGCTATCGCCAAGCCACCACTTTCGTCTTTAACCTTGCCCCTTCCACCTCCTCCATGCCTGACCCTTGGAAGATAGCTAAAGTAATCCCCATTCTTAAATCTGGGACCCCAAATCCACCGATAATTATCGCTCGATCTCCATCCTCCCACATTTTAGTAGACTACTCGAGAGCTGTGCACAATTAACTCACTGAGTACATAGGCAAATACAACCTCCTATGCAACCAACAGCACGCCACAAAATCATTCTACCACCACTGCCCTTGTCCTTCTGACTGATCACATCCCTCAAACATGGATAATGGTAAAGCCACCAGGGCAGTTTTCATTGACCTCTCCAAGGCTTTTGACATGGTTAACTATGCCTCCTTACCTCCAAGATTAGCCTCCTTGGCTGTTCTCAGAAAGTTACTGACTGGTTCACCAACTACCTTACTGGCCACTCACAATTCATGTGTATTGGTCAAATCTGCTCACCTACAATGCCTGTCTCTGTGGAGATCCTAAGGCTCAATCCTGGGTCCCCTCCTTTCTCCTTGTTCATTAACTCACTTCCTCTGACTGCCTCAACTGTCACTCTCTCCTGTATGCCAACGACCTTGTCCTCTACCATAGCAACAAATCCATGGCTGCAATCTCTCAGTTCTTTTCACACAACTATGCTGCAGCCCAAAACTGATTTTCAAATAACCCCTCTTAGTTAATGCCCAAAAACTAAATCTATGCTGTTTGGATCAAACTCTTCCTTGCTAAATCTAAAACTACACCCCTAATACATTCTCTTCCCAGATGGCCCACCCTAGAGGACATCGACACCTACAAATACCTAGGAGTTCTACTCAACCCCTCCCTCACCTTCACTGAATATGCAAATTCCCTAATCAGAAGGTTCCATCAGAAGCTAGGTGCGCTTATAGATTCATATAATGCCTTACCCTGAAGCCAGACTAGCTATAGTCCAGGGTAATCTTCTCCCTATTCTAGACCACTGTTCTCCCATATATGCCAGGACCTTGCTACCACCATGGCCAAACTCTTCGCTGCTTATAACAGTGCCAGTCACTTTGCCTTATTGGCCCATTCTCCAGCCACCACTGCACCCTCTGTAATACCTTTGATGGCTTCCGCTGCAAAGTCGTTTGAACTTTGCCCTCTGTTGCATAGTGGACAATGTCATCTGCATGGGTCTAGAACTTCCCAACTGCCCTTCTGAAGACCCATACTCCACTGCAGCCTCCGCTCAAATGGTACTCCCTTTAGCGGTTGCTAGGTATCCACCAACATGGCGTAGCAGAGCTTGCCTGCAGCTGCCCCTCGCAGTGGAACAAACTGCTGGCCGAACTCCACCCACTGACACTCACTCCAGTTTCAAGTCTCACCTCAAAATCTGGCTCCTGGCAAACTCCTCCTGCCGCTGCTCCCAGGGTTACTCACCTGCCTCACACTAGACTACTCCCCAGCCTACAACTGTGACCTCTTGCTTTGTTCATATTGTATATTTATTGTATATTCTCTGTACCACATGCCTACCGGACTTATGCATCATACCTTGTACATTGTGTTTTCAATTGTTGTTTTCTATCAAATCTCTTCATGTGATCTGTTGCAACCTTGTACTCACTGTTACCCACTGGACTCATGTATCACACATGTACTTTGTACTTACTATTGTTGCTTGTATGTATATCTTCATGTGAAATACTATTACCTTGTATTTACTGCCACTCTGCGCTATGTATTATGGTCCGGTCATGCCTGAAAACGGTCCTTGGGATCAGTGCACTCACCCGGTTATCAGAGTCATAATAAAATAAATAAATAGATTCAAATAGGCACTGGTGGGTGAAGCACCGCTGTCCATGCCTTTCATACAACAAAGGAAGCACCTCTCTTGCAGTTGTCAACTCTCTAAGCAATTTGTCTGTTCCTCCCTCTGCTCCCTCTTCCTAATTCCATCAGCTTCTTCTCTAAGGCCTGCTTTTCTCCCTTTTCTTCCTTTTTGAGGTTTGCAACATAACTAATAATTACTCCTCTCATATAGTCTTTGCCTGCCTCCCACAGATTTGCTTTAGATGGGGCTGTGGCTGCATTGGTGGCCATATCAGTCCCCCACTAGTCCCAGAGAAATCACTGAAAGTCCTCATTTGGTAACAAATAGGATGGAAACCGTCAGCCTTCTTTTTCACCGTGTCCCTTCCTGCAACCATGCTTAAGATCATGGCATGGTCTGAGATACATATGGTGCTGTGAACCACATTTTGCATCGATCCATATAGTTAGCGCATAAATGTATATATAGTCCAGCCTGGACCATGTCCTGTGAGCCTTGAAGAGAATATGTACTATGTGCCCCGGATTTGCTGTGCACCAGGTGTCAATGAGTTCAAGGTCCACTAAACCCTGAGACCATATGGCTAATGCTTTCATGTCACCCCCATGTGGTCCAGGGTAGGTTCCACAACACAATTAAAATCCTCCCCATAATTAAGTTGAGGAACTGCTTGTTCTTTATCATTTTAATTTATTTATTATATTGCCATGGTTCTCATGTACTGTCTGACTGTGAGGCTCAGAGCTCTTGTGAATGGACGCCATATAAATTCAGTTACCTTTCCTTCCCTTGCTTCCACAGAGGTTTCTTCAAAAACTGGATTTTCTCTACTCCTGCTGAAGGTCACAATAATAATCATGTTGATTAATTTAATAATTACTGTGAGCTGCAGCTGTATGGTGGGATGTACCACAAAAGTGGTAGCAGGAGGAGGCTGGCAATTATAGGCCAGTCAGCCTGACATCGATGGTGGGAAACTTAATGAAATCACTGCTGAAGGAAAGGACTGTGGAATATCTTCAATTCAGTGGGTTACAAGACCCAAGGTAGCATGAGTTCATGGGGGAGGTCATGTCAAATTAATCTGATAGATTTCTTGGAGCAGTGGACATGGCCTACCTATGTTTCAGAAAGGCTTTCAACACTGTTCCACATAGGAGACTAGTTAGCAAGCAGGTAGCTTAGAAGTGGGTCCAAAAGTGGTAAATGGATAAGAAATTGGGCGGAGCTAGGCGACAGATGGTGGTGGTAAATGGAGTTCACTCCAAGGAAGGGAGGGTGACCAACCGGGTGCCTCAGGGATCAGTGCTGGATCAGTCCTTTCCAATGTCTTCATAGGTGACACTGCAGAAGAGCTGAAAGGAAGGTTCTGCCTCTTGCAGATGACACCAAAATCTGCAAAAGGGTGGACACTCCGGGTGTGTAGAAAGGATGAGCAGTGACCTGAGAAAACTTGAGGAGTGGTCAAGGTGGCAGCTGGATTTCATCGCAAAAAGTGCAAAATAATGCACTTAGGGACAGAAACCCAGGGGTAGAGCAAAATGGGGGGGAGAAGTATTGACGACCACCAAGCAGGAAAGAGACCTGAGATAATCATAGTGAATGACCTAAAGATGGCCAGTCATTCAGTAAGGCAGTCAGGAGGGCCAGTGGATTCTGGGGTACATAGGCAGGGGTATCACCAGTAGATAGAGGGAGGCAGCATTGCCTCTGTACAGAAAGACCCCACCTAGAGTACTGCATCCAGTCCTGGAGACCACATCACCAGAAGGACATAGACAGAGTGGAAGCGGTCCAGAAGAGGGCATCAAAATTGGTACAGGGTCTGCATTGAAAGCCCTATGAGGATAGACTAAAGGATCTGAACATGTATACCCTGGAACAGAGGGTAGCACATTAAGTCCTTGAGAGGGAAGTCATGAGTTGGAAAGAGTGCAAACAAAGACGCCGGAAGTCAAAAATGCACATCCAAAATACAGCCAGGAAGGAAAACAAGTTAGTTACAAAATTTCACTGGAGTGGTGTCCATGGCAGTGTGCTATTTAATAGTAAATCTTACTTTCCCAAAAATCTGTGCCAGTATTCTGGATGCACAGTTTTGAGTTTCATGGCTTTGTCTGCACTGTTTGTGCCATGCTGGATTTCTCATGACTTGATGTGCAGCCGAATGGAAGATATGATAGAGATCTTTCAGTACCTCATGGGCCAATAAGGTACAGGAGCTAAGTATTTTTGGAAGAAAAGGTGCTGAAGAATACGGGGAGATGCTATGAAATTGATAGAGTAGATTCAGGAGAGATGTGAGGAAGTACGGTCTGATGCAGTAGTGTAGGTAGGGAGAAATGGGTACACTGGATGGGCCAAGTGGCCCTTACCTGCCATCAAATTCTGTTTCTATATGTTTCTATGTGGCTCACATCCTCAGTACTGACATTCCCGTGTCAATACTGGCATCATCCATCTCCAGACTATGTCTCTTCTCTCCTTACATTGCTAGGTGCTCATCTGCTTGTTCATTTGCTCTTTGAGCCTTCTTCTTAAGGTACCTTTGGTTTAAAGGGACTTCATCCCTGTGGCACCTCTAGGGTGAAGATATCCTTAAAGGGACCCTTAGGCCTCAAAGTGTCCCTAGTTTAAAATACACATTTTATGATTGTTCACTTTCTACAGAGACTGTTAATGCAGCCAGAAGTCTGATTCAGATCCCTTTTTTCTTTTAAAAAGTAAAAACTGACTGCCTACCATACTGTTGTTACCACACCAAAACATGTTTGTTTACATTTCTTGACCAGCTCCCACTGCATCTTTCCTAGACTCAGGAACACTCTCAAAACTATCTAGTCACTCATTCGCAGTAGGAGTAGAGGAGATTAGTGTATCATGAGTGGCTGCACTGTTTGAGGGAGTTTCTAACATTCAGGAAGTGTGTACTAAGAGTAGTTCAAGGATATAAAGTGAAACAAAAGTTGGTATAGCTATACGTAACCTCTTCTGAGGGTTTACCCGAGCTGCCCCAGCTGTTTCTCTCCTTTTTCTCCTCTGTGGCCCCAGGGTCTGTTCTTTTCCCAGTCCTTCTGGTGCTCCAGGCCCTCTCCACCACCCAGAGCCCCCTGCATGCTGTTCTAGCCCATTTGGGGTTCAAGATTGTGGTGCAAGTCGCCACTGCTCTCTGCTGTTTGGAACAAGCAGGTGATCGCGTATGCAACGGAAGTGCGTGTGATGTGCTGACCACTGATTTGTGGTCGGCCATAGAGTATGCCTGTGGTCCTGGTGCTCCTCCCTGCTCCAATGTGACCAGAGACCTTGGGAAAATTAGGCAGAAGCTCCATTAATGTTTATAAGTTAAGTTTGAATGAGGGTGTTTCTGGGGTGAAGTGAATATTAATGAGCGCTTCCATGAATAGTAATGGAGGTCACTGTCTGCCACCTGGAGGGAAGATGTTTCGGCAACAGCAACAGCAGAACTGCTGGGGTAATCACATGAATGCGGCTCGTTTGAAAGAAACACAAAAGCTACATATTCAGTGGGGTTGTTAACCAAATAAAGTATTGTGTCAGGCTGCACCAGACCTCGGAGTCTGAGGAACTGCACTGAACTGTATTAGACAGACTGGGAGCTGACATGTTTGATGACAGTATGACCCCTAGGCAGCCAATCAAATGTCTGGGTACCCAAAACTGAAAAATGGACTCTGGGAAAAGGAGGGATTAAATCAGGCACCTAGATCATGCCTCAATAAATGAGCAGGAAATATTGATCTCTATGGTTATTGCTCATTGATGAGCTTCAGCAGCCAATCAGAACCCTGGATTTTCGGCTGAACCTCGTAGACTTTCTGGGATTGAACCAGTCTGTTCCTGGGCTCTGTACAGTCAGGAGTACCCTGTGAGAGTGGACTTTGGACGTCAGGGGCTTACCCAGACCCTTTGTGGAGATTGCTGTGTTGTAGAATTGAGATTGCTGTATTGCAGAATCAGACAGAGAAGGGAAAAGAGAGCAAGAGACTGAACTGCATCCTGATTCCCCAGGTATTGAGAAACTGCTTGCTTATTGTTGGGAGAAAATAAATGCTGCAGAAACCCCGCGCTAGAAGCTGAACTGGCTGAGAGAACTGTGAATTACCCGAGTTTGAAATTTTAAAGAAGCAAAGCTGCCTGGACATCGAGGTGCTAGCCAGGTGTTGGCCATATGTCCTAAGTGAACTGGTGAAAGTGACTGAGAGCTGAGGCCCAGTTGCAGCTGAAGAAAAGGTTGTGGACACTGCTTAACTGGAAAGTGTGAAGTGGCATGCAGGGGTTTGTTTTTCTTGGAGTCTCCTGTTAGACTGCACCTGCGCTTCTTGAATTAAGGCTAGCACCTACTCAAATTGGCACCGAACTCTATTGGAGGGATTACCTGTGAACTTTTCTTGCTTGGAACTCAGTTACAGGGAATGCAGGATGACCCCACTATTTTGAGTTCTCACCCAGAGCCAGGGAGGAATCTGTTAACCCCTTCCAAGTGGGACTCACTGTCTCAGGAGGTCACCAGCTGTGTGCTGGCGTGCTAGGCACCTATGACCCATTGGGAAGCAGGGCTGTGCAGCCACTCCTGGGTCTGGGCCTCCTGGGCTGGTGCTGTCCTGCCACAGAGCTCTGCAACAGGCCAGAAGTGGCTGAGCGACAAGCAGCCAGAACTACAATCAAGCTGACCAGCTGCAAGATCTTTGAGCAGGTCCATCCTGCCCAAAGGACCAAGGCCAGCTTTTCTTCTGTTCTGTGCTGCACTGACCAAGGAGCTCCACCTTATGTGTTTTGAGGTCAACAAATCAGGAGTACCCAGGACCTGGTTCCTGGAAAGAAAAACAAAGGGAATTGGTGTTGTTTTCTTAAACCAAGTCCTTTTCAAATATCTTAAGGGCTCCAACAGCAGGCCATGCCAGCGGCACCACTACCAGGCCTGCACCTAATGGGTACCGCTAAGAGCATCCTGGAAACACAGGTACCAGCGGGAGTGGGTTTGGCCTGCTGGCCCCAATGTTTATTGTGTTGCCTATTTCATTAACCAGTTTTTCTATCCACAGCCATCCTTTCTCCCAGTACCCCTTTCCTAGTTCTTACCCCAAATAAAGCTGTGGTTTACGCTTGAAATTGTGTGTGGGCAGAAATTCTCTGAGTCTATCAAAGCATTACTGTTCATGGTTTATGGTGGTACTGAACTGTTAAGTATCCAGTGTGGGGTGGTTAGTAGGGAGGTGAGTAGGTGCAACATCCCAGGGGCTGTACCAGCCAGTCACCTGACCCACTTCTAATTCTCTTTGGGTGGAGGCACTGTGCTATTTTTATTATCTTTGGGATAGGACCCCAAACATCACCATAGCAGGACCCAGGCCCCTTAACCTGTTAGAGGGCCAACAGGCAGGGGTAGTAGCCCACCTGCACATGGTGCCTGGGCAACACATACATTACGCGCATTTCAGTTCTAATAAGCAAGGAGGCAGATAAAACAACCAGCAATATCAATGAATTTTAGAGAAGTAAGCAGTCATAAAATGTGGGTTTTACCAAAAATAATATGATGCAAAAGTTTGCAGTGTACCTTTAACTAAGAGGGTTCCGTGTCTTTATGACACTCTGAAAGAGTGGTAGTCCATTTAGCAGGGCAGAGAGAATGTAACCTAAAGTTACAGTCATGTTACACAAGAACTGTACATACCTAGGGACTCAAACTATTGTAAAGACTCATTTGACATGAAAATCCTTAATACAGTTCTTGACTCGTGCTCCACCCCCTGACAGATCTCCTTAACCTCTGTATGTCTAGGGCAATTCCAAAGGACTGGAAGGTGGCCACCATCACACCTATACTAAAGAGTGGGACCCCACATTACCTAACAACTACTGGCCCATCTCTATACTTCCTCCCATCTCGAAAGCTCTGGAAAAATATCATTGCCACCCAACTTACAGATTACCTAATTATGCACAGCCCTATGCAGGGAACAACATGGTTTTAGAGCTGGACGAGCACAACCACTGCCCTCATAGAGTTTTCCAACCGCTGCACAATGCTCTAGATAAAAAGCTGCTTGCAGGAGCCTAGTTTCATAGACCTGACGAAAGCGCTCACACAGTCTCCCATGCCCTGCTCCTAAATACTCTTCATCGCTTGTTCACAAGTTACTCTCGGATAGGTCCCAATGTGTGAAGATACACAGCACCCTCTCACCCGCTGTACCAGTCCACCAGGGTCCCACAAGGCTCCATCCTTGGCCCACTGCTATTCAGCATCTTCCTGAATACCCTGTCTAAATCCTGTCCATGTAACCTTCTGCTCTACGCAGATGACGCTGTAATGTATACCTCCCATTCGGACCCCACTATCCTTCAGTCTTCCCTACAACTTGCCTTCAATCAAGTTGAAAACTATTTCTCTGACCACAGACTTGTGGTCAATGTAAAAGACTAAATCTATGCTCTTTTCACCGGCAGAACAAGGACCACAAGGCTCAGCTAACAATCCTTTCCAAAGCCCTCCCAGTGGAACAGGTCAACACATAAATACCTGGGCATTACTTCGATCCTAACCTATCATTCCACCCAAATATTAATAATCTTTCCACTGCCATAAATATACGACAGGAGTACTGTTTCTATTAATAAAGCCTGCCTACCTCCAGAGGCCCTAAACATTGTGATTACCCTCTGTTCTCTCCCTCATAGACTATGGGTTAACCGTGCTTTTATCTAGGGCCACTGACCACACAGCCCTAGATAAAATACATCTGTCCATTAATAAAGCCTGTAGGCTCCTCGTTGGAGTGGATAGGCATACCCACAGCTGCACCCTGTATGACCTAACAAAATCCTCACCCTGGATGAAAGGGTACATTACCAAACATGTCTCCTGGCTAAAAAAATCCACCTAGGCCTCACCCCTGGAGTCTCAGCCCTCCACGCTGCTCATATCTCTACAAACACCTGTGCGGCAGATAAATTAATGTGGACTGTTCCCAGGGACACTACCACCCTAGCACAGCATTCCTTTTCCTATAGAGCACCATCCTGGTACAATGAGCTCCCCAGACTATCACCTCTATCTCCAGGTTATGCCCCTTCAAAGCAACCCTCAAAAACACATAATCTCCACCTGCCACTGCAATTGTTCCCACTAAGAACTGGTACCTGCCTACAGGCAGCGTGATACTGGTTAAATATACACTTATCCCACTGCTGTTACTATGTGTTAATGACAATGTTGATAGTACAATTGCTTGCACCTCCTGCTAGTGCATATGCTATACCATGCACCTGACTAGACAGGTCGCAGGCTCCCCACAGGACTTGTATAGCTACCCAGCTGCATAGGACTAGCAGCCTTACATACATTACTGTGTACCTTGTCTCTTACTCTCTCTGTAATATTGTATACTGCCTACTACTTGACAGTCATTGTTAACCCTGTTGTTATCTCTTTCCTGCCCCACTGTAATTGTGTATAAATGTCTCCCTCCTATTATGTCTTGTACCTTGGACGTGGAGCTTTTGGAAATGAGTCCCTGACTCAAAGGTTGTTATCCAATATTCTCAATAAATAAATACTGCCCACCTATTAGACTACCCAGTGGTTTCCTTCCAATCATCTGCTTCCCACCATCATTCCTAGCCTACCAACCCTTAACAAATCTTCCATGTGTTACCTAAACATAGGAGCTAATAAACCACTGAATCATTTTAAGGTAGGGAATAAGCAACAAAGGCAGTGAACTCCAGTGTTTAAAAATCCTACTTTTATGTACATACAGCACTAATAAAGTACAGGAGAAAAGAAACACTGAAAATATATGGCACAGGAGCGGAATTCAATCCCAGTATTGAATATTTATGGAGGTCTCAGCAGCTCCTGTAGCAGTTGCATGGAAAGCTGCCAAAATGTTAGACTCGAGGCACCACCTTGCTTACACTGGTGTGTGTAGGATTTCATCACAGTGTCTAGATGTGCTAATACCTGGGGTCAATAACTACCTGCAGTTAAGTCATTGACTTGTTCAGATAATCAGGGCTTGATTTTCAAAATCAACCCACCATGTGCATACACCATGCCATTGTTTGAAATGCTCACAGCTGGTTGAAATTGCTACATTTTACTGAACCCAGAGAAGTCCCTCATCGCTTAGGTAATCAGTTAAAAGAGGCATGTCCAGCTGTGCAAACACAAAACCACAATCCTACGTGAACACAGCAAGCTATAGTTAATTTAAAAATCAACTTTCACGTCAACTTACTTTCTTTTAAACTTTTCACATTTCTCTTCTTTGGTTACTGATACTTACAGGCCCTGATGGACTTCAGGAAGTAGACCAAGGCATTTTATTCACCTACACAGACGCTGCTTGCAGTCCTCTGGTGGTTTCATTTGGAGGGGGTTCCATGCACGCCGCACACACACACACCTTGTTTGCAGTCCACAGTGGCTGGGGGTCATTTGCACCCACAGATCTTGACTGCATACCCCAGTGTTTGAGGGGGTGGGTGGGTAAAGAAAAGCTACTTACCATAACTTCCAATCTTCAAGCATTTATTCCGTAAAGTCACACTCTTTCATTTTAGAGCCAGAGGTGCTAGGGACCCCATAGAGAGAAAACCTTTTGTCAGGGCTGCCGGAGATGGTGTTGGCACCAGCGTGTGTGTGCATGATAGTGTAGTTCCATAAGACAGAATAGTGTGGAAAAGCACAGGATAGAAAGAAAAGTAAAAGATATTGACAGTAGAAAATAACCAACCCAATAAAATTGTTAACAAAACAAAAAGAGGGTGAGGGAAGAACTGCCTCCCTCAAGGCAAGAGAACTGCTCTTTGGAAGAGACAGGTTTACCTAAACTCTATGAAGAAAGATCCTGAGCTAGGGACTGACCATTGCCTGGTCTGGGGAAAAGGAAAATAAAGTGTTAAAATTCCACCCTGCCATAGTCCAATACACAGTGAGTGGTCAGCAGATACTGAGAAGTCTCGTGAAATACTTCAAGATGCCTCAAAATGACTAGTCATAGTGTGACAGATGATCATGAATAATCATAAAACATGATAAGTGCAAGACAGACCTGACAGCAGATGTTCCAGAAGTAGCTGGCAGGGGCCAGGATAGTGCAGCAGTACCCACATCAAGTAACTGAATGTTGTGAGACTTTGTGACACCACAGCCATGACAGTCTCAATGATGACTAGGCCCAATGTGTGTAAACAAAGACCATTCCATGCAAGTAAACACTTAGCAAGCAACTGTTCAGACTATTCTTGCCAGAATTTTACTGAAGCACCTGAAGGATATGACTAGAAAGAAATGAAACCAAAACTATGTCCCTCCTTAAAGAGCTTGTTAGTTGAGCGTGTCCTTCTTTACTGTCCAACTGGCCATTCTGAGGCAGAAAATTGCAGAAAAAGAAGCCCCATTCACTTAATGGAGCACGCCCACGCTCCCTGGTCACACGTCATTACGTGCCAGAGCGCAGGGGTGTCAGTTTGTTAGAAAGTGGAAGGATCAACTAGCAGCCCTGTTCAGAAAAATTATGATCCCTTCCACAAATAAATGGCCTTACAATAATGTAATGGAAACTAGCTGGATAGACTATCACCAACATCAGCTTTGAAATTACGTGAGTGAGGATCATATATCGGAAACTTCCTTTAATTGCTTCCTACTAGTAGAAGTTCAAAGTGCAGATATCTGAAATAACAAGCACTTTTATTCAGTCAGAGGGCCTGATACGGGCAATGAGAAAGGCAGAGAGAAAAGATATGAAAATCACTCTTACAAAGATTTTTTAATGGTATATACATCTACTATGGAGGACAGTAACTAGTCCCAAACTATGGATGAAAATAAAAAGGAAGAAGGACCCCTTTTTTTCCACCTCTCTTTTTATTTAAATGTATGTCGTGGAGGGATATACAGAAAGAATAGCTCACAATGGCAAGCCCTAAGACTAAGGGGAACTACATTGTGTAGTATTCTAGTCCAATGACTGCAACAGCACATGGCAGCTGTATTGCACCTAAAGAAAGCTTCACTGCCATACAGTGGTGAAAATAAAGGTACAACTGGAAGAGCGCTGAAGACCACATTGGCTGAGCTTCCAGACCAGACTTCCAGAGGGCGATGAACCTATGGAACAGCCTGCCAGTGGAAACAATGGCTGTGAGGGCAATAAGGCCTTCAAGGCAAGCACTTGGACTTTATAGCCTTAGCATTTTTTTTGTGGCACATTGACTTCTGTCAACATTGTTTCTGGCATGTCAATGTTATGGTTTCACAGTCTGTAACTGTGACCAAGACTTGTAACTGTAAGAAGTATTCATGTCTTCATTTTTGTTTGTTCCTGTGGGCTTGGGGGAAGGAAGAGGAAGGAGGCTGCAGTGCAAGGGCTCAGAGGGTGGGAGCTGGTGTGTTGAGAATGGAGTCTGGAACCCAAGGGGGTGGCGTGAACTTGAAAAAGCAGTCGTAGCTCAATTAGTTGCTAGTATCAATGTGTTTTCATTACATAGTCCATGTAGGCAAAATTCTCAATGTTTTGACTAATTATTACAGG
Source organism: Neoceratodus forsteri (assembly GCA_016271365.2). Lineage (NCBI taxonomy): Eukaryota > Metazoa > Chordata > Ceratodontiformes > Ceratodontidae > Neoceratodus > Neoceratodus forsteri. The sequence continues at coordinate 103,594,236 of JADMNL010000031.1, read as the reverse complement.
CTTCTTCAGAAGAAACTGCCTTTTACCTATTAAAAACATACAAAAATGAATAATTGCCTATATTCTTGTATTGTTTTCATCTGGAACAACCTTGCACATATTACTTACAGCTTTAGCAGGCTTTAGAAACATTGTTACCATTTTTGTAAAGGTTTCAGTTACTGAAAACCTAAAAGTAATGTTGTAATTACAGTTAAACATATAAAACTATACTAAGTTGATGCTCTTGTCACCCTGCACCCACCACCACCACCACCAATGCTGGAAAATCTTACAAAATTATTATCAAGATTTTTATTGTTACCTCAACGCCCAATTGAAAGATTTATGATGAATGTGTATACTTTCTTTCTGTCCAAATGACCTGCTCTGATCAAAATAATTACAGATAAAAATAAAACAATTAAATAACTGCTTACAATCTAATATTTTCACTGTATTTGCAGTGACAGTACCTTTAATTTAACTTCCCAAGGATATCTATTTTAGTTCACTACTATACCTTTGCTCTTTTTATTACGGCTGTTGTACAGATGCTGTTGCTAGGCTTTTAAACTACAATGTCTCAGTTTAAATGTCTAAATTGCAAGATAGCTCATAATGTTTTAAAATGTAACGTTTTCAGCTTCTGACAATTGGTTACTAAAAATATTCCCACAACCTGAAGTATTCACCATGTCCCCATTATTACTATTTGTAACAGGCAAGTATCTTAGTTCCCGATCACATATCCATTACAGTACCTATTTTAGTTGTTAAAATCTATCCGTTTCGATTTACCACAAGCTATAAAGTACCACCTGAGCACAGAGTCTAGCCTCTATCCATCTAACCTCATTTAAAATAAATGTCATAAACTTGGAGCTTAAATTCTAATTATAATGGGTACTAACATACTAATTGTCAGCAGATTAGGCCTTATGGTCTCATCGAGTTTGCTCGAACCTCAGATCCCTAGTTGGGTACCGAGCCCCTCGTGTTCCAGAAATCCCTATCATCCATCCCCACCCCTGGGCCAGGCCATCATCTGATACATCCGCTTCTGTGTCTGTCCCACCTCTCTTGAAGCCCTCCACTGTGAATCTCTGAACCAACTCAAGGCAGCGATTCCAAGGATCCACCACCATCTCAGTGGAAAACCTCCCCCAGTCTTCCACTTTCCAACTTCAAACCATGCCCTCTGGTGATACCTCCTGCTTTAGTCTAAGATCCCTCCATGTTTACCCTATTTATTCCCTTGAGGTACTTGAAGACCTCAATCATGTCCCCCAGTCTCTCCTCTCCTCCAATGAAAACAGGCAGAGCTCCTCAAGTCTGTCCTCAGACGTCAAATCTCTAGTCCTCATATCATCTTAGTTGCCCTCCTCTGTACCCTCTCCAGGAGCTGTATGACCCTCTTCAATTGTGGTCTCCAGTACCGTACACAGTACTCAAGGTGTGGTCTAACCAGTCCATTGTACAGCAGCAGAATCACTTCCCTGCTCCTAGAGGTGATCCCCTCACGATACATCCTAACATCCTGTTTGCTTTGCTAGCCGCTTCCTGCACTGCTCAGAGTTATTCATACATGCATCCACCATAACCTCTAGGACTTTTTCCTGTTGAGGACTCCAGCACCTCCCTCCCAGGGTGTACCTGTGTTTAGGGTTTCCCACCCAAGATGTAACACCTTGCACTTGGTGATATTGAAATTTAATTCTATGTGTGAGCCCACCTTCCAGGGTGTCCAGGTCCTTGCAGGCCAACCTCCCTCTTCCCTCAACTTCTTCTCTATCTTGGAGTCATCAGCGAAGAGACTCATTACACATCCTAGACCCTCCTGATCTCCGAAATGTATGCATTAAACAGGATCGACCCAGGACCAAGCACTGCGGTACCCCACTATCGACCTCTCCAGGGTTCAAGAGCTCTCCACCCACCACTACCTCTGAGTGCATCCAGCTCAGCCAGTTTTCAATCCATCTGACCATCAAAGGGCCTACTCCCAACCACGCCAGTTTCTCCACCAGACCATTGTGAGGGACAGAGACAAACACCTTGCTGAAGTCCAAGAATAATACATCCACAGGCTTTCCCCTGTCCAGTTCTGATGATACCCATTCATAGAACTCCACAAGATTGGTTTGACACGATCTACCTGGCACAAACCCATGTTGCCGACTATCCAGACCTCCGCCTCCAAGTATACCCTCAATCATTCCTTTATTATACTTTCCATTAATTTTTCCACCACTGAGGTCAAACTGATGGGTCTATAGTTACCTGGTACTTCCTCGACCCCTTTATGGATTGGCACCATGTGCCTCTTGCCAATCCATAGGTACCTCCCTGTCTCAGCTTACCTTTTGAAGAGAGCTCCACCAGGGTGCAGCCAGTATGTCCGCCCACCCCATAGTACTTCAGATGAATGCCATCCGCCCAGGAAATTTATCTTCTTTAGGGCCTTAAGAGCTAACCACACCCTTTGGTGGAGATAGCATCACCTGTTCCCTCCACCTTACTGGTCTTTTTATCCTTATCCTGATGTGACATCCTGGGTACCTATCCTCCTCTTGCTCCATTTCTGTTGCTCCCTGATCCCACTCACTACTGCTTCTATCCCCATCATGCCTTGCTTTCTAGATATTCCATCCCTCTCTAGTGAACACAGAGGCGAAGTACTGTCTAATACCTCTACCTGGTCCCTCGCCTCTTCCACCCACCCTCCTTCTGATCTCAATCTGCCGAGATGACCCTTAATTTTCTCCACTCCCAATGTACCGGAAGAACCCTTTTCCCTCCCCATATCCCCTGTGCCAGACGTTGCTCTTTACTGACTTTGCCCCGCACCATCCGGTGACTTTTCTAGATGCAAGATGGTACATTTCCTATCCCTGTCCCCTCTCATTGTTTTATATTTTGTGGGCAGCCTCTTTCTCTGACCACTACCTGAACCTCACTGGACCACCAGCATGGTTTATGTGACCTTGCTCCCTTACACTCACCTTAATGCAGGTCCTGACTGCCTCATGAAGTCCCAGTTTTATGACCTCCCATCTCTTTACCACATTTGTCATTGTTGTAATCCCTTCAAGTGATCCTTGAGAATATTTCCATGCCCACAAAGTCTGCTCCCTGAAGTCCACTACTAGTGTCCTACATCTCCCCTCCACCCATGCTTATTTGAAACCAGACAGTGTTGTGGTCTCTCCCAGTCAGGATCCTCTACAACCAGGTCCCTTTCCAGATCCCCATCTGCCAGAACCACGCCTGGGACATGCCCTCCCTTGTGGGCTCCATCACATGCTGTGTTAAGAACACATCCTGGAAGCCATCCAGCAGCCTCTGCCCTTGGCCACCTTAGAGGACATGGTTCCCTCAGTTTGTACCTGGTATATTAGGTCCTCCATCAACACCACTCCTCCCCTTTGGTCCACACTGGGCAATGATGTTGTCCAGCAAACCATCCTCCAGAACATCACACCATCCCGGGGCCTATATACTACACCCAACTTGACCTTACTTCCTGCTGGGGTTCATAAAGGACCCATAAGGCCTCCACGCTTCCTCTGCCTTCTACCCCAGCAATTTCTATGTCACCTAATGAACATAGCCATTCCACCCGCTCTGCCCTCCTTTCTATCCTTCCTAGCATAGTGTACCCCACACGCTTAGGTCCCAGTCATGGTTTTTGTTGGCCCACGCTTCCGTGACTGCTGCCACATCCACTTCCGAACAGCATGGTCTGGAACTCTGGTAACTTGTTTCAAGCTCCTGGCATTTACTAACACCACCCCACCCCTTATCTCTGATCTCTTTGTCGAACCCTCCCGGTTCCTTATACTCCATCCTCCCTCTGCTCCTCCTGAAACCTCCTCCCCAGTCTGTTTCCCTCTCCTCCTTGGGTTTGAAGGCTACTCCCTCATCTGGAGGAGAGGGCTTCTAGTCAGCCCCTCCCTTATCCTCTCCCCTCACAAGTTTAAACCTCACCTTTCTTGAATGTAGTCAGCCACCCTGTTTAAGGACTTCCTTCCCAATGGGAAAGATGAAGCCTGTCCTGGCATACAGTCCCTTATCCTCCCAAACTCCTTTCCAATTTCCTAACACCCCACCCACTTTCTTCACTCCACTTCCTGAGCCAGTCATTAACCTCTGTGATCTTCATTTTTTCTCCACTGAGGCCTTTGGTACCAGCAATATTCCAAAGGAAATGTTGCATCCATTATCCCGACAGACTCTGGAAAGTTCTTGGAATCTTGCTTGGATTTCCAAACACTATTTTCGCCTAGATCATTAGTTCCAAATACACCAGGAAATCCAGTTTCCTCCACAATCCCTAACCAGTTCATACACCATGAACTTTGCTCTGTGCACCATCAGCCCAGAGATACTCACTACCTTCACTTAGCTATGGCATCCACCCCTGTCCCTCCCAATGGATACCCCCTAATCATCGAGTCTCCCAATAACAGAACCTTAACACCACCATCATCCTTATGGTTACCTCCACTATGCGCCTCAACCCCCATCCCCCTTTATTCGTAATCACAATCCATGGGCATCTTCCCACCTTATTACAGACCCCCTTGTCACCATCCCCACCTCCCTTGTTATTTTGCCCACTTAACTCTGACCCCCGAATAGGTGTCCCTTTCACCCTCCCTTATCCGAACCATTTATCCTGGCCCTGATGGTTTCCCCTTCCCCACACCGCCATCCTTCCCTTGATAGTACCCACCTTCAGAGGCCCTCTATGGGTCCCCTTTACCTAGGGCCCTGTCCTTGGTACAGACCCTCCTGAAGGGGCCCCCTCACCTCCTTGTCTCACAGTTTCTTTCCAGTTGTGCTCTCCTCCTCATTTCTGCAGTATGTTGCATCTCCCCATCTGCTTAACATTTATGTTTCCTTCTCCCTCTGGGACTATTTCTATCCTTTCCATTGCAGGTCTGTGATGCCCTATAGGTATCCGACCTCCCCCAGCCTCTGTATCAGTTTCCTCATTTCCACCAACACCTTCCCCCAGGTTGCTTAGTAACTCAAATTTATTGTAACTCTCATGCCAGCCTCCATCAAGTAACCTGAGTTTCCACTGCCCCTCAAACTGCCCCTCTTCCTCCCCTCTTGCTCTGTTCTCCTTAGAGCTCTCTTCCCACAGCCTGCTCTTTAGGCTTCCCACAACAGCCCCTCCCTTCTCACTGTCTGCTCTTCTAGGCTTCCCACAACAGCCCCTCCTGACTCTTCCCCTCCACTCTCTTTATATTCAGAATGTTTACCCCGATGTTTTCCCTTGGCCAGCATCCCTATCTAACGGTCCTCTGCCCCAATATCCCCCTTCTGCTTGCTGTAACATACCGTCCTGTAATTTCTGAGTGTTGCCCCAGCCTTCCTCAGCCCCACCCTTCTGCTGCCCATATCCACACCCCTTATCCTTGGACACACACCCCAACTCCCCAGCTTACTCCTTAACCAATATACTTCACTACTGATGTGAGATAGCTATCTACAGTGTGGGCAGCTCCCACCTCCAGGCCCAATTGAGAATTATTGCCACCCCACAGCCTGTGCAGTCTACAACCCTTCCCAAGATGCCTGCCATGGTGGAATGTGGCCACTCTGTTTGTCCCTCTCTGTTCATAATGGCACACACCCTTTTCTCAGTCCCTTCCCCTGGAATACAGTCTCTGTCTCTATACTGACTGCAGTTGCTTACAAACCCAGTTTCAACCCCACCCATAATGTTCCCAAGTCTCACAAACACATATAGTCCAGTATGTGTCCAGTCCCACTAAGAGCGTGTATGCAGACATCAGGTACCGTGATGATGTCACAGGCCCACCAGTTCCTGTTGCTTCAAATTTCAGTCACAAACAGAAATGCACAGCCCTTCAATTCTAACCACCGATGGCTTTTCAGTATTTAAGAAAGCCTACAAAACAGAGTGGGTGGGTGGAGGCTCTACCACCACCAGCCAAACATCACATTTAAATTTCACTCTAATTATCACTGCCGAACAAGTGTTCCCACAACCAGCACACAAGCCCCAATAGTTACAATATCACAGCCCAAGTAACAGTTCTAACTCAAAGTAGTAATTTTTAACACAAAGAACTAATTTCAATTACAAAACTATTCAAATATTTTGGTTAAAACAGAAGATAAACCTAACCACTTTCCTGAACAACCTCCTACTTCTACTAGAATTATTTAATGACAGAAACCGCATCCCCTTGCCTCCATTTGAGTAACACCATCTGAATATCATAAATTGACTGAATCACATAAATCGCTACTACAGTAGGTCTTTTAAACAGTTTCAAAACTCCAGGCAAATATATACCATAATAATGGGGTCGAGTAGGCTGAGGGTCTCTGGGTCACGTGGGGTTGGATTTTAAAGACTAGTTGGACCTGGTGGTCCTTCTCTGATGACATCTTGTATGTATGTATGTATGTATGTATGAATGTTATGCGTTAGTCTGTCCTATATTTCTTGCTTGTTTGAGAAGTTCAAAACGCCGTGTTCACTTGCATTCCTTTTGCTGTCTGATAGTTACTAAATCATATAAAACTCATTCCCACAACTACATAACCATTTTCATTTGCTGTCCAAGTAAATACTTACTGAAGCATTAATTTGTGTACTTATCTATTTCCTTATTCTTATTCATTGTTTAAGTAGCTGAAAACACCTTGCTCACCTGAATTTCTTTCAAAATGGTTGCAGGACAGGAGAAAGTCGCTCATTTGATTGAGTGTTTAAATCTCCCGCAGCCCCACTGATGACATCACTAATCATGACATTAGTAGAATGAATGCTGAGCAACCACACCCTAGCTTGTTGAGTGTTGAGAGCAGCTAAGGATAAACCAGCACTAGGGAACGGAAAGGCAATCCAGAGAACATCCATTCCCTACCTTATCAATTATTGCCGATTACATTCAATGTATCAAATATTTATTTATTTGATACTTCAGATTACAATACCTTTTATTCTTATAGCTCTTTTACAAAGGTTCCACATCAAAGAACAAGATATACACAGAAAATACGGATTCAATTGAGGTACAACAAAAAGTGCAAGTAGCTATCTAATGCAGTCATATATTTTTTAAATAATCGTTTAAGAAGCAGTACAGCCTTGTCTTTAGCAGATGTTTTACACTGCCTCCAAGTTCTTTTTAGCAGTGGAGTATCAGGGTTAAAGAGACAGGTGTGGGAGGCAGTGGATACTGGGGAGATAGATAGCAGGGTGTGTGATCCTGAAATTAGTCATGCGTGGGTCAGCAGTGGGGATGCTGGATAGTGCTCTTGGTGTTGGAAGCGGATGGAGGAAGACAGCATAGCAGCAGGGTGTTTTAGAGGGTAAGGATAGGGTGCTGCCCGAAGGGAGGGAAGGTAACCACTTATAGTATTGGTCCTGCATGGGGTTATCTGAAGCAATCACATTTTCCCACTCGTAAGGAGGTGTTTCTTGAGTTCAGTTTTGAAATGGCTAATCTTGTCAGTGTTCACTATAGAGGCAGGGATACCATTCAGCCATTCTGGAGCCCTGTAGGCAAAGACCGATGTGCAAGACTAGTCCTATGGGGTTCACAGTGGTCAGTGCTGGACACTCTTCTTGCATGATGTGTGGTGGGCACTGGCTAAAATAGTGCCTGGAGTCCCAGGGTGTTAGGCTGAGAAGTGCCTTCTTTCCCAGGAGGCAAACCTGGTATATAATTCTTCTTTGAGGGGAGCCACCCAGTTTGGATATAAAGATTGTAGGTGGGTAAGTTTGTCAACGCTCAGCACCCATCTGCATGCTTTGTACATGATATATCATTGATTATTGTAACTGTATACAATAAACAAAATCTATATACAAACGATGAGACTGGATTTGCCACACATCAGTGAACAACACACATAGCTATGTTGAATTTATGTAACTTAACTTTCCAGAAGACAAACTGAAACACTATTCATATACTGAATGTGAGTATATCATTTTATATTCATGCATGCAATGACTGATTGTATACGCATAACTCATACATAGATTTAACATTAAGAAATCTCTGGTATTAAAAGATCTGGTGCAGAGGCATCAGTACTGGAAATCAGTGACTCTGAACCTCCATTGTGTAAAGGTAGTTTACTCATTTGGTAAAGGTGATTGCATGAGCATCACCTTACAGCACCCCCATCCATTACCAGCTGGGTTTATGTCCATCTCATAGGCTAATGATGCACATGTGACCAGGTGTTCAAAATACAATCCACCTAGTCCCACTTCCTGGCCACAGACCCAAGTTTGAATCTTTAAAGCTGTAAACAATCTAAAGAAGGACTGTGGCACAAGTTATGATATTAAATACATCGACCAACATTATGACAATGGCCATAAGGATACCCTGAGCACCGTGGTAAATGTTCTAGACTTTTATTACCCTATTGTATACACTATAACTTTCTTCCAGCCCATACAGCATGCTGGCATTATAAAATACAATGGAATATTGAATGCAGATACATCGCTCTGCCATGCTTGTAGATGATCCGCTCATCCATTTAATACACTGAGGGTTAGGGGATGCTGTAAGGTGATACTCATGCAATCACCTTTACCAGGTGAATAAACTACCATTGCATAGTGCATCACTCACAGCATCCCCCATCCATTACCAGCTGGGTTCTAAAAAGCAGTGCGTGCCAGCTAGGGTGAGGATCAGATGGCGATGATCTAGGATCTGTAACAATTTACTAGTATCTTTCTAGCAAATGCTGCCTTATTGACATTCTCAACATCCAGTCTATAGGGTCTAGCAAATGTATGTATTGATGACCAAGTTGCAGCAGTGCAAATCTCCTGAACTGAGCATCATTGACTGCCAAGAGGCAGCCACTGCTCTGGTGGAGTGTGCTCTGACCCTTGTGGAGGATGAGACTCTGCATCTTGTAAGCCTCATTAATGTCTCTTTTAATCCAGCTCGCCAATGTAGATTTTGCTGCCGTGTGCCCTTTTAGGGCCGTTCGGTATTATAAATAGTCTTTCAGACAATCTGAAGTCTTGGTTCATTCCAAGTATACTGTGATGACTTGTTTTCATGTCCCAATGTTTGAACCCACTTCCTGGTACTGGGATGCATGCTTATGTAGGGATAGTAGTTATACAGTTTGTGCTGTGTGGAATGGAGTCAAAATCTTCAGGGTGAAGGACAGAGCTGTGTGCAGGGTTACTCCATCATTATGGATAGTGAAAACAAGGGCTTGCAGGAGAGTGCCCTGAGCTTGCTAATACTCCAAGCTGAACACACTGTGACCAGGAACAGTGTTTTAAGAGTTACCCACTGAATGTCTGTTGATGTCATTGGCTCAAAGGTGGCGCCACCACAGCATCCAGTACCATGTTGAGGTCCCAGGGCACTACTACAGGTCTGGGTCTTGGGTGAATCTTAGTTACCAATTTCAGGAACCTGATGATGTCTGGGGATGCCCTGGGGAGTAACTGTCTATGGGACCTCGCGCCTGCCCTCTATTGCCGAGGCTTGGATCCTCAGTGATGATGCTGATAGGCCTTTGTCGACACCCTGTTGCAGGAATATAGTATGTGAAATTGTTAGGGGTTGCATGGATATCTGGTTTCTACACGCTATCTCTGGAATATTGCCCAGTGTCTGTTGTAGGTGGAGGTAGTGGATAGTCATCTGGACTGTAGCACTGTGCCCATGACTTTCAAATCATAGCCTTTTTCTAGTAGTCTTTGATTCTTAGGAGCCAGGCTCTAAGATGTAGAGATTGAGGGTTTGAATATCAGATTGGACCCTGCATCAGTAGATGCGGTCTTAAGGGATTGTCCAAGGTTTGTTGATTGTCATTGACACTATTGAGGCAAACCAATTGTCCTCAGCCAGCACAGTGCCGCTGTTACCACCATGGATCTGGACTGTCATATTTTGCTCAGTGCCTGCTGTATCAGTGGAAGTGGTGGAAACACATAAGCCCTCTGAAACTCCCACCTCTGTGATAGAGTGTCTATTACTAGGAGTCTGATTCTCTGAATCTGGAGAAGAAGACTGGTAGATGTCATTTTCTTGGATGCCATTAGATCGATCTGTAGTGGGCCCCACTGGTCAGTTAAGTGGGTGAATATTTGTGGATGGAATGTCCATTCTCTGGGCACTATTTCCTGTCTGCTTAGCCAATCCACCTGGGTGTTGAGTTAGCCTGGTGGATGGCCATGATTGATGCTTGGACTGGACTATGCCCAGTTCCAGACTCTCACTGTCTCTTTGAGAAGGTGCATACTTCCTGCTCCCCTGGTTCACAATGCATGACACCATCACCCTGTTGTCCAATTTTATGAGTACCCTTGTGTCTTACAACCTTTAGAAATGGCAAAGGCATAGAATACTGCCCTCATCTCTAGAATGTTTATGGGCATTCTCAGTTCTGTCTGTGTCCATTCACCTTGGGATGGCATGTATTATAGGTTGTACCCCATCCCGTCAGGCTTGCGTCTGTATCTATTGTTACATCTTGTCCTGTTTTGATTGTGACCCTTTGAGAATGTTGTTTGGAAAAGTCCACCATGAGACTGATTTCTTACAGAGGGACTCAGACTGACTGTCTTGATAGGTCATGGTGAAGCCGGAGTCTGGCCCAAATTGCTAGAGTCTGCAAAGGGTGCATGTTCCAGAGTGCCTGGGGAGATCAGATCTATGCATGACGGCATGGATCCTAATGCTTGAGGATCATCCTCAGTGTGAGGCTCTTGATCTGGAGTAGTGAGTGTGCTTGATCCACAACTTTGTCCGCCTTTTCGCAATGGAGTTACTCTTTCCTCTGCCATGTCTATCAGGGTCCTCAGATGTTCCATTTGTTGGCTGGGTTTAGGCTGCTCTTTCCAGATTCAGCATCTACCCATGTGATTGTAATGTGTCCATTACCAGTTGAGTGTGTCGCTGGGCCACCTGTGGCACCCTGGCTTTGATTAACCAGTTGTCCAGGTATGGTATTATGTGTACACCTTGTTCTATTAGGTGGATCATCACTGCAACAGATACCTTGGTAAACACTCGAGGTTCTGAGGTCAGCCCTAACAGCAGGGTTTGGTATTGACAGTGTTGGCTCAGTATTTTGAATCAGAGGAACTTGAAGTTAGCCGGTCTGATAGGGATGCAGGTAGACATCTTTTTATGTTGCTTGATTAAGCAATAAGCCATGAAGGGTGTGGGTTATCGGGGGTTCAGGCTGGAGTGGTTTGCCATCAGGAACAGCCGAAGTGGTAATCCTCACCAGCCGTGGTAATCCTCCGATAACCCACATCCTCTGAGTGGCTTATTGCAATTATACCAAGGTTAATTTTTTTACTATAATAAAATACAATATTAAAGAGGTTGATTTGTTTTTTATTTTACTGTATTTATTCCTATGCTGAAGATATTATAGATTATATACTCATCAATAGCCATTGGTTATCAGAGGATTTACAACGGTGGTAAACTGCCAGTCTGATGATTTCATTGGCTGTTCACTTATGTCCATAGTATAATGTTAGATAATCTCCTGGTCTTATGGACTATAAGGTTGACCTTAATGTCTCCATGTTTAATTTCTTGTATCTGACCAACCAGTTTACATACTTGAGTTCTAGAACCGGTCTCATGTCTCCTGTCTTTTTCAGCACCAGGAAGAAGATGGAGTATATGCCTTGGTTGATTTGATCTGGTGGGACCGTGGCTATGGCCTTGTTGAGCAGTAGTTTGTGGGTTGTGTTTCTGACTGTTTGAATCTTTGATGGGTGGTGTGCTTTGGGGATACTACCAGTCTGTTTTACAGGATTCTGCTCGAATCTATGGAGTAACCTAGTGATCTAAATCTAAGACCCATTTGTCTTCGTTGTTTGTCTCCATGTGTGTGTGAACTGCAGTAGCCAGGCCCCCACTGGTGGATTGTTGAGGTGGTTTGTCTGGAGAGGCTGTGCAAACTGTAAGTTAACTGTGTTCAGTAGTCAGCTGGTGCTTGACTTGCCTCTTGAAAAGGTGGTGTTGTACTGTATCTGCCTCTCTGTCCTCTGCTCCTGGGCTTGCCTCGGCCACTGTTGGAGAAATAGGCTGGTTTGAAGCTATGTGACTTGGTTTGGGAGTAGTAGCTGGTTTGCTTATGTCTTGCTTGCTCCTATAGGGATGACACCTGCCACAAAAGGACGGGTAGGTATGAACTCCTGACTGATTTTTCCTTTGCTCTGCCCATTGCCATCGCCTTTATTTTTGACGTATTTCTAACCCCTCTCCGAATACCAGGTTGCCTTTGAAAGGAAGCTTGTTTAGCACAGTTTTGGACTCAGAGTTCATGCTTTCATATCTTTAGCCGTGACAGTCTACTGGTTTGACTGGAAACTGCAGTGAGTCTTCCTGACATCTTTAATATGTTGACTGTTGCATTTGCTACATATATGGCTGCTTGAATGGCATATTCTGCTAAGCCTGTCTGTTTGGACTCTGGGTCCAAGGAGGCCTCTAGCTCCTCTAACCATTTATTAGAGCCCTGGATGTGTGGTAGCTGCGGTTGTAGCCCTACATGCCAGACCCACCATCTCAAAGCTCTTTTCATGAACTCCTCCATTTTCTTATCCATTGGGTCTCTCAGCTGTGGTGCTTTCTGAGAGCAGAACTGTCTTTTTGCATAAGGCCATAATGTGATGAACAACTGTTGGTGAGGTGCACCAAATCTTGCTTATGTTTTCCTTTATTGGATAGAACCTGTCCAAGGTCCATCTTTCATGTTCTGGGCAGATCTCGGATTCCCATTTTTAGCCATGACTCAGTAGTAAGTCACAAATAAAGAACTCATCTTTCTTCTGTTTAGCATGAATGAGGATTTAGCTTTGATTGTTGTGGGGGTTCCTGCCCTTGAACCCCATAGATTCTTTAACAGCCCTCACCAGCTCCAGTAGTGTCTCCATTGTTGTGAGTTTCTTCATTAGGTGAGTTCTTCTTTTTCCTTGGCCTGATCATCCTCATCCCCCAATTCCTCATTCTTTTGTCATCAGGGTTGTTGTTGGGCTTATCTTTCTTGCTCTTGTCACCTTTGGGTTTATTGCACGCTCATCTGGACCTTCATTATCTGATCCTTTGTTGTCTGTTGGGGTGTCATTTGTTCTGGAGGGTCCTATGTCTGGAGTGTTGGGCTAGATGTTGGCTTTGGCAATTTCCTCCATATCACATCTGAGCATCTGCTGCTTGCTGTATTTTGAAGAATGCCGCAGTTGTAGAGGAAGATCATCTGAAGGAGAGTCTTTACTTCTCTAAATTTGGATCCATCTCGACATCCGCCTTGCTGATGATATCCATCTCATCCTGCTGTTTTGAGCAGGTAGGGCAATAAGGTCCCACTTGGATGCTGAGGAGGGTGATGTGACACATCTTGCAATTTCTGATCTTGCCATGGTGTACCTATGGGTGACAGAGAAAAGAGAGGAATGAATTGCTACCCTTGAGCAGTCTCTGCCTTTTCCAAGGCACAATGCATACACACCCAGCCAAGCCTATGTGGATTATTTTCCCTTTTATGGTAGCTAAAGCTTGAGTAGTATATGTATGCTATGGGGTGCAGTTGATGAAGCTTGACTCTAAATGTTCATAGATTCATAGATTACTTAAAAGTTCTACAGGCTAAGTGCCCTTTTAAGAACTTCACACCCTATCATGGGTGGTATTCATATTTTTTCTCCCACGTTAAGTCAAGTCTAACCTTAAAGGTACCTAGTTCTAACATGACACTACATACACTGGTAGACTATTCCATACTCCCACAACTTTTTGTGTAGAGTTACTTTTCTAAAAGGTTGAATGGAATCCTCTATGATTTTATAGCCGTTATTTCTAGTGTTTGCTCTGCCTTTGCACAGTGTAAGCCCTATAGTAGACCCTAGCTAGTCACCTTTTATTGCCTTATATGGGAGGCAAAGGTCTCCTGAGTTGTATGTAACTGGCTGAATACAATTTTAGGCTCCTAAGTCTCTGACCATAATCAGTCATTTCCAGATGTTTTATTTTTAGTGTACTTTCTCTGAACCCCTTCAATGAGTTTACTGCCTCTACTGGTATGTGGTTTATTGAATTGGGAGCACTATTCGAGATGTGGACTAACCAAGCTGGAGAATAATGGCATTAAAACTTCCTGTTCTGTACTTTTACGCTTCCTAGTATTGAGCCTATAATCCTATGACTACTTTTTACCTTTGCAATGGTGTTTTTCTCAAAATTGAGATAATTTGATATAAGTGTACCAAGATCTTTTCTTCGGTAACTGATTGCAATAAGGTATCTCCTAATTTATACTGGAAAGTTGGATTGTTTTTTCAAGGTGCATAACTCTGCATTTGTCTATATTAAATTGCATGTGCATTGCCTTCCCCAGACCATGAAATTATCCAGCTGATTTTGGACAATTTTACTGTTATTTACGGATGTTATAAGCCCCAATCTTATAGTCATCTGCGTATTTTGATAGCCATACCTTATCTGAGAGTGACATTGTTGCTACTAGTATATTAAAAAGAATGGGACCCAAAATGAACCCTGGGGACCCAACCAGTTACACTACCCCATTTGGAGTGGTTTCATTTGATTGCAACCTGTTGGTACCTCTATCGCTAACCATGAACTGATCCAACTTGTAATACTGGAGAACAAACCTATCCTCTGTAATTTTTAATTAATGTGTGATGTGATACCTTATCAAAAGCTTTTGCAAAATCTAGGTATAGCACGTCAGTTGGTATGCCTTTATCCAGTGCCTGACTTATGGGTTCAAAGAAATTTATTTGATTCATAAGGCATGATCTACCGAACAAAACCATGTTGGCTATGATCTACTAAACTCCTTTTTGTATATGTTCATTCACTAGCCTTCGTAAAAGTCTTTCCATGATTTTTCTGATTATGAAAGTTAGGCTGATTGGTCTGTAGTTCTTGGTTCATCTTTTTTCCACCCTTATGAATGGCAGTTATAATTGCTACCCGCCAGTCTCTAACTGTTTTACCTTCCTGAATGGATTTATTACAAAGTAGGTGAGAGGTCCAGTGATCTCAGTGGACAGTTCCTGAAGTAGCCTTGGGGATATGCCATCTGGTCCAGGTGAACTATTAGTTTTAAGTGACTGGATAATACTTTACCTCGGTACTAGTAAATTTATTTGACAGTTTATTAGCTAGGTCAGTTGATCCATGTGAGGAACATTTGGTTCATAGAAACTGAAGGAAGTATTTATTTATGTTTCTGCTATCTCTTCTTCACTGGTTATTACTTCTTTATCAGTCATGAGGGGCCCAATAGTATGTTGTTTACCCTTTAGAGTACCAATATAATTGTAGAATTGTTTTTGTTCTCTTTAACTTTAGTAACTAATTTTAGTTCCAGATTTGTTTTTGACCTTTTATTATTATGCCCTTTATTTTTGTATTACAGGCTTTTAGTTTATCTAATGTCACAGGAGTTTAATTTTTTTTAATTTTGAAATATTTTTTCTTTTGTGAATCAGTCTCTGTATTTGTTATTCCACTGGGAGATCCATCTATTTCTATTATATTTAGGCCTTATATGGACATATTGGTCTATACAGTACTCAAGCTGTTGTTTGATTACGTGCCAAGTGTTCTGAGATCAATACCAGTTAGATCTCTTTTCCACTTCCACTTTGTTAAGTGACTTCTCATTTTCTAACAATCTGTTTTATGAAAATCTTTACTAATGTATTTCCTTGTACATTTTATTATATTTTTGTATTGAACAGTCGCCATATTGTGATCTGAATCCCCAAGTGGTGGAAGTAACTTTATTTTAGAAAATTTCTCATCACAGTTTGTTAGAATCAAGTCAAGTGTATTATTTCCCCTAGCTGGAAAATAGACCAATTTCTCCAAATTTAATTGAATGAATAGATCAATGAATTTATTTTCAAATGCTATTTTACTGTTTGATGTTACCAATCTATATTAGGAGGTTAAAATCTCCCATAAGGAGATAATCACCTGCAATGTCTCTGGTTTCTAATAATTGTATTAGTTGAGGCTTTGTTCATTTGTTAAATTTGGTGGATGATATACCAATCCCACAGTCAAATTATTGTTACCAAACATGAGCTTAACCCAGATGCATTCATTCTCATTGCCCCGACATGTGTTCTCCTTTTTTTCATTAGTATTGTTACTTCCATAAGAAGCTTGTGCAGCTTTAGAGGTTGTGGGAGATGAGGGTCAATGCCTAGAGTGTCATAGCAGCTGGGCTACAGAGCTTGGTGTATGTCCTCTTTAACATCGAGATAACTTCCTATGTATTGACTGTTGTGCCGTGCATGATATGGTGGCCATGACATAAGTGTTCAGGTGCTCATGCGCAGGACTTACTTCCCAAGATGGCCATTATCTCTTCCCATAAAATGGCATCCATAATGTCAGTGTAGAGCACATGCATCGGGGCTGTGCTAACATCAATATGGCTGTCCAACCATCAAGGCTGCATTGTGGCAGTGGCATGCAAAAAGTAAAAACAGTAGGTCAAGGGAAGGAGGGGCAAGATGTCGCCTGTGAATCTATTATACCAGTGGGAGAGATACTGCCCCAGATGAGTGGACGGCTTCTGCAGAGAGCTGCGGACAACCTCCTCCACAGGTTAGTGCTGCTGGATTCTGGCTGACTTTTGGTGTTGGGCAGGATGAGGAGTAGTGCAAGGTGATGGTTCTGCCAGTGTTTGTGGAGGGGGCCAATTGCAAGGGGCCCGACCCATGCCTGGCATCTGGGGACCACCCCAAGGGGTTCCAAGACAAATACAATGTCATCCGATACCTAATAGAGCCCTGAGAATAGTAAGAGGCTGTAGCCTCTCGAGATGGTTCCTGCTCCCGCGCCATGATGGAATGAGTTGGTGGAGGAGTATTAGTGTAGAGACTCTGACTGCTAGGCACCACTTTTAAATTCTCCTCTGCGGTGCCATTTTTAAAGCCCTTGTTTGCTTCTGTTGAATTACTCCTCCGACTGCACAGAGGGCCAGTGTGCTTGCTGGTCTATATCAGGGCATGATAGCCAATTGGGAATGTTGCCATTTCTCCTGATTAACGCCAAACATCATCAGATAGGTAATATCAAACTGCTGAGTAACTCTCACTGTTATCTGGGAGGAATCCATTCTTAAAAACAGAACTTGCAATTGAAAACAAACAGCACCTTAAATAACTAATACCACAAGGAAGCTACAGAGTCACAAAGTAGTTATGCAGGACAAACAAAAACATCAATCCTATGCAGTAGCATGCAGCTGCAGACCCTTTAAATGGAGAAATAACAAGTCTGAAGAAAAGCACAAAACCACAGTGTGAATTACTCATAATAACTTACAGTAGTAGGTAGTAGTAAGGTACACAGGAGTCCAGAGAAAATATTGAAAAAGATGCTTATCTTATCTTTTATGGAGGAAGGTTTGGGAGCTCATGGGATGCTTGTAGCCTCTGTGATGCACATAAAGGAACTGGAGTCCTGTGGCCAGGAGGTGGGACTAGGCAGATCAGATTTGAACATCTGATCACAATCATGTGTATCATTAACCTATGAGATGGACATAAACCCAGCTGCTAATGGGTGGGGGTTACCATAAGGAGATGCAATATGCAAACTGCCTTACCCCTACTCGATTATTGTCACCTGAAATCCAACCATTACAGTAGTAACTACATATCAGTTTTCTACCCATATATAAATGTGTTTAATATGGCAGAGGGTTTCCTGTACATTGTACAACCAGTATATATGTGCTAAGAGAAATAGTCATGTACATTATTTTTATTTGCTAAGCATTATATACATGTTTTAGAACATCAGAGACTTGATTCACAAACTGTGTCCATAGCGTAAACCTGGTTTGAGGAGCAAACTGGGTTTTGTGACAAACTGTTATTCACAAAGCCCGGTTTGCACCTACAAACCAGGTTTGCACCGGGGCAAAGTGTGGAGGGAGCTGCAATGCAAATGAGGGAAGGGATATGAATATCGGCGCTGCCTGATCACAGCACAAAGCATTGCTCTGCCGCAAGGGGCCACTTGAGTGGTCCCCTTGTGTGAGCAAATACCGCCAACAGAGACCTGGTGGTATTCCACGAACCTTAGTGGTTGGTGGAGGTACTCATGCCCCCCATGACTGCTGACCGCCAGCCCGGTAAAAACAAAAGGAAATCCCTGTGGTGGTCTAGTGGTCCCATGGTCCCCTCCTCCGATCGCCAATCGCCATCCCGTTATAGTAAGACAATGTCCCTAGTGGTCTAGTGGTCCCTTCTCACTCTCTGCCATTTACCGATTGCTGGCCCAAAAACAGAGTAGACCCTTGTGGCCAGTTTCCCTCCCCATGATTGCGAACACGGACCAATTAAAAACAAACAGATAAATCCTTGGTGGTCTAGCGTCCTTCCCACCTGATCCCTCTCCCTTTTAATAAAAATTAATCTGTGGTGGCTCAGTGGTCTCACCCCCAACCGATCACCTGCCCAATATATAAAGACAATTTCTCTGAAGTTCAGTGGTCCCACCCCCTACCCACACACATGCTCATTCTGTATCCATATTTCCCTAGTGTCCAGTAGTCCCAACCCCACCCGCCCGATCGCTGGCCTGCTGTGAAAATATAAGTTATCTCTGGTGCTAGTGGCCTCCCTCCACCCATTGTTTGCCAGACCGATATAAAAATGGATCATCCCTGGTGGTCTAGTGGTCCCCTGCCATCGCTGTTCTGTTTTGCAGAAAGGTATCTCCCTTGTGGCTAGTGGTCCCTCCCCCACCTGATCACTCGCTCTCTCTCTCTCTATATATATATATATATATATATATATATATATATATATATATATATATATATATAAAAATGGAGATGATAATATCCTCCAAATCCAAACTTCTGATTGTATAAAACACATCACATGACCGCATATATCAGGCGTGACTGCACACCTCCACTTTTAACTCCCTCCAAAACAATTTTGACATTTTATAAGATAGATAAACCACTCTGAGGTATGCGGTCATGCTCTGATATATGCACACCTTGGGTGGTTGATGCACTCAGCCTGCACCTCATACGTAGCAATGCACACTAAGGCGTGGGTATATCAGAGCATGACTGCACACCTCAGAGTGGTTTATCTATTATATATATAAATTGTCCCTGGTGTTTCATGTCTCCCCATCCTGACCCATTTTATAATAATGTGAATTATTCTTTGGTGGTCTAGTGAACCCCCCATCCCCGATCCCCTGTACAGTGCATGTCACTTATAACTTATAAGAAGCCTTATTTTTAGGTGGACTAGCTCACACCATCAAAGCCATTTCTGTCTGCCTCCAGCTGTTTGTCGCTCCTGTATGAGGCAACATTATCTTTTTTAACTATTATGTGCAATTTATGTTTCTGTTACTGGAGTTTACTCAAGTAACCTTTGCTCTGTATGAATTATGATACACTAATCTATCTAATGAAATTGTATTTATCCATATGATGATGTTTTTAGTAATTTGTTTGCCTGTATTGTTACTTGTCATTGTATGACATGGAACCTGACGAAAAGAGTCTTCTGACTCATAGGTATTTGTAATCCAATAATTAAATAAATAAATAAAAATATAACCGACACTGTTATAATGGACAGTTGTTTATAGTGGACAAAGCTGATTTCCCAATGCAAATATATGAAATACAGTGCATTTTCTCTGGTTATAATGGGCAGCAATATTGCTTGTAATAGACACTATGAAGCTTTTTGGGCATTTGTAGTGTTTTTTTTGGGGGCAGGGCTAGAGATGATGAGATTTGGCAAATGTAGAATTAAGATGGAGGAGCTACAGAGCTTAAATTTCTAACATAATAATTTTCCACAAGCTGCATTAACATTTCTTTAGTTAATTAAATACACTAAAATAAAGTGATTTTATGTTTGAATAAAACCATTATGGTACAACTGCCTTTGTTCTTACTGACCTAGAACTCCAACATCCAGCCACTAGAGTTACAATCTTCTTACCTTCTGCAATAAACGTCCTTAAAAGTCATGTTCTCTGACAGTTAAATAACTTTTTTAAATGTGTTTATAGATTAATTCCATTGTAAATACATAGTTTTAGAGATTCATACAATTTCGAATTTTTAACAAGTACTAAAATGTTAACCGTGTTGTTACAAGAATAACAGTCTATTCAAAAAGGAATCAAAAATAAAGAAGAAAAAACTTTGATACATTAAATAGGAGAAAAAACTGTGACAATAGATTGCTGCTGTGCCCAGGTAGGAATAGGAAAGCAATTAATAGAGGCTAAAGAGAAGGGGCAAAGGATAGGAAAAAGGAATGGGGAGGGATAAGGAGATATTGGATTATTCATTTCAAATGACAATTCATAATGAGTTATTTAATGTATATTATCACTATAAGTATCCCATCTGTTAGTAAAGTGTTCTTTTGATGATTAACTGAAAAGTGATTCTTTCCATACTACAAATTTGTGAAATTATTTCCAACCAGTCGTGATGGATGGGGCATTCTGCTGGAGCCACTTTTTGTAATAGCTTTTAAGGCTGCTATTGTGAGAATCGCCCATAGATAGTGCCCTTCTTTACCTTTAATATTGGTTCAAATAGAGGCCCAATAATAAATGCTCTGGGCCCACTTCCATGATTAACCCAATAAATATGTCAGATGAGTAATAATCTGGTTTCAGAACCCACGATACCAGCACAGTGCCAGAATATGTGTGCCTGATCCACTTTGTTGAGCCACTGTGTCTCTAGCAGGATGCCATCTGGACTGAGCCTGCCTTTAATAGTTTGTATGGGGTATAAAAGTACCTAATCCTGACCCTCCAGGCGATTCTCGCTCGAGGTTGGAGGAGGTGGTCTTCCATGTATTTCTAAAATCTTTATTCAGTCCCTAGAACTCAAAGTAAGACCAAGCTCCTTTTCCCACTTCTGGTGTATTCTGTTGTATGTTATGGGCCTTATCAGCTATCAGATTCCAGTATAAAATGATGATTGCCCCTTTACCATGTGTTCCTTCCAGATGGTCTCAAAGGCCGCAGGAAAGGATCTTTCATCCTACCAGTTCAGAATTTGCTAAATTTGTTATGTATGTAGTCCCTAATCTGATAGAAGTATATAAAATCTGTGGGACATCAATTTGCTTCAGTTCTAATCACTTCAAAGGGTAGTATATCTTCACCTTTGAGAACCTGCCATGGAGCACATAGTTCCTTCACCATCTGCTTCCTATACCAGCCTGACTGAGTGGCCGCATGACGCCTCATCATAACACCACCACCTATATTTCCATATGGTTTTAGCAGTAAAGCTCTTTCTAGTGCCCTGAACCCAACCCCGTAATGTAGTCTGGACAGTAAATTGTTGGTAATCCTCAGATTTATTAGGAGGGAGGGTTAAATAAAACTCTGAAAGGGGTATCCTAGTTTTATTGTTATTTTCCATTTGCTTCCAATGGGGATTATAAGTAGGGTGTGTCCAAAGAAGGCCATCTTCATCTGGGCTGCCAGCCAGTAATCCATCAGGCTGGGGCAGGCCCTGCCTCCCTCCCTCCTGTCTGGATAAAAGGTTTTCCTGGAAACTCTGGGGCACAGGTGAGCTCTAAGAAAGCTGATAACTTTTTCTGCCAGACCATAAGGTCGTCTCGAGTGGAACTGGGCAGGGACAGCCTGAAATAAGTAAAGAAATTGTGGGAGTATGTTTTTTTCAGAGTCTGTAATCTAGAGTAGAAAGGAGGGGTAAGAGATGCCATTTTGTAGAGTCACCCATATTGTTCTGAGAAGAGGGTAATTATTCTTTATAAAGACTGTGTGGAGACTTACCCAGATAGACCCTTAAATATTTAATTTTCGTGGCAATCCCAGTTCATTGGGGGGCCATTGAGAGCTATAATAGCACAGGAGAGTGGTCTGATAGAGTCCCTACCCCTATCTCTGAGGATTTACATATCTCATAGATTCCTTAGGGACCAGAAAATAGTGTAGCTGTGAAGAAGACTGGTGCGGGTGTAATTTTGGTGCAATCCCAGTTCATTGGGTATTTGTCTTTTAAATAATCTGGGACCTGAGATGATAAATTTAGTACTCCATCTTGGACCAGTTTAATCTGTATCCAGAGAGCTGTGAATAAATTCCTATTTGGTCAAACATTGCAGGTAGTGATGTCTCAGGGCTGGTCAAGTATAATAAAACATTGTCTGCGTAAAGTGCTATTTTATGACAGGTGGTACTAAGTCACTCCCTCTATTTTTGGGTTCAATCTAATACTTTGAGCTAAAGGCTCAATATATAAAGCAAAGAGAAGAGGGACAATGGGCACCCTGTCTACTCCTCCCAGCGAGTCCAAAAGGTTGAGAAACAAAGCCATTCGTCCTGACATAGGCTATGGGTTATGTACATCTTTGCTATAATTTGGCAGAATTGGAGGAAATACAAAGCTGACCAGGAGCCTGTAGGAAAGGTCAGGTACAAACCAGAAATAAAGGTGTGTCTACAGGTAAATTCCTGGGTGCTATCACAATAAGGAAGGCAAATCCAAATACTTAGAGCTTACAAAAGTTGTGGCACTCATGGTCCTGCAAAAATAAGGATGAAATGAAGAAACGTCAGCAGTTGTTGACACAACTGCGGTAGTTGAGTTGGATAATAACACAGACCAAAGGTCTGTTTGTTCATGTCAGTAAACTGCAGTTTGTATCAACTAAACTGCAGATGTGTTCTTCATTATTTCATCCTTATTTTTGTGGACCACGAAGTGCCACAATGTTTAAGTAAGCAGAGTCAGGTAACCTGGTCAAAAGCTTTTTCATGCATCCAGACTAATGATATATGCTGGTGGGCTGAATTCTGTAGATGTTCTATAATATTGACTAACCTCCTAATATTGTTTACTGTTTGTCTCCCTAGGGACAAAGCCTGCCTGGTCTTCATGGCTGAGTCCTGGGAGTACTTGCTCCACTCTCTTGACCAAAATACTAGCCTGATCTTATAGTCTGTGTTCAAGATAGAGATAGGACAGTAGGAAGAGCAATTGCTGGTGTCCTGGCTGGCTTGAATGACTGAAAGAATTGCCTGTAGTCCAAGAAGGGGCATCTTACCCTCTCAGAATGGACAGAATTATACACTTGGCTTAGCAAAGGGATTACTTCTTCCTTAAATTGCTTAAAAATTTACCTGGCAGGCCATCAGACCCTGGGCACTTACCTGTTTTCAGGCTTTGGATTGTTGTTAGAATTTCCCTCACTGTAAAGGTAAAATTAGGTATCCTCTGTGACTGTGTTAAATGTGGGAGCTGCAGGGGTTGTAGAATTCCTGGATTTCCTGTTTATTGGGATTAGGCCCTCCGCTGTAGAGTTTCTCATAATATACTCTGAATGCTTCCGCTATACCTTCAGTGGTATGATGCATTGTATGTTTAACAGGATCCTTGACTTTTGTTATAGTGGCTCTAGCCCTGTGCTGTCTGAGTCTGCTTGTGAGTAATTTAAGTGCCCTGGGGCCTCCCTCATAAAAACATTGACATAAATACATCAGTTTCGGTTCTACTTTATAATCCAAGAGTTTCACAAATTCCTCCTTCAGCTTTGCCAGATGTTTACCCCTTTCCTATCAGGTTTCTTTCTGCTGTAGTAACTCTAAATCTTTTATTCAGGCTTACAGATCATTTCTTCTGTTCCCTTTGTTTCTTATATCTGGTTGAAAGCTCAATGAACCGCCCCTTACTATAGCCTTTACTGGTGTCCCAGAGAATACGGAGATATATCTGGGTGCTGGTTTAGCAGAACAGCTTGCTCAATAGTTTGTTTGATTATTTCTTTATGTTTCTTCCTTCTGCATGAGGGAAAATTTAGCCTCCAAAAGTAGAGCGTTTGGAGGGCCACTGAGAGCTCTAATAGCACAGGAGAGTGGTCTGATAGAGTCCTCTACCCTATCTCTGAGGATTTACATATTCCCATAGATTCCTTAGGGACCAGAAAATAGTGTAACTGTGAAGAAGACTGGTGCAGGTGTAAAAACTAAGTATATTGTTTGACATTTTTTATGGTGCTGGCACCATCTGTCTACTATGCCCAATTCCTCAAAAGCTTTGTGACTTTACTGGCCACTCCATTTTCTCACCTAGTTATTGGACTTAAAGTGTCAAGGCTGGGATTAAGTCACAAATTTAAATCCCTCCAATAACTAGGTGTCCTCAGCCCAATTCATAATTTCAAGAAAACTCCTGAAAAAAGAGAATTTGAGTCCTGGCAGGGCATATAGTGAGATCAAAGTGATCAGAGATCCATGGTAACGGCCCTTGATTCCGCAAACTGGTCTTCTTTATCTGCTAATGAGTCTTTTAATTCAAATTGTGTCTTATGGGTGATCAAAATTGCTGTACTCTGCCTACGACCCTTCCCATAGGAAGAAGAGATAACTTTCTGAAAACCAAACTTAGTTAATTTGTCGTGTTCAGTCCTGTCATGTGTTTTCCTGTAGCATCATAAATGCTGCTCCAGTTTTTTTAAGTAGGTCATTACACTGCTTCTTTTGATGGGATGTTAGACCATTAACACTGTGTGAAATTATTAAAGTATTGGAATCATCCATTGGGATTGATCAGAAAAGATAAGTTGTATATTGTAAGACTATTGCTGGAAATTACAGTCATTTTCAAAATCTCCTTAAACAAAATGTGGGCACATAACAACAAAGTTCTCCCTTTAAAATTATAGATAGAAACTGATTAAAACTGTGAACTGTGATAACTCTGTTAACAAATAACTCAAACACTTGGCTTCCAAAAGTGGAGATCTATCTATGTTTAGATCTCTAACTGCCCACTGATTCGACCAAAATTAGGAGGAACAATGGACTCAGGAGATGGGGAAAACTACCCTGCCACTAGAAGCAGTAGTTTCCTTCAGAGCCTCAGATGAATTATGAGGACTCTGGCACTGAATAATCAGCAAATGTGTGACATCACTCCAAGATCAGGTTGAAAATCAACACCCGATGAATACTGTAGTCATTCACCACGCCAAGGCGGCTGTCAGTAAATGTTTGTACCTTGTAACACAAAAACCCGCCCCCCTCCCCGAGCTCCCAATGTAGTAACATTAAATGAATATTCATCTTATGACTAGCATAAACTCTAAGAAGAACTTCAGTGTGAGTAAGCAAAAGCAAAACTCCAGTTTTAACAAGCTTTAATATGTAGGATGCTGTAAAGTCCAGAACAACTTAACAAAGTCCACAAAACAGGTAGATGTTATGAGCCCATTTCAGAATGCCCTATAACTCTGGGGATCGTACTTCCAGTGTGGACCCCATACACTCTGCTGGCAACTGCGAGTGCAGTGTTGGAGAATCGACTGTAAAGTTTCTCTAAACAGAACCAGCCAAACCCTCCACTGCTGGTCTACAAGAGATATCAGCCAAAACAAAATAAAAAATCAGTACTTGCTCAGTCCTGACTATCCATGTTGCTCACTGCTTCCTCTTGTGCTTTCTGTAGAGCTGCTCGAATTGCACTAATGGAAGGCAGTGATGATGTAGGCAGGCCACGACCTCTCTTCCTCTTGCTCAGGACAATGAGCTCAATCTGAATGACCTCACGAGGCCTGCTAGGAATTCAAGTTCTGGGGTGGCTTTTCCTGCCTTCTATCAGGCCCTTCTCAACCAAGGCCTTCCTTGCCTCTTCAGGCTAATCATAGGTTTTGACTCCTTCAGTCCAGAAGACTACAGGTGGGCTGATAGGAGGTATAAAAGCAGATAGTTTTGGCTCTGAGGATTTTGGCATCTCCCTGTACTTCAGCCGTTGCTTCTGCACCTCAGGGGATAGGCATGATCAAAAGAAACTTACTGGTAAGGTACTTTACTTCTTTCTGCTGCCAGGCTTTCATTAGAATCTCCTCCTTCACTCTGAAGCTATTGAATTTTATTATGTTGGAGCGAGGTTTGGCTTCCAGAGGGGTTTAGGAAGGAAGCGCCTCTATGAGCTCTCTTTTCTATGACGAGCTGAAAGCCGTCGGCAGCTGTAGAATGTCGGTTAGGAGGTCTGATATGAAGTCTGCCATGTGACCAGTTTAAGCCTCCTGCAAGCCATGTATTCATATGTTTTCTTTTGAGCACCTCTAAGTCAGTACATTTCTGCTGTAATGTATCAGTATGTTGTAGAAGAACTTGGAGTATTAGGCCCAGCTTGGCTGTCTCCATCCTCAGTGGCACTCTCGCCTTTCCTTCACCTCTCCGACCCTCTTTTCCAATCCTGCCAGATTTTTATTTAGTTGTCGAAATTCAGCGGTGTCTCTGCTCGCATTTTCTTAAGTTCATGAAATAACTTTCAAATCTGGAGCAGGACAGCTGATCGTGTTCGCCTTCCATATCTGTTATACCCACAGAAGAAGGTCTCTGAGTAGTTTTCTGGCCCATGTTGTAATCCCAGGATATCAGATCCCGCCGAGGCAATTTTCCTCTCAGATTTCTTGGTGGTCCTTATTTCATTGATTGCTTGCCATTTTTATTATTTTTGACTGTTTTGCTAGTTAAATTTATTTTAGTTTAGAAGCCCTTGGGGTGGAGCCGGTCTAGTGAGCTGTCATGGATCTGTGACGCTACCAGAAGTCGACAGTTAAATAACTATAAACACAGAGAATACAGAAATATATGTGCTAGGCAGGAGTCTGAGTAATCTATGACATTTATATCAGATTCTCATTCACTCTGAGCCCATTCTCACACACATAGACACACCTAGTACATAGGCTCCACTTCCTCTGGATATAACAGACAAAAGTTGTGAGCACAGATGTGTCCATTGTAACAGGCTTGACATTGTGATATAAAATACTCTGTGTCTAGTGGACCCCCTCCTGCTTTGCTGGGAGTGACCCACCATCCACCTCTCATCTCAATGATGCACCAGCATTGGTCACCATGACTGGCCACCAACCGATCTGTCACTGGAGTGCATACCGTACAGTACCCATCACAGAATGACAGCTCACCTGAGTTGTGTCAGTCAGTGTCACGAGCGTACTGTGCTGCTGTGCACACCAGTGACAGTTCAGTTGGTGACCAGCCATGGTGGAGAGGACGGCTGTCGTTGGTCGCCGGCTTAGTTTTGGGATGAAGGGAAATGGGGTGGTGGGTCACTCCTGCCAGTGTGTGGGGGTGGGGGTCCACTCAGACCACCAGAGTTTACATGCCATATACAGGGATCAGAGATGGGAAGGGGGGTCCATTAGTCACCAGGAATTGATTCACATTATTATATAGGGGTTGGGATGGGGGTTGCACTGGACAACAGGGACTATTTTTATATATATATATATATATATATATATATATATTGGGCAGGTGGTCGGGTGAGTGGAGGGACCACTAGTCACCAGGAGATATGTTTTGCAAAATGGGATGGCGATGAATGGGGGACCACTAGCACCAGGGATAACTTATGTTTTTCACAGCAAGCCAACAATTGGCAAGTGGGGAAGGACCACCGACACCAGGAAAACTTATATTTATAATATCGGGCAGCAATTGTGGGGGCACTGAACACCAGGGACATCTTACATTTGTCACATCAGCCCGGTGATCGGGGGAACCACCAGCACCAGAGAATAACTTTAATTTCTACCAGACTGGCAATTGTGATCACGGGGAAGGGGAGTTGTTCCACGCAGCCCATGTGAATGGGCTTATAATCAGCATGCAGATGGCCACCTAGCACCTTGCATGCCCAATGGGCTCATTGCATGGTAGCTTTTGTGAATGCTGAATAGCACACCGTCTATTCATTGCGGGGCCATTCCTTGATGCAGGACAGCTTAGTGAAGTTAGAGGGTAGCAGTAATGGGGTTGCAGCTGACTACCTTAAGCCCTATTCACAGTCAGATAGCACTGTATGCTATCCATCTGTGAATAAAAATGTTTATAATTGCAATCGCAGCGCGATTGCAAAATTTTGCATTGCCTTCTGCAGTTTTTTTGAATCTGGCAGCAGACCTGTATCTATATGTTAGCTAAAATATCCAGCACCTGCATAAATATCTCATCTATTTTCCATATTATGAGTGACTCACATTCCAGCTGGCATCTCTATTCATTCCTATTCTCAGGTCTAATACCCCCATCTCATAAATCCAATGCAGTTCTGTGTATTCTAAAAGCTTGTTATAGTCCCCACTCATAGGGTTGCTGAATTACTTTCAACCCCTAAATCTCAGGATGCTCCCCGTGTGGCCTGAAGAATTAAAATGTTCAGCAACCGGTGTTGGTAATTTAATTCTGATATTGCTTTTATGTTCTTGTATGTGCACTTCAAGCTGTGTTTTTCAATATATATTCTATCATGTGGACATTGCAATACATAAACAACCCAGATGTTGTGCAGGTTATGTGTTGTTTGATTGATATTCCTTACTAGTGAAAGGATGTTTATAAGTTGCCTTTTTACCCTGCAGGCATTCAGGGCACTGGCATCAGGGCACTGAGTCATTAGGGCACCAAAATCAGGATTCACTGCCCCCAGGTCCACCCCTCCCGGAGTTGGTATCAGTAGTTAGGGGGAGCTGTGAGGGGGCACACCACAAGAGGGGGTGCAAAACAGTGGTCGAACATTGTCGATTGGTGCCCTAATGGCACGCGCCATTACGCTGGCATGTCCCGAGGTGAACCCCTTTTATTTGTATGTCCACATGTGGAACAACATCCACATAGAACCATTCCCGGACTGAGAATCCCTAAAAGCAATTGATTTTGGCTCTTTCTCTCTTGTGGGTCATTTGTACATACCAATTTATCTTTCAAAGTGGGTACTTTTTAGCATCACTAATGGGAGTCTGTCAAAACACCTCTGTTCGAGGGAATCTCTAAGGATGTACCAGTTGCAGTGCAAAATGCCTAATGGCATCTATTCTGTTATGGAATTTCATAGAAAATACTACTTTTGATTCTGTCCTGAATGCTGACTTCCTCTTAGTGCTACATCCTGTTTTATACCTTGTGTACATTTAGTAGCCTTCTGAATGACCTTCCTACCATGTTCCTCTGTTGAGACCCAATACTTGCCTTTCAATTTCTTCCTCAAATCACTGTCCCTACTACAGTTTCTATGTATCTTAAGTAACTGTGAGTAAGGAATGCTTTCCAAAGTTCTGTAGAACAAAAACTTTTGCCATGTAAAATAGTGTTCCTTGTTATTTCTTTTTGATATAAAGTTGTAGTCAAACCCTGATCTAAGAGTCTGACTAAAACATCCAAATATAATACCTGGGCTACTACTTAGCATGAACTTCAGGTTCTGACTACATGCATTCAGATACTCATAAAAGGAATTGAGCTGTTTTATTATACCCTGTCAAACAATAAACACATCATCAATATATCTTTGTATAGCAGAATGTGTCTATGAAATGGATTATTGCAAAATTCAAAATGTGTTCCATCTCAAAGCTATACATATAAGCGTTAGCATAGGCTGGAGCCATGGTTGACCCCATGGCTGCCCCAGAGTTTGCTCATAAAAACTGGTTTCAAACCTAAAAACATTTTGTGAGTATGAATTCCACTAATGACTGTAATACCCATGTACGAGGATGTTTTGAGGCTCCTGGTATCTAAAAGGTGACCATTGCTTCCTCCTCAGTGTGTGGAATTGATGTATACAGGTCAGCTATATCCATCTTCCCATACTAAATCAGGGAAGCTGGTTTCTTTCAATATCTGCAGAAAATGTGTAGTATCCCTTAGTATGAGGATATGTTCTAGCAGTTGGCGATGATAATTAATATACTTAGACATTCGCTCAAACAAGCTGCCTATCCCTGAGACAATGGGATGTCCTAGGGGATCATGAGAATCAAAGTAAAGATCCACCCAACGAGGACGGGTTCAGCATGACAACAATGAAATTCAGTTCAAGTAGGTCACGGAACTCACCCCAGCAGTAGAAAAACTGGCGTCACAAGAAAAAGATTTTTCAAGACTTTAACAGTTTTATTGCAGCAAGGCAGGAAACCACAGCAGTGGACACTTAGTACTGACGTTTCACCTGGTTGGCATTATCAAAGTATACCCCTCTAGTGTTGGTATTTAATTTATACACATATAAACGAATCATGCACCAGAGCCAAAACATATTAAAGTGACAGTGCTACTATTCAAAGGTAATGCATATAATAAGATATTTATGTATTTCATATAATGATCTAGTCATTCATGATATGTTCTGAGATCATAAGAATATTTATGTATTATAAAAAAATTGTGTTTAGGGAACTTTTGAACTCGATTTCTCCTTCGGTCTTTAAGACAATTAGACCGGACCATGGGACCGATTCTAGTAGGGTTGGCGCAAGTCATGCCATAGGTGACTTGTGCCAAACACTGTGCACCAAGACCCTATGCTCAATTCTCTATTGGGCAGGGTCCCCAGCTAAGTCCTGTGACTTGCGCCAACCATACAGGTATGTCAAACAGAGGACGTACTTGGACAGGTTGTTGCAAGCTGCAGCATGGTACATGGAAGGGCACAGTGCCTTCCCTCCAGTCCAAAGCCTATAATGCTATTTAATCCCTGATGTATGTTTTAAAGCCCTGCAGAGACTAATCATACCCTCCTAAGCCCCTATCTCTCTGGCGTCTGTTATAAAGCCCTGCAAAGCTAATCATCTAATCAGGCCCCACCCTCAAGCTACTATCCCCGATGTATGTTTAAAGCACCACAGAGCTAATAATCTAATCATGCCCCCCAAGCCATGATCCTGATGTATGAAGCCCCACAGGGTTAATCCTATAATGAATGACAGCTCATTCATTGGTGGCGTGCTATATATACAGTAGTAGCGCTCAGAAGGAGCTCAGTCGGTGGCTGACAGCGAGGTGAGAGGTGGGCTGTGCCAATCACTGATTGGCTATGGGTGAGGGGTTGGGGTGAACTGTCACTGCCGGTGGGGGCCACTAGACTACCAGGGATAACAGGCTGTTTTTTTAACAACATTTGCCATTTGCAGGTGGGCTAATGTTCAGGGCTTGGGGCTTGGGGGCATGATTAGCCCTGCGGGGCTTTATATACATTGGGGGATCGTGGCTTGGGGGCATAATTAGATGATTAGCCTAGCGGGGTTTCATAACATACATCGGAGGACTGTGGCTTGGGGTGGCATGATTACATGATTAGCCCTGTGGGGCTTAAACATACATCGGGGACTGGGGCTTGGGAGGAGGTATGACTAGCTCTGCGAGCTATATACATCGGGAATCATGACTTGGGGCATGATTAGATGATTAACCCTCTTGAGTTTCATAACATACATCGGGGATCATGGCTTGGGGAGGCATGATTAGATGATTAGCCCTGCGAGGGCCTTATAACATACATGGGGATTGAAGCTTGGAGGTGGGCATGATTAGCCCTGTGGGGTGCTAGCACATACATTGGGGGATCGAGGCTTGGGGAGTTCTAGCCCTCTTGGTGCTTTTCTTTGGGGATTGGGGCCTGGGGGGTTCTAAACCCTGAAGAGGTTATTCTATTCTTAGGGGATTGGGACTTGCGGCACATTATGCAACCCCTGGTGGACGCAAAGTAAACTTACACCAGCTAATAGCTTTGTTATTGGAAGGTGACCTACAGTAAGTTTACCGAGAGAACTTACTCAGTTAATTCATGACATGTGGCCCAATTCCCAGCTAATGTACTTTGGTGGATGTCCTCCGGGGTTGTTCGAGAACAGCAAAATCAGGGACCTGGTGGCTGCCCTTTCAGAATTGGCACAGCTGCCATAAAACCCCTAGTGCCATGTCGCAGGGGGTTTATGGCATAACTGGTGGCGTAAGTCCACTTTGGCATAAGTAGCCTGCAACATGTCGCACGCCACTTTGCAGAATACCGAATGTAGCAACCCCTGGTGAACTGCCACTTGCACCATTTTTGTGGTGCAAGTCACTTTACTACTGGTGTTGATACAGAATGCCCTACCTATAGTGTAATTCTGGGCAATCTTACTGTAACCCCAGGAGTGCTATCCTAAGGGCTACTACCCCTGCCTGCCCTAACTGTAAAAGGGTGAGGCCTAGATCCGTTGGAGGTGCCTCCACCCACAGGTCCGAGTTAGAACAGTCGAGGATGACTTGGTCACAGTCCTCTGGGTTGCTGCAACCCTCTTTCTTCCCACTAGTGGCCCACACAATTCAATTACAGTGTCCTTACCATATATACTTACCCTCGGTTCAAATCAATCAACTTGCTCCAGGGACCCCTGAAAAGTAAGTGCAATTACACAATATTCACTATGCAGTAATTCACCATTAACACATAAACTAGCCAGTGTACCTTTGCAAAACAAGCAATCTGATTTATTTAAAAGGAGATAACAAGGACTGGGGTAATCAGGTTGATTAGCTTACTACTACACTATATGAGTATCTACCTAGGGCTCTGTGCACAGGTCTAACCTATAAGTTACTGTCTATGGGCACCCAAACCCTAAAGGCTAGTTCCTCAGTGCAGCTGGTTGGGGCCCCTGACACAAACGAGCATTTATTTCCTACGAAGATTAAATGGAGCCAGCAGGCCTGGATAGTGTCACTAGTACAGAACCCAAACTGTCCTGCCATCACTAGGACCGCTTGGCCAGGAGCTACCCTGATTTAGTACTCATGACTCCAGCAGACCAGACAGAGTGCTCTTTCACCTCTCTCAGGACTGAGCCTGTACTTCAAGCACTCTCCACACATTTACATGCAAGGCAGAGGGTACCATACCAGGCATCTGCTGTTCTTTTCGATCACCTGCCTGCCATACACTGGGCCCAACTGACGCAGCTTCACTATTCCTGACAGACTGAGCGCGATTCAAGAGATTCTCAGTCTTCAACAGGGTGAACCTGGTAGGTAGCCACGCTCCTGCATGGCCTCCTCTGGCCAGCTCAGCGGATTAGTCCGAAAATTACTGGCGTTTAAGCGCCCGGCCTTTAACTACATCGCTTCCTCTTGTGACCCGCTCAAAGCGGCACTGGAGCCCTGGCTCCTTACTTGCTCACAGCCACAGCATCTCTGCCCTTGGACAGTGGGGCAAGACTCTGTTCGGGCGCCACCCGATCCTATTGGTGGGCTCCTGGAACCAGCCACTAAGTTCGCCTTCATTGGTGCAAACAAGGCGCCATGGTCCAGAACTTCACTTCACAGAACCTCTAACTGTA
This sequence comes from Neoceratodus forsteri, assembly GCA_016271365.2. NCBI lineage: Eukaryota > Metazoa > Chordata > Ceratodontiformes > Ceratodontidae > Neoceratodus > Neoceratodus forsteri. The sequence goes on along the minus strand of JADMNL010000031.1, from coordinate 103,561,025 downwards.
TCCCCATTGGTCAGCAGGCTCCATTGAGAGTCCCAATCCTGGTTGGTCGCCAGTTACTCCATTATAGATACCCCTGCCCTATTGGACCCTCCAGACAGTCCTGGTCCAAATGGAGGGCACAGCACACAAAGTCCAGCTGCATGAAAGGCAGGTTAAACAGCTTACATTCCCGACCACATCTAAAGGTATGGGACAAACAGTTACACTTTCTGGAAAGTCCTCACTCTGCCCCTCCGGCAAGCAGCTGAAGCAGACGAATTAGTCAAGCAGCTCAGTGGGACTTGAGCAGGAGAACACACAACTCCCTCATAAGCAGTGAATATGTCTGCAAGCAGAGGCTCTTAAAGAAACAATACGGGAGGCGCCACAGGCACTCACAGAGCCATTTAAACGGCTTTAAGCTGACCACCGACCACCAGGGGACGCTTAGACAGCTCCTAGACGTCTGTTAGAAACCCCCATTTGTAGGGGGTTACATTACTATAGGCTCTATAGTCACTTTACGCCAGGTGTAACCCTTTCTAGAATTGGGCCACATGTCATGAATTAACTGAGTAAGTTCTCTCGGTAAACTTACTGTAGGGTCACCTTCAATAACAATTTTAGACACATTGTCTGGTAATGGACATAATCCATCATGACAATGCCTCCTCCTTATCTTCAGGCTTGATAATAATGTTACCATTGGCGAAGGTATTCAAGGCTGTTCTTTCGTGTTCAGATAAATTGTCTCTGGATGATAGCAACAGCATTCACTAACAACATTTACCGTGGATCTCCTGGAATTTTCAGGAAGCTTGCTTGTGTTGAGAATGGAGCCAGAGCATGTGGCATAAGGAGTCCAATAGGGCTTTGTAGTCTGAAATACAAATGGAGCTGCCCAGTAGTCCATTCCCCTTTACTGAGCAAGGAGAGAAGAGAGAGCAGGAGCAAGCTGAGCCAAGGATCACTGAGAGGAGCTAAGTAAAGAAAAAAGAAAATGCTGGTTTCAATTTTGTTGCTTCCTGTGAGCTTGGGAGAAGGAGGAGGCTGCAGTGGGTAGGCTGGAGGGCAGGAGTAGCGTGGAGAATGGAGCCTGGAGCTCGAATGCTGCACCACGTGGCTTGAGGGGCCCACCAGGCACTTTTGCAGTCCCACGAATCTCTACATTAGAGAGCCCAAAGCATCAGCAACTCCAAAGCATGAGGGCCACAATGCAGGAGTGTGGCGCTCACTCCAGTGACAATGGTCAAAGGAATGGAAGCAGCCGTTGCTCCATTCAACAACTCATAGCTAGGCTAAGCTGTGATTTAGCAGCAGAAAAAAAGCCAGCACCGAGTTTCCAGATAAAATTCAGTTTAATGAATAATTTAAAAACAACTTACAACATAAGAAGGCATCCCTACTTAATAATTCACGGAGAGTGTAAAAGCGTGAGACAGTTCAGAGCTGAGCAAGCCCAAAGTGACCCATTGGAAGCATCAGCAGAGTGTCAACAGGAGGACTACAGGTCTCAGGCCATGCTGCCCAAGGATGGCAGGTAAGGTAAGAGGAGAAGGGAGAAGTAGGTGGGGGTTGATAGAAACTGCAGCTATTACCTATCTGGGATCTGTCTCACAGCAGTAAAAGCTCCATACAGGTAACAGGGATAGCTAATTGCATTATTAAAGAGTGCCCAGAATGTAAAATGTGGAGAGGGGCATGCAGTAGAGGCATGGGAAGCTGGGTGAGTTGTAGGGTCCAGGGGTGGGGCAGCAGTGTTCCTGTGAGCCTCGGGAGACGCCTGGTTTGCAGAGCATGTGGACAGCTGAGGGAAGAGATGTGCTAGTTGAGGCAGGAGACAGGTGCACTGCTAGGGTGCTAGGGTAGGTGATCTGTGAGGTACGGATGGAAGGGCAGAAGGGCCACATGGCCTGGAGGCAGGTAAAGGAGAACAGTAGGGGGTGCCAAGGTGGGCGAGGGGCCACAAAGCGGAGAAGGAAGAAAGAAGGGAGTAGGCAGGCCACCAGGGTCTTCTCCCCAGCAAGAAAGAAGGAACAGGATGGTGGGGGTGGATAATTGTAAGGGAAACTGACAAAGTAGGGAGGGAAGAGTGTCAATGGGAGCACCACCAGAGGTGCCGGTGCAGAATAGGCTGATCCCGCTGGACAGAGGGAACAGGAGGAACTTGGAGGATGGGTAAGGACAGTCAGATGGAGAGCAAAGGAGGCAGTAAGAGAAAGGATTTCAGTGATGGTAGGGAGAGGGGAGAGAGGAAAAGTTCAGGCAAGAGGGAGCATGTGGAAATAAGGAAGAGGGCACTGGGGAAGGGTGAGCAAGGGATAGGCTGAGGTGAGCAGAAGGCAAAGGATGGAGGCATGCCAGGAGGCACTGAGTGAAGATCCTCACTCTCTGCTGCCTCCAGAACACCTAAAATTCTTAGCTGAGTAGCCCCATGCCATTTTCAATATTTTCTAGGTGTCTTCGTAATAAAACATTTTCTTTAGTGAGGCCCTGGAGACCTTCAGGACCTTATCGGATGTTTTTGCTGCCCTTTATCCTCCTCTTTTCACCACCCGTACCTTTTATCGACCACTTTCATAGTGGTTGCATACTCCTCCACTTTTCTTATCTAGTGTGTGAATCACCTTTAGTAGTGCAGCATTGGTTGGCAATGTTGGATCGTTCATGAACAGGTCTCGATCACTGCTTGGGCCTGGGGGTGTGTCTTTTCTTTAAGCTCCCTTGCCCCAGTTGTATTTTTCAGTTGACCCATTTTGTCTCAGTGCCTCTGAAACTCTCATTTTGGTATCAAAATGTTCCTCTTGTAAGTGCTGTCGAGCAGTGTCTTGTAAATTTCTAAACCTTGTAATCCTCTCCAAATTATGCCCTTTATCACCCGGGTCCACAGAGCTGCGAACCCTGCTGCTATCAGCTCGCTGCTGGCCACAACCCCCGACAGCTTACATCTAAGTAAAAGGGCACAAGGGTCCTGAATTGCAAGCTGGAGGAATTCAGGGAAAGATCTCAATTTAAACTGACAAGGGTTGGACAGCAGGGTGTAAATACCCTTTGTCACCTGGTGGAAGGAGACAATTGCCCCAATCAGGACAGAATAGGGAGGAATGAGTAGAGGAGAGGGAAGAAGGGACTAAGGATGGGGTAAAGGGGCCCATGTTGCGGTGGAAGGTAGTGTCTCTGAATGACAGAAGCCTGAGAAATAAAATGGCTAAGATGCAGGCGCTTAGCTGACAGAAAGGTGGACATAGCAGCCATCACAGAGACATGGGCCATACCAAACCATGACTGGGACCAAGGAGCTACATAGTGCTGGACACATCCCAGAATGGATTCCTGACACAGGGCCTCATGGAGCCCACTAGGAAAGGGCTGTACTAGAGTTGGTCCTGTCCAACTCTGGGCATGTCCAGGATGTAAGGTGGAAGTGCCACTTGCAGGAAGCAACCGCCATGCAGTGTGATTCCACTTGGACATGGTTAGAGGGATGGTGAGGACCAAGATAAGGGTTTCTGATCTCTGAGAGGCTGACTTTAATAAGATGAGAGGAATTTAGTAGGACACCTTGCTGGGATCAGTAAGGAGATCGAGGTGGAACAGAAGAAAAAATTACCTACCTTAGTAATATTGTTTCTTCCAGGGAATCCTTCAGTTACTTGTCTAATGCAGATATGCCAGCTGGGTTCAGCTGCCCTGGAGGTGGAGTCTATGCTAATGATTGCAGGAATTAGCCAATCAAGAGAAAGAGGGAGAGTGCTGCCTGTAGATGCCTGATAGGACTCAGTCAAATTCATTTCGAAGCTGGGGGCAAAAGCCCCAAAAATCCTAACTTTAGCTAGTACTAGCGAAAATACAAGAAGGAAAAAGAAACCACCATCAGCTAGAACTATGCAAAAGGAAAATGTGCATTACCAAACAGTAAAAACTCAATAGTAAGAAAAATTTGGCACAAGTAGGGACTGCAGAAACTAAACTCAGCCAGGCTGTATGGGGAGGAGGTTGTGTGAGGTCAAGAATACCAAAGGATCCCCTGGAAGAAACAATATTACTAAGGGAGGTAATTTTTCTTCTCACCCCAGGAATCCTTCTATACTTCACTAATGTAGATTACAAAGCAGTGGAGGAACAGAACCTACTTTGGAAAGAGGTTCTGCAGGACTGTGTGCCAAATTTGGCATCTTATCTGGACTATAACATCCAAGCAATAGTGCTTAGTGAAGGTATGCACAGTCTTCCAGGTAGCTGCTTTGCAGATATATCAAGCATGGAATGTCCTTGCAGCTGCCACTGAGGCTGCAGTGCCCTGGTGGAGTGGGTCCTGAGGCCTTGAGGTGGCTGTTTGCCAGCCTTACTGTAACAGAATTGATGCAAGAGACCATCCATCAAGAGATAGTCCTCTTGGAGGCTGGCCTGCCTTGCTTACTTCGCCATTGGTGAGGAAGATCTGGGAATGAGAGATCCTGAGCTGCTTAGTATGCTCCAGGTAGTAGGTCAATGCCCTTTAACATCCAAACTGTGGAGCTTGCACTCACCAGGAGTGGATTTGTCTGTGAAAAGACAGAGAGTGTTATGGATTAATTCAGGTGAAATTCAGACACTACCTTGGGGAGGAATTTTCTTAGTCCTGAGAACTACTTTATCTTTGTGGGAGAGAATGTAGTTAGGTTCCTTACAGAGAACTTGTAGCTCAGAAATCCTAGGGTTACTAGACTCCTCTTTACCAGGATATGTCCTCTTTTCCAGCTGCCAAATATTTTCATGTACCTTCTATCCTGTTATATTATTATTTTACTCTCTCCTACTCAGGACCTCCTTGTAAATAAGCTATGAAGGTGGTGGAGGCTTTAAACCTATTTACTGGGGTCATGCACAAGGGCTCGTTGGACAAGGGACTAAGTGTCCTCTTTCTGGCATCCTAATCTGGTAAGAAATCCTTCTGGCTGAGGTGATGGCTATTAGGAAAACAGTTTCCAAGTGACATACTTTAAATCTGCAGAAACCATGGGCTCAAAGGGGGGGCTCCATGAGCTTAGCTATACACAGGTTCAAGTCCCAGGAGAAACAGGGTCCCTAAGTGGGGGCTGAAGGTGCAGTAGGCCTTTAAAAAATGTTTTGGCTGGCCCGGTGGCATTGAGGGTTGCGTGCTATATGCCACACCTCACACCACGCCAGCAACCCAGGTTCGGAATGGACTCGGTCGCTGGGGGTTGGAGGGGAGGAGGATTAAGCATCCCAAAGGATGTTCTCCTCCTCCTCCTCCTCCCAGTGGTGGGATCTGGGGTGTCTTGCACACCTGATGCACTAGTGCTGGTGGCAGCATGGGCATCGGTGCACAGGCAGCTCTTCAAGAGTCGAGGAGGGGAGGACATTGTGGGCACTTGACTCGGCATGTGTGAGCACGCTGCAGGACTGGATAGTCATCCATGTGCTGACACCCTCAGGGAAGGAGGGACTAAGGTGGAGAAATGGAAAATACACCCTCTCAGGCCAAGATGACAATCGATCCACCTCGGATCACCTACCTGCAGGACAGACCCCATTGTGCAGGCACTCCAAGGAGAAGGAGTAAGGTAGGAAGGAAAGATAACATAGAAACATAGAAACATAGACTTTGATGGCAGATAAGGACCACTAGGCCCATCTAGTCTGCCCATTTCCTACCTACAGGATAGGCTGCAGATCCTAGTTAACCAACAGCCTATATCTTCCTGTCCCCCACAAGAATTGCCTTATGTCTGTCCCATGCATTCTTGAATTCTCCACAGTTTTAGACCCCACAACTTCCTCAGGAAGGCTGTTCCATGCATCCACCACCTCTCTGTGAAATAATACTTCCTCACATTGCCCCAGAACCGCCCTCCTTCTATCTTTAAATTGTGTCCCCTTGTTCTTGCAAGTCACTTTTCATCCTTTCCACGCCTCCTTGTGTATCAACCCTGTTGCAGATCTTTGTGTCATCTGCAAAAGGCATACTTTTCCTTCCAGTCCTCTGCAATGTCACTGATGAAGACATTAAAAGGACTGGACCCAATACTGAACCCTCACGGTACCCCACTAGTAACCACCCTTTCTTCAGAGTGGACTCCATTTACAATTACCTTCTGTGTCCTGTTGTCCAGCCAATGTTTTACCTAGGCTACCACCCTGGGACCCACTCCCAGGCTGGTTAATTTGACTAATAATCTTTTGTGTGGGACTGTGTCAAATGCCTTGCTAAAGTCTAGGTAGGCCATGTCCACAGCCCCTCCCTGGTCTACTACTTTGGTCACCCAGTCAAAGAAATCTATTAGATTCTGCCTGACATGACCTTCCCACTGTGAACCCATGCTGCCTTGGATCCTGTGCTCCACTGACCTCTAGGTACTCAACTATTCTTTCCTTCAGAAGTGACTCCATCACTTTCCCTACCACAGAGGTCTAACTGACAGGTCTGTAGTTTTCTGCCTCTGTCTTGGTCCCACCTTTTGTGAAGGGAATCACATCCGCCTTCCTCCAGTCCTCGGTACCACACCATCCTCCCATGATTTATTAAAAGAGTAGCCAGTGGTTTCACTAGTTCTTCCTTAATTCTTTTAGAATTCTGGGGTGAATTCCATCAGGACCCATTGCTTTGTCCACCTTCAGTTTTAGGAGTTCTTGCAGAACCCTTTCTTCTGTGAAAGGACTGGGATCGACCCCCTATCAAGAGTGCTTCTGTTAATTGGATTAGGCACTTCCCTCCTCTTTTGGAATACTGAGCAGAAATATTCGTTCAGTATTCCTGCTTTTTCACTATCCCCTCTGCCCACCCACCGCTCATTCTATTCAGCCTCACTATCCCTCCCTTTGTCTTTCTACGCCGCTGATGTACCTATAAAGGGTTTTATCCCCTTCTTAACTGAGTTGGCTATCTTTTCCTCAGTTTGGGCCTTTGCTATTCTGACTTCCTCCCTGCTTCTTTCTGCCTTAACTGGTACAGCTCTCTGTCCTGCTCCTTCTGTGTTTCCTTATACTTCGGAATGCTATCTTTTTTTCCTGACTTTCACAGCCACCTCTCTTGAGAATCATGGTGGCTTTTTCTTTCATTTTGATTTGTTTATTTGCTTCACACAAAGGCTTGTTGCCTCTGTGATGGCAGTTTGATAATTCCCCATTGTTGCTCCACACCTCCTTCTAGCCTGTTTGCTAGTGCTTTTCTGAGGCACTCTCCCATCTTGCCAAAGTCAGCCCTCCTAAAGTCCAGTACCCTCACTTTTGTATGGCTTGACTCTGTAGCTGAGTTTAACGTGAACCACACTGTTTGATGGTCACTTGTCCCCAGATGGCAACCCACTTCTAGATCTGAAATCCTCTCACTGCCCCCGCTTGAGAGCACGAGGTCTAAGATTGCTCCCTCACGAGTGGGTTCCGAAACTAGCTGTCTAATGCCTGCCACCTGTAGGGCATCAAGAATGGCCCTGCTCTTGGATGTGGCTGCAGCAAATGTGCTCCAGTTAACATCTGGCATATTCAGGTCTCCATCAACAGTATCTCCTTTTTCTGCCATTCTAAGAATGCCTTCCATCATATCCTTGTCCATTCCTTCCCTGACATGGGGTCTGTACACAACCCCTGAGCGGATTGTGGTGCCTTTCCAGTCTCCAAGGTGACCCACAGTGCCTCCTCTCCTCCCCATTTACTCTTTTGTTCAGTTGCTTTTATCCCTTCCTTTACATAGAGAGCTACCTCCCCTCTTCTCCCCTGCCTGTCTCTCCTGTAGGTTATGTACCCTGGTATGTTAACATCCAGTCATGGTTCTCTGTGTACCATGTTTCTGTGACTGCTACTGATATCCAGGCATCCCTCTTCCATTAAGGCCACCAGCTCAGGGAGCTTGTTGCCCAGACTACGGGCATTGGTACTCATTACCTCCATTTCCTGATGGCCTTACCCCTTTTGCCCCATCCATGTCCTTCTTGCCTTTGTCACTTTCTCCATTTACCACTGCCCTTCTCCCTATCGACACCTCCATGTTGGTGTTTGCTGCACTTACTACCGATAAAGGAGTAAGCCTGGCACTGTAGGGGAAGATTCTGGGAGGGACCAGTAGGGATGATCAGAGGTCTGAAGGAGTGGCATGGGGGAGAAAAAAAACTTTTGAAAGTGGGGTGAGAAATTACTGATTTTCCTTCCTAGCTGAAATGTAGGCCAAAATAGCTGCCAAGTGAACCTTCAAAGAAGAGGGCTCTGAAGCCTGCAAATGCACCAAGTAGTCCAGCAGAGGGGCAGGCTGGCTTGCAAGTGGATTTGCCTGTCTTTATACCAGAAGAAAAATCTCTTTCATTTTACAGCATAAGTCTTTCAACCAACATGAAGTCTTGCTGTAGTCTGACTATTTAGCCCCAGCACTCAAACTGCCCCAGAGAGTAGAGGGTTAATTTCTATGCAGAGTATAGAACATTGAGCTTGAGCTCGTTTCAGACCTCTGTCTGCTGCACTTTGAAGTGCAACCATCAGATTCTTTACTTAGCGAACTGAACAGTCGCTCAGAGATTTCTCCTTTGCTTTGCGATTCAAAGTCGGTTATAAGTCCTCGGTTTTACCAATTACTTTTGCAAGTTTCGGTTCAGATCTCTGTCTGTGGTACAGTAAGTACTAGGTAGTGAACTAGACAGAGTAAACTTGTGAAATTGTAAAATTGATTTTTCGACCGGTTCAGCTGAACCGGCTTTTAGTGAATTATATATTCTGTCTTTGTTTGTAAAGGTTACTAGTCCTTATTGGTTTAAAAAACACATTTTCTTGTGTTTTTTCCAATACCCGTGACACGTGTTAGAAACCCGATAAGGGTATCTTGCCTGCTTGTTTGCCATAAAAGGGTAAGTCTGTGGTTAGGATGGCTACGCCTGAAAAACCCAAAAGAAAACCGGGCCCACTGGGTTTCGACACTGCAGTGTGTGTGGGAGGTCTTTGCTAAGGTTGATCCTCACACCACCTGTGTTTATTGTCTGGGGTTTGACCACCTTGATTCAGACTGCCAAATCTAAAATGTCCCTAAGTCTACCAGGGAAAAAGATTAGGTAGGCTTAGGGAAAAGGAGGCCGAGAAGTTCGCTGACCCGGATGGCCAGCCCGGTTCGGTTCCGACCGAACCTGAGGGAGTGCCCTCTGACCTGGGTGATACTTCTTTGGGCAGAGGAGAGCTGATCCTGAGGGATCAGTTCCTACAAAAGAAAAAGAAAAGAAAAATCGTCCGGTTTGGATCCACAGACCCGTTTCCAACATGAAGAGATTGCCAGAGCGATAACGACTGTAGAATCGCCGCCAGTTTTGTCTGATCCGGCACCTTCTGGCAGGTGCTCGGTTTGGTCGGTTCCTCTGGTTCAAGATTATGCCCCTGAAGAGTTCTATGAACTGGATTTGAGGGGATGAAGATTATGATGATGATGATGATGATGACGATGGTGTGGAAGGTCTGGATGAGCCCATTGAACCGGACATCTCCCCAGACAGGCTTTCTGATGTTCCCTCCTAGGCTTTCTGAGTCCTCTTCCCACTACAAGTTTTACAGGAAAGTGGCAGAAACCCTCCAGCTCCCTGTGGAAGAAGCTGTAGAGAAACAAGAGGAACCTGATTATGTGGAGATGATGGACATCCCAGAGTCCAAGAGACTATCTATTCCCTTCATAAGTCTTTTGGGAAACAGACACAAGATTTAAAAACCCAAATTCTGTACCTCTTGTTGACAGAAGGATGGACAAAGGGTACACCTTATCAGGTTCAGGTACAGAGTACTTGTATCAACAATGCAGCCATGTTGGGTTGTGTAGGCTGCAGCCTGTGATAAGGCTAATTTACCCTTGGCTTCACCCTCCCAGATAAAGACTTTGGAAGCTGGATGCTATGGCAAAGAAACAGTACATGGCATCCGCCTTGGGACTTAGACAGGCTAATTATATGGCCCATACAGCCAGGCACCAGAAGTCCAGGTGGGACACTGTACTGAGCACTGGCTAGCAGGCCTCCCCCAGCTAGCCTCGGAGCTGGAGGGGTGGCTGCTGATGGATTGAGGCATCTAAGGTACAGTTCCTTGCTGCTGTGGACTCCAACGATGTGTCATCTAGAGTCATGGCTACATCTGTGGCTCTTCGGAGAATGGCTTGGCTCAGATGTATTAGCCTCTCACAGGACACCCAGGCTAAGGCCATGGATTTTCCTGTGGTGGGTAATTCTGTGTTTGGGGAGCAGACAGAGAATTACATGAAAAAGATGGATGAGTATAGGACCACCTATAGTAGTGCACAGGCCAAGGAGAGGAGGCAACTCCTCAAAGGCAGCAAGCTAGGGGCAGGAGCAGGCCTTTCATAGGCCTTTCTACAACACAGGCCTCTTCTCCCTTTCCTCAGAGGTGTGCTTCAGAGGGAGAGGCAGAAGGGGATGAGCACGGCTGCATCCACCCTCAATCTAAGGCTCCTACCAAGCAGTCACCCTGATGTGTCAGCCCAGGTCGACTCTCCATTCCTGTAGGAGGCAGGCTGACTTACTGCCCAGGACTGGATGTCTGTTACCTCTGACAAGTGGGACCTGGAGGTGGTAAGCCAGAGGCTGGTTCTCAGCTCAAATTTCCAAAGCTGAGGCCAGATCTTTTCCACCTGAAGCATCTCTGAAACCACTGCCCTGGAGGCAGAGGTTTCATCTCTACTGGCTCTAAGGGCTGTAGAGAGAATTCCTACATTGCACAGGAGCAAAGGTCTGTACTCCAGGTACTTCCTTACCTCAAAAAGACAGGGAATGGCGACCCATCCTAGACTTAAGATACCTGAACAAATATCTTTTAAAACCAAAATTCAAAATGGTGACTCTAGGAATAATCTTCCTCTCTAAGGTCAGAGGACTGGCTAGCCTCCTGGACTTAAAAGATGCCTACTTTCACATTCCCATCAGGTGCTCCCACAGAAAGTACCTCAGGTTTGAATTGCCTTCAGGCCATTATCAGTTCAAAGCTATGCCCTCGTCCTGACATCAGCTCCAAGGGTATTCACAAAATGCCTAGCAGTAGTAGTGACCTTTTAAGAAGCAAAAATATTTCCATATTTCCATACCTGGACGACTGGCTCATTGTGGGTCAGTCCCTCAGACCAAGTCAAGTCAGACCTGCAAGTGACTCAGCAAGTGCTCACTTCCCTAGGATTCCTTCTCAATCTTCCCAAGTCAGTTCTCGAGCCTGTACAGCTCCACACCTTCATTGGGGCAGAGTTGGATACAGTCAAAGAAGAGCTTTTCTTCCCTGGAAAGGGCAAGGGCTATTGTAGAGCTGGCTTCTTCATTCCACCTTCTGGTCTCTCAGCCAGCAAGGCACTTCCTTCAGCTTCTGGGCCACATGGCAGCTTCTACAGCAGTGGTCCAAGGGCCAGATTTCAGATGAGGGACATTCAGTTTCACCTGAGGGCCTTTGGTATCAAAAGAAAGATTCTCTAACCAAACTAGTTCCAGTGATCAGACTCTGATCCAGGCTCTCCAATGGTGGCAGGATCAGAGCAACCTCAGGCAAGGAGTCCCATTCATCACTCAGTCTCACTCTGTGGTCCTAACCACAGATGCTTCTCTATTGGGAGGGAGCCATCTGGGGCTCTCACAGCCCAGGGACTGTGGTCCCTCAGGAATCCCTTCATCATATCAATCTCTTGAACTCCAGGGCGGTCTTTCTGGCCCTGCAAGCTTTCTCTCAGTCAGTGCAGAACAAGGGTGGTTCAGGCCAGGACAGACAACACCACCACCATGTAGTACATCAACAAGCAGGAGGCACTTATCCACGGCCTTGTGCATGGAAGCCATGACATTGTGGTCCCTAGCTTATTCTCTGCAGACCTCTGATAGCAGTCCACCTTCCAGGGAAGGACAATGTGCTAGCAGATGCATTGAGCAGGAACTCCGAGGCCATACTGAATAGTCCCTGGACCCTCTGGTATTGAAAGTGATTTTTTCAAGATGGGGCACTCCAGAGATAGATCTCTTTGCAGCCCCAGACAATCACCAACTTTCTGTTTTGTTGCAGACCGCCAGTCTTGGGCTCAGTCCTCTGGATGCTCTGATTTTGAACTGGGAAGGGAAATTTCTATATGTCTTCCTCCTTTTCCTCTACTGTTCAAGGTTCTGGTCACAGATAAGGTCACAACCCTGCAAAGTGATTCTGATTGCTCCAGACTGGGCCAGGCAGCCTTGGTACCTTCCTATTGCTGTCCCTAGCAGTCCATCTTTCCTGTCTCTTCCCAGGAATTACAACCTGTTAACCTCCTCTCAGGGAGGATTTGTACCCAAATCTTTGGTCTCTCAGTCTCAAGGCATGGCTCTTGAAGAGTTAGAGTATGCAGATTTGCATCTGTCCCAAGAGGTTCTGGATAGTCTCAAAGCCTCTCAAAAGCCTGCCACCAGACAAACTTATAACTCCAAATGGAAAGATTCAGCATTTGGTGTTCCAAGAAGATATATCCCCAGACACTGCTGAATTGTCTACAGTTCTGGATTATATGTTCATCTTAATGGCTAGGCCTCAGACCAGCTACTCTCAAAGTACATTTGTCAGCTGTTTTGCTTTTCTGTCAGTGGAAAGCCTTCCTCACTGTCCCTGTCCACTGACCCTGTATTCTGTAAATTTTTCAAGGGATTGCTTCATACCAATCCCCCTTTAGGATCCTGCCCCTGCTTGGGATCTTAATGTTTGCATTGCTCAGCTTATGCAACCCTTTGAGTTTTATCTTCAGCAGAGCTGAAGTACTTGACTTGGAAAACTGTGCTTTGGTAGCTATTACCTCTGCCAGGCGTATCAGTGAATTGCAAGCTCTGTCAGTGGAGCCTGATTTTATCTCATTCCATAGAGATAAGGTGGTCCTTAGAACTATTAGGAAGTTTTTATCTAAAGCGTTTCAGATTTACATCTGAATCAATCTATGTCTCCTGTGTTCTTCACTGATCATTCTTCTTCAGAAGAAAGAAGTTTACACAGTTTGATATTAAAAGAGCCCTTAGTTACTACATTGAGCCTACAAGGCTCACAGGTTTGACTTCTCAGTTGTTTCTCCTTATGGGTAAGTGGAAGGCAAACCTGCCACTAAGAGAACTATTGCCAGGTGGATTGTCTCTTGTATTCAATTCTGCTATGAGAAGCTAGGCAAAATACCTCCTCAGGCCTGAGGCTCATTCGACTAGAGGTGGCCAGGATATTCCTTTGCTAGAGATATGTAAAGCAGCCACCTGGAGAACAGTCCATACATTTACCAAGCTTTACTCCCTGGACATCCAGGCTAGGGGTGATGCTCGGTTTGTTACAGCAGTACTGCAGAGCCTATTCCCAAGGTAGGTTCGATTCCTCCTCCATGGAAATACTGCTTGGTAGTCTGTAATAGTCAGAATACAGCAAGACTTATGTTGTTTGAAGAAAAAATTACTCACCTTAGTAATTATGTTTCTTCTAATGGAGTCTTGCTGTATTCTGACCTCCTCCTGCTTCCCTCTCAGAACCTGTTTTGGGAAGTGGCTGTAGGAGGCAGTGTTGCACCTAGGGTGTATTTGGGCACCCTCCTTTTAGAGAGGGGTGGGTTATATTATTAATTTAACAGTCTTAAGTTGTTCGCTACCTGTTTTTAATTTTGATTTCTTGGCTTGAGTCTTTGGGGATCCAAAATATTTGGTTGCCATTTGCTAGTAAAATGTTATAATTTCACATAGTAGTTAGTATTAGTTTGTAAGAATCTGATGGTTGCACTTCAAAGTGCAGCAGACAGAGGTTTGAACTAAGATCGAAGCTCAATGTTCTATGCTCTGCATAGAAATTGACCCTGTATTCTCTGGGCAGTTTGAATGCTGGGGCTAACTGCAATAGTCAGAATACAGAAAGACTCCGATTAGAAGAAACATAATTACTAAGGTGAGTATTTTTTTCTTATGGTGCTAGGTTTCTGAGTCAAAGTATTCTGATAACCTGTTCAGAATACTGAGCATCTGGAACTCTAGCTCTTCAAGTATCTAGCTTTGAGGTGAAGGGACCTATGCTGGGGTAGCTATCCCTGTCTGAGGCAGGATCAGGAGACTGTGGCTCAGGGGCAAAATTGATTGTTTGACTGACAGAGCAAGGAGCAGAGAGCACCAAAGCTGCCTTGCTCAGCCTGGGGCCACCAGAATCATGGTGGCCGACTGGTTCCTCACGCTTCAAGAGAACCCTGAGGATCAAGGGAAGGAGAGAAGGTGTGCAGAAACTTTCCCTCCAATCCAGGAGTCAGGGCATTCACTGGTACTGTGCCCAGGCTAGAGGCCTGCAATAGAACAGAGGAGATGGTGAATGAGGTTGGAGGCAAAGAGGTTCATCTCTGGAGTGCCCCACCTCCTGAAAACTGTGGCCAGTACTTTCTGTTCTTAGGGTCCACTATTGCTGGCCCTGTCTAATGCGACTGACAGCTGCCTGCAGCACATTGTCCTTGCCTGGGATGTGAATGGCAGAAAGATGTATGTTCAAGGAGTAAGCCAGAGACCAGATCTTCATGGCATCTGTGCAAAGGTTTGTGGATCTTGTGCCCCTTGCTTGTTGACATAGAACATGGCTATGGTGTTGTCTGTCCTGATTTGACAGATCCCCTTAGCTGGTGAATCTATGGCTTTGATAGCCAGGTATATGCCTGAGCTTTAGCAGATTTATGTGGCACCTGGACTCCTTGGGGTCCACACCCTGCTTATGGACTGCTCTGCTAGATGAGCTCCCTGCCTAGGTGGGAAACATCTGTAGTGAGTACTTTGGAGGGTTCTTTCTGTTAGAAAGGGACCCTTCACTGAGGTTTTCCTTGTCTTTCACCAGTACAAGCCTTGCAGCAGGGTCCTTGTGACTGGAATGAGCTTCAAGACAGAATCCTTTTCTGAGACCAGTGTGCCCTCAAATGGTACTGTATGTCCCTCAACTGAAATCTGTCACCCGGGACTACAGCTGTAGAGGCCATGTGGCCCAGAAGCTGAGAAAGTGTCCAGCTGGCCTTGGCTGACCCAGGACAAAGGAATTCGCCAGATTTTGAAGGTTGTGCACCTGTCCAATGGAAGCAGAGCTTTGCCTTGTTTTGTGTCCAGCTCTGCCCTTATGAACTATAGTAGTTGAACTGTGGTTCAAGATTTTTCTGACTTGATCAGGAAGCCCAGGAACTCCAGGGTGTGACGTGGAGGCCAAGGGATTCCCTGACTTCTTGGGGAGACTTGCCCACAATCAGCCTGTCATCCAAATAAGAGAAAGACAGGTACCTCCTGTCTTCTACAATATGCCGCCATCACTGCCAGGCACTTTGTAAAGACTCTGGGAGCTGAAAAAGGCCTAACGCAGAGCTGCAAACTGGTAATGACCAGAGGGCAGTCTGAATCTGAGAAACTTTCTGTGAAGGCCTTATTGAGATATGGAAGTAGGCATCCTTGAGATCCAGAGAGGCTAGCCAGTCTTCCTTTTGCAAGGAGGGATCACCTCTGGCAGGGTGGCCATTTTGAATTTTGGGTTGTACGGATGCTTGTTCAGAAATCTGAGGTCTAGTCTTGTTGTCAGTCCCATTCTTCTTCTTCTTCTTCTGGGTGAGAAAATATCTGTCAAGAGTCATTTCTGCACTGGGAAAAGGAACTCTTCCCCAGCTTTTGCTGACAGGAGAGACTTACCTCTAATTTCAGTAGGATTTTTTCTGTGGGAGTTAGGGATTTTAAAGTCTTGTGGCCCTGCTGAGTGGGAAATTCTTTGAACTGCAGGGCAAGACCTTGCCCCACCACCCCAGCACCTACTTGTCTGTGGTGATGAGATGCCATTGGTGGAGTGTGGGTTAGCCATCCTCCTACTGGTGAAGTGGGGGAGACCGAGGCCTGCAGTCAGGGATTTTGTTTGGTTTGAAGTTTTGTGGAAGGGTGGAAGCAGCACATGCCTAAGGTCTCCTGTTCCCCCAAAGAAGCCTCTCATCTGAGAGTAATCTAAGGCCATAGGCATTGGCATAGGACAGAAAGCTCTAGGATAGTAACCTTCTACCCGCCCTCTAGTTTGGGGTTTGTAGGAGGTAGAGGATTTTCTTTAACCACATTACTCTGATAGGTGGTCTTATACTCCTCCTTGTCTTCATGTAAGTCTCTGTTTTGTCTCCAGATATTATTATTATCACAGGGAAAATCCACAGCCTTAGTTTGGGTGTCCTGGGAGAGCTGGTAGACCTTAACCAGGCAAACCGTCTAAGGAGATAGCATGAGCCATGGCCTAGATGCAGTGTCATTAGCATCCACAGCCATATAAAACTGGTATTTTGTGGCTTCTAAAGCTGTTTTAACAATTTTGCCAATTCCTGAGCCACTTTATCTGGGTTTGCTGGCTGACTGCCAGGACAGAGTTCCAGAGAGTCTTTTGATATCGAGCTGCGTGAAGCCATGTAAGTTACAGAGGCGAAGCATTAATGAGGCTGTGGTATAAGATTTCTACTCATAGTATCTAACTCTTAGAGTCTTTTCTGGGGCTGTGAGGAAACAGCCACCTTTGCTTTGTCACAAGTTGCCGCCTGCACCACTCCTTCATGATCTCGTGTGTATAAAGTTATTCAGCATTGGATTTAACTAGCTGATACTTCTTTTTCTTATCCACCCCTAGTATAGAAGTGTGGTTTTGGAGAAGTGTTAAAGTAGCCTCTTCAAAGGAGGAGCAGTTTGTTAGGAAGGAGGAAGACCCAGTATGTCCAAATAGTCTTCCTCCTCCTCCTCCTCCTCCTCCTCTTCCTCAGAGGACTCCTGAATAGAGAGGTCAAGAGTTTCCACCATGTGTTGAAGAAAAGTAAAATGAGAGGAAAAATCCTCCTGGCCATGGTTAAAATCTTGGTCAGGGTTTCTTCAGAATCTAGGGGTTCACCCTCCTCTTAACATCATCCCCTCTTAGAAAGAATAGGAATGGGGGCCAGCTGGGGCTCCGAAAAAGAACCCATAGCCTGCAAGGTTTGATACAGATGCCAAGCCTTAGCTAGTTCCTCCACAGAGGAAATATCTTTTTGTGGCACTTAGCTTCCCTTTGCTTGTTAGCGAGGTGTGTGTGGGGACAGTGATATGTTTGTCTTTTGTTTCTTTTTTGCAGGCACTGAATCAGAAACCTGCTGAGAATGCCTTTTTGGCTTGGTCATTATTATTATTTTTCTCCAACTTATTTTCTGTGGGTTCTTACAGGACCTGTCTTTATTTTGTAATGAGAGGAGGTCCTCTTCTGGATTTGTAATGGAGGAGAGACAGTCTAAAAGCTATTTATCTTTTTTTTTTTTTACATTTATTAATTTGTTTTGTATTTCCTCTCCTCTGTTGTTTCTTTCTTTTTTTTTAGCCCTGAGGCTTGTTGCTGTTGAGAATAACTGTGAAATGTCACCCCAAGGAATAGAATGGCCCCAAAATCTGAATAAAATAGTGTCAGTCCACAGTCACCAGGGAGACTGCACAGAAAAAAATATGGGCCTAAAGTAAACAGGGTGCCCTGACTCAGTAAATAGGAGACCCAGGAGTTCAGAGAGAGGGGGAGAGAGAGAGAGGGGGGAGAGGGAGGAGGGAAGAGAGAGGAGAGAGAGAGAGAGAAAGAGGGGGAGAGAGAGAGAGAGAGGAGGAGGGAGAGGGAGAGAGAGAGAGAGAGAGAGGTTATGAGGAATGAGAGAAAATGACCTTCCTGCTGAAAAAATTAAGTAAATGTAGGAAAACATTAAAAACAAGCATTTGTCAATGCCGAATGTTGCTTGCTTGTATGTGCTGTTTAGGCATTTGAAGTGATAGTTCCATGCCTTCCTCCAAGACATCCACTGTGTCTTTCCGCTCAGTATTCAGAGATGAGTGGGAGGGGCAAGGGCCACAGCAGTACAGCAGTTGCCAAGGGGGTAGAGGTGGGCAATAGTCCATTCAAAGGCAAAAGAGTTCTGCAGGAGCTCACTAAATTGAAGGTGGACAAAGCGATGGAACCAAATGGCATACGCCCATGATATTAAGAGAACCGCGAGGAGATAGCAGTCCTCTGGCAGCCATGTTCACTGAGTCATTCAGCACGAGTGAATTGGAGGAGGGCACATGTGGTCCTCTACACAAGTCCGCAGCAGGGAGGAGGCAGGGAACAACAGGCCATTCAGCCTCACCTCAGTAGTGGGGAAGATCATGGAGACATTGCTTAAAGAAAGGATAGTGGGGCATCTAGAAGCTATCGAGGCCCAGGACCACAGACAACATGGATTCACAGTGGGACATCATGTCAGACAAATCTGGTTGATTTTTTGACTGGGTGACAAAGGAAGTGAATCAGGTGGGGCAGGACAACGCTTACCTTGATTTCAGCAAAGCCTTTGACACCATCCCATATAGGAGGCTGATAAACTAGCTGGGTAGGCTGAGCATGGGGAAAGGGTGGTAAACTGGGTAGAAACTGGCTAACAGACAGGAGGCAGAGAGTGGTGGTAAATAATGTGCAGTCTAGGGAGAAGGGGTGACCAGTGGGTGCTGCAGGGATCGGTCCTGAGGCCAGTCCTGTTCAATGTCTTCATTAGTAACATTGCAGAACATCTGAAGGAATTTTTTCACCAATTTTCAACATAGCCATTTTAAGACCTCTGCTCATGAACAGTGTCACTGTGATTTTCTTAATCTGTCCCAAACATTGATTGTGCACACCGATCGCGCATTGTGCACTACATGCACGGAACACATTTTGGGTGAGATGTAAAATGACAGCTCTACTGCTCTTAAGGAGGTGTGGTAAAATGGCAATGTTGAAAATCTGGAGTGCAAATATTAAAAATTTGGAACTTACGAAGCGTATGAGGAACTGTGCAACGACACTCAGAAAACAGTCATTTTTAGGACATTTTTCACCAGATTTTCAAAATAGCCATTTTAAGACCTCTGCTCATGAACAGTGTCACTGTGATTTTCTTAATGTCCCATATTACATTCTCAAGACACCACCGAGCCATTGTGTACTGCTAAGGGCAGTAGAAAACATGTTTGGGTGAGACAGAAAATGATAGCTGTATTCTCATAAGGAGGTGCTAAATGGCAATGTTGAAAATCTGGATTGAAAATATTGAAAATTGCGAAACTTATGACGCGCATGATCAGCTAACAAATGCTCCTCGTGAAACAGTCATTTTGGGAATTTTTAACCAAATTTTAACATAGCCATTTTTAACACTTCTGCTCATGAACAGTGTGACTGTGATTTTCTTACTTGTCCCGAACATTGATTTACTTCCAACTGCACCATTGTGATAGCTACATGCGTTGGAACACATTTTGGGCGTATGTGAAAATGACAGCTATACTGCTCATAAGGAGGTGTGGTAAAATGACAATGTTGAAAACTGGTGCAAATATTAAAATTAACGAACATAGGAGGCTGCGTGCGAACTGCGCAATGCACGCCAGTAAAACAGTCATTTTAGGATTTTTCATAAGTTTGTAACATAGGCTTTTTGAGATCCCATCTATGAACACTGGCACTGTTATTTTGTTACTCAACTCAAAGGTGATTTCATGCAGTGACATGCTAAATCACCCTTTTGGGCCCGAGTAATGCCATGGACAGTGAAAGACTTCATGGAGAAGGGGTCCCAAAACCCCATGTTGAAAATTTGGTGCCAACATTCCAAAAATGCCTGATATGCAGCAAAGTTGAAAAACCCTATCTATCCCATTATGCAGGCTTACCGGCCTCAGTTCGCGGGTCGGCTTTGAAGAAGAGTGCAGACGTGTCTTGGTCCACCAAGATCGCCGCATCGAGATCTGGAGGTAAGTATGGGTGGGAGGGGTGAGGGAGGCAGGGTGAGCAGGGTGGGTGCGGTTATGGGAGAGGTGCAGGGAAGCGCTGGGGGACAGTTTTTGTGTTTACAGTTTTTGTTCTTTTTTTAATAAGACAACGAGGGACGCTTGCCACGCTGGGATGGGCTCCAGCGTGGCAGCTGGAAGGCTATTTGGGGGCTGGAGCCGACGGGATTGGGCACCCCTGGCCAGCCATAACACATTTTGCCACGCTGGGGTGGGCTTCCAGCGTGGCACCTGGATGCTTTGGGGGTGTGTGGGCCGACAGGGATGTTGCACCCGCCAGCTGTACAGTGTGTGGGGAGGAGGGTGCATGAGCACGCAGTGTGCATGTGTTGTGTGTGGAGGGGGAGCTCTGTTCACTTAAGCGGAGTTCTCCCTTTCAACTGTACGACCACTGCATTTTCAACTGCTGTCATAGACAGCTGCAGCTGTGATTGGGGAACTGGGCTGCACCTGCAAACACACTGACTGAATTGGAAGATGGGTGCCACACCTCCAAACTCGGATGATGGCACTAAGTTTCTTGCACATGCATACAAGCAACATAATGATCATGTGGGAAATGTTAGAAAGTAAAAAGCAAATTGTTTACCTCGGTGCAAATAATTCTCATCAGAAAACGTGCCAGAGCACGAAACTGAAGTTTTCTGCCGATGCAGAAAAAACACAAAAAGGTAAAACGCACTCTAAATGCAGCATAAACAACAAAAAATGAGAAAAACACCAAAAGAAACTATTTCAAGCGAAGTTTGAAGAGAGTGCTCAGGGCAGACTTGTCCAGTCAGTGGAGAAATTAATCTGACTGAGTCATCTCAGGCATGTACAGGCAGCGCTCTCCATCTTTCTCCCAAAAGGCTAATTCCTGCAGTCATGAGCACTGACTCCACCTCTGGGGCAACCAAACCCAGCTGGCATATCTGCTTTAGTCAAGTATTCCAATGGATCTCCTGGAAGAAACAATATTACTAAGGTAGGTAATTTTTCTTCTGTTCCACCTCCATCTCCTTACTGAACCCAGCAAGGTGTCCTAACAGAATTCCTCCCATCTTATTAAAATCAGCCCTCAGAAATCAGAAACCCTTATCTTGGTCTTCATCATCCCTCTGACATGCCCAAGTGGAAGCACACTGTGTGGTGGTTGCTTCCTGCAAGTGGTGCTTCCACCTTTACATCCTGGGCATGCCCACAGTTGGACAGGACCAAGTCTAGCATAGCCTCTCCCTAGTGAGCTCCATGGGGCCCTGTGTCAGGAATCCATTCTGGAATGTGTCCCATAGTATATGCTCTTGGTGCTGGAGGTAGCTGGGATTTTCCAGTCCACCTGGTAGACTGAAGTTCCTATTATTACCGCCTCCTCCTCCTTACCTGGAATTTCTTTTATTTGGGACCCCAGTACCTTGTCTAGCTCCTTGTCCTTTGAAGGTGATCTGTAAACTACCCTCATCCTTAGTCCTGCAGCCCCCGGTGAGAAATGGACCATAATAAAGGAGAGACTGATGGAGGCCACTAGTAGTGTGCAAAATCAAAAAGCAAGACAACCAAGGCCAAAAGCCAAGCTGATTCTGAAAAGAAATGGCAACTGCAATAAGAGAAAAGAAGGCAGCCTTCAAGAGTACAAACATTCAGAATGAGGATAGGGAGGCCTATAGTGCTAAATCAAGAGTGGCAAGCAGAACGAGTTAGAGAGGCAAAGACTGCAAGGAAATATGACTGGCACAGAGAATAAAACTGGGTGAGAAGGCCTTCCTCAAATATATAAGTGAGAAGAGGATATTAAAGATGAGATTATCAGGTCAAAGAGGAGCGGGGTTGGACAGAAGTAGAGAAAGCAGAGATGTTTAAAAGTACTTCTGCTCTGTTTTCACTAGAAAGAAGGACAGACCAGTGCCTCAAGGGACAAGAGGGTAGGGACAGTGAAGAGGAGAGCCACTGATGGTGTAATAGAGGTGAACAGGGTACATAAAGGCCTAAAGGCTCTGAAAGTGGACAAATCCCCAGAACCAGACAGACTACACCTGAGGGTCCTAAGAGAACTGGCAGAGTTGTTGGTAGGGCCCTGGCACACGTGTATAACACCTCTGAGTCTGGGCATGTGCCCTGGGACTGAGATTTCCTCATGTGGTACATCTCCTTAAAAGTGGTCCAAGGATGAACCAGGGAATTACAGGCCAGTCTGTCTGACCTCAATAGTATGGAAACTGATGAAGAAGATCCTGAAGGAAAGACTGGTGGACTTTCCAAAGAAAACAGGCTGCAAGGTGAGAAGCAGCATGGGTATGTGTCGGGGAGGTCCTGCCAGACTATTCTGATTGACTTTTTGACTGGGTGACCAAGACAGTGGAAAGAGGCACAGGATCGATGTCCTGTATCTGGACCTCAGCAAGCCTTTGACTCTGTACTTCATAGGAGACTAGTTGGGAAACTGGAAGATCTGGGGGTAGGCTAAGCTCACTAGATGGATCAAAAACTGGTTGAAGGACAGAAGCCAAAAGTTGGTAGTTGGGAGGGAATTCTCGGAAGCTAGACTGGTGACCAGTGAGGTCCTACAAGGCTCGATGCTTCAGTCCAGTGTTGTTTAACATCTTCATCAGTGACATAGCACATGAGATCAGTGGGCTCAGAGGTAAAATCTGCCTGTTTGCAGATTACAAAAGCTCTATGGGAGGGTGGAGACAGGAACTAAGGGAAGATCTGACTATATCAGAGAGAGTGGCTTTGCATTTGGCAACGGGTTAAATGCTAAAAAGTGCAAAGTTATGCACTTGGAGTGAAGAACCCAGAGACCAAATACTGGTTGGGTGTGCAGATCACCAAGTCTGGGGTGGGTTATCATCAAGAGTGACCTGAAGTACTCAGCACACTGCAGAAGAGCAGCAGCAAAAGCAAATCAGATGCTGAGCTGCAAAGCCAGGGAGATTACCAGTAGGAAGTTGGAGGTCATACTACTATTGTACAGGTAATTGGTAAGACAGCACCTAGAGTAGGTGCGTACTGGTGCCCTTATCTTTAGAATCATGTTAACTTGCTGCAGACAGTCCACAGAAGAGTGACCAAGATGCTGCAGGGCCAGCAGGGCAACACCTATGAAGAGAGGCTCACGGGGCTCAACATGTACTCCCTGAGGACAGAAGGGAGAGGAGGTAAGATCAAGGCCTTCAAATGCCTTGAAGACATTATGGTAGGGCTTCTTCAGTCTTAGTGGGAACAAGTTCATTAGGGGCACAGCCTAAAGCTGGGAGGGAAAGATTCAAAGAGAGAGAGAGAGAGAGAGTGAGATGAGGAAACACTTTTTCACTGAGAGAGTGGTGACCAAGTGAAATGACTTGCCAGTGGAGGTGGTCTCCTGAAAACAGTGGATAGCTTCAAGAGAGGATGGGACAGAATGGAGGGAAAATTGCTGGAGGAAAGGGGAGGGGGGAATGGAAGGGTCAGGGGATTTGGGGAGGAGGCAGGTCTCACTGTAGATACTGGGGACCTACACACTGAAACAGACAAAATAGACCATAAGCATGTTCATATGTATGTTAGCATCTCATATTCAAGAGAATTTGTGTTTGAAAATATTTATCAGTAATGTAAAACACATTGTATAATATATAGAAAATAGTTGTTTTAAGAGTGCTAAAATTGCCAGAATGCACCATTTTACATGTTATTGTTTAAAGTGGACTGTGCTCACAGCCATTCAGCTGGGTTGGGTTGGCCCCTGCTTACGTTATTTTCAAGGCTGTTCCTCCGCTGTCAGTGAGGTGTGTGCTCTATTACTGATTTGAAATCCCAACTGATTTGGACACCTAAAGCCAAGGTAGGGTTTCTACATTTGAATTACAAAGGACTGCCCTCAGATAGCATTCCTCCATAGCTGGTGTAATCCCATTTTATAGCAGGGTAGTTTTGAATACTATTCACTCCTACATACACACAATTTAGAAGTATTTGTGCATTAATACTGCTGCAGAGACCACTTTAACAGTCACAAGAGTTGACTTACTCTCACTCTTAGGGTATGAGACAAAAGCAGAGTGGTTCTGATACTCTGTGAATGTGAATTATTGATTGAAGTTGCTCAATATATATATATATATATATATATGTATATAAACTCCCCAATCTAGCTTGCTTCTTGTCAAAATAAGAGTCTCATGCATAGGAAAGAAGTACTCAATGCCAGCAGTGCTTCCTCAATCTATTATGGAGATCAGAGAAATCACAGTACAGTTAGAGTGAATTATGACATCACCGAAATCAATATTGCCTCATTCATATGCTTAAAGCCTTTCATTGCACATACATGTAATAAAGATGAATGGAGTGAGTGGTCCTGGCCACATTTCTACAGCTTGGTTGTAGCGTGGTTGTAGTTACAGCTCAGACCAGTTTTAGACATTGGGACACTCGTGAGAGACTGAGCAATGCCTCAGAACGAATAGTTTTTAAGCAAATGACTTGAGCTGCAATAAATCGTTTCTCTCTGCCTAGAGAACAGTATATATTTATCTTTTGCACAAATGCAGTGTGAAATGAGGAAGCACTTCATTATCACACCTGAACAACAACAAAGAGGAAAAAGATGGAAATCAAAACATCTGTCTCTGCATCCTTCACAGACTCTTTCACCCTCCCTCTCCCTCCTCTTTTAAACAGATTTTTAATAAAATAACAGCCCCTTGAGACTGCTTCAATCCTGACAGTGTCCCAACATCATTGAGATTCTGTGCACATCCCTTTACCAGCTGCAGTTCCTTGTCTCTGTCTCGATGAAAGCAGGGCTGCCATGGTATCCTATTATACTGCGCTATAAATTAAGCATGTTTTGTACCTGCTGTACACCATTGAACCCCCACGAAAATGACATATTGTATCTTCTGGGTCATCTGGCCATCTTTTCATGCAATATTTTAAAATTATATATATTTAAATTTTAGGCATGATATTTGAGATTTAGGAAACCACAAACTTACCTTAAAGAGTTTAGGACTTCTGTGTAGATCCCAAGAATTCTTGAATTATACTGATACACAGAAATCCACAAAGCTTATCCACCTCAGGCATTCTTAATTTTAAAATAACCCTGGCCATTCCCAAACTGTAACCTCTGGGATACCCACTATCATAACACAGTAACATGCACTGTGCTGCTAAACTGAATATTATTGTTATATTTTAAAGAGCCCTGACAGCATTAGGAAAACACTGAAAAGTAAGATTTATATTCAACTCCATCCCATTTTCTTTATTACGTCATATATTTTCAGTAATTGATTCCCCATTTGCTTTATTACTGAAAACAACTGCATGAAAACAAGATCCTTATCCCTAGATTGTATCTCCTCTGGCTGCTTCTCTACATGACATCACAACCCCCTCTTTATGACATCATATTTATCTCCACAGCAACATAGTTTAATGTCATAAACAGAATTGTGATGTCAGATGTAGGCAGGCAACCAGAGCCAAAAGGGCAGAGATCGTGTATTTATGCAAATAACCTTAATAATAAGGAAATAAGGATGAGAATTATATGATGAAATACAAAATCTAAGCTACATTTATACCTGAATGTTACATTTGTTTCAAAGTTTTCTGAACTGTGTCAGGAGCTCTTTAAAGCTATGTACAGCACAATTTTAGTTGCTAATATTTTTATTTATGTTTGGTTTCATTGTTGTTTGTATTTTTATGTACTGCACCTTGATTTTTAGAAAGGGTTATTTAAATAAATATCTAATATCTACCTATGATATAGTTGCAGGGCAGGAAAGTACTTCAAGTCCATCTTGTCCATTCCTCGTGATGCACGGCAGTGACTAGACCCAGTTTGAGTATCCACGCATACAGTGGCATCCCCAGGATGAAACCCACTTTTTATTTTATTATTCTTTATCGCCCTCCGAGACTCCAGGAGGTACATGCTCTGGCCCGACCCTCAGCTCATCTGCCTCCCAAGGTTCTCCCGTGGATTCCCTCTCTGTGGCAGGGCCAGGTGGAGAGGTGCCGTCAGTCCCCGCCACCTGTTATGGCAAATCTGGTGGCGGGAACAGACTTCGCTGGAACGGTCAGGCCATCACAGATCCATGGAGCTCCGGTCCTTTTTCCACTTTCTCCCTCCCTCCCTCCCTCCATTATAAGCAAGTCAGCTTCTAAGCCTCCGACCTGTACTGCCCTCCAGCTACCGTTAGAGGGCAGTCAGTGGGTGGATGCTAGTCCTTTCCCCAGAGAGAGGAGAGCAGTTCTCCAGATGCTCAATCCTCTCTCCCCCACCAACCCACAGCAGCAAGGCTCATTCCCAACCCAGGTGGCTGGTGTGGCATGGTGTAGTCCAGTGCCTCAACCCTCAGCACCACCGGGCTGAATGAAACCCACTTTTAAGCACTCTGCAGTATAGCTGCAGCAGACCTACTGAATAAGCAATGTAATTTAATGGCAATTAGTCCCTTTTATCATGCAGGAAACTATGGCATTCACTTCATTCTGGCAGTGTCACATTTTCCTGAATGACAAAAGGACTAATTACCATTAATTACTTACTTTATTCAGTAGGTCTGCTGCAGCATTCTGCAGAGTGCTGCAAAATGCTGCAGAATTGTTTCATCCTGGGGATGCCACTGTATCTAAACTTAGCTGCCCTAATTTTACCTTGCCAACATTGTATCACTGTCAGTATTGTTCTCACTCGGTAATCTGTCTAGCCCTGCTTTGAAAGCCTGAACAGTGTCAGCTTCCACAATCTTACCCAGTAGGCTATTCCACATGTTAACCACTTCTGTGTGAAGTAATCAGGGCTGGATTAACAGAAGGGCAAAGAGGCAATGTCCAGGGCCTGAGCTCTGGGGCCCCCTCAATCTTCCCTTCCCTTAACAGACATTCCTTTTTATTTATTTGTTTCCACTTTGCCTGGACTGACTGACCCCTTGGCTTCATGGCAGGATTGTCCCCCTGAACACATACACATGCATACACACACACCACTGACAACTTAAACAAACAAAAAATATTTTTTTCTTTCTTAGCGCCCATCCATAACCATCTGTTCCTGGGAGACAGTGACTGTACAGGGTGCAGCAAAGGACCATTATTAGTGGCAAAACAGGTGGAAGAGGTGAGAGGTCAGGTTGTGCACTTAAAAAGTCTCACAGAGTCACAGCAACACGCCAGCGGGTAGGGAAGCATCAAGTAAGATCGACTGTCACTGACATCAGTGGACACTAACCACTGAGACGGGAGACTCACCAGAAAAGCGTCCCTGCCTGCCTGAGTCAGTCTCACAGTCAGGACCAGCTAGAGAGGCCGACAGTGTTGGTGTCTATGTGAGGAGGAGGGAGAAGCATGTGGAACGATTGACAGTCTGGCTGTGTGCTGAGCTGTAGAGAGAAAGAGAATGGATAAGACTGGATACTTAAGTCGAGACCATTGGGCTAGACAGTGTGTCACTCATGACCACCAGCCATGCTGTAGTGCAGCTGAGGCAGAGCTGTGTGAAGTGTTGAGACTGAGAGCCAGAGGTGGGAGCAAAAGCCATGCCAGTGCATGCAGGTGCCTGTGCAGCACTCAACAAGTCTGTGATCTGTCAGACCAGCCTGCCATAACTGGAGTCTGACTGTTTCATAAATAAATATATTCCTCCTAGTGTGTTTACTGATGTTATCTGAGCACCATGTGAGTGAAAAGTGTTTACAGTTACAAATGTAGAGAATGTCATGCCACTCGTGAGGAAAACAGAGGAGATGCATGTAACGATAATGAATATAAGGAGGGTATAACAGACTCCTGTGTACTGTAGTAGGATGCGGGCAACTATCAAGGATGTATACCACCTGCATTCAGCTGCACAACCTGCTATAGATTGAAGGTGGGACTCAAGCTCAGTGTTGCCAGTGGTGGTGTCTATAATGGGACCAGGAACTAACTTGACTAGCAAAGAAGCGGTAGGTCATGCTAGTATAGTGCTTCCTCACTATAACGAACCTTGATACAGTGAATTCATGGTTATAATGAATGTACAGTGTGGCTTCCTGACACAGGCAGCTGATTAAGCTGACCACTAAGTAAAAGCGAATCCATTAAAAGCTCATCACTTAACTGCCTACAATGTAGCTTGTGAGTACTGTAGTTAAGTGACAGTAATTAATGAAATCAGTTATGGCAGGTGTGTCATTTGAACATACCTACTCCCCAAAACTGCACTGAAATCATGGGATGGTAGAATAAAAATCATTTTTCACCAAAATGCAGCATTCTGTATCCTGCCATTGGATGGTGGTATTATTGCCACATTCAAAAACATTAAAGAAATCGCTTTCTCAGTGATCTTGCTGCCCAAACTGAATCTGTTACAGCCTTTCTAAAAGCACTCACTCTGAAAGATGTTGTTCACCTCTCCGGTGAAGCATGGGCTGCTGTTTTAGTGGCCACAATCAGATGCTGTTGATGCGACTCTGGGTCCAGCTCTCAACAAACCAGACACTGCCACTGAAGAAGATGAAGTCAATGACATCATCGAGATCACTAAACTTTCCACAGATCTCAACATTTTAGAGCATCCCAAAGCAGCTCAGGAGCTCGTCAATGACTGGTTGCTTAGTGATAACACGCTAACAACAACTGAGCAGCTCACTGATGACAAGATTGTGGTCATGGGTCTTGAATTGTGCTCTAGAACACAGTTAGTCCCAGGTTTCAAAGAAAAGATTTCTCTGAGATAAAAAATGAATGTTGGGTTTTAGAAGAAACTGGGCATATTGCCAGACAGATGAGCAATACGCAAATGGGGCTAGAAAAGCAGTGGGCTGTTTGTGTGTCCCTGAAGCATGCCTGTGAATATGAGGGAACACTTGCACCCAGTCACGGTGAATAGTGTACAGACACAAGGGTTAAGGGACACAGGGACATCCCTGACACTGGTAAAGGGATCTGGTAGAGCCTGGTCAGCTTATACCCAATAAATTTGTAACTGTACAAGGGTTAACCGGTGAGGAGAAAGCATTGCCACTCGCTAGTGTTCTCCTAGACTGGGGGTGAAACAGAGGAACTGTACAACAGGTGGCTATAGCCAAAACTTTAGCAGTTGATGTCATCCTTGGCAACAATCTCAAACAGGGTATGGTGTGCAGTTACCCATAGCCAAGCGGAAGGGGAATTTGTAGTCCCCGGACCCCATAAGGCCACTGTGGAACCACTGGGAGGCTGGTTCCCAGCCTGTGTCTCCTGATATGGAGACTGATGAAAAGGGTAGAAATTTCACCAGTAGCAGTAAACCACACAGCTAGGGAGGTTACTCCAAAGAAGGAGGGTGACCCATTGTCAGAGGATTAGGGATGGCAGTGATACTGCATGCCCTGATGCTAGTGCTAGGGACCCTAGTTTAGAGACTGAAGGGCACCTGTCCCATGCCTTAGGAATGTGTAAGGAGTTTGCAGCTGCTCAGAAAAGTGACCCTAGTCTAGAGAAGCTGAAGGCTTGGGCAGACTCTGACGGAGCACAGGAAGGTGACAGAAAACCTAAGGTTTATTGGGAAAAAGGACTGATGTATACTCAGGATGCTAAGACAGAGGGAGGGGTGATAGGCAGGCAGCTTGTTGTTCCCCAAGGGCACCGTGAGCAGTTGCTCAAGATTGCACATGATATTCCCTTTTCTGGTCATCTGAGATCGCGTGCAGTACACAGCGGTTGGCCCAGGATTTCTATTAGCTCAACTTCATCCAGCAGGTGAAGGAGTATTGCAGTCTTGTCACCAGTGCCAAGAAATAGGGAAGGCAGGTAAAACCCAAGCCTCCTTAATTCCATTACTCATAGTGGAGGAGCCATTCAGAGGGTGGGAATAGATATTGTGGGGCCTTTAAATACCACCAGCTCCTCCAGGAAGAGGTTCATCTTAACTGTGGTGGATTATGCCACCCAATATCCAGAGGCAGTCACCCTATCCTCACTGAGGACGACAAAGAGGCAGATGCCTACTTGGGATTTTCTCCCATGTTGAGTTTCCACAGGAGGTTATCACTAATCGGGGGTTCCTTCATGTCAGACCTGATGAAATGTTTGTGGGAGAAGTATAGGTGGTGCAGAGGTGCATGACATCTTATCACCTGCAAGCCAGTGGGCTTGTGGAAAGATTTAATGGTACCCTGAAGTCAATGCTCCAAGGTTTGCTGAACAGCATGGGAGGGACTGGAGAAATACCTTCCCCACCTGTTGTTTGCATACAGGGAGCTGTGACAAGAGTCAACAGGATTTTCCCCTTTGAGCTCTTATATGGACACACTGAGTATGTGGGCCCTAGACTTGATCTGGGAGGACTGGAAACCAAGCACTTCACCCAGGTCAGTCTCATAGTGGATTACATCCTTAGGTTTTAGGAAAGGCTGAAGGAGCTTATGGGGACTGCCCAGAGCAACCTGGCAGCTGCCCAACAGAAACGAACAGTGTGGTATGACTGCAGAGCCAGAGCTCGCTCGCACAGTGGGTCAGGAAGTCATGGTCCTTATGCTGGTCTTGAAAGACAAGCTGCATGCTGAGTGGGCAGGACCATACAAAGTAGTTAGAAAGGTAAATGGCGTGAACTACATCATAGAGTTACCTGACAGAAGACATACAGAAAGAATATACCATGTCAACATGATAAAGCCATATGCTAACAGGGCTGACATGGTGTTTGCAGTGTGTAGTCCTGAGGAGGGACGGACAAAGGGAGACCCCTTCTGGACTTGCTGGAAGAAAACAAGCAGGAGTCCTCTGTGGAGGCAGTTAAATTATCTCCCCAGCTGGCCCGGACAAGATCCAGGGAAGTAAGGGAGGCTTTAGCAGACTTTGCCCACTGTTTAGCACCAAACCTGGACTAACCCCCTTAGCGACGCACAATGTCCAGACAGGGGCCCAGACGCCCACACGGCAGACAGCATATCGGGTGTCAGAGGCTGTCCAAAAGGACATTGGAAGGGAGGTGGAGGAAATGCTGATTTAGGGGTAATCCAGAGATCCCACAGCCCCTGGGCCTCACCCATTGCCCTTGTGCCCAAGCCAGATGGCTCTACTCATTTCTGTGTGGACTACCATGGACTGAATGCAATCATGAAGTCAGATGCCCCTCAAAGTCCCGGATGGATGAACTCCTAGACAAGTTGGGAGGGCAACATACCTTGACTATTGACCTGACAAAGGGGTATTGGCAGGTAGAGTTAACTGACAGAGCTAGGAGAGGTCAGCCTTCATCACTCCAATAGGCTTAGTTGAATTTAAAGTAATGCCTTTGGAATGAAAACGCCCCAACCACTTGGTGAACCAGGTGTTAAATGGTGCTGAGGGTGTGCCGTGGCGTACCTGGATGACATTGCCATCTTTAGTGCCAGCTGGGAGGAACACCTGTCCCATTGCAGGAAATGCTGGGCAGGATACAGAGGCCAGGCTCATTATCAAAGCTGAGAAGTGCCAGGTGGCCTGGCTAAAGTGGCATACCTTGTGACATGTTAGGCGGGGACAGCTCTGTCCTAACCAAGTAAAATTGAAGTGATCAAGGCATGGCCCAGACCAGACAGGCAGAAGCAGGTCAGGAGTTTCTAGGGACAGCAGAGTACTATAGGAAATCTGTACCTAATTACAGTGCCCTGGCTGCTCCCTATCTGACCTGGTAAAGAAAAAGGTGCCTAAGAAAATTACCTGGGAACCAGCCTGTGAAGAAGCCTGTACCAGACTGAAGGAGGCACTGTGCACTGCTCCTGTATTGACAAGTCCTGACTAAAGCAGACCCTTTATAGTCCAGATTGACACCTCAGATGTGGGTATTGAGGCAGTACTGAGTCAGACATCCAACAAGGAAAAATCACCCCGTAGTGTACCTGAGTAGAAAGTTACTTCCCAGGAGCAGGCTTACCCTACTGTGGAAAAAGAGTGTCTTGCCATGGCGTGGGCCTAAAGAGTTAAGAGCCATACTTATATGGGCAGCATTTTGAGGTACAAACTGACAACAACCCCTGGTTTGGCTGACACAAATGGGGAAAAACTAATGGTAGACTATTAAGATGGAGTCTTGCCTTGCAAGGTATGACATGACGATCTTACATAGGGCTGGAGCGACCTATCAGAATGCAGATGGCCTATCGCGTCTATATGAGGAGTGAACTGACTTAAGGAGCTCATCCCATGCAGGACATAGAGCCCCAAATTCAGTTTAGGTGGGGAGTATTGTGCGCTTGGTCAACTGGTTATGATTGTTGTATGATATTTGTAAAATAAAAATATAGTACGTGATTGTCTCCCATAAGACAGCCTGTGCTTCCATGGATGCCCCCTCCCCAGGTTTCAATGAAGTTACAGGATATGCAAACTGACCAGAGACCTCTGTAATGTATTTAACTTCCTTGAGAAATTAGTTTTATGGCCTTTTATAACCTCATGCATTTGAAGTTAGGAAAAGTAAATATACATTTATTACAGGACGGACATCATTTTGCTGATTCCTGTTGGCTATATCACACCTAGGTGATGGACTGCAGGTTGTAAACCTCAAGGAACCGGTTGATGAAAGACACATAATTTGGTAAATGAGTTTTTGCTGATGTCACCTTATTTAATATATCTCCTGACAGGACATCATGTTTGTTTGTTTTTAATTCTAAAAGGAGGAGCTAGATGACTCACAAAGGGGTGTGGAGACACAGTTTATACTGATACTTGTGTCGAAATGAATGTAATATTTTTTGCGATTCCAGAGAGACACAGTTCTCTTATTTAACTTAAGCACTTCCAGAGGTATTACCTTAGACAGCAAAGGTCTAAATGCAGGGATTTATTTAACTCTAAAAATTGATTAGCGTTTTGCTCATAAAAGTGCTAAATCTTTGTGAAAATGTATAGCTCTTGCCTTACTGTGTTTAACAAACACTGCACTTCTAGAAAATCTGTATAAATACTTTCTGTACAGTTAGTATAGTCCCAAGAAAAAACTGCTAATCAATTATTTAAAACCCTGAAATGTATTGTGGTAGGAGTTTTTGTTGTGTACTTTTCCTTGTTCTTTTATGTGATTGTGAGCTCTTTGATATATTATTCTGTGTTTACATTTGTCATATTTTTATCATCTTTTAGTAAAATACCTTTTCTTTGAAAGACTGCCTGGGTGTCTGCCAGTTATTTTTTGTATGTGCGTATAGATGGTTAAGTCTGACAATTGTTCAACAACTTGATGGTGTTACTAAACTGGGAAAAGGTAAGAATATACTTAAGGTCTTTTCTAGAGTTAAAAGGATTCATTTGGATACCTGGTTAGGTACCCTTAAGTGAAAGATATATTGCATCCATAAAGAGAATATTATCTGAGCCTGTACATTTAGGGTATGCTAGCATAAGGTTCACAGTTTGAATCCTCTCAGAACTTGAGACTAAAGGTGATTTGTACCAAAAAGCAGACAGGAGGGTTACCCTGTCTGTTACCTATTCACACTATTGCGCTCTTAGGTTGGCATTGTGGGAGCAGAGGGCCTGACCTGCGGAGCGATTTGTGACACTCCTACTTGGTTATTTAGTGAACATAAATTCCCAGAAATGTTTAAGAACACTTTAAACAGGTACTTACTTGACAATGGGTTAAAATATACCCTACTAGTGCAGGGAAGGTGGTCTCGATGGGCCTCGGCCTTCTTCCACCTTTAATTACCGAGCAATACTGAGTAATACTGTAAAAGTACATGTTATATATCAAGGTATGTATTTCTGTAAAGGAAGGAATCAATACTTTCAATTTTGGTGGCGGGCCTTCAGTTTGAAAATGGTCAGGGGTCGTTTCAGTCTTAATCTGGCCCTGGAAGTTATGCTTTCTGATCCAGCCCACTTCGGTTTGAGTGCATGTCCTTTACTATGTTTTAGGAATTCCTATGGTTTTAGAAAACATGTTCAGGTCAGAGCCAACACAGTTGCTTCAGAGTGGTGAGTCCTAGTGAAAAGTGCTCGGAGCTCCACGCCACAGCTGACACACTACAAGATCTGTAAACCGATGATCTGATAAATAAATAAAATAAATAAATACTTGCGTGGTACTCATGCATGCACAGTGAGAAACAGACCGCCATGCCAAAGATGGCTGCTGTGACAGAAGTGTACATGCACAATACTCACATGTGCTAGCGAGGTTCATGGCGGCTATCTTGAAATGGCTTTGTTTGGCCATTGGGCTCAATTGCAGAAGTGACGGGCGGAAACAAAACGCACTCCCCACAGAGGGGGCATTATGTGGCCTGCAGAGGGAGCAGCGGAGAACTAACCTACCAGCACTGACAGCAGCACTGTGGACACAGGACCACAGCACTATGGAGCTACAGAGGTGGGTATCTGGTCACATGCTTTCAGAGCTCCTTTTCACTCTCCTAGCAAAACGTTCACAGGGCTCTGCCCATGCACTGTAAAAATGGGAAGAAGATTACATGAGCTCTGTGCTGGCAGTAGAGGATCAAGATGGTAAATGAAGGGGCGCCACACTCCCCATTGTAACTTACTTGCATACTGCTGCTTCATTTCACTTTGTTGAAGAAGTCTAATATAGTGATTGCCAGAAAATATTCAAACAATAGATTACATTTGTATTTTTGGTCAAAAATGTAATGAAAAGATAATAGCAAACAATATAAAGGATTAAAAGCAATGGAAGGGAGGGTACCATGGGACAGTTTACCTATAGCGCTTCAACAGTGCTAGCGTGACATCCCTACAGTAATGGCTGCAATGCCGACTGTTAGCATTGTAGCTAGGGATGTCGGCACATGAGGATCTGCCCCAACCCCGGTATCTAGTATTCTAACTGCAAGTCAGAGTTGGACTGGGAAACACCCAGCAGGTAGTCCTGATCACCACACAGATCATCACAGCGATGGGCAGATTTTGCCCAATTCCTGTCACTTGTTGGTCTTTGCTATGCCGAGTCACTTGGTAACGGTATACCCCACGGGACTACATAACATGTGTGCACCTCCATGCATGCATGACAGCATCAGCTCCTGGCAATGGGAAGGAAGGAGAAAAATGGAAAACACTGTGCAGCTGCAGGATGAAGATTAACCCCACAGGCTCTGCACTGGTGGCGGAGCCGATCCTACAGCCAGGGACAGCACAAGGCAAGACCCCTCTGAAAGAGCCGGGTGACAGGGCTGGGGCATCAATTAGATAGGGGCTGCTCTAAGGAGGCTCATAAAGTATATAAAAATTATTCCCATTGTGGACATTGATGAGGCAGGTACAGAGGTGCAGCTGCTCTGAATGAGGTGGTTGCTGTTTCCAGAAATTATACCCATGGTGGGCATCAAAGTTACATACAGTAGTATAAAATGGATGATTGACAAAAGAAAACTAAGAGTAGTATGGCACATGTGGCTGGCATGGTGGCAGTGGTGATGATTCTATTCGTTTTGTACACAACCTAGTCATCATATTCAGTATCACTGTTTGCAGGCTGTTGTTCATGTTCTGGGTCAGAATCACATAATTCAGTGTTTGAGACAATTGGGAAATTGTCAGCATTCATTCTGAGAAATGTAAGCCATTCCACATTTGAAGGACTTAGCAGTGTTCTGTGGTCAGTGACTATTCCTCCAGCTGCACTAAATATGCGTTCTGAATATACGCTTGAAGGTGGACAACTAAGGTACATTATTGCAAGATTTGCTAGATATGGCGTATTGTTCTCTTTTGTTTCCAACAGAGTAATGGGTTTTCTTCAAGACCAATCACAATATGGTCTGTAAAATACTCCAGGATCATTCTGCTGTGTGAGGCTGTTACCAGTCTGGCAGATGAAGCAGCTGCATTTTCTTTACAGAATACTCATCCATGTTATTGCAGGCAACTCAGAAGTGATTTGCCTTTCTGACCCTGAACATAGGATGCCAGAGAAGTAGTAGTAGATGTTCTTTCCTCGCTGATGACACTGGTGATTGTGAAGAATTGATAGATGTGTTATTGTCTGCACCAGAGGTGCACTCTGATGGTTTGGTAGGGTTTGACTGCTGTACTTCAGTTAATGGTGTTGGTAGGGCAATGTCACATTTGTTTAGCAAACATCTCTCCAGTACTCCATGTTTTCCCTGCAGGAAGGATGGCTTCAATGTTCCACTTAAAGTGGGGTTCTGGCAACATAGCCAGCATATAGGTGTCATTCTAAACATGGCATTTATCCTCTGATCAATCAATAGTCTGAGACTCATGTCATCTGCCAACATAACAGTGGTGGTGTCTTCTTTAGACTGAAAGTCTTTTTATGTCATCAAGGAAAATGTGAAAAAATCTTATTTGAGGAAGATTTGACTCAGAGTTGCACTGTCCATACTGACATCACATGTGGCAGCTTCAAATGGCACCAATAAGGTGACCAAGGATTCAGGTAGAGCCTGACTGCTGGAACTAAGCATAATGTCACTTTACCTATTTGATTCTGCATGGTGTGGTCATGTACAGCTTTTTTCTGTTCAAGAAGCCTTTCCAACATGTAAAATGTTGAATTCAGTGGAGGAACTTCCTGCTTTAATGTATGCAATGGTGAGTTGGCTGACCTTTGCAGCCCCTTTAAGATTTTTGTGCTTTCACAGAGTGGCTGAAATGCCCCATATTTTCCTAGCAAGACCTACCAGGTTTTCATCATTTTGTTTCCATTTAAGGAACTATGGATGAGAAGATTTAAACAATGTGCAAAACAAGGTATGTGTTTGTAGTTGCCATCTCAAACAGCTTTGACTATGTTGGCACCATTATCTGACACTGCAAACCGTGGAGGTAAGGAATATGGATGTGCCATTTCTGAAATTGATTTTGAGCTCCTGCAAAATATTCACAGCAGTATGGTTTTCCTCAAAAGTGGTGGCTCATAATACAGCCTGCTTTCTATTACTTATGGTAGAAGGAGGATTATTACTTTCTGACTGAAAACTTGCCCAATGAGCTGTAACAGTCATCTTGTCAATTATTTGGTTGCTGGTCCATATATATGTGTTATGTGAACCTGCTTCATCTCAGAGACTTTCAACTACTTAATTGACTGTAGTACAAACCAATTCATACAACTGTGGAACAGCCTTTTTGAGAAAAATGTTCGACAGGGAACAGCGTACCGTGATGCAATCTGATTTGTGAACCTGAGGAAACCTTTTGGGCAACAAAGCAAAAGGAGTTGACAATCAGCCAACAACTCTGCAATGGCTTGATTTAACAGCTGATATGTTGAATGCTTACGGGTACATGTTGATGCCATCACAGCACTTTATTTTAATGTTAATTGACAAGAATGACAAGATATTTTAAATTTGGGGATTGTATTTTTCATGCCTTTTCCTGTGGAGTACTACATTGAGATTTTGCAGTACTTGATGGTGTCAGAAGAAAACAATCTATATTTATTCTGGGAAGACTGTAAGGACACATCAAGTGATTTAATATCAGTTACTGCTTCCAGTTCATTGTCACTATGGTCATCACCGCCACTGCCACCTCCACTACTGCCCATACCAACCACACTCCTTGTCCTGCCCCACTCAATTGTGTGTTTTCCCTTTGCATGTCATTATCATTACTGATGTTCCAAAATTTCTCGCTTTGCCACTATGACTAATGCTCTTTTGCACAGACTGCATACAACTTGAGAGTTGTCTGCAGAGTCAATATAAAATAAATTCCACACTAAAGATTTATCTTTTGTGCTCTGTACTACTGTGCCTGACACTAGTTCTTGTACAGTCAAGAGACCTGGAGGAAACTCTACACTGCCATTTCCTTGTTGACATGAATTGTTTTCATTTATGCTCATCTTATTATTCTTATGTTTAGCATATGATTTTTTTCTGCACTTGCCTCTCATGCCTTACAGTGGCATCCTCTCCTACCCCTCATCGAAACTACAAACCTCATTGCACCAAGATTCAGAAGAACTGGAAGTGCCGTCATCATCAGGTGGGTCACAGCCAGGGCTATCCCATTCTCAGTCCCCACTATCACCACCATCTTTATCAGCATTCACTGTTTCAGCATCTGAGCTTTTATTTGAGGAGGATGCCTCCTTGTCCTTGCATGTTGCTTAAGCAGCTGGACGTATCCTGGCACATGTGACAAAATGTTCAGTACCTCTATGAGTAACTCCAGTCAGTTCTTTTCAAAACTCTACTATCATTTTATCGTTAACATGCTTTTTTGGTTCAAGAGGACGTTTAGTACTAGTCCTGGTGATGTCATTATTACAGACACCATGTTCTTCATTAGTGCTAAGATTCATATTGTCCACATAATTTTCAGTTGTACATGCAGCAGCACTGTGCTTCCTTTTAGTAAACTTAGACTGGGAAATATGAGGCACAGTAGACAAAGCTGTGAAAGGAATGGATATTGTTTCAGTAACTGTAGCAAAGACAAACAGTATAGCTGACCATGTCACAGACAGTAATACCTGACATGGCTTGGGGAACCTATCAGACAGTGTAATGCAGCCTAAATGGCTTTTGCTATGCTGCAGAGACATCACACACAGTGTAGCTATGACAAGGCTCGGGCACCTAACAGGCTAACAGACAGGTGTAATACAGCCTAAATGACTTTTGCTATACTGCAGAGAGTCACAGAGTAGCTATGTCACAGACAGGGCATGGAAAGCTAACAGACAGTGTGTAATACAAGCTAAATGGCTTTCACTATGCTGCGAGAGACACACACAGTGTAGCTAATTTCACACAGACATGGCTCCGGGCACCTAACAGACAGTGTTATACAGCCTAAATGGCTTTTGCTATGCTGCAGAGAGATATCACACCCAGTGTAGCTATGACAGAGCTTGGGGCACTAACAGACAGTGTAATACAGCCTAAATGGCTTTCACTATACTGCAGAGAGACACAGCATAGCTATGTCACAGACAGGGTGTGGGACAGCTAGCAGACAGTGTGTAATACAGGCTAAATGGCTTTCTGGCTAGCTATGCTACAGAGAGAGACACACACACAGTGTAGCTAATGTCACACAGACAGGGCTCGGGCACCTGACAGACAGTGTAATACAGCCTAAATGGCTTTTGCTATGCTGCAGAAAGACATTGCATACCATGTAGCTATGACAGGGCTCAGGGCACCTAACAGGCTAACAGTGAAATGCTGCCTAAATGGCTTTCACTATACTGCAGAGAGACACAGAGTACCTATGTCACAGACAGGGCTTGGGGCACCTAACAGACAGTGTGTAATACAGGCTAAATGGCGTTCACTATGCTGCAGAGAAAACACACACATACACAGTGTAGCTAATGTCACACAGACAGGGCTTGGGGCACCTAACAGACAGTGTAATACAGCTGAAGTGGCTTTCACTATACTGCAGAGATATAGAGTAGCTATGTCACAGATAGGGCTCAGGGCACCTAACAGACAGTTAATACAGCCTAAATGGCTTTCACTATACTGCAGAGAGACACAGAATAGTTATGTCAGACAGGGCTCGGGGCACCTGACAGACAATGTAATACAGCCTAAATGGCTTTTACTATGCTACAGAGAGACACAGAGTAGCTATGTCACAGACAAGGCTTGGGGCACCTAACAGACAGTGTGTAATACAGCCTAAATGGCTTTCACTATACTGCAGAAAGCAGCTGCCAGTGAGTGCCCTTTGTCCCCTCCCCATCTCCTTCTCTCCGTGCACTGCATTGGATGATCCCCAATTCCCTTCAGTCCCCAATCCATTGCTCCTTTGTGGACTTTTTTAATATGTTAACTTTTCATTTCGCATTTTTAGACAAAAACTTGCAGAGCGAGTGCTGATTCCTCTTTCTTCCTCCACACTCCCTGCTAGACACAGAGCACAGACAAGCACTGACCAATCAGATTATCATCCGGTGTCATGTGCTCCTTTCTACTGTGAGGACCCCACAGGATCCCCTTTCATGCCTGTTTCCAACCTTGGAAGAGTCCCAGGACCCCACAGGCTGCCTGTAATGCCTGTTTTAAAAAAAGGTACCTGTTACCCACCCATTACCCATGTCAAAATTACCTGACCCATGAAGTACAGTGTTATATTGGGTAGGGTAATAAATTACCAAACTACCCTGCCTGACAAAAATGGCTGATACCAATCTGCTTGATCCAGCTACCCAACAGGTAGCCCATCTCTAATTTCTATGTTTCTGGCAGCTCCCATAAAAACAACAGGGCTCCATAATCTTCTCATATCTGCCCCTAACCTCTGGAATAACCTCCCCAGCTTCCTATGCCTCTCCTCCAGACATTTCCAATTTAAATCACAACTCTGGGACCACCTGTTATCCTAAAGTGTTATCAGTGCCCCACTTGATGTGCTGGTTGACTGTACCTGCACCATGACATATTGATTTGATCATGACTTATCCTGACATGCTGATTTGATTATGACATGCGGTTTGATCCTGACACGTTGATTTGACCATGGCTGATCCTGATATGTTGATTTGATCATGACGTGGATTTGAACCTGACATGTTGATCTGATCATAACATGCTGATTTGTCTATTCTGCTAGTACTCTGTCAGTTTGTTATAGAACAGTCACGTAAGGGGAACAGTCAGCCCTAAGAGCACTACATCCAAGCGTGGGTTGGTCTCAATTTGCACTTTCTGTGCAAAACTTTTTAATGTTTACTGCAGTGTAGTAGATTTTGTTACAACAAAGATCAGTTTGTATTAGACTGATTCTGTTGGCTTCAAGCTGATATTTTCTTCTACAACTACAAAACCCCAAATCCCTGCAGCTGAAATCAGAGCAAGGCTGCAGCAGTGGGAGATTCAATAGCCTGCAGTGCATGTTAGAGATTTTATAAGCTCAGATCAGGGCTCAATTCTCAAAGACTGATGCAGGGCTTGCACATGCCCTGTGTCAAACTCTGCACTACCCAAAACACATTGCCGCATCATGCACCCCATTCACAAAGGTGGCATGCATTTGTGGCACTTTACCCTCTTATGGCAGCTTGCACCAAATATTTGGGGCAAACTCCGTGAAGGTCTGCAAAGTCAGACCAGTAAAAGCTGGTCTAAATTGCGCTCTGTGGTGCACAGGATCGAGAATCCCGATTGCCGGCCAGGGAATGCCACAATCCCCATGCACCGTGTGTTCGGTGCACCAGGCTGAGGCATTCACACTCTTTAGAATCCCGAGCCTAGATGTTTGCCAGTCTTGCTGTTCTCCTGTGGCTAAGTACAGTCCTCAGGGACTGTACTTAGCCAAGGGAGACAGCAGACCCAGCAAACAAAAGATCGACTCATAAAAACTGTTACAATGGACCCAGTCCCACATTTGTGTGGGCTGTTAGGGCTGATTGTTTCTCTCTGTGTTAATATTTTGTAACAAACTAACAGAGAGCTGGAATATTGCTATGTACATATGCCTACCTCTGTACCATGTTCCCTCGCTGTTTGGCTTGAAATATACCTGAAAAGGGGCTCTGGCCCAGTGTACTCACTGAGGTAACAAATACATACATACAGACAGACAGACAGACATGCAGGCATACATACATGCATAATCTTCACTAGAATTCTTGTGGATCAGGAGGGCACAACCTCAGCTTTTCATTCCTGTACACACCCTACCATCGCCTACAGATGCCATGCTGGTACCCTACTGCTTTGCACACATGCAGCCCACCCATTGAATGAATATGATCGCTGGCTCACACGAGGGTTGCTGCAGCAGCAGAACACGGTGTGGTGCCACCCGCCACATGGCTGGGACTCACTGCCATTTGCAATGCTTTCCCACTGCTGGCTGCCTGAGTGCTAGTGACACAGGTTTGAGTCAACAGCACGGCAGCACATGTGCTTTTACTGCACCCTGTAATACATACTCCACACCCTCAACCTCTACTACTACTACTACTACTACTAGCACTGGTGTTTTCTGTGTTAGAGACAAACCAAATCACATTGATCTGCTCCTCATCCCTCTGGCATCGCCTCTTTTCACTGAATAGAATTACTTGAAAGAAAAAAACAAAAAGCAGTCTGGTCGAAGGCACTAGCAGCAGCAAGATAGAGAAGTCCTTTAAAAATGGTACAATCTGTTTTTATGTTGCTTTTTCATGGGCTAATTCTGGTACTGTAAGTGCTACAGTTAGTGTCCCTGGGGACAGCTGTTAGGGAGCATGGAAGTGTTGCAATTTTATTCAAATCCAGTGGAATCCGCTTCAATCAGTAGCAATTACAGGAGTCAGTGCTGACTGCCAAAGGTATACAGCCCTAAAATAGAATGCAGTTCTGTTCTCGTAAATGTGTAAATGAATAAATTTTCATGGCAAACAGGTCATTTGTAAAGCAGATTCCTCCTGTTTTCTATCCGTAGATTGGTGGTAGTTGTGGTGGGGTGCTCTGGTTTTAAATATATCCACTGATTAACTTACATTTTATATAATGCCACTTATTGTGAAAGCTTGCATGTCTGTCCTAATCTGTCAAAATATGTTCTTTCAGAAATAATCGTATTATATTAAAAAACAAAAATGTTATGTATCTATTTTCATTCAATTTCATGCATCACAAAACACTTTACACAGAGGCTCTAGCACTTGACAGCCACAAAGAGGAAGACATTTTTAACAAAGACTTCAGTGTAA
Source organism: Neoceratodus forsteri (assembly GCA_016271365.2). Classification (NCBI taxonomy): domain Eukaryota; kingdom Metazoa; phylum Chordata; order Ceratodontiformes; family Ceratodontidae; genus Neoceratodus; species Neoceratodus forsteri. Next base: position 103,518,683 of record JADMNL010000031.1, on the reverse strand, counting down.
TATAGGAGGTAATATACCTCTGTTCTCTAAGGGGCAGCTGCAGAGGGTAGTGAGTGATACAGAAGGAGAATACTGTGTAACGAGGATTCAGATGTATGGAGCCTAAATTAGGCGCATCATGAAAAACTGCATGTGCCTCAGATCTCTGGGTAAGCATGGAAGAACTATGTTAAATCATGAAAAACAAAATGAGAATATGTTTACTAAACCACTGTTTAAGGGAGCCTCTTATTAGGTTTGGCTTTTCCTTCTTGCTTGGCCTCGACCCATGCCCCATGATCAGGGGCAGCCTGATGTACAGTATGTGAAAGGCAGCATGGCTAGTAACTAGAGCACTGATCTGAAACCAGGAGACCCAGGTTCAAGTCCCACTATAGCTACTTGCTCACTGTGCAACACTGAACAAGTCACTTAACCTCTCAGGGCTTCAGACCACCCAGCTGTAGAAATGAACATAAGCAGAAGCAAACTGAGTATGAGATATTGCATCTCTGCTGGGTTATCCTGAAATAAATAAATTATTAGGAAAATGCTGGTCAGTATGTACAGGATGGGAAGGGGCCCACATGGACACTTTCAGGTGTGCAGGTGTGCCAGTTCAACAATTTAGTTCCTCCACCACCATCATGATAACAGAATATGAAACATATGTGTTTCTGGGATCACATTACCTTTCACTGAAATGAATACAAAACTATCAGTAAAGAAAAAGAAAAGAAAAAAGGTGAGAGAGATGCATTGTTCCGCCACTAGACTGTTGGTGGGTGGGCAGACAGAAATAGAGTACCCTTGCCCTCCAAGCGTTCCCTGTCTACACTATTAGAAGGACTGTGAAGTAATGTGACAGGCTCAGGGACTGTGTGTGAAGCCACACTTCAGAAATTATAATGTCACACAACCTCTATATATGCAATGGCCTTTAAATACGCTAATTCCAAAAAAAAAAAAAATTAAAGCAAAGCACTGAAAAGAGTGCAGGATGCAATTATTTTAAAATTTAAAAGGCATGCATCTTGAGGGAACTGGATGACTCAGTGGATTGGTAGCAGGTTAAGCCTTTCACCTCTAGGTCACTGGTTCAAATCCAGTCCAGGTCAATAGTGGCCAAAAGCCATTATCACCCAGGGTGTTCAGTGGCCAATGTGAAATGAGTTGTGGTGGTCTCAGTCCAGTTTCCACTGGGAAGGTATCCGCATCACAAAACCACCATCACAACTGGCACTAATTGGCACCCTTGTTGGCAGTTTCACATGAAAGGCCAAGGACTGAATGGGCATGGTGTTTGAACTACCCTCTTACCTACATGGTGTTACCTCCATGGCAAGGATGAGGCACATTGGCAGGGCAGTGTGAGGAAGGTTGCACTGGGATTGCCTGTGCAGTTTCTGTCATGTGGATAAGCAGAGGACTTCAGGTTCCAGTGCTATCAATCCAGGCACCTTTCACAAGCACTAAATTCACACACAGAAAAAATCTTAAAAAATATATGCATGCTTGCCTTTCTTATTATACTTTTCTGAGACGTGGGGCATGTCTAAATAACATTTCTCCAGTACTTGGAATCCAGGATCTGCCTTCAAATTCCATCTCCCAGTGTAAAGGATTAAATTGAAAGGTCACTGCAGTCTTCAATGTACTTCATAATAAAGACAGAGAAACTGGCATAATCCACTGCTTCTCTTCATTTCAGTTCTCAAAAGTGCAAAAGCACAAAAGGAATTCTCTATACATATATATATATATGTAACAGAGGGTGGAAAGTTGGTTATGGTAAAGATTTTAAATCTAGAATGAGGTGGTCATGCTTTGTGGACTCATAGCTTAAGATGTGTGGTTTTCCCATGCTTACTACTATAACCACTACCTGCATTCCTGTACATAACAAAGCTCTATCCATTCATTTCTCGACCTACAAAAATAATATGATTTTCTGAAATCCCATCTCTACCAGTACCTCCAAATCTGTACATTTCTTACCTCTCACTCAGTAAAACCTTGGTTGATGGATCCACCATCAGACTTTTACTCTCTTCTGCTTCCTCTGTCTATCAAGCCCCTGTCAAGGCCAGATTTCAGGCTTGTGTAGTTCACTTAAGACACTACACGCGATAATATTGGGACCATCCAGCTAAAGCGGCAACAAGAAGCACCCCATTTACTTTCAGATAAGATTGGTCAACAGTCTACTAAAGAAGTGCACAGAATATGTCAGCCGTGACATGGCAACAATTTTGTTAAGTTAGTCATATAATATAGTGATAGAAAACAGAGGTCATGGTAAATGGAGCTCAATCTGAGAAAAGGAGGGTGACCAGCAGGGTGCCACAGGGATCAGTCCTAAGGCCAGTCCTGTTTAATGTCTTCATAGGTGACATTATGGACGGCTGGAAGGGAAGGTGTGCCTCTTTACGGATGACACTAAGCTCTGCAACAAGGTAGACATGCCCCAGGGTGGAAAAATGACGTGGGACCTAGGTAAACTGGAGGAATGGTCTAGAGTGTGGCAGCTGAAATTCAATGCAAAAAGTGCAAAATCATGCATTTGGGGTGCAAGAACCCAGAGAAGGATTACACAATGGGAGGGAGATACTGATGGTCACCAAACAGGAAAGGGATTTGGGGGTACTCATATCTGATGACCTAAAGGTGGCCCAATAATGTGACAAGGCTGTGGGTAGAACCAGTGGGATGCTGGGGTGCATAGGGAGAGGTATCACCAGCAGAAGAAAGGAGGTGGTGATGCCACTGTACGGATCACTGGTGAGGCCTAATTTGGAATGCTGTGTCCAGTTCTGAGGCTGCATCTCCTAAGGACATAGACAGGGTGGAGGCAGTTCCAAGAAGGACTATGAAGATAGTGCAGGGCCTGCACCAAAAGTCATATAAGGAGAGACTGGGAGACCTCAATATGCATACCCTGGAGGAGGCGAGAGACAGGGAGATATGATAAAAACCTACAAATATCTAAAAGACATAAATAGGGTACCAGAGGCTAGCATATTTCAGAAAAGGAGATGTCCAGGAATGAGGGGAAGACATGAGGTTGGAAGGGGATAGACAAAGGGCTAGCATGAGGAAATATTTCTTCACAGAAAGGGTGGTGGATGCATGGAATACACTTCCAGCAGAGGTGGTGGGAGCAAACACAGAGGGGCAATTCAAACATGCATCGACAGGCATAGGGGAACCCTAGCAATAGGAACAAGGAGGTAAAGCCAGAGATCAAGTAGGGTCTGGGGCTTTTACAGTTAGTAGGAAAAATGGGCAGACTGGATGGGCCTAGCGGTCCTTATCTGCGTCAATTTCTATATTTCTATGTTAATATTTCTGTACTGCTGTCATTACTTGCTACTTTCACTCTACATATACAAACCTTTGTTGGAGACAATGCCAACAAACTGGGATGCACACACATGTTTTCTGGGCATGCTCTATACTAACCCCATTTTAGGGAGATGTTATTAGCAGCATACAAGATATATTAACTATGCAAGACCTCCAAATGCAACACCTTATTTTGGAGCTTCCTCCCAGAGAGGTAAAGAGTAAAGTGAAAAGAAAGTTGTACAATATTTGCAGAGCTGTTGCCTATAAATGCATTGCCGTCATATTCCTAACACCTGACACACTTTAAAAACAGGACTAGTTTACCTAATGCAAAGAAATTAAAGCTATGGAGCACATTACGCTTGGCTCTGTTTTTGAAGTGAGCAATACAAGGGATCTAGTTACCCTTCTTGTCCTTTCTTGAAGCGACAGAAAGAACTACAATTTTAGATCCACTGAGTCATATAGACTCTTACACAACTAGCTCTGGGAATCTATTGGGACCCCTGTGATCTGTAAAATAGATTGTCTACTTATTTTTTATTTATTTGTGTTTGGAAGACCTGTGAGCTCAAGAGCCCTTTTTCAAAGGTGTCCAAGTCAGTAAAATATCACAAAACATGATACATAATATTAAGCATAGGAAAGACAAATACATAAAACCAGAGCCAAAATACATAATACGGACATGGGATTTCCATAATAAGGCACAGGTAGAAGAACTGGGTTCATCAGTACAGACTGAGCAGGGAGAGCAACTATGTAATAACATATTAAGGGCAGTGCTGTAGGAGGGACTGGGTTTCCAAACAACGAAGTCTGGGATTAATGCCATGGGCAGCTGCATTTGAGATACTGGGTAAAAATGGTTGCCACTTGTGATTTGAAAGAATGGAACATTTAGGGCACAGTCATCATTGGCAGTAGTGAGTTCCAGGCTTTGATTGCTCCATAGGAAAAAGCGTTTGGAACATAGTGGCTCTCCTGCAGGCACAGCTAGTTTACCATAGCTCGTGGACCTTGTGCATTAGCAGTTGTCAGTCTTGGTTAGTAGATTGCAGACCCCAGCAGGCATTTGACCAAGCAGGGCCCTTTGATCATCCGAGCAGAGCTGCAAGTGCTTCAGAGGAAGAAAGGAACCATCTAGTGGAGATGTACAGATCACATCAGTGAGAGTCCTGTTTCCTGTAAAGTACAAAGCTATAAGCATGGTTGAAATCCACACAGATATTGCCAAGGACAGTTTTGTTGCCAGTTGAATGGATTACTGACCCACAGTTAATAATAGAAAAGCTGAGACTGGAGACTAACAGTTGTCTGGCCTCAGGGTGAAGTTTGACCTGTTTCTGTAGAGTTAGTCTAATAGTTGGACATTTTTGACCATGGAGTCAATATGATGGGAGAAAGACAGGATGGACTCAAGATAGAGATCCAGGTAATTGAAGATCTGTACTTACTCGATGTCACAGATTCATTCAGCAGGTCAGGCCCTCTACTCCCCAAGTGCCAACCTCTGAGCACAGTCTTGTGAACAGTGTAACAGACAAGGTAACCCTCTTGTCTGTTTTTGTGAGTTTGGATCAACCTTTGGTCTCCAGTTCTGTAGGGATTCAAACTGTTAAGCTCTTGCTAGGATACCCAATGCACAGGCTCAGATATATCTGTCTTTGGGGGCCAGATATCTTTGCCTACGGGCACCTAACCAGGCGTGCAGAATGAACCCTTTAAAACTTTAATAAAGACCTCAGATTTAAAACACTTCTCCTTCCAGTTTGGTACCACCATACAAGCTATGTCTGCTGTCTGCTATAACAATAAATATTTCTTAGCAAAAGAAAGCAATTCAAAGACAGACCAGGTTTTCTCTAAAATTTGAGTTTTTACTAAAATATATAATAATCGTCAAACATACAATACAGAACTTTTATATCACAAGACATACATATCTTTAAACAAAACAAGGTTTAAAACAGTGCAATTCCTACAACAATATTTAGATTTTGTCTAGCTTTCTAAATACCTGTTTTCAGTGCTCAGATGTTGTCTTGGTCAGAGTCAGCTAAAGTGTCCTGTAGTCAAAAGAATAATCTTTACAAGCTGTATTTGCCAACCCCTTTTGGATGAGGTCATCCAGCTCCTCCTCTGTCAAAATATCTAAAAATAGGTATTTTTATATAACCACAGGATGTAATTTCAAAGTATTTATTCTGCAACCTTAGCATAACTCAAGTTCCAAATGACACTTTCTTTGATCTCATGCTGTACCCTCCTCACACAGGCTTCACGTGAGCATTTATGACCTCTCACCTCTGTGTAATAACCGGTGTTTTCTCTTCAACATCATAAACCTTTTTATGATTTTCCCTCTTAACAAAGTTAACCCAAAACAACTCTGTAATTAACTCAGAGAAGCAGGATCCTTGATTAAAGTTGTCCATGTACACATTGTCTCTAAAAACTGAGTGTGTGATACATGCTGTCAGCAGTTCTCTTGGCCTGCAGCTGTGAGCTGAAATCTGGGGAAGATGGGTGAGGCCATTCCTAGAGCATTTGAATTTTCAGCAGAGACAGTCATTAATACATTTTATATAAAAAATATTGTACAGCACTCAGAACAGGCTGTCTATGTCACACTCCTCCCCACCTAGACTGAATTTGGGGATCTATCCCTACATGGGATGAGCTTCCCAAATCAGTTTACTCCTCATAGACCCTAGACAGCCCTTTGGAGTTCTTGTTCTTCACTCCAGCCCAATGTACAATTTTTAGATCATACCCTTGTAAAGCAAGACTCCATCTTAGCAGTCTGCCGTTGCTCTTTCCCATCTGCATCAGCCATACCAGGGGTTGTGGTCAGTCTGCACCATAAAATGCTGCCCATACAAGTATGGCTCTAATTTCTTCAGGGCCCACACTATGGCAAGACACTCTTTTCCACTGTGGAGTACGCTTGCTCCCTGGGAGCAGCTTCCAACTCAGGAATGCTACCGAGTAGTCTGTCCCTTGGCAGACATCTGGCTAGGTACTGCCCCAATACCCACGCCTGAGGCATCTGTCTGAACTATAAAGGTTTTGCTATAGTCCAGACTTATCAAAACAGGAGCTCTGCACAGTGCCTTCTTCAGTCTGGTAAAGGCTTCCTCACAGGCTGGGCCAAAGATCATTTTCTTTGACATTTTTTTTTTGTCAGGTCAGATAGGCGGAGCAGCCAGGGCACTGTAATTGGGTGCAAATTTCCTGTAGTACCCTGCTGTCCCTAGAAAGCTCCTGACCTACTTCTAGTTTCTGGTCTGGTCCACACCTGAATCACTCTTATCTTTATTTGGCTAGGACGGAGCTGTCCACTGCCCACCATATGCCCTGAGGTATGGTACTTCCCATGGCCACCTGGCACTTCTCGGCTTTGGCAGTGAGCCCAGCCTCTGTATCCTGCCCAGCACATCCCTAAGGTGGGAAAGGTGTTCCTCCCAGCTGGTACTGAAGATGGCAATGTCATCCAGGTATGCTATGGCGTCCTCCTCAGCACCATTTACACCTGGCTCACCAACCTTTGGAAAGTGGCCGGGTGTTCTTCATTCTGAAAGGCATTACTTTAAACTCAAATAAGCCTATTGGAATGATGAAAGGCCAACCTCTCCTTAGCTCTGTCCATCAATTCTACCTGCCAATACCCTTTGTCAGGTCAATGTAAATGAGTAGTTGCCCTCCTGACTTGTCCAGGAGTTTGTCCGTCTGGGGCATCGGGTGGGATTCAGACTTTGTGACTGGCATTCAGTCCACTTTAGTCCACACAGAAATGATCTTAGCCCTCTTGGGCACAGGGACTATGGGTGAGGCCCAGGAGCTGTGGGATTTCTAGATTACCCTAAATCCAGCATCTCCTCCATTTCCCTACTAATGTCGTTTTGGACAGCCTCTGGCACCCGATATGCTGTATGGGCATCTGTGTCCCTATCTCCACATTCTGTGTTGCTAAGGGGTTAGTCCAGACTTGGTGCTAAACAAGGTGGCAAAGTCTGCTAAAACCTCCCTTACTTTCCTGGACCTGGTCCGGGGTCAACAGGAGACAATTTTACTGCCCCCACAGGGGACTCCAGCTTACTCTCTTCCAGCAAGTCCAGAAGGGGTCTCCTTCATCCGTCCCTCCCTTGACTACACACTGTGAACACCATGTCAGCCCTATTTGCATATGGCTTCATCATGTTGACATGGTACATCCTTTCAGTCTGTCTTCTGTCAGGTAACTTCACAATGTAGTTTATGTCATTTACCTTCCTAACCACTTTGTATGGTCCTGCCACTCCAGCTTGTCTTTCCAGACCGGAATAAGGACCATGACTTCCTGACCCACCATGTACGGCGAACTCTGGCTCTGCGGTCATACCGTACTTTTGTTTCTGTTGGGCAGCTGCTAGGTTGTTCTGGGATGTCCCTATAAGCTACTTCAGTCTTTCCCTAAACCTTAGGACGTAACCCACAATGGGAGTTCCCTGGGTGGCGTGCTTGCCTTCCCAGTCCTCCGGATCAAGTCTAGGGGCCCACGCATCGTGGCCATACAAGAGTTCAAGGAGGAAAATCCTGTCGGCTCTTGGGGCACCCCTCCCTGTATGTGAACAACAGGTGCTGGAAGGTATTTCTCCCAGTCCCTCCCATGCTGTTCAGCAAATGCCTGGAGCATTGACTTTAGGGTACCATTGAAGCATTCCACAAGTCCATTGGCTTGTGGGTGATATGGTGTCGTGCATCTCTGCACCACCCACACTTCTCCCATAAACATTTCATCAGGTCCGACATTACGAACCCCTCGATCGGTGATTACCTCCTGCAGAAACCCAACATGGGAGAAAATCCTAAGCAAGGCATCTGCCACTTTGTCTGTCCTCAGTGAGGAAAGGCGACTACCTCTGGGTACAGGAGGCATAATCCACCACAGTCAGGATGAATCTCTTCCCTGAGGAGTTGGGGGTATCTAAAGGCCCCAATATCCATTCCACCTTCTGGAATGGCTCCTCCACTATGGGCAAGGGGATCAGGCGGCTTGAGTTTTCTTGCCCGCTCTTCCCTATTTCTTGGCACCGTGACAAGACCTGCAATACTCCTTAACCTACTGGGTGAAGTTAGACGGTAGAAATTCTGGGCCAACCGCTGCATTGTGTGCATGATTCAGATGATCAGACAAGGGAATATCATGGGCAACCTCGAGCAACTGCTCACGATATCCCTGGGGAATGACAAGCTGCCTGCCTAGCATCCCTCCCTTTGTCTGTACTGCCTGTGTATACATAAGTCCATTTTCCCAATAAACCTATGTCTGCCGTCACCTCCTGGTGCACCGTCCAAGTCTGCCCAAGCCCTCAGCTTCTCTAAGCTAGGGTCACTTCTCTGAGCAGCTGCGAACCCTCTCACCTTCCCAAGGCATGGGACAAGTCCCTCAGTTGCTAAACTAGGGTCCCTAGCACTAGTGTCAGGGCTCTCAGGATTTATTTATTTATTTATTTATTTGTGAAATCAGTTTACAACCTTTGAGCCAGAGGCTCGTTTCCAAAGGTACCTCATCACATTAAAGACATACATAGAGTTTTAGGTTACATAGCATAGGTTTTGCTAAAATAGGCGTTCATCAGGCGCCATGTCACACTGAGGTCAGACAAAATACATTTAGATTACAGGGTACAAGTAACTGAGAACAGGTGTTACACAAGTTGGTATCAAAAACTGAGCAATCTAATAGGCATACAATGGAAACAGCTGGCACTAGCCAGGTTAGACATAGGTGACGGTGTACGGGGAAGAGGTGGTGGGAAGGGTTAGGTGGAGAGCCGCCTGTGGGCGTGTCATGAGAAGTCGAGGTGGAGGCTGCCTTCAGAGACAGGAGCAGCTACTGTGTTGAAGAGTTGGTTTCAAAGGGTGGTTTTGAACTTGGAGATGGTGGTGGCATTGGTGATGGGAGCAGGGAGAAGATTTAAACCAGGATGGGGCTCTGTAGCAGAAGGACCTCTGGCCACGGCTGGTTCTTGATCTGGGGACCATTAGAGTGGTCTTGTTGGATGACCGTGTTGCAATAGTGGGTGGGATCTGGTGGATGGATGCGTCACCCCAGGAGGGAAAGCCAGTAGGGTTTTTGTGAGGAGGCAGGTTTGATATCAGAGCCGTTCATCCAGGGTAAGGAGTTTAGCCTCGTCATACAGCTGACAAGTGTGTGTGAGCCTGGGGGCACCAGTAATCAATCTGCAGGCTTTATTCAGGGTTAAGTGAATTTTTTGAGTGCAGTCGTGTTGGCAGCACCATAGACTGGTAGACCATAGTCTACAAGGGACAATCACGGAAGACGTAACAGCGAGCCGGAGCGCATTTGGGGAAGGTATGGCAGGATCACTGTCAATCCCTACCCTCTGACAAGGGATCACCCTCCCTCTTTGGAGTAACCCTCTGTAGCTGGGTGGTTACTTGCTACTGGGAAATTTCTACCCCTTTTATCAGTCTCCCCTCTGGAGACACAGGCTGGGGAACCAGCCTCTCAGTATCTTTCCCAGTGGCTTCTGGGGGCTCAGGGAACTACAATTTTTCCTGGCCACTTGGTTACAGGTAACTGCACACACACCCCTGTTTGAGATTGTTACCAGAATCACATCCACTGCTAATGTGTTAGCTACAGCCACCTGTTGCACAGTTCCACTGTTTCACCCCAGTCAAGGAGAACACTGGTCAGGGGCAATGTTTTCTCTTCACCCACAAAGTCCTGTACAGTCATGTATTTGTTTGGGATAAGCTGACCAGGCTGTACCAGATCCCCTTTACCAATTTCAGGATGCCCCTGTCCCTTAACCCCTGTGTCTGTACACCATTTACTATTACTGGGTGCATGTGTTCCTCATGTTCACTGGCATGCTTCCAGGGACACACAAACAACCACTTCCTTTCTGGTACTACTTTACGTATTATTGCTTGCCCTTCTTGGACACTGTCTGGCAATGTGCCCAGTTCTTTACATAACCAACAAGCATTTCTTACTTCAGAGAAATCTTTCTTGAAACCTGGGGCTAACTGGTTTTGGTGGAGGCAGTGAGGGTTTTAGCTGTCCTGAAGGTGTGCTTTTCCCTTTCTGAGCTGCCACACTCACCCCATTCATTCTCAGAGCAGGTCTGCTCTTGGCATATCAGTCCGAGGTTCAGCAGCCTCTTGCACTGTTTTGGATCTCGGTCCTCTAGCCAGGTTTTAACTCTGCTGGGCACGCCCAATTAAACTGTTCTAATTAAATCACATTTTCAATTTTATCAACAGTGTTTGCCTCAATTCCTTCCACCAACGTTTTAAAACTGACATTGTTTCGTGGCTAGCTCTTCATAGCTCATATCAGGGCTTCTCCTGAGCTTACGGAATTTAGCTCTGTATGATTCAGCAGTTAACTCAAACTTTTTAGTGGTGCAGCTTTTAACTTCTGTAATCATCACTGTCTTCATTGTTCATTTGACCCAATGCATCCCGAGCTTTTCTGGTAAGTAGGGGGATAGCTGGAAGCTCAGGACTCTCTAGGAATTTTAGCCTGAATACAAAATATATTTCTATATAACCACAGGATGTAATTTCAAAGTATTTATTCTGCAACCTTAGCATAACTCAAGTTTCAAATGACACTTTCTTTGATCTCATGCTGTATCCTCCTCACTGAGGCTTCATGTGAGCATTTATGACCTCTCACCACTGTGTAATAACCTGTGTTTTCTCTTCAATGTCATAAACCTTTTTATGATTTCCCTCTTAACAAAGTTAACCCAAAACAACTCTGTAATTAACTCAGAGAAACAGGATCCTTGATTAAAGTCGTCCAGGTCACACATTGTCTCTAAAAACTGAGTGTGTGATACATGCTGTCAGTAGTTCTCTTGGCCTTTAGCTGTGAGCTGAAATCTGGGAAGACTGGAGAACACAACTGGGAGATGGATGAGGTCATTCCTAGAGCATTTGATTTTCAGCAGAGACAGTCATTAATACATTTATATAAAAAATATTATACAGCACTCAGAATGGGCTGTCTACATCACACTCAATAGGTTCTCCATTAGAGTGGTGATACTCAATCCTGGTCTGTCTTTTAGAGTGCAATTTCTCCCAAACAGTAAGGATTTTGTCTTTTGACTTGATGAGTGATTTGTTGTTGGAAAACCAGCAAGCATACTTGGCTGAAATAGACTGGAGGTTACATTTGAGGAATGCCAGGTAGCAGTCTGAGGTAAGGATAACCACGTCATCAGCACACACAGGGTTTGGAATGGTCACAAAGTTCTGGAATGTTGTTTACAAACAGACTGAACAGAAGGGACCTAAGATGAAGCCTTATGGCATGCCAGTGGTCAGTGGCTGCAGACTGGAGAACACATCCCCATTTGACCTTCTGGATCCTGTTGCTCAGGTAGTCAGACAACCATGCAGTGGCATCTGTTGATAATCCCAGCTATGTGTTTGGTTAATAGGAGGTCATGATATACCATGTCAAATGCTTTGGACAGGTCAAGGAAGGCAGCAACAATGTAGTCTTGTAGTATCTAACACAGCAATATCATACCCTTAATTAACCTTGGTCTATCCAAGATTAGGATGGAAGCTGAAATAGTGGATCAGGTAGTAGGACCCCAAACTCTCAAATATATGGGGTAGGATTGTGGCGTATTCCAGTTAGTTAATAAAATGCTGGACTTGCTACTTTTGCCTGTTGATCTGCTGGCTGACCAGGGTCATACTTACTTTACAAAAAAAAGTTCTTCCACAAGGCCAATGCTTTTAAAAGCCCTCATATTCATACCTCTCAACAGCCAGTACCCATATCATCTTACCATACCTTTCAACAGGCTGTACCTACACCTTCTTACCATACCTCTCAACAGCCAGTACCTATACCATCTTGCCATACCTTTCAACAGCCAGTACCTATACCATCTTGCCATACCTTTCAACAGCCAGTACTATACCATCTTGCCATACCTTTCAACAGCCAGTACCTATACCATCTTGCCATACCTTTCAACAGCCAGTACATGGACTTCTGGTGACATCATGAGCCTGAGCAGCGGCAAGCTGCATTGGTTTTGAGAATCTGCTCTGTTTAAAATATATATTTTGCCTTCAAATCTCTCATGGTTTGCAACCAAAGCTCATCAAACTGTAGCTACAGTATCCAGTGAACAACAGAAGGCTGGCAAGCTAAGCAGCTGTTACTTGAAGACAAATTGGGTGCCAGAAACATGTGGCCCAGGGCATCACAATCTTAATCCCCAACCACGATTTCCTCTGCCAAACCAGAGATGGAGTTCGGCGATGAGGAGAGATGGTGATGGTGGCAGATGTCATGAGCAAGAAAGTTATATCAACAGTGCAGACAATTGAGTTGGGTTTAGCAAATTTGAAAATGCATCTTACAACAATTGATAAGAAACTACTGTCAAGAAGCAGGTCGGTGAAATAGCGGACACCAGGAATGCTTGATCATCTGTTCCTTTACCTTTTAACAGGGACAGAGAACTTCAAGCCCACATGGAAGATCAGGAAAATAGAGCCCATAGAAATAATTTCAGGATTCATGCAGTATGGGAGGTGCAGAAGACCCTTTGAGTCAATGCCTGCTTTTATCGAGCACCTCAAGTCAATCCTTCAGCTGCCTTTCACCTTACTACCTACCACAGAGTGACCATATTATTCCCTGGGTCCACAGCCCAAAGATACTAACGCCAGACCCAGATCCATAACAGTCCACATGTTGCACTTTCAATCAAAGGAGGCTGTCCTTACTGCAGCCTGGAAACAACAAAAAGTACTTTTTGATAACAGCCCATATATACTTTGATCAAGACTTTTCTCCGGCCTTACAAGCAAAATGGCAGGCAGTTCAGCAGATTGTAAAGCAGCTACAAGACAAGAAGAACCTCTGAGCCCAAGCTAGTTATCCAGACAGACAGACTAAAGGTTTTACAGAGAACAGGGGTCAGTTTTTGAAAATAAAACAGTGGCGGCCCTCACTTGAAGAAATGGGATATTGATTGACTCAATACCGAAATAAATCTTGGAAACAGAACTACAAAGGATGGCATGGTGACTGGCAGGAAAGGGACGAAAGAGATCCCAGCCTGGAGGCGACTTGCCTCACCGTATTAAAAAGGCAATCAACCTTTTGAGCCACTACAAGGACACTACAGAAGCTAAGATGGCCGATGGGACTAAATCAAAGGGCTGAAAAATATCCACTTGATATGGGACATTAAGAAAATGCGCATAGCTCAGCGCATGCCACGGCGGTTGTATTACTAATGGCATCACACAGCATTGATTGAACTTATGTGAAAGAAGCAGTCTGGAATCATCCTAGTGCTTCATGTTCAGGGTTTTCTTTTCTTGTATTAAAATATTATTACTTTATGGAGGCTTATAAAATGTTTACATTTTAAATGGATGTGAGGAGAGATTTTATTTTCATTTAGTAACTGGTGGATTGCGTGGGTATAGGATCCTGGTTCAGTTGGGAGGGGTGTCACAGCTCTCGGAATTGATTACTTCATGACATACTTCTAACCTTGTTGCTCAAGGGTGGGGGTTGGCTTGAGGACCAGAGCCTCCACCACTTACAAGAGTGGTAGAATGTGGTAATAGTAGGGGACACCGATGGTGCCATTGTACTGAGTGTGGGAGGGGCTAGACTGGCCATGCCTCTTAGCCTGCTGCCATAATGGTGAACATACCCATTAGACAGTTGCTTTCTCAGTGCCACAGTATAATGGAGGTTTTATTTTATATAGCAGGACGAGCTACATTTTACTGGTGCTCTGGGCAGGGTCCCTGTTTTTTCAGGGGTGGTCAATCCAATTGCCCAGTCTCCAGTCTCACAGAGAAATAGTTCTAGCCATTATTTTTCTTTTTCTTATAATGTGCTGTGGAGATGTCTAACCATAATGGTGTGGTCGGCTGGTTCTGCTCTCTTTTCTTTATGTTTAATGATCAGTTGCTGCATGGTGTACATGGGCCTCCTGAGGTGAAATGTCCTGGGACAGGTGAGGAGAGGAGTGCACCAGTCTGGGGCCTGCTCCTTCTGTCTAAGGGTCCATGGAATTGTCATTGGGGGCAGGGGTGCCAACCGGTGGATCGGTATCTGGGGTGCCTTTCCACCTAATTAATCCTACCTTAGAATACTTTCCATCCAGCTGCATAGACTGCAAGGGGAGGAGGCTCAGACCAGGTTTTGGTACAAGTTAAGTTTCACATTTGAGGCGGTCTGCCTACTCATGCTTGTGAAAGGTTTACTGACTACCTTCTACAATCAAATGGTCAGCCTCTTATTTCACTTCTGAGGGATACGCAAGCAAAGATATAAGACCTGGGTGTTTAGGAGCCAGTTCATAGATCTATTGGCTCCAAACCTTTTTTTTTTTACCTTTAAGTCAACTTGAAGCACGGAGCAAAGTAAATGGGGGAGGAGAGGAGTTGTTAGCTTGTTTAGTTACTATATGACACTATTAACTATTAGTGTAAATAGTTTTGAATATGAATGTTCTTATGGTTTTATTATTCCTAATTTGGGAGGCAAGGCAAAACTACCTACATCGGATGTACTTTCTCCTCAAAATAACAGAAAGTTGTCCAGAACCAGCCTAGGATTATCAGGTCACAATGGGTAGTACTATCATTACATCTTACAATGTTAAGGGTATAAATAGTGGACTAAGATGCTAGCAGAAGTCCGCAAACTTAAAAGTGACATTGCATTTTACAGGAAACACACTTATCTGATATAGAACATAGTAAATTAAAGTGTAGTTGGGTGGCTCAGGTGATTGCATCTTCCGTTGTTTCTGCTAAAAGAAATGTAATGGGGATACTACTGAGGAAAGGACTAGACTTTGAAATTCTCAACATGGTGAGTGACATGGAGTGGGGTTGGGTGATAGTCTTGGGGCAACTACAGGGCTCTCCTCTGCATTTGGTCAATGTGTATGCTCCAAACAGTGGTGCTGCCCCTTTCTGAAAAGCTTGTTCCA
The DNA here is from genome assembly GCA_016271365.2 of Neoceratodus forsteri. NCBI lineage: Eukaryota > Metazoa > Chordata > Ceratodontiformes > Ceratodontidae > Neoceratodus > Neoceratodus forsteri. The sequence continues at coordinate 103,503,336 of JADMNL010000031.1, read as the reverse complement.
AGAGGTTATGGGCACTACCTCCAGCCTGTGTGAGTGCTGGGAGAGATTTCAACTGTGATTTAACCCTCAATTAGATAGGTCTTCCAGTAATAGTCACACAAACGTGTCCAGCAAGCTTTTAAGGGATTGTATGATGGAATGGGCTTACAGACACATGGTAGGAACAGCATAAGGAAGAACATGATTATACATATTTCTCTCACCCCAGCAAGAATACTCCCACATAGATATGTTTTGACATACAAGACGGACTTACAGAGAGTGCAAAGTTATCAAATACATCAAACTATATTATCCGATCATGCTCCAATCTCTGTCAAACTACATATAAACCACAGAAAGAAAACCACTCTTTGGAGGTTTAATACTTCTTTATTAAATGATAAATCCTTCTGAGCAAAAAATATTTCAGATATTCAATGTTAAGACAGCTTAATGAAGGGAGAGGTGGAAGAACCAGGACTTTGGGACACTATTAAAGCTGTGCTGCATTATTAGTTGGCTGTCCATGAATAAGAAACAGTGCATAGCGGACAGGAAGCCCTAGAAAAGAAATTGCTGGAATTAGAACAGAGGCATAAAAAACTACAGCACTAATTTAAAGATATCCACCAAGTTAAATAAATCAGCATTTGCACCTGATATACGGTGCCTTACCTCAGGGCAATGCTGTTTACGTGCAGATGTCAAAAATATTTCAAGAGTTCAAAATTAATATCCTCATAAATTTAGTTTCACTGGGTCCCTCGGACTTCCAGTCTGAAAAACACCACAATGCCCACTTCGCGCACATCACGTTATGATGTAAAGCCACGGAGGCGAGGAAGCACTCCATTATAGTCTATGGGGCAGCTTTCCAATCATTTTATGGCTGTGTGCGGAGCCTACAGCCATTTTCTATCATAGCCTTAAAATGGCTGATGGTGGTACCTTCCATTGGACTTTTGGAAGTATCCTTCCAAAACTCCAACAGAGTTTGTAACACTCTGCCACGATCAGCCACTAAGAACAACAACCACACTATTTCGGCTGTTACTTCTGTATTCTGGGACAAGAACTGTGCATACGCACCTTGCGCATGCACAGTTCTGCTGGTGCCACCATCTTGTGAATGGCAGAATGCCACTCAACACGACTACACATGTGCGATTGCCGTGCATGCACAGTTACGTCCATTGCCACCATCTTGCAGATGGTACTCTTCCAGCACCCTCCCACTGCTCCTGTCCTCCACTCCTCCATTCCTCCATCACCAGCAGCAAATAAGACCCTCCGGCTCCCTTCCACTGCTGCTGTCCTCCCGCTCCTCCATTCCCCATTCCTGCACCAACATCGGGTGCCCAATTCCGTGTCGCATCATGCCCCCCAACTCATGTGGCACTCTGGGAGCTCACCCCAATGTGACCAAATTTATGTTTTTTTCTTTATTCCTCCCACGCTGACATCGGGGTGCCCAATCTCATGTCAGCATCATGTAACCCCAACTCATATGGCACACTGGGAGCCCACCCCAGTGTGCCAAATTATGCTTTTTTCCTTTTCTTTCCCTGTAAACAAAGAAAAACATCCCCGATGTCTTTATTTTTGTTTACCTGTAAAAACAAAACAGTCCCTCGTCATCGTCCCAGTCCCCTCCCCATCCCCACCCTCCCACTGAGCACCCACCTCCTCTTACCCCCTTACCCTATACTCACCTCTGCAGGTTGCCACTGTGATCTTCTCTGGACCGGGACACGTCTGCAATCTTCAAGCCAAACAGCAAACTGAAGAATCAAAGGTAAGCATAGTAATGACAATCAGTGGGACTTTCAACTTATGTTGATATATCCAGCCATTTTAGAATTTTGGCCCCAAATTTTCAACATGGGGTTCTTGGGACCCCACCTCATTAACACTCACTGTCATTTTGTTACTCAGTCCCGAAAAATGATTTTACAATCGCTCGTGTTTTCACCTTTTGGGACTGATTAACGAAACAACAGTGCCCCTGTTCATGAGGTGGGTTCCCAAAAGCCCATATTGCAAATTTAGTGAAAAATTCCAAAAATGATTGCATTATGAGCATGCATTGTGCAGTTTCCATGCACGCTCCTAACTTTGCTCATTTTAACATTTTCATTCCAGATTTTCAACATTGGATTTTTGCACACCTTCTTATTAACAGTGCAGCTGTCATTTTTCACATCCTGCCCAAATCGTGTTTTTGCACCTGTGGCAAAGAATGACAAGGCTTCCTGTGAAATCACCTCTCAGGACAAGTGAACGAAATGACAGTGGCACTCTTCATGAGGTGGGGTCCCAAAAGGCCATGTTGAAAATTTAGAGAAACAACTCTAAAAATGACCAAGTTACACCCAGTCATTCAAAAGTTTCTACCCTTTCGTGTAACTTTGGTCATTTGGCAGCTCATACAGCTGTATCAGCTCTGGCTAGAACTTGTTATATATTGTAATGGTCATTTGGTGATGAATCAAGAGCACTGGTTGACTAACAAGAATGAATGTGCTTCCCCATTTTATTACTTTTCCAGAATCTTCCACTGCCGATCGTGGGTAAGGAGTGGAAAGAACTCACAGGAGCAATAAAGAGGGTCATCTGGCAAGGTCACAAACCCAGACTCAAATGGTCAGTACTAATGAGATGCAAACAAGCAGGTGGGTATGGTATACTTAACTGTTGCCGCTCACCTCTGAGATCTAGAACATAATAAACACTAACAAAGAGACAGTCGGAAAACAACTGAGGAGGTACTAACAACAAGTGGCATTTGGATTGTTTAGGCAGGGTGACCAACTCCCTGCTGGACCTAAAATACTCAGTAATTGCTGGATTAGGCACGCATTTAAACAATGGAGTATTAACCACAATAATGGCTCGGTATTACTACCACACAACCTAAGTGGGTACCATTATGGAAAACAGTAATTTTGTTCCAGCAAAATAGATACCACCTTTAATAGGTGGGCAAGCTGAGGTCTACAATATATTCAAAATTATTTTTAGGCAGAACATTAAAATCCTTTACACAACTCCAGCTAGAGTTTCAGTTACCAAATATTGATTTATATAGATTTTTCAGGCTAGGTATTTTTATTAGCACACCTGAAATTCAGCAGGTCCTGTGGGTGATCCAACACCCCTAACTGAGAAAATTAGAATATTATCCCAACAGGACAAAGCCAAACATAGTTTCTGACTTGGAACTTACTTAATCCTGCCACAGGCAGTCAAGAGGTAGAACATACACAGCATCGGTGGGAAGAGGAATTAAATTCTTCCTTGACACAAAAGACTGGGCTCAAGTTTGGTGGGCAAACACACAGAACAACTTTATTAGGGAGTTGAGAGAGTTGAAATGGAAACTGGTGAGTAGATTTGTTTCTAACCCTTGATAGGACAAAACATTTGACACCAGCACTTTGAACTTCTGCTGGAGAGGCTGTGGGAGAAAGTCACCCCTGTGGAGGGGTTGTGAGATAACAGATGGACCAGGCACCAAACTTCAAGTTCAACACACGATCTTTGTGTGATGTTTATTCAAAATACAGTAGATAACCTTCAGCAATGGCATATCCCTTCTTCAATGCATGAGTTTGCAACAGCAGACTATTCATGTCCTTTCTCTGCACTTGTCAGCACCTACTGACTCACTGATCTCTGATCTAACTTATCAGTTGAGATTTAGCCTCCTCAATGCAGGCCTTGTTTGCTTGGGTGGTGGGGCTCAAATTTAAAAAACAGAAGCTAAAGACCAATAACCTCAGTGTAGAAACACTGAAAAAGGGTTACCCAAAAGGGCACTGACAGTAAGCCAAGTTTCAAAGAAACACAACATCACACGTACTTCCCTAATGCAAAGTATCATGGGACATATGCAAATCACCATGACATTTCAGATTGTCTCAGTTCACAGCAATTTACATGCATTTTAAATAGCACAACTACATTTTATAATGCAGTCAACTAGTACTTTTTACCTTTATCAAAAACACCTAGGGCTGGATATTCAGACTGCACGGGCAGTGGCGCAAGCCTGGGTGCGCACAGCTGGACTGCGCGGAGGTCAGGACCAGGCAATATTCAGCAGTGATGCATCATGGCTCAGCACCATTGAATATGGCATGGGCGACACACTGCGCATGGCGCAGTGGCACTGTGCCAGCGCAAGACACAGAAAGGAGCATGGGGATGTGCAAGTGCAGTTGCACTAGGTGCATCATCCACGATATTCAGCCTGGGGCATGCAAATGAGACCATAATGTATGCATGACACAAATGGGACTATCTGCATGTCATTATGGCCCCATTTACATGTGATGCGCTGGTTCCCAGCCAATTGCACCTGGCAACCTGCCAAGCTGCTGCTGTCAGGAGTCGACACCTGAGTGGGCTATCATAGCCCCCAACTCCCATATGCCCGGTTGCAGCATCAGTATACAGTACAGTACTACCTGGTGGTCTAGTGGTCCCCCAATATGCCCGATTGTGGGCACCAGTATACAATACAATACTACCTGGTGGTCAAGCAGTCCCCCATATGCCCAATTGAGGGCTGTAGCAAATCATAAGGTTTTACCTGGTGGTCTAGCCTTAACCCCTTATGCCCAATTGTGGGCTGTAGTAAATGTTATGGATATACCAGGTGGTCTAGCAGTAACCCCGAATGCCCGATCACGGGCTATAGTAAATATTATGGATATACCAGGTGGTCTAGTGAAACCCCATACACCCGATCGTGGGCTGTTGTGGACATACAGAATTACAGTACCTGGTGGTCCAGTGGTACCGCCTTCCACCCACCCACAGAGGTCCCCAGCCACTCAGCAGCCCCGTCATTGTTGGGCGGCAGCACCCGCCCACATACCACATGGCCGCCCGCCAAATGACAGCATACAAGGTATGATCTGTACACCTATTGGTCTACAGTGTGGACCAATGGGCTTGCAGATCATACTGTACTACAGAGACTAGATATGTGAATGAACGCATTCATTCACATATCTGGTCCCAGTAGTACAGTATGGTCTGCAGGCACATTGATCCACACTGTGGACCAATAGGCATACAGATTTATTTATTTAGCTTTTGTTTACTGGGTAAGTACACCCAGACAAGTATTATGCCTATTTTCAGGAATGACCTGGGAGAATACAACATGAGGAACAACAGTCATACTATGCGCTGTCATTCAGTGGGCAGCGGAGGTATGCAGGCAGGGTGCTACTACCCGCCAATGATGGGGGTGCTGAGTGGCGAGGGACCTCTGTGGGTGGGTGGGAAGGGGTACCACTGGACCACAGGCGATTCTGTATTTCCACAATATCCTGTGATTGGGCGTACAGGGGGTTACCGCTAGACCACCAGGTATATCCTTACCATTTTCTACAGCCCTTAATCAGGCATACGGGGTTACCGCTAGGCTACCAGGCAGAACTCACCATTTACTACAGCCTGTGATCAGGCATGGGGGACCGCTAGACTACCAGGCATTCTTGTGATCTATATAGATGCCTGCGATTGGGCGTATGGGTGGGGGCCACTAGACTACCACTAGACTACCGGGGTCAGAGTGCTTGTGGACGGTGTTCCTGCAGGGCAGGTGGCCACCCAAGGCTGGTGGCTGTTGTGCTGCGCCTTGCATCACAGCCGCCCACTCATAATGGGCATGCTAAAGGCCACTAGCACCTTGCATGCCCAATGGGCTCATTTGTATGGCTCTGTTAGTGAATAGCACTTTAGCACCTGGCGCTAATGGCTGTGGGGCCATTTTCCTGGCTGGCTGTGGGGGCAGTGCTACTAGGTGTTCCACTGCTTTTCCTGGAGTTAGCGCTGCCCCCACCAGCCCCCTATTCACAGTCAAATAGCCACTGGGCTATCCAACTATGAATAGCTCCATTGCCCACCAGCACAGCCAGGAAGTGCAACACAAACTTTTGCGCCCATTTTGTGCTCCCTTTGTTAATCCTGCCCCAGATCAGTAAAATCCTAGAAATCATTTAGGATCTTGATGGCTCTCATATGATTTGTGGCCCCTACCCTGTAGGTCTAAGTAGGAAGGCTAAAAATACCTATTTAACATATTAACTCAGCGGCCCTAAATGCTGTCACCCAGAAATGGCTCAGGAACACCCCACTATAGAAAACTGGATACAGAACTGTAAAAGAATTAAGGTAATGGGAGGCAATTACAGTGAGATTGACTCTCAAAGTAGACTTCTTCAGTACTACATGGCTCACCTTCGCTCAGTTGATAGAAGACCTTGAAGGAACACTGGCTGTGGAACAACTGCTCTATGATTAATCTTAACTCATCATGTAGGGGTATGCTGAATCTTACAGAATGTATTTGCCTTGCCTCCAATGACATTTGTTGTAATGTTCAAGTTTTTAGACTCTGGTCAGTTTTAAGACCAGATAATATTCAGATTAAGCACATCAGCTTCAACATAGAGGCTGTCTGTTAGTCAATTTACAGCAGACTATAAGCCACCATGAAGTAGATGTTAATTCTATTGGAATTACATTTTAGGAGTTATATTGCCACAAAAGTGACCTATCATTATTTGAGAATGTATTTTGTAAGGTGATTTTTACACACCTGTATATATTGTTTCTATACATGAAATAAAAGTTTCAACAGCCAGTACACATACCCTCTTACCATACCTCTCAACAGCCTGTACCTATACCCTCTTACCTTACCTCTTAGCAGCCTGTACCCATACCTTTTACTCACTGGCATAGTTATGACTCTTGAGAGGTATGGTAAGAGGGCATTGGTAATGGCTATTAGAGATTTGGTAAGAGGGTATTTGTACCGATTGTTGAGCTGCATGGTAAGAGGGTATGTATACTGGCTGTTGAAAGGTATGATAAGAGGGTATGTGTACCAGCTGTTGAGAGGTATAGTACAAGGATATGTGTAAAGGCTGTTGAGGATATGGCAACAGGGTATGTGTACTGGCTGTTGAGAGGATAGTAAGAAGGTATGTGTACAAGCTGTTGAGAGGTATAATAAGAGGATATGTGTACTGATTGTTGAGAGGTATGGTAAGAGGGTATGTATACTGGCTGTTGAGAGGTATGATAAGAGGTATAGGTACTGGCTGTTGAGAGGTATGGTAAGAGGGTATAGGTACTGGATGCTGTGAGGTATAGTAAGAGGTATGTGTACTGGGTGTTAAAAGGTATAGTAAAAAGTATGTGTACAGGCTGTTGGAGGTATAATAAGAGGATATGTATACTGATTGTTGAGCGGTATGATAAGAGGGTATGTATACTGGTTGTTGAGAGGTATGATAACAGGGTATGTGTACTGGCTGTTGAGAAGTATGGTAAGACGGTATGTGTACTGGCTCTTGAGAGGTATGATAAGAAGGTATGTGTATCAGCTGTTGACAGGTATAGTACGTGGGTATGTGTACTGGCTGTTGAGGATATGATAACAGGATATAGGTACTGGCTGTTGAGAGGCATAGTAAGGGGTATGTGTACTGGCTGTTGAGCGATCTGCCAAGAGGGTATGTGTACTGGCTGTTGAGAGGTATGGTAAGAGGGTATGTGTATTGGCTATTGAGAGGTATTGTAAGAGGTATGTGTACTGGCTGTTGAGATGTATAGTAAGAAGGTATGTGTACAGGCTATTGAGCGGTACAGTGAGAGGGTATGTATATTGGCTGTTGAGAGGTATTTATTTAGTTTTTGTTTACGGGTAGGTGCACTAGCCATAGGGATGACTATTTTCAGGCACGACTCGGGAGGTTACAGAGCAAAACAGGAATACATACATAAGACAAGAACAGTAATATTCTGAAATAGGAGTTAAAGAAAATTAAAGGAATACATACAGAAGGCAAGAAACAGTAATATTCTGAGTAGGGAATTAAACATTGAGATAAAGAGAAACATAAGGAGAAACATGAACAAGTTGTAAACAAAACAAAAGGCATTTTGTATCACAGGGCATTATACACAGGGTTAGAGCAATACTTGAAAAGGTAATCTGCAAAAAAGGTATTATGCATAATCAATGTGAGTAAAGTACAGAGTTTGGTACGAGGAACAAACTAAACATTGTATTTTTGTCACCAGAGTGGGGACCAAGCAGAAAACAGGTAGGACAGCATAGAATATATTGTGAGGTGATTCTATTCATCAGTGAAAACTAGGAGAGGTAGTATAAGGGCAGAAAAACCTTATGGCAATGAAAGAAGGCAGGTCAAGAAGGCAGGAACAGTTAGCAAATGGGCCCTTGTGGGAGAGCATCCAGGGTGTAGTAGGTCAGAGTGACCAGGGAGGGTAACATAGAAGTGCTAGGAGGGCAGATTAAAGTGGCAGTTGAGAGTCACAGGGGAGCTATAGATTACAGGGGCTTGAAACAGGTGCATGGACTAGATGAGATGAGGTAGCGGTGGAGCACTTTTTGAAGGCATAGTCTTGAGGGTGCTAAGCAAACATTGAGTAGTAAGGGTTCCACTGCTGGGGGCATGGAGGCAAATGTACTGAAGAAGGTATGTGTACTGGCTGTTGAGAGGTATAGTAAGAGGATATGTGTACTGGTTGTTGAGAGGTATAGTAAGAGAATATGTGTACTGGCTGTTCAGAGGTACTTATTTTATATATTTATTTATTTGAAATTGGAGATACCTTTGAGCCAGAGGCTCTTTACAGAGGTCCCACGTTATATATTTAGTACAAAACAGGGTAACACGAATACAAAGTGGCAATAAAGGACAATACAAGAACTAAAGGAAGTTGCTAATACAAGTTGTGAGGGTATACGGTGATTGTGGTTACAGAGGTCAGTGTATACCGTACCCTATAACATTGAAATAAAGGTTGAAAATACATACACAGGTTCAAAGGCATAATATGGAGTTCCAAGTTATTTGTCAAATGAGTGCGGGTTAGACATAATGATTGTTAGGCTAGCTTAAGCATAGAAGTAAGTGCTCACCATAGTGGCAGTAAGGATACTAAAGTTGGTAGAAGCATCTACAGAGTAGGGGTGGGTAAAGTGAGAACTAGTAGCAGGGCAGATGTTAAATAGGAGCAGATTGGGGAGGAAAAGGGAAGAGGAAAATAACATAATTACAGAGGCTGAGAAGTAGCCCGGTCTGTAAATATAAGGCAACAGACAGGGGTGAAGAGAATCAGCAGGGGCTAACGGATGAGTTAAGTTAAGGAGGGGCGGATGTAGGACTATAGGAGAGTAGGGTGAGGAGAAGGGGCACAGCAGGCATATGACCAGAATGGCTATATTAGCAGAAAGGTGCTAGCAAGTAATGGAGGAGATAAAAGGGTAGAAGGATGGGAGTAGAAAAAAAAAGATAGATACAGGGGTGGAGGGATCATGGCTCTCAGATGGGAGGAATTAAGAGTAGTGCTAACAATCGCAACTACTGGAAGAGGCTAGATAGGCACATAGTTTCACTTTAAAGGGGCCTAGTTTGAGTTCTTTGGTAAGTCTTCATTTAGAGAGTTTAGCCAGTGTGGAGCACAGTACTCATAAGAGTGTTGGCCAAGTGATGTTCTTCAGAATGGAACTTTTAGGGAGTTTATATTAGTTCCTCGAGTTCGCATTTGCTGCAATTGACAGAGGAGGTTTTGTACACTGTGGGGGTAAACTCAAAGATGGACATTTCATGAAAGCACACTTGATGCGAATACGAGAGTCCAAGTTTAGCCATTCTGTTTGTGAGCAAAGTTCACAAGAGTGGGTAAGTCAGTGAGCACCAAGCATGTGTCGACAAGCCTTATTCTGGGTAGTTTTGAGTTGTTTTAGGGCAGCTGGGTTTGAAGCCCTGCAAACCACTAGGTCAGAGCTGATTGTCGAGCATGGAGCTGGACACTGCAATTTTAAGAGTCTCCTTGGGAAGGCACTGCTTATTTCTGTACAACAAGTCCAATTCACATTAGATGATTTAGCAACCTGATCAATATGTTGCGAGAAGGATAAAGTACTATCTAGCATGATTCCTAGGTATTTAAAACTATGCACTATTTCAAGGGGTGATTTGAGGTTGTAGAGAATTTTAAGTTGTAAGCTCTATGTCTGTTTTGGGGGATCGAAAATCATTGTTTTGTCTTTTCGTGGTTGAGAAGTAATTTGGAGTTTGGAACCAATTTTCAATTTCATTAAAATTTGCTTGTATTTTGGATTCAAGTGAGGAAGGGTCTTGGTGGCTGGTGTGCAACACTGCATCAGCAGCATACGAAGTACCTTTCCTGATATTGGTTGAGAGTAGGTGGTTAGGAATAAACTAAATAGCAACTGGCCTAAGATGGAGCCTTGGTATAGTAAAAGGTATGTGTACAGGCTGTTGAGAGGTGCGGTGAGAGGGTATGTGTACTGGCTGCTGAGAGATATGGTAAGAAGGTATGTGTACTGGCTGTTGAGATGTACAGTAAGAGGATATGTGTACTGATTGTTGAGAGGTATGGTAAGAGGGTATGTATACTGGCTGTTGAGGGTATGGTTACAGGATATAGGTACTGGCTGTTGAGAGATATCGTAAGAGGGTATAGGTAATAGATGTTGAGAGGCACAGTAAGAGGGTATGTGTACTGGCTGCTGACAGGTAAGGCAAGAGGCATGTGTACTGGCCATTGTGAGGTATGGTCAGAGGGTATGTGTAAGTGGGCTGTGGTCAAATCACAGCCTCACTGCTTGCTCTGGGATTTGGAGTTATGTCCCATGGAAATGAACAGGCACCACATTACTGCCTGCACACGGAGAAGTGCACTGCAATTTAAATGTCCCTTTTTTCCTCTGACTGTGCAATAGTTTTGTAATCGTTACTGTAATCTTGCTATGAATGACATGAAAGAATATTTGTTTTTTAACAAAGGCAGCTTCTTTCAGTGTGTGTGTGTGTGTGTGTGTGTGTGTGTGTGTGTGTATGTGTTTGTGTTTAAATGAGAAGAGACCAGTCCTCCTTAGCTGATCAGTGCTTCAGTGTTTGTCTTTGAATACTATGTAATCATTTGCACAACAAAGGTAGACTGTACAGTGAGCAATAAGAAAGACAGGTGCTGTTCCTCACATTTCCATGGTTATGACATTTACTGAATGTAGCAGACGTCACCTTGGAATAAAGATATGATTCTTCTGTTTACTCTCCTTTATTAAAAACAACCTACTCTGCCTCTGAATGAGCATTGCCCCAGTCCCCCATGACAGCAAACTCCTTATGTCTTCCCAACGTGGTCTAGACTGTACCATTCCCTAACCTTCCTTACTAATTTTCCGTTTAAAAGTAGTACTGTCACGGTATTGTTTGCTTTAAAATGTGGTGACTGAGATAAACACATAGAGCCAGAACTCAATGCTGGGTGTCACCCGCAGAGGGATAATGCAATAAGAAATATAGTGACAACAATGAGTGCATGCACAGGAACAATTAAACAAGGTTCAAATAATACATTCCAGTAAGTGAATGGAAAGCAATGCAGAACGTGTGCAAAGTACATAGGTTGCAGTGCAGCAGGATGAGAGATAGGGATTGTACATTCTAAGCAGGGCAAGATATTTGTAACAGAGTCACGGTGATGTAAAAACTTCAAATTACAGAGTACACAGAGGTTTTAAGCTGTATAATATTATTATATACAGTAACAGGCTGTTGTAATGTGGAGAGAAAAGAAACCTGGTTAGCTGCAGGTGCATGCTTTTGAGAAGTGGGCTAGTAAGCCTGGTTTGAGAGTGCAGGCAGGATGACAGACATATGGGGAGAAGGAGGTTGTTCCAAATTGTTGGACTACAGGTACAAAAAGCAGACTGGCCTGCTCCAGACTTACAGCACTGGATAAGAAAGGAACGAGCATCCAATGATCAGAGGGAGTAGGAGGATGGGAAGGCAGGGCAATGTTAAGGAGAGAAGAACAGTAAGTTTATTTATTTAATTATTTATTTGCTTTTGTTTACCAGGTAGGCACACTAAGCGAAATGCCTATTTTCAGGTGCGACCGGGGAGGTTACAAGACAGAGTTTGGTAAAAAGCACAACAATAAGTATTACAATGATGGGATACACAGGTAGTACATATTGAGGACAAAATAACTAGTAAACAGCAAGACAATATACAAGGAAATGCTAAAATAGGCAGGTGTAATGAGAACAAATAACGTGCATAATGAACAGATAAGCATGAGCAAAGGCAACCACAAAAATGGAAAGGGATCTGGGGTAGTCATATCAGACAACCTAAAGGTGGGCCAGCAATGTGAGAAGGCAGTAAGGAGGGCTGGGGGATACTGGGATGCATAGGAGAGGCATCACCAGTAGAACACAGGAAGTTGTTGGCCCTCTGTACAGACAGTTGGTAAGACCACATCTGGAGTACTGTGTACAGTTCTGGAGACCCCATCTCTGCAAAGACATAGACAGGGTGGAGGCTGTCCAGAGGAGGCAACCAAAATGGTGCAGGGTCTGCACCAGAAGACATATGAAGAAAGACTAAAGGAGCTTACAATGTATAGCCTTGAGGAAAGGAGGAGACGGGGACATGATAGAAACTTTCAAATACCTCAAGGGAATCAACAAAGTCCAAGAGGTAGCATCATTCAGAAAAAGAGATGTACAAGAACAAGGGCACAATTTGAAGATATAGGGTGTGGTTCAGAGGTAATGTGAGAAGTATTTCTTCACAGAGAGGATTGTAGATGCATGGAACCTTCCTGAGGAGGTCATAGAGTCAAAAAACAGTGGGGAATTCAAGAATGTTTGGGACAGACATAAGGCAATTCTAGCGGAGGGTAGGAGGAAGTAGGCTGTTGGTTAACTAGGATCTACGACTTATCTGTTAGGTAGGAAATGGGCAGATTAGGTGGGCCAAGCAGTCCTAATCTGCCATTAGATTCTATATTTCTGTTTCTATGTTTAAAAGGCAAGGACAATTGTACAGTAGGAGTAATATACAGCTCAAGGGAGACTGGATGAGCATTTAGGTAGGGCATGTTAAGAAATAGTTAAGTGCAAGGCAAAAGTAGGGGTCTATCATAGGGCAGGGAGTGGGGCCTAAGCAGTAGGTGGCACACAGCAGATCAGGTAGTAGATACCAGACAGCCTAGGGACGTTACAGGCTGAAGCAGACTTCAGCTGAGACCAGAGGACTTAAACAAGGAATGGGTAGAGTACTTCTAATGAGTGCGGGTAGAGTATTCCAGAATTTAGGGTCACAGACCACGAAGGCACAATCATCTGACAAGGTACGAATCTTAGGGACGAGGAGGGATGTGAGTCAGCTGATCTGAGCTGATGATGGCAGCGCCAGCTGAAGTTTTGACAGGGCAGGAGGAGGCGTATGGACAATTTTGTCTGTGAAGCAGCCCAGGACAAATGAGCAATAGTTACTTGGTGAAACCACTGTAGTTTTTCATATAGGTCACAGGAATGGGTAAGCCGAGGCGAGAGCAAAGTGGCAGATATTATTGTAGGCCACATCCCATTTTGCAAAGGCTTGTTTTGTTGCAAGGGTGAGGTTGTCAGCCCATAGCTGAGGAGGAGAAATATTTCCTTTAGTAAGGGCAAGTCAAGCAGCCACTGCAAAGGACCCATGAGCCCTGTATGCAAGTCCAATCTTGGCGTTCGTTGTCCTACACATGTTTTGGATGTGTGGGGCTGGAGTCTAACGAGGGTCAAGTGCAACTCCCAGATATTTAAAGGAGCATGTAATGCCAACTGGGATACCCTCAAGGCTCAAGAATTTAAGTGGAACAGGGCACTGCTTCAGCTTGGCCGAGGATCCAAGAGCATGAGTTGAGTTTCGTTATGTTCAGCATGAGCTTATTCAATAGGAGCCAGTTTTGCAGCTTATTGAAGTCCGCTTGTAGATTGCGATTTATGGAACTGACTTCAGTTGAACTAGATAGGAGAATCATATCATCAGCATATAGGGTTGTGGTGCTATGTGTAGGGACTGTGGGAAGTCATTAATGAGAGAGAGAAAATAGGATGGGGCCTAAGATGGATCCCTGGGGACTCCAATCATGATGGGCACAGGTTCCAAGTAAGCCCTATTGAACTTGACAAGCTGAACCCTGTCAGTGAAGTAGTTGGAGAGCCAGTTTAGGGCTGGGCTGGACACACTGAGGAGTGGAGCTTGGTGCAGAGCAAGGTGTGATCCACCAGATCGAAGGCCTTGGAGAGGTCCACAAAGATAGCACCGGATAACATGCCATGGTCCATGGCTGTCCTTATTTCAGATGTGACCTTAGCAAAGGCTGTGCCAGTGCTGTGGTCTTACGAAATCCATGCTGTTCAGGTAAGTGGTAACAGTGGTGAGCCAGTATTTGGCCAGGAAGGAGGAACAAAGTGAGAGATGGTGGACCTCTATGGAGGGACATAGAGATTTGCATAGAGACAGCAGTGATGGTTCGAGATCAATTACTAATGGCGAACCAGAAGAAGGAATGAAAAAGAGGTCCAGCCTGGCAAGGTGCAGAATTTGGGGCAGTGCTGTAGACTACAGTGGAGCAGGCCAGGATGAATGCAAAACTGCAGCATGCTGCAGTAGAGTTATTGCAGCAAACAAGGCAATTTTAAAGCAGTTCATTCCTTTTGTCATTCTGTAACTCAATACACTGCATTGCATCTTGGCCAGCCCTGTACATCCGTGTAGTCAAACACTGATAAGGGCATCTTGGGATGATCTCTCAAGGGACTGAGAGAAGGCAGGATTTGCTGGGGCATAGCATACTGAGCTAAGGGCAGAGTTTCTTATGCATGCTGGCAATGTGAGTGAAAAGTTAAGATTCTGGTTCAGCCACACCCTAAGTACTTGAGGATGAATACCTCTTCAAGCAGGTGGCTGTTCAGTATCTTTAAAGACAGGTGTATGTTGGAGCCTTGCCAGTTTCTGTCAAGTACTAAAAGTTGGGGAGACAATCTTTTAGCATTTAGTGAGAACAGAATTGAGAGGAACCAGTGCTGAACACTGTCAAAGTCACACAAGTGGCAATTCCCCAGATCAGGGACTGGCGGTACAGAAGCAAAAATAATTCTTATATGCTGACCTGTAAATGTGAGAAGACACACACATTGATGGGAGGTCATTTAAGAGTTGAAGAAAAGTAGTGGGCCAGGGATGGAGCCCTGTGGGACACCAGACTTAAAAACCACCTTTTCTGGTGTGTAATGTAAAACCTCTTACAGTGAGTTGCATACAATGGGAATGGTACAGTAATGTGGGAATTTAACAGAGAGGCAACGGTACATATACAGGTAAATTTTATTTATTTATTTATTGAAGAGAATCGAATTACAATCCTTTGAGTCATAGACTCCTTTGCAAAGGCTCCATGTCAGTACAGAAAGAACAAACATAACATTTACTGGTATTATAAATAAGTACAGTATAAACATTGCGTCAAGGATCCTAATGTGGATTTTTGGCCTTAGCTGTGACAAAGGTAGATTACAGATTCAGGGGTCCTAACTGAATCCTGGTCAGATTTTGTATACATTGTGATTGCAGGACCTGAGGATGTTGTCGGGGGTAGGTTGGACCTATTTATCCCTGTCATTATGGATTTACTACATTTGTTGGCAGTAGATAGACTGCTAGCAATGAGCTTCCCTTTGTGTTCTGGAGAGGGTGGAGGCATAACGGTTGCAGTCACAGGTGGCTGCTACAAGGTGGAGGTCCTTAAGGCCAGATTTAATTTGGCCAAGACTAGGAAAGACCTTTGTCCTAGGGCAGTCCTATAGTGGGGACTAAGAAAGAGGTGTCAGTGGGTGTATAGGGACCCTTCTATGGGAGCTAGTCTAGATGAGGGAGGAGGCCTCTGGGAGCTAGATTCATGAGAATTATTTTGCTTGGAGGGTGGTGTGGTAGTTAAGCCTATCTTGAAGGTGAGCCAGTTAGCACGTTTGTAAAGCTCACATGTGGGTGTCTCTATCACTCCCAGTGACCAGTCTGCAGGCTTTATTGAGCACAATGTTGATGCTGCATAGGGCTGTTTTGTTGGCAGAACCATAAATAATAATGCCATAGTCGACCAAAGATAGGACTGAGAAAGTTACAGCCTTACAGTAGGGCCTGAGGAGGTAAGCAATGCTTATGTCTGTATAGGAGTCCCAATCTGGTGTTTACAGTGGAGGAAGGTGTTGGATGTGTGTGTGGTAGGTAGGGGAGGTGTCCAGGTGACACCCATATATTTGAAACATGGGACCTGTTCAAGAAGGAGACCTTGGGAGTTTGAGATGAGTAGTGGAGCATTGCTGAGTGGGCTTAAGCGGTGGGCAAAGATCATCGACTTTGTCTTGTTGTAGTTGAGTACTAAGCGGTGCTCATGAAACCAGGATTCAGTTTCACTAAAAAAGCCTTGTAGGGCTGATTGTAGGGAATTAGGATAGAGTGTTTCCAAAGCAGTACTGCATCATCTGCATATAGCAAGAGCTTCCCATTGCATGATTGAGGGAGGGAGTTTAAGAATAGGGTAAAGAGCAATGGACTGAGAATGGACCTTGGAGTACACCGATTGGACTGGTCTTTCGGAGGAAATAGTGGCATTAATTTTAACCTGTTGTGTCTGGCCAGAGATAGTCCTTAAACCAGGAGGTGGCCTCAGTGGAGAAATGTACAGAGGGAAGGGCGTGGAGCAGAAGTGTACTGTGGACGGTATCAAAGGCTTTGGTCAAGTCGAAAAGATTGCTCCTGCTATGGACCCCTGGTCCAGGGCCTCATGAATGTATGAGGTAAATTCCAGGAGGGAAGTTGCGGTGCTGTGCCCTCTCCAGAACCCGTGTTGTTCATGACAGAGCAGCGAGTATTTGGTTAAGTAATCAGTGAGCTGGTCTGACACAATTTTTCAAGCACCTTGGGGGAGGATCAAGATGGGTCGGTAATTGCTGGTGGAGGTGGGATCACCACTTTTGAGTATGGGGTAATTATATCTTTTTTCCATGGTGTGGGGAATTGGCTGGCGTAGCAACCAGTTAAGAATTGTTGGTAAGTGGCAGGTATGGGGGTTACATCCAGAGTTAGCTTGAGCATTTGAGGTCAATGGAGTCACTGCTATAGCATGCATTCATCAAGGCCTTGGTGAGGTAGCGTTTAGCTTCACTGCAGGAGATGGTTCTCATGCGGAAAGGTGGAGGGCATGGTGGCAGAGATGTCTATGAGGCCATTAGAATTTGGTTGAAGAAGTTATGTGGGAGGATGTGACTGAGGTCTGAGATGGTGGTATTAAGGGCATTGGATATGGCAGTAGGGTCCTGGGTGAGGGCTCCATCCACTAGAATCTGTGAGGTGCGGGAAATGGTATCCCACACAGCTCTTTCATATTGTTCCAGAATTTTCCCTGAGCCCCAAGTGGTGGTGAGACATGTTTGTAATATGTGGCCTTGGCTGGCGGATGGCCCAGCTACATTTGTTTCTGGCCTCTCTGTAGGTTGTCTGTCCTGGGTTAGTTGTGAGTCCAGGGCTGTATGCCAGAGGTTGTCTCTATGGTGCATTAGATTAAGCAGTGACTGTGAGATCCAGGGTATCCCTGTTTTTGATATATGCTTTGTGTGAGGGGCAAAGATGTCACAGTCAGTGTTAAAGATGGTGATAAAGGAGAGGAGGGCATCAACAGAGTGAGTGTCATGGATGGGTGATGAATCACAGGAGATTAGGTACAATTTGAGGTGGGGATGCATAAACATTGCATGTACAGATGGCAATATACAACAAAAGGGGCAGTAATTATGCTAGTCAACAAAGTAGTAACAGGCAAGTAATTCTGGCAGAGAAGTGAGGAGGGTTCCATGAGCAGGGAACAAGAGGGATGAATAGAGACAAAGAATTGTGTGGGGCGGGAGGGGGAGTAAGGATGGAGGTGGGAGGGAGAGAGTGATGAATTGTAGTACCAGCAAAGTTTGAACAGTTGGAATGAAAGTGTGTAGGCAGTAGGCAGGGGTAAGTGGAGGTGGAAAGTGGGAGAAATTGTCGAAGAGAGTGGCGAGTGGGGCATTGGCTGGAGTAAAGATATGGGAAGGGATGGAGGAGAGAGAGGGAGGGGAGGCACTGGAAGGGAGGCAAGGTAAGTATAAGCATAAGTGCTATGATTGCTTGATAAGTGCTAAGGCTGTTTGGCCTTCCAGATTGCTTAGAAGGGCTTGATTTAGGGAGGGATAACTAGGAAACAAACAAACAAAAAGAAAGACAAAAGTTAAAGAGGGTTGGGGTGCAATTGTGAATCAGTACTAGGGAAAGGACAGGGCAAAAGTGCATGCCAAGGTAGCGGAACTACTGCTTATGACCCAGGTTTGGGAACGAGCCTGAGTCATCAGAGTGTTGGCGGGGAGGAGGATTGAGCATCGCAGAGGACGCCTCCTCCTTGGAGAGGAAGGGTTGTCAGTCTCCGCTGTGCTACCACCCTAGATGACTACAGGTGGCGGTGCAAGCTGCAGCTGCTGGAGGACAGGAGGAAGATGCCAACTGCCTGAGTGTGCATCACCGTGCACTACATGAATCTACATGCTCTCGGTGGCCGGTCGCATCTTAAGGTGGTGGAGAAACAGTAGAAAATGCCAAGCAAGCAGGAGGATGCTGGCTCTATTCCGCAGGCCCCATGCTACTGACCATGGCTCCCACCACTAAAGTGAGCTTAAACTCCATTGGGTGTACAGTGCCCACCCATGGTCCCACCTTGGGAGGGGGCAAGCAAAGGAGGACCAGGCAATGGTGGTAAGTCCTGGGGAAGGTGAGTATTGGGGCTGGGGACAGGAGCAGAGTTGATGGGTGCCACTTGGGTGAAAGAAGTGAAAAGCATAGTAAATAAATAAACAAAGAAAACTGGATTTGTTGTAGATTCATTGGATCACTTAAGAGTTTGTTTACAGATGTTGTGGTGCATAACGCACGACTATAATATCTCTGTTGGTACAATAAAAGGGATCAAAATCTTCAACAAATCCAGTTGTATCTTTTATGTTAATAGCATCGTCTGTATGTTGCATTGCTGTTCACACCTGATAAACAGCTACAATGACTGTTAATAAACTTCCAAATGTTAACAATCTGCCACTTTCTATCTGACACAATAGATAACTATTTTTGCTTTGAAAATAAAATAAATCTGTTTAGAAACAAAATTACTTTTGAAGAAGTGTATCAGATTTTGTAATCAGATTTTTGTCTATGCAGATGACATCCTACAGTATAGTGCCTATCCCATTATTAAACACAAAAGTCACTTTTCTTGAGTTGATAGTGACTATCTGGTATTTCTACAAGGAAAAGGCCAAGACAAGCTCATTGCTACTCTACTTTGTAAGTGAATTATCTGGAGACAGAACTCTTGCACACAGCTGAGGCCATCCCAGTTTGGTCAGTAGCATGATAAGCTGGGCCATTTACTGGAACCTCATTGACTTTCGCTCAGATTTGATGCACTACATTCTGTTGTGTGACTTATTTTACTTTATTAATCATAAGACAGTAAACTAGTTTGTTAATGAACAAGGATTCCGAGACAAATCTGCATGTGACACCTCGGCTACTGTAAGTACTGTAGCAATAAATAAAATGTCCTACCCATGAAGTACCTTTTATTGATGTTTCAAATAGATATGAGAGAGTCCATTACAGAGAAACAGAGTTTGACAGCAGATAAGGACTGCTTTGCCCATTCAGTCTGCCCATTTGTCCCTACCTACACTACTGCCACAGACCAGCCCTTCTCCCTCCCCACTCCTTTCCACTATGATTCCCTGTGCTTGTCCCATGCATTCTTGAACCCCACCACTGTTTTTGCCCCCACAACCTCTGCTGGAAGGATATTCCAGGAATCCACCACTCTTTCTGTGAAGAAGTACTTCCTCACATCTCCTGAATGTGCCCCTCCAGCTTCATAGCATGTCTCTGTCCTCTCCTGCACCTTATTTACCCCTGAGATATTTAAAGGTCTCTATCATATCCCCTGGTTAAATTAGGCCTTTATAAACAGGCTCTTTCAGACAATCCCTTTTCAGATCTTGGCCACTTGAAACTCAAGGATCAATCTTCAGTCCAGTATGACATCCAGGTTTTTATCCACATCCACAACTCGATAAGAAGTGCCGCTAAGATAGAACAATGCCACTTCCTCCAGTCAGTGCTTCTGAATGAGGGCTCAGTCCAATCAGAATACCTCCATTTTACCAGGGTTCAGAATCAGCCAGCTTGGGCCATATGGATGTTTATCTCAGACAAACACTGATTAATCAAACACTGGTCTCAGGGCATCCTGGCTATCAACTACCAACCATGGTTCCCACCTGGTGGCCCAAGAGCGGAGGGCCACATGGGAAGGATTTTATGGGCACAGACAGAGCCATACATCACCTTGATATTGCTCATCTGATATATGACATGAGGCATCATGTTTCCAGAGCTACCAATCAAAGGAGGGGTTTGAGGATGAGAAAAGCACTAGCAGATAGTACCAGGGCATTTGAAGTCATCCCTATCCATTCAAAGAGGGCTCGCTAGGCTCTGCCACCTCCTCACTAGGTCCTTCACCCTGGCTCCAATGTTAAATGCAAGTAATCAGAACTGGTCTCCACTGGGAGATGCCCTGCCTGTAATTGGGGCCAGACGGGTTACTACGCAGCCAGGACCAGGACAGTGTAGCAAAGACTGGTAGGGCAGAATCTCTGGGGATTCCTTGGATAGGAAAAGGGTCATAGACAGATTAGAGGAGGACCCTGGGCCTAGCGTGGGGAAAAATGGAGGGAAAAATAATAATAAAGCTGTTATATTGATCTGACTCTAAAAATAATAGCATGAATAGAGTGGACTGGAGTGTCCCAGAGGCAAGTGCAAGAATCCACTCCTTGTGGAGGCATGCCAGGAAGCATTTGTTACAATTAGTTGAGGCCCCACATGGGATGGGCCACACTAGACCTGGTTCTCATCAATGGGGAAGGGTCCATAATGTTACAGTCTGGAAGCTGCCTGGTTCAAGCAATCACAACACAGTGTGGATGAAGATCCAATTAGAAACTAGCTGGACACAAAGCCAAATGAAAGCATGGGACTTCAGAAGAGCAGATTTTGGGAGGGCGTGATAATTATTAGTGGACAGCATGGGCATAAAATAAGGGAATGAAGAAGCGGATAAGAAATGGGAAGCACTGAAGTCAGCTCAGTGGGAAAACGGTTGCAATTCCACCCTAACTCTGGCAACCCGGTTCAAGAACAGACAGGGTCGCCGGGTGGGCTAGCAGGGTGAGGGAAGATCAAGCTCCCAATGGCAGCTCTCCTCTCAAAGAGAGGAAGGACCTCAGTTGCCACTGCAGAGATTACCACCGGTGGAGACAGAACAGCAGTGCAGTGGGACAGCACACAGAGGGAAAGAGCTGGAGCATAACATGCTGGTGCACACATTCCTGAGCTTCATGCTTGGGGAGGTAAACAGCGGAAATGGCCAGGCTGCTACATGGTGGCACCCTCACAGGCTCCCACATGACAGATGTAGCTGACCACCCACCACACTGTGGTCCTGTGTAAGTGATGGATAAACTACTAAGTCTGCAATAAGGTTGATGACAAGGCTGGGGTGCCATCGGGCAAACTCCAGGGGACTGAACATAAAATACTGCTAAAAAATGTGAAGCATTTAAGACAGGGAGGCAGAAATCATGTGGATGCTGCACTGGTGAGGTAAGTAAATGCAGGAAGCCATGGATGCTACATTGGGGAGGTGTAAATGCAGGGAGCTGGGGATGCTGCACTGGGGAGATGAGTAAATACAAGAAGCCGTGGGATGCTGCATTGGGGAGGTGAGTAAATGCAGGAGGCTGTGGGATGTGGCTCTGATGAGGTTTGTAAATGCAGGAAGCTGCAGGATGCTGCATTTGAGAGGTGAGTAAATGCAGAAAACTGTGAAATGCTGCACTTGTGAGGTAGGTAAATGCAGTAAATTGTGGGATATTGAATTGGGGAGGTGAGTAAATGCAGGAAGCTGCAGGATGCTGCATTGGGGAGGTGAGTAAATGCAGGAAGCTGCAGGATGCTGCACTGGTAAGGTAGTAAATGCAGGAAGCTGCAGGATGCTGCATTGGGGAGGTGAGTAAATGCAGGAAGATGAAGAAACCATTGTGGTTTACAACTGCGGTGAGATATGCAGTAAGGGGAAAAAGCCATTTAAGAAATACAGAGAGCCACAAGGAAGAGGGCAGGGAAGCGTGCCTGAGAAAACAAGGAAACCAGTAAGGTAGTGAAAAAATGAATGGCCATGGTGGAACTAAGAATTACAGAGGTGGCTAAATGGGGGAGGCTTTCCTGATAACACAGGAGAAGCACAAAACTAAGGCAGGTATAGTAAGGCTGAGGAAGGGGAAGGATGGGAGGAAGGCAATATTGGTAAGGCCAATATTTTTTTTATCAATTCTTTTTAATCCTACAGGGTAAGTCACCCTTCATTGGCCAGCCTCTGGGGTCATTCAGTGACTTCTGACACTATGCACACCCCAGCAGAACCCTGGAGTCAGCCCAGAGGCTCCATCCTGATGACCCCTGATTTTCCTCCATTATTGTCCCCTGTTACCCAAAGCCCTGGAAGTGGTGAACACATGTGTGTAGGCGCCTCTCCCAGCCTAGTGCACCGTGCTCCTCGGATGCAGCGCTGCCTCCCATCTCCCACTGGGGCAGCCAAGCTCTGAGGAGACACACTTCTCCCTTCTGAGGTGGAAAGGTGCTGGCTGGCAGCTGATTGATGGCCTCTCCCTCCCCGCTGACCTCCGATGACCGGACTCGTTCCTGAACCCAGGTCTCAGCATGGCACGAAGTGTGGCATCCAGTGCCTCAACCCTCATTGCCACTGGGCGGCTGGTGAGGTGCCTATTTTATTTATTTATTTATTTATCTATTTCCTCAGCTGGGGGTGGGGTTCTACCTTGGTTCCCCTTCCAGCCAACCTTCACGCCCACTGCCCCAGCCGTAGCCAGAGCTCACCCCCGCCACAGCCCTTCCCAGGCCACATCACAGCGGTACACACCTCACCACCGCGGAGACCCGAGGGCGGGCTCAAGAGGGAGCTGACTATGGCACATCTGTGGCGGTGCCATTGAGGCAGCTGTCATGCTGCTGAGGGATTTTTTTTAAGTATATCCCTTACCCCCTCAGCATGGGTGCAATGGTGTCAATAATGATGCAATGCGTGCTTCCGTGACATTGCATGTCTGACGCCGCCCATGCTGCCCCATCCAATCAGTCCTGAGGATGCACCAGCCAGCCGCCACCAGAAGCTGGCACCTCAGTGGACCTCACTAACCACCCTCCCCAACGGAGAGCTGTCCATGGATGCTCAATCCTCCTCCTCCCGGCTGACTCCTGGCAATCCATGTCTGCTCCTAAACATTGGTCGCCGGCATGGCGTGAGGTGTGGCATCCAGCACCTTAGCACTCAGCGCCACCAGGCTGGCTATGAACTAATATTTTCGCCCTGCTAACGGACTGAATTTTATTGTTTTAATTTTATTGTATTTTAATCTTTGTTTCGTGTATTTGTGATTGTTATCTGCCCTGAGTCTCTGGGGATGGACGACTTATAAATAAAATTTCTAACACCTTGCCTTGTTCAGTATTCACTAAAAGGAGGATGGTCCACTGCGGAGTGCAGAGTTAGGCCAGATGGGGAGCAGTAGGGACCATTGATACTCACATTCTACAAGAAAGAGTACTGGGAGGCTAAGAGCGCTAAAGTGGAAAACTCAATGGGTCCAGGCAGGATGCATCCAAGAATACTAAGGGAACTGGCACACAGGCGCAGCAATGGGGAAAAAGGGGAAGTTGTCCGGGCCCCAAGCTCAGGAGGGGCCCACCTGAGGAGCTGGCATTACCCATGGCATTAGCTGATTTTGGAAACAGGGGCCCATTTCAAGTGACTTGTCCAGGGCCCCAAAATTCATAGCTGCAGCCCTGTTGGCACAGGTGCTTGCAGCACCACCAGCGGACATATTCAACTGCTCATTAACACTGAAGTGGTCCCCAGAGATTGGAAGGCAGCCAGCCGGCATTGTTCCCCTGCACAAAAGTGGCAGTAAGGATGTTAAGGAAACTATAGACTTGTCAGTCTGACATTTACAGTGAGGAAATTACTGGAGACTATACTAAGAGAAAGGCAATAGACTTTCTCGAGGTAAACAAGCTACTAGATGGTAGGAAATAAGGGTTCACACAAGGGAGGCCTATGCCAGACAAGCCTGATCAAATTCTTTGACTGGTTAACTACAGTAGCCAACAAATGACAGGCAGCAGACATATTTTTCCTGGACTTAGTAAGGCCCTTGACTCGGTCCCACAGGGACCAGTCAAGAAACTGAGGGATCTAGGGTGGAAGAAAGGCAACAGAAAGGGTGAAAACTAGCTAATGGGATGGACACAAAGGGTAGTAGTGAACAGACAGCACTCTGCAGTTCAGGAGGTGACAAGCAGGGTACCACAGGGCTCAGTCCTGGGGCCCATCCTCTTTAACATATTCATTTGTGACATAGGGGTAGTAATTCAGGAAAGATCTTCTGCTTCACTGATGACACCAAGATTTAAGGGAGGGCAGACAGCGAGGATGAGATCAGAATAATGAAGACGGACCTGAAATAATTTGAAAAGTGGTCTAGTATATGGCAGATAAGATTCAATACCAGGAAAGATAAGGTAATGCACATTGGGAACAAGAACACGAAAACAGAATGCCTGAGGGGAGAAGTGGTATTATAAAGGGACCTGTGGGTAATAATAGTGGAAAAATCTGAAATCTACAGCACAGAGTAACGGGGCAGTAGGGAGGGCAAACAGGATGCTGGGGTGCATAAGAAGAGTGATTAGTTGTAGAAGCAGGAGGTAATCCTTCCTTTGTATCGATCTCTGGTTTGCCCTCACCTGGAGTACTGTGCAAGGTTCTGGAGCCCATACCTCCAGTAGGACTGTCATAAGGTGGAGGCTGTGCAGAGAAGGATGACCCGATGATTCATAGGCTAGGGAGAAAGCAAACAAGGAAAGGCTGAGGGGAGGCAAGAAGGGGGGCATGACAGAAACATACAAACATCTCCATGGCATAAACAGGGTGAAATGCAACGAACTGTTCACCCAAAGAACAACCACAAACACAAGGGGGAATCCATTGGCTGTGGGAACATCCACAAGTACTTTATTACACAAAGAGTGGTGGACAAGTGAATGGACTTCTGGAGGAGGTAGTCTGTGGCAAACAGTGGGCGAATTAAAACATGGGTGGGGCAGGCAGAGAGGGCCTGGTAAGGGCAGCCAGAGGTGTAAGGAGGAAGGTAAATGGGAGTATGCATCGAGGGCCATCGCACAAGTAATAGATATGGCTGAGTAGGCAGTATGAGCCATCAGGTCTTTTCTGCCACCACCTGCTATGTTTCTATGCGTCTGAGTGGCCATGTCATTTTTTCTGATAAGCTTAGAGCTCATGTCAGCAGGTTACCTATGAGATATAGTAACAGCTGATAAATAACTTTTTTCTATGCATGAGGTGCTTGTCCTACATTAATCTCTTTTCATGATGTGAGTCAATATTTATGTCCTGTAATATCGATTGTCATTAGTAATTGCTTCAGTTGTGCACACAGGGAGATGTGCCCCTGTCAGTCACCTCAATTTAAATCACTTCATATCCAGTAACCTGTGGCAACAACACTGACAGGAATTGACACTTCCAAGTAGATCTTACAGTTCATAAATTTAATATATTTATGTGATAAATCTTAGGTTTTGTGAAGAAATATTGACTGTTGAAAGTAAGCTTAGTGACTCACATTATCAATTGGTATTTACTGAAAGCGATAAAACACAGACATCAAATATTGAATGTTTTTTGACTAGGAGCCTCAGGATTAGCATGCTTGTGAAAACCACAGCAGATTTTACAGTCTTTGAAACAGTTTAGGCGCTTATATTTCTAATGAATGAATAAATTATCCGGGAATCATGAACAAATGCAATAAACCTCCCTCTGTATCTCTCCCTCAGTCTCTATTCTTTATTCTCTCAAACTAGGAAGCTCCTCCATGTGTGACACTGCAGAAGTTGCCTCTACCTCTAATAACCTTTTTAGCCATCTGTGCTTTCTCAAAGCCCTACTTTTCTCTGACTGCTCCTTCCCCTCCTTCCCCACCTTCTCCCTGCTACTCCTGCAGTGGCCTGCAGCCACCCTCTCAACTCTGTTGATGCTTAACCCCTCCAACAGCAACAGTCTCACTGGGTTTAATCCCAAACTCTTTCTCATCTGCTCCTGCTGTGACTTCCCATTTCTGCCCTCCTAACATCTTCCTCCTCACTGGTACAGTTCCATGTATTTGAAAGGAGTAAGGTTACTTCCCTTCATAAAAATGGTGACTCATCTGCCCCAGGTTGCTACAGGCTACAGGTAGGGCCCATTTCACTTATCCTTCTCTGGCTAAGCTCTAGCAGTACCAGCCACTCCCCAACTCTCCCTTCCTTGACTCTTCTTCTTTCCTAAGCCCTTTCCAGTCCTTTTTTAGAAAATCCCACCCAATTGTAACATTCTTACTGAGGCTCGTTGACATCATCCTTAAAGGCCGGATCATATCAATCATCCATCTTTGTTGACCAGGCCACAGCCTTCAGCACTATTGCCCACCCCACCCCACCCCACCTGAAGAACGTGCATGGCTAGACTATTGGACTTAACAGTCCAATGGTTCAGTTCTAGCTGGCAAACAGCTTTCAAGCTGTCCTCATAATCAGCTCCCTCTCCCTCTCCCGTTTAGATCAGGTGTACGCAAGGGTTCTATACTTGGTCCCATCCTGTTTTGATCGGTCTGAATAGAGCTCCACAAGGCATGAGTCTCCTTATACATTCACAGGTACACACATGACATGGGCGCTTGGCCTATGGTCCTTCAGCCCAAGCTGGCTGCCATCTTCAGCATGAATTTCATTAATATGCAGTACTGCCAGTCCGCTTACCCTTACTGCCAAGAACAGTCTGCACGACATTTGGCACTCCAGCAGTGACTGGCCAAAATCCAGTCTCTCTAGGTTTACACAATCTTGGAGGCTCCCAGTTTGAGGAAGTTTCCACCTTTAAACACCTGGGTGTCAGGCTGGACTGTCATCTTGATTTCTCCTTCACGCTGACATCATCTACATGAACCTTCCCAGTGCTGACCCATCAGCACAGTGATAGCACTGCCACTCGCGATGCCAGCAACCAGAGTTCAGGAACAAGCTTGAGACATTGGGGACGGTGGGGAAGGAGGAGTGAACATCCCAGAGATACTCACCTCCTTCAGAAGCTCTACTGACACCTGGATGACTATGGGTGGCAGTGCAATCAGAAAGGCGATGTGGGTGGGACGGACGACGGCTGGTATTGTGCTTTGCTTTGCCTTGTTTTGGCCTCACATTTCTAGTTCACACACTAATAGGGCCCTACCCATGTTTCTGTAGAGCAGCAGGCGACACATGCCCCTCACCAAGCAGTACTTAAATTATGTATGCCTAAGCGCCTCCTGAACACCCATTTTCATTGAATGCTCTTGCCTTTTGCCACGGGCTACCTGTGTCCATTGCTATGGGCTTAAAGAGCAGCTGACACAATTGGTAAAACTTTGGAAAACATAACATTTAGGCACAATTCAGCTTGTATTTCATATATCTTCTATATATTTATATTTCTCCTCTCCATTATTTATTACTGAAAAATCCCCACAAAAACAGGGTATTTATTTCTTAGAGTTCATCTGCTTCTATGCTTATTCCCTACTTGAAATGATAATTCTCTGTTGTAACATCACAGTCTGTTGCCATGAGAATAACTGTGATGTCACAAGCAGAGAACTATGACATCAGGTTGGGAAGAAGAAATAGGAGCTGATGAACCCTCAAGGAACAACTATCCTGTTCTCATGCATATAACCTCAGTGATAAATAATGAGGACAAGAACTACAAAACTAATGAGAAATATAAGCTGCTTTATGTCCAAATAATATGTTTCTCAAAGTTCTCTTCGAGGCATCAGTGGCTCTGTAACTTCTTTTCTTCTGGTCTTCCTGCTTTCCCCAACTGCCTGGTGTCTTTAATCTCACATCTGTGGGGAGTTCCATGCTGTTGTGGTGTCACTGTCTGCACTTTCCTTTCCTTCCTTCAGGCTCCAAGCCTAGGCTATGCTCCTTCTTCACTGCTGCTTCTGGGTGCTGTAGGCACCTAGACAGCCTCTACTATGCACTGATGTGGCTTTCCTCTCTCGCTCAACCTTCTCCTCCTAGGGGTGCTGATGGTTCTAGCGTGCTGCCCTCTGACCCACTCTGTTATCCTTTCTGTGTCTATGCTGTAGCCCCTACTGCTGACCATTTCCCTGTTTCTTTGGTGGGGACTGTATCTAGCCTGGATGTTTGTTCTGCTGCCCTGTGCTGGCCACACTCCCTTTCTGCTGTGTCTGGATTCCTGCTTGTTCCCCTTCCTCCTGCTTGTCTGCTCTGCCTAGCTGGCCCTGCCTTGCTGTGCTTTACTGCATGCCTCTGCTGAGGGTTCCTGCCTTGTTGTGCTCCTCCTGCTGCTTTTCTGGCTGCTGCCTTTGCCTACATCCTGCTGACTGTGGCTGCTGCATTCCCCAGTGCTCCATATTTACGTTGACTTCTCCCATGGTGTCTCTCTACCTCTGTCTAGGGCAGCTTGTCTGCATTACTGCCATGTCTCCTTTGCCATCAGTTACCTTGTCTGTGCTTTGCCCTCTGGATGTTTGGGCCTTGATCCACTGCTTCTTCGTAGTAACACCACTACCAGCCTACTCAGATGGTCATCCAGCTCCTCTCCTTGGGTCTTAGCCCTCATACCATCCACATTTCATACAGGGCTTCACTCTTTACTATCATTCTATCTTACCCATCCTGGGCTATCATCCTCAACCTTCATACTATCTGACTCATTCTGGGCACTTACCTCAACAACTATTGGGTGTACACTCCAAAGACTACCAGGCACACATCCAAACAACTACTCGGCATTCATCCCATTGAGTCTCAGGTTCTCATCCCAATGTTGTTCCACTTCTCAAGTGCTCTTCACTACCCTAAGATTTCAGCTCTCAAGGGAGGCTCTAACAATTTCACTATGGGCCTTATACTTCAGAGGAGATTATCTGAGCTGCCAGGCATGAAGCTGTTGTACGTATGTCTCTCCTTCTCATTAAGGTCCATTCTGCACCCTGTCAATCATTTTACACTAGAGCCAAACACTCTGAGCACCTCTCAAGGGTGGAGTTCGGCCATGCAAGGACTCCTTTGGTTGAAAGGCTGAGCCTTTCCAATGTTCGAGCGTGGAAATTTTATCACAGATTGAAGCAGCAGACCATTCATTCCTTCTAATTAAAGCAGAATGAGTCCATGGGTGTCTTTAGTATCTGGAGTTTAGTTCGTTTTCTTAATTTTTCTAAGTTTTAAATGAAAATTTGGTGCCTGAAAGGATGGCAATCTAAGGCCTTAAATCTCCAAGGCTTCCTCCATGGGGGAGGGAGGAAGGCTATAATATAATATTCTGCCATGAGTTGGACCCGTCTGTTGGTTGTCCATTCATGGCCAGTGGCTTCTTATAGAGTATCATTTATTACTGGCCTCCTTCCTCTCCTTACCTGAAATGTTTTGAATGTTTTATTCATTGCCCTTGGCTCTGCATTTTAGCTTCTCCCTAAGGTACCTTTGGTCTAAAGAGACCTCATTCCTACAGCACATCCTGGAGTGGAACCTCGGTTCCTGTGACTTCATGGAACTTTGAATGGGTGGCAGTCCACCAGCTTGCCAGCGCAGCAATAGCACTGCCACTCCTGCCGCTGGTGACCGGGGTTTGGAAATGAGCCTGGGTCATTGGGGCAGGCCAAGGGAGAGGAGGCTTGAGCATCCCAGAGGACACCGCTCTCCTCCTCCTCCTCCTCCTCCCAGAGGGAGGATGCCATGTCCTGCTGCATGACCACCATCTGTAAACATATGAGTGGCAGGCGCATGGGTCACAGTGAGGGAGATCGTCATGCTGAATCTCGTGACCATGCCACACACACTCACACCAGGGACTACGTCCCAAACATTGGCATCCCTACAGGGTTCAGGAATCCATGGCACAAAGAGAAGAGGAACCAAGAAGGAACCACCCCTCCTCAGCCCACCCTCAGCACCATGATATCTGGTACATCCAGAATGAAGGTAGGTAAATCCACCACAATCAGCTGGGGCAGAATAGAAGGTATAGCAAATGTCAATTAATTACAAAAAGTGAATAAGTAAGGGTGGCAGTCCCTGTAGCAGGCATATAGAATTAACAGTGAAGTTGTGGCCAAGTGGTTAACTTCTTTAAAGTTGGATATGGGGGTGGTGTTAAATGCTGCTCAAGATCTCACAGGTATGATGAGAAGTGTGAAAACTGAATGCAAACACTTGGTCAGGAGGTTGATTCTAGAACATTCCAATCAGAGAAACCCTTATTAATCACTACCCCATGCACAACCTCACAGATGGGGTACGTCAGAGCAAGTGAATCATCCCACTCTAACAGCCAGGGGCAAACAACCTCTGCATCTATAAACCTTACCCTTTCAGCTAGCAGCAGGCATGCTGTAAGACTGATCAATCTCATTTTACGCTGTAGAAGAGCTCATTTAAGAACTACTGGTATTGATTTCTTGGGCAGAAAATTAAGACACAGTTTGAAGCCAAAGAAGTTTGTAATGAGGCGACAGGGTGATAAACTCTGAATGAGGGTAGTTGACATGACACAGAGGTGTTGATAGCTGGGTGCTGTGTGTCTGGTCCTAGCACTGGTGTAGTAACAGTGTTCTTACTGCAGTTAACATGCAGATGGTTTCATCACGCTTCCTCCAGCCCTGTGTCTATTTCTGATCTCTCTCTTTGATAAGAATATGCAGGACAGAAAAGATGCTGTGTCTGCTTCAGACACAAAGTCATCAATTCAAATCAGGGCAAGCCATGATGAGTCTGTTGCTGACAGCTTTTAGAAACAGAATCCCAGTCTTATGTAGATCTGAGCTTCTGGTTGCTTATTCTTTTGAAGAGTCAGGGACCTATCTCTTTGCAGATTTTAAGGATACCCAACACTAAATACTTTATTTTTAGCAAATGATAGCTAAGGAAGTTTTGCAATTGCAATATTAGAGGTGCATTAGAAGGGGATGCTGTAGGATAAGCAGCTGCTCAAGGACAATAAACCTTCTTCTTGGTTAGACCACATCTCAGTACAGAAAGGACATTGAAGAGATTGAGAAGGTGCAGTATACGTCACAAAGCTGAGTGACTTCAGAGGCAATAGCTATGAGGACAGAGTGGATCTACTCAAATTATTCAGTTAAGAAAAGAGCAGGCTCTTGGAGGGATGTGATATGTGCTTGGAATCCTAAATGTGATATGCAGTGTGGTGTATACATGGATGAGCGCCTGAGCTGGTGAGTGCAAGCAGAACTAGAGGACACACCCTCATACTGAAGGGGGTATAAGGGAAACATTCAAAAACAATACTTCACACAGAGGGTGTTTAACATGAGGAACAGTCATCCCAATGAGGTTGTGGAAACTAGCGCTGTTCTGGCTTTCAAATTGGACTAGACAGAGTCCCAAGGAATAATAGCATTGTGCGCTACATGGCATGAACAGTGGCAACAAAGGACTAAACAGATTCCTGAGGAGAATGGCATTGGGGTTACACAGCATGAGTAGGGGTAACACAATACTAGACAGATTCCTGAGGGAGAATGGCATTGAGGTTTCACATAGCATGAGTAGGGGTAACACAGGACTAGAGATTCCTGAGGGAATGGCATGAAGGATTACACAGCATGAGTAGGAGTAACACAAGACTAGACAGATTCCTGAGAAGAAAGGCACCAAGGGTTATACAACATGAGTAGGGTAACACAGGGCTAGACAGATTCCTGAGGAAGAATGACACTGAGGTTACACAGCATGAGTAGGAGTAACACAGGACTAGAGAGATTCCTGCAGGGAATAACACTGAGGTTACACAGCATGAATATGGGTAACACAGGACTAGACAGATTCCCGGAAGAATAACATTGAGAGTTACACAGCATGAGTAGGGGTAACACAATATTAGACAGATTCTTGAGGGAGAATGGCACTGAGGGTTACACAGCATGAGATAGTGTAACACAGGGCTAGACAGACCTCTGGCATTGAATGTTACAGTGCATGAGTAAGGAAGTATTCCACCTGATAAGCTGGGATGGTTCTTAGTGCTCAGTCTGAATGCAGTCACTGCCAGGCAGTAGGAAGGGTGACAAAATGAAACCAAAGTCCCTGCCCTCGTCACAGTACTATATGGATGTCAATTTAAAAATCTGATTGAAAACAGTGGTGCAGTGTTGGACCTCCTGGTCCTCTTATCAAGAGTCTCATGCAAAACTTAAGAATCCTGAGACCCTTACTGCAGTGGCAGCCAAAGACAGTCAGATATTTCCTGAAATGTCTGTGACATTGCTGAAGAAATTTCCTGCCTGCATGCAGTACCACTATGGGCCACCAGAGAGACTCAATATTTCGCAAAATATCTGGAAATATCTGACCATATCATGGCAGCACTGGGGCTCATAGAGGCTCTCTTATGGGCATGCAGTAGCATTAAATTAATCTGTATTTAGGATGTGTGCACAGGTCAAAGGTAAAATGAGAGTTTCTGTTCTTGCTCTAATGGAAACACTAAGTCAAAGAGTGTTTTTTTTTTATTTTATGCTCCTTCCTGTCTCTGGGGCCTGATTCCTTTGGCACCACCAACCCATCCGCCCCCACCTAGCTACCTTACCATCCTCCATAGAGCCTCAGCTACCCCTGGGCGTGGTAGGGGTGGAGGGGTATACAACTGACATCAGGAGGCAAGGGGAGGCAGGGGATGGTCCCAGATATACCAGGGTCTCATCAGGCCAGCACTGGGACTATCTTCCTGGTCTTCCTCCTTGTTCCCCTGAAGGATGCCAGTGAACAAGGGGAACCAATGCACATGCGTACAAAATACATGCACAGGCGGGTTCCCAGTTGGTGTCTTCTCCTCCATCATGGTGCCTTGCTGCACTGCCACTTGTGATCACCCAGGTGGCAGTATTGCAGCAAGACAGGGTTCCACCCTTCCAAGAGAACAATGTCCAGTGGAATGCATGATCATCCTCTCCCTACTGGCCTCCTGATGCGTCGGGCTTGTTCCTGAACCCAGGTTACTAGCATCACAAGCAATAGCTGTGCTGATGGGCCAGCTGAGAGCACAGTTTTAACTTTCTGTTTATCCTCCTTACCTGGAGCAACCTGAATCTCCTTCAGTTCTCCACTGGTCTAGTCCTCCATCTCTGCAATGCTCACAACTTGCTGAGTACCACAGCACCGAGTTATCAGGAATGATTATTCAACAACTGCAACACTGAAAATGGCACAGTCGGGGCATAGTAGATGTCAGCAATTTATTATACAAGTGTAAACATCAAAAGTCTAGGTGACCATCAGTTGACTCCCTAAGCACCACAGTGCTCACCTCAGTTGTTTGGTATGTTAGATCCCCCAAGCACCCTGATATACACCTTAGTTGTTTGGTATGTTAGCTCCCCAAGCAGCATGGTGCACACCTCGATTGTTTGGTATGTTAGCTCTCTCAAGCACCACAATGTACACCTCAATTGTTTGGTATGCTATCTCCTCAAGCACCACAGTGCACACCTAGATTGCTTGGTACACTAGCTCCCCAAGCACCACAGTGCACATTTAGATTGCTTGGTACACTAGCTCCCCAAGCACCATGGTGCACACTCAATTGTCTGGTATGCTAACCCCCAATCACCACAGTACACACCTAGATCGCTGGGTACACTAGCTCCCCTAAGCACCACAGTGCACAGCTCAATTGTTTGGTCACAAGCTCCCAAAAGCACCATGGTATAGACCTAGATTGCTTGGTACACTAGCTCCCCCAAGCACCACAGTATGCAACTATATTGTTTGGTATGCTAGCTCCCCAAGCACCATAGTACACACCTATATTGGTTGATACATTATCTCCCCAAGCACCACAGTGCATACCAAGATTATTTGGTACACTAGCTCTCTGCACTTCTCTGTAAGAAATTGCTGGTCTCTACCTTTCACTGAGTGTGCCATATTTATTACTGCTGTTATTGCTGGAGTCTAGGATTGCTCCCATCCTAGCAGAAGCAGCCTTAGACACCCTTACTCCTTGCAGCTTGGGGGCATCTACGAAAAGGGGCCCCAGGTTGAAGCTATGCCAATTATCAATAGTGTCCCGTAATGTTAGCAAATGCATTTGGGCAAGTGAACAACAGTGACTATAAAAGCGATGGGAATATTGGCGACTGTGTCTTCACAATGCCTATAAATGTGGCAGTATTATTATTACGTCAAGTCATCAGAGGGGAGCAGTGTCACTAGTAAGGGTTATAAGAGGCATTTTGGTCGGGGAAGAAGGTGTGCTGGCAGTGTCTAGCACAGAGGATTAGATGAGCATGTGTCTGTGCTGCAGTGGGAACCCAAACCTGGGTTCAATTCTAGGAGTAACTTTTTTTTGATTCAGTATATTTTTCTTTTTTTTTTTACAGTGTTGCAGCCATGCACCCTCCCACAGTTGCTATTTGCCCCACCCTTGTTTCTTCCCATCCCTGAGTTTGCACCCGGTGTTAACT
The DNA here is from genome assembly GCA_016271365.2 of Neoceratodus forsteri. Classification (NCBI taxonomy): domain Eukaryota; kingdom Metazoa; phylum Chordata; order Ceratodontiformes; family Ceratodontidae; genus Neoceratodus; species Neoceratodus forsteri. Next base: position 103,468,682 of record JADMNL010000031.1, on the reverse strand, counting down.
GTATTTTAAAGGGATGTGGGGCATTGCCCCTGCAAGGAGAGTGTTGGGGCAAAGCCCCACAGAATAAAGTCTCTGGCACTTGGTTCACTCTTTTATGTCAGCTGAAGAGAAGGTAGGGCAGGGACCACAGCTCAGCACCATGGACACAGGGGAGAGGTGTGCACTAGTCCCTTCACAAAGAAAGGGTCCTACAAGAGCTCGATAAGCTCAGGTGGACAAGGCAATGGGACCTGATGGCATACATCCCAGGGTACTAAAGAAGCTAAGGGTGGAACTAGCAGAGCCATTATCAGAACTGTTTAGTGAGTCTCTGAGCACAGGAGAGGTCCCAGAAGACTGGAGAAGGGCTCATGTGATCCCGCTCCACAAAAGTGGTAGCAGGGAGGAGGCAGGAACTACAGACCAGTCAGTCTTACCTCAGTAGTGGGCAAGATTCTGGAGACACTCCTTAAGGAAAGGATAGTGCAACACCTGGAATCTATAGGAGCACTGGATCCAAGACAGCATGGGTTTACAAAAGGAAGGTCCTGTCAAACTCATCTTATAGATTTCTTTGACAGGGTGACCAGAGTGGTGGACCAAGGGGAGCAGTTGATGTCGCCTACCTTGACTTCAGCAAAGCTTTGATATTGTTCCACATAGAAGATTGATTAATAAGCTGGGTAGGCTCAGGGTGGGTAAGACATTGGTCAACTGGGTGGCAAACTGGTTGGTGAGCAGGAAACAGAGAGTAGTGGTAAACAGTATACAGTCAGAAGAGATGCAAGTCACAAGTGGGCTACCTCAGGGATCAGTCCTGGGGCCAGTCCTCTTCAATATCTTCATCAGTAACACTGCAGATGGACTGGAGCGTAAGGTTTGTCTGTTTGCAGATGACACCAAGATCTGCAACAGAGCAGATGATCCAGATGGGTGGGCAGAATGAGAAGAGATCTGGATAAACTAGCAAAATGATCAGAAGAGTGGCAACTGGGGTTTAATGCAAAGAAGAGTAAGATCATGCACAGGGAAGAGAAACCCTGAAGCCACCTGTAGGCTGGGAGGAGAGTTGCTGGCAGTCTTAAGGGAAGAAAGAGACTTGGTGTCATCATCACTGATGACCTGAAATCATCCAAGCAGACCACTAAAGCAGTAGGTAAGACTAGAGGGATGTTGGGTTGTATTAGTAGGGGTATCACAAGTCAGAAAAGGGAGGTAATAATCTCTTACAAGACACTGGTTATGCCCCATTTGGAGTACTGTGTGCAGTACTGGAGGCCACACCTTCACAAGAACATTAACCAAATTGAGGCAGTCAGAGAAGGGCAACAAAATGGTGCAGGGACTGCATCAGAAAACATATGAGGACAGATTAACTGAGCTCAATATGTATACCCTAGAGCAAAGGAGGAGAGAGGTGATACAATTGTAACATTCAAACACTTTAAAAGCATTAACAAGATGAAAGAGTCTAACATGTTTCAATATAAGAAAAACAGCAGGACAAGAGGACACAGCATGAGATTAGAGGAGGCCAATTAAGGAGTAATGTGAGGAAGTTCTTTTCACAGAAAAGGTGGTGGATGCATGGAACAGCCTACCTCAGGAAGTGGTGGATATGAATACAGTGGAGGGCTTCAAACAGGCATGGGATAGGCATAAGGGAGCAATACAGATGAGTATGAATAGATAGGTCATTGACAGAGCAACGACCAATGGCACGTTCATAAGGTAGAAAAGAAATGGGCAGACTGGATGGGCCTTGCGGTCCTTATCAGCTGTCAACTTCTATGTTTCTATGTTCTATGAGTGCGCATATTGGCTTGGCGTTTGTTTTCTTCGCTGTTTGGGAGTCGCTTTTTCTATATGCTATAATCACATAGAATCATATCACTTTTATTATTTATTTAATTATTTTCTCACTGTACCTTGTTGAAACAGCACTCAAGTGGCATAACTAGATACTGAAACTAACTAATAGACATTATAACGCCATAGGATACTCGCTAAAGAGTACTCAAAGGCTTCCAGTGAATAACACAGTTGGGGCCCCACAATATAACGGAGGGTGCTGCACCCTGGAGGATATCCTCCTGGGGATGCTCATCTTCTTCCTTTATTTTGCAACAGTTAATGTAGACAACACATATAGTTGTGCATGTAATACATTACATTCTAAAAGAGATAAAGCAAATTACTAAAATGATAAAACATACACACTGCACAACAGGAAAAAGATATTTGATATCAGTGGATATTTCTAAAACAACAATTGAGGATGGTAGAGCTTATATGTGAAGTGGAAGCAGCAACATCAGGCAATGGATAACAAAAGTCTATGCTGTTCTTCTCAGTATTCTCTTCATGTGAGTCGGAGTTGTGGACTTCATAATACATTCATCACTTGGCCTACCTCATTTAAAGTGTTAAGATTGTCCCATCATGGCTTGAATTTCTTTAGCTAAATTTATCCAGTCACTAAACGTGAGAGCAACTGGAATAAGCCATCTCCTTGTGATGACTTTCATTCGGCCACTACAATATTTTATTTATTTTCAATGATAAAACAAAATGTCTTAATTTCAGTGATAAAACAAAACATCTTATGTCAGTGATAAAACAAAATGTCTTAATTGGAAACATAGTACATATGGTCACATACTGTAAATGGTGACTCTGTAACAAACCTTGTTAACCTAATGCTAAGTATGGAGAACCGGGCACAGTCACATTCCCAGAAATAACTACTTTTTGAAACAGTGCCCTCTAAGATTGGGAGTACTATTATAATTATTAGCCTGACCAAGAGGCTTCTCTGTCCTGCACTGTCCTGAAATTAAAGTCTCAGGTGTTCAACTGTACATGCTGCCCTGCAGGAATCAGTTAACCACTTAGCAGAGATGTACTATGTAACCTATAACAGTGGTAGGACTCACTTCAGTTTGAAGCACTTCAATATTACTAAAACTTATTGCAAAAGGTAACATTAATAACAATTATATAGGTTTAAATTGGACCTAAACTGGTTCTGTGAGAACCTATGCCCTCTATAGAAGGAAGCTGGGCCAGTAAACTCCAGGTTTACTAAAGGCAGGTAGAGAGGAAAAGCCACCAAAGTGTCTCAACCTTCCTCCCGGTCTTCAGTTTCAGCATCTGTCCCCCTCTTGCCTCCTGTGAGTTTGCTGGAGACCTGCTCCCATTTCCCACATCGGAAGGGTTGTAAACACTTGAACTTTGTCCACATAGACAATCTGAAGTTTGGCAGAGAAGAGAAGAAAGCACGCGGTACCTGCTGTCCTTCTAGCATGCTCTGAGTCTGTCACTTCTTCTGTTGGCGGTGGCACAGGAAATATTAGGAAAAGCCAGAATCAAGTCCTCATAGAATAGTAGAGGTGGTGTCCTCTAGCCAGATGAAGAGCTTGTCCCTAGTTGCCACTGAGTCCAACACAGCCAGGTCTTCACAAGGTACATACGCCATCTTGCCTGCCAAGAGGACACAAAAGGTATAATTTAATATGGGTCATTCTTTGATCCTAGAGTGTTCTTTCAGCTGCTCACCAAGCCAATCCTTTAGCAACAGTGCCAAATAGTCACCTTTGCTGCCTCTGGGATAACCAAGAAATGCAAATTCATGATGCGAACCTAGTTTTCTAGGATCTGCAAGTGATTACATGCCAATGCAAGTCTTTAGCATATTGGGCCAATGCTGCACTGTATCTCTTTGAATGTCTTTAATGTCCTCTACCTTAGTTTTAATGGAGCCACTGAAGTTTCTATCATTGCTGTTCTCATGGTAAGTGCATCAGATTTATTGTTCATAGCACTGGCCAAAGCAAGGAGCTGATGCCTTTACTGCCCAATGACTGAAGAGTTTCCTCCTGTCCTGAATCTGCTGGTCCATCACATGGCATTGATGTGGTGCTGGGCCAGACTATCCCAGATTTTAGACTGCTGTGTTGTTTTTGTCTCTTTGGCTGACTATGCCAATTTTGTCTTGCCCATTTTGATCAGTGGGTGTTCCTTTATCAGCAGTTGTAAGACTTTTGCAAGAGAAGCCCAGTTAAATAGAGTTTTTGTGGTTTTATGAAGTCTTGATACAGATCTCTGCATTCAGGCTTCTTCCTTGCTCGGTCTCCAAAGCACACCACCACTTTGATTCTCTTCCTATCAGAGGCTGATGAATGCTCTGGGCTTAGGATATGAGTTCAGACTGCTGATAAGCAACTTCCAGTATCCGACCAATAGGACTGGCCAGAAAGGAGGTATTCCATCCCTCAGCTTCCACTTCCATCATGAAATCTGTTTATTGCTGTTATGCATTTTTCTTTTGTGCCTCTTCCACAGGGTTATGACCATGATGCAGTACCTGATCTTCAGCCACAGGAAGCAGTTTTGGAATTACACTTTATGAGTTTTGGGAGCTATGGGGCCCATGGGGTTCTATCTTTAAACAGAGACCTTCTTCCTACTAAAAATCATTGGCAGTGATGTCTGAGCTACCAGGGTTCATTTCAGAGCTCTAGCGGTGGAGCCCTGAGCCCAACTGTAAATCCATCATTGGCAAGAGGAATAGGAGAGCAGTTTCCTCCAACTCTGATACCATGTCCTGCCTGAGATCCAGCTGTAGGAGTAGCTTATAAGCAGTGTATGCTGCACCCAACCCCTCACTGCCAAGCAAATGTATCATCTCTGCAATGTGGCCAATCTCAGCAGCCTAGGAAGTAGGAGACCTGTGGTCACTACCAAATCTGGCTCTCCAGCATTGCTAAGCACCACACTGCTGCTGTGTCACTTGCTCATCTCATTATGGCCAGTCTTTTCTTGGGGAGGGTGGGCTGGCTAGCAACTAACTACAAAGCCACTGTTACTCCTTGATCAGCTGGCAGAATTGCCTCCTCTACAATGCACTCCACCCCTGCCTAGCCTCAGTGTGATCATTGCACCCACATGGCCATACTGTGATCATGGCCCCAAGATAGCCACAGTATGATCATGGTCCCAGCCAGCCACACTGTGATCATGGTCTCCAGTAGGCTTCAGTGTAATGATGGCTCCCAGTATGCCCCAGTGTGCTCATGGCCCCAGCCAGCCACAGTGTGATCATGGCCCCAGCCAGCCACAGTGTGATCATGGCCCCAGCCAGCCACAATGTAATCATGGCTCCTAGCCAACCACAGTGTGATCATGGCCCCAGTAGGCCCCAGTGTGATCATGGCCCCAACCAGCCACAATGTGATCATGACCCCCAGTAGGCCCTCTAGTATGATCATGGCCCCAGGCAGGTCCCAGTGTGATCATGGCCCCAGTGGGCCCCAGTGTGATCATGGCCCCAGTAGCCACAGTGTGATCATGGCCCCTAGTAGGCCACAGTGTGATCATGGCCCTCAGCCGGCCACAGTGTGATCTTGGCCGCCAGCCGGCAGTATGATCATGGCTCAGCCAGCCACAGTGTGATCATGGCCCCAGTAGGCCCCAGTGTGATCATGGCCCCAGTAGGCCCCAGTGTGATCATGGCCCCCAGCTGGCCTCAGTGTAATCTTGGTCCCCAGCTGGCCACAGTGTGATCATGGCCCCAGCCAGCCTCACTATGATCTTGGTCACCAGCCAGCTTCAGTGTAATCTTGGTCCCCATTCAGCCACAGTGCGGTCTTGGTCCCCAGCTGGCCTCACTGTAATCTTGGTCCCCAGCTGGCCTCAGTGTGATCTCCATCCCCATCCTGGTCCCCAGCTGGCCTCAATGTGATCTTGGTCCCCAGCAGGCCACAGTGTGATCTTGGTCCCTAGTCAGCCTCAGTTTAATCTTGGTCTGCAGCCGGCCACAGTATAATCTTGGTCCCCAGCCAGCCTCAGTGTAATCTTGGTCCCCAGCCGGCCTCAATGTGATCTTTGTCCCCAGTCAGTCTCAGTGTGATCTTGGCTCCCAGCTGGCCTCAGTGTGATCTTGGTCCCCAGCTGGCCTCAGTATAATCTTGGTCTCTAGCCGGCCTCAGTGTGATCTTTGTCCCCATCCAGTCTCGGTGTGATCTTGGCCCCCAGCTGGCTACGGTGTGATCTTGGTCCCAGTAGACCCCAGTGTGATCATGGCCCCAGTAGGCCCCAGGTGATCATGGTCCCAGCCGGCTACAGTATGATCTTGGTCCCCAGCTGGCTACAGTGTGATCATGGCCCTCAGCTGGCCAGCGTGATCTTGGTCACCAACCGCCACACTGTGATCATGGCTCCAGCTGGCCACAGTGTGATCATGGCCCCAGTAGGCCCCAGTGTGATCATGGTGGGCCCCAGTAGGCCCCAGTGATCATGGCCCCAGCCAGCCTCAGTGTAATCTTGGTCCCCAGCTGGCCACAGTGTAATCATGGCCCCCAGCCAGCCTCACTGTGATTTTGGTCACCAGCCAGCTTCAGTGTAATCTTGGTCCCCAGCCAGCTTCAGTGTGATCTTGGTCAACAGTCAGCCACAGTGTGATCTTGGTCCTCAGCTGGCCTCAGTGTAATCTTGGTCCACTGCTGGTCTCAGTGTGATCTTGGTCCCCAGCCAGCCTCAGTTTAATCTTGGTCCACAGCTGGCCACAGTGTGATCTTTGTCCCCAGCCAGGTTCAGTGTAATCTTGGTCCCCAGATGGCCTCAATGTGATCTTTGTCCCCAGCCAGTCTCAGTGTGATCTTGGCCCCAGCTGGCCATGGTGTGATCTTGGTCCCCAGCTGGCCTCAGTGCGATCTTGGTCCCCAGCCAGCCACAGTGTGATCTTGGTCCCAGCCAGCCACAGTGTGATCCTGGTCCCTAGCCAGCCTCAGTATAATCTTGGTCTCTAGCCGGCCTCAATGTCATCTTGTCCCTAGCCAGTCTTGATGTGATCTTGGCCCGCAGCTGGCCACAGTGTGATCTTGGTCCCCAGCTGGTCTCACTGTGATCTTGGTCCCCAGCTGATTTCAGTGTGATCTTGGTCCCCAGCCGGTCTCAGTGTGATCTTGTCCCCAGCTGGCCACAGTGTGATCTTGGCCCCAGCTAGCCCCAGTTGATCTTGGCCCCAAGTAGGACCCAGTGCGATCATGGCACCCAGTAGGCCCCAGTGTGATCATGGCCCCAGCCAGCCACAGTATGAGCTTGGTCCCCAGCCGCCATAGTGCGATCATGGCCCCTAGTAGGCCACAGTGTGATCATGGCCTCAGCCGCCACAGCGTGATCTTGGCCGCCAACCAGCCACAGTGTGATCATGGCTCCAGTCAGCCACAGTGAGATCATGGCCCCAGTAGGCCCCAGTGTGATCATGGCAGGTCCCAGTAGGCCCCAGTGTGATCATGTCCCCAGCTGGCCTCAGTGTAATCTTGGTCCCCAGCTGGCCACAGTGTGATCATGGCCCCCAGCTGGCCTCACTGTGATCTTGGTCACCAGCCAGCTTCAGTGTAGTTTTGGTCCCCAGCCAGCTTCAGTGTGATCTTGGTCCCCAGTCAGCCACAGTGTAATCTTGGTCCACAGCTGGTCTCAGTGTGATCTTGGTCCCCAGCCAGCCTCAGTTTAATCTTGATCCGCAGCTGGCCACAGTGTGATCTTTGTCCCCAGCTGGCCTCAGTGTAATCTTGGTCCCCAGCCAGCCTCAATGTGATCTTTGTCCCAGCCAGTCTCAGTGTGATCTTGGCCCCTAGCTGGCCATGGTGTGATCTTGGTCCCCAGCTGGCCTCAGTGTGATCTTGGTCCCCAGCCGGCTTCACTGTCATCTTGGTCCCCAGCTGGCCTCAGTATGATCTTGGTCCCCAGCCAGCCATAGTGTGATCTTGGTCCCCAGCTGGCCACAGTGTGATCCTGGTCCCCAGCCGGCCTCAGTATAATCTTGGTCTCTAGCCGGCCTCAATGTGATCTTGGTCCCCAGCCAGTCTCAGTGTGATCTGGGCCCCAGTTGCCACAGTGTGATCTTGGTCCCCAGCTGGCCTCAGTGTGATCTTGGTCCCCAGCTGGTCTCAGTGTGATCTTGGTCCCCAGCTGGATTCAGTGTGATCTTGGTCCCCAGCTGGCCTCAGTGTGATCTTCATCTCCAGCTGGTCTCATTGTGAGCTGGTCCCCAGTCGGTCTCAGTGTGATCTTGGTCCCCAGCTGGCCTCAGTGTAATCTTGGTCCCCAGCCAGCCTTACTGTGATCTTGGTCCCCAGCCGCCTCACTGTGATCTTGGTCCCCAGCTGGCCTCAGTGTGATCTTGGTCCCCAGCCAGCCTCAGTTTAATCTTGGTCCACAGCTGGCCACAGTGTGATCTTGGTCCCCAGCTGGCTACAGTGTGATCTTGGTCCCCAGCCAGTCTCAGTGTGATCTTGGCCCCAGCTGGCTACAGTGTGATCTGGTCCCAGCAAGCCTCAATGTAATCTTGGTTCCCAGCCGCCACAGTGTGATCTTGGTCCCCAGCTGGCCTCAGCGTGATCTTGGTCCACAGCAGGCCACAGTGTGATTATGGCCTCCAGCCAGCCACAGTGTGATCTTGGTCCCCAGCCAGTCACAGTGTGATCCATTGCCTCAGGCGGTCTCAGTGTGATTTTGGCCCCAGCAGGCCTCAGCATGATCTTTGTCCTCAGCCGCCTCAGTGTGATCTTTATCCCCAGCCTGCCTCAGTGTGATCTTTGTCCCCAGCTGGCCACAGTGTGATCTTTGTCCCCAGCCTTTCACAGTGTGATCTGGTCCCCAGCTGGCCACAGTGTGATCTTGGCTCACAGCCGACCACAGTGTGATCTTGGCCCACAGCCGGCCCCAGTATGATCATGATTATTTTTGATCCACTCTGCAGCAACCTCAAATGGGAGATGTGGTGCAGGAGCTGACAAGGACGCCCCCACAACGCCAATGTAAACTATTCAGCAATGAATAGCTGTTCCCAGTCACTGTAGAACAAACAATTAAGAGCCACAGATTCACAACATGGGGCCTAGGAGGTCAGATAAAGCCTGTACTATAACTCACCAACAGCGGTCACAAATGTGTCTTGTTTACCTGTCAGAAATTAATGCCAAAATTAACACAGCCTATCTGGCACTTTGCAGTAATGTTTACTGCAGAAAACCTATTCTTTTTAAACTCTGCTCCTTCCTTCCGAGTCTTATCAGCCTCAGGTCTGCTAGTTCTCTTCTCTCTCTCTCTCTCTTCGTCAAATAGTCACCACGCAGCATGATTCATATAACCTCCTCACTCCCCTACTGGTTAAAGTGCTGCTATGCTAATTAACCTGATTCAAGATGGACTGAAATCACGATGTTAAAGATTTTATACACTCATTCATAATCAGTGGCATGTTAGGCAAATTACTTACATTCCACAATAACTTTTATTTATTCTTTTGTTATTTTGCATATGAAAACAATGCGGCCAATACTGGTCGCTATGCATACCGTTGCCCAATAATGTATCTTTGTAATTTGTTGGAATTTGAATTTTCCAGAGACCACAGAATAATATCACAGCTTGTTCAAAACCATTCTTTTTTTTTTTGTTAAAAATGCAATCATGATTCCTGATTCATCTAACTTTAGGGGTCTACCCCAACCCGACAGGCAGTGCTGAGTAAACCTGCAAATGTTGCCTCTGAAAAGTCAACAGAATGTGCGCTGTACTAACCCACTGAGCAAACTTTAAATTCTAAACGCAGAGTGTGTTTGGCACAAATGTTCTTTGTAGCAGGATGCCTGGTTTCAGAATATGTTGGTTTCATTGCAAAGGTCTTATTGTATGAAAAAATTTATAATGACAATCAGCAGCTCTGTCCTTCTCCCGCAGCCTGCTCTGTATTACCTGGTGCGTTTTTGTGCAAGGCCGTAATGGAGCTGCTCTGTTCCTCTGTATTTACCTCCTGCCATGTCAAAAGTAGAGTGCTTTGTAATAATTACCACTGCAATCCAGCCAGCGGAGCACTGGAAGCAGTAAATGGGCCTTCCATTTTTAGGCTTCCATTACAGCTGACTCGACTGGCTCTCCACGGCAAGGCTGCTTTTATCAATCCTTCTAATGACACCTTCTCACCGTCCATGCTTCCTGAAAAGGCATGCCTTCCAAGTACATCTGACGTGAAAACTTAACCCCTCAGATGATGGGCTATGGTCTGTTTTACTAGAGATGCAAGGTTAATGATAGCTATTAAACAGGGCTCCCCTCAGCAAAATGACACATTATAATCTGACTGCATAAGCCACTTCTCCTTTAGTTCCCAACCTGTAACTGCTTCTGTTACTTGGCTTCTGTACTATAACCTGTTTCTCCATGGGTTTTGGGGAAGGTTGTACAGATGGTTGTTGAGTTCTGGGGATGATGAGGGAGGGTTGGGTTTCTGGGGGAGGGTGCATGCGAGATGGGATTTAGGAGGATGTAGGAGTATTAGGTTCCAGGGTTGTAAGGAGGGTTGGTTTATGGGGATGTAGGATGGTTTGGGTTTTGGGAGGGCATGTTGGGAAGGTTAGGTTCTGGGGGATGCAGGGATGGTTGGGTGATGGGGGACAGGATGTAGGAAGGTTTGGGTTTTGATGGGAATGTATTGAGGTTAGGTTCTGGGGAATGTAAAGAGGTTAGGTTATAGGGGAGGGAATAAGGGAGGGTTTGGTTATGAGGGATGTAGGAGGTTTGGGTTTGGAGAGGGGATTAAGGAAGGTTGGATTATGGGGTATAGGGAGGGTTGAGTTATAGGGATGGAATGTAGGTAGGGTTGGATTATGGAGGATGTGGGATAGATGGGTTATGGGGAGAGAATGTAGGTAAAAATGTGTTTAATTCTCCTCTAACAATAGAGACACAAACGTGCAGATGCTATGACATCACCAACACAAGATTATAGAGTGGATTCATACAGAAAGGAACAGAACACAAGTTTATTATATAGTTTCTTCACAAGAGCCACCACTTTGTCATTGGAATTTCAGCATCACCATTCCTTCATAGGGTCCTTTTTCATCAATGTCTAAATTAGCACTACCTGGCATACACACTAAAGGTCCAAAATCTGCTCACCATGAGTTGTTTGCAGGCTAACCCTGCACTGTGCTCTGCCCTTCACTCTTAACTTCTTGGTTCTCATTGTGTTCCCAATTCCTATCATCTTCCACAATGCTGGGGCAGTCATGCCTGACCTTTATTTTCAGGGTGGGAGAGTTGGGAACAGTTGGCTGTTCTGCCCCTCCCATGCCACGTCTTCATCTTATTCTCAGGTTGGGAGGGTTGGTAAACAGATGGCTATCCAGCCCCTGTGCCATATTTGCACCTTATTCTCAAGGCTGAGAGGGTTGTTGAATGGCTGCCTGTATTGCCCCCACCATGTCTGCACCTTATTCTCAGGTTTGAGTGTCAGTAAATGGTTGACTGTCTTGTCACCTCCCCCATCATGTTTGAACATTTTCCCAGTGTAAGGTTTGTAAACAGACAGCTATCCTGCTCCCCTGCCATATCTGTACCTCATTCTCAGGGTGGAGGGATCATAAATGGCTGGCTGGCTGTCCTGCTCTGCAATCATGTCTGAACCTTATTCTTAGGTTGGGAGGGCTGGTGAAGAGCTGGCTATACTGCCCCCACCATATCTGCATATTATTCTAAGGGTGGGAGGGTTAGTCAAGAGCTGACTGTCCTGCCCCCTTCCCCTTCCATGTCAGCACATTATTATTGTTTTTTTATTCATTGGTAACCTAGGACCAAGTGTCTGTTTTCAGAAGTGACTCTGGAGCACTGGCAAGGTTAAGTGACCTGCCCAGAGACACACAGTATGCAAGTGGAGGCTGTGGGAATCAAACCCAGGTCTGCTGCATGCACTGAGCTCATTCACAGCTCATTACTCTAATCTATTGGCTATACTGTCAAACCTATTGTCAGGCTGGGAGGGTTGGTGAAGGCTGGCTGTCCTGCTCCCTCCCCTGCTATGTCTAAACCTTATTCTCAGGTTGGGAGGGTTGATGAATGGTTGGTCCCCCACCTCCACCATATCTGTACTTTATAATCATGCTCGGAGGGTTAGTAAATGACTAACCTTCTTCCCTGCTTCTCCATGATTCTGCTGTGGCCTGGTCCCTTCCCATCTGGCTTTTCCAGCAGCCCACTGGGCTCTTTCTGCTACTAACATAAAAGTTGAAAGGTATAGTCCAACTTTTTGCCATGAGATTGAGAGGTGTGGATGAGGACCCCCACAACACTATTACCCAGCCCACTATCGATTTCCTGTGAGCGTTATGTGGACTGCTGCCTCCCTCACCACCACGACCAGCTGAAGTACCGTAATGCTGTGATGTGAGCTGGACAGCTGAGCCTGCAATGAGCAACTGGCAGTGATGGAGCTGGTACTTGATACACTGTTGCAGGCAGGCTGACAGCTTGAGGCCGGGGTGGTACCGAATGGCTGGGGCAGTGCACCTACTGTAGCTATAGCCCTGGGGCAAGACAACAGATGAACTACTCCTGCCTTGTAACACAAATGCTGTTCCTGCAGGGTTGGTCAGAAGGGCATTCTCTGGAGGCTGACTATGGTCTAACTACACCTGTCCAGCAGCTAGACACTCAGACCAGGTCCCATCTGGATACTGCAGTTACACAGCGGTGTGCTGATACTGTGCCAGTGAGCTGTCCTGGTACATTATGTACGTTTAAAAGACAGCAAGCAGGATTAACAGGAAGAAGCATAATAAACCACCAGGTACATGGTCTAAACTAGTACAGGATCCTATAATCCGAACCATTGACCTCCAAATGAACCAACAGGTGATGATGAACACGCAAGAAATCAAGGAGCCAGGGATGTGATGTTGACAGAGGCGCCACTCGAGTTATGTCAGAGAGTAACTCACAGGCCAGCATCTGTAATACATTTTTAATATTTTCATTCATTAATCAGTCATTGCAACGATCACAAAACAGTATGTCTTTCAAAATAAAGCTGAACAAGTGATAACAGTTAAAATGCCTGAACGAACAGCAAATAAGGCGTGATATGTGCACCCTCCAGTTCTGATTGGCTCCTGCAGCTGCCCAAGGAAGCACCACATTTCACATTCAGTAAAGAAAGATGTTCCTCACTCAATTAAACCATGACACCTCTTTCAGGTCTGAAAATAATGGTGCCAGCAATTAAATTCAAGGAATTTCAAATTCATGATATACAGCAATCTAAACCTCATTAAGCTCTCTATGTAACGATCCATTTTATGTACTGTCACTTTTGTTTCTTGACCACTGTTCACTTTCCATTATTATTAGCAACCACATGCTGCAGTATAGTGCGGTAGGTTAAGGCTCTGAGCTGCAGATCTGAGACCTGAGTTTAAATCCCACAGCCGCTTAGATACGTACTGTGTGATCCTGAGCAAGTCACTTAACTTCCTTGTGCTCCTAGGTCACATCTGTAAACAAGATTCGGCTTAGTGTGCTACTCCTGGTTAAACAATGTTCCTTTCCCTTTCCATGTGCATCATCTTCTTTATTTGTTACTGTTTCAGGGGTTAGCTGCGCTTTGATGTGCCAGGCAGTCTAGTGAGTGCATCTTTTCCTTTGCTTTTTATTAATATTTCTTACTGTAGTTTTGACCAAAATTAGTTACATTTCACAGAGAGTTTGTGTCAGGGTTTTTATGGATTCAGCAAAACATGGATTTTTAATATTGTGTACCCCTCCAAAATGGTGAGCTTTCAAAGAACAGCCTTCAGTACTGGAGCAGTTTGCCCAAGCTTGGGATTCCCCACTTCTGTGACCTGAAGGCAGAGGCTGTGAAGTGTCAGTGCTTGTTTATCACCTAAAACAAACCAGATGGAAAGGAGACCCAAACAAAGCTCCAACTTCTACATTTCCAATCCACCTAGAACAAACAAACAAACAAAAAAAAAAACTGTTGATGCTATTCACAAAGGTGCCTCTTTATTTACTAATTCCAAAATCTGGCTTCATAGGCGGTAAAGGAAAGGATGCTGTTTACACTTATGCTAAAACTGCATTTATATCATTAACATAAAAGCAGTTTGTAGCATTTGAAAAAGTAAACAACAGCCCTCTCCTTTAAACCTCCTGTTCTGTCTGCTTCCTAACATAGCCACAGAACATGCTATGTGGTGAGCTCATGGAGGGAAAGCCTCTCACATGACTCTTTACTGTGCCAACTCAGTCACATTTTCCTGCCCTTTCCTAGTGTAGCTACCCAAAATGATCAAAATCATGATTTAACATGTATTATTTTTATAAACACATGTTAAGCTATGATTTTGTGTTTCACTTGCCAAAAGCTGTAGAAATCCTTGTTCAGAATGGCTGTCTCAGCCGCCGGTCAATGTTAGCACCAGTTTCACATACCTGGTGATCTAGCGGCTGATGCTGATGGCGCCTGTCCAGTCCAAATGAACTGCTTTTATGAAATCCAGTTAATCCACTATTTGTAATAACTATTTTAAGTGTTTTTCCAATGTTTTATAGAAATATGTTCCCCAATGGCTGCCAAGCAGCCTGCCCACTCGCTGTCCCTCCCTCCAGTCCACCTGCCGTCGCCTATTACCTGAGTCTATTTGTATGCTGCTCCCTGTCTGAAATCACACTGCCGCTCCAAATTTCAAAAGATGCAGAACCAGAGCCTCCTTGATCAAACACACAACCTCACTGACTGCTCCCCACCCCGTCAGGCACTACTAAATGACGTGCGACAGTGTCATTAAACAGTGCCTGCCAGGATGGTAGGGAGCAGTCGCAAAGTGTGCACTCTAGCTAGGAGGCTGGTTCTACCTTATTGAAATCTGACCAGCAGTGTGATTTCAGACAGGAAACGTATAAAATAGAGAGGTAATAGGTGAGGGTAGGCAGGGATGTAAGCCAGAAATTCCATTTTGTACACACACACTTCCAACTGCTACGCCCCCAATTAAAAATATAAATGTACACATCTCTCTAAATGCTGCCCCCATAACAAACAAACCAGATGGTTGTCTGATGACTCATCTAATCTCTAAACAGGCTGTACACATATCTATCCCTAATCAATAGAAGTTTAAACAGAAACACTGCTCGGTGGACTACAGTAACATAAACAGCCCAGATTAGAATGATAATGTTAACAAAAGGTATGTGATTTGACACAGCAAAACTGTACACAAATGTGTACAGTGAGTAAACCTACCTACACCCTTGAGGTTGGCAGATGGGGCGGGGGAGAGAGAGCAGGAGGGCATTTTCTTTATAACATTTCTGTAGCATTTCAGTGATCTGCATTTGCTATTCTTTTTTCATAAACGTAAGCATATGCCCAATGCCAGGTACCCTCAGTTTTGATCTGCCCCTATTGAACAATTTCCATTTCATTCTGGTGGAAAAACTGAGGTCTGTGAATTCTTGTTGCCCCTGATGTTCCAGGCATTCTGCCTGTCTGGCAGCATGTAGCACTTTGTCTCACTTGTTAGTATCCACAAGCACCACTATGATGGTTCTCACCAGAAGTCTCGCCCATGGTGGGGCAAGGGTGGTAAACCAGTATGTTTGTTTGTTTTTGTTACTGTAACTCAGTCCAAATGTAGATGTTCTTCTGACCATGTCTACATACTCCACGCCCCCAGCATTCCAACTACTCTCAAATTCATAGCCCTTACATGGTTTTCTAGATGTTCAAGACAGTGCCTCAAAACCATGATGAGGGCTTTGTTAGCTGATCCGAGCCATCTTTAACTTTAGCCTGGACCCAGTCACCTTCATATTGAGGACAATGGAGTTGTACCTCCCAGAGTGGCTAGCCCAACCTGATGACCCGGTACCATCAGTACCTCCCAAGACCAGGTGGTGATTCCCCGGTGGAGCCCAGACCGGATCCCTTGAGCACAGTGGTTCCTCTACAGCCACTATTATTACAACCAGCTATTCAGCCACAGGGGAACATTCCAGGGCATCACGAGAGCGCAGGCCACAAGGAATAGACAAGGCCACAGGTAATGTACCTGGTTTGGCGGGAGAAAGAATCAAAGAATATATAAGCCAAATTATTTCCCACTCGGGACAGGGGTTTGGGGCAGATGGAGTCAGCACTGGCAGAGATTAGGTCAGATAAAGAGATGACGAAGGAAGGGGAAAAGGGATGGAGAGTGTGGGAAAAGGAACAAGGGAGATAGGAACTCAGGCATGAGAATAGGGGAACATGTACCACTGGCCACAAAGAAAATATGGAAAGGAGGAAATCGTGGATATTTTCACTTTAGTAAGCCTAGAAGCGGCAGCAAAATACGATGAAACAGAGAATATAGGAAAGAGTCAAATGGCAACAGCGTAGTTTTGTTGGGTAAGAAACAGGAGGACAAATTTACCAAAGGAAAGGCTTGGGATGGATGGTTTGTAGGTTTTGCCACTTACTCAGTGATGGTACTGGAGAAGAAACCAGATTTGGGCATCCCACTCATTATGTATTCCCTGATAATAAGGCGGGCAAGGCAAAGGAGGGATGGGGTGGATATACTATGACAATTCTTTTGACAAGGATGGCGACATATGGGGATATAAGATGGGACACGAAACAATAAAACTTGTGGACTGACTATGTAACCAATTAGTCCCCACCAGAGGGAGATGGGGAAGAAGGCGCAATGCCCCAGAGGTGTTGTTGAGGTTACAATAGGGCCTTTTGTTCTTGGCATAATGCCGCTTTTGGCACATGCTCCAAATGCAGGGGAACACACCCAGCGAGCAGATGCAGAACAACATAGGCACAAGGATCCCAAGGGTCAGAGGCACAAGGAACAGGTCAACAGTTTTTCGAGAGGGGCAGGGGTATGGGGACAGGCATATAGTAGAGGCGGGAGGCAGGGGACATACAGGTAGAGGGAGTCAGACATACTGACCTTCAGGACCAACAAAAGAGCAAGGTGGGGATTATGGCAGAAGGGAAGGAAGGGAAGGGAAAAGGGCAGGGGATCAATTTGAAAAGCAAGAACTCCCATCAGGATAGACGCATGGGAAGATTGATTAGAAAGATACCTGAGTAGAAAGGTGGCAGAAACAATTAAGAAAGGTTTTGGACAGGTTTTCCATTACAGTGTGAAGGCCCGAGGCAAGCGAGAGAGGTGAGCAATCTGGGTTCAGTTAAAGGGAAGAAAGAAATTTTAAGACAGAAAATAGAAAAGGAAAAGGCAGCTGGTAGAGTAGAAGGCCATATGATACCCCTCCCCATTACAGAATATGAGAATTTCTCCATTGGGTTTGGTCCCCAAAACAGCAGGGAAAATGCAAGATGATTCACCACCTGTCATTTCGGAAGGGGACTCGTGAATGATTTTATAAGTGAGGAACATAGTAAAGTGACATATGCCACATTAGAAGAAGCGGTCCAGATCATTCAAGCAACTTCTGATGTTGGGATGGCAAAACGGACATACAGTCCGCTTTCAGATTGCTTCCGGTTAGGAGGAAGATTGGGACCTGTTGGGATGTAAAATTTGGGGACAGTACTATTTTGACAAAGCAATGCCCATGGGATGTTCCATAGCAGGTGCTACGTTTAAAGCATTCAGCACCTGCTTACAGTGGCTATTTCAGAAAAAAACTGGTTACAAGACAGTCATTCACTATCTGGATGATTTCTTTTAATAGGCAGTGGGAGGACAGAGACAGAAAGAATGTTGGCCAGTTTCAAGATTTATGCAGAGAATTAGGGGTTCCATTAGCAACCGGAAAAAACAGAAGGCCCCAGTAGGTTTAGAATTCCTGCATATTGAAATAGATGCCCTGGGTGAGGTCTTTAGGCTGCCAGAAAAAAGTGTTGAAGCTGAAGGAGCTGATTCAAGTACATACAAGTAGAAGAAGAGTACAATTAAAACAGGTACAACAGGTCCTGGGACACCTAAACTTAAGTGCACAGGGCAATTGGACCAGGGAGGGCTTTCACCAAAAGGACAGCAAGGGCCACAGCAGGAGTAACCAGACCACACGACTGGGTAGACATGACAAAGGAGTTAAGGAAGACTTCAGGTGTGGGAGGAATTCCTCAAGACCTATAATGGCTGTTCCTTTTGGCAGGAGGACTGGGTTTATAACATGGACCTCGATCTCTACACAGATGCAGCAGGGACTTAGGTATGGGGGCTATTTGAGGGGTGGATGGTTGCTTGAGACACCATGCCTACAGACTGGGTGAGGGATGGGAAAGTAAAAGACATCACACTGTTGGAGATCATGCCCATTTGGGCCTGCACGGTGTGGGAGGAAGAGCTGTGGAATCAGAAGGTGACATTTTGGTGCGACAACAAGGCAGTGGTAGATGTCTTAAACAACAGAGGAGCCTGGTCAGAAATGGTCATCGGGTCTTGAGACAGTTGGTGTTAAGGGCCTTGAAACTGAACATGTCATTCAGGCCAAACACATAGAAGGGTACACAATATCCTGGCTGACAGCCTTTCCTGTCTACAGCTGGATCATTTCCAGAAGCTGGCACCTACAGCAGAGGAGCGGAAAATGCCCATACCAATGAACATTTGGGATGTTGGCAAGAGTGAGCAGAACTGTTGTTTCACAGCTCCTGGGCACTATGGACTCTGAAAGCCTATGAGGGGCCTGCAGGGTGTTTTAAACATTCAGGGCAACACACCACATGGAGGTAAGTAGGCCACTATGGAGGAACAGTTAGGGAAGTTCACAGTAGAGCAATGGCAGAGAGGAACGCCCCACACCACAATGGGGGTCTATCTAGCAGGGATTAGTTTAGTTTGCAGCCTGAAGGGTTGGCAGGACCCGACGAAGTCGTTGATTAGAAGAATGATGCAGGGATGGGGAAGGATAAAACAGAGAGCTACGGATAGTAGACAACCAATAGGGGAGCAGTGGCTTGCAAACTAAAAAGGGTATTACCGGCAATCTGCAGATCAAAAGATGAGGCCCAGCTATTCCACACGATTTATCTGGTAATGTCTGCAGGGGCCATGTATAGTGAGCGAGGCTGTGGGACATGGCAGTAAGGATAAAGAAGGGGTTGGAATGGGAAGATATAAGCTGGGGATGAAAGAGATACAAATCATGATCAAGAAGTCAAAGATGGATTAAGGGGACAGGGTTGTACAGTAACCCTGAAGGCTCAGGTAGACGCACAGTGTGCCCAGTAAAGGCTTTGTGGGCTTACACCGCAGAGCATGGGGGTAGGACAGGGAGATTATTTGTGATTGGAGATGGAAAAGGTCACAAGTTATCAAGTCACGGCCATGTTTAAAAAAGGCATGCAATTCCTGGGAGGATCCAGGCAATTACCTGCCTCACCCTACGAATAGGGGCTGCTTCACAGTGGGCAGCAGCAGGTGAAACGGTAACTAATATGTTGGAGAAGGGGCACTAGCGGTCTGCCAATTACAAGAGATACATTCGAGCACTGAAGTATGGAGACTAACGATCACCTGTGTTTTGTTTTGCAGATACAGAACCACATGGGGGGGCATAGAGCTGAGATATGGAAAAGGAGCTAAGAACATATATAAGATATTAATTTTGCTTAAATCCTATAGGAAGATGGAGGATCACGGAGGTATGGCTCTGCAGTTACTCCTACATTTATTGGGCAAAAAGAGAGCTGAGAAAAGGTTGGGGTAAAACAGCTGTACCAGGATGTGAGAAAATGTAGGTTGGTTTGGCTTGGCATCCGAGGGATGAGATGGGCGCAACTGCTTCCTACCCTGAAAGAGATGAAAGAGCGGTGACCCATCCCAGACCCAATATTGTACATCTAGGGGTAACGACATTGGGGGAAAGCCATGGTGGACACGCATACATGCAGGTGAAAGGGACTTAGAGAAAATACAGCAGTGGTGGCCAGGGATATGCCTTGCCTGGTCAGATATGATCCAAAGAAGGGTATGGAGACATGAGCACAGTCATAGAGCTGTAGATAGGGCCAGGAAAAAATGAATAGAAGAGTGAACACTGATAAGGAAAATGGGGGGCACGTAATACTGCGAGGTGTGGAAGAGTCGGTAGAGGTTTCTACAGGTCAGATGGCATGCATCTGTCGATCTAGCCATAGATATGTTTAATACAGAAACAATGGATTTTATAGAAGCATGGAGGAGACATACAGAAAATAGAATTAAAAAAAGAGAAGGAAAAGGGAGGAGGTCCCTAAGTGGTGAGGGAACAATACTCTAAACTGAGGGGAAAGCCAGTCATCCAACAGAAGCTGGAGACTGTCTAATGGGGAAAAAGGAGGGAGGAGGGAATGGGGAAAGAAAAGGAATAGGACAAAAGAAGAAGAAGTCAAAGGAAGAAAAAGTGGTCTCAGTCCTCACCGTTACCTAACAGGGAAAAGAGGCGAAAAGGCACCCAGGTTTTCACCTGGGGAGCGAGAAGAGGAAGAAGAGGGATGATCAGAGATTGATATATGGATGCAATAAAATACAATTGTGAAAGAGACAATAATAAATGATGATAAGATGGAAAATGGAATTATGATATACAATAAATGAATTGCCAATCTGAGCATAACATACAATGGTCTCTGTCTTTTGTGAGGAAAAAGGAGGAATCCAGGACAATGGAGTTTGCATTTTAAGAGGCAGACCAAGTTATCCTGGTGTACCCTTCCTTTACCTGAAGATGGTGTGCTCAGAGTGGGAGGAAGGGAAGGGGAGGGACAGGGAGACAGAACAATAGGCAGACAACAGGAAGGAGAGGGGCTAAAGGAGGTACATAATGGGCAGCACAAGGGGGTTCAGCCACTTTTGCTGAAGTTTTGATCCCTCCACCCACCCTTAAGCTATAGAGCATGAGGGAAGACAGTCAAAAGGGACTGTACTCATGGTCTGTCAGAGGTGAATGACAGAGTTGTCTGGTAGGACGGTTAATGGACTGCCAAGGTGGATGGCAGAGATGAGGGGAAAGGGGGAAGGAGGAGGGGGAAGAAGAAAAGGAATAGGATGAAAACAAGAAGAAGCAAGGAGGAAAAGTGGTCTCCCTGCTCACCATTACCTAACAGGAAAGAGAAGAAGAAGGCAATCTGAGGTTTTCACCTGGGGTAGCGAGAAGACGAAGAAAGAGGGATGATCAGAGATTGATATATGGATGCAATAAAATACAATTGTGAAAGAGACAATAATAAATGTTGATGAGATGGAAAATGGTATTATGATATATAATAAATGAATTGCCAATCTGAGCACAACATACAATGGTCTCTGTCTTTTGTGAGGAAAAGGGAATCCGGGACAATCACTTTTAGCAGTGACTAAAGTTTTACATCCATGGCCTGTATGGCCTTCAGAAGGGCTGCACAGAAGGGCTGTGCAGTGTTAGGTGTTGGTGGCTTCCTGCTTCCAGCTAGCTGAGATGTTTTAGGGTGGGTTCCTGACTTTGGATTTCCACCTTGTATGTCTGCCCATGTTATAAATTATAATATCATTTGTTTTGGTTTTTTTAGTTCTATTTAGGCTCTTTGGCCAGGTGGGAGGTACCCATTCCTGCCCATGGACCCACACCATTCCTCCCACCCTGTATTCCCCTAGCTACATGGGCCTGGAGGTCTGTGACATATCCCCATAACAGAGCTCCGGAGGAATGAAACTAACATCAGTGTCATTTTGACTGAGTGTGGCACTGTGAGCACAGGGCATCATGGTGCATAAACCAGAAGGAATTTCTTTCTCGTGTGTTGTTCCCCAGTGACTCAGGTGTGCAATGGTATCAGAGGCATCTTGCACACTCCATGTGCGCCAACACCTGCCAACCATCAATCCCCAGCTGGCGCTGAGGAGTCAGGTGCACCAATTCCCGCCACCTCAAGGAGTCAGACTATAGCTGAATGCCTCCACCTACCCAAGAGGAGGAGAGCAGTCCATCAGATGCTCATCTTTCTCCCCGTGGCTGACTCTCTGTTGCTCCGGCTCATTCTTGAACCTGGGACATTGACACTGCAAGTGGTAGCACTACCGCATGTGCCAGCGGTCCAGCTTTTAATATCGTTTCACCCTTAGAAGGTCTCTCTCTGATGCTGAAAGTAAAATCTTATTTTCTCCAACTTAGTAAAGCTGATTTTTCACTTTTGGTCAGCAAAGACATGAAGCTGTCACCTGCATGTCTGTTCAGTTCAACAGCTAGCCACACCCCTTAAACATTTTGCTTAGATAATGCAGCACAATGCATCGTGAACACATATAGACATGGCAAGGACCTGGTTCATCCACAGGGCTGGATTAACCATCCAGCAGAAGGGCAAATGCCCAGGGCCCCAGTATGGAGCACCACAGCGGCATTGCAATAATGTTTTGTTTGTTTGTTTGGCAGCTGTGCCTGAGCTTACCAGCCACATTCCTTTTTGTTTTGTTTCTGAAGGGGAGTTAGAGAAGCTGAGCTGGACCGCTGATGAGGAGCGAGTGAAAGTGAAAGGGTCATGCAGTATGCACTGCTCAACTGTGATTCATCCTTTCACTTTCATTCCCAGACTGAGAGAGAGAGAGATTCTTGCAGTTACTTGCTCCCATAGTGTCATCACGTAAGTTTTTAATTATTACTATTTTTGCATCATGAGAGCCAGTCAGAGTGCTGTCACAAATATGGATACCCTCTGTGAACTCTCCCACCCACCACCCTTCTGTACCCACATTCCAGCCATTCTTCAGTAACACCACTGTCTGTGTTTGCCACCCAACGTGCTGCACAGTGGGGACCTGATCCTGACTATTGCCACCGGGCACAGCTTATGGGGGCTATGACTTATGTAACGTAGGCCAACTTGCACCGATCCCGCCCCCAGCTGTGCTGCATGAATCTGTTTCTTTATTAATGTTTTTATTTTGCACACTTAGTAACTATTTGCACATCCTTAGTCCTAAAACAATGGAAAATGAATTGCTATTAGTACTATACACAATTTTGGAAATGTTGATATTTTGCAGCCTGACACTGAATGTTACACACTACACAGAGCAAGCTGGCTTGACAATGCCAACAGCCACAGAGTGGCAGACACTGCCGCCAGAAGGAGAGGTACAGTCCCTGGCTCATTTTTAAATGCATGACCTTTCACTTTCACCACTGACTATCCTTTCTAACAAATCATGGGAGGATGGTGTGGTACCTGAGGACTGGAAGAGGGTAGGTGTGATTCTCCTTCACAAAAGTGGGAGCAAGGCAGAGGCAGAAAACTACAGACCTGTTAGTTTGACCTCAGTAGTAGGAAAATGATGGAATCACTTGAAGGAAAGAATTGTTGAGTACCTGGAGGCCAGTGGGGCACAGAACCCAAGGCAGCATGGATTCACACCAGGAAAGTCATGTCAGATGAATCTAGTAGATTTCTTTGGCTGAGTGACCAAAGTAGTA
Organism: Neoceratodus forsteri; assembly: GCA_016271365.2. Lineage (NCBI taxonomy): Eukaryota > Metazoa > Chordata > Ceratodontiformes > Ceratodontidae > Neoceratodus > Neoceratodus forsteri. Next base: position 103,445,459 of record JADMNL010000031.1, on the reverse strand, counting down.
GACCAGGAGGCTGTGGTTATGGCCTACCTAGACTTTAGCAAGGCATTTGACACAGTCCCACACAGAAGATTAATAAACAAGTTAGCCAGCCTGGGAGTGGGTCCCAGGGTAGTAGCAGTGTAAAATAGTGGCTGGACAACAGGCGCAGAGCGTAATAGTAAATGGAGTCCACTCAAAAAGGGAGGGTTACTAGCAGGGCAACACAGGGTTCAGTACTGGGACCAATCCTCTTTAATGTCTTTATAGGTGACATTGCAGAGGGCTGGAAGGAAAAGTATGCCTCTTTGCAGATGACACTAAGATCTGCAACAGGGTTGAAACTCGGGGGATGAGAAGGGACTTGGCAAGGTTGGAGGAATGGTCAAATGTATGGCAGCTTAGATTCAGTGCAAACTAATGCACCTGGTAAACAAAACCCAGGAGAAGAGTACATAATTGAGGGGTACTAACAACAACAAAATGGAAAGGGACCTGGGGTAGTCATATTAGATGACCTAAAGGTAGGCAAGCAATGTGAGAGAAGGCTAAGGAGGGCTGGGGGATGCTGGGATGCATAGGGAGAGGCATCACCAGTAGAAAAGAAAAGTTATTATCCTGCTGCACAGACAGTTGGTGAGATCCCATCTGGAGTACTGCATGCAGTTCTGGAGATCCCATTTCCACAAGGACATGGACAGGATGGAGGCATTCCAGAGGAGGCAACTAGAATGGTGCAGGGTGTGCACCAGAAGCCATACAAGAGAGACTAAAGGAGCTTAATATGAATACCCTCAAGGAAAGGAGGGTGGGGGCATGATAGAAACTTTCCAAGTACCTCAAGGGAATCAACAAAGTCCAGAAGGTAGCATCTTTCAGAAAAGAGATGTGCAGGAACAAGGGAGCACAATTTGAAGATAAAGAGGGACGGCTCAGGGCAATGTGAGGAAGTATTTTTTCACAGAGAGGGTGGTGGATGCATGGAACAGCCTTCCTGAGGAGGTTGAGTGGTCCAAAAACTGTGGGGAATTTAAGAATGCATGGGACAGACATGAGACAAATACAGTTGGGGTAGGAAGAAGTAAGCTATTGGTTAACTAGGATCTGCAGCTTATCCAGTAGGTAGGAAATGGCAGACTGGGTGGGCCAAGCGGTCCTATCTGCTGTCAAAGTCTATGTTTCTATGTTTCTAAACACAGATTGTTTTGAGTTACTTCAATTACCACACTTCACTAATGGTCAAGACCCAAGACACTTCATAGGAAATTGCAGAAAAATGATTAACCCTGTTTGCATATAAACATAATCTTTTTAAAACGCTGAGTATGTCGTTGAAATATACAGCTTCTAATAAGTGGCTTGCCGGCATTTGCAAGCATGGCAGATGCATGGCGGGGGCTTCTGCCACAGCAACAATAAACTTACAGCAGGTAGGTGGATGCATTGGATGCATCTTTTTTCTGACAACTGTGCTAAGCAAACATCAACACAAGATGTGTTATCAGATTATGAAAATGTAGGAGTCAAAGTAATTTTTTAATATTTTGCATATACGGATGTTTGTGAAATGGTAAGTGCATGACAGGCAAGAATGCAGAAAGACTACTATGTGCATGCGTATGCTGTCATTCTCACGATGTGCAATCATTGTTTTATGTTTGTTTATAATTATTTATACTGATAGGACCATGGGCAAAAAAGACCGTTTTCATGGGCGATCAGTGTACAAATAACAAGTACATACAATATAAATACATACGACTTAAATAGAGACAGGTACAAATTGATATATCACAACATTATCATTCAATAACATTTACACTTACATTCTGTAAAAGGTACTCTTTCAACTTATGCTTAAAGAACAAAGGAAAGATTCATACAGTCTAAAGCTGATTGTATCGTATTAAGGAAAATAGGTAACATATAGGATATAGCCCTTTGTCCAAGAAGTACACATTTTGGAATGCAAAGAAAAAATTAAACTGTTGACCGAGTATTTACCGAGAGTTCTGCTTTTAAAAATTAGAGATAAGCAATCAGGGACTCTATTAAGTATCACCTTTTGCCAAAATACCCAGTTGAAGTTTGTATCTACCGTCCAAAGGAAGCCAACCCACTTGCTCTAAAAGATTACAATGATGGACCCTTAATGGGATTTCACTACAAATCTAGCAACTGAATTAAGTAACACTTTGGCCTTAGATAACAATGCTTCCCTTGCAGAATAGTAAAACAAAACCCCAAATCAATTAATGGTAGTAAAAACTTTGAGCCAACAGGCGACGTAGTATCAGTGAGTAAAGGAGATAACCTATATAAGGACCCTAGTCGCTGGTGAGTCACCTTTATCATATGAAGAATATGGGGTTCATAGGAAAGATTCTCATCTATCAATAAACCCAGGTACTTAAGTTGTTTAACTTGTTCAATCAAGGTACCAGAAACAGTGTATAGTGATAATATAGGGTCCGATATCAGTCTTTTTTAGTACTTGCAAAACCATGGATTTTTTTCCTTTAAAACTAATCCATGGGCTCGGAACCAATTCTGTACCTCCAAGAAATCATCAGCCAAATCCTTCTGTACATTTTCAAATAACTGTTGTGATCAGGGAGGCAGTCTTGATTTTCAGACCCAAAGTGGGATTTCCTCTTCCACTTACCAACCCTCTTTTCCCGCTTCTCAGCCCCTCTTCATTAACACCACCTGCTCCTCCCTCTGTGAGCTCTCCGACCCACCAACCCTTCATTCCCATTTCCCATCTCCTCTTTGGTAACACCACCGCTCCCTCCCTTCCTCTGCAAGTTCTCCCACCACTAACCCTCCATTCTCACTTGCCAGCCCTTCCTCGTTAACCCCACAGCCCAATCAGCATTGGCTGCCCGGCAGCTATGCTTGGTAGATTGCAGTTTCAGTACAGAGTTACTGTTTCATTCTGAGTGGGCAGTGAGGGAAGGGCCATGGAGTTAATTCAAATACAACACAACCCACACTGGTAAGAGATCGGGAGGAAGGGCTTGAACTTTGTATACTTTTTGTAAAACCCAGCTCTTATTGTTATTGCTGTGCCTCTTAAAAAGACACTTGAACATCAACTGGATGGTCTTAAAGGGCTTTGTGATATAGCCAGTACTATTCTCTGATTTTAAAGTGGGTGTCAGTGCATGTATTCCACTGACCTGTTTGGGAAGTCCTCTTTGCTGCTGCCATACTACAATGCTCAGCAGATTGGATCTCAGTCAAAAATGTTTTGCTTTGCTGATTTAAAAAGTTAGGTTGAATATATGTTAAGTGTTTTGTTTCCATATATTGTACCTGTTCTGTCACTGTAAATGGCCATATTAAACAATACATATATTTGAACTAACGTGATTTGGAAATAAAATTCTCATCAGTGGCCAATTCGGGAACTGACAAGGGAACAAACTTCAACTAATATCCTATAAACTGTATTCTTTCAAATTCAATAGGTGCAAGATAAAAAGGCCAATTCAAGTCTGCAGAGATCATCTCAATAAATGTATGCTGCCTTTCCCAAGCATTTGGGAACAGTTTCAGCCACTGGAAAGTGAGACCTTTGTCTAAGGTGGAGGGACAGTCCAACTAAAATCATAGTGTGGGAAGTTCCTTGTTTCAAATTGTTCAAGACTATGGTGAAGATGTGTGAGAGGCACTTCATATGATACTCATTGTCCATTCCCCACAGCACATTAAAGTGGCAAAATGATCTGACTCACATTTGTAAGATCAAGCCAGAGATGTGAGTGAGTCAGTTCATTTAACGATTTGAGCTATTTGTTCTATAAATTCGAGCGGTTTGGTCCTACTCTCCTGCAGATGGTTAACTGCTGCTGCTCAACTTTTACCTCTGAGTCAGTGATGAAGGCTGTGAATCCCTCCCGACCTGACCCCACAACCGAAGTGACATTGACTCATCATCCTGTCCCTGTCTGCTGCAGCTGGCAGTCTGTACTTACTGTGGGGGAGGGGGCACAGGGATGTGGACCAAATCCAGAGAGTACTAGCAGCCACAGTTTGAGCTTTAGCACCGTGACCGTTCTATCGCCTGACCAACTAATCATACAATGTTCTGAGCATGTTCCTAAATCTATCACCCTGACCAACTAATCATACAATGTTCTGAGCATGTTCCTAAATCTATCACCCTGACCAACTAATCATACAATGTTCTGAGCATGTTCCTAAATCTATCACCCTGACCAACTAATCATACAATGTTCTGAGCATGTTCCTAAATCTATCACCCTGACCAACTAATCATACAATGTTCTGAGCACGTTCTAAATCTATCACCCTGAAGAACTAATCATACAATGTTCTGAGCGTGTTCCTAAATCTATCACCCTGAAGAACTAATCATACAATGTTCTGAGCGTGTTCCTAAATCTATCACCCTGACCAACTAATCATACAATGTTCTGAGCGTGTTCCTAAATCTATCACCCTGACCAACTAATCATACAATGTTCTGAGCGTGTTCCTAAATCTATTACCCTGAAGGACTAATCATACAATGTTCTGAGCATGTTCCTAAATCCTGGTTCACACTAACTCATTTTGTTTATGAATATAAACCCATTCTTGGTTAAAACAGGTGAACAATCATGCAATATTAGACTTTTCATAAGTCTAATCTTGAATGATTTTATGGTTCTCAAATATATTTTACCCAAGTCTAGACAGCCTGTGCTGATTGTTGACACTCAGTGTAAATGTACTCAAGCCATACAATTTCAAACATTCTTAACCTTCATTTGCCAACCCAATAAAGGGCATTCAGAGTGGCTGGAAACCCAATCAAGTGCATTTTTCGACATTAAAAGCCCTTTAGCTTTCTGGGCCTAGGTGGCTCCCCGCACTTCTTGGCCTACCAGTGAAGCCACAGGCGCCCCACTATTGCACATTCCCCTTGCCCCAAGAAGTTGTTAATCTTACCCTGTTCATCCAGTGAGAGTTATGAGAGAGATCCATATTTGTTGCAGTTATCTTGACCCATTTTATAAGTAAATGTACCCACACAATACATGGTACAAATGCAGAAGCAAGTATTGGGGAATCTAAGGAGTCCTGGCCATTGCCATGTTGAAGTGAATGAAAAGTCCATTTGTTTTCCTGGAAGAAGACTTCTAAAAACATGTAGCTTTAAAGGCAAGAAATGACAGATTATACCTCCCTATAGCAAAAGGAGGCAATATTTATGTAAAGAAAATACAGGATTTTATTGACATATATTTGTTAATTGATTAGTAATAAAATGAGGTTTTGTCAATGCATTTCTCTGTCAGAATGTTTACCTGAGAGAATAGTACTACAGTACCAAACTGTACAACTGGAACAGGGTAGGTTGCAGATATGTGCTGAATATTGGGAACATTTCAGGTTTCTCACCACAGCAATTTGAATGAGGAAGTCAGAAATTAATTATTAGAGTTGCCGACTCTTCTGATCCCCTGATTGTTCCTGGTTTTGGGTTACTGTGTCTTGCTGAAAGAAGGGAAAATGGAAGATGTCCTGCTCTGAGACCGAAGAAAACAATTTCTTAGTTTCATTAAAGAGGCAGAAAATGTAAATACTTCAAATTAAATCACATTCGTTACCTTGACATGCAGTTTTGGTTATCCAGAAACTGACACTTTTCAGGGCTATTCAATGTGAAACCCTCAGGTAAAGGCACAGTTTCCGAGTAACCAGTTTTCAGGGTCTCTAATTTTGACTTTTAAAGAAGCATCTGCAGGCAAGGTAACCTTACAAATTACCAGACAGGTGATGACTCTGTTTTCTATATGAAGTCCTAATTAATGTTTGGTGAAAGTTGGTAATACTGTCAGTGTAACCATTATGTACCCATCCCTGTTTTAACTCATTCTATCTGATGCCGCCATTTTGGGTCGGGTTAAGCAATGGATGGTTCTGATGCCATATGGCTCTAATGGGTACAGTGGGTAAGGTGCTGAGCACAGCCCTGGCCTTCAGCCACATATCGCGACTCTTCATCAGCTTTTGGGTGCTTCTGTGTCTTGCCCACCTGGCACCTGCCGTTCAGATAGCCAAGCATTTCTGCTAAATATAGCTTGTTGGGCCATGTTCCCGAGGCTGTTGACAGTGACAGGTTTCCCATGTCCCACCCAACAGCCTGTACATGCTCCCCACAGTTGCCCTGCTTGTCTAGGTGCCTTGCCATCCGATAACTGTAGATGCTCCTGCCAAGTCTGCCTGCTCCCCATGCACACTCAGTAGGCTGCAGGCATTCCTGTGCAACAGTTTGCCTACCTCCTGCTTAGGTGCCCACTCAACAGGACCACGTTCCTGCCAAACAGGCTGCTTGACCGCATGCCAACCCAATAGCCCACACCCTTCCTGCCCAATGGCTCATGTGCCAACCTATTAGCCCACCACAGAGTTTTCTCTGTGTGGCTCTGCATCCCTCATGGAGACAACTCTTATAAAAATAAAAGTATTTCCAATGGTGGAACTGGGGTGGAGACTCTCATCTAATAGTAAAATTAAAAGCCTCACTCAGTTCTAATAGAAAAATGTGGCAGGACTGCTCCTGTATACATGGACCCACCTAAAGGCACACAACTGATTCAATAAGATGTAAAATGCAACATATATCAAGAAAACAAGTCACCAGACCCTGCCAGGTAGGTTTGATCCTTCAAGAAAGATGGTGGGTTCCCCAGTGAATATTTCCCATTGTAATCACTGAATATTCCAATACCTCCCTTAAATAAAGCTTTTACACCACCTGCAGTCAAAGACAACTAATTACGTAGAAATTAAATCAAACTTAAAACAAGCAGTCAAGAGTTCCAAATAGTTCAAAAAGTTCTCACAGTTCTTTTACCTCCCCAATATCTATTTTATCCATCAGTAGCAAAGTCCGAAAACAGAGTTATTAAGAAACACAGACTTGTATTTTGTCCTCCATCTCTGAGACTTCACTGCTTTCCTGAGCTTGGAACTATTTTAAACTTTTTCTAGCCACATACCCATATCTTTAAGGTCTTAATATTGATAACTTTTACTGCCTGCCATAGATGACCTCAGGTGTGCAGGCAGAAGGAGGAAGAGTTCACAATTCCTGGAGTATGCAGGTGGCCTCTAGTAGTATCAAACTGCCTGCATGTAGCCCTCTTTGGAAGGTTAGGGTACTAATTAACATCACTCCCATCAACTGTAATGGGATAACTGGAGCATGCAATGGATAGGACCAGGTCCAGCTCCACCTCTCCAGCTGAAAGTAAAATGGTTATGGAACAATTACCAGCCATAGTAGAGGCCGAGAATGGACTTATATGATAGGCTTTTGAAAGTTTTTAAAGTCAGAATTATCTAGTAGTTGCAGGGACTCCCAGTAGGTCATCATCTTCTCTCTTTCATGCACTCTGACCACATCCACATTAGGGACCATGCTTCATTTTCAAGTGCCTTCAATTGTCCATTCAGCTGGAGTCTCCTCACTGCTGCCATCACTGAAGCAGATCTTTTGTCAGCCTCTGTGACCACCGCCATCAAATCCTTAATCTGGGCATCGTGATTCTCCAGTCGGCTCAGTGTTCTCTCGATTTTAGCATCCAATATCACATGGAAGGACTACAACATGCAATAGTTTGCCAGGGAGGCTCTGATCCTGGCCAGGTAAGACTTCTTGGCTTCTGTACTACCTGCCACCTCTATGAGACCTGTTACAGCTGCTTGTTGTGCTGGGTGAAATTTCAAAAATCCATTTCACACACTTTTGTGAAATTGCACCATTTTGCATCATTTTGTGCAATTTCGTGAACTGAACACACTGTACAGTGCTGTGTAGCGTTTGTTCAAAAATTGTGAAACTGCACAATTTGCAAATTAAGGTTTATAAAAATGCACACTTTCAAAGTTTATGTTCAGCCTGAGGCACTATTTGCTGTAATAGCACATTCTTAAGAATTCCATTTTAAAAACATGCAGTTTAGGGAAAATTGTGCTGTTTGCTGAAACTGTGCATTTTAAGAACTTACATTTTTAGAAATGTAAACTTTGGTGGTGAAAAATGTACAATTTCAGAAAAAGGGATGCAAAACTATGCTGGATTTTGATGCAATTTCATAAAACTTGCATAAATACGAAATCAGATATTTTGTACAATTTACTAGAAATTTAGCCCAGTACTAACTGCTTGGAGCTTCCCCAGCACCTAGCTTATTACGTGTGGCCCATATTGCTAAATTTTGCATTAGGCTATGCCTAGAAACCTCCAGTTTAAAATTCTCCACAACTCCAGATGTTGAAGTTTTTTTATAAGTAGAATTTTATTAAAGTTTTGTAATTTTTCCATAACAATACATACATACATTTTACAGACAAATATTATATTTGACAAAACAAAAATCAACATTGGTGGAGCATACTTTGATATACTTACAGTGCTATATCTAGTATATGGTGACTAAGGAGACAGATAGTATGGTACCCTTAGAGAGGAGTTTCTTACCTGCAATTTGGCAGGTAACATGTGATGTATACCTTACTAGTAGGAGAAGGTCCTCATGGGACAAAAGCTGGGTCCCTCATCATGGCATAAAGAAGCCAGCGGTTCCACCTGTTCCTGCCCTTCTCCAGCTGGTCTCTCATCCTGTAAGTCAAAATTTCATACTTGTAAATATTGGTTATTATTATTGCCATCTATTCCTTCCTGTTTGGGATTTTATTTGTGAGCCATTTCTGTGTGACACTTTTTTAATGGCTGCTATTCCTACACCCAACAGGTATTTAACTGCAGAGTCTTTTATCTCTAGGGGTAGATATGAAATAACACCATCTCTTTTGTTAACTGTAGCTGGGGTGAGAAAATCTCCTGTGTGTTTCCTTGACTTTTCTTGGGAATGGGACTAGCCTGGGACATTCTCACATGATATGTAAGTGGTCAGCTTGTGTTGAAGTTTGTTTTTCAATGGTTAAGAGACATCCCAGAACAGAGCCCATGTGAAATTATTATTACCAAGTGTGTACCACCAGTGAATGCCTGTAACACTGGTTGCTTTTTAATCTAAGTGTTATGTATTGTACTGTTTTGTTTGCTGTGATGTATTGCTCTCTTTTGAGGTGCCTTTGTAAATGAGTCTTTGACTCAAAGGTCTGTAAACCGATGATCTAATAAATAAATAAGTTCAGTCTGTAGAAAGGCTATAGTGAGCCTGTTGGCACAGTGGCAGGATTATCACTTGCAACGTCAGTGACCCAGGTTTTAGAATGAGCCAGTTTTGAGAATGGACTTGGATCACCAGGGGTCAGCCAGCGGGGTGGGGGTGGAGAGGGTCGAGCATCCCAGGGACTGTTCTTCTCTCCTAGGGAAAGGTGGCCAACTGTCTCAGCCTCTGATTGTTACTGCGTAGAGGCCCAGTGGTAGGGCAGGTATGAGCGACTCGAGGGAGGGGTCACATTTCTAGTACAGAAGAACATTGAAGTCATGGTTAACTGAACCCTGTCCTTATCTGCATACAGACAGCAATTTACCAATTAGAACTGAATCTGGGTAGCTACACCCTGTCGTAATCTGCATAGAAATGGCAATTTACCATTTAGAACTGAGTCTAGTAACCACACTCTGTCGTAATCTGCATAGAGATGGCAATTTACCAATTAGAACTGATTCTGGTGACCACACCCTGTTGTACTCTGCATGAAGATGGCAATTTATCAATTAGAACTGAGTCTAGTAAACACATCCTGTCCTAATTTGCATAGAGATGGAAATTTACCAACTAGAACTGAGTCTGGTACCCACACCCTGTCCTAATCTACACAGAGACAGTAATTTATCAATTAGAACTGAGTCTGGGTAACCAAACCTTGTCCTAATCTGCACAGAGATAGCAAGTACCAATTACACCTTAGTACAGGTAAGCAGAACCCTGTCTTGATCAGCAAAGAGGCAGTAATGTGCTGATTACAGCTGAGCCTGGGAAAGCAGAACCCTGGCCTAATCTGCATAGAGATGTCAATTTATCAATTATAAGCTACTTTGGGTAACCAAACCTTGTCCTTAATCTGCATACAGATGGCCTGATACAGTGTAACTGGGCTCACCTATGGATGACATTGCCACAGGAATAAAAGAGCCAGGAAGTAGAGCTGTTATTTTGATCATTGGTTTAGATTAGAGGAATAGGGCACAGACATTTCAGAAGACTCCACTGTGAAAGCCTACACACTAGGTTTCTTGCTTTCTTTGTAAGTACACAATCAGCTGGAAATGTAGTTTTAATCCAGCTGACCTTTAAGGGGTTTTAATTTATTTTCGATTTGAGTCCCATAAACACAGTCTTTCTCAGTGTATTCCTCTGAAATGAACATAATGAGTATTTTAATTAAAGAACCCAGCTGTTACTCTCAATTGGCTGCAATGGATGGGGTCAGCTCAGTCTTTTCATTTATTAGAAATACTGGTAGAGACCGAACATGATTGAACTCTCTAGCACTACAGCTGGATAATAGAATAGAATTTGGTTTTATCTAGTGCCTTTCATACACACTGTATGTCAGTGCAGTGCATACATACCAATGAGTTAGATACCAGCAGTGCAGGAACTGGTTGCCGTTAAATGATTCTGCCATTATGCACTCAGCAACAGCCGCACACAGACATGTACCCACGTTAAACCCAGTTTTTATGCATGACTTAAAATTGGTCAGGATCCTGTGGTAATAATTCTCTGTTTTGTTTTGAAAAGTGGTATGGACTCTTAACTTCTACCAGCTTAACAACAGCTAGAAACAGGCTGACAGGACCTCAGTTTGAGGTCTCAGCTGAAGAACAGCACTTCTGCTGAGGCTGATGAATAGCATTGCTGTGTCATCTTTTCCATGGAGTGTCCTGCCTTTCTATGATGTGCTGAAACTCTTCCACACCTTATTTCCTGCAGGCTGCTGTTCTGTGTTGGTAAAAAAGTGAAACTAAAGATGAAAACTTAATTTCTGACTATGGTAAGCTAGCTTGCATGTGGGCTGAGGAACAATGTGGGTTATGTGGCTTGGCTGGCTAGCTCTTATTTCTATTCGTAAGTATAAATGGAGAGACAACTGGGTTATATAGTGTAGTCTGGCTCTTCTGTTGCATGTGTTCTTTTTGACAGCTAACTCCCTTCTCCTGTTTATGTACTATTATAACACCCACACCATGGACCACAACTCAAATGAAATTCGCCTTAAGGCAGCAGAGGAGGAGATTAAAGCCCTGCCCTGCCTCAGGTGCAATAGTATCCTCGAGGCAGCGATGCCGCCCAGGCAACCTTCGGGGAACAAAACATCCTTTACCAGTTATACTGTGTGGTCTGGCTCTCCCTTACTTTTACTCTTCACATGAACTGAGGCCCAGGAAGCGGTGGGATAGGTAGCTAGGTTTGATATTTCATTATCTTCACTTCCAAATGAGAGAATGTCTAGCTTTCCACTTTGAAGCAGATCTGTGAAAAAAAAAAACACAGCCATCATCAAATTGTATATATACATATATATATATATACTGTGTGCGGCTGTTGCTGAGTCGTAATGGCAGAATCATTTAAGACAACCAGTTCCTGCACTGCTGGTATCTAACTCATATACATACATATATACATATTCTGCCAAAACTTAATTAATGCATCAGTTAGAGTTGCAGCAACAGAAATATAGGGAAATGTGGCATTAGGGTTTCACCTAACCTTCACTCCTACCCTGTGCAGAACCAAGAGAGTGCGGGGTGGCATTGGGATTGCCAACCCTAATGCTCACCCCATTCTCCTAAACTGTACCCACCCATCTTGTTTTAGAATGGAATGGGGTGAGCGTTAAGGTTGATGACCCTAATGCCACCCCTGACGCCACCTGACCTGTGCAAGGTAGGGTGGGGTGTTAGGGTGAAACCCCAACAGCACATTTCCTACTTTTGTTGTGGCAGCCCTATCTGATACAGTAACAAAGTCTTTTCAATTTATTTCCTACTTTTTAAGATAGTATAATCATAACGCAATTTGCTTGTGGGGCCCTATGTTCCCATTCCTCCACAATGATGATATGTACTTAGGGCCCTGCGCTTCCATGTAGTCCAAATGTGATGAAATTGTCAGCATAGCCATGTTATTACCCCACCTGATGTACCCAGTGCAGAAAATGTTCAAATCCCCACGAAACATAATTCTACACAACTGCCATGCCATTTCCGCACCACAGGTGTGAAAACACATTCAGCCAGGATCTGAAAAATGACAGTTGTGACATACATTTTGTGGGGTAATAACAAGTCTATGTTTCAAATTTGGGGTCCAAATATTTAAAATTTACAATGTTATGAGCATGCATAGCGAAATTGCAATGAATGGTTATAACTCAAGCCATTTTGACATTTTGATCCCAAATGTTCATCAAGGCCTTTTGGGACCTACCTCATGAACAATATGACTGCCATTTGCAAATCCTGCCCAAAGGTGAATTGACAAGCAACTGCTAAATCACCTTTTGGGCAGGAGTTGACAAATGACATCGTGTTCATGAGATGAGGCCCCGAAGCCATGATGAAAATATAGGTCAAAATCTCAAAACGGCTGAGTTATGCATTAAAGTAGTTTGTAAAATCCTTTTCACGAGCTCACCAAAAAAGAATTGGCTAGCGAAAAGGATCTAAGCAAGTTAGAAAAAATAATTCAAATGTAAAACAAAAAGGCATTGCAAGGTTGTTCTTCCACCAAATAATTTTACAGTCCACCTCATGGAGTCCTAATGAACATGATACACATGTTGATGACTCTAGATACCTTCATTTTGGGTGCTTTTAAATTAAATTCTTTTTTTTAAAAACAGAAAACAAGATGGCGGCTCACGATAAGGAATGTTTTCTCACCAAAAGGATTTTGTTCTCTGAAAAAAAATGCTCTTGCAAGACTAAATCTTTCTTTGTGAGAACAAATATTTGGTTGAATTTTACAATCTATCCTGAAAGTGATCTTCCATTGAAAACAATGGGAAATGAAAAACTTTAACTTTGCAACAGATTAATATTATTTTCACAAAACTAAGCATGCCTGTTCTGTTACCCAATCTGGTTCTTCCGTAAAAATCACACCAAAATTCCACACCATCTGGGCACAGGGTGATGAAAAAATGTAAAAGTGGCAACTTTGACTTGTTGCACTGTCCGGATCTCAGAATCCACTATCCAACCAGAATGAAACTTGGCACATAAAGAAACTACCCCACAGGACAGTGCATGTCAAATTTTGAGCAACTCTATTATCAGTTGCAAAGTTATTAAAGTGCAAAATTTGAGGTTTAACATTAAACATGCTACTCAACCCTAACTATAGGGGCATATCATGCCCTGATTGATATATACATATACATATATATATATATATATATACACACACACACACACACACACACACACACACACACACACACACTGCTATTACTGCTTACTAGGAAAACATGCTTTTCAGTTTTCCTTCCAGGGCCAGATATTCAAAAGTGCATACAGACGCAATGTTTGTGCTGTACCACTGTTTGTGCCTGTGCTGGTCCCACCTCCTGCTATATTCATAGGGCATAGTGTTGGCTTATAACCTCTGAATATAGGGTGGGTTACACCTGTGTATATGGTAGGCTAAAGCACAGTGCAATGCACTGGCACAGTGCTGTATATAGTACCATGGGTAGTGCAGGCCATGAAGGGGCATGCAGTGGCACAGCCTGTCCAAGGCACCAGGCCTGGAGCTGCAGACTGTTGGTTGTTGTGGGTGGGCAGAGAGGGCACCAAGGACAGACACACAACACAGTTGCTTCAGTATCAAAACATACATTTTAATTGTAACACAAGCAACAGGCCATATAAACAGGACATGTAAAAGGGAAGGTAAACAGAGGTGGGGAGGAAACACGGAGTGAAAAAAGTCCAGCAGGCGGGAACAGAACTGGATCACCTGTGCCACAGAGCAAATTCATGGTGCAGGTAGTGGAGGTTGTGGTGCTGGATGTGATGCTTGCTGCTATTGATGGGCCACTGCCAGCTCCTGGATGGCCTTGGTGATATCATCTAGCCGCCTGAGGATCAGATGCTCCTGCTGCACCAGCCCGCGCAGTTGATCATCCCTCCTCTTGTCGTCTCACACTGCCAGTGATGGCTGGGACTCCTCCGGACTCCTATGGACAGAAGGACAGTGAACTCAGCCAGCTGTGCACACAGGATGGGGCATGCAGGTGTTGCCTAACATATTTGGCCAAGGTACATCAGGGCAGCCATGTGCCACCATGCCACACAGGGATGGCAGGTGTCTGAAATCCACAATGGATCGGGCGTGGCATACCAGTGAAAGCACTGTGGGCCCATACACTGTTGGGTGCACATGCAACAGTCGCGACTATGCAGCTCCAGAGCAGGCCCGCCGGGCATAGACACACACCATCAGTAGGCATGGCAGAGATATGCCTTACAGCACATGCATCACCAGCAGCTCGGGTTACTCTCCCGCCCAATCCACATGAACTTTGTCCTGGCTGCTTCATGGGCAAGGTGCTCAGTACTGGCACTCCCCAGGGCTGGCTGAGCTTCTCAAACCAGCTGTCTCTTCTACCTACTCCCTCAGGTCTCTGAGTCCTGGGGTTCTTAAAGTCCCTATCACCCACACGCAAATGGGGACAGAATTTTGCTTCATGTGCCCCTAGGCTGGGAACTCCTTTCTCGCTCAAGTCTCTCCTCCCCTCCCACTTGTGCCTCCAGTGCTCCCTGTGGTATCACTGAAGCTCTCCTCTGCATGTGGGTGCCCTAGACCTCCATAGCTAGTTCTGGTCCCTGCACCAGACTCACATATCCTTCCTGGCACCCCTCTTGCAGCTCCTGCTGATGCAGCCTGTCTAACTGGACTCTGAGGTGCATATATTGTATTTTTATCAGTTTCAGGAGATACTCAGACTGTGGCTCTGTCTGTGGCTCAGAACCATGTACACCTTGTTAAATTGTACTGTTCTTAGCCTTGGAGTCTCTATGTACATATATATATTCCTGTACATATCTTAACTGTGCTTACTGTCTACTGGTTATGTTCACATGGTTCTATTTTAACTCTGTTTTCTGCCTAACTTGTGTCATGTTGTCCTCTGTATGAACCTGTATCTCACTATATCTAGATCTCATTGTACTCTCCTGGGTCGTACCTGAAAATAGGCATATACTTTTTAGTGTACTTACCTGGTCAACAAAAGCTAAATAAATAAATTAACCATGCCAGAGACTGATTTGCAGTATCATGTCCCAAGTGGTAGGAAGGGCAACCCTCACAACCTGTGATCACTGACTGGCAACCAGCACACAGGCCAGCCCTGGCATGCAGGACTCATACATCCAGGCTCCTCCCCAGGTCACTTCTGGAATGGGGCACAATGTCACATGTTGCACACAACACAGCTGAACTTGGCAGGGACAAGCAGGCAGCACTGTGTGCATCACCCATAGTGCATGTAACTACAACAGTGGTGTATGTGGCAGGCCTTTGGACACACGTGCACCAGTTATCACCTCACCAGTGTACGCTGTGCTGCAGCCTGATGTGTCCAACATCTCTGTGGGTGCTGGTGCACCCTATGTGAAGCGTAGCCTGGGTTGGACTGGGCCGCCGGGATACCGGACATGTCCAGGTCGCCCACCTCTGGTGGCTACTTGGCCACCCACATACCCCAACAGTCACTGCATGTATCAGTCATACCCTGCCTGTCTGCACTTGGCGGGCCACTGTAAACACAGTTATGGTGCTACCATAACACCACAGTTGCACAGTGATGCTGCCAATTCATGTGACTGTGTCAGCTTGGGTCTGCCCCATTGCTCGCCTCAGTGAGCCCCTGTAGCCACTATCCAGGTGGGCCACCTTAACCCCAATCAGACCAGGGGTACATCCTCCATGACAGGACCTGTGCAAGTCACTGGTTGCACAGCCCTGTTGTATCTGTATGTCTGGCCTTCCCATACACTGGAGTCACCATATCCTAGTCAGCATTGTGTCAGGTAGCTCACACATGGTCCCTCACATGTATCACCCACTAATGGCCCCACTCTTCCCACCCCTTGCCAGTATTGCGGCCAGCAGTGAGCCACTGAGGCATGCCATGCCCTGCATGTGGAACTGGATATGTCAGCAGTGCAAGGAGACTCCCGGCAGCTGTCCGAGGCACACAACTGGTCACGATGGTGTATTGACACCCTACTGATAGATGCCTGCCACCTGCAGTCTGCCAGCACACACATTCCAGATTGCAAGGAGGGACTGGCCCAACCAACTGTTGGGGCACACCTGGGACTGTGTGCACTGTCTCCATCCCTGTGGCAGCCATCCGGCAAACCTACAATATTCAGCCAGGGTATGCAAATGGAGTCATTGAGCAGTCTGTGGGCAAACAGCATTAGCATGTCATTACAGGCAGGTCTGCATACATTAGCATGCCAGATTGTACCTGGGCTACATGAGGGTGCTTATTGCCCCATCTAGACAACACAGCAGAACTTCAGGCAAATGGAGGAAAGTGTCAGTGGAACTGTCAGAATGGGATGTGTGCAGAGGACAGTGTATCCATTGGCCTCATCATGCCCCTAGATGCACGTGGCATGTACAGTGCTTCCAGAATGTTCTGGAATTGCCCTGCAACTCCAGGGTGATTTATGTGTTCTGTAGAGTACATTCAGTCCTGTACAGGCTGATGTGCTCTACTGTTGCGTATTTTTATTTATTTATTTATTTGTTCTAGGTTTACAAATACCTTTGAGCCGAGGCTTTTTACAAAGGTTCCACGTCATTGGTACAATTGAGACAAACATAAGCAAAGATAACAGTTTATAAAATAAATAAAAAACACATAGTCTTGTAGAGGAAAAAGAACAATAAGGTGAAACTTTGGGGAGGGAAGGGAAAGGAGGGGGGTGAAATCAGGGCGACTAAGTGGATGGGAGAAAAGGAGGTAGGTGGGAGGGAAACAGAGAGGAGAGGTGGAAGGCGGGTAAGAATAGAGGTAGTGCAGCCGGTGGCATTTGTCATGAGCCAGCAGGGAGGTGAAGATGGGGGGTGCGGGCAAGAGCAGGAGTAGATGTGGATCCAAAAGGACATCTTCAGCTATGGAACCAAAAGATATATTTAGCCACAACAGTCACAGAGGTAGGGAGGCAGTGAGTGTTAGGTGAGCCGAGTCTCTTAAAAGTGCTGAGCGATAGTGAGGATGAAATGTCGCTGGGTATAACCAGTACAGCTCTGTGGGATGACTTTGTCAGTCACTAGCAAGCCCAGTAACATACAGGAATCCCTGTATCCTGGAAGCACTGCATGTACTAGGCAGGGGTAACAGATCCACAGGCACTGTGTATGGACGCCAACCTAGAGCCATATAATGACACCTCTCCCCATAGCCATGTGGACGGTTCTATGGGACAACAATTCCAGCATGTGTCCATATGCCATGCTGTATGCAACAGGGTTACAGGGCACTGGGACTATACAGCTACAGGGTGCATGTCACAGTGCTACAGGAGCAATGCCACTGTGGCTCTGGGGTGGAGTCCATAATGTTCCAGAACTTTCCATGTTGCACTCTGGTAGACACTGTAGGCAGTTTACCCATGTAGTCACTGTACCACATGAACACATGGTCCAACTACACACGTCCCATACCCTGTACAGTATGGGATGACTTGTACAGTTGGGGTCCTGCTACAGGGAAGTGCTGCAAAAGAGACCCATCACATCCTCTTTCTGGGAGGTGTCTATACTGTGGGGTGTTGTCCACAAACAATAAGCCTATGGAGGAGCTGTACGATGGTGGCAGTGGGCCTGTCAGCAACATGCAGGGTCATGCTCAAAGAGGTCCGGCTGACTCCTGTGAAATGTACCCCTGTGTCCGCATGTGTAGCACTACCATGGACACATCGAACAGTATGGTTCACGATAAACACAGCAGTAGAGTCAAGCCATACAAAGGCAAAGGTCCTGGACTTTAGGAGGGCTGGCTTTGCCAAAATGGATGAGTGCCTAAGAAATGCACTAGCAAATGGGCAGGAAGGAGGGTGGAAGAACAATGGGAATAATCAAACAGCCATCACTAAGGCAACAAGCCTTTGTGTGAAGAAAATAAACAAAATAAAATGATGTAAAAACCACTATGGTTCTCAAAGGAGGTGGCAAGGGAGGTTAGGGAGAAAAGATGGCATTCAAGAAGTACAAGGAATCACAGAAGGAGCAGGACAGAGAACTATATCAGTGAAAGAAGAAGGAAGCAGGGAAGGCAGTCAGAACAGCAAAGGCCCAAATTGAGGAAAAGATAGCCAACTCAGTTAAGAAGGGGACACAACCTTTATGGGTACATCAGGGAGTGAAGGAAGACCAAGGGAGGGATAGTGAGGCTTAATAAAGGGAGGGGTTGGGCAGAGGGTGACTGTGAAAAGGCAGAGATACTAAACAAATATTTCTCCTCAGTAATCACAAATGAAGAAGGGAGGTACCTAAACCAAACAACAGAAACACTCTGGATAGGGGTTGATATCAGCCCATTCACAGAAGAAAGAGTTCTGAAAGATCTCTTAAAACTGAAGGTTGACGAAACAATGGGACCTGATGGGATTCATCACAGAATTCTAAAAGAACTAAGGGTAGAACTAGTGACACCACTGACTACCCTCTTTAGCAAATCATGGGAGGATGGGGTGGTGGTACCTGAGGACTGGAGGAAGGCAGATGTTATTCCACTTCACAAAAGTGGGAGCAGGGCAGAGTCAGGAAACTATAGTCCTGTTAGTTTGACCTCAGTGATAGGAAAATGATGGGATCACTTCAGGAAAGAATTTTGAGTATCTAGAGGCCAGAGGGCACATGACCCAAGGCAGGATGGATTCACAGCAGGAAGGTCATGTCAGATGAATCTAATAGATTTCTTTGACTGGGTGACCAAAGTAGTAGATCAGGGAGGGGCTGTGGACATGGCCTACCTAGACTTTAGCAAGGCATTTGACACAGTCCCACACAAAAGATTAATATACAAGTTAACCAGCCTGGGAGTGGGTCCCAAGATGGTAGCCCAGGTAAAAAATTGGCTAGAGAACAGGACACAGAGGGTAATAGTAAACAGAGTCCACTCTGAAGAAAAGAAAGTTACTAGAATTGCCACGGGGTTAGTTCTAGGACAGTCCTCTTCTATGTCTTTATAAGTGACATTGCAGAGGGACTGGAAGGAAAAAGTATGTCTCTTTGCAGACAACACAAAAATCTGCAACAGGGTTGATACACAAGATGGGATGGAAAGGATGAGAAGGACTTGGCAAGCTTGGAGGAATGGTCAAATGTATGGCAGCTTAGATTCAGTGCTAAGAAGTGCAAAGTAATGCACCTGGGAAACAAAAACCTAGGGGAAGAGTACACAATGGAGGTGAGATACTAATAAAACAAAAACGGAAAGGGACCTGGGGGTATTCATATCAGAGGACCTAAAGGTGGGCAAGCAATGTGGAGGGCAGTGGGAGGCTGGGGATACTGGGATGTAGGGAGAGGCATCACCAGTAGAAAACAGGAAGTTGTTATCCCTCTGTACAGGCAGCTGGTGAGACCCCATCTGGAGTACTGCATGTAGTTCTGGAGACCCAATCTCGCAAGGGATATAGACAGGATGGAGGCCGTCCAGAGGAAGGCAACTAATGGTGCAGGGTCTGCACCAGAAGACATATGAAGAGACTTAAAAAGCTTAATATGTGAGCCTTGAGGAAAGGAGGGACCGGGGGGACATGATAGAAACGTTCAAGTACCTCAGGGAATCAACAAAGTACAAGAGGGTAGCATCTTTCAGAAAAGAGGTGTGCAAGAACAAGGGGCACAATTTGAAGACAAACGGGGACGGCTCAGAGGTAATGTAAGGAAGTATTTTTTCATGGAGAGGGTTGTGGATGCATGGGAACGGCCTTCCTGAGGAGGTTGTGGAGTCAAATACAGTGGGGGAATTCAAGAATGCATGGGACAGACATAAGGCAATTCTAGGGGTGGGGGTAGGAGAAAGTAGGCTGTTGGTTAACTAGGATCTGCAGCTTATCCATTAGATGGGAAATAGGCCAAACAGTCCTTATCTGCCATCAAATTCTAATTTCTATATGGCAGTGCTGTCCGCTAGTGGTGGTGGTGGTGGTGCCACGATGTCTAGGAGGCTCCCCTGATCCATGGTGACACTGCTGGCAGGGTCACTCCTGCACAGTCATGCGTCCACGTATCCTGGGCCAATGCCCTGTCCACCCTGCCTATCTGCGACCATGACAATGGTGTGGTGTGCACATGGATGGCCTGTCAGTAGGCCTTGGACTGAGGAGGAAATTAATTGGCAGGACACCTACGTGTTCAGGGTGGGGGTACACCACTGTCCCATGCAACTATGTACTGCTGCCTGTACTCCCCGATCACCTGTCTTGCCTCCTTTTTCAGCAGGTACCATGGAGATACCAATAGACTGTGGGCCCACCACTTCAGTATGAAGGAGTTGCATGCACTGACACAGGCTTACAAGGCCAAGGAGGGTGTCATGTCCCAGTGCAAAAGCACTGATGTTCGTGTATGGCAGGCCTGGGATGTGATCACAGAGGAAGAGGAATGTTGAAATGGTGAGGAAGTGCTTCAGGAACTTGATGAGGTGCATGAAGAAGATCATGAGAACAGAATGCAGGAGCTGCATGCCACGGGGGGGGCATAAGCATCAGTGGCCACACATTCCTTGGATCCTGTGGAGACCATAGCATCCACTCTTTGGCCTGTGGAGGTGCCAGGAGTGCGGGTGATTGCTATGAAAGCAAAGTAGCACCTGTCCAACCATGTGAATCACTGCTAGTGTGATGATGTCCCTTAGGACATATTTGTCTCTGTATGGTTCTAGAGGTATGGGTGCAACGCGAGCCAGGCCACTTTAGCACAGTGGTGTGGGCAGCACTACAGTGTCCCTGTCACCCAGTGAGTGCCCACCTGTGTACATGGCCACAACAGTGCCACATGTGGTGTTGTTCCTGTGCCTTCTGTTGCTGAGATGTGTGCACCCTGGGGTGGTGGAGTGTACCTGGTTCTGCTCGGGTGTGTGTCCACTGGTGCTGTGTGTGTGTTCCCTGGTGTTGGGATGTGTGCCCACTGGTGCTGGATGAGTCTCCACCCGGTGATGGGTGTGAACACACTGGTACTGAGTGTATGCACACTTGAGTGGGGTGTGAGGCACATTGATGATGGGCCATGTGGATGCCAATCCTGTGCTGTGTTCCCCATGGTAACGATGTGTATGTACCGGTGTAGGTGTGCCAGTATCTGCAGGGTATGGGCACTGCACTGCACACATGTGGGTGCATGCAACCATGTCCTAGGGGCATATATGCAGCCTCAGCCTGCACACCGCTGTGTCCTATGGTACTATATGACTCCCTCTTGTCTCCCCACAGCACACAGATTTGGACACAGAGTAGGACACCACAGGACCATCCTGGCATGTGTGATCCCTGCTGCCCACCTATCCACGCCACCCAGAGAACAGTAGTGAAGAGACCATGAAGAGGATGACAACAAAACCTACACTAAGAGCTTGGAGGAGGCGCCCAGGACCCCACCACCACCATGGCCAGTGCACTACCACCCTCTGCCGACACTGCAGAGCCAGCCACTGCTGTGCCACCCCATGATACCTCCAGTGGCATGTCCATGGCCCTGCCACCCAATGCCCATTGCACACTGGACTGGCCACAGCCAGCTCAGAGTGCCCACCATGGACCACAACCCTACCATGGTGCAGCCCCATCCCATGCAATGACTGTGAGTGCTGATTGACTCTGTCCCACCGGACAGTCCCCAGCAACAGCAGGATGCAGCCAAGAAATGGCAGCTACCATGGTCTGCTGTGATGGCACAGACAGTGCACAGCAGGAGCTGGCACATCTCCACCATGCTGCATGAGGACAGCAGCGGGTGGAGGCATTGCATGAAGAGCTCATGACAGTCCTATGGGATCTGTGTGGCACTATGTGAGAGTCTACAGCCAAGGTGGTGGGCTGCAAGTGCCGGCCATAGCCCCAGCCTGTCCAGTGTGACTAGTGCTACCCCACAACAGACACCTTGAATATGCAGACACCATGCAGGTGCTGGGACAAGACTGCCTAGTACACCTGGGACTCCAAGGTCACCAAGCACACAGCGTACACCAGGTTGTGACCTGCCCGTCCCAAAGGGCAATACACCATGGGGCTGTGGCTGGGGATGGGCTACACCATCGCCACAGACATCACCCATACTGTGGCTGAAGTCCACCCCAACATACAGGGGCTGCTCAGGCAGACTGTCCATACTTGGGCTGGTGGTAGGGGAAGTTGTAGGCAACGCATGGCCACCCCTGCCAACAGGGTTTCCCAATCACCCGCTGTGCCTCTGCGACACTACCAGCTGCCCTTGTGTCATGACCCAGACTGTCTGACCACAGCATGGATAGCTTGTAGTACAGACCCCACCCTCCTAGCTGGCGGTATCCCTGTATAGATCCTTGTTACCCCTCCACATGGCCTGTGCTTGTTTGTACCCCATGTGCCACCCCAATGCATAGTGTTTCTGTTATGCCATGTGCCCTCCCCCTAGCCTGGAAGGCATTTATCTCTGTTGGCACCCCTTAGGACTACCTGCTAAAATGAACCTATGTTTGTGTGCACCCTATTTGCAATCCCCAGCCTTGTAGCATTGCATTTGTGTTACACGATCATTTGATCCCCCCACGCCTAGCATACTGCATGCATTGTTTTTGTTGCTGTTGTTGCTTTGTCTGTGTGATAATACATTACTTAACCATCTTACAGTCTCCTTTGTGGTCTGTACTACCTGATATGTCCATAGATGTCATGTATGATTCGGGCTTGGTACTGCTCGGACCTCCTTGCCATTCTGGGGTCACGCCTGTTGAACTGCTCGATGATGTTGTGTGGTGATGTGTGCTGTATTGTACCTGTCCTGTAATGGATGTGGGATGGAGGACAGGTGTGAGGAGCTAGGAAGCAAGTGATGGGCCCTGTCCCCTGTGAAGGTAAAGGGCATAAGTCAGTGTCATGTGGCAGCATAGACACATGGACAATGATGACAGATAAAACCACTGGTCCATCCAGCCTGCCCATTGACCCTAGTATACCTGGGACCTCTCGTCCATTCAGGGTTCTACCCCATCATGTTCCATATGGGGCTTCTGGGGTGGGCCTGTGCTGTATACTCACTGATGAGGTGGCCACTGTGGATGTCTCCATTTTCAAACCTCTGGCACAAGACTGTATTGTGCCATATGAAGGCATCATGGTGTTGCCAGGGTACTGTGCCAGGACATTGGTGATTCACCCTGTTACATTGCACACCACCTAGCAATTGATGGAGTGATACCCTTCCTACTGAGAAAGGTATCCACTTCATCAGTGGTTGGTGCCTCGATAGCAACATGGTGCAGCCAATGGCACCGAGCACAGATTATAGGTGCGAATTCGATGGAGCTGCTTTTATGGTTGCTGTTTTGCTTCACTGGACTGCTGGAGAATACACTGAACTCCTGGCATGGTCCAGCAGAGTATCTAGGAACTGGGCCCACAGGTGCAGTGGTGGACTCGCGAGGGCCACCACTGGTGTCCCCCACCGGTGTCTGGAATGTGCCCATGGTCAGGAATACACAGCAGCCATCACCTTAAACTCAATGGGCAATGCATGGCTGCGCTATGTGTCTGCCTGGAGATGGTCATGCAGTAACTCACACAGCTGCCTGAGCAAGGTCCTGTTGAGCCTGTACCAACCCATGAGCTGAGTGGTCACTGAGGACTTAGTATGTGACTCATGGCCGGTACTGTCTGACTCGTGGATGTTACTGTCTGTTAGCAGCATAGTGCCTCCATGGCCATTCTATGGGCACAGGGTAGGCATCAGCTCTCTCCTCCTGCAGCACATATACTATGTGAGCTCCTCCGAGCATCATCTTCCACTGTTGTGCAGTGTCTCTGCCTCCTCTGGGGTTTGCCTCTCTGTCTTCTCTCTAATATTCAGTCTCTTTTCATTAGATCACAAAATTCTCTAGGCACAAGGTATCAAACTCGGGGTTTGTTTAGGATCCTTATTATAAGAAAACAATTGGCCAAAGATCTGTGGTCTCTAGGGCTTTATAAAATGGGCACAAACTTTACTGCATTCTGATTGGCTTATAGTCTCTATGAGCCATGTTCTTACTAGCCCATAACTTGCCAACCAGCACTAGTTGTGCTAGGCAATGCCCCATCACCATATGTATCAGTGTACCATGCCACCCTATCCCACTTAAAGACAATTGTGATTCCAAGTAGCATCTGACAGCACTGAGAGAGTGATGCCACCATCAGAAAACAAACACACACAACAAAACACCATTAACTGATCCAAGCACAAGATACCCCTTCTGCACAACCCCTAAAGTTTGAAGTATTGTAAATGTTTTATTTATATTCTCTCACAGCTCATTTGTTGTCGCAGCTGAAGGTCTTGCTCCTCCTGCCCCACATTCTGCGTAGTATATACACTCCTGCTAATTTCATCCTTGCCAGTCCACCTCTCTCTCCCCCGCTGTCCACACTCTGCCTACTATACACTGCTCCCAACAGAACTCAAGTTCTGTGCTGCTCCCCTCAAGCAGACTCTCTGCAACAGCAACAAGCCCAACTTTCTTCCGTGCATAGCGAATACTGATGAAATTTCAGAACTGTGAAGGTGGTAATAGTCTACAGCGGGCAGTAAAGGACACGTCACTCCCAATATTGCTGCCGACTTCATTAGCTATATTAAAAAAACAGCAACAACAAAACAACTATAAAAAGCAAACCATCTCATTATTTGTGATGGTGTATCGTCCTCTTCAATGTCTTTATAAGTGACATTGCAGAGGGACCAGAAGGAAAATATGTCTCTTGCAGACAACACAAAGATCTGCAACAGGGTTGATGCATAAGATGGGATGGAAAGGATGAGAAGGGACTGGGCAAGGTTGGAGAAATGGTCAAATGTATGGCAGCTTAGATTCAGTGCTAAGAAATGCAAAGTAATGCACCTGGGAAACAAAAACCTAGACAGGCAACAAAATCGGCAGACAGGGTTGCAGGCTTGCAGCTGTCAGTGAAAGTGCATACTCTGTCTCAAGGAAACAACCGCTCTGCCCTTAAAAATATCAAAATGCCACAAAAAGCACAATGTCAGAGGGGATCTAAACTAGTAAAACAACAGTGACACACAGATAACATCAAGAACACATAGTGACCATTTAGTGCCAATGAAACACGTTTTAAAGTGACTATTTTTTTTACTGTTTGAGGTATTAAAACCTCCTTTTTCATATTTTTGATTTTTTTATGTTTTTTGTTTTACCCATTAAATAATTATTTGGGGGTCCCATTTTCTAAGTGCAATAACACACTCCAAGGTGTAGGTTATCTCCTGATAAGAGCACTCCCAGGTGGCAAAAGGCACTCATCGCTAGCGCCAGGTTTTATAAATACACCTGGGTGTGCTCTTATCAGAGATAACTCATACCTCAGAGTGTATAGTGCTTACTTAACTTTTGTAATAACATCCTCTGTTATAATTAACTGTAGAATTGTATCTTTCAAGCACAAGCTTGTACAATGGTCTGATTCTCTTACTGATTGTATTTGTTACCGATAGATACTGAATATGATACGTATGTATGTATGTATGTATATTTTGTATTTTGTTTACATAGTATGTCCTGTTTGAAAAATGTTTATAATTCAGAGCTTATTAAAATTTTCACATAACATATATATATATAAATCAGCATATTTAGACACAAAGCTTTACAGACAAAATAATTAGTTCATAACAATACTAAAACTGTTTTCTTATGTAACCCCCAGGTGGCGCTATCCCAAGGGCTACTACCCTGCCTGCTTGATTATGGACAGGTTGAGGGGCCTAGGTTCTATGATGGGTGCCTCCACCCAGAGGTCAGGGTTTGTAGTGGTTAGACTAGTTTGGTCACAGCCCTCTGGGACACCGTGACCCCTTTGGTTCCTTCTAGTGGCTCACCCAGTACACAGGAGTTACAGTCCCAACACCCACATATACACACTGTTCCTCATAAGGTACCACTTACCCTCAAGACTGATTCTGCAGCGTCTCTGAGGACTCCCTGTAAAACAAGGTTAAACAACATACACAACACAATACAATGCTTGTTCTCGAGGTACTGACACTTCAGACAGTATAAAGTTCAATAACATCAAATCTGGTTTATTTTAGGGAATGGAACACAGGAGGGGAAATCAGGTTAATTGGCAGTAATAAATCACAGTACTGTGCACACATACAGGGTCTGAAAAGTCACGCTCTGGGTGCCCAGGTTGGGGAGGGCTAGCCAGGTCCGTTGCTCAGGGTTGGCCGGCAGGTGCAGATTGATGGGGCCCTGTAGAAGAAAAAATATAGCACAACACCCAATTGTGGATCCGGAGCCAGATGGCTCAGTCCATGAAGAAGTGAAACAACAAGAATTAGATGACACACTTGTGATTGAAAACAGGCTGCAGTGGGATACCCTGATTTGTACTCACAATACCCAAGCTGAGAACCTGATGGTGGATGTTCTTCTGGATTCCAGAAACAACAAGGCATGGATGCAAGGCCCTTGTGGCTGGACCCTAGGCAGTTGATAGCAAACAGATTTAGTCCAAAACATGCTGGGGTTCACTTCCAGCTTCAATACACAGCACACAGGACGGGGGACAAGAAGCAGCGATACCCCACAAGCTCCCACGCACATTCATATGTAAAAGGAAAATACTATACCAGGCAGGCTGCTCTCAATCCCGATTGCAATTACTGCAAAATACCCGCAGCACACACAGCAGTTTCAGTTCCTGACAGACCGAGGTGATTCAGCAATATCTCCAGTCTTCTACATGGTGAGCCTGGTATCCACTCTTCAGCCTTCCTTCTCCTCAGGGAACTCGGATTCAGTCTGACTATAGCTTACAACAGCTGCAGGCCGACTTCAAGGCCTCTAACGCACTTCCCGCGAACTGTACACCGCAGAAAAATAGAGAGTTCCTACTCCTTTCACAGGCAACAATGATCTGCCTCTCCAGCTTCAGTTCAGGGCATTCCCTTAGGTTCCAACAGGTCCAGTTGGAGGGTTCGCTGTCAATCACTCCAGAACTCCTCTATTGGTGCAAAAGGCCAAGGCCCAAACTACAATTCCATGAGCACTAGCCATATACTTCCTTTGTAATCTGGCTCCAGTGAGAGTCCCAATTCTGGTTGGCCCAAGCAGTCTCCATTTTAGGGCTCCCTAACCCAATTGGCTCAGCACAGCAGTTCAAGTCCAAAATGGAGGGGCAACACACACAGAGTCCCAGCTGCAATAAAGGCAGGTTAGACAAACTGAAATTTCACTAATGCTTTAAAGGATTACAGGCAAACAGTTACATCTTTCAGATGGGCTCCCTGTGTGCGTTCAACAACTGGAAAACGGAGCGATTACACCGCAGCTCAGGCGGGATTCGAGCAGGAAACACCAGTCCCTCCATCAGTACTAATTATGTCTGCAAGCATACAGCTCTTAAAGAGACAGCATGTGGAGGCTCTACAAGCACTCAGAGTGCCATTTAAATGGCTTAAATGCGAATGCCAGCAGGCAGGGGAACACTTAGGCAAGCTCCTAGGAGACTTTAGAACCCCATTTGTAGAAGGGTTACACCCTTCCTGACCTGAAAAGAACTTGGCATCTGCATCAAGTAGGTACCTTTATAACACTTTAAAGGAGATTACCAAATACATTTACATCACTAACAGTTAGGTTTGCATTCCTTAAACCAGTCATATGTTAAATCTTAGTCCTATGCACTTATTCTGTATTTCACAGCTTACTACATGTTATACACATTACACATACAATAACATTTTAAAACCAGGTCATTACTTCCTGCACATGAATCCTGAAGTGAGGGGGCCCTTCCTATCAGCTACCTGGGGGCTGGATGGGCGGGCACCATACTTAGAAGGCAAGACAAGTAATCTGGAGTTAGCACCTAGGATCAGTTTGGGCAATGAGCTCGGGTCACATACACCCCTTATGGACCACATTAAGAGGCAAGTCCACAGGTCTGCCAGGATTCATAGCTTAAATGTACCACAGGCTTCACAGCTCGACCAGTCCTTCTAGAGGGAACCGTTACAGTCTCTATGTTTTTATCCCCACTTTCATCAGTGTCTTCACTTGTCGGGGAACTTTCATTGGGGTAGAAAGGCTAGAACTTGGGGCACTTTCAGCTCCAGGAGTTTCAATCTCTGAACCCACAACACTTGGCTCACATTGGGAGTTTTCTGACATAGGCAGTGAACTGTCAGGGCACTCAACACACTCTTCTTGTTCTGTTATATCACCAGTCTGTCCCAGCTCATCATTTTCCTCCTCTGAAAGCTCATACAGTTCAACCATACACAATGATTCCATGTCATCCAACTTGATACTTTGCACTTCACTTTCTGGGAGCATTGGCTCCAGGGACAAAGCTGGAGGCTTAGGCAATCCAGAGGGCCCAGCTTCATTTCTACAATTGACTAGGGGTTGCCCTGAAACAACTGACTCAGTTCATAAGATGGGTAGTACCCAAAATTACACTCACTTTTCTCTGACAGGGACTGACAGTCATTTTCAACTGGGCCTTGCTGTAAAGAACACTTCAACTCAGCATCTGTGGGTGCAGACTTTCTTTGCTTTTGCTTAGCAGCAACTCTAGTCACTGGTCCAGAGGAGCACTTTCTGGGGCTCAGACAATCAAGATTTGTCCGATGGGCAGTAAGTGATTCCTATGCATTGTCTTAGCATCTTTTGAATTATCCTCAGGCCTTACCTTGTACACAGGCAGATCATCTAGTTTGCCTACCACAATGTGAGGGAGATGGTGCCAACTGTCAGTAATCTTGTGTTTACCATGCAGTCCCAGATTTCTTAGCAACACCGATCTCCATCCTGAAGTTCCAGTGCTTTCACCTTCTTATCATACCTTTCTTTGTTAGACAGATTTCTTTGGCAGCCATGGTTTGAGCCAGTTGGTACACATGATTTAGTTGGGCCTTTAACTTTGCACATACTGTAAATGGTTATCAGCTCGAACCCCATCAGGAGAAACTCAAAACAAACATCTACCGGTAGTCGGGCTTCTCTTCCAAACATCAGGCAGTAGGGGAGAACCCAGTGGCATCACTTTTGGTGCAGTTGTAGGCATGTACCAAGGTGCTAATTTGTTGGCTCCATCTAGGATTGTCCTTTGGGTGGAGGGTGCCCAGCATATCTAGCAAAGTGCGTTGATATCGCTCAAGCTGTGGGTTCCCCTGGGGTGGTAAGGGTGGTTCTGAACTTCGCACTCCCACAGAGAAAGCAGCTCTTTGATCAGATGACTCTCAAAGTCCCTCTCTTGATCAGAATTGATTAATTGTGGAGCCCGTAGTAGACAAAAAGTTTTCTATAAGTACCTTTGCCACAGTGGATGCCTTCTGGTCCTTGGGGGGAAAGCTTGGGCATATCTTGTAAAATGGTCAGTGACCACCAGCACATTACTGATATTTTTTGATCTGGCTCCAAACTCAGAAAGTCAATACAGACCAGCTCCATGGGGGTGCTGGTGGTGATGTTCACTAGGGGCAGCCCCTCTGGGGCAAAGCTTTCCTCTGTAAGCAGCGACTACAAGTTCGAATCTGTTGTTCAACATCAGCCCCCATCTTAGGCAAATAGGATCTGGATCTCACCAACTCAAGTGTTCTGTCTATGCCAAGATGCCCCATGAGTTGTAGGGACCTCAGCACCAAGTCTCAAAAGCCAGTGGGCAAACTAGCTGCTGTTTGTCTATTTGTCCCCTCTGTCCACTGTTTCTGTATAACAGTTGATTAATCAGCTTCAACTTAGGACCTTCTTGCATAACAATGCAGTTCTTAAATCAATAGAACGTAACTTAGATACATCTTTCACTGCGAGAGGGCTTCCAAAGCTGGCTTAATCATAGGATCTCGGATTGAGTCCACTGAAGACTGTCATTGTCTAGCTGAGGCAAAGCACCAATGTCTAGTGCAGAGAAGTGGCAATATGCAGCAGGTATGCATTGCAGAGGGCCCCAAACAGTCCACCAAACAGTTCCCTGTGTCTGGGGCCACTTGCTCCTCTCAGTCAAACTTCTGGCAGAGTGCTCGAATATCAGGTTCTGACAGTCTGACCCAGTCAGTTCAAGAAGCAGGCCTCTGAAGAGGGCATCAGCATCTATATGGTTCAGGCCTGCCCTGTATTCAACAGCATATTTGTATGTAGACAATGCAGAGAGCCACCTATGGCGGTAGGTATCCAACTTAGCTGAAGTCTGCACATAGGTCAAGGGATTATTGCCAGTTTTCCATACAAGTACCGTGGAATTGGTGCACAATGGCCCACTTCAAAGCTAGGAATTCTAACTTATGTACAGGATAGTTATTTTCGGAAGGGGTCAGGCTTCTGCTGGCAAAGATCACTGGTCTCAGGCCATTCTCATGCTCCTGGTACAACACAGCCCCCAAACCTTGCAGCTAGCATCAGTGTGTAGGACATAGGGTTTTACTGGATCTGCATAGGCCAGGACAGGAACGTGGGTAAGTTGATATATGATCTCATGAAAAGCAGCTTCACAATCAGGCATCCATCGTGCCTCCAAATACTTCATTAGACAGAAATACACTCTTTCATTCTCAGGGAAGTGGACCTTTTGTATTTTTTTGTGGGTTGGAGGGTACCTTGAGTAAGATTAAGTAAAGGACGGATCACTTTGAATAGTCCTTGATGAAACATCAATAGTAGCCACAAAACCCAGGAATCTTTGCAGTTCTTTTTAGATTGTGGGGCTGTGGCCAGGTGGTTAGGCCTCAACTTTACTCGGGTCTGTCTCTATTCCTTGGTGGAGACTATGTGTCCCACATACTTTACAGATGTTTGGAAGAATTGACATTTATTGATGGACAGTTTCAGGCCAAAGTCTTCCAGTTGGTCCAGCACCTTGAACAATCTACTCTCATGTTCCTTCAGCTGAACTGCCAAACACAATAACATCATCCAAGTACACCAGGTACTCTGATAGGTTCATGTCCCCACTGCATGCTCCATCAGTCATTGAAAAGTGGCTGGAGCACCTGAAATCCCTTGAGGCATCCTCATGAACTCATAGAAACCAAGCGGGCTGATAAAGGCTGTCTTCTCACGGTCTTCTGGGGCCATCGGGATCTGGTAGTACCCACTGTGAAGATCCAGCACAGAGAACCATTTACTACAGTTCAGGCAGTCCAAAGCATCCTGAATGCAGGGCATTGTATACTGATCAGGATAGTCTGCCGGTTTAAAGTGTAATAAGCCACGCACATCCTTACTGTCGCATTCTTTTTTCACTACCACGATAGGGGAAACATATGGGCTTCTGGATTCTTGTATTACACCAGCAGCTAGCATCTCTTGCAGATGCCGTCTCATATCATCTATGTCAGCAGGTGCCAGGCGTCGAGACCTCTCACGAAATGGCCGGTCATCATGCAGCCGGATGTGGTGCTCAGCTCCTTGCACACATCCCATGTCCCATTCCTTTAAAGAAAACACCTGGTCTCTCTGGGAAAGCTTCTCACTGATCTGCACTTTCTATTCAGTTGGCAATGGGGAGTCACTGAGATCAAAAAAGTCAGGCGTTACTCTATCATTCTTCCCGAACTCTTGTTACTAGGTAGCACTGCAGTGTCTGCACAATGCACATTAGCCAGGGTGCATCCTCTATTTACTTGAATCTCTCTATCAGACACATTATGAACTTGAACCATTACCCTTCTGGCATAAGCATGGGCTCTGGCAGGCAAAATACTTGGCTTGACCAGCAGTCCTTCCGGCAATTTCCATCACCTGGTGCATCCAGCATTAATACTTTATTCTTGACATCCTTTCTGATACGGACCTCTCCCTATAAGGTACACTGGGCATTTGGCACCAGGATCAGAGACTCAGGATACTTTTTCCAGACAATTCCAACTGGTTCCTCTGGTTCCATTTTGTCAGCATCTCCTGGGCATTGTAGGCCCTCCTAATCAAGGCCGAATTCTTAAAGCTCTACCAGTCCATGACCCTGTTTTTCATAACACAACTGTGCCAGCCATGCAAACATATGTGCACTAGTCCCAATCAGTAGAGGAACCCCATCATACAATCCAGTAGGGGACACACTACAGCCAAGGTCTCCACTTACTCTGCCACTCCAGCCACAGAGGTGGGAAAGGACAACCAAATTCGGATATAGCCGGAGTAGGGTAGGCCTTCTCACTTGAACCCCAAACATGCAGTCCTTCCAATGGTTGCAGGGCACATCAGACAAATGCTTCTGATACTGATCCTGGAACATAATTGTCACTTGGGAACCACTGTCTAACACAGCTCTTATAGGCACTCCATTCACTTTTATAGTGGTCTCCATGGAGGACCCACCACTTCAGATCATTTCGGTGACACTGATCTGGGTGTCGACAAGGCATTGGCCCTGGTGGCATAACTTTTCTGAGTAGCTCCCCTGGTGGCCAGGCGTGGTTCTGCGATGCCAGACCACTAACCTGTTGGTAACTTTTCTCAGGTTCTCTGGCAAGTGACAAGCTGACTGAAAATGCCCATCCTCCCCACATCGGTAGGAGAACTTAATGTCTCTAGTGTCCTGGAAGGGTGGGGAGTCTCTTTTCTGTGGGGGTACCTCTGGAACCCTGTGGGGCTCTTCTTGGACTGGGGCTTATACCTTTGAGCTTCTGGATCTCCACTACGGTTGGGGTGAAGGCAGCCTTGCAGCTCCCCACCATCTCTCTCAATTCTCTCAGTTCTGCTAGCAGGTTACCCTCAACTGGGTCTCAGAGGAAACAACATGCACTCCCACCCCACTTTTGAGCTCAGGGGAGCCTGATACAGATCTGGTTCTCTGTAGGCCTCAGTCAATTCCTTAATTAAATCTCTCAACTGTTGAACCTCATCTAGCTCACTCTTTCGGGGTCTGACAAGTGTTCATAACCCCAGCACAGGGTTCCCAGCCCTCTTCATCAGTTTCAATCTCATGGGTTTCTTTCATCAAATGACAGTACTCTGAGAGGCTTGCCCTCCTGTCTTAGCACAGGCTTCAGGATCATTACACTTGAAAATCTAGCCAACTTCAATATGTGGTCTAATCTGACCTGGTTTAACTCTTTGGCAGGCACTCCCCTTTTCTGTGAGCCCTCTGCAAATCCCTTTCTATCCTAGTGACAAAGGCAGACAATTTCTCGTTTTTCCTGTTTGGCTGACTTGAACTTCCATAATAAATCATGCCCTGATTCTGTGCTGCCAAACACTCCCTCCAAGGCAGAAAGATATTCTGCTGCAGTGGCCTCCGGACTAGTAGCACATAAAACTGGATGGCTTCCAGAGCAGGGCCTCTCAGGCTTCTCATCAAGCGCTTCCTCTTTCCCCCTGAACACTGCCATTCCTGTACTAAAGGGATAGCATAGTCCATCCAGATCTCCAAATCATCTTCCCCGAAGGCACTGGAACAGTACCGAGAAAAGTCTAAGCCTTCAATAGGAGTCCAACTGTATCGGGAAATTATCATAGGGGAGGTAGGTATTATGGAGCTTTCTGGGACACAGGAGAGGGATCAGGAATGTACAGGTGTGTGGCTCCCAGACAAGTCTAACACTTTTACTGCCTCCTCGGCAGTTTTCCCTTCAAGGCTAACAGCTTGAGCAGCTTTCCTTAAACCCATCACCACTAGGGGACCACCTGGGTGGCCAGACCACTAAATATATGAATAACCTCCATCTCTTCTGGGCCCCTTCAGGTAGATTCATGGTGACACTTTTCGTGGTCTATGGGTAACTACATAAGAGTAGCACTATCAAAGTTTGGTCAAACAGGTCAGCGCCTCGGCCCCTTTACTTCTACTTTGCCCAAGCACTTAACAAACTCTACCGTGGATATAATATCAGCATTGCCAGTCCCTAAGGGACATCCAGCAACAAAATAGCCTTTGGGGGTCTATCTCCTCAGCTTCGCACCATCTCATCAATTTATGCACCATCAAGTTATGGGGCCCATTTTTAACTTGGGCATGGTACTCCCTCCATTTTTCCTTTAAATTAAACATAATGCGGTAGTTCCTTCATGTGGCCACTAGAGGACGCTAATCCCAGTGGTGCCTCCAAGATGTACCCCAGGTGGTGCTATCCTAAGGGCTACTACCCTGCCTGCTTGACTACGGACAGGTTGAGGGGCCTAGGTTCTATGACGGTGCCTCCACCCAGAGATCAGCGTTTGTAGTGGTTAGACTAGTTTGGTCACAGCCCTCTGGGACACCGTGACCCCTCTGGTTCCTTCTAGTGGCTCACCCAGTACACAGGAGTTACAGTCCCAATACCCCACATATACCTACTGTTCACTCATAAGGTACCACTTACTCTCGAGATTCTGCAACACATCTCTAAGGACCCCTGTAAAACAAGGTTAAACAACATACACAACACAATACAATGCTTGTTCTCAAGGCACTGACACTTCAGACAGTATTAAAGTTCAATAACATCAAATCTGGTTTATTTTAGGGGAATGGGACACTGGGGGGAAAATCAGGTTAACTGGCAGAAATAAATCACAGTACTGTGCACACATACAGGGTCTGAAAAGTCACGATCTGAGTATCCAGGTTGGGGGCTACCCAGGTCCATTGCCCTGGGTTGGCGGCAGGCAGTGGATGATGGGCCCTGTGGAAGAAAATATATGCACAACACTCAATTGTAATACGGAGCTGGATGGCTCAGTCCATGAAGAAATGAAACAACAAGAATTAGATGACACTCTTGTGATTGAAAACAGGCTGCAGGGGATACCCTGATTTGTACCGCAATACCCAAAGCTGAGAACCTGATGGTGGATGTTCTTCTGGATTTCGAAACAACAAGGCATGAATGCAAGGCCCGTGTGGCAGGACCCTTAGGCTGTTGATAGCAAACAGATTTAGTCCGAACACGCTGGGGTTTGCTTCCAGCTTCACTACACAGCACACAGGACAGGGGACAAGAAACAGTGATTCCCCACAAGCTCTCGCACATTCATATGTAAAAGAAAAATACTATACCAGGCAGGCTGCTCCCGATCCCGATCGCAATTACTGCAAAATACCCGGAGCATGCACAGCAGTTTCAGTTCCTGACAAACCAAGCGCTATTTAGCAATATCTCTAGTCTTCTACAGGGTAAGCCTGGTATCCACTCTTCAGCCTTCCTTCTCCTCAGGAAACCTCGATTCAGTCCGACTATAGCTTACAACAGCTGCAGGCCGACTCAGGCCTCTCACGACTTCCGTATGTAACTGTACATCGAGAAAATACAGAGTTCCTACTCCTTTCACAGGCAACAATGATCTGCCTCTCAGCTTCAGTTCAGGGCATTTCCTTAGGTTTCAACAGGCCCATTTGGAGGGTTCGGCTGTCAATCACTCCAGAACTCCCTCTGTTGGTGCAAAAAGGCACCAAGGCCCAAACTACAATTCCCATGAGCACTAGCCATATACTCCCTTGTAATCTGGCTCCAGTGAGAGTCCCAATTCTGGTTGACCCAAGCAGTCTCCATTTCAGGGCTCCCTTAACCCAATTGGCCCAGCAGCACAGCAGTTCAAGTCCAAAATGGAGGGCAACACACACAGAGTCCCAGCTGCAATAAAGGCAGGTTAGACAAACTGAAATTTCACTAATGCTTTAAAGGATTACAGACAAACAGTTACATCTTTCAGATGGGCTCTCTGTGCACGCTCAGCGACTGCAAAACCGAGCAATTACACCACAGCTCAGGCGGGATTCAGCAGGAAACACCAGTCCCCTCCATCAGCACTAATTATGTCTGCAAGCATACAGCTCTTAAAGAGACAGCATGTGGAGACTCTACAAGCACTCACAGTGCCATTTAAATGGCTTAAACGCTCAATGCCAGCAGGCAGGGGGAACACTTAGGCAAGCTCATAGGAGGTTTTAGGAACCCCCATTTGTAGGGGAGTTACATCTATATGAAACCTTATATAAGCATACAATAATTATTACGCAGGACTATTCAACAACCAAAATTCTAAGGCTCAGATTTTCAAACTGCAGCGCAGGGTTTGCATGAAGCCCTGCGCCAGGGGACTAAAGATTTTGTGATTCGCCAAACCAGTTACGCAGTTGCACGAATTTCAAATCTCAGGCACATTCGTGGCACTTTCATGGTTTACGACAGCTTGCGCCACACATCTGGTGCAAGCACCATGACTTAAGGTGCCCGGAGTGACACAGGTTAGACCACAAATAGCGCGTTTCCAAGGTCCCGCAGGGCGCAAGGGATGTAAACTCGAATGTGGGCAGGAGAATACCACAAGCCCCATGCACCATATGTTTGGCACACCAGAGGTTATGGAGTTCTTGCCAGTCTGAAAATCTGGCCCAGTGTTTCTCCAATCTAAAGCAGAGTGTTCCTAGGCTAACTAAAATAATTATATATAAAGAGGTAGTTAACAGTAACTCAGCTGTTGATATTGCTCAGGGAGCAATACACATATGGTTCCCAAATGTCTAGAAATGTATCTAAGTGATTTATATTCACATAGGCAACTCTCTCATAGCTAGCTCTTGTAGTTAAGTCTTGAAGCCATTCTTTAACCATAGGAATTTCCAGGCTGTTCCAATGTCTGAGAATTACATTCTTTGCTGTGATAAATGCCACAATTAACCATAGTTTTTGACATTCTGATAGACCAGTAAGCTCAGAACCCTGTTTGACAATTTGTTTTAATGTAAAACTTGTCGCATGAAAACAGGCAATTTGCTCATCTTGCTAACAAGTATAAAAATAAAAATGAAATGAGATGAAATACAATCATGCTAATCAGTATGCATGGTCTCACCCCCACCTTTGCATGATACATACAGTCATGCTACACCACAGTATGGTCTCACCTCCCACCTTTGCATGATGTATACAATCATGCTGCACCAGTATGCATGGTCCGCCCCCACATTTGCATGTTGCATACAATCATGCTGCACCAGTATGCATGATCTTGCCTCACCTTTGCATGCTGTATACAGTCATGCTGCGCCAGTATTCATGGTCTCACTCCCACCTTTGCATGATACATACAATCATGTTGCACCAGTATGTATGGTCTTGCTCCCACCTTTGCATGCTGTATACAATCTTGCTGCACCAGTATGCATGGTCTTGCTCCACCTTTGCATGCTGCATAAAATCATGATGCACCAGTATGCATGGTCTCACCCGAAACTTTGCATGCTGCATACAATCATGCTGTACCAGTGTGCATGGTTTCACCCACCTTTGCATGCTGCATACAAGCATGCTGCACCAGTATGCATGGTCTTGCCCCACCTTTGCATGCTGAATACAGTCATACTGCACCAGTATGCATGGTCCACCCCACCTTTGCATGCTGCATACAATCATGCTGCACCAGTATGCATGGTCCCACTCCCACCTTGCATGCTGCATACAATCATGCCACCAGTATGCATGGTCTTGCCCCACCTTTGCATGCTGTACAGTCATGATGCACCAGAATGCATTGTCCCACCCTCACCTTTGCATGCTGCATACAATAATGATGCACCAGTATGCATGGTCTCACCCCACCTTTGCATTGCTGAATACAAGCATACTGCACCAGTTTGCATGGTCTTGCTCCCACCTTTGCATACTGCATACAGTCATGCTGCACCAGAATGCATGGTCCCACCCCCACCTTTGCATGCTGCATACAATCATGCTGCACCAGTATGCATAGTCTCACCCCACCTTTGCATGCTGCATATGTTTTCTTTGCAAGTGCACACAAATGGATTTAGCACATGCCATGTAATCCTTTGAATGGGATTTCAGCGTAAAAGCAGGCACACCCACTTTGCACCTGCCTCAAAGTTTTGCATCTCTGGCCCCAACACTTTTAACGCAGTTTGGTAATCATTTCACAGACTGCAATTGTGAGGTAATTTGAGGACTGTTAATGTGTTTTGGAAGTCTCAGTGAAATGTGTACTGGATTATCTGAAATATTTAGTAGTCCAAAACAGGAATAAACAAAACATTTATTTACTCTGTTTTTGTTGACCAGAAAAGAGTGGCTAGAAAATACAGCCTATTTTTAGTCTCATCCAGGGAGAAACACAGATGCAAAGCAACCAAAACTGAACCATATTAAGCTTCTGGTGGTATTTTTACTGAATGGAAATTTGGTCAGGACTTTGCAGAAATTCCCCTCCTTTTCTCGGAAGTGCCACAGAGTCTTCACGTCCAACTGAACAATCACCAGAACAGCTAGACAGGACCTCTGTTTAACATCTCACCCAAAGGACAGCTCACCCCAACAGTACATTTTCTCCTTGGTACTGCACTTGGGTGCCAAAGTTTATGGTATGATCCCAGTTCTGGTGTGGGATAGAACTCATGACCTTCTGGCCTAGAGGTGGATGTGCTACTAACTGAGCCACACTGACATCTAGATAAACTATGAAACACTCCAGTGAAACATAATTGTTCTAAATCTCATCATTATTAATCAATCAATCTTTATTTTACCAGGTGGAACACCGTTGAGCACGCTCATTTCAAGGTGGGCCTGGTCGGTTATACAGACATGCCAACAGATAAATAATACATATACAGGTACAGCATAGGCACTCTATTATAGAGCAGCACAAATGTAAGAACAAATAACGTATACAAAGTTGCATCATGAGAAGGCTAATCAAGCAGGATATATAATGTTCACACATGTAATATCTGTAATGACCATGACGTTTCTATACCATTGCAGATTGAGCTGTAACGGTAGAGGAAAATCTAGGAAAGGTGAGAAGTAGAAGACAGGAAAGGATAGATATAAAGAGAGCAATGAGGCGGTAAAGATTGATCACAGGAGGTCAGAACCAGGCAGGACACATCAGGAGTAACACTTACAATGCTCAGAGAAAGTTCTTGCATAAAGATTTTTTAAATTCTGGGACTTTTATGGGGTTTGCTAATTTTAGAGTTTTTGACGCTTGTTCCATAACTGGGAGAGGGCAAAGCTAAGGGCAATCTACCATAGTGGGTTTTACCCTGGGTATCACTAAGGAGATATAAGAATGACTTCTTAGGGTATAGTTACCCAAAATACTTTGGGGCAAGCAGTCAGAGATATACTGTGGCAGCATCTTGGAATTACATCGTCCAAAGGGCAGCATTCCTTTGTCTCCTGAATGTGAGAGATGGTCAGCCCACTGCGAATACAGGTCACAGTGGTGAGTAGAATAGGTTGCCCCAGAAACAAAGCATAAGGCCCTGTAGTGCGGCGTCAAGCTTGGTTAAGGCTGTCCCTTGAGCGTGACTGTAGATGAAGTCAGCATAATCCAATAGTGATAGAAAAGTAGCTTGAACCAACCTCCTCTTGGCCTCATGGGTAAGGAGATGCTTGATTCTATAGAATAAGCTCTGTTTCAGCTTTTGCGAGTTCCTCTACATGATCCATGAAGGACAGGTGGCAGTCAATCCACATCCCAAGGTATCTGAATTTTCAACATAATTGAGAGATTAGCCAAGCAATGTGGTAATAGGTTACACAATGCCTACCATGGGCTACATAAAAGCAGAGCAGAAGCATAGCCTTAGTTTTTTTGGCATTTAATGCAATTTTTGTTTGAGTAAGTTGTGCTGCAGGATATTAAATCATTCTGCAAATCGCGCATGCCTGCTCAAGAGTAAGGTCTAGACGCATATTGTGAACAGTATCATCACAAAAGATGAATGTCTGAAGATGTGATCCCAAGATCGATGTTGTTGATGTAAATGTGAAAAGCAAGGGACCCAGGATTGAACCCTGAGGTACACCTCAATTGATAGGTTTCAGAGGGAGAGGTCACCACAGCTTTTACCCACTGAGTGTACCGGAGAGGTAGGAAGAGAACTAGTTCAGAGATGCCTTGTCCATACCGATAGTGCAAAGGGTAGTCAGAAGTAGGTCGTGATCAATGGTGTCAAGGCCTTACTTAGGTCAAGGAAGACTGCACACACAGATAGTTTATCATCAAGGGCTTTCTGCCAGTCGTTCTTTACTTTGCAAAGCAGTGATTGTACTATGGCGGGCCTAAAACCAGATTGATCTGGGTTGAGCAGGTTAAGAAGTCTAAGTAATCTCTAAGTTGCGAGTTTTTCAAGCAGTTTGGAGAGGATAGGGAGTAAGAGATAGGCCTATAATTACTGGGGTCAGTTTGGTCACCAGGTTTGAACAGGGTATCACTTGAGCTGTCTTCCAAACCATAGGAAGTACACCCAGCAAAAAGATAAGTTGAAAAGGTGTGTGATTGGTACAGCCAATACACGGTAACTGATCGCTAAGAAGCACGGCTCAGTAAGGTCAGCACCAGCACTTTTCCTGGTGTCCAGATCCAGTAGCAGATCCTCTACCTCCTTGAGGTGGAAGGGTATGGTAAGAGCTAGATGCTACCTGCGCTAGGGATTGGGCGAAGGTGACTGGCCAGCGAAGAGTCAAAGGCCAGTCCTGTGGCAGCAAAATGGTCATTCAATAGATCAAGGATCACAGCTTTGTCAGTGATAGATATATCATCTTTCAAGATTTTTGAGGAAGAGAACCAGTGGGAGCATGACCTTGGATATCCTTAAGCTGCTTCCAGAATTTTGCAGGACAGTTAGTGGAAGAATCCAGTGACATTCGTAGAAAGATACCTTTTGGTTCTGATTAGTTTCATGCAATAGTTCCTGGCAGTCCTAAAGGCAGCCCAATCTTCAGGGAGCTTTGTTTTCCGAGCCTTTTTCCATAGTTTGTTCCTGCTATGTAGGGCCATTCTCAGTTCTGATGTAAACCAGGGAAAGGAACATTTCTTGGTCCGGTTTTGACTAGGGGCATATGTGTCATGGTGTATTTAACACAATGGCTTCAAAAGACTGATAGGCATCTTCACCCATCCTGGCCAGGTAAAATTTCTGCCAAAGCAGGGACTCCTGGAGGTTCAAAAGGAAGGCACTGATGTCAAGATTACGCACACATCTTTTAAAGGTGTACCTAGATGAAGAAGGAGGTTTGGTGCAGACCTCATGCAAGCAATAAGAATGGTCACTGACGTCCGAGAAGAGCACGCAGAGTGAATGATTAGGTGTGGTTTATTAGCCAGTAATAATGTCCACCAGGGAGCTTTTACCGGGTTTGTTTTGTTTGGTTGTGTTGCTTCAGAGATAAGCTGGACCATACCAAAGGTATCACACAGGTTTTAAGTGATGTAGAGGTATCAGAAAACCAATCCAAATTGAGGTCTCCCAGGATAATCATGTCAGCCTGCATGTTGTTTAGGAATTTGGTAAGATGGCTCAGCAGGTGAAGGCCTGTAGAAGGGGCCTATAGCATCCCACGATATACAATGAGGAGGAAGCAAGTTGGACCTTAATGGTTAAGCTTCAAATTCCTTTGCAACAGCAGTGGAGTCAGTAACAGAGATGGTGTACCTATCCAGCACGTAGATGACAACTCCACCCCACTTGTCGGTCTGTCCGTATGAAAGATGTTATAGGAGGGAATGTTCACCTCAGTGTCTAGAGTAGAGGGTTTGAGCCAGGATTCCGTAATTACCAGGACATCCGGTTTAGTATTAGCTTTTTGTTTTAAGTAGGGAGACGCTCTATAATGAAATACCATATATGCAGCTAGCTCAGATGCTGGTGACCCCAGTTCTGGAACAAGCTTGGATGTCCCCGGGCAGACAAAGCACAGGAGAAAAAGAGCCCTGCAGCATGGAATGACACCTGAGACAGTCAGGCCTCACACAGCATTCTGTGCCCCTCTTATCTACAAGGATCTCTGTAAGGGAAACCTGTCCACCCTGCAGCCACATCTTTGTGAGCAAGCTGGGGGTGAATCTTAGATTTTATTGCAATTTAAACGGACACTGTCAACCCCTTAGGCCTCCAAGTATCTCTAGCTCAAAAAATGCATTTTATGATTGCACACATTCTGTAGGGATTACTGCTGTAGTTGGTAGTTTGAGTCTGATTCTTTTTCTTTTAAAAGTGAAAACCAGACAGTACAGACTGCCCACCATACAGGTGTTGCCACACAAAAACTTGTTTGTTTACATTCCTTGATCAATTACCACTGCATCTTTCCTGGGCTTGGGAACACCCAAGCACAGTCTAGCCACACATGATGCAGTAGAAGAAGAGAAGACTATCCCCATTATGTGTGGTTATATTGTTTGGGAATATTCTTAATATTAAGGAAGTATGCAATAAAAGTAGATCAAGGATTTGAAACAAAACAAAGTTGGGTGGGTACACCATTAGCATGCATTTCAGATCTAATGAAAAAGGAAGCAGATATAACAGCCGGCATCATCAGTGAATTTCAGAGAAGGTAAGCAATCATAAAATGTGGATTTTGACTTAAAAATAATATGATGTAAAAAGGTTGACAGTGTCCCTTTAATACAGTACAATACATCAGGCACAAACTCAATGACATATAAACAGTACAATACAATCCTACAAACAGTACAGTATGTTGGTTACTTAAGGATCCTTGTACCTATCTATATGGTAATGTTTTAAATAGCAGTGGTTGTACACTCCCCATCTGTAGGGATGGACATGGACTGGAATGTGTGGTCTTGAAGTCTCTTTTAAATCCATGTGATTAACAAAGCATTTTGAGTGCACACACCACAACAAATGGGGATAGGTGTGCAATCTCAGGAGTCTGAGTTTGTATAAATGTTAAAT
The DNA here is from genome assembly GCA_016271365.2 of Neoceratodus forsteri. Lineage (NCBI taxonomy): Eukaryota > Metazoa > Chordata > Ceratodontiformes > Ceratodontidae > Neoceratodus > Neoceratodus forsteri. Next base: position 103,402,603 of record JADMNL010000031.1, on the reverse strand, counting down.
CGTATAAGCCTACTTATCCAGCGACTAAATTGAAGGGGTTGAAGGAGAGGGACTCCGATGGGGCAACAGGGCTAGATGGTCGCCTAGTGCAGCTGGGGAGTAGACCAGGAAGGAAAAAGTACAGATAAAAAAGGCCGCACTGTATAAATTGGAAAGATTATTTGTAAAAAATTACTGGAATATTATTTTAAGAGAGAGTCACAGAAGGCACTTTTTGTATGTTTCTACACTGAAAATCTCAGAGAATACTTTAAAACTGGAGCCACCTGTTTCCATTATCTGGCTGCTAAGCCTGCAACAAACAAGATAAATTCTACTCAAACAATATGAATTTTTATATACTCTGTGGCCCGAGCAAGTCGGAGTATTGCTGAGCAGCTACAAAGAGTTAGTATACTGTGAGATTAATATTGCCTTTAAATGTAGTCACCTACTTCATCTTAGCTTTAAAGTTTTTTTTTCCTTTTCCTTTATGCTAGTAAGAATATTTTCTACCAGACAGTACTTGGTGTGATGTGTGACACAGTGCTGTACCTGGAGGCTGATACAACTAGTTCTGTTCTCCTTCATACCTCATCAGTATTGTGACCTACAGCTACTATAGACATACAGCTGAGCCAGCCAGGACTGAGAGCAGTAACTTGCAGAAAGTCACATGTTGCAAAATACTGCATGACAAAAGGGCTTAATTGCCACTGAATTACGGTGTTCTCTGCAGTATACTGCAGCATTTCATGATATACTGCCTCATTGCTGTTTAATCCTGGCTGGCACTGCTGTATATAGATACACAGTATATAGATATTCTTTGCAAAATAAACTACATTAATGCACCAGTTAGGGTTTAACTTAAAGCAACAAAAGTAGAGAAATGTGGTGTTAGGTTTCTATTCCTAACTCCCCATCCCCCCACAAGCAGCCAAAGGGACAAGACAACACGAGCAACCACACACAGTCATCATCAGGTAAGACAAACAACATGCAAGTCTTTTGCCAGCCTGCTGGTGCAGCGGGTAGCAATACTGCCCATAACGCTGACAGCCTGGTTTCAGAAGTGAGCCTGGTCGTTGAAGGGCCAGTTTGGGGGATGAGGATCGAGCATCTTACGGACTGCTCTCCTCCTCTGGGAGGGAGGGGAAGCTGCCAGTGCCTGCATGACCCCTAGTGGAGGTTGGGGGTCAACAGCTGGAGCTCGCTGTTCCTGAGAGGCATGACAGACACATGATGTTCTACGCCCAGCATCATTGCACATCATGCTCCTCCTACAGCACACTGGAAAAAATGCCAGACAAGCACAATGCTGCCAACCTCACCCCAACTCTGCACAGCTGACCTGTGGTGCCTCCCTGACACTGGACGTGGCATCTGATGGGGTAAGTGGATGGCCTGGAGACCCACCCTGGGGGTCAGCCAGGAGGAACACCAGGAGGGTCAGTCCCTGGGAAAGTTGAGGGGTCCGGATAGCTGAAGGGAGCCATCCAGGCCCCCCCAAAAACTTACAACTCTCTCCAGATGACACAAGAAATATCTATCATTGTGGTCCACGCTTCAGTAGCTATGAATGCACATGTCAACACATTTATGTTATGTTATGCATCACTGTGTACTGTATATATGCAATAATTGTCCAAATGTTTTAATTTTTTATTTTAATTTGAATGGAATTGTGATTGTATACCATTTTCAGTACTTAGAAATAAGGTCATAATTGCATGCAAATGGTCATTTTTCTTTTTCTTTGTATGTACTGATGATTCCTTCCAGTTCTAGGGAATGGCAAGAAATCATAGTAGCATACCTTGAAATGCTGCTTATTTACATTACCACACTGGGAACAGAATTTCATGCAGATGTCCCATAATTAGTTTTGGTTGTAACATTTTTACATAATGAGAATGCTATAGTAATTTCAATTGTGGTAAATCATAGAAAATGGTAATAGTGTTTTACAAACAACAGGGCCTTGTATCAATGTGGGGCTGGGTACGCACAGCCAGTGGTCGACATCTGGGGGCAACAGATACTGCAGAGTCCAAGCCTGTGTATCCAATACCACCCTCAGCTGACACTCTATGCCTTCATGAATGGCGCAGAATGCGGCACACACCCAGGCATACCCCGGACCAGCTGAGCGCATAGCTGCATGACCAGTCAGGGTTCAGTGCAAAGGAACCGGTGCCCTTCTATGCATGCATGCAGGGTCTGCAGGATACCTGGTGTGTGGCATTGCCACTTAGGATTGCTGGTGCATAGGCCTCCCTGTTACTAACATTACTACATTAGGATCAACATGTCATGCAAATATCTGAAAATGCTGTTTTGCATGAATTCATGACTATTTGCTAATATGTACATAAATAGATGCAATGAAATAATAAGTGTGATGAACAGTAACAATCATGGACATTACTGCAGTTGGAACATGATGTCATGCAAATGTACCAAACTGTTCATCTTTTGTAGGATTTTCAGATACAGTCATGATCACATGATAATGGCTATACTAAGAAATGGCACAAAACCATATTTGTGTGTTAAGAATTACAAACTATTAACATTACTGCTCTGGGATCATAACTTCATGTAAATGTTTACATTTTGTATTTGAGTTTTGCATGGAATGATGATTTCATGTTAATCTCAATAATAAAAATGGCAGGGAATGGTAGCACTTCACTTAGAAACACTGCTTATTACATTACTGCACTGGAATCAGAATTTCATGTAAATGTTCAAAACTATTTTGCATAGTAATTTCAACAGTAATAAATCATAGGAATAATAACAGTATGTTTATAAATACCTACTATTAACGTTACTACATTAGATTGAAATTTCATGCAAATGTTCAAAGAGTTTTTGATTTTATATTTGCATGGAATCTTGATAACATGCAGATGTCAATCCTCACAAATCACAGAAAAACAAAAATAATGCATTAAGAAATACCAATTATTGTCATAAGTGAATTTAGATTGAAATTTAATGCAAATGTATATTTTTCTCGAGCTCCACTTCTGCAGCTTGAAGGAGTCTGTATGTGTTGAAGTATGCATATGTATCCATGGCTACAGAAGCACTGGACTATGATGATAGATGTCTCTTGTGCCATCTGGAAAGAGCAGTATGTTGCTGTTCATCTTAACTGATGATGGCTGTCTATGGTTGCTTGTGTTGTCTTGTCTCTTTGGCTGCTTGTTGGGGAATGGAGAGTTAGGTTTGGAAACCTTAATGCCACATTTCCTACTTTTGTTGCTTTAAGCTGAACCCTAACTGGTGCATTAAAGCAGTTTTTGCAAATAATTTTCTTTCCTTTTTAGGCAGTATACAGAATGTACATGTTTACCTTCATGTGTTTTGATACTACACAAATAAATTATTCTTTCACTCATGCTCTCTGTATGACCTCTTTGGATCTTCACATTTCACTCATGTTCATCTTCACCATTGATTCTCATCATGAACACTGTCGCTTTAGAGATTCCAGTTTGCAAAATGCTACAGGTCATTTAACCTGAGAAATCCCTTTATTTTTAGTAGTGAATGTGATGTTTGTGTAATGTTCATTTAAAACTATTAGCCACCACGTATATTTGTAGACTGCCTGCTTGTAACAAAACAACTAAACATGTTCTTACCATTTATAAAGAAATAAACACAACACAGTAAAGAAGTTTTAAAAACTTATTAAAGAAGAAATGCCAATTGAATTAGTACCAAATTGTCACAGTCTTCCCAGAGAAGGTGGAAAAACAAGTACTAAAACAATGATAATAATGCAAACAGAACATTAAGTAATCTATTAAATGTTAGATGGCACTTCGCTATATATAATAACTAATACAGAACTATTTACAAGTATTTACAAGGGCATACTTGGAAATTCCTTACTCAACCCTTTTTTAAAGTAATCTTGTGAAAAGTGGGAAAAAGTGGAGCCTGCATACTAGGTAAATCATTTACATGTTATTCTACTGTTTTAAAACATATGTTGTTAAAAAACTTTAACATTTGAGAATAATAAACTTAAATGAAATAAACAGTATTGAACCACTTCATCAGTTTTTAACATAAATGTGTACACTCAAATAAACGAATACTAATGTATAATCATCCACACAGATACAAACTATGCTATATGAAATTGAAATCAGCAAAGCAGCAGTGCAATGAGAAATGTTTTTCCAAAATCTAGTTTCAGCTATAATTAATAAAAATATTAGAATACCCGTCAGATCTACTTTTCTAGGTACCTCCTGTGCTGTGCACCATGAGTTTATTTCCTTGACCATAACTCTTGTTAAGTCTACAGTGTTAATTCTAAGCCAAATGTGGCAGCCACCTTTTTCTCTTGAGAAAATACTACAGTAAAACATTTTAAAATATATAAAAGTTTGGTGGAACAAGAAAACTTTACCACCAGATAAAACTAGAAGATGCCTGGAATCTTTTATAGTGAAAAAAGTAGGGTCAAAATTTTCTCCCTATTTCGCTGCCCTACTGCTTTAATACTCTTACATAGCATAATGCAAAAGATTTACACATTAATGAGTTTTCATTAGATACATATTTACAACTGAGTCGTATTTTGATAGCAGATGACAAGTCATACATGTGTGTACAGTTTAAATGTTTGTACATGTCGCACAGTGTTACATGATGAGCTGATGTACGGTTGTGTACAGACCGGTGTGTGCATGGAGGGAATAAAGATGTACATGTTGCTTGGTTACTTGGCTGAGATAGACAAAAGGCATAAGCCCATTTAAATTGTCTCCTGCACTAGTAGGTTTACTTTTCAGAGTTTCAGTTAACAATAACTCATTCAGGGAAATTTAAAATCTTTCAAAATCAGTAGCTTGTACTATGTTAGATGGTAAGGAATTCCATGTTCTAATTGTTCTAACAGTGTAAAAGTTTAATCTCTTTACCATATTGACTCTTGGCACACATAGTTGTTTTTGTGTGATCTGAGATTGTTATTTCTAGGGTTAACACTATACCACATTGTTCCATTAAAGTTTGGTTCTGTAATATTTTATAAGGTAGGAGCAGATCATCCCTTTTTCTTCTTGTTTCCAGTTTGAATAGTTTTAGTTTGGTTAAATACTCTTCATATAATACTCTTCTCATACTTTTAATAGATTTGGTTAATTTCCTTTGAGTTTTTCGATGAGACAAGTATCCCTTTGTGATAGGGATTCCACAGTGGGGATCCATAATCTAAGTGCAGTATAATGTACGCCTTGTATAACTTGAGTAAACATTCCTTGTTCCTCGTGACAAAGGCCTTTTTATGGATCTTATTAATCTGCTAGTAGTAAGTGAGATTTGACGACAATGGTCAAGTGAGGATAGCTCTTTGTTAATCCATATCCCTTGTAGAAGATTTTAAAACTGAACCATTCAGTATGTAGTTGTAGCAAGGATTTATATTATTGAAATGCATGACAATGCATTTAGACTCATTAAATTTCATATTATTTGTAATTCCCCACTCTTCAATTACTTTTAAGTCATTACACATGATTTGATACTATTCCAGGAGTTAACTGTTCCACCAATCTTTGTACCATCTGCAAATTTTGATATAACACTACTAGATCCCTTACCCATATCACTAATAAATAGACCAATAGCACAGGCCCCAGGACTGACCCTGGGGAATACCGCTGCTCACTGGTCCCTCCTCAGAAGAAGTTCCATTTATTCTGACTGATTATTTTCAGTCAGTAAGCCAGTTTAATATGCCATTTACAGTGTAGTTGTTTATACCCATTTTAATGAGTTTGTTTATTAGCAGATCATGTAGAACAGTGTCAAAAGCCTTCCCTGTGTCAAGGAGTATGACATCGACTGGTATTGCTTTTATCTTTATTTACTTTATAAATTCATAAAAGGCAATGAGATTTGTAATGCAGGATAACCCTTTTGAAATCCATGTTGGGAGATGTCACTTAGACCGAGTCTGTTTATTTCTCTATCCATTTATTTTTAGTATTCTTTCCATTAACTTCCCACATATTGATTTAAGGCTGATGGGCCTATCATTTGTTACACCCATCCTGTTCCTTTTATGGCTGTAGTATGCAGAGCCTGCAGATGTTTTGCATGTACGAAAGGAGTGATGTCATGTTTTCTGTCCGTGGAACTGACTGAAGGTGTAAATAGTCTCTTCCACCTTACACTCCTCCAAGCAATGTTTTCCGCCCACAAATAAATACGCTTTCATGTTAGTCAATGGTTGCAGTGTACTATTTTCTTTTTCTTAAATGGGTGGTACAAGAACTGGAACCTGAGTAGTGGAGGCAGTATTAGTTTTTTGGGAGATCCACCCCTTCTCCACCTCGAGAAGCTCTGAAAGATCCACCCCAAACTTTTTTTCTGATTCATGTGGAGGGGTATGAGATGGCACTATCATGCTGTAACAAGAAACACTAGTTTGGGACTGTATCAACCAACAGAACAAGTCTGTGCAGTGGAGAATGGGAGATACTTAATGCCTTTATTAAGGACTAGAAGAACAGAAGATATTTAATGCTTTTAATTTACTTAAAATTCCTTTGGAACAAATGATTATCAGAGCCACCTGGGGCTTCAGAAGGAGACCCAGACACACATTCTAATTTATAGTAAGAGTCACATGTTTTTCTTAAATATTTTATATATGTATAGTTTATATATAATTTGTCTTTAGTAGTTTCAAAACATTGAAAGCATTGGTGTTAGTAATGCATTTAGAAATACATTTTTAGTTGTCTTACAGTTAAACATGCAGTTTCATGTCAGGACATTTTGGGGAGGGATTCAAATTATTTTAGTCATGGGCTCAGTACTTGCTGAACACAAAATGATGATAAAGTGTTTTTTCCTGAGTTTGAGATGTATTAGAAAATACTGAACAAGAAAACAATTGGTGATTTTAAAAGCTATTCTGATCAGAGCTGACATTAAAAAATCTTAACTGTATTTTTTATTTTATCATGGACACTAGAAACGGATGTCAACATTTACTCCATGAAACCTGTTATTCAGTTTTTTTATTGCATCTTGTCCCAGGCAATCTTCCAAGAATGCAGTTTGTCAGGGCACATTTTTGGGGAGGGGGTTTGAAATTTTTTAATCATGAAGCATTGGTGTTAGTAATGCATTTAGAAATACAATTTTTAATTGTCTTTACAGTTAAACTCAACTATATTAAAAAATAATTCTAGGCACTTTTTTTTTACCAGGAGAGAAACACTTAGCTGAAAGCTTGTTTACAGGTGCAACCTGGGAGCACAGTAAAGTTAAGTTATTTGCTCAGAGTCACACAGTATGCAAGTGGGGCTGTGGGATTCAAACCCAGGTCTCCAGATTTGCAGCTCAGAACCTTACACCACTGTGCTATACTGCCTCCTGAGGTGAACTTACATCACCTCATAGACAAAAACCCTGTTTCTCTTAAAAAAATAAAACCAAATGTTAAATAATCCCAAGGCTGAATATATACCAGCCATTACTTTTTCATGTACAGTACTGCCACCTTTATGTACCATCATGGGATTTGCATATGTTTCCTTGATGCTTTGCATTATTGGGATATGTGCACTTATGCTTTTCTTTAAAATTTGTCTGTCTAGCCGATATCATCTGGGATAACACATAACAGTGCATTTGCTCTGGGGTTCTTTTGTAAGCTTCCTATTCCTTCCATTAAAATGTACACTTCATATATTTTCCTAACAACGGTATGCCTTCCTTAGAACAGAAACTAAAACAAATCTTACTACTTGCAAATCATTGTGTTGTTTCTCCATACCTTCTTAACAATTTCACACAAATTTACTAACTTCATTATGCAGCCGTGGTGGATCGGACCAGAATTTGTTTAAAGATAGGAACTACAGTGGCCCTTCTCCAGTTTGTAGGAACCTGCCCAGATTGAATGGATTTATGAAATAAAATGGTCAGGTGGAGTGGACAACACCCTGGCTAGTTCTTTAAGGACAACCAATTAAGGTTGTCAGCACCTGATGATGTTGCTGATTTGAGTTGTAATAATCCCTCCAGGATCAGCTTTTCCTCAGGCAGTATTTGTTGACTATCATCTGTACATTGGGGAGATGCAACATTGCCTTTAGCATTGAACACTGAAATAAAATAATTGTTAAAGCATTGTGTAATTTTTTATAGTCTGCAATTTCAACCCCTTTGTATTAAATATTAGTAATTCTGTTAGCTGTACATTTATTATTATTTATATAAGCATAAAAGCATTTATTGTCTTTCTTTTGGGCCAACTTTATTTCAAGCTAGGACTTGACTTTCCAAATTAATTTTTAGCTTTTATTTATTTATTTTTATTTAGTTTTTTGTTAATCGGTAAGCACCATAGCCATGACATGACTATTTTCAGGCATGACCGGGAGGTTACAGTGGAAGGAATAGTTGGGAAATACATACATTTCTCAAATTACAGACATTTTTCAATTCAGGGAAAGATGAGGATACATAAATTTTGCTAAATACACACACATTTGCAGTTCAGGGAAACAGCAAACATTTAAATACAGGGTTTTAAATAATTGATTAGCAGTTTTTTTCTTGGGACAATGCTAACTGTACAGAAAGTATTTATATAGGTTTTCTAGAAGTGTTATGTTTGTTAAACACAGTGAGGCCAGTGCTATGCATTTTCATAATGTTTTGGCACTTTTATGAGCAAAACGCTAATCAATTTTTGGAGTTAAATAAACTCTGAAATACAAAGACCAAATATCAAGAAATTACACATTCGCAGAGCATGACTGATAATAGGTAAGGATAGCAGAAATACATACAATTGAAATCAACAATGAGAGATTTCACAGACTGTAGGCAAATCTGTGACAGAGATAGGCAAACATGCCAGCAGACGTCTTGTGCCTAGTACTCACTCAGTCAGCTGGCAGCTAGGATGAGCAGCATTTTGAAACAGGTACAAAAGACAAATTATAAGTGCATATTAAGTCATTCTATTGGGCCAACTGGAGAGTAGTTTTTGGGAGGAGAGGAGAGGCATCCAATAGACAGGTTCAGCGGGGTTTGAAACAGGTACAGGAGACCTGGCTAAGGAGGAAGGAACAATATTTTCTATTGAACTGGGCATGCTGATGGGCTAGGCAGACCTCAAGAGGCAGGGAGTTCTATAGTTTGGCCGTCCGAGTGAGAGAAAGCCTGGTACCTTTGTTAGTTTTACATCTTGGTATTTTCAGCCATGCTTGATCAGATGTGTGGAGGCCATGAGTGGAGGGCAGCGGAGTTAGCAGGGAGGCCTGCAAGATTGGGTTGCCGGTCCTAACGACATTATCAGTCAGTGAGCCAAGAGCAAGAGCACAAGCATGTGATGGGGCAGCTAGTCCAGATCCGTATAGAGCAGACAATGTTATTTTGACCTGGGAGAGGCTGAGGCATACCTACATATGCTGTTATAAGTTGTATCACACTTCCTTAGGAGAGTGCAGGATGCATTGAGGTAGGAGACTACCCCATAAGATAAGGACAAGAGTAGGATCCCATGGGCTATGGCTAGTCTGGCTGCTCTGTAAGTATGAAGCTGGGTTTTGTAGGCTACACCAATTTTTGCATTTACTGATTTACAAGTAGTCATTATATGATTATCAAAGTTTAGATTCTCATCAAGGAGCACTCCTAGATACTTAAATGATTGAACTGATTTAAGAATTTTCCCATCCTGACCTGAGACTTTAAAATAGTCCCTATTGTTACTTATTTTGAAAGCAGAGCCAAACAGCATTGAAAGCGCTTTATCAGCATTAAGGATTAATTTGTGTTTGAAAAGCCATGATTGAATAGATTTAAAGGCAGTAGTAAGGGTCAGGTTAATATAGTGTTTATTTTATTGCTAGAGTATAGGACCAGGTCATCCGTATAGGATAGCTGAGCAGTTAGGGATATCAGATGCAATGTGGTTAATAAAAATAGAGAAGAGAAGGGGTCCTAATAATGAGCCCTGGGGAACACCTAGGTTGATGGTTGTTGGGCTGGACACAGCAGAGTTGAATCTAATAAACTGAGTTCTATTGCACAGATAGCTATGGAACCAGTCCACCACAGCTGGAGAGAGACCAAGGGCTAGGAGATTCTGTAGAAGAAGAGAATGATCAACAAGGTCAAACGCCTTTGCAAGTTTGATAAAGACTGCCCTGTGAGATGGCCATTGTCAATAGCAGTGACAGTGTCATTTACGAGGTGGAGCAATGCTGTGGAGGTACTATGACCTTTATGAAGCCATATTGACTAGGCGAGATAAGGTTATACTTAGTCATGTATTCGTGACCTGTATTGAAACTAGCTTTTCCATTGTTTTGCACAGCACTGATAGTATGGCTATCAGTCGATAATTCATTATTTCCTGTTATCACCTTTCTTATACACTGGTGTGATTCTAGCCATCTTCCAGAAATTTGGGACAACTCCATTACAAAAGAAAGGGTGAAAACTTAGCTAAAGGCTGGGCAATAAATGGTGCAGCCAGTTTGAGAAGTTTGGTTCAACACCATCCGAACCCTACGCTAGTATTGTCCGGAGATGGTATTTAGCAGACCCAGAACATCCAATTTGGATATTGCCTTAAAGTAGAAAGGAGGGTAAGATGGTAAAGAGTGGGTAGAGGGTGAAGAAATAGACTGCCCCTGGAGGAAGACAGATGTATAGCTGGATAGGTCAGAGAATTGCTTATTGAATGCTTCGCAATGGTCTCAAGGTTGTTACAGTTTATTCCTTTAATGTTCATTTCATCAGCCAGTTGAACTTTATTTGTGCCTAGGAAAGATTTAACATGTGCCCAGAATTTCTGGGGTCACCTGATGCTTCAGCAGAAGCCCCTTACAGTATGCGCCTTGCTAGCCTGATCCGCTTTTACAGTCACTTCTCTGAGCCCTATAAGTGTGGTAGTCAGCTAAGAGTCCTGAATTTTGAAGCGCCCAATTCTCATCTCACATGCAAGGCAGCCAGCAGATCTTTGTGCAACCACTTTGTCGGTGTGACATGCACACGCGAGTAACATGGGGTGTATGTCTATCCTGGACTTCACTAAACTTTTTTAAAAATAGTCAAGAGCTGCTTGTACATCTTGGGTCTATGAAAGACAAGACCAGTTAATAGATGAGACTTCATACAGGAACTTTCCCTGATCCAATCTAGCATAGTTCCTGAATGTGATGTAGTGTGGGGGCAGGTACTGGGAGCTAGAGTGCTGCCATACACAGAAAATAGGGTGTGATCCGATATAGCATCCGGGGTGCCTGCGTCAACAATTCTATCAGCCCTATTTGTTAAAACCCAGTCCAGCAGTGTGCTTAATATAGTATTATTTGAGATCCTTGTGGATATAGTTATAACTTGATGCAGGTTATAGGTTCGATTAAATATAGGAGTGTGCCATGAGCTTGACCAAGCCAGTTTAGATTCATGTCTCCAAATATATGCACTTAGTTTGGTCCTACCAGTTTCACTGTATCCTCCAGCAAGTTCGTGAAGGCAGTTTGGCCACCCCGCTTAGTTATATACAACAATTATGTGTAGATTCTTTTGCACCCAACTGGAGAAGTACATGAATGTATTCAATCGGAGGATTTGGGCTGTTTGATATTTAGATGAACTTTGTGATACAGTGCAACTCCCCACCCCACTTTTAAAGATATCCTGTCATTCCTGATGAGGTTATAGTTTAGCAAGGAGCAGCTAGAATCAGGAGTAGAGGTTTGAGCCGTGTTTCAGACAGGCACAGGATATCTGGGTTGTGGGTGGTGACCCATGCCTCCAGCTCTACAAAATTATGCTTTAATGTTTAGATGGGCTATTCAAGCCCATATTTGTAGCCTCGATACATTATTGCATGACTGGGGATGTAAGGGACCAGGGTTCAATTCCACATCTCCCGCCAGCAGAAGAGCAATCATTATTAGATACCAGAGCTTTGGTGAATAAAAGAAGTGCCCATTTTGATTCTAGAGGTGAGTTTATAATGTACATAGGCACTCACAAGATAACTAATGGATTTTGGAATCATTGGGAGTGAGATTGGTATATAGTCAGTGGGTCTAACCAGCATATTAGAGAACTTAAAAGTTTCATTCTGGTTTGTTTGTCCGTGTAGCTGTAAGGGCATGGGAGTAGGGATAGTCTAGTAAGAGAACCAAGTAGCAGACTAGTCGTTATACAGGCCAGAAAATATTTTATGTGACATGATGATTAGGAATGCAATTGTCACTATTAAATAGAGGTTAGACACCAGTAGCAGTGGCCCTTAATAGAAAGGAGAGCACAGTCAGCCTTTGTGGAGAGCCAGATAGCAAGCTAAAGTGTTAGAGAGGAGCTCTGAGGATGAGTCAAACGTCCCTAGCATTAGAAGTGTGCACTGGAGAATAATCCAAAAATTGCCCCTAGTGTTCAGATCTGATAAGGAGCAGATGGAAAATGACCTGTTAGACTACAGGTGAAATTTACACATGACCCTATATAAGTAAAAGCCAAGCTTGGCGGGAGGGAGCTGGTGCACAGCACCGTGGGGTCTCAGCGGTTCAGTAGTGCCGAGCGAGCAGCCATGCTGGCAGTCTGTGCTCCTTCCAATTACCTTGCTTTAATTTAAAATGTGGTGGTGGGTGGTCTCCTGCAAGCAGGACCACTCTGTAGGCTCTATCTGTGGCTTTTCTGGGGCTGTGAGGTCCAGGGTCGGTGAAGGATCCATGTCTCCCGAGCGGTGGGCAGTCCTGAGGGAGACAGAAAAGGATCAGATGTTGCTGGGGATAGAGGCAGGGCTACGGTTAATGAAAGAAATGAGAGCGGGGCGGTATGGGCAGGACAGCAGTGATGCTGACTAAGAATTTATTACTTAGAAGAGGCTGTCCCCAAAAGTCTATCCTTCACGGATATGTCTACTTTCCTCAGTTCCCCAATATTTCCCAACAATGATTTGCACAGTACTCTGGGCACAACACTAATCAAAACAGGAGGTCACAGATGGAGCCCAGAAGTCGTTTAACACTGCTCCCAGCTATGCAGATAGTACACAGATTGCTTTGGTCCAGTAAATTAAATCATAGCACATAATTTAAAACTGCTATAAGATTTTACCACACTAGCAGATAATAAAATAATAGTGCTCGACAAATACTGGTTAACCTACTACTTGTTTGGAATTTCACGGACTCATGATCCAAACGGCTGCTGCAGAAAAGCACCAAATGAAATTTAAAGTCCTCAGCGGTTCAGTAGCACCCGAGCAAGCAGCTGTTCTGGCAGTTTGCTGCCCTTCCAATTACCTTGCTTTAATTTAAAATGTGGTGGCTGGCAGTCTCTGCAAGCAGGACACAGCTATGTAGGCTCTATCTGTGGCTTTTTCTAGGCCATGGAGGTCCAGGGCCAGTGGAGGGTCTGCGTCTTGCCCGAGTGGGTGGGCAGTCCTGAGGGAAGAAAGGAGCAGATTTTAAGTGGGCGGGGATAGAGGCAGGGCTAAGGTTAACAAAAGAAATGGGAGCGGGGCGGGTACAGGCAGGACAGCAGTGATGCTGGCTAAGAATTAATAATTTAGAGAGGCTGTCCCCAAAAGTCTATCCTTCACGGATATGTCTACTTCCCTCAGTTTCCCAATATTTCCCAACAATGATTTGCATGGTACTCTGGGCACAACAGTAATCAAAACAGGGAGGTCACAGATGGAGCCTAGAAGTACATTTAACACTGTGCCCGCTATGCAGAAAGTCCAGAATTGCTTTGGTCCAGTAAATTAAATCATAGCACATAATTTAAAACTGCTATAAGATTTTACCACACTAGCAGATAATAAAATAATAGTGCTGACTGTTGATTTCTATATGTGAGTTTGAATTCAGGAGCTGAATTTTTTTACGCTTTTAAAGGCATTGTATTTTTCTTAATTTGATTCTTGATGCGTTTATTAAACCATAGTGGTACTACTCCTTTTTATTGTACTTATTACATGGAAACATGTAGTTCCAGTGCCTCATGGACAATATTATTAAATGTGGTTCATACTGGTTCCACATCTAGCCCATCAAGTATCCTGTCCCAACTAATATGTCCCAGTAGATCCTGAAGTTTAGCCAGTCAGTGTTCTTATAATCAGGTATTTTTGTGTTATCATAAATTATTGTCCTTCTGGCAGTATGTGACATGATTAGTTGTAACATCTGATTATGCTCACAGTCCAACACCCTAGTAAGAGCCCATTTGAACTGAAAACTATTACTATCATGGTTACATCTATGCAGCTGTTATTTTTTTCCGGCTTTCTGCTTACCCGCGGCACGCTATGTGGCTGCACCAGTTTTATAGGGTAAGGCAATAGCAGACCACATCCAGAAGATAATTAACAATCTCCTTACTTTCCCATTAGCAGGTTATTTTCCTTACCACCAGAGGCGTCCAGATATTTGTCCCAAATCCCTACTTGCCTCCTCAAACAAAATCTTGCAAATAAACTCTGCATAGTGTGTTTCTGCCATAACTACTTAAACCAAGATCTAATATAGTCTTACAGATGTCTAGCCATACTTTCTACATACTCACCCATACAAATGGCCTTCTCATTAAAAGCTACATGACTGTAAATCCACGTGTAGTATTCTTACTAATTTCTATTTTTGCCACCCTCAGCTGGCTCATGTCACTTTACTGTCTACTTTCCATGCCCCATCATTTCACCTATCCTAAGAACTCTAGACTCTCTAACATGCCAATGCTACCTCATATGCACCTTAGCCACCCTCACCACTTCTGGTCCCTTATAAGTTCATCTACCACTTAGCCTACACTCTGCATAAATCCACATGCTGCAACCTCACTTTGTCTACCCCTTCATCCATCATAAACTGTGGTTCCTGCTACTCCTAGCTTTAATGTTAGCTGGGGATATTGAACTAAACCCAGGCCCATAGTAACTTACCCCACTCTGATACAATCTGAAAGACACCAAGGGCCTCCATTGTTCAACTGAATATTAGGAGCCTTCCTCATAACTTAACGGAACTTGAGGCATGGGCTGCTCAATATAACCCTGATATCCTTTGCCTATCTGAAACCTGGCTCAAACCCTCCACCCCGTTCACCTCTACTCGATCACCAACTACAACATAATCAGGCATGATAGGCCCTCATCTAGGCGTGGAGGTTGCATAGTCATCCTCTATAAATTTCATCTGTTAATATCCCATAATGACTTGCCCACCTCTCTCACTGTGAAGCAATTCATGCAACCTTACAACTTGGCTCTAAGAGATTACACATAGTCTGCACTCACAACCTCCTGGTGGTGGTATCACCGGTCTTGAGGAACTCCTCTCCCAAGTGGACAATACCATCGGTCGAAATGAAGTCCTCATACAGGAGGACATCAATATAAATTGGACTGGTAAATCAAACCAGTCCTCTCCACACTGTGGTACAAAGCCACAACCTTCACCAACAAATCAATGACCCAACAAGGGTCATGGTTCCTGGTCCAGTACACTCATTGACTGGGCCTCACAAATTGCCCTGACAGCATAGTCTGTGCAGGTACTCTTGCAGATGCAATAAGTGATCACTCCTCAATCTACTGCATATGGCGCTCCACTAGTAGACCATCTCCACTGCTGAAACTCATCACCTTTGGCACTCTGGCTAACTTTAACTTAACTCAGTTCATGCATGACCTCGCCATGATAGACTGGGCACCCATCTACACTGCAGCTAATGAACAGACAGCCCTAGACTATTTCCTGGCCCGTTTGGTCCTCTTCAAAACACCCATGCTCCCTACATCACAAGTTGTATCCGTGGAACTAAAACAAAGTGGTTAACTAAAGACCTTCTCGCCCAAATAAAGGCTAGGGACAAAACTTGGCGGCGTTTCAAGGCCTCAGGGCTCCAATCCGACTATAGTGACTACAGGCTACTGAGAAATGCCTGTAAAGGAACATTTGACTAGCAAAAGCTCTTTCTGCAAAGACTTACTCATAAAGCCACAGGTGACTCCAAGAAATTCTGGTCAACTATATAAACCTCCTTAGAGCTTAATCATATAGGCTATTGCAAGTGATATGTTGTTAAATGGCATACACTGCAATAACCGTGACCATCGCCAACCCTTCAATCGCCACTTCTCTGACCTATCTAGCTACCTCACCTCTTTCCCTTCTGGAAACACTGTTCCCACCCACCCCACCCACTGGGGATACTGAACTGCTAGTGCCACATCTTCCGTTCAGGTTCTGGACCATCACAAGAGTTGAAGTTCTAAAGCTGCTACTCTCCATCCCTAACAGCACTATCTCGAGGTCTGATGGTTTGGAACAAAGGCTACTGAAAGCTGTTGCCCCTCTCATAGCTTCCCTAACAAAAGTCTTTAACCTGTCACTATGCCATGGCTCAGTTCCTAATATCTGGAAACAGTTAAAATTATACCCATTCTTAAAAGGGTGATCCTAAAGAAATCACCAATTACTGACCTATAGCTATTCTCTCTGTGTTTAGCAAAATCTTGGAAAAATAAGTCACAACCCAATCCATAGATTATCTTCAGAAGCATAACCTTCTCTCTTGCTCCCAGCATAGTTCCACAGAGGCCACAGCACTTCCACCGCACTTCTAAAACTCGCTAAACGACATCTATGTCTCCATGGACTCGGGCCTCCTGTCGATGCAGTGTTCATTGATTTAACTAAGGCTTTTGACCTGGTTAACCATACCCTTCTCCTTTCAAAACTACTTTCCCTTGGCTTCTGCAGCACAATTGTGGCCTGGGTTTAGTAGCCATCTGTCTGACAGCAAACAGGCTGTAGCTTTCAACTCAGCCATATCTGGACCTCTCATCTGTACACGTTGGCATTCCCCAGGGCTCCATACTTGGCCCTTGCTTTCTCAGTCTTCATTAATGACCTTCTGCTGCTTGCACCAACCTGTTCATCACTGCTTTATGAGGATGATCTTGTTATTTACCACAGTGCAAGAAATATCTTGGACATTAACCATGCTCTTGTCTTGGACTTCTAAGTATTCAATCCTGGTTAACTGAGAGCAACCTTGTTCTCAATACAAGGAAGACACACTCCATGCTCTTTGGCTCCCCTGCCAGACTTAAAGCTAACCAAACTCATTCAAAATATCATGTGCTGATGTTCCCACTGGTTAGCATAAGCTCCTTTAAATGTCTGGGCATTCTTCTTGAAGAATCTATGGATTTTGACCACACATCACCACCACCTGTAAATCTGTCAATGCTAAGATAGGAGGTGCCTACCGACTAGCTATGCCCTCACTCCATCGGCTAGTCTAGCTATGGCTGAGGCTTTCTACTCCCAGCCCTGGCCTATGGCTCAGTCACCTACCTATCTGCCACAAAGTCTGCCCTCCATAAATGGGACACCACCTATAACACTATCTGCCGTCCATATCTCTGCATCTCCATGATACAAACACCATTGCCAGCTCTATGCTGACCTAAAATGGCCCTCCCCTCTGCCCATCGACTCCAGGCCTATGGCTCACTAATTGATGGTATTGCCAGATCAGGCCTCCCCAATCCATCGCCTCTCTGCTTCACTCCCAACCCCTCCCGTGGGCTCAGATCTACTGACCAAACCTCTCTCCAAATCCACAGATACAAAACCAATAGGGGTGCATATGCTTTTTCATACATGGCTCCAAAATACTGGAACTCCATACCTCAAACTATTCATCAAGCTCCCACCCATGCTAGTGTCAAGAAACTTCACTGTGATCATCTGCGTGCTGCTAGCCCTGCATTTGCTTTCCTCCACCTTAGACCATATCTTCTACCTGCCCTCTGCACCCCTAGGCAAACCACTCCACTGACACCTTTCTCCACCTCTCTTATAACCCCCCCATGCTTTCTCTTTACCTTGCCCTCTTCCTCTGCTTCCCACCTCTGCCTTCCCTCTTCTCCCTCTCTACTCTTCTGCAGTCAATGGCAACATAACAACACTTATTGTATGTATGTATATTTGTATATCTGTATATTGTATATGCTTTGTTTCAGCAATGCCTGTTTTTTATGTTTTTTCTGCATTCTTGTTTCTTTTGACCATCCAAACTGTAATGTTAGAACCTTGCTGAACTATGTTTCTCTAACCCCATAGTTAATTGTATTTGATTTCCCTCCTCACTGTGCTCATGTTCTGCATCACATGTATACTCATGTATTGTAAGTTGTATTCTCCTGGTCGTGCCTGAAAATAGGCATTCTTATGGCTAGTGCACCCACCTGGTTACCAAAAGCAAATAAATAAATAATTTATGTGTAGAAATTAAATTTAAGAAAATTAATTCTTCGTGACTCACCGAGTGACAGAATCTGAAGGGCAGCAATGTCAGTAACGTATGTCACACAGTTAATTAATGAACCAACAAGACTAAATGCAAGGAATAGTAGTAACAGTACTCTACTTGACATCATACTAGTGAGTAAACCACATCTATTCATAGCGCTGGAGTGCTCCTATGCGACATAAGTGACCACTGCCCCGCCGCCAGAGGTAAGATCCAACAGCATTAAAACAGATCCTGCAAAATTCCTCATGAAGAGATCCAAGAAAACATCAATATTGAAGGATATCTGCATGATCTAGCCTACTCTCCACACTGGCAAACGTTCTATCTTGCACATTCTGTAGAAAAGCTCAGCAGATGCTAAATAGCATTATATTAAATGCCCTTAACACCCATGCCCCAATCTCTAGTATCCGAATAAAAACAAATCCTATCGCTGGTTTTCAGCTGACCTCAAAGCTGCACTGCTGAGAGAGATAAACTTTGGAAAGTAGCAAGAAAAACTAAGAATATCATGGACTGGATGATCTTTAGGAAAGCCAGGAATAAATGCACTAGGAAAGTTAGGGATGCAAAGGCTGCCTACTACCTGGCCCAGCTCGACTCCTCCTACCATAATACTGCTAGATTTTGGGGCACCATCAAGGGTATGATGGGCCAGGATGTTAACAACCCCCTTCCAACCCATTTACACAGTAACTATGGCCCCATTACTGGCACATTGGAAATCCTGGATGCATTCAACAACCACTTCACAACAGCTGGCCTTGCCTTTGACTCCACCCCAGCTAACCTATTAAGGGATCATTTAAGCTCCCACTATACTGGTGAACAAAGAGTTGACTCCTCCTTTAGCTTCAAACCTATACTATTGAAACAAGTTGAGGATCTATTATGGCATCTAGATACCAAAAAGTGCAGGAGCAGATCTTCTGAACCCATTCTTTCTAAAGATTGCATGTCATGTGCTTGCAGTCCCCTAACTCACCTCTTTAACCTTTCCTAAACTCTGGCTCTATTCCCACACTGTGGAAGACATAGCCAGTGGTCCCCTTCTAAAATCAGGGGACCCTATGGATCTTAATAACTACAGGCCCATTTCTATCCTACCTGTGTTATCCAACATGCTGGAGAAATTAGTGAGTATTCAGTTAAGGAATATCTGGACAATGCTAATCTATTAAATCCAGCTCAATCTGGATTCAGGACCAAGCATAGCACTATCACTGCATTAGCCAAGGTCACCAATGATTGGCAAACTGAACTGGATAAAAGAACAATGTCTGTGCAGTATTCCTGGACCAGAGCAAAGCATTCGACACTGTGGACCATGAGCTGCTACTCTCATCCCTACACTCCATTGGCCTAGATCCATCCTCCATTAAGTGGTTCAGATGCTACCTCTCCGGTAGATCACAGCAGGTAAAAGCTGGAGGTGACCTCTCCCCATTAAGACCACTGTCAAGAGGAGTCCCCCAGGCTCTATTCTGGGTCCTATCCTTTTGCCATTTATATAAATAAAATTGATTCAACCCTTACCAAGTCCTCAGTACATCTCTTTGCTGATGACACTGTACTGTATGTCAACAACCCTTCACCTAAAGTTGCTCATGAAATCCTACAAGCAGAATTTTCCCTGTTACAACATCAGCTTCTAGAAAAAGCTTCTGCTAAATGCAAAGAAAACCAAAGTAATGATGTTCACAACTCAAACTCCGCCAACACATCCTCTTCAATCAGTCTCCCCAGATATGCACTATACTTGGAAAATCTGGAGTATGTTGAAAATTTCAAATACCTAGGTGTGTGGATTGACAACAGACTTGACTTTACTCAGCATCTAGAACAACTGCTGAAAAAGCTCGCCTAAAGGCTTGGCCTCCTCTACAGATTAAAACCCTTCCTTAATAGAGATTCAAAGATGAGATTAGTCCAGGCCATCTTTCTATCAGTCATTGACTATGCAGACTTCCTCTATAGTCACTGCTCCACTCTACCTTCAAAAGTTGGATACCTTATACCATAGAGCAATAAGGTTCATTACAGACCTGCCATATAATACTCACCATTGTTCTCTCTATGATTCAGTTGGATGGGTTTCCCTTCATGTCAGGAGGAGCAGAAATGCAGCTCTATGGATCTACAGAGCTTTATCAAAAAACTCCCAAGCTATATCCTGGACTGCTTTCAACCTGACCACTCCCAGCTCCTATGCCCTAAGAAGCAACAATATCATCCTGCTCAAATTGCCCAAAGTCAACACCAAAAATAGGGAGGGCAGCAATCAGCTACTCTCTAGCCATAGCATGGAACACCCTAAAAATCCCTAAACTGTCCATTATCATTCCATTTACATCCTTCAAAGCACTGTACAGCCTTCTTCACAGAGAAATGCAGTTGCTACCGCTAGAGATAGAATAGTCATCCCACAAAACCTTATTCCAATCACATATGGCATATTCCTTCCAGGCAGACACCGCAGTATATGGCACCAATATTCCTTCACCATCCTTGTACTCATTATATGAGTGACTGTCATGGTCTCATTGTGATATATATGTATTGTACATATTGTAGATGTTAGTTTAACTTTCTCTGCCAAGCTTTAACATGTAGTTCTCTGTATATTATTGTGTTCTAAATAACATTTTCTTGTTTCTGTATGTATAACTGTCTCATAAGTATGTGATGTAATTGCTGTGCACCAACTCGAACCTTGACCTTATCAGGTCCATCTTGTAAATGAGCCTTGCTCAATGATGATCGCCTGAATAAATAAAGATTTGATTGATTGATTTGATTGATTGATTGTATGTGTGATGTACCCTTTTTTAGCCTACTTAATCTCAGCCCCAGGTATGGCACCTAGGAACCGGCTTCAGTACAGGAGAAACCATTGGTCTACAGCCACTGGTACAGGACACCTTTGGCTGTGCATCGTGGCTGTCAGGCCCTGATTGGCTGCAGCACAGGTTGACTCTCCAGGCGGATTTTTTGAATGGCCTCGGCTGAAAGGAAAGATCCAGCCAGCATTGCTTTCTTAGCCACCTTCCGATCGAGGTTTTTTGGGCCCCGGTCCCCTCCCTAGGCCACCTTAAATACACGTATGCCCTGCCCACCTCTATTGAAAGACATTTCCATTGGACAGGTCTCTGGCTGCTTGCTACACAATACTCTTAGTGAGGCAATAACCATTTCTTCCTCATCCAGCTCCCTCCAATGGGCGCCCATATTAATCTCTTGTCCATAATACTCATGTATTGAGGCTGCTCTTACCTAGATTAGTGCTCCCAGCTTGAAAGATTAAACTTAGTAAAGCATGTCTTTCATACATCAACGAGGGCTTTCTTAGCATCTCCCTGCCTTTCCCATACTCCTATCAAACAACCATGCCCTCCCTATGACCACTAGTCTGTTGCTGTTCTACTCTCTCTGATCTGTTCCTACTTGATTGAAACATCAAGGATAAGGCTACCTGCTTCACCCTCTCCTCCTTGTCCCTCTCTCACCCCCATGTCACTCTACACATCACACTCCAGGCACATCCACCCTTAACTACAGATATCCAGCAATTACCTTGCATGCAAAACAACCGATGTGTGCAACGGTCTCAGAATCAACATAAGTCTCAGTTTATACATCCACCTGTTATCTGGTCTCAACTATGCCTTCTCATGCACTCTGGCAACATCGAATTAAACCCTGGATCTGGTAAGAAGGTCCTGCACCACCGCCAATCTCCTTGTCCCACATGGATGGAGATAAAAGATTTAAGTTAACCACATGAACATCCAAAGTGTCAGAAGGAAAATGGCTGAACTTGAAGGCTTGGCTCAGCTATACAAGCCAGATGTTCTTTGCCTAACAGAAACCTGCTTAAAACCCTTCTATTCCTTATGAAGTTGCTTTCCGGGCTACTCCTCTTACCGCAGTGATAGACCCAGAAAGAAAGGAGGGGGTGTACTGATATACACCAGGACTGGACTGGTTGTCAATGAACTCACTGACATAACCATTGACCCAAACATTGATCATCTATTCTCATCACAATCACCCTTGGTCAAACCATATAGT
Source organism: Neoceratodus forsteri (assembly GCA_016271365.2). Taxonomy (NCBI): domain Eukaryota; kingdom Metazoa; phylum Chordata; order Ceratodontiformes; family Ceratodontidae; genus Neoceratodus; species Neoceratodus forsteri. Next base: position 103,380,196 of record JADMNL010000031.1, on the reverse strand, counting down.
TCAACATTGGGTGTATCTAGCTACCCCCAAACTTGCTCCTACCTCCTGCATTGAACTCTTTGCCAGTCTAGACACCCTCCATCAGACTGACACTATAATCTGTGGTGACTTCAATCTTGACTGGCATGGCCCTAAAATGCTCTCTACCTAGCGGCTACATTGGATACTAAATTAGAACAACTTATCAGCCAGCCAACCAGACTAAATATGAAATCTGGGAACCACACTACCTTCTACTAGGCATGTAACAAACAACAGGTCACACATCAGGGTTATGGGCATCCTCCTTGATGTTCTAAGTGATCATTCCTGACTTTTTGTATCTGGAAAACGACTTCTTCCCCTCCGAGAATTTTTTAAACCGGAGACCTAACTTATTTCAACACTTGAATTTATACATAGTCTTGCATCCTCTGATTGGTCACCTATCATCACCCTTCCTGACATCAGTTTGGTCTACACTATTTAATCAATACTTTCACCTCCATCCTGACCACCAAGCCCCTTCAAGCTGGAGAAGGGCTAAAGGAATTCACTCCCCTGGCTCTCCCAGGAGCTTCAGCTCCTAATGCACTCAGAGACAAAGCATGGAGTTCTTATAAAAAGTCTGGACTCCTTACTGACTGGAATTCCTACCAGCAATTGCGTATGTTTGCAAAGCTAAAGTAACTAAATCCAAGCAGCTCTATCTCCAGTCACTACAAACTAGCAACCTTGGCAACCCTAAACACTTCTGGAAGCAAATTAACACCTCCTAAAGGGCCATGATCAGACAAACCCTCAGACCATGATCCTGAAGGGCATTGAATTTTCCTCGCCTCCTGAGATCGCTGCAGGAATAAATTCTTTCTTCACCTACCTCGATGTCTACAAAGTAGGTCTCCATTGCCAGCCCCACGTCAAAATCTCCCTCTACTGAAACTCACCACCCCCTTCACCAAAAATTATCTCTCATAAAGAAGTCCTTAAGCTCTTATGGGCCTCAATCTGATAACTCCCTGGCTTTGACACCCCTGCCTCCAGATTCCTTAGGCTTGGAACTCCACGTTGGCTCAAACAATTGCCCTGTTGATAAATGGGTCATTCACTACTCACACTATCCTGGACAAATGGAAAACTATCACTGTTGTCCCTGTTCACAAAAACAGGCCCAACTATCTTATGTCGAAAACTACAGACCTAACTTTCCATCTTAGCCCTATAGCAAAAATCCAAGAAAGAATCCAATACATAACCTGTACTCCTTCCCTTGAACAGACAAACACCCTAACAAAACATCAACATGGCTTCAGGAAATCACACAGCACCAAATCGGCTGTACTGAAGGTCACCTCTGACATTTTTCATGTTATGGACCATGGCAATGCCACAGGAGCTGTCTTCATTGCCCTCACAAAGCGCCTTTGACCTTGTTAATCACACCCTCTTAATCTCAAAGCTACAATCATTAGGTCTTGATTCCACTCCCTCTCCTGGAACTACCTATCAACCATTTCCAGTGTGTCAAATGGGCTGGGGCCCTCTCCTCACTATCCCCAATCATGGACAGGGGTCCCCTAAGGATCTATTCTTGGGCCCCTACTCTTCTTCATCTTTATAAATGACCTGTCCCAAAATTTGTGGGGAAGATCTATCCAGCTATATGCTGATGATGCCATCTTATGCCGACATGGCTCAGATGTCTCTCCATTAGTGCCAATCTGGAGAATGACTTCCTGCAACTGGAAGACTGGTTCAAAAGAGAACTAGCTGGTACTCAATACGAAGAAAACTAAGTCCATGCTGTTTCACCATACATCTTTTGACGTAACCTCCTAGCCTTCTTTGCTTATCAATACATCCTCGGTAAACCTCTCAAGGAGTGGCATCTTTCAAATACCTGGGTATGACTCTTGGATGAACACTTATCCTTCGACACTCATGTTAAAACATTATCAAAGCTACTAATATGAAACTGCCTCCTTCATTGTATTGTACCTCCCCTTACCTCACCCTCTGTGCTAGGAAGATTATCTCCATGGCTACATTGTTCCCTGCCTTATTCTATGGTGCACTCATAATTCATTCAGTCAGAATCACCACCCTGTCCAAAATCAAGCAGGCCTACCTTAAGATTGCTCGCTTCGCTGGCTGCTCCAGCTCAGGCACACTGTGACATTCTCAAATCCTTGGCTGGCCGTCCTTGAGCCAAGAATGGACTTACCTGCACACACTGTGCCATGTTTAAATTTACCCCCGTCCCCCCACCTATTCTGTCTGGGCTGCTCACCCAGAAATCCTTCTCAGGACCCTTCATCACTCCCACCTCCCTACTGTGACACTTCCAAAAGCTCGCCTAGCCAGTGGCAGGTGATCTTTCACTTCCTCTGCTCCCCAAAATGGAATACCATCCCATAGCCTACTCTCCTGTGTGTCTCTTCCCTTGTTTAAAAGAATCTACAAGAAATCTTTCCTCCCCAACCTGCCGTGGCAAATGTACCTAACATCCTCTGTCTACCTCTACACACCACTCACCAGCACTTTGCATCTCTTTATCTCTCCACAGTCCTTGTGCTCTCCTGTCTCTATATCTGCTATCTCCACACACACACACACACACACACACCACTCCCTGGTTCTCCTATTCTTCTACTAATACCTTCCTCCACTTGCTTCTTCCGTCTACCTTCTATCTCTCACACCCCCTAACTCTGGCTTTCCTATCTCTCTAAATCCTTCCTTGCTCCCTCCTTTAACCCTCTAATATATTCTTGTAAATATGTAATTATGTAAAACTTTGTAGTACTAACTCTGGTGTATATTATGTTGTTGCAATAATGTACACTAGGCATAGTGTATGATGTTCTGTTGACTGTGCAAAAACACTGCATGATCTTAGTGGTCTCCAGCTTCCATCACAGTGATCCCAAGCCCCATCAAAGACTTATCAACCTTGGACATTCCCAGACCACCCTGGTGTCACCAGACTGAAGTCGTAGACACAATCTTCCTGCTCATGATTTGCATCTGTAGCTTCATATACAACTACATGTATTGTTTTTCTGCCACTGACTGTACTCATTCTATTTCATTGTTGTTCCTAATTGTATAGTGTACCTAGTTTGGAATAGTTTTCCAGGTCGCCCTGAAAAGGGACATGCTTGTCTCAGTGGGCTTACCGATTATCAAAATTCATAAATAAATAAATTAAATTAAATAAATAAGTATATGAAAGGCATATTTTAAATACTTATTCTTCCGTTGCTCCAAAACTGCTTTTTAATGACAATCAGATATGCATCCTTAACTTCCTTGGAAGCCTTTCCTTAAAGGTGCAGTAGCATCATTGCACTCTTTCCAACCGCCACCGTATCTGAGCCAAGTTACATAATAGCCAGAATGCACAGAAGCTCCATGGTGCAAAACTATTGCTCGACTGTGAAAATGCGAATGTCCAAACATAATTCTACCTGCAGTAAAAGTCAGTTATTGGTGTCACTACTTTGATTCCACACAGGTCAAATTGTTGGAGTATCTCACAAGGTAGTTTGCAGAACAGGTCAGTCTTAATGATCGGGTACTGTTCTTGCCACCGTATGCACTCCAGCCAGATTTATCATTACTAAACAACTGTCTGAATTTGATGGATGATTCATGTGGGACATAAAGAAATCCACAGTATGTCATCAGTCACTTCTCTGTCAATATTTTCACGGAAAGACAAACATATCCACAGATATATTTTAGTGTGAATACCGCCTTACTGGAATTCCATCTTCTTCCAATGAGTTGATGGTGATTGCCGTCATCAACTCTGTTACTGCCTGCTGAACATTGTCAGCAAATGTGCTATGCTGGTCATAAGATGCCACAGCATGAATGTAGCGTGTCAATGACTGCACAGTATTGTTTGCTGTCAACTGACAGTTACCACTTGCTTCAGTGAATCTGTCAGAACTATTGATTTTGAAGTAGTTATTGTAGCAACAAATGCAGGCAAATGTAGGAATACTTGCATTGCAGAATTAGCATAACAATTAACTCATAGTACTGTTGTCAAATGACACCATTGCAGTTAGACCAATTGTTTTTTAGCTGGATGTGATCTGGTATAATCAGCCACAGCAGATTGCTTATCACCTCTTAAAGTGGAATAATCATGTACAGTAGACTTCTTTCTCTTTAATTTCTGTGAGATCTCAGAAGACACATCTCGCATGAATACATAATTCATCAGTGAAATCAAAGACCTGCTGGGTTGATACAAAATGCGCAGGCAATTGTTCTCTATGGTGCACTTTTTCTCAGCATGAATTTTATTATGTGCAACATTGATAATGTACAATCCAGCTAAAGGTCTGATGTGTGGCATACCAATGTAGCTTACACCATCTTTGAAGATAGTATTCCTGGCCTAGGTTGATCATCACAACATCTAAACTCAAACCTTGTGACTTGTGAATGGACACTGCATATGCAACAGAGTGGGAGCTATTTTTGTGTTACATAAATGTCTTTCACAAGCTGAAATTTTATTGCAGCATCTGTCAATGCCTTGTGGGTAATCAAGGCTGTCAAATTTTACCATAACTATTTCAATAAACATTCTCTGAACATTGTATTGAAAGTCATTATGTGCCCCATGACACTACTGACCAATCCACGATCCACATCAAGACTGTGATGTAGCATCACGCATGCATTTTACAGACTGTAAGAATTGACTCTAGATCAGCTGGTCTTGACACATTTACATTCAATTCTTTTAGATGGTCAATCACCTTTGAGATCATTATCAGGCTTAGACAAACACCATCAATTAAATCAACCGATGATAGTGTGAGGATTGTTGCTGTCTCATAAGCATTATTTGACTTGAACTGTGCACACTGTTTAAGCCACAGCATCAAACACACAATCTGTGTCCCATCACAGCATAGTTTGCCAAACACATCATATTTCAGACCTGGAACTCTGGCCTTTGCCTATCACACGTGTTTTCAGTATTGAAGCATTGGAACCTGACATGTTTCCAAATCATGCCTTATCAAGTAAAGCCTTGTACTGTTGATCCCCACTCTGATGCATATTCTGAAATAGTTCAGCATAGGTGAAGAACTCACATAGGTTTATTCCACCAATGCACCTGATAGTTTTTCTAGCTTCCCCAGCAGTAAGGCTAAAAGATATGCTTCCCATTCATGGGTACAAGTTGAAGTAGGTCACCAACACAACAATGTTTATGCCTCCAAAGATAACGTCATTGTGTGCACCAACAATCTCTGTAGAACATAGTGCTACCACCTGTAGTGCTGATATACCATGTTTGGGAGCGAACGCTGTGCATCAGAGTGTTGGCTGAGGGGAGGTAGGATGAGCATTCCATGGACAGCACTCCTCTTTCGGGGAGGAGGAGAGTTGTGGCTTCCTGGCATGCCAGAGTCACCCAGTGGAGACTGGGTGTGCAACAGCCAGGGCCACCATTCAGTGGGCAGAGGCAACAGCGGATGTCTGTGGGTCAGGTGCGGGAATGCGCATGACCCGTGCTGATGTTATTACACATCCGTGCCTCCTGAGAGAAATCTAAGGAAAAACTGTGGCAGAGTCCAGGCACTGAAGAGAGGGTACATCCCCACCTGTAGCCCAAGAGATAAAGAGAATTGAAAATAAAATATCCTGCAGATGTAGGAGAATGGAGGCAAGCATCACATTGGAGACTGTACTGATCTTATCAGTAATCAAGAGTTCCATTTTGTCAAACATACTGTGTACGTTACTTCCAACTTCAAAAGACAATGTGTGGCATTCATCAGTTTTTCTGTGTTCAACAGGCAGTATAAAAACATGGTGTAGAGTCAGTCCACCTCTATTATATACTGCAAGTCCAGTCTGAGCAGTCACAACTGTAAACATTGGTACTCCAGTATGTTTCTTACGTTAGCATCAACTGCTTCTATTAGAAAACATGTTCCTGTGCCAGCTGAACCACTCACAAACATACCTAGTGGCTTGTATTTGTCACAACAGCATTTGGTTATTTTATGATGCTGAATATCATGCTGAATGGCATACGTCATGACAGTATATACACATTGCTGCTGTTGATTTCACTGCTGTTCAATGACAGAGATGTCAACATCAGATGGGCATGCCTCTTCCTTGGCTGTCTCAACCTCTGACATCAGTACAGTGGGATCATTCATCAGAAGAGGAGCTCCCAGTGACCTTCTCCTCTGGATCGCAGTTGTCCTGAGAATTCACTGGAGTGTCTTTTTCAGTTATTCACTTGCTTTTGTTGCTGTTCTTTCTCTAACTGTGATATTTTTATATGCATCAGAACTTTTTGTTTTGAAAGTCTTATAGCTCAAATTGAACTGTTTCTCATATGTTCAGATGCACCTTTCGATGAGCTTTCATGTCTCCATTGCTTGAACAGGAAAAGCAGAGCAAAATAGTAACTCGCTCTTTTCACTGGAGATTTCAGAGCCAGTTTGTAATGGTCAATCAACCAAAGCATGTGTCTTTGACCAGACTCCTTGGACACCTGTAACTTGGAAGATATCCTTTGCTGGGTTAGACTTGACTCCAACTTTATAGTCACACCATTGGGCAACTTCAAAGAGACACATGTTCTCCATCATATTGTTTTGCTATGAATAATATGTATGAAGCAAATTGTTTTTCAGAATGTTTGTTTACACTGAGCCATCAGCACTCCAAAATTCCTTTAGGGCATTCCACTGACAGAGCTCCTAGGGACCTCACGCTGAGCTACCAGCACTCCAAAAATTCCTTTAGGGCATTCCACTGACAGAGACCCTAGGGAGCTCACGCTGAGCCACCAGCACTCCAAAATTCCTTTAGGGCATTCCACTGACAGAGCTCCTAGGGACCTCATGCTGAGTTATCAGCACTCAAAAATTCCTTTAGGGCATTCCACTGACAGAGCTCCTAGGGACCTCACTGAGCCACCAGCACTCCAAAATTCCTTTAAGGCATTCCACCCACAGAACTGCTGGAACCTCCACGCTGAGCTACCAGCACTCCAAAAGTTCCTTTTAGGGCATTCCATCCACGAAGATGCTGGGGACCTCATGCTGAGCTACCAGCAGTCAAAAATTCCTTTAGGGCATTCCACCCACAGAGCTGCTGGGAACCTCATGTTGAGCTACCAGCACTCCAAAATTCCTTTAGGGCATTCCATCCAAGTGGAGCTGCTGGGGACCTCATGTTGAGTTACCAGCACTCCAAAAATTCCTTTAGGGCATTCCATCCATGGGCTGCTGGAGACCTCATGCTGAGCTACCAGCACTCCAAAAAATTCCTTTAGGGCATTCCATCCATGGAGCTGCTGTAGACCTCATGCTGAGCTACCAGCACTCCAAAAATTCCTTTAGGGCATTCCATCCATGGAGCTGCTGGGGATCTCATGCCGGGCTACCAGCACTCCAAAAATTCCTTTAGGGCATTCCACCAACAGAGCTGCTGGGGACCTCACACTGAGCTACCAGCACTCCAAAATTTTCTTTAGGGCATTCCACCCATGGAGCTGCTGGGACCTCACACTGAGCTACCAGGCAACACTCTAAAAATTCCTTTAGGGCATTCCACACACAGAGCTGCTGGGGACCTCATGCTGAGCTACCAGCATTCCAAAAATTTTCTTTAGGGCATTCCATCCACAGAGCTGCTGGGGACCTCATACTGAGCTATCAGCACTCCAAAATTCCTTTAGGGCATTCCACCCACGGAGCTACTGGAGACCTCATGCTGAGCTACCAGCACTCCAAAATTCCTTTAGGGCATTCCACTGACAGAGCTCCTAGGGACTCACACTGAGCTATCAGCACTCCAAAAAATTCCTTTAGGGCATCCCACTCATAGAGCTGCTGGGGATCTCACGTTGAGCTACCAGCACTCCAAAAATTCCTTTAGGGCATTCCACCAACAGAGCTGCTGGGGACCTCACACTGAGCTACCAGCACTCCAAAATTTCCTTTAGGTATTTCACCCATGGAGCTGCTGGGGACCTCACGCTGAGCTACCAGCACTCAAATATTCCTTTGGAGGCATTCCATCCACAGAGCTGCTGGAGACCTCACAGCTGAGCTACCAGCACTCCAAAATTTCCTTTAGGGCATTCCACCCGCAGAGCTGCCTGGGGACCTCACTCTGAGCTACCAGCACTCCAAAAAATTTAGGGCATTCCACTCATGGAGCTGCTGGGGACCTCACACTGAGCTACCAGGTATGAACAAATGCTAGCAAGACACTTACCTTGCTTCTGGCTGGATTCAAATTTGCGCCTTTTCTGAATGCCATGTAACTGCTTATGCTTGATTCTTTGTCCGAAACCTGAACCTGAACAGCAGGGCTTTCTTACTCGGTACTACGGCTTGCTTTCCCTAGTACTAAAGGGCTAGATAATAATTTGGAACTTGCTAGTTTCAGTGCTGCTCCAACCCAGACTGAAAGCGAAGCAGACACTTTCTGAGCCCGATTTAAACCACTAGCAGAGCCACCATGCTGCTCCTCTTTCTCCTCGGAGGCTTTATTGAATTCCCTGGCACTAGAAAGGTAAGTTGAACACTAAATAGTCACTGCAGCAAGCACATTTTTTTTTTATCTAGTTATAGCCATGGGTATCCCTCAATGCAGTTCTGAATTGATATAGTGTGAACAGTAGTTCACAGCTTTTACAAAATATTTATACCAGTTCTGTTTAGAAGCAAAGCTAACAGCAGTTTCTGCATTTACAATTTATTTAACACAGTCTGTAATTTAAATATTAACTGCAATGTTGAGCAAAGCCCTGATCTGACCTGATAGCAAAGCTGTACTTTATCTGCACTTTTACTATAGCTCCATATCTGATATCTCTAACTTCCTCCCTTCTCTATCAATTTCTCTTCTCATTAACCTATTCCCAAATGCTATCAAACCCCTCTCCTGCTGCACCCCTCTGCTGCCTCCTCCTACTCCTACTGTAACATGATTTCTTATTCATCGATCTCGCCCTGCTACCACCAGTTGCTGTTGCATTCCCCACCACCACCTGTTTGATTTCTCCCCACTGTACTCAAAAAATTCCTTCAGGGCATTCCACCGATGGAGCTGCTGGGGACCTCACTCTGAGCTACCAGCACTCCAAAAATTCCTTTGGGCATTCCACCCATGGGTTGCTGAGGACCTCATGCTGAGCTACCAGCACTCAAAAAATTCCTTAGGGCATTCTGCCCACGGAGCTGTTCAGGACCTCATGCTGAGCTACCAGCACTCCAAAAATTCCTACGGCATTCCACCCACTAAGCTGCTGGCGAACTCATGCTGAGCTAGCAGCACTCCAAAGTCCTTTGGAGCATTCCACCCACGGTGCTGCTGGGGACCTCACACTGAGCTACCAGGTATGAACAAATGCTAGCAGGACACTTGCCTGACTCCTGGCTGGATTCAAATTTGGTGCCTTTTCTGAATGCCCTGTAACTTGGCTTTATGCTTGATTCTTTGTCGAAACCTGAACCTGAACAGCAGGCCTTTTTACTCGGTACTACGACACTTCCCTAAGTACTAAAGGGCTGAATAATAATTTGGAACTTGCTAGTTTCAGTGCTGCTCCAACCCAGGTTGAAAAGCAAAGCAGACACTTTCTGAGCCGATTTAAACCACTAGCAGAGCCACCCATGCTGCTCCTCTTTCTCCTCAGAGGCTTTATTGAATTCCTGGCACTAGAAAGCTAAGTTGATCACTAAATAGTCACTGCAGCAAGCACATTTTTATTTTTATTTAGTTATAGCCATGGGTATCCCCTCACTGCAGTTCTGAATTGACATAGTGAACAGTAGTTCTGAGTTTTTACAAAAATATTTATACCAGTTCTGTTTAGAAGTAAAGCTAACAGCAGTTTCTGTATTTTACAATTTATTTAACACAGTCTGTAATTTAAATATTAACTGCAATGTTGAGCAAAGCCCTGATATGACCTGATAGCAAAGCTGTACTTTATCTGCACTTTTACTATAGCTTACCATATCTGATATCTCTAACTTCCTCCTGTTCTCTATCAAATTTCTCTACTCTCATTAACCTATTCCCAAATGCTATCTAACCCCTCTCCTGATACACCCCTCTGCTGCCTCCTACTACTCCTCCACCCCTACTGTAACATGATTTCTTATTCATCGATCTCGCCCCTGCTACCACCAGTTGCTCTTCATTCCCCCCACCTCCTATTTATTCTCCCCACAGCACTCCAAAAATTTCCTTTAGGGGCATTCCACCCACAGAGCTGCTGGGGACCTCACTCTGAGCTACCAGCACTCCAAAAATTCCTTTAGGCATTCCACTCATGGAGCTGCTGGGGACCTCACACTGAGCTACCAGGTATGAACAAATGCTAGCAAGACACTTACCTTGCTTCTGGCTGGATTCAAATTTGGCGCCTTTTCTGAATGCCATGTAACTGGCTTTATGTTGATTCTTTGTCCGAAACCTGAACCTGAACAGCAGGGCTTTCTTACTCAGTACTACGGCTTGCTTTCCCTAGTACTAAAGGGCTAGATAATAATTTGGAACTTGCTAGTTTCAGTGCTGCTCCAACCCAGACTGGCGAAGCAGACACTTTCTGAGCCCGATTTAACCACTAGCAGAGCCACCATGCTGCTCCTCTTTCTCCCTCGGAGGCTTTATTGAATTCCTGGCACTAGAAAGGTAAGTTGAACACTAAATAGTCACTGCAGCAAGCACATTTTTTTTTTTATCTAGTTATAGCCATGGGTATCCCTCAATGCAGTTCTGAATTGATATAGTGTGAACAGTAGTTCACAGCTTTTACCAAAATATTTATACCAGTTCTGTTTAGAAGCAAAGCTAACAGCAGTTTCTGCATTTTACAATTTATTAACACAGTCTGTAATTTAAATATTAACTGCAATGTTGAGCAAAGCCCTGATCTGACCTGATAGCAAAGCTGTACTTTATCTGCACTTTTACTATAGCTACCATATCTGATATCTCTAACTTCCTCCCTTCTCTATCAATTTCTCTACTCTCATTAACCTATTCCCAAATGCTATCAAACCCCTCCTGCTGCCCCTCTGCTGCCTCCTACTACTCCTACTGTAACATGATTTCTTATTCCGATCTCGCCCTGCTACCACCAGTTGCTGTTGCATTCCCCCACCACCACCTGTTTATTTCTCCCACTGTACTCCAAAAATTCCTTCAGGGTATTCCACCGATGGAGCTGCTGGGGACCTCACTCTGAGCTACCAGCACTCCAAAAATTCCTTTGAGCATTCACCCATGGGTTGCTGAGGACCTCATGCTGAGCTACCAGCACTCAAAAAATTCCTTAGGGCATTCTGCCCACGGAGCTGTTCAGGACCTCATGCTGAGCTACCAGCACTCCAAAAATTCCTACGGCATTCCACCCACTAAGCTGCTGGCGAACTCATGCTGAGCTAGCAGCCTCCAAAGTCCTTTGGAGCATTCCACCTTACGGTGCTGCTGGGGACCTCACACTGAGCTACCAGGTATGAACAAATGCTAGCAGGACACTTGCCTGACTCCTGGCTGGATTCAAATTTGGTGCCTTTTCTGAATGCCCTGTAACTTGGCTTTATGCTTGATTCTTTGTCGAAACCTGAACCTGAACAGCAGGCCTTTTTACTCGGTACTACGACACTTCCCTAATTACTAAAGGGCTGAATAATTTGGAACTTGCTAGTTTCAGTGCTGCTCCAACCCAGGTTGAAAAGCGAAGCAGACACTTTCTGAGCCGATTTAAACCACTAGCAGAGCCACCCATGCTGCTCCTCTTTCTCCTCAGAGGCTTTATTGAATTCCTGGCACTAGAAAGCTAAGTTGATCACTAAATAGTCACTGCAGCAAGCACATTTTTATTTTTTATTTAGTTATAGCCATGGGTATCCCTCACTGCAGTTCTGAATTGACATAGCGTGAACAGTAGTTCTGAGTTTTTACAAAAATATTTATACCAGTTCTGTTTAGAAGTAAAGCTAACAGCAGTTTCTGTATTTTACAATTTATTTAACACAGTCTGTAATTTAAATATTAACTGCAATGTTGAGCAAAGCCCTGATATGACCTGATAGCAAAGCTGTACTTTATCTGCACTTTTACTATAGCTTACCATATCTGATATCTCTAACTTCCTCCTGTTCTCTATCAAATTTCTCTACTCTCATTAACCTATTCCCAAATGCTATCTAACCCCTCTCCTGATTCACCCCCTCTGCTGCCTCCTACTACTCCTACTCCTACTGTAACATGATTTCTTATTCATCGATCTCGCCCCTGCTACCACCAGTTGCTCTTCCATTCCCCCACCTCCTATTTATTTCTCAACACAGCACTCCAAAATTCCTTTAGGGCATTCCACCCATGGAGCTGCGGGGACCTCACGCTGAGCTACCAGCACTCTTAAATTCCTTTGGGCATTCCCCCTGCGGAGCTGCTGGGGACTTCATGCTGAGCTACCAGCACTCAAAAAAATTCCTTTAGGGTATTCCACCCACAGAGCTGCTGGGGACTTCATGCTGAGCTACCAGCACTACAAAATTCTTTAGGGTATTCCACCCACAGAGCTGCTGGGGACCTCATGCTGAGCTACCAGGTATGAACAAATGCTAGCAGGACACTTGCCTGGCTTCTGACTGGATTCAAATTTGGTGCCTTTTCTGAATGCCCTGCAACTCGGCTCTGTGCTTGATTCGTTGTCCAAACCTGAACCTGAACAGCAGGCCTTTTTCTTGGTACTACGGCTTGCTTTCCCTAGTACTAAAGGGCTAGATAATAATTTAGAACTTACTAGTTTCAGTGCTGCTCCAACCCAGATTTAAAAGTGAAGCAGACACTTTCTGAGCCCAATTTAAACTGCTAGCAAAAACCACACCATGCTGCTCCTCTTCTCCTCGGAGTGTTCCCGCAGGCACTAAGTGGCTGCTCCCACCCACCCCAATACCCCTGCCACCCTTAGCCATCTTTATTTAAATAGGGACAAGTAATCATGTTTGTGGGTTGAACTGAGTTTTCCTGACTGCCTAAATTCTCATTAGCAGATTATCTGATTTCCTCTGCAGGTGTCGCCACTTCCCCTTTCTGCCACTGTAGATATCCAATCTGATTTCATCTTCAATCTCCTATGAAGACTGTTGTTCTACTAATTCCTCTAGCCTCCAGTTTCCCTAGGAATGTTGGCTGCCCTTCTTGCACTGTTTCTGAGTCGGTTCTCTCTCTCTCTCTCTCTCTCTATATATATATATATATATATATATATATATACCCGTTCTTTGATCTCTCACAAGTCCTAACCTTGCCCTCAGATCCTCTTCCCCATCTATGATTTTCCCTTACCTTGCTCCTGCTGTCTTATTTTTGGCTAGTAGCCCTCATTCAGACAATTTTCCACTAAAATGGCTAGATATGTTGTATGTTACCTTGCTTCCATGTTTTTTGCCCTACCGGCCCTCAACTCACTATCCTTTTCACGGGACCTCCGATCTCCTGTCTAGGGCCCCTCCTGTGACTTTATCTACTCTAACTTGCTGGCAGAAAGTGTCTCAATGCCAATTCCCCAGTGTACCTCAGCTATAACCTCCTAGGGTCACTACTAAAGCACATTGTCACAAGAAACTTCACCATCAGCAAAAGTCTCTTGTGCCATTGCACTCGCTATTCTTTCGGTTATCACGTTATCTCTTACCCTAGCTGGTGACATCAAATCCAATCTGGGTCCTTTGGCCAGTCCACACCAAACTCATCCCAGTGCTACTCATCTCCCCACCCCAGGCCTTAGCCTTAACCTTTGCTCACCTTAACATCCGAAGCCTTACTGCCAGCCTCCCTGAACTGGAGGCCTGGGTCCAGGTTAATAACCCTGATATCCTTGTTCTATCTGAAACCTGGTTTGAAACCTACTATTTCAGACCATAGCTGTGCACTGCCAGGCTGAATCATGCACCAGGCAGACCAATCTTCCTCCAAAGAGGGGAGGCCTGGCGTGTACTAAGGCTCATCTGAATGTCTCATTCCAGCTACCCCTCTGAATGATAGTGAGGTATTACACATGCTCCTACTCCTTGGTGGGGCAAAGAAACTGCACATAGTCGGGTATATATACCTCCACATAATAGCAAGCTTGGTCTTGAGGAGCTTACTGCACTGATTTCTGCCTTAACCAATAACAACAAGGTGATCTGTCAGGGTGATTTTAACTTTGACTGGCTTGGACCTAACTCATCCTCCTTGCCTCTACTATCAGCAAGGCCAATCTTTTCAACTCGTCTCTTCCCCACTCAGATATCACAGAATAGCCACTGCCACTTTATGATAGACTGGATCCTCACAAACCGAAAGGACTGTTACTCCCTTGCTAGGGTTCTGCCCGATTCGATCAGTGATCACTGCCCAGTCTACTGTGTGTAAGATGCTTCCCCTTCCTCCACATCCTCCTAAAGTTTTATCATTTGCTAACTTTTCTGATCTTGTTCCTGCAGACTTCCTATATGATCTAAAACTTGTCGACTGGTCTCCCTATTTACTGCCACTGAGATCACCTGGCTACAGACTATTTCAACACAATGTTACTTGCCCTAAAGCACAAGCACATCCCATACTCTACGTTGGGTCCGAGGAGGAGTGACCAAGTGGTTGAAATGCCTTCTTCTGAAACTGCTTAAGCAGCACGACAAACTTTGGTTAAAATGGAAGTCCTCTTCCAGTCAGTATGGCTTTGTCAGATATCATGCCATCGAAAAACCTGCAAGAAGGAAATTTGGGTGGCCAAGAGCGACTACTACCATGGACTCCTTCACTTCTCAGCCACTGACCCCAGGAGATATTGGAACCAGATTAATGAGATCATGGGAATACCAAACCACTGACACCCAAAGACATGCTAATAAATGACTCCCTTTGCAACAATGCCCTCACTATTGCAAATGCCTTCCAACTCACTTTTCACTGAGGGTTCCCAAGATCCCCTCCAACAGCTCAGGGACTCAACCCCATACTGCAACCTCACTGGATGCTCCTCCTGCCCTGGTGCTTCCCCCATCTCATGCCTAGATGTTCTTTGGTTACTACAGTCTATTCCTGCTTATGGCAGCACGGCCAAATGTGTTGAACCTAGGATTCTTAGACTTGGTGACTTGCTCCTAGCTACCCCATTACTCGGCTTTTCAATGTGTCCATCAGCACCTCCATGGTGCCATCAGCCTGGAAATTTGCCAGGATTATACTGGTCTTCAAAAAGGAGACCCTAAAATTCTGTCTAACTGTCGCACCATTGCGTTACTTCCTACCCTTAGCAAGACTCTTGAAAACTGATACACCACCAGATCTTGACCCACTTACAAAATTTTAATCTTCAATTCCCGGTTCAACATGGCTTTCAGGCAGGTCACAGCACCACTACAGCTCTCACCCTATTAACCAGTGAGATTAAGTCCAACATGGATAAAGGTCTACTTACCAGTGGTGTGTTCATTACCTCACCAAAGCTTTTGACCTGGTTAGTCACCCTCTGATCCTGCACAAATTGCATTCTCTCAGTGCTTCTGGTTCCACCATATCCTGGATCAGCAGCTACCTAACTAACTGATCTCAATTTGTCTCCTTCAATAAGGTCCTCTTGTCTTCAGAACCTATCACTTGTGGCATGCTGCAAGGGTCCATATTGGGACCCTTGCTTTTATCCATCTTTGTCAATGATAGTCCCACTTCCTTTAACCACTGTCACTCCATCATGTACGTTAATGACCTGGTACTCTATGCAGCCTCTCGCTCTGTCACTGACCTTAATGCTCACCTGTCATCAGTGTTCCAACTGATTCAAACCCGGCTCTCATCAAACTTCCTAATCCTCAATCTACCTAAGACTCAGGCCACGCTTTCTGGTTCTGCAAGAAAAGTCCATGCCGAGACCCCTAAGCTTTGTGAGCCTTGTCGTGATGGGTCTGCAGTCATGTCCACTGCTCCTTCAGATACCTTGAAGTGACATTGGATCCCGTGACTTCTCTTCCCACATAAATGAGGTATGCAGATCCATCAACTGTCAGTTTGGTGATGTCTACCATGTCGTCACTCCCTCACCCCTGCTGCCAGGATCTCTGTGGCTACAGCTGTCTTGCTCCCTAAGTTACAGTATGCCCTTCCTATCCTTTCTCATGCCAATGCTTGTATTCTTCATAAATGGGACACTACCTACAACAACATCTGTAGATTTGCCCAATCTGCCCTTGCCTTACTCACCACTGCCTTTTGTACTCCTTCCTGCACTGGTTGTCCTCCAAAACTCTGTGCTCCTACTCTCTGGCTGCTTCATTGACTCCATGACTAGAAATTCATGCTCCAACAGTCTTGGGGCTATGTTCACCCTGTGCCTTATTCCCACCCACTGAGGTCCTCAAACTCATTGCTGCTCTCCATCCCACACTGTTCAACAAGAACAGGTGAGCAAGCTTTCTCTCATTTGCCCCTAAATTCTGGGACTCTCGCCTCCCGCTTTAAGTGCTCCATATCTCCTCCTCCTTCAAGACTGCACTTTTCTCCTGCCTTTATGCACTTGATTCCTGTGACTGTACCTAATCTCCCTGGCACTCTGTTCTGCCTCCTTATGCCTAGTACTACTTGGTTTCTGGAAATATGTGTGTATTACCTGGATCATCACCTGTCCCTGCCATCCCTCACGAGGATGGGTACCATCTGTACGTTTTTTTGCTTTGTTTTTAACCCTGAATGTATGCTCCTGACTTCCCCTCTCTCCACTCTCTCAGACTGCTTCATCCTGCATGACCTCTCTCATCAGGGTCTGCCCCTAGAGTAGATGGTTCAGCTAACCTAGGTGCCCGGATAACTCCAGGAAGGTGAGGAGGTACTCCTGCTATCTCCCCAATCCTTGCTTGCTGTGACATGGACCAGTACAGTGGAGTCTGCCCCGATGAGCCTGAGGATGTATAGTGAGGAGTCGTCACCTAGGAGAGCAGGGGTGGTTTTTCCTTGTTCGTCCCCAATGTCGGCGTGCAATGAGGGCCAATGAGCAAAGAGGTGCACTGAGACATGCTTCCTGCTCCACCCCTCTGCCAATGTCTGCCCAATCTCTATACTTCTCTCTCCTACTGCCTTCCACCGGGCTACCCTAGGTGGCCAGTATTATGACAGGGAGCATGCAAGTAACCCCTCGGAGAAGTTGAGCAGCTGTTGGGTGCTCAATCCTTCTCCTCCCGGCTGACCCCCAGTGGCCCATGCTCATTCCTGAACATGGGTCACCAGCCTGCAGGCAAGTCAGCGCCCCAGCCCTCAGCATCACCGGCCGGCTTTCACCTGTAAGTTTAATCCCATTACAATCCCTGCATGGATATCTGTTGTAAGCACTCTGAAACTGTTTGTCTTCACTTGTCCTTTCCATCCCTGTGAGGATGGTTATTATATGTATGTTAAAATTCCTGACTATCCCTGCGAGGATATCTGTATTAATCATTTAATATCATTCAGTGTTCCTCCACTGTTTTACTGTTAGACTGTATCTATAAGTGACATTGCAGAGGGACTGGAAGGAAAAGTATGTCTCTTTGCAGATGGCACAAACATCTGCAACAGAGTTGATGCACAAGGTGGGGTGGAAAGGATGAGAAGGGACTTGGCAAGGTTAGAGGAATGGTCAAATGTATGGCAACTTAGATTCAATGCTAAGAAGTGCAAGGTAATGCACCTGGGAAACAAAAACCCAGGGAAGAGTACACAATGGTGGTGAGATACTAACAACAACAAAATGGAAAGGACCTGGGGGTAGTCATATCAGATGACTTAAAGGTGGCAAGCAATGAGAGGGCAGTAAGGAGGGCTGAGGGGATGCTGAGATGCATGGGAGAGGCATCACCAGTAGAAAACAGGAAATTGTTATCCCTCTGTACAGACAGCTGGTGAGACCCCATCTGGAGTACTGCATGCAGTTCTGGAGACCCAATCTTCACAAGGACATAGACAGGATGGAAGCTGTCCAGAGGAGGGCAACTAAAATGGTGCAGGGTCTGCAAAGAACATATGAAGTGAGACTAAAGGAACTTAATATGTATAGCTTCGAGGAAAGGAGGGGACATGATAGAAACTTCCAAGTACCTCAAGGGAATCAACAAAGTCCAAGAGGGTAGCATCTTTCAAACAAGAGGTGTGCAAGAACAAAGGGCACAATTTGAAGATGGAGGGCAGCTCAGAGGTAATGTAAAGAAGTATTTTTCACAGAGAGGTTGTGTAACAATGGAGACGACCTTCCAGAGAGGTTGTGGAGTCAAAAACAGTGGTTAATTCAAGCATGCATGGGACAGTCATAAGGCAATTCTCAGAGGTGGGGGGTAGAAAAGTAGGCTGCTAATTAACTAGGATCTGCAGCTTATCCATTAGAGTAGGAAATGGGCAGACTAGGTGGGCAAGCGGTCCTTATCTGCTGTCAAATTCTCTGTTTCTATGTTTCTTCCAGGTCGTGCTTGAAAATTGGCAGGTTATTGCCTAATATACCTACCCGGTCAACAAAAGCTAATAAATAAATAAATAAATAAGATGGTTTCTTTGCAGCAATATCTTTAATCTAATCATGTGACTAACACACAACATCTGTTTTATTTGCAGTTGACATTAAAGTACCATGCTGCTTCAGATTTGCTGTACAGACATGTTCCAATCAGTCACTTGCTTTGTAGGCTCTCATTCACAGTGTGACAGAGTATTCAACCCTAGAGACTACAGCCATGAACTGATACATCTACTGCTGTTGGAAAGTTCCTCCCATAGCTCCTGCAAGCAATGTATGATGTGACATATGTAACGGAATCACCATCTGCCAGTCATGTGTATCTAATTTTGATATAAATATATGTTTTTGAATTCTGCTTGTGAAACATGGCAGTCAGCGAAAGGCACCTTGGGACAGCAAATTTTTGAAAATACACTGTTCTCTCTGAGTGGAGAAACAGCTAACTTTCAAAGAAACTAACACATGCCTAATACAACCTGTGTGGAAATCATAAAAGTCATGTTCTCAGAGAGTTGGTGCTTTGAAGTGAAAATGTTGCCTTTACGAGGTGACAGGAGGGAGAATGCTTCCTAGTCAGTCTATGTCAAAAATCTCATGATGTTGAGAGGTGGTTCTCAGACTATGTTCCTGAGAGATCAAAGGGATATTGTAACCTGTCACAAAAAACATGCAGTAATGGGAAGAAGAGACTGTCTTGTTATAATTAAAATATTGCTGTCTTTGTAGATTACAAACAGGCAGTAAACTGAAACATTTGGTCATACACTGGTCATGTTACAAATTAATTAAAAGGTCAAAGTGACCTCATGTGCTGTGACATCACAAGGAGGGTGGGACTTAATTCTCATATTGCCAAACTGGCTGAAAGGACTGACACTTTTGTTCCGGACTTCTAAGGACACTTTGCTTCCTGGACTCAAGAGGGATCACTTCTGCCAAGACTGGTAATTCAAGTGTGAACCTTTGCCAACTGAAAACTAAGTTAGAACTCATTAATTCAGTTACAAGGTACTTTGTTTTGAAATTGTCCATTTCTTTTCTGACTGTAATCATTTTGTATATATGTTCTGTTTTATGTACTGTATTTATTTACTCTTTTTAATTTTAGTAAATTTTGTTTTCCTTAAACCTGCCTGAGACATTTTCTAATTTTGAGGGTGAATGGTGGAACAGTATTGGTAATTCTGACATAACTGTTAAATTGCATAGTGTGTCACCATATGCAGCTATGCTAACAAGGATCTGTGTAAAGATCCAGCAAGATAAGAAAATACCAGCATCTCAATTGAGTTGGGAGGGGTTGTGAACCAGGTTGGTTGTATGCCCGCTGGGTCAAGTATTGCGCTGATTTCCCCAAAGAGAGTGTGATATTTGGACCTGTTACCTGGGTGTACTGGCTAAAAGGGTTCATAATTGACCCTGGGACTCGAGACTGGTAGTTTGCTTGGACTCAAAACAAACAGAAGGGTGTCCTTTTGTCCCCTGATCACAAATCACACCTCAAGGTTGGGCACTGTGGGAGCAGAGGGCCTGACCCCTGAGTGGATCTGTGACAACATATAGTACCAGGGCCATGGAAACACCAGCAACAAACTGAACATCTATGTTTGCCTGCCACATCACAACAAAACAGGGTTGTAGTCATTAATGCATGTCCCTTTTTCTTATCTAGGAATTCATAGACTCTCTTTGCAGATTTCACTTTTAGATGGTGTCACATGGCAGAGAACAATTCATTCATACGGCCATTTTCAGACACATGTCTAGGAAATCCAGATCAACAACTCATGTACCAACTGCCACCGTTTTCACCTTTCGATTGTGCTGAAACTTTTCAACCAGTTTCCATAAATTTGGACTGTCGTACTTGTCAGGAAGTTGACATGTAATTTATTGCATGATAAACTTGAGAATTTTACTGTCTTCATAATCACCAATATGGGGTGTATCTTTTGTTCCAATAGCTTGTGGATATGAGGAGCACCATGTGCTTGGTATTCCACTCTCCAAAAGTAATGTTCCACAATACCAAGAGCTCGACTGAGAGAATGAACCTCAGCAGTGTATTAAACTGGTGATGAAAATGTGACACAGACACTGGGTCTAGAAGCACATCTCACCAAGAATCTTTGATGATATGCCATCAAAATCTGCATTTGAGAACTTTAGTATGTCTGCAGTTCCTCCCAGGTTTATTCAGCCCATTGCAGAGTTACAAACCAAGTGGCTGAACCATACTCTTTGTAGCACACATTACCTCTGAGTGCCTTCAGTACCAGTATTCTTTGATGCTACACATACTAGATAGGATGGAGTTCAGGTTTACCTCTAATGTCTTGTCCTTGTTTTCAATTTTTGCAGCAATTCTGCTTCTGTGAGACCATGCACTGACGTGATCATCCACAGAGTAGGTGCAATAGATGCAAAAAATAAACTTATCTCACTTTCCCATAGGAGGTAAGACAAGTACTGAATATATCTTCTGAATTTTCTATCAGAATACAACACTCTAGGTGCTTGATACTGAGCTCCAGGAACACATACATCATGTTCATCCAAGCAACTACAAGTACTACATGGGAAAAGATCAGGAAAGCATTGTACTTCCAACGTACTCACTCAGATATTGACAGGATTGCCTTCAGCCTGTTTCATCTGGTGCAAGTCAGTGTTGTCACCAACTGGATCCTTGCCATTGAGAGAATGAATTGTGTACTGCTCAGGCACATTTTCATTGGTAGTCATCGAGGTCTTCTCAGTCACTGTTTCCTTGATGTCTATTATTCCAAACTGGTGTCAGTATCACTCATGTGGTTAACATTTAAATCCTCATAGAATAAATTTCAACCTTTGAGGTAATGTAGAGGGTTTTAACTTTTTCTATATTCATAACATGTTGTCAAATTATTTGTGCCTTTGTTTGAGCACTTTCACCAAAATGACAACGCTGTTGTCCCGAGTTATGTCCTCAACATTATCCTAGAGTGGAGTGGCACGCTACATGATTGATCCCTGAATGACTTAATGAGTTCTTTCTTTGCACATTTTTAAGCTTTGTGTTCAGTCTTAGAATTGTTTGGAATGGTTTCATAGTTTGGATCAGAATCTGCTCAAACAAGTTCAAGCAAGTAATCTCTACGGATGTCACCTCAGCCTCCATGTTGTTCAAAACAGAACTTGGAGAGAGCACATCTGCTTTTGTCTTTCTGAAACAGTACACGCACATGTAGCACGATGGGAATTACAGATATGTAGAAAGTAAAACTATATTTGTTCTAGTATTTATTTATTTTCCTTACAGAAATTCCAGCACCAGTCTTTTGGAGTGAGCAGGAACTCTGGCATCTAATGCAGAAGCTCAGCTCTCTTGCCTGTCCTTCTTGGTGGTGCATGCTGCCCAGCAGAGGTAGCAGACAGCATCGTCACCACAAAGAGACTCAACCACAGACTGTATGAGGCATTGTGTGCTTTCAACAGCAGCGATGTGGTCCCAAATAGAAGTGTAAGACAACCTCAGAAAACTTAGAGGAGCGCCTTTGCTGCTGCTCAGACCACACTGGACTTTCTGTATCAGATGCTGCAGGAGATGCATGAGGCAGATCGACTCCTGCAGCAGAGGAAGACATCTGTATAAATGAATAATGTCCTCCACAAGATCCTGTTCCTCCAGAAGAACTCTAACTTTTTAAAATGAAGCCAAGGAGTTTTGAACCGTCAGTTCCTTCACCCCAGATATTACCAGTGCAGCAGTTTCCACTTTTGATGGTCCCTTCAGGAAAATGCTTACAGACAGGACGCCCCTTCATTGCTACAGACCAGGGTGGTGCCTCCTCACCACAAAAAATGGACATTTAAAAAAAAAATAGTCATTTTCTTTTTGTTTTAAAGAGGCTTTATATTTTTATTTTAAAGTGAAACAATTCATTTTGAATACTTTTATTTATAAGTATATTTAACAATTTTAATTATACAAAATTTTATTTTGTAGCATAATTTCACTTTTTCTGCATTTTTTTAAATATATTACATGGTAAGTGAGGGATCCATCTGGCTGCAGAGGCAGGGCTGTCTGGGTCCTGTGCATCTGTCAGTATACATACAAACATCCATCACCCTCCAGGCCCTACACCAAGTCAGAGGGTCCATCTAGCTACAGATGCAGACATGCAGGCACCTCTGGGTCCTGTGTCAGTGATGGGCTCTATCTGGCAGTGGAAGCATTGAGTGCTATGGGCCCTGTGCTTCTGTGCAGTTACAGATGCAGGTGAACAGGGCCCACTGGGCCATGCATCATGTGAGAGGCGGATATATTATGGTAGACCAAAGCTCGGGTATCCCAGCTCTCATGATACTGGAGTTTATGGTCCTGAAAATCACAGCTCCGAACAGATTAGATGCCCAACAGTACAATGTTGGGCATCATGCAAAGAGTAAGATGGCAATGCGGGGGCTTTACGGACCACATAGTAAAAATATATTAGTTACTGGGGGTCAGTAAAAGACATAACCCGGACCAGAACCCAGGTCTCACAAAGCACGCTGGCCAAGCTGCTTGCAGTTTACCCTGTACACCACCAGAGCAGCTCGACCAAGTGCCCCAACCAACTGCTCCTTACTGTGCACCAACAGGGTAAGGTAGTAACCCGTCACATCCGCTACCTTACCCCTGTCAACATCTGTCGGGTATTTCAGCATTGGGATGATCACCATCAGGATACCGCACCTGTCAGGCAATAGTGCCCAGACAGGTGAGTGTCGAGGTAGTGAGCCACAGGATTTCACAAGGATACCTGAGAGGTCCATCTGTCTGCAGAAATGCATGGATAGCACACCAGCACTGTCCAACTGAATATAGGGGCATGTTGGCACAGCACTAAGTCGATTACCACAGCTCAACAGGGATCTGGACTGTATGTAGCCCACAGGGATGTGCAGGAAACAGCACACACAGACCCAATAGCAGCGGGAGTCCCAGCGTAATATTCAGCGGGCACCATGCAAATGAACCCATTGGACATGCAAGGTGCTAAGTGTCCATTTGCATACCCATTATGGGTCCAATTACATTGTGCACAGCAGCCCAGTTACGCTCATCCTGAGATGTCATGACACATTCCCTGGTGTCTAGCGGCACCCCCTACCCTCCGATCGCCAGCCACTGTGATAATACAAAGTCCCTGGTGCCTAGTGACACCCCACCTTCTGATCACCCACATGTGATAATATAAGAAGTCCCTGGTGTCTAGTGTCACCCCACACTCTGATCACCCACTATTGTGATAAGCAAGATGTCCCTGGGGTCTAGAGACATCCCTCACTCTGATCCCTACCACTGGTATAAGCAAGAAATCCCTGGTATCCAGTGGCATCCCCACCCTCTGATTGCTCACCACAGTAATAATATAAATTCCTGGCATCTAACAGCCCTCTCACACCGGTGCACCACCCTGCCACCCCTCATATCAACTCCAGCACAGCCATCCTCTCCACCTTGGTAGCCATCATATGCAATGGACAGGGAGTGCATGTACTGTCTATAGTATAAGAAGTGTGCTCCTATACTGTACAGAGCACGTGCTTACTGTCATTGCATATGGCAGCGGACCGAGGTGGTGAGATGAGATCATTGGCTTTAAGCAGATCCACATGGCACCAATGTCTCAGATATGGGGGCTGGACAGAGTTGTGCACCCAGTGCAGACAACGTGGGGGGCTGCTAGATTGGAAGGAATTCTATATTATTATTGTGGCAAGCCAATCGGAGGGTGAAACCTGAGACACCAAGGACTCCAACTTATAACAGCACTGGGCGTTCGGAGGTGGGGTTGCCCTGGACACTAGGGACATCATTGGTTCAAGGGGCCAGGGCAGGCAGCTGCAGTCCCTTTGCCTTCCATTACTGTGCCCTATTAAGCCAAGGCTAGCAAAGGTGGTAACTTGCATCTCTTCAGGTAGCATTTGCCACATGTGCAAACCTCTCAATATCCTGCTGTACCCATATGCTGGGGAGGACCCTCTAATTTACATGTGTGCAGTGGTAACTTAGCATGCGGTGTTAATGGGTTTTGCCCATGCTGTGGTGGTGTCTGAATATAGACCCACCAATAAATGAGGTGCAAACCTCAGTTAGGGTGGGTGAACACCCTGTGTGCCTGGACTAGTTTTGAATATCTAGCCACAGGACGCTACTTTATGAAGCTGGGTGGGAGTGGAAACCTAAGGGGGATACTAAAGGTATTTTTTCATGGAAAGGGTGGTGGAAGGGGTAGACTAGATGGCTGAAACAGGTGGTCTGTGCAGAAAACAGTAGAGTATTCAAACATGGGCAGGACAGATACATGAGTTTGGTAAATATGGTATCAAATGGGAGGGGGGGAAGAGGGGAGGAAGAGCCAGAGGCTATCACATTCAAAATTAGAGATAGGGGAGGACAGTGAAGAGCCATAAGGACTCTCACATGCCACATTAGATAGATAAGGGAGGGAGAAGAAGTTGTGAAGAGCCACTAGGGCTCTCACACTCCACATTAACAGGGCAAGAGGGGAATAGGACTGAAGAGCCACTAGGCCTCATGTTCCACATTAGATAGGTGGGGGGAGGGAGAGAAGGGGAGTCAAGAGCCATAGGGCTCTCACATTCCACATTAGATAGGTAAGGAACAGGGAGAGGGGAGTGAAGAGCCACTGGGCTCTTACATTCCACATTAGATAGGTAGGGGAGGGAGGGGGAGTGAAGAGCCACTGGGACTCTCATATTCCACATTAGATAGGGTAGGGGTTTGAAGCGCCACTAGGCTCTCACATTCACCATTAGATAGGTAGGGAGGGAGAGAGGGAGAGTGAAGAGCCAGTAGGAATCTTACATTCCACATTGGCACTAGACAGGAGCTGCACAGGGAAAGGGTGAAGCGATAATGAAGCTCTCATATTCCACACTAGGTAGAAGTGTGGGAGAAGTGGAGTGAAGCGCCACTAGGGTTCTCATATTCCACATTAGATAGTAGGGGGGGGAGAGAGGGGCTGAAGAGCCACTAGGGCTGTCACATTCCACATTAAAGAGATAGGACTGGGCAAACAAGAGGGTTAAGTGGCCTTTTGCCAGCAAAGGATGATTCTATCTGGAAATAACTCCTTCATAGGATAGTGCAAATGTCTGGGAGTCTTCCCACTGGACCAGTGAGCTGTACACACATATACAATAGGTGTATAAAGAATGAAGTGTGATAATATTTAAAATTGTATAAATAAACTGAAATGCTAAATGCAGCTTATATAGGTGTAGTAACACTGCATGAAACTCAACTAACAGTATAGTCATAAGGCAGGAACAGACCAATTCACTGAGTCTTCAGGAGTGGGGGGCAGCGGCAAGAGAGGGTTTAGAAAGAAGTTAGGAGGGTGAGGAGGAATGAGGGGAGTATGAATCTCAAAGTGGTGCAGGTCAAGTGTTTGGGAGAGGATTTACTGTCTACCCATATATGCATGATGACAAAGAAGGGCATCTTCTGGGTAGGTTGATTGCCCCAGTAAAGAAAAGCCACTAAACTGAGTCCCACAGTTCAAATCCTTGCAGTTCCCAAACTGCAAGGCATCTCCTGAAAGTCTGATGTGGGAATCCCTCAATCTCTGCAGCACCAGGTAGTGAAGGTTTACTCTTCACAGAGATCATTTACCTCAGACTGGATGAAGAATCAGAGCAGGAGTTCTACACAAACCCAGAACCTGTGTACTATTGAGCTGCTGTTTGCACTGCTGGATACCAAGCCCTGTATTAGGGTGCACTCTTGTATAAATGACTGTAGCAGGATGACAAGACTTTACAAAACTGTTCCAGCAGGGACTCAGTGGGATGCTCTGTCAAATCTTTCATTTTATTGAATCTGAAATGAAAACCCAGAATTGCCTTGAACTCTGTTGCCTCCCCTCCACACCCTCCTCTTAGGTATAATAAGGCTTCCTGGGAGAGTTCTGAAAGGAATAACAAAATTGGAAAATGTAGAAATAAAAGTGTGACTGTTATTAAAGCAAAGAGATTACTGAAGTCTCTAGCTTTGATTTATTTCTCAGAAAATCCTGCCTACTCAGGTTCCAGCCTTCCCAATGGAGGCAACAGGCCAGCCCAGTGGAATGGGGATGTGACATCCGTATAGGTCTGTTCATTAGGAGTTGACAGTTCCAGTCTCCTCCTTAAAGCAGGCTTCTCCCAAGGATCTCAATGAAGAAACTTTCATTTGAGGCTAATCAGAGGTGAACCTCCAATCCATACAAACTGAGAAGGACATCTTGAAAAATCATTTTGCTTCTGCTGATCCTGGGAGGCTATGTTGATCCAGCATACCCCTAAGATGCTGGTGACTATGTAGATAGCATTGTCTTTCACCCCTAGGCCAGCAGGTCAACCCATACCCCACAGAGGAAGCCACAGTGCTTAAGAGTTGCCCCCACCACTGCACAGTATACCATGTAGAGAGACAGGTATGCTGTATTTGTTTATGTGCAGTGGAGATTGCTGCCTGCGTTTAACTGAAGAAAAATAGCCATGCTTACCTTGGTGTTTTGGTCACATTTCTCCCAAAACTCTTACTCCCCTAGTTTGGGATGGGGTTTTGAGCTGTACCACTCTTTGCTCATTTGACTATACTGTACTTCATTGTTTGTGAATATTTTGAAACCATAATCTTTCCAGTACGATTTTGAAAATAATATTCTGGTCCTAGATATATATCTATATTAAGGTGAATTTATTAATTTATTTCATAGTAGAATGTGTATGTTATTCACAGATACTTTGCTATTATAGGTAAAACTGCCATCACCTGAAGAAGGGCTCTGTGTGAGGCCTGAAAGCTTGTGTTCTGAAAATGTCTTGTTGAGCCAATAAAAGGTATCAAATCACTTATTTTGTTCATCCTAGATATTATATGATGTAACCTGTTTCTATGTATGACAACATGGGAACATGTTAAACATAAAGCTTCAGCCCAAATTTTGTTTTCTTTTCTGTTTTAAGAATAAATTCCTTACAACTAGTAATCTTATCCTGAGTAATAATATTTTCTACTATTACCATCCCCAGAAAGCTTTATATTCACTCGGTCCAAACAGCTATAGATTGCACATGTTACCATGGGTCCAAACTAACATCCCCAGAGGTTGCCGTTACCATGGGTCCAAACTAATAGCGCCAGAGGTTGCACGTGTTACCATGGGTCCAAACTAGGCATGAAGTTTACATGTTCACATGGGTCCAAGCTAACAGCGCCAGAGGTTATACATGTTACCATGTGTCCAAACTAACAGCACCAGGGCTGGCCTGCCGGCACAATAGTAGGAGCTACCACTCGTGGTGCCAGCAACCCAGGTTCGAGAGCGGACTCGAGTAGCTGGAGGCAGCCGGGAGGATTGAGCACCCAAGGCTGCTGTCCTCCTCCTCCGGGTGGGTGGAGTTGCATGTCCCTGTCATTCTACCGCCATCTGGGTGACCACAAATGGAGGTGCAGTGGGACAGCAAGCAGAAGGGAGGGAGGGACATCAGCCATGAGCTGGAGTGTTCGACGCCCTGATGTGCATTGCCCCATGGTTTCCCAGGCATGCTGATGTCCTGTGGAGGGCACAGCCAAAGCAGGAAAAAACCCCTGTGGTGCCCCTGTAGACGGAGCTTCAGGCCCCAATCCCACGGCCCCTGCCAGTGCCGGCAACAGATCCCCAATGAAACACAGATGCTCAGGAGGAGGAAAGGGGCCCCATTTCGTACCCACCTGGGGAGTTAAACCAAGGCTTCATGGGTGGATAGACTGCACCGGCAACTGGACAGACAAGCAGGGATGTACAAGGCCATGGAGTCTCCTGAAGGTAAGGAGGCACCACGATGAGAAGGGGCATAAGAGAGAAAAAAAAAAAAAACTAAGAGCACCAGGGTTACACATGTTACCATGGGTCCAAACTAACAGTGCCAGAGACTGCACATTACCATGGGTCCAAACTAACAGTGCCAGAGACTGCACATTACCATGGGTCCAAACTAACAGTGCCAGAGACTGCACATTACCATGGGACCAAACTAACAGTGCCAGAGACTGCACATTACCATGGGTCCAAACTAACAGTGCCAGAGACTGCACATTACCATGGGTCCAAACTAACAGTGCCAGAGGTTGCACATGTTACCATGGGTCCAAACTAACAGCACCAGAGATTGCACATGTTCACATGGGTCCAAACTAACAGCACCAGAAGCTACAGTGTTCACATGGATCCAAACAAACTGTGCCAGAGGTTGCACATGTTACCATGGGCCCAAACTAACGGCACCAGGGGTTGCACATGTTCACATGGGTCCAAACTAACAGCATCAGAAGCTACAGTGTTCACATGGATCCAAACTAACAGTGCCAGAAGGTTGCACATGTTACCATGGGCCCAAACTAACAACACCAGGGTTGCACATGTTCACATGGGTCCAAACTAACAACAACAGAAGCTACAGTGTTCACATGGATCCAAACAAACTGTGCCAGAGGTTGCATGTGTTCACACTGTTATGCAATAAAAGTACTGGAGAGTGCATGTTTTCACATGGGTCCAAACTAACTGCACTGGAGGTTGCATGTGTTCACATGGGTCTACACTAACTATCTATGCTAATAGTGCCAGATGTTACATGTGCTCTGATAGGGTCAAACCTACAGCACTGGAGGTTGCATGTGTTCACATGGGTCTACACTAACTATCTATGCTAATAGCGCCAGATGTTACATGTGCTCTGATAGGGTCAAACCTACAGCACTGGAGGATGCATGTGTTCACATGGGTCTACACTAACTATCTATGCTAATAGTGCCAGATGTTACATGTGCTCTGATAGGGTCAAACCTACAGCACTGGAGGTTGCATGTGTTCACGATGGGTCCAAACTAACAGTGCCAGGTTACATGAGTTCAGATGTGCATGCACTAACAGTGGCAGAGATTACACATGTTACCATGGGTCCAAGCAAACAGCAGCAGATGCTATACATGTTCACATAGGTCCACATTTTTTCAGTGAGCTCGAATGCAGTTCCTCAGGAACCAGGAAATAGTTTTCACAATATTCAGATACAGCTGAACATTTATTTAATTATTTTTCTGTTGTTTTCTCCTGTGCTCTATATTGCTGAGGCCATTTGCATGGAAATAAGATCACTGTCCCCTGACATCATTAGTGCCTCCTTTGTTTCAGTGTCAAGCAGCAAGTTTGAGTTGCCCTGGAGGAGAAGACGTTCTGCTGTGTTGCAACCACAATTCATTTCTTTTGGATTTATAAAATCCCAGACTGAACATAGGGTTCCTGCCACTGCTGTAAGTGATACAGGTGGTGACTGCACCTACTTATTCTCTCAGGGGTCTCCTGCCATTTCTGTGCAGTTGGATAACCTTCAGCAGTGGTGAGAACGCTGCTGGGGGCACTGTCTGTTCCTGAATTGTGACTGTTTTTGCTGATCTAATATGCATGTATTAGAGGGTTATTGTTTGGTTTGTGGTTAATAGACTGAGTGTCGTGCTGTATAGTAATGTATTGTTTAGGGTGAGTGTTGTTTGTGTGTAAAGGATTTGAGGTTGAAGGATTAAGGTGGAGTGGTTTTAAAAGTCAGCAATTTATAGGAGTTATGTTTTATTTAAGAGGTGGGCAGACAGTTATTAGAAGATGTGCCTAGGTCTCAGGCCCCAGAGGTTTAGCTATTCTATATCCCAGCTGCTGGACATCTGCCATTTCACTGACCTCACACTGCCATCAGTGGCGCTGAGGTGCTGTAGGGAGGTTGATCATTGTGAGAAGGAGGATGGTAGGCAGTGGGAAGTGGGAGTTGCTAATGGGAAGAGCTATATTTGGGTGGGGAGGACCAGGAGACACTCTGTGGTGAAATGGGACCTAGGGAGAAGCCAGACATGTTTGGTTCCCATACCCAGGGCTCCCACCGGACTGAGTGGGCATATAACAAAGGGCTAGCAACCTCTGCCACTCCCTGCAGGCAGTGCTGTTTAATGCGAGATCAATCTGAAACAAGTCTGTAATTATAGCAGACTTGATTTTTTCAGTCGATCTGGCTTGCATCATGGAGATCTGGCTGAGAGGTAATGCTGTCCCATTATTAAGGGTCTGTGACTGCCCTGATTAAACCTCCCTATTTTCTCACTACCCACTCTGTTCCGTTATTTGACAGACATGTTTGGAAACCTTTTCTCCTGCTATTGTCCGCTCCCACACCTTTCACTTACCCTCTCTGTTCTGGACTTTTTCCTATTTGTTTCTCCTAATCTGGCATGACCTCTTTCTTGTAATAATAATGTGATTATTGATATCTCATGTCCTTTTGCACAAGTGATTTGATATGTATTTGTATATGTTTTCTTGCTCTTGACACAACACAAATTGTTGTGTTATCTATGTAACCTTTTGTACTGTACCTAATTGACGTGGAACCTTTGTAAAGAGCCTCTGGCTCAAAGGTAGTAATTCCTAGAACAATAAACTAACTAAAACTAAACTATCCCAACCCGATTCTCTGTGGTGCACTGCCAAGCAGGGATAGCAGTGGAGGGGTGTGGCCATCTGAGTTCTACTTCATCATTTGAATGTGTGGATATACAAGGGTCCAGGTGCAGGCTGTAGAATCCTTCTGGAGTACCAGCCTCTGGGGTATGAGAGGAATTTCTGCAGTAAGTGAAGATTTTGTTGATGAAAGAGTGTTGGAGTCACCCAGGTGGTTGTTGCTGGGTGATTTCAATGCTTGGATTGAAGACGAACTATCACCGTTTTGACAAGACTTCCTCCAAATGATGAATTCTCTAGGCCTTGCACAAGTTGTTGCTACTGCGACTACAAACATGAGTGCACCTTAGACCTAGTATTCTACTAGGGCTTGAGGTAAGTGATCTCAGTATTGATGCAGTCATTTGGTTGGATCATTGCATAGTAAGTTTTCTTGTTTGGGCCCCCATTAGCCCTTCCCTGTAGGAGTTGGTCCATTATCGCCATTTAAAAAGGGTTGTCCTCATCAGAACTTATGGTGGTAATGGACCTCTTGGATACAAAGGTTGCTTGTAAGACAGGTGCAGGTGAGGCGGTGATTTTTTTTAATTATTATTTATTTATTGAAATCTTGGATACAGCTGTGAGCAGATGCTTGTTAAGAGGTTCTACAACGTGTACATTAAACAACAAGGCAAGAAATTGAGGACAATATACAGATAATACATAGAAAGTACAGTAAACAGATAATGAGAGTATTAACATTACAGGTACATAAATCCAAGCAGGAATGGGTAAGCTCGGCACTGTATAAAGTATGCCTGCATCAGAAGGTGGAGTGGGAGAAGGAAGGGAGGGAAGGAAGGGGTGGGGTAAGCAGGACAGTGTAGAAGAGGGGTTAGGCTGGGACTAGAAAAGGGTAAAAGAGGCTGAAGGTGGAACTAAGTGCCGAGATTTACCTATCCGAGGATAGGGCGGGAAGTGCTGGAGGTAGTCAGTAGGTGCATGGGATGACTCAGCAGTGGCACCTCAGGTACTCATGAATAAGGTGTTGGTGCAATTTAAGTTTGAAGGATCCAAGCATAGCAGTGCCAGAGATATCAGGTGGTAGTGCGTTTGTCCAGAATGGTGTCCAGTATAAGAAGACATGTTGTGCCATGGATGTGTGGCATCTGGGTACATAGAACGTTTGTGTGGAGGAGCTCCTGGTTTGCCTGGTATTTAGCGGTGGGGACAGCAGATTCTGCACTCCAGAAGGAAGCCGGTTAAGTGCAACCTTTTTGGTGAGGAGGCAGGCTTAATATTTTATTCTGTCATTAAGTCGGAGCCAGCCAGCATGGGTATAGAGCTCGCAGGTATGAGTTAGTTTAGGTGCATTAGTAAGCAAGTGGCAGGCTTTATTTAGGGCAACTGAGATGCGCTGGAGTTCCAAGTTGGTTGCAGATCTGTATATTACCAGTCCATAATCTACAAGGGATACAACTGAGCTGTTAATTGTCAGGTTCAGGGCTTCATGGTGTGAGACAATGCCTGTATCCATAGAGGATGCTGATTCTGGTGTTGTTGGCTTTGGCAGTGTTGTCGATGTGCTGTGTGAAGGACATGGAGGAGTTGATCGTTACTCCCAGGTATTTGAAATGTGGGACAAGTTCCAGGATGCTGCCACTCTCAGTCTGTATTGCCAATGGGTAGCTTTTTGGTTTGTTTCGGGCTGTGGTGTAGAGCATGGTTTGGTCTTTTATAATTCATGATCAGCTTTTGTTCTTTAAACCATTTTCAGCTATTGTGAAGCCACTTTGGAGGTCCTTTTTGAGGAGTTCTGGGTGCAGGTTGCTGGAAAAGATTACTACATTGTCTGCGTGATAAGAACATGCGGCATTGGCAAGCTGCCGATAGGTTGTTTAAAAGACACTGAATAGCAACAGTCCCAGTATAGCCCTTGAGGTACT
Source organism: Neoceratodus forsteri (assembly GCA_016271365.2). Classification (NCBI taxonomy): domain Eukaryota; kingdom Metazoa; phylum Chordata; order Ceratodontiformes; family Ceratodontidae; genus Neoceratodus; species Neoceratodus forsteri. The sequence goes on along the minus strand of JADMNL010000031.1, from coordinate 103,347,209 downwards.
CCGGAACTGACAGGATGGCTGTGGGATGGGACTTCCTCAGTCCTGACTTGTTGGGAGCGTAGGCTCAGGTAATTGCTAAATCAGTCCACGGTTTCTGTTGAGTCCAATTTCAGAAAGCTGTTCTAGGAGGAGGGCATGAAGAACCGTATCAAATGCCTTTGATAGGTCAATGAAGAATGCCCCTACTAGTTGGCCTTGGTCCAAGGCATTGTAGATGAACCTGGAGAATTCTAGAAGGGCCGTGATGGTACTGTGGCTGCCCCGGAACCCATGTTGTTCTGGGCAGAGGAGCTTGTGTTGGTTAAGATACTTCACTATCTGGTCAGCCGAATCCGCTCCAGAGCCTTGAAACAGCGGGAGTATAGAGATTGGTCTGTAATTGTTGTGTGTTTTCAGTCCCCACTTTTATGAACAGGAGTTACTGTGGCAGACTTCCATCTTTGTGGGAATTGAGAGTGTCAGAAGGAGAGATTAATTATTTTGCTACGGTCCAATTATTTAGTCCAGTGCCAAGTGAACAATTTAAGATCCAGTGAGTCCCCACTATGTCTTGACTTTCCTAGGACCTTCTCTATGTATTTTCATGCATCTGCTTGAAGCAGAAAGGCAGACAGTAGAGAAGCAGTGTGTGTGAGCCCTTGCAGTGACTCTTGGGTTAGGGGTATTGAAGAAGTCAACTGGGAGAACACTACTGAGGTCAGTGAAAGCCTGATTCAGTGAGTTGGCAGTGAGTATGGGGTCTGGTAGGGACACCTCGATAGTGAGAATAGCAGGTGGTGTTTTGGATCCTTCCTGTATATCCTGTAGGTTTGCCCAGAAAGACTTGCTGCTGTTCCATGAGTCAGTGAGAGCTTCTTTGTAGTATTTACTCTTTGCCTGTCTGATCGCTTTTATGCAGTCATACGAGCCATTTTATATCTCTGGATGTTTGCTGCAGAGCCCTGAGATCGTGCTTTTAGCCAATATTGGTCTCTTAAGTCAAGTAGTGCCAGGAGATCGGGGTAATCCGGGGTTAATGGGTCTTTTGGCTTTCCTTGTCTTGACAGGGGCGTGTTTGTCACCGACCACATTAAATTTAGATATAAAGAGGCTGAACGCCATGTCCATATCTTTGGATTCTCCAAGGTCTGACCAATCGAGGAGTTTGAGGTCAGCCTTTAGTAGATGCAGGTGGCCCTTAAGAGCAGCCTTTTTATGGTTTTGGTTGAGGGCTTGCAGTAGTTATTGTTCCATAGATATTTGACAGGGAGTGGTCACTCAGGGCATCAGGGAGAATGGTAAGGTCGGAGATATACGTAGGCGGTTTGTGAGGACCCAGTCCAATAGTGCGCTGGTGCCAGTCCTATAGCTGATTCTAGTCAGAGTAATCACTAGTTGGGAGAAATGGATCAAGGAAATGGTATCCTTTATAGTGGTAGATGCAGGTGAGTGCTAGTTAATATTAAAGTCTCCTAATAGTACTATTTCAGTGTGTAGGCCCAGCATGCTAATATAGTCCAGTAGGTTGTTGGCACTAGCCAGAGACCGCTTTGGTGGGATATAAACTGAGAGTACAGTGAGCACTCTATTGTGGGCTCCTAGCAGCAGTTTGATGGCCAGGGCTTGTAGGTTGTCACTGCTACACGGTGGGAATTATATGTCCTTGGAGGTGGTTTTGATGTAGATGGTGATGGTTTATACTGTAATAGAACTGTTACCTCAGCACTAGACTCTACTACATCAGTCCATATACATCCCAGGTCTTCTTGCTTGAAATCCCTGTGGTTCAATGGGAAGCTCAAGGAGATGAAGACCTGAGATCAGAGACTGGAGCATTGTTGGTGGAGATCTAGATCTGAGAAGGACAGACTGGCTTTGGATTTCACTACAGTGAGTGTCAAAGAACAATCTCCCACAAGGAAGCAGCATTCCTGTGCAGGGAGATTGTTTCAGGAAGCACAGACTGCCTCAGCTCTTTCAGACTGTGGACAAGTTACTCCATCCTACCTGTCTGCAGCCAAAGAGAAGTTTCAGCCACTAAGTGCAAAGAGTTCACTCTGTTCTTCTCTGGCACAGTGTCCTCTACCAGAGCTTGTATCTCCCCAATGGGATGAGCACACCCTTCAGTACTGAGGGAATGGGTTGCAGCAAGCACTCCAATTGTCTGGAGCAAGTTTAAGCTAATGGAGGTGGAAGAAGTGTGTGAGGTAATCTCAAAGCTGTGGTCCACTTATTATGAACTGAACCCAGGTCCAACCTATCTCCTAGTGGAATGTGTGGAGTCCTTGGGCCCAGTGTTTGCTGTGATTGTCTGTGTTTGATCTCAGAGGGACTATTCTCTAATGCTTTGAAAGGGCACTGATGAAGCCCTGCCAAAGAAACCATTTCTTGACCTGGACTGCTTAACAAATTATAGACCAGTCTCTAACCTCCCTTTTGGGGAAAGTCATTAAGAAAATAGGGGCTCTGCAGCTCAAAGCACATCTCACATCCTTTAGCCCTGTTTACTACCCGTCTTTGCAGTGCATCAACCCATCGCATAGTTGATGTGCTGCCAAAGAGTGCAAGTATAAACACTACGGAGCGCGTTAAGAGCGCTCTGTATTCATTTTTTTGATCCGACCTAGGAATGAGTACCTCAATTGGATAGGCGCATTAAGCTGCTTTGTAAACTCTCTAATGCGCCGATCAGCTTTGAAGCTCTCCCTGACAACAAATTCTGGCTTCTGGAATGTCCAGCTTCCTCCATGACGTGATCAGCAGTGCAGCAAGAGCCTAGCAGTGTAAACCCCAGCCCTGTTCGGGAGCATCTGTGCAGTGTGACAGGAGCGGATGTAAATAGGGAGCACTGCAGCCATGTAAACACAGCTATTGACATCTATGAGCCTCTCCAGTTGAGGTTTATGTCTAGGCACAATATGGAGACCCGTTGGTCAGGGTGCATAATGATCTCCTCAAGGCTAGAGATGAGGGAATGCTCAGTTCTCGTCCTCCTTGATCTCTCTCTTCAGCTTTTGACACTGTGGACCATGGTGTGTTGTTGGATTACCTGGTGGAGCTCTGTGGACTCACTAGCACTGGCATCCTCTGGTTCGAATCTTTTCTCACAGGTAGGATGCAGAGAGTGGTGATGTGGAATTTCTCCTAGCTCCCAAAGCCCCTACCTTGTGGAGTTCCTCAAGGCTTGATCCTCCCACCTATGTTGTTTGCAGTGTACATGCTTCCCCTGGGAGAGATCATCAGACATTACAGCATGGGATTTCACTGCTATCCATATGATACCCAGATGTATATGTTGTTTGCACCAGGACACATGATGCAGTTGAGGTACTGAGCAGCGTGTTTGGCTGAAATGCAAGACTGGGTGTCTTTTAGCTGGCTGAGGCTTATCCCGGACAAGATGGAGGTGCTTGTGATTGAGCCTGATCATTGGCAGGGTGCAGAGGGTGACAGGGAAGGTAACTGGTGTAATGCTGGGCTCGGTCTCTACTTACTGCCTCTGCAAAGGTGAAACATCTGGGGTCATTCTGAATGATATAGATGGACATTTGAGGCTCAGGTGTCTTTGGTTGTCTGCAGTGGCTTTTACAAGAATATTGCCTGGGTTAAAACCTTAATCCCACCTGAGGACCTGCCCCTACTAGTACATGCTTTTGTAACCTCTAGATTTGACTACTGTAATGCCTTTACCTTGGGGTTAGTGGAGGGTACAGTCGCCTGCAATTGGTGCAGAATGCAGTGGCTAGGTTACTGACAGGCCTTGCTAGGTCTAGTGATGTGACCTGTTCCTGCAGGATCTGCATTGTGTGCCAGTGAGGTGGAGATTCACCTTCAAGGTCGGTCCGCTGACCTATAAAGCCCTATACAGACTAGGCCTTGGCAACCTGAGTGACCTCCTGACTCCTTACCACCCAGTGCTCTCTCCATTCCTCCAAGGTGGGCTTCCTAGCAGTTCCCAGGGCCCGATTTAAATCCTTGGTGATCGTTCATTTGAAGTAGCAGGACTGGCTTTGTGAAACTTGCTCCTAAGACTCTTGAGGGAGGCCCACTCGTTGGAGGCCTTTAAGTAGGGCCTAAAGACACATCTATTTAGGAAGGCATTTGGAGTCTAATATTCCCTCTTATTGTCTGCTGAGTTTGGTGTTTATATATTATAATTGTTTTATTTATGTCTGTTAATTCTGAATTCTTATGAACTGTGTCTTATGCTGTACTGACTGCACCCTGTACAGTGCCCTGGGCCTCAGAGAAAGGGCACTTAAATAAAGTTTATTTACTTACTTTTCCCACTCCAAAGTCATAGTGCTCCATTTCTGACACCAGAGTTTGTTGTTGTGGAATGGCCAGAATGTCACTTAATTCGAGGATTATGACATCAGTGGAGGCAAAACAGAGGGGGGCAGATGAAGCACGAGGAACAAAGATCCTGTTTTCATGCAAATGTTCAGAACTGACAGAGAATGTGAGGAAGTGCATGCAGACTATATAAGCCAAATTTTGTGTCTGACTATTATAAAGGTAAAGATTCTTCACTTTATGCTAGAATGTCAAGATATAGAAGAAATACATCTCACTGATACTCGCAATAGACCTCAAAATGACGATTCTTTCCCGTTAAATTCCTCAGTTCCTTTTGTAAACTGGTTTGTTTACTGCCCTGGCTGTCTGGGGATATATGAGATGTGTAAGCTCTCTGCAGGTCATGCTCAGCACAGGCCATTGCCTTCCTTTTCCTGTTCCTGCTTTGATGCCTTTCTTCCTCAGCGTGCTCTGAGCTCTCAGAGTCTGACCCATTACATATTGGTACTTGTTTGATGTGTTTCCTTTATTGGCTGCCTGAATTGCCATGAGGTCTTCCCACCACACACACAGCCAGTGCACTGCACGGCAACCTTTGTTAAAGAACTTTGATTCCTGACTAGACATCTATTTCTTTTCTGTTTGCCAATGAAGCTCAAAGGGCTTTGTGCTGGCAGTGTGCCTTTTGAGGTTTCATTTAAAATTCAGATAGTATCAGACTCCCAGCCTTTATCTTTTATTCAGGCCCAGTTCCTTGGACAATGTTGCAAGCTCCTTTTCAGGGTGAGATGCCTGTCTGTCGCTTTGGAAAGTCACTCCATGGAAAAGGGGACAGGTTCAAGAATCATCATCCAGTAACTACTCGGGAGGAAAGGGATCTAGCTATCTGTCCACATCAGTGTCTCCGTGACAGCAAGCAGTGAAAGACCCACGGTCAAGATGGAGTGCACCAGCAATTTAAGGGAAACTGTTACAGCTGGAGTACATTTTGATGAAGCAGCTTTTCAGACAAAGCTCTCTCTCTTCCCACAGACATGTCCATCTTCCTAATGTGAACGTGGGCTTAATGTAAAGAGCTACACAGGGCTTGCTGGGCAAGTAAAGCCATATTGTTGCAGCTCCTTTCATAAAATTATATCAAGGTGTTTTGTAATAAAAAATACATTAAAATTATTTAAAAGTCACCTTGGAAGAATACATTTGTAGATGTGTTTCAGAAAATACCAGCCTCAACATAAAGAAAAAAGATTTGCTCAGATGGCATCTTGTAACCTGCAGCACCTGTGCCTTGGAAAGTGACATGGCATCCTGTAACATGCAACATCTTTGTACTGGATAGCACTGTGAAGACATTCTGAGATTTGGTAGTACTGTACAGATGAGGATCTGTGGTACAGGAAGTAAGCAGAAAATGTAGTCAATAATTCAAAACAATTACTTGTGGCCTCTAAAATATCTTTTAAGAGGACATATGCCCGCTATGGCCTCAAGTTGCTTAATACCCAATTAATGGCTTGAATGGTTCATGTCATTGGACACTGCTTGCCATCAACTTGCAGACCCTTGCTCCCCTCATCAAAAATTCACTCAGAAATGAAGTAATCCTAGTTATCTCATTCTCCTAACAAGTACATACTGTGCATCTTATCACAACTCGCCCAGGACAAGGAGAGTTTTTACTATTGTAACCTGATATAATTTCAAAGACTGTATTGTAATCAAAAGATGTGCCTTAAAACTCACCTATACTATACATACTGTACAACCGTACATCAGGGTTGACAAATCCTATAGCCCGACGTCCTGGGCTACCAGTTTTCATCCACGAACAAGCATTTTCTGTTCATCCACTTGTCCATGGGCTAGTACTGCTTTAATGTTTAAAAACAGGTTTTGGATGCAGTACTAGCTTCCTCCAGTAGGAGTGCTTCCTGCTCTTCGCTACTCCAGCCGTCCGTGTTGTCATCTGACCCACGGAGCAGTGCTCAGCGATCAGTGGGTTAGAGAGCCAGCAAACACCAGGTGGAGGAGCGCGGGCTGAAAGGAAACAGAGGAGGAGCCAGTCATCAACTGGCAGGAGTGGCACTAAATCAATGATCAGGTTCGCATCGATAAGTGATGCCCTTGGTCACAGTGGTGATTTGGCGGGGCAGATCGGAGATGTGTTATCACTCAGGATCTTGTTAGTGAGGAGAAAGGACATGCTCTGGACTCGTGGAGTGATTGTGTTTTTCCTGTGTTGGTCATCGGTGGGAGGACTGTATTGTATTTTACTCTAACTCGAGCAGACCACTGCCAGTTACAATCTTTGTTTGTGTACAGCTGCAGCATGCAAAAAATTTTGCCCAACGTGAACTATAAAATTAGTGTGGGGACGAGCACTAAAGCGGTAGTCAGTGTGCCAGTGAAGAGCCGTATGGGGACGTGGAAGGGTGGGAGCTGTAGCATGGAGGCAGCGGGTTTGATTCATCGGAGTAACTGCCTTCAGGCTTATCAAACAGAATCATCTACCTGCCAAAACAGTGCCAAAGGTGACTAAATTAAGGAGTGGTAGGGCAAATATTCGAGAGTAGAGAGAGAAAGGCCAGGGTTTTTCGTTCCCTAACAGAAGGGCATAATCCATTATTACAAATACAACTTTGGATTGAAGGAATAAAACAAACCCTGCCTAAAAACAACTAAGGAGCTAACACACACTAAAAGGCCTAACTACTGAGTTGGAGAAACAAAATAGAGAGGGCTTAACTCTGTGTCTGCTACTCTGATTGCTGCAGTACACTGAAATAAAATACAGTAAGGGTGGAGCTGGACTACTGAGAACCTGCAGCAGTAAAAGTTGTAGAGGCAAATTAGAGAGTTGGGCTTTCTGCAGTGCTGCCTAGAAACTAAGTAAAGGGCACTGGGCAGAAGACAAGTGTAACTAACTGAAAGATCAAAAAAACAAAAGGCAGCAGTAAAGGGCAAATTTGACTAACTACAGTGCCCAAAATAAATAAAAAGAAAAAAACAGCTAATACAAAGAAAAATATGCTAAAGTAAATTAAATAAGAGAGGCCTGTATGTGGGCTGTTAGGAGGAGGAGACTGTATGGCAGACAGTGTGGAACGGAATGGAGGGTGACTGATCCATTGTCCTGTGACCGTCTGGCTTGTAAAGACAAAAAAAATTGTTTCTAAAAAAAAAAAAAAGATTGTAAAGGAAAACAAAATAAGAGAAGCCTAACTGTGTGTGGGCTGTTGGGATAGAGGAGATTTTGTGTGGAAAAGAGTTAAGGAGGAGTAGTGACCCAAGTGTCCTGAAGCCAGCTCCCATTTCCTTTCCCACTTGTCCTGTATATGCTGAATACGTATGGTCCCTACATTTTCCTGTAGTAATTTATATATTTGTGAAATAATCTTAGTGTCCCATAAAGCAGCTTTAGTGCAGATGAGGGTAACTCTCGGGCTGGACCACTCGTTAAAGCGATCAACCCTGGCCCAGATGTTATATAGTGTCTACACATGAGATATCTATAAAAATCTCGCTTAGGATTTTGAACTCAACTTGTAATGAATAAAAATCTGTCATATTCTCCCTCTAGTTGGTTGTCCTAGTCTTTTAATACCCAGTTTGTCCCATCTCTCAAAACATTGGTCAGAGGTCCTGGCTGGAAATCCCAGCAGGTATTTCAAAGGGATATATGGCCATACCAGCTGCATAATTTCCCATCTCCGGTCTCTTCTAATACAGACTTCTGACTGTACTCTACCCTGTATTAACAGCAAAATATAGGAAAATATTGTTTTCCTGATTTATGAAGTTCTTCTACATCTCAACGTCCATCCTATGAAATAGTAGTAAAAATGCAAGCCCTGCCACACCATTTAATTTATTTCTATTCAGTTGGTTAAAAATTTCCATTGAAATGTGCTGGACTACCACTTGGAACTCGGGACTACCATTTTGTCAGGGCTAGTTGTCCTGGACTAGCATGCAATTTTGACATTTGTCGATCCCTGCTGTACATACACTGTAAATATACAGTACACACACTGCAGATAAACTGTACATATACAGTAACACACTGCACATATACTCTACAGAAACTGTGCATATACTGTATATACACTGTGCATAGACTGTAAATATTGTACATACACTGTACACATACTGTACACACACTGCAGATACACTGTACATACATGGTAAATATACTATACATACACTGTACATATACTGCACATACAGTGGCATCCCCCAGTATAAAACACAATTCTGCAGCATTTTGCAGCACTCTGCAGAATGCTGCAGAAATTCTGAATAAAGCAATGCAATTTCAACGGTAATTAGTCCTGTTTGTCATTCAGGAAAATGTGACACACCAGGGTGAAGTGAATGCCAAGTTTCCTGCATGACAAAGGGACCAATTGCCATTGAAATTACATTGCTTTATTCAGTAAGTCTGCTGTAGCATACTGCAGAGGCGCGTAAAAGTGTGTTTCATCCTATACATATACACACGTACATATAGGCCCAGATATTCAGACTGCACCTGGCAGTGGCGCGTTCATGGGCGCAATGCAACTGGGATGCGCCGGGCCAGGACCAGGTGCTAGTCAATGGTGATGCACCATGGCACAGCACCGTTGAATATGGCATGGACAGTGCACTTACTGCACATGGCACAGTGGCACTGCACTGGCACAAGCCACAGATAGGAGAACACGAGATGGGCCAGTGCAAATGGAGTTGTGCTGGGTGCATCACCAGCAATATTCAGCAGAGGACATGCAAATGAGGCCATAATACATGCAAGGCACAAATGGGGCCATTTGCATGTCATTATGGGCCCATTTGTATGGCTTGCACAGGCAGCCTGGTGAATTGTGCCTGGCACCCTGCACAGCATGACGCAGCGCAGTGGGGGTCCCGGGCATCCCCCACCTCATAGCTGTGATTTCGTAAATCTCAACGTAATTCCCTGGTAGTCTAGTGGTACCTCCTCCCTCATGTCCCCGATCACCGGTAGCTGTAGTTGAAAACATTCCCTGGTAGTCTAGTGGTCCCACCCTCGATTTTCCAATCATGGTAACTGTATAATAATTCAGTCTCTGGTAGTCTAGTGGTACTCCCCACCCATTGCCGTGATCGAGTAAATCTCCATACAATACATCCCTAGTGATCCAGTGGCACCCCCACCACACAGATCCTTGCCCACCCGCTCCCCGTCAGCCGGCAGGTGGCAGCAACCCGCCTGCATACTGCCCAGCCTCCCGCTGAATGACAGGTGCAGTATTTGTGAATGACTATTACAGTATGCACTGCAAACCCCATTGGTCAGCGTGGACAATGAAGCCTACACTAATACTGTAAGCAGTCATTCAGCGAGCAGCCGTGGTGGTATGCGGGTGGGTTGTGCTGCTGCCAATGATGGTGGGGGAGCAGGATGGGCTGGGGTCCTGTGGGGGGTGCCACTGGACCATCAAGGATATGTTTTACTCAACTGTACGGGCAATTGGGGTTACAGGTGGGGAGAACCACTAGACTACCAGGGAGATTTGTGGGTGCTTGTGAACAGTGTTCTGGGGAGAAGCCACCCACGGCTGGCAGCTGCTGTGATGCACCTTGCATTATGGCAGCTCACCTGTAGAGTGGCTACCATTTGAGCCATGTTTCTGGGGCTCAATTTTGTGCCCTGGTATGTGGCGCATGTCAGAGTTGTGCCCAGCATGTGCCGCACATCCTGGGCTGAATGTCAGAGATGTGCCGCATATGCATGAGCATGCCCCTGGAGATGTGCCACATACATTATCGTTGCACCCCCGCGCACAGCACAGTTCCCACGCCTGAATATTGCCCTGAACACAGTTCTGGGATTGCGCTGGTGCAACCTGTTATGCAAGGTGCAGCCCATTTGAATATCTAGCCCATACTATACACACACTGTACATATACTGTATATACATTGTACACACACTTTATATATACCCAAACACACTGTACATATACTATACAGACACTGTACATGCACTGTAAATATACTGTGCATATCAGGTACATAAACCTACATATACTGTAAATATAGTACATAACAAAAGGGTCCATCAATGCTTACCAAAATAGGTTGCCAATCATATTTTGTTTGCAAGTTAAAATATATCTTTAATTAATATCACACAAAATATAAAAATACAGGCACACTGCCCTGAAGGCAAAAAGAAAACAGTTGTGGACTGTGATTCCTTTAGGTTTTCACTTCTTTAATCAAGGAGCTGCTCTCTTTTGTGTTTTCCAGATACTGTAAATATACTGTACAGACACTGTACATATACTGTGAATATACTATACAGACACTGTACAGCAGCTGTAAATACATTGTATCTGCAATATATACTGCACATACACTGTATACATGCTGTACATACCCTGTACATATGTTGTACATACACTGTACAAACACTGTACATATACTGTACATACACCACACATATACTGTAAATAGACTGCACATGCACTGCACATATACTGTATATACACTGTAATATACCAGTACATACACTGTACATATAATGTAAATATACTGTACATACACTATATATATTGTGCACATACTGTAATACACTACACATACTGTAAATATATTATACATACACCGTAAATATACTGAGACAGAGAGAGACAGAGAGAGAGAGAGAGAGAGCAGACAGCAAAGCTTCCCTTAAATCAAGGAGGTCATTTTTAGACTACACTAAATTGAATTATTACTTTTGGACCTGTATAAGTAACTAGCATTGATTCTGTTTTGGGGTTGACTTTTCTTAGTTTAACTTTAATTTGCCAGGGATGAACTGTAGCTGGGAGATATTTTGCACCATTTATGACTAGACCTGTTACTTAACCTCTATGAAATAGGTGTCTGTTAGGGAGGAGCTGAAAGGGAGCTAGTTGAACTGTGGATTTAAAACAGGAGTTGTTTGTGATCTCTGTCTGCTGAGACAGAGACAGAGACAGAGAGAGAGAAAGCAGCCAAAGCTTCATAAATCGAGGAGGTTATTTTCTAGACTATACTGAATTGAATTATTACTTTTGGACCTGTGTAAGTAACTAGCATTGATTCTGTTTTCAGGTTGACTTTTCTTAGTTTAACTTTAATTTGCCAGGGATGAACTGTAGCTGGGAGATATTTGCAGTTATTTGTGACTAGACCTGTTACTTAACCTCTGTGAAATAGATGTCTGAAAGGAAAGAAGGAAGGCACTCAACAGGGTGGAGGGTCAGAGTTGTAGTTGATTGTTTCTGGAGGCAATGGTTTACTCCACCCCACCCGTCCCAAGCGCTAACTTCTTTTATAGCAGAGGGTTCTGACATCACTTCCCAAAACTGCTAACAACATACAACTGTTCATATCCCTAAAGGCACAGCACACTGAATGGGGTAGAGACACTCACAAGCTAGCAGACACTAAAACAAGAACAAAAAACAAAAAAGCATCTGTAACAGGAAGAGAAACAGACATGTGGGGAGTGATGCAATGTACTGGCTGTGGAGCAGCAGTCTTCCAGGAGACATTCTGGAGACTGCAGTGCTGCCCTATTGCAGGCATATCTCTGGTCTGAGGGAGGAGGTTGTTAGTCTCCATTCTGACCTGGCAAGGATTTAGTAAACCTGTTCCCCACCCAGGGACCACCCAGGTCACTGCCACTACCTCAGAGATTGCCAAGAAAGAGGAATGGTTGGACCACAGTGGGCTCAGAGAGGGTGAGGGTGGTGGAGCAGGTGCTTTCCTCCAGCTGTGCCTCTCCACAATTCATTCACCACTCTGGCAGAGCATGGTTCCTCTATAGAGTCATCCACAGTGGAGACCAAGGAGGATGCTGGGAACCTCCACAATGGAGACCCACAGGAGGGTGGCACAGGACCCCACAGGGAAGGAAACAATTCCTGATGGGGACTCAATTGTTGGGGAGTAGAACTGGGGAGGGAGGGAAAGGGAGGTAAGGTGCCTGCCTGGCACCATGGCTTGAGGACAGGAAATGAATCATCAGGATCGTGGTAGCAGCTGCAAGGATGAGTGAGCTGGATGTCATTATCCACCTAGGGAAGAATGACCTGGCTGAGAATGGGATCACAGCAGTGCAACAGGAGTTTGTGGAGTTGGGAGGGTCTTAGACAAGTAGCATACATGGTAACTTTCTCAGAAGTGCTACCTGTCTATGGCATGGATGAGGCTAGGGCCTCCGGCACCATGGGATTCAATGACTGGTTGAAAACTGGTGCAAGTTCAGGGATTTGACAATTGGGGACTGGGGCTCCACCTGGAGGGATGCAGGCATATACAGGTGTGATGGTCTGCATCTATCCAGAAGGGGAATCAGTATCCTAGGTGATAGGTTTAAATGCTTCATTGGCAAGCATTTAATTAGCCAAGGAGGAGGGACTGAAAAGGAGAAGGAAATCCTAGCCCCAAAAAAATCAGGGTGGTTATTGAGGTAAACACCAAGATAGAACAGTTGATAGGGAGAAGGGCAGGCATAAATAGAAAAAGGACAAAAGCAGTAAGGACAGGGATGGGGCAAAGGAAATAAAGCCATAAAAAATGGTGGTAATGAGTACCAATGCCCATAGTCTAGGTAAAAAGCTCCCTGAAATGGTGGCCTTGATGGAAGAGGAATGCCTGATTATCATGGCAGTCACAGGAACATGGTACACAGAGAACCATGACTGGGATGTCAACATGCAAAGTACACAATCTAAAGGAGGGACAGGGAGGGAAGAGGAGGAGGAGTAGCTCTCTATGTAAGGAAGGAATCAAAGCAACAGAACTAATGGGTAAACAGGGAGGAGAGGAGGCACTGTGGGTCACCCTGGAGACTGGAAACAGCACTATAAATCACACAGGGTTGAATACAGACCACCATCTTGGGGAGAAATGGACAAGGAAATGATAGAAGGCATCCTTGGGATGGCAGAGAAAGGAGATATTGCTGATGGGGACCTGAATATGCCAGATGTTAACTGAGCATCTTGCTGCAGCCACATCCAAGAACAGGCCATTCTTGATGCCCTACAGGGGCATGCCTCAGACAGCTAGTTTTGGAACCCACTCAGGAGGAGCAATCTTAGACCTGGTACTCTCAAATGGGGATGGAGAGAGGATCTCTGATCTTGAAGTGGATAGCCATCTGGTAACAAGTGACCACCCAACAGTGTGGTTCATGATAAACTTAGCTGTAGAGTCAAGCCATGCAAAGTGAAGGTACTGGACTTCAGGAGGGCAGATTTTGTCAAAATGGGAGTGCCTCAGAAAACACTAGCAAACAGGCAAGAAGGTGGGGTGGAGCAACAATGGGAAACATCAAACCGCCATCACAGAGGTAACAAGCCTTTGTGTGAAGCAGATAAACAAATCAAAATGAAAGAAAAAACACTATGGTTCTCAAAAAAGTGGGGGAAGGTAAGGAAGAAAAGATAGCATTCAGGAAGTATAAGAAACACAGAAGGAGCAGGACAGAGAACTGTACCAGTTAAAGCAGAAGGAAGCGGGAAGGCAGTCAGAATAGCAAAGGCCCAAACCAAGGAAAAGATAGTCAACTCGGTTAAGAAAGGTGATAAAACCTTTATAGGTACATTAGGGAGCAATGAAAGACTAAGGCAAGGATACTGAGGCTGAATAAAGAGGAGGTGATTGGGCAGAGAGTGACAGTGAAAAGCAGGATACTGAACAAATACTTCTGCTCAGTATTCACAATGGAAAAGAAGGAGATACCTAATCTAGTCAATAGAAGCACTCTGGATAGGGGGTTGATATTAGTCCTTTCACAGAAGAAAGGTTCTGAAAGAACTCTTAAAACTGAAGGTGAATAAAGCAATGGGGCCTGGTGGGATTCACCCAGAATTCTAAAAACTAAGGGAAGAACTAGTAACACGCTGACTATCCTTTTAATAAATCATGGGAGGATGGTGTGGTACCTGAGGACTGGAGGAGGGTGAATGTGATTCCCTTCACAAAAGTGGGAGCAAGACAGAGGCAGGAAACTACAGACCTGTCAGTTTGACCTCAGTGGTAGGAAAAATGATGGAATCACTTCTGAAGGAAAGAATTGTTGAGTACCAAGAGGCCAGTGGGGCACAGAACCCAAGGCAGCATGGATTCACAGCAGGAAGGTCATGTCAGCCAAATCTAATTGATTTCTTTGACTGGGTGACCAAAGTAGTAGAACCAGGGAGGGCTGTGGACATGGCTTACCTAGACTTTAGCAAGGCATTTGACACAGTCCCACACAAAGATTAATAAACAAATTAGCCAGCCTGGGAGTGGGTCCTAGGGTGGTAGCCTGGGTAAAACACTGGCTGGAAAGCAGGACACAGCGGCTAATAGTAAATGGAGTCCATAGTGAAGAAGGGAGTTACTAGTGGGGTACCACAGGGTTCGAGTACTGGGTCTGGTCCTTTTAATGTCTTTATAAGTGACATTGCAGAGGGACTGGAAGGAAAGTATGTCTCTTTCAGAGGACACAAAGATCTACAACAGGGTTGATATGCAAGATGGTGTGGAAAGGATGAAAAGGAACTTGGCAATTTTGGAGGAATGGTCAAATGTATGGCAGCTTAGATTCAACGCAAAGAAGTGCAAAGTAATGCACCTGGAAACAAAACCAGGGAAGAGTACACAATGGGGGTGAGATACAGCAACAACAAAAATGGAAAGGGACCTGGGGTAGTCATATCAGATGACCTAAGGTGGGCCAGCAATGTGAGAAGGCAGTAAGGAGGGCTGGAGGGATACTGGGATACATAGGAGAGGTATCACCAGTAGAAAACAAAGTTGTTGGCCCTCTGTGCAAACAGTTGGTAAGACCACATATGAGTACTGTGTACAGTTCTGGAGACCCCATCTCCATAAAGACATAGACAGGGTGGAGGCTGTCCAGAGGAGGGCAACTAAAATGGTGCAGGGTCTGCACAGAAGACATATGAAGAAAGACCAAAGGAGTTTAAGATGTATAGCCTCGAGGAAAAGAGAAGAGGGGACATGATAGAAACTTTCAAATACCTCAGGGAATCAACAAAGTCAAGAGGTAGCATCTTTCAGAAAAGAGATGTGCAAGAACAAGGGGCACAATTTGAAGATAGAGAGGAACGGATCAGAGGTAATGTGAGAAGTATTTCTTTACAGAGAGGTTATAGATGCATGGGAGCGGCCTTCCTGGGGAGGTCGTAGAGTCAAAACAGTGGGGGAATTCAAGAATACATCGACAGACATAAGGCAATTCTAGTGGGGGTAGGAGGAAGTAGGCTGTTGGTTAACTAGGATCTACAGCTTGTCCGTTAGTAGGAAATGGGCAGACTAGGTGAGCCAAGAGGTTCTTATCTGCCACCAAATTCTATGTTTCTATGTTTTACTGTACATAGAAACAGAGAAACATAGACTTTGATGGCAGATAAGGACCGCTTGGCCCACCTAGTCTGTCCATTTCCTACCTTTGGATAAGCTGCAGATCCTAGCTAACCAATAGCCCACTTCTTCCTACCCCCACCAGAATTATCTTATGTCTGTCCCATGCATTCTTGAATTCCCACTGATTTTGACCCCGCGCACGCCTCAGGAAGATCATTCCATCGTCCACCACCCTCTCTGTGAAATAATACTTCCTCACATTGCCCTGAGCTGTTCTCACTCTATCTTCAAATTATGTCCTTGTTCTTGCAATCTCTTTTCTGAAAGATGCTACTCTCTTGGACTTGTTGATTCCCTTGAGGTACTTAACATTTCTATCATATCCCCCTCTCCCTGCTTTCCTCAAGGGTATACATGTTAAGCTCCTTTAGTCTCTCTTCATGGCTTCTGTTGCAGACCCTGCACCATTTTAGTTGTCCTCCTCTGGACTGCCCCCATCCTGTATATGTCCTTGCAGAGATGTGGTCTCCAGAACTGCACGCAGTACTCCATAATACACATAATACACATACACTGTACATACACTGAAATTATACTGTACCTACACTGCATATATGCTTACATACATTGTAAATATACTGCATATATACTTTATATACACTGTACATATATTGTACATATACTATAGAAACATTGCACATATACTGTACATACACTCTACATATACTATACATACACTCTACATATACTGTAAATGTACATACACTGTACATACACTGCAAATAAACTGTACATACACTGCAAATAAACTGGACATACACTATATGTACACTGCAGATACACTGTACATACACTGCAAATACACTGTACATACACTCCAGATACACTGTACATATACTGCACACGACTGTAACACTGCACACATACTGTACAGGCCCTGTAGATATATGCAGTGCACACACTGTACAGTTACTGTACATATACTGTAAATATTGTAGATACACCGTGCACACCTGCAAATACACTGTACATACACTGCACACATAGTGTAAATATGGTACATGCACTGTATATACATTGCAGATATACTGTACATTCAATGTACATATACTAGTACATACACTGCAGGTACGCTGTACATACACTGTAAATACACTTACATACTCTAGATACAGTGTACATACACTGTAATATACTGTATGTACACTGCAGATACATTGTACACACACTGTACATATACTGTGACTATACTGTACATATACAGTGCATACACTGTAAAGACACTGCACATACTGTACATATACTGTAAATATATTGTACATACACTGCATGTATACTACACACACTGTACATATACTGCACATATACTGTACATACACTATACATGCACTGTAAATGTACTGTACATACTCTGTGCATATACTGCACACACTGTACATACATGGCATATACACTGTACATACATTGTAAATATACTGTGCACATACTGTAATACACTACACATATACTGTAAATATAGTGTACATACATTGTAAATATACTGTATATGCACTGTGCCAGTACTGTAACTATGCTGTACATATTCTATACATACACTTTACATACACTGCACATGTACTTTACATACACTGT
Organism: Neoceratodus forsteri; assembly: GCA_016271365.2. Lineage (NCBI taxonomy): Eukaryota > Metazoa > Chordata > Ceratodontiformes > Ceratodontidae > Neoceratodus > Neoceratodus forsteri. The sequence goes on along the minus strand of JADMNL010000031.1, from coordinate 103,329,922 downwards.
ACATATGCTGTACCTACATTGTACATATTCTTTAAAAATACTGTACATACTCTGTATATACACTGTACATACATTATAATACTCTGCCCATGTACTGTACATACACTGTACATATACTGTATGTACACTGCACATATACTATAAATACACTGTATATATACTATAAATACCCTGCACATATATTGTACATACAATATACATACACTGTAAACATACCATATGTATACTGTACATATACTGTGCATACACTGCTCATTTATTGTAAACATACTATACATGCATTGTAACTATAGTGTGCATTCACTGCAAATATACTGTACATACACTGCACATGTACTATATATGCACTATACTGATACAATGCTTATGCTGTACATATACTATACATACACTCTAACTGTATATACACTCTGCATACACTGTACATAAACTGTACATATATGTACATACCGTGTATATAGAATAGAAGGCATATACTGTACTTACACTGCATATACACTGCATTCTTTGTACATACACCATGCATATTCTGTACAGACACTGTTTACACTGTTCATATACAGCATACATTTACATGCACTGTACATGCACCTGGCCAACATTCCCCTTCCCATAAACGGTTCATGCAATTATCACAGTGTCAGTGGCTCAGTATGCAGCACACTCACCTCTGAGGCCGAGAGATCAGAGGGCTGTGGGTTCAGTTCCACATCTGGCACTTGGGTTAATATCCCAGTACTGACACTGTAGTGCAGCATGAGAGGGTGCTGCACTTCTGAGGTACCTTCTTTGGATGAGACTTTAAACCGAGGTCCCATCTGCCTGGATTGGTGGTAGTTCAGGTGGATGTTAAAGATCCCATGGCACTTATCGAAAAAGAGTAGGGGAGTTTTATTGACAAAATAAAATAAATAAATATACAGTATAACTCAAAAGAAAACAAATGCACAGTAATATCATACTACAATCAAATACAGAGATCTTTATAGAAACCTCAAAGGAAATATACAAAAGCTTATAAGTATTCAAATTGTGAGGATCAAGCAAACACTATTATTTAAATTTAACTATATGGGTAAATCCTTTCCACCATTTTAATACTTTACTTGAGTTATACATTTGGACATCTTTGAGATACACTTTATAAATTTCCTTAGATACCATTTGGCAAAACCCCTCATATAGAACCCTTTTTGATAAATAACCCATCGACACCTCACCTGCCATAAAAAAAACTCAAACATCCAAACAATACTCCTAGAGTATTTTTTCTAAGATGGGCCATGCTTGGGGATATATATATATATATACCTACAACCAGAATATCATAATTCATACATTTCAGCCATGACAAATCCCACTTTTGGCAGCATGTACCCATAATTTTGTTACATAAGAACAGTGTAGAAAAAATGCTCCATAGTTTCTTCTTGGTTAATGCATTCTGGATAAGGACATTCCTTTCTTCTTTTGCCTTGTATTTGGTTGTGCCTCTTATGTTTAATCTCCCATACATTATCAACCATTGTGTTTCCCACATAAAGGCAGGTACCCTATCTTTATTCAACTGGTCTAGTATATAAGAGTTTTGTCTTACGGGACAATTTTTAAAACTAAGTTCAATAGGGTAAATTGAATTCATAATCACTTTGTATAGGGTTTTCACTGTATTAGAAACAATGGTTTGTTTAGTGATTTTCCACTTGTATAGTTTTGAATTGCTGGTTTAAAATATATTGGAGCATGTATTTGGGGATTTAATTTAGGGGCTAGATTAACCCAAGCTTTAAAGTATCAACCTAGTACTAATGAAGTCCAAATACTTTCTCTACTCTCTGGTCTCAGGATTAATTGTTTTATAGATTGAGTAAAAAAGGGAATAACAAAATGTATGGGATCGATCATACCTAATCCTCCTTTAGTGATGTTTAGATAAGTAAAACATCTCTTTACTGGATTTAATCTATTACCCCACAATAGTTGAAAAAATTACTATAAAGTCTGGTCTCATACTGTGTAGGAAGAGGAAAAAGCATAGCCACATATTGCAAACAGGAATAATAAACTGTTTGATGATTTGTATCGTTTAGCTTTGGAGAATTTATAACTTTTCCATCTTGAAACTTTAAGTTCTATTTTAACTAATGCATTGTCCCAAATTTTTTCAGGAAGGTTTTGAGGCCAAAAGAAATACCTAATATATTTAGGGTTCTGGAGATAATATAATATTGTTATACTGAAATGCCTGATGACATCCAGCCCCCATAATCAAACCCCTAGTTTTGAGTAGATTAATTTTAGCATTAGACACTGCTGTAAATAATTTAAATTTGCTAGGAAAATCTGCAGAGATTCATAATTATTGAAAATATACATACATCATCTGCATATGCTTGAATATGAAGATGAGAATTAGGATGATCTCTACCAATTCTTATCCACTTAGGTATTACTGTCAAAGATTGAATAAGTGGTTCTAATGATAAAACATATAACATATAACAGAGGGCTTAGTGGACATCCCTGACAAACTCCTGATTTTAGTGTAAACCCTTTAGTTTACTTTCTTTCATAAAGGAAACACTGTAGCTGAGGTATATAAGTTTAATAATATTGACAATCCATTGTGGAAATCTGAAAACCACAAAACCTGAAATAAGTAAGTGTGATTAACCCTATCAAAAGCCTTCTCCAGGTCGGCAGATATCAGATACCCAGTTTTTCCTTATAATGAAAGATACTCAGTAACGCTCTCTAATAATCATAAGGGCTGATTGTATTCTTCTGTTAAGAATACTACAATATTGGAAAGGTGACATTAATTTTTCTACAGAAATTTTCATTCTGTTATTTAATAACATTGTGAATATTTTATAATCTGAGTTCAAAATTGTTATGGGCCTCAATTTCTTATGTCCCCTTTATCTCCTGATTTATAAATGTGTAAAATTAGGCCATCTGTAAACTCAGAAGCACGTTTGTACTCATCATAATGTATTGAAAAACCAAAAATAAGTAGACTGAAAATTCTGTTTTAAAAGTTTTATATAATGCATAAGGAAGATCATCTATACCTGGAGAAACTCCTTCTTTGAGATTCTGGATTATATTTTCAAAATCTGATTCTAAAATGGGTTCCAGTAATGTTTTATCTTTTTTTGTGAAGGAGAAAATTAATTGAGTCTAGATAAGTTCTGACATTTTTATCTTAATGGAGAAGAAGGGTTCAGTGTTTCATGATGAGATTCTATAATGGAATTAATCTGCTTCAGATACCACTTTTTACCTTCTGATACTAAGAATTCCATATGAGTAGTTTCTTTTAAGTTCTTACACATTTCAAAGGGTCTCCTATTTTTAATTTTGAGTATTATTCAAGAACAGGGCCTATTCTTGCCCTATTATATTGTACTTGTTTCATCTTGAATTTAAGATTCTCTATTTGGTCAGAGTAGTCATACTTGGTGGTATTAGCCTTTGATATTAGAAACTGTAATAGTTGTCTTAGCTTTAAATATGTAAAAAATTATTGTTTTTTTGAGTGGATCCATATTTCCTAAATCACCTACTTAAGTCTGCTTTAGTTTCCCTCCACCATTCTTCCATATCAGTATATAAAATGCAACTGATAGTCTTGCTTTTAAAAGTTGTGACACTGCAAATTTCACAAAACTATTACCTAGTATAGAGGTATTTAGTTTCCATCAAAGTGATCATTTTGGTACTGAACTTAAATTCCCAAATGAATAAAGTAATAAAAGTGGTCTGAAAATTCAACTAGTATTATTTGAAAATTTCCAAAAGGGATTTCAGCTGAAATAAATAGATAATCAGTAGTGGTTTTATATTTTCCATTCATGTAGGTAAAACTAGGCAGAAAGCCTATACTGCAAACAATTAGTGAGCCCTGAGGTTTTAATTATTACCTCTAATAAATGCAAATCACAGTAAATTTTTTCATTGATGAGCCCTTTTTCTATCAAACTACAGTTGAAATCCCACCCAAAGGATTATTCTTGATGTGATTAAATATGGCTGTATTGCTTTAATGCAATTAATTCTTTCTGATTTTGTTTGAGGGTTATATAAGTTAATAAATCTATAGTCCCAAGTATCCCATTTTCCATCCAGAATCAATACCCTTTCTGGTATTAGATCTATCAATTTATCTAATGAAAAAGAAAAGAATTAAACAAAATGGCCACTCCATCTGCAGTATCCTTCAAAAGACCAATACAATGGTCCCCATGGCCAATCCTTTTTAAAAGTAGAAATTTGTACTAAGGAAAACATCCATGTTTCTTGTAAAAACATACTGAGATTTTGTTCTCATGAATAAACTGAAACAGTGTTGACATTTAATATTATTCAGAATACTATGATTATTCAAAGACCTCCATTTGTGTGCTACCATTATCATGAAGTGACTAAAACCAAACTATTTTATTTTTCCTTTTTTTCTTTTTCCATTATATTCTTCTGCAGTTAAACCACCAGCTTCCGGCACTAACTTCTAAGAATCAGAGTCCACTATATCCATTTCTGAATCACCCCAGTTAGTAGATAACGCTGCATAAGAATTCTGTGTTTCAATACTGGTAGTTGAGGAGAGGATTTTGGTCTCTGATTCCAAGAAGATCTCCTTGTGGTAAAGGAGAGAGTGGAACATTTTCAATAGGGGATTGTCAGACTTCTCAGATGTCTCAGGTTCACTATAACAAACAGGAATAAGAACTTCTGAACTGATAGAACCTTCTGTCAATTCTGTTTTATTTACCACCTGGTCAGTTTTTATCCACAGTAACATCTTTACTTGGGGTTAGTAGTTTTCGTGTTACTCATAACATCCTGGTGTTTGGTGACATCCATACTTTCAGGGCCTTTCTCCTGTTTAGAAGAGGCCTCCTAGGCCTGCTGAATCAATAGATCTGGGCTTATGCAAGAAGCTTTATTCTTTGTCAGCCAGGCATTCTCAAGAATATGTCCAAACCCTTCACAAAGGTCACATTTAGTATGATTCATGCATTGCATAGTTACATGGCCTATTTCTCCACAATTATCGCCACGTGGCTGATCAAAATACTTGATAAATGAGTTCTAGAACCACATTTGTAGCAAACTGTTAGCTTCCATAAAAACAAACCCCCATCCCTGCCTAACAGGAAGGAATTGGGAATATGTTCTATTCCTGTGTCTGTTTGTCGTAATTTAACTTTGTACTTCCACCCCACCGTCCAAAATTGTTCAGTAACTAGAATTGGTTCAGGTTCACTCAATATCTCACACTTTTGTCCCAACCAATAAGTTATGTCCTCCACATGGACTCCTCATTCCTAAACATAACCATGACAAATTTAATCAGAGGCTTTGTAAGGGGATTACTAAAAGTGAGTCCATAAGGGGAGAATTTAACCTGATTATAGCATTCCCAGAAGAGGTCTAAGGCATAGGATGTTGGAAGCTAATATCGTAGTTATCTTCCCTGAGATGTTGATGAATGCAAAGACATCTCTAGAGGAAAAGTGGAAGGAATCTTTAATTAAGCATTTTCCTACATAATACCTATCAGGGTGCTCAGTCAATCCCCTTTATAGCGAATACGCATTATCGTTTTTCCTTGGTGCAGCTTCTCTTTTGAATGTGAAAAAGATCAGACATTAAAGGTTTCTGTGGACCCAGAGAGGGAAGCACACTCTTACTTTCACTAGGATGTACTTTTAAACTAGACTGCTCTTGAACACCCTCTGAATTTATTGTATCATTTTAAGAACAACAGAGTTTAATAGAACCTTGATTCCCCTTTGTACTTTCACTTATACTGACTTCTGGGGCAATGTTAACAATGTGCTTATCCTTAGTATTTGGTTTCTAGTCTGGAGTAAAAGTTAAATTAAAGGAGGGATCCCATAATGGGTCTGGTGTCCAGGATCCTGAAGCTGTCATCTGCCAGCCCGCCTAAGATCGCTTATGTGATGACTAGTTTCCATCATGAAGCGGTGAATTCACAAGTCTCTGTTTATCTTTAGGCTCCACTCTTACATCTGGGATCTGTGACTGCAGATCTTTAGGTCGTGCAATAGAAAAACATCAGTAGTCTGATTTAAAGATTTATCTCGCTGAGTAAAACAAAATTATGTCACTCTTGCTCGTTGCTCCTTCCTTCTGATAGATAACTGCACTGTCAGCTGTTAAAGGCAGATCTTGCTGTAACACAAAACACGAAGCCAGCTTGTTTTGTCAATTTCGCTGTCCTCCAAAAGTGGTACTGTTGACACTCAGAGGGTTCGTAGATCATTTGTTCAGAATTTCCCTGCCATTTGAGGAATATTTTCTGTGAAATTACATTTTAGGTAATGAAGGCTTTAGGCACTCGTTGTCTTGTGCGATACTCCTGCCAGCCTTTTCATAAGTTTCCAAGTCTTTTTCAGTTGTTGTAACTGAGTCAGCAGCGTTAGACAATTCTGCTGATTGTAGGCTTATTTTAGGCCTTTGACGCCTGTTTTACTGACATAATCAATTCCTGAGACATCACTTTTATCAGGTAATAGGTTTGCCTCATGAGAGATTTTACATTCTGAAAGCTTATTTCGTTTAAAGTTACAGGAGTCCAGGTACAGCAATTACAGCATCTTCTCTTTAACAACAGATTGAGTTTGGAAAATAAAATGCTCACTGTGACGATCATCCTCTGAAAATCCCATTGCTTCATGATTAATCTCTTCTTGTTCTGTTTCGATTCCACCATCTCGAAGGGCCTCCTCTTGTGATGCAGCGAAGGTGAGGCCTTCCTTCCACTAAACACACAACCTCCTCCTCTGCCATCTTGGTCCCACAGGAAAATGGGTCCCCTGTTCACAGGCAGCAGAGTAGAGGAATTTCCCGTGTCCTGGTCAAATTTCCCTCATTCACTAAAAATGCCACCAACAGCTTAATCTGATTCAAGGTTAGTTGGCATTCATCTGTATCCCCTCCTGGGTCGTCCCTGAAAAATAGGCAGGATTTGTCTAGTGCACTTACCCGTCAACAAAACTAAATAAATAAATAAAATCCAGGCTGTGTGAGGGTGATGATGATGCAATATGGCCACCGCCACTACACATTCAGTCACTTCACTACCAGTCTAGCATTGCTTGTAAAGCACTTTGGGATACACTGTGTATGAAAAGCGCTATATAAATGTTTCTTCTTCTTCTACTAAATATAATGCATTGTACTAACACTGCACAATAAACTGCACATTGTAAAGATACTGCATATACATTACATATACTACATAAACTGCACATCCCTTTTTTCTCTGCCTGGCATGGCCCCTTCAGCCCATGTGGTTCCCCAACCCCATTTCCTACCATCTCTAGGACTTACCTGGGGGCCACCAATTCCTCCACAGATTTCCCCTGTGGCAGGATTGTTGGGAGACCGAACCTGTTCCAGTGCCATGCTTAGTCCAGTAGTTACCTATGCCCAGTAGGTAGTGAAGGGTCTAAGAGGTTTCACAGGGTGGCATTCTGCCACCAGCAATTTTTTCCTCTCTTCTTGGTTTCCTAACCCATCCGCTCCCTCGGATGATGGCTGGACATGCACACATCAAGGACGTGCTTGACATCTTTCATCAGGAGCATCCCCACCCAGACGTGCTGCTCTGAACTGCATTGCCACCCATGGTCACCTAGGTAGTGGTGTCAAGGTGAAGCAGTCTGCCCTCCCTCCCCAGAGGAGGAGAGAGTCTGTCCTCCCTCCCTCCCCCCAGAGGAGGAGAGTAGTCTGCCCTCCCTCCCCCAGAGGAGGAGAGCATCCACTGGGACACTCAATCCTCCTCCTCCTCCTCCCAGCTGACCCGCAAGTGGCCTAGGCATCACCAAAACCCAGGTCGCCAACGTGGCGGCAGGTGAGGCATGGTAGCTCTGCCTCTGCACCACCAGGCTGTCTAACTGCACATCCGTTTATCAGAATCCTTCAGACTTATTAGTGTATGAGATCAGCATCCCTACAGAACTATGCACAGCAAAGTATTTTAAGCCCACCTCTGTGCCACCACCGCCACCTCTGGCCACTGGCCCATTCAGCTGCATCATCCACCATTCCTGGTACTTAACTGGTTCTAGCCAGTATCCAGTGGGTGATATGGGACCTGCAGTGGGCCAGCAGGCATCATCTTGCTGGCATTTTTCCTTTTTTCTGCCCCATTCTCTGAGGTCGGTACTCATGCCATGGCATGGATGTGCTGTGAAATGCCATCTCAGCACCTGTGCCTGACCCTCTGAGAGGCGGCCACTGCTGTGCCACCCAACCTTGCCATGTGACACCCAAGCAGCAGCACGCACTGTCCCACAAAGGAGGACAGCTGTTTAAGGACGCCAGTCCTCCTTCCCTCAGAGGGCACTCGAGCAACCCTGGTCAATTCCAGAACCCAGGTCAGTGATGAGAAGTGGTGTTGCAACTAATGCTTCAGCCCCCACCCCACTGGCTGGCCAAGCCCCTATTTTATAAATAAATAAAGTTTCAAATCAAGTAAGTCCACAGCAAGTAGGCATGTTGCCAGCAGCAGAGCTTGTGTTACTGTGGCACTCTGAGGAATGCTCTGCCTTACTGCATTAAACTCTTCCTTTCCCATAGTACTTGCATCTAAAGCATCATAGATGGATACAGCTTTCCTGACCTTCCAAAAGTGCAAAACAAAAGATCAGAAAGAGCTGTAAGAAAGAGAAAGAAAAGAAAAGGAAGCTGTTAAATGTCTTGCCATCTGATCAGGCTCAGCCGACAAAGAGAGCGCTCCAGACCTATAGACAAATGCTTAAGTTCTTCACCCTCAGGTAGCCCTGGTAACTCAGGGTCATCAGCTGTGGCTGAGATCTCAAGCCCCAAACCCAAGCAAAAAGGGATGCATCTGTAACACCTGCAGCAGAATCTGGCAAAGGAGATTAAGACCTCTGCAGCCTAAACTGGACTAAATTTGACATTATCAACAGATCATATTCAAATCTTTGCAGGTGATTCTAAAGCTCGACACAAAATGGGAGGCAGTTACCACTAAATGTGAAATGTTGAGGGCTGCTTGCCTGAAAGCAAGAAGCTTCTCACTGCAACAATTGAAAACAAACAGCAATTATAAATAAGTTGAATCCAACTCATCCTTTCTGTCTGCAGTACTATGAGATAACATCTCACAGGTAAGAAGTAAAACAAATTTGAAAACCTGGAAAATAACCTGTGACAAGGTAGTGAAGTGAGTGGCTTTTGGGGAACTCTCAAAGAGAACACTCTGGACCCCAGTTTAAATGAAATGAAATCTGCTTTACTTTCAGTAACATAACAAACAAACAAAAAACAAACAGCTGCATTCAGTTCAGTTCTGTCTCCACGTGCATGTAACTGAAGCAGAAACCTTGCCGCTCTCCTTTATTGGGCCCAGGTGTTGCTTGTTAACACCCTTACCCCTGAAGTACATCCAATACCCAGAACAAACAGCGTAGTAAGGTCTTAAAGGGCCATCCTGAAAACTGTAGGGGTTTTGGTACACATCCCACCACAGCCCCAGTCAAACTTGCATTTCCTGTGTTGTAGGGTTGTGAAGCAGTTTACTGGGGGAAAGGAGCGTGATGGACATATACTCCATCACATACCCCTTACTCTAGAGGTGTGCCCATGGAATGCTCAGTATGGACCATCAGAGACCCATCCTCCTGAGAGAAAAAATCTGCATTACCATGCTGGTGCCTGCCTGGTGGTGCACACCAAACAAAAAGGCATTGGTAACCGACATATTATATAACCACTTGGGGGTGTGGTCAGTGATGAGGGTGAACTTCCATTCAACAAGCAGTAGTGTGGGTGATCACTGCCCACTTTACTGCCAGACACTCTTTTTCCATTGTGGCATAACACTGCTCCCTGGGATAATGTTTCAAGATAGATATAAGATGGGGTGAATTCTCAGCCTCAAAGTCATGTGATAACACAGCCCCAGCCCCACCTCAGAGGTGTCTGTGTACAAAATAAAGGGATGGTTGAAATCTGGACTTCTTATGACTGGCCCTCATATAACACATTTCTGCTGGCCTGAACTGACATCTGACACTCAAGTGACCAGTGGACTTTATTTGGGGTGGTTTTCTTGGTCAGGTCAGTCAGTGGGTTAGCGAGGTTGAGAATTCTGGAATGAACTGGTGGTAATACCCACAAGTCTAAGAAAGAACCTAACCTGCTTCTTAATCGTTGGGATGGGACAGTCAGCTAGGCCTCAACTTTGTCAATAACGGGCATACATGGCCATTCCCTACCATACCCCAAGTATTTAGTCCCTGCCACCCTAGGATGCATTTCATAACATTGGCCATGAGATCTGCCTCCCTGTGTGACTGAAGTGCAGTGGCTGCATCCTTCAGGTAGCTGTCCCAGTCAGGGCTAAATATGACAACATCATCCAGGTACACTACTGCATACAGCCCGTGGAGGCGTGGGATGCTGTCCATCATTTTCTGGAATGTGGCCAGGGCTCCATGCAATCCAGAGGGAAACACAGTAATATTGATATAGACCGAACAGGGTGACAAAGGCTGTTTTCTCACAGGACTTGGTAGTTAATGGGATTTGCCAATACCCCTTGGTCAGGTCCAGGGTACTAATGTAACAAGCAGTCCCGTTGGTCCAAAGATTTGTCTACCCTTGGCATAAGGTATGCGCAAACCTGGATACAGCAAGAAAATCTATACAAAACCTGGTGGTCCCATCTGATTTTGAGACTAGCACGACAGGGCTAGACCATTCATTCTGGGATTCCTCAGTGACTCCCAACTCCAACATAGATTGGATCTCCTCATGTAATGTCTCTCAGATTTTCCCAGTACTCTGTATGGTTATTACGGATCTGGACACCAGGGTCTGTGCCTATGTGGTGCTGGATCACATGGGTTCCTCCTGACTTCAGGGAGACTACATCCCCAAATTCTTTACCAGCCTCTGGGCTTCTTCCTTTGGTGTGGATGAGCTGGTCACCCACTGGGATGGGGCTTGGTTCCTTTACAATTTTGGGTCCTAAGTCCAGGGTCCTGTCATCAATGTCCTCATCCATTACTGAACTTGGGGCCCCTTTAGGATCTCCTGCTTCAATGAGAAATACCTCCCTGTCTTTCCAGGGTTTCAACACTAATTAACGGTAAATTTGTTTTTCCTTTTTCTGTCCAGTTGTAAGACTTCATAATCAACCAGTCCCACCTTTCTGAAGACCTCATATAGTTCCCTGCCATTTAGCTAGGAGTTTACTCTCATAGCTGGGCAACAGAAGAAATATTCTGTTGTGGGAATTGAAATCCTGTAGCCTGGTCATAGTGCCTTGTTTGGGTTTGCTGTGCTTTTATTAAATTTTCTTTGGCAAATCTGTCCACTGTGTCCTGTCTTCTTCTCATTTGTAATGCTTATTGTAGCACATTAAGTGGGTTATGTGCCTATTCTTCCCTCATCTCTTTTCGAGATCCAACATCCCTCGAGGTTGCCGCTCATACAGTTCAAAGGGTGAGAACCCAGTGGACGACTGTGGCACCTCCTGAATGGCAAGCATTAAGTAGGGTAACAATTCATCCCAGTTTTATTTTACTTCGCTGACAAAATTTTAGACAGCATACCTTTTAATGAGTTATTAAAGCATCCCACTAAGCCATCAGTCTGTGGGTGATACACCATGTCCGGAAGGACTTGTAAACCGCACACACCTCCCTCATACATTTTGACATAAAGTTGGTGCCTTGAACAGTTAGGATCTCCTTCAACAGCCCAACTAGGGAAAACTTTTATCAATTCTTTTGTCACTGACCAGTCTGTGGTGGAACATATGGCAATAGCCTCATGGTAATGGGTGGTGTAATCCAATATAACCAATACACACTGATACCCAGATGTACTTTTTATCAAGGGTCCCATCATATCAAAGTCAGTTCTTCCAATCCAGTGTCTATTATGGACATAGGAACCAAAGAGCCTTTTTTATTTTTCTGGGGCAGCCAGCAGACACTCAGGGCAGGAAGCACAAAAGTCTGCTACTTCCTTTCATATACTTGGCCAGACAGAACCAGGCAAATATGCATACCTTGGTTTTCTCCCGCCCAAATGACTCACAATAGGTATAGTATGGGCCAGACTGGTACCTCCTTCTTGCAGACCTGGGAATAAGGGTGTCATGATATACTGGTATGAAAGTATACTGCGCTATACACCACATGGTTTTGAAACTGTGACCATTTTTAAAATTGCGATTACTGCCCATCACAGTTAACCATGTCAGTGTGATTAATGAAAACATATTTTCTCCTTAGAATGGCCATTTTCATGCTTCTCTTGGGGAGATCTTGCTATCTAATGGTGCTGTGGGTGGGTGGCAATGATAGTGCTGTGGGCCAATGTGTGTCTTGAATTGCAATTCCTGTGACAAATGAGATGTAACAGAACAGCAGTGGGTTTGTTCTAGAAACTGTGAAGATGTGGTCTCTTTCCTGCATTCTTTTTTTATGCTAATTTTTTCAGCCTTTGACGCTGCCAGGGGAAGGACCCACCCCTCATATTGGCTAGGTCCTGACGTATGTCGGGATACAGGCATCATTGGGCTTGTGCCAAGTTTTTTTTTTCCACGTGAGCATCCCTCTCCCCACATGTCTGTAGTGGGGCCGGTCATGCAATGACCTCAGCGCACAATCAGGCATGCTCCTGCACCAGGCATGCAGAGTTCCACTGGTCCTCACCCCAACAGACTCCCAGTATGGTCCAAGACTGCCACCCACCCCCACCAATGCTAGGGTTCAGTAGGTACTGGGTACCAAATTCCCTTCCTCCCCAGAGAAGGTGAGCAGTCCCTGGGATGCTCAGCCTCCTACCCCCGGCCGACCCTCTGATGTCTGAGGTCCACTTCGAACCCTGGTCGTCAGCACCACAGACAGAAGTACTTCTGCTGTGCCGGCAGGTCATGTAGACTTGCAGCTCAGCACTTCAAATATTGTCAGCTTGTTTTAACAGTATAATCCTTCTGCGTAGTACCTAACTGCTGGTGGATGGCAGAGGGATTTTTTAATACATTTGTGTGCCTCCCTGTTTGTTTTGTGCATCTGTCTGGCCCAAAAGGTACCCCAGTGCCCTGCAAGTTGTTGCCTCCTCCCAGACCTTAGGCATTCTCAGAGATGGCAGTGCTCACACAAATTGTCAGAATTTTGACAGGCGCAGTGAGCCTGAGTCTGGACAAGACTGACTCTGGTGGTCTCATCCTCCATGGCTCACTCTAGGTTCTACTGCTAGTTCCTGATACAGTAAAACTGAAAGATTGCTGTTTAAAAAAATGTCTGTGCTTTTGCTGGTTTGGTCAGATCGGAAAGGGTGGGCCTGCTGTGGTTAATGAATGATGCTTAGTGTGACAAGAACTTCTGATTTGTCACTTGTGTGGTGTGCCGCAGTCTCCAGCCTGTTGACTCCAAATAAGTCCAATGTGTTCCTCAGTCACGCTGGTGATTTTAAATAATTTTGTATGGTGATGCTGATGTCACCTCTGTAACCAAAAACGTCTGTTGATTTATGCGTTGTAGGGGAAGGTGCTATGTGTTCATTGATGCAGCAGTTGTTACTTATTTTAGATTTAGTCACGTGAACTACTGGACTGTTGTGATGGTGAGGTGACTGGACGGAGTCTGGGGCTGGGTAAGCAAGTCTGGTCCTGGTGGCACTGGGGACCACATGACATTCTGCTCAATTCTACTACCAGCCTACAAATCTCCACTATCAATGATCACCACGCCATGTTCACGTGATGACGCATGCCACCACTACTGTCTCTGTCATTGTAATCATGGACTTAGTGGTTGGTGATAGGAATAGGATTAAGGGTTCCACCAAGTCAGTTCGACAACAAACTTGTCGACATCCCACACTGATGACACGGATTTGCTAACATCGGCCAGGTCGACTGGCAAATCCATCAACTGACCACCATGGTGCCGGGCTGTTTCGTTGTTTGTGGGCTTTGCCCTGCACCCCATGCAGGGGCTTCTGCCACCTACACACCCTGGACTTGTAGATTGCCAACTCTGGGAGGGGGGATTACGGGGAGAATGGCTTTACAGCGGAGTCGCCAGAATGCATAACGCTTGACAACCCATTCAACACTGTGGCTGTTGAACGGGTTGTGTCGCTGTGATGGTTTCTGCTGTTGGGGATTCACTCTCCTGATGGTATACCAGATCAAGAACAATGTCTGTAAAATGTATCAAAATGTTATTTAAAAGGACTCACCACAACATACAGAACATACAAGTCTGAGCTAGTATAGCTGTTTTTTGTTACACGCTTTTTCTCTTCCACTGCTGCAGATGCATTGCAGACTAGACAGTGGTTCTGTCTAGTCATCTGCAGCACTGAGCTGAGAAAATGTGTGAATATGAAAAGGAAAATACACCAGCCCAGGCTTGTAGCTTCTCTGCTGTTGTACATCCTTTGTCCTTTGAATAACATTTTGATATATACTCCCAAGTCCTCCATACAAACCGATAGATGGCCGGGAATGAACCAGTGTATAGGGCAGGTTATGTGTGCATAGCAGACAGAATGAGTCAAAATGAATAATTAGAAGCAGCCTCATTGTCAAAACTGGTATGCATATAACTGAACTTGACTGATGGGTGGAGGGATGGATGTCAGTAGGAAAAACAAAATCAATATTTACGAGGAAGTAAGGGAACAACCAAGTACATTGCATAATCAGTTCAATAGAATATACCAGGCTGGTGTGTGTGTGTGTGTGTGTGTGTGTGTGTGTGTGTGTGTATGTGTGTGTGTGTGTGTGTGTGTGTGTGTGTGTGTGTGTGTGTGTGTGGTGTGTGTGTGTGTGTGTGGTGTGTGCATGTGTGTGTGCATGTGTGCGTGTAGTGTGTGTAGTATATATGTGTATGTGTGCGTGTGTGTGGTATGTGCATGTGTATGTGAGATGTGTGCATGTGTATGTGTGCTGTAGTGTGTGTGTGTATTGGTGGCCTGGGGGATGTAATGGGAGAGGGGTGGATATCTGATGTATAACAACATTTCAATGTTATATGAACAAATAACATTGTATAGTAGTCCTCATGTCATTTGACTGTGCACTTTCTATGCAGGCTATAGACAGTAGTGTTACAGTTTGTGGAGTGGGGGTAACAATGTACTGTTCATCTACTGCAGTGTCCCTCCTGTGACCTCATATGACACACAGTGCGGCCTGGCCTTTAATTGGCAAGAACCACAAAATCATAGCAGGCATGATATGGCTGTGTGTAACTACACAGAGTTTATTGCTGTATAAAAATCAATGCAATACAGTAAACCCCAGATACCCAAACCTCAATTAACAAAACTCTCAATTATCCAAAACTGTGTTGTGTCTCCCAGCTTAACAGACTACATTGTAAAGTGCTCTCATTTATCCAAAGCCCCACTTATCCAAACAATCTCACTGTCCTCAGCACATTCAACAAATTAGATTGTACTGTAGGGCATTTATTTTTATACACTAATAAACTCCAACTAGCTGACTGTACCACACTGACACCTCCATACCATCCACAACTCCCTTGATTTTTCTTCTGGAGGATCAAAAGGCAAAGAGTAAAAGGCCAATGGCACATTCATAAGATAGAATAAGAAATGGGCAGACTGATGGGCTCTTAAGTGTCCTTATCTGCCGTCAACTCTATGTTTCTATGTTTCATCAAGGGAGCTTATCCAATGTGTTGTTCATTGACTCTTCTGTCAGTGAATATCGTTTGGGGTTGGTTTATCCATAGCTGGTTTACCCATAGCTGTTGATGCACCCTGCCATGCACTGCTTAGCTTGCACCTCCCTTGCCTGACTCATCCGATGTCTCTTCTTGAACTCCACGGTGGGCGCCAACCTTGCTATGTTGGGTAAGTCAGGAAGGTGGCATGGGCCTAGGTGAAGAATGTTCATCTGCCTGCCCTCCTCTGTAAAATATGCAGAAGGGAAAGTGAAACAATCATACCATGGTGTAAAATTGGTTTGAGGGAGATAGAGAATCGAGTATTATTTGAATTTCATAGAAACATTGACTTCGACAGCAGATAAGGACCACTTGGCCCACCTAGTCTACCCATTTCCCTATCTATTGGATAAGCTGCAGATCCCAGTCAACCAGCAGCCTACTTCCTCCTTATCCCCTCCTACCCCCACTACAATTGCCTTATATCAGGCCCATGCATTCTTGAATTCCCCACTGTTTTGACCCACAACCTCCTCAGGAAGGCTGTTCCATGCATCCACCAGCCTCTCCATGAAAAATACTTCCTCACGTTGCCCTGAGCAGTCCCTCCTCTATCTTCAAATTGTGCCCCTTGTTCTTGTACATCTCTTTTCTGAAAGATGCTACCATCTTGGACTTTGTTGATTCCTTGAGGTACTTGAAGGTTTCTATCATCATCCCCTCCTTCCTTTTCTCAAGAGTATACATTAAGCTCTTTAGTCTTTCTTCATATGGCTTCTGGTGCAGACCCTGCACCATTTTGTTGCCCTCCTCTGACTGCCTCCATCCTGTCTATGTCCTTGCGGAGATGGGGTCTCCAGAACTGCATGCAGTACTCAGATGGAGTCTTACCAACTGTCTGTACAGAGGGATAACAACTTCCTGCTTTATACTAGTGAAGCCTCTCCTGTGCATCCCAGAATCCGTCCAGCCCTCCTTACTACCTTCCCGCATTGCTTGCCTACCTTAAGGTCGTCTGATATGACTACCCCCAAGTCTCTTTCCATTTTGTTGCTGTTAGTAGCCCCCCCACACTGTGTACTCTTCCCTGGGTTTTGCTTCCCAGGTGCATTACTTGCACTTCTTTGCATTGAAACAAAGCTGCCATACTCTTGACCATTGCTCCAACCTTGCCAAGTCCCTTTTCATCCTTTCCAACCCTCCTTGTGTATCAACCCTGTTGCAGATTTTGTGTCGTCCGCAAAGAGGCATACTTTTCCTTCCAGACCCTCTGCAATGTCACCTATAAAGACATTAAGAGTACGGTCCCGGTACTGAACCCTGTGGTACCCCACTAGTAACTCCCTTTCTCCAGAGTGTGCTCCATTTACTATTACCTCTGCATTCTGTTGTCCAACCAATTTGTTACCCAGGCTACCAGCCTGAGGCCCACTCAGGCTGGCTAACTTGTTTGTTTATTAATCTTTTGTGTGGGACTGTGTCAGATGCCTTGCTAAAGTCTAAGTAGGCCATACCTACCAGCCCCTCCCTGGTCTACTACTTTGGTCACCCAGTCAAAGAAATCTATTAGATTCATCTGACATGACCTTCCCACTGTGAATCCATGCTACCTTGGGTCCCAGCCCCACTGGCCTCTAGTTACTTCACAATTCTTTCTTTCTGAAGTGATTCCATCATTTTCCTACAACTAAGGTCAAACCAACAGGTCTATAGTTTCCTGCCTCCCCTTGCTCCCACTCTTGTGAAGGGGGATCACATTTCAAATTTGCATTTGAAGAACACTGATTCTGTCCCGTGACTCACTACCATGGCATTTGCTAGTTAATGTGGGAAGATCTAACATCTCCCCAAGTTTCCATCCCAACCAAGCACTTGGTGGTGTATAGAAACATAGAAACATAGAATTTGACAGCAGATAAGGACCGCTTGGCCCACCTAGTCTGCCCATTTTCCTAACACATAACATAGCCAGATCCTAGTTAATCAACAGCTTACTTCCTCTTACCCACCCCTAGGACTGCCTTATGCCTGTCCCATGCATTCTTAAGTCCCCACTGTTCTTGACTCCAACCTCCTCAGGAGGCTGTTCCATGCATCCACAACCCTCTCAGTGAAAAAATACTTCCTCACATTACCCTGAGCCGCCTCTATCTTCAAATTGTGCCCCTTGTTCTTGCACATCTCTTTTTCTGGAAGATGCTACCCTCTTGGACTTTGTTAATTCCCTTGAGGTATTTGAAAGTTTCTATCATGTCCCCTCTCCTTCTTTCCTCAAGAGTATACATATTAAGCTCCTTTAGTCTTTCTTCAGTATGTCTTCTGGTGCAGACCCTGCACCATTTGGTTGCCCTCCTCTGGACAGCCTCACTCTGTCTATGTCTTTATGGAGATGGGGTCTCCAGAACTGCACACATATACTCAGATGGGGTCTCACCAACTGTCTGTACAGAGGATCACAACTTCCTGTTTTCTACTATTGATGCCTCTTCCTATGCAACCCAGTATCCCTCCAGCCTTCCTTACTGCCTTCTCACATTGCTTGCCCACCTTTAGGTCATCTGATATAATTACCCCAGGTCCCTTTCTATTTTTACTGTTGTCAGTATCTCACCCCCATTGTGTACGCTTCCCCTGGGTTTTTGTTTCCCATGTGCATTATCTTGCACTTCTTTGCATTAAATCTGAGCTGCCATACATTTGACCATTCCTCCAACCTTGCCAAGTCCCTTCTCATCCTTTCCACTCCATCCTGTGTATCAACCCTGTTGCAGATCTTTGTGTCATCTGCAAAGAGACATACTTTTCCTTCCAGTTCCTCTGCAATGTCACTTATAAAGACATTAAAAGGACCGGTCCCAGTACTGAACCCTGCGGTACCCACTAGTAACCCTCCTTTCTTCACTGTGTACTCCATTTACTACTACCCTTTGTGTCCTGTTGTCTAGCCAATTTTTATCCAGGCTACCACCTTGGGACCCATTCCAAGGCTGGCTATCTTGTGTATTAATCTTTTGTGGGGACTGTATCAAATGCCTTGCTGAAATCTAGGTAGACCATGTCCACAGCCCTCCTGATCTACTACTTGGTCACCCAGTCAAAGAAATCTATTAGATTGTCTGACACCACCTTCCCATCGTGAATCCATGTTGCCTCGGCCCCAGCCCCAATGGCCTCTAGGTACTCAACAATTCTTTCCTCTCAGAAGTGATTCCATCATTTTCCCTACCACTGAGGTCAAACTAACTGGTCTGTAGTTTCCTGCCTCTGTCCTGCTCCCACTTTTGTGAGAGGAATTACATCTGCCCTCCTCCAGTTCTTGGGTACCACCCATCCTCCCATGATTTGTTAAAGAGAGTAGTCAGCGATGTCACTAGTTCTACCCTTAGTTATTTTAGAATTCTTGGGTGAATCCATCAGGCCCCATTGCTTTGTCCATCTTCAATTTTATTAGTTCTTTCAGAGCCCTTTCTTCTGTAAATGGACTGGTATTGACCCCCCTTCAGAGTATTTCTTGTTTGGTTTAGGTAGCTCTCCTCCTCTTCCTTTGTGAATACTGAGCAGAAATATTGTTCAGTAACCCTGCTTTTCACTGTCACCCTCTACCCAGATTCCCTCCCTTTATTAAACTTCAGTATCCCTCCTTTGGTCTTTCTTGGCTTCCTAATGTACCTATAAAGGTCTTATCCTTCTTAACAGAATTGGCTATCCTTTCTTCGGTTTGGGCCTTTGCTTATTCTGACTACCTTCCCAGCCTCTTTCTGCTTTAACTGATAAAGTTCTCTGTCCTGCTCCTTCTGTGTTTCCTTATATTTCCTGAATGCTGCCCTTTCTCTTTAACCTTCCTCACCTCTTTTGTGAACCATAGCGTTTTTTCCTTCGTTGTGTTTTATTGATTTTTTTTAACGCAGAGGCTTGTTGCCTCTGTGATGGCTGTTTTGATCACTCCCATTGTTCCTCCACCCTCCTTCTTGCCTGTTTGCTAGTGTTTTTCTGAGGCACTCTCTCATTTTCCCAAAGTCAGCCTCCTAAAGTCTAGTACTCTTGCTTTTGTATGGCTTGATTGTATGGCTGTGTTTATCGTGAACCACACTGTTTGGTGGTCACTTGTTCCCAGATGGCTACCCCTTCTAAATCTGAGATTCTTTCTCCATCCCCATTTGAAAGTACCAGGTCTAAGATTGCTCCCTCCGAGTCGGTTCCAATACTAGCTGTCTGAGACATGCCTGGGCATCAAGAATGACCCTGCTCTTGGATGTGCCTGCAGCAAAGGTGCTCCAGTTAACATCTGGCATATTCAGGTCCCCATCAACAATATCTCCCTTTTTCTGCCATTCTAAGAAAGCCTTCTATCATTTCCTTGTCCATTCCTTCCCCTGAGAGGTGGTCTGTATACATCCCCATGCGGATTGTGGTGCCATTTCCTGTCTCCAGGGTGACCCAAAGTGCCTCATCTGCCCTATTTACTCTTTAGTTCTGTTGCTTTGATCCCTTCCTTTACAGAAAGCTACTCCTCCTCCTCTTTTACCCTCCCTATCCCTCCTGTAGATTGTGTATCCTGGTATGTTGACATCCCAGTCATGGTTCTCTGTGTACCATGTTTCTGTGACTCCACAATATCCAGGCAACCCTCTTCCATCAAGGCCACTAGTTCAGGAGCTTGTTACACAGACTACGGGCATTGGTACTCATCACCCTCCACTTTTGATAGCCTTACCCTTTTAGCCCCATTTCTGTCCTTACTGCCTTTGCCTTTTTACATTTAAATCTGTTCTGCTCCCTAATAACTTGTACCTTGGTGTTTCCTCACTAATCACCATGTTTTGTGGGGAGGCTCGGATTTCCAGCTCCTTTCAGTGCCTCCCCCTTAGCTGGTTTAAATGCTTGCCAATGAAGCATTTAAACCTCTCACCTAGGATCCTGGTTCCCCCTGGACAGATGCAGACCATCACACCAGTATGGGTCACATTCCTCCAGGTGGCTCCCAGTCCCCAATGAAGCCAAAACCCTGAGCTCCACACCAGTTTTCAACCACTCATTGAATTCCCTGGTGAGAAGTGCCTAGCATCTCCCTTGCCATAGACAGGCAGCACCTCCGAGAAGGTTACCGTATGCGCTACTTGTCTAAGGCCTTCCCAACTCTACAAACCCTCTTGCACTGCTCTGATCCTATTTCTGCCAGGTCATTTGTCCCCAGGTGGACAATGACATCCATCTCCCTCCCTCGTGCAGCTCCTCCCACGATCCTGGGATTCACTTCCTGTCCCTCCAGCCGTGGCGCCAGGAAGGCACCTTACTTCCTCTCCCCATCCTCCCCAATTCTACCCCCTAATGATTGAGTCCCCACCAGGAGTTGTTTCCTTCCTCTGGGGTCCCATGCCACCCTCCTTTGGGTCTCCTTTGTGAAGGTTCCCAGCATCCTCCTTGGTCTCCACTGCAGGTGCCTCCATAGAGGAACCACTATCCACCAGAAGAGTGATGAATTGTGAAGAGGTACAGCTGGAGGGATGCAACTCTGTTCCACCACCTCTCCCTCCTTGAGGCCACCCTGGTCCAGCCACTCCTCTTTCTTGGCAACCTCTGAGGTAGTGGCATTGGCCCTGGTGGTCCCTGGGTGGGAGGAGGTTCATGAATCCTAGCCAGGTCAGCCTGGGGACGGGCAACCTCCTCTCTCAGACCAGAGAGGTGCCTGCAAACAGGAAGCATCGCAGCCTCAGAATGTCTCCCGAACACTGCCGCCCCACAGCCATTGCACTGCACCACTCCTATCATGTCTTATTTTGTGTCCCTCTACTGTTTCTCTGGATGCCTACTCTCCTCTCCTTACAACTCTCACCCTTCTTGTTCTGGGACAGCAACTTCCTATCTTCTTCAGTAGTCTCCTTCTTCCTTGCTCAATATCAAACTACCAACAGCTAGGGGAGAGTGAGCTACTTTTCTACTTCAGGGTTGACAAAACCAATGTTTCTCTATGATCCTTTTCTTCCTACTGCCAAACAGGAAGTTCCTGTTGACAGTTAAATCCAGTGGCTATAAAAGTAGAACTGGCTTTGGGTGGGTGGGATGGAAGGCAATTGGTAAGAAAAAGGCTAGCAACAGGAAGTTGTAATTTGACTCACCTGCTTTTCTAGTGTCTAAACCACACCCCAGGTAAGCTCTCTTTCCTCCTACTGGTTTAGCAAGTCACCTGATACAGTACCTTTCCTGCACAGAACACACACTGCCTTTCTTTCTTTCTTTTCTTTCTTTTTTAACCTTAAAGAAGACCCTTCTACTTCTAATTAAGTTATCTGTCTGCTTAATCTTAACTGACACTGACTCCTACTGAGATATAAGTTTTAAATTAAGAAGAAAATGTAGCTTCTTTTAGTTAGCTGCTTTCTGCTCTACAAGCAAGGTTAGCAACAGCTAGGTGGGTGGGAAGCCCAGATTTATGATAAGGAAGACAAACTTGATGAATCTAAGAAAACAGATGAACAAGACATTAGAATACAGAAAAGAAGATTTTAAGTAAGGTAAGTATTATGTTAATAGAATTTTGGTATAAAGTATTTTTCTTTGTGGGGGCTAGATCAGCTCCAACGGTAGGTATTTTTCAGATGTTTAATCTGTACTGAGTCCCTCTTCAGTCCTTAAAGTAATTCAGCACTGAAGAAAGTGTAGATTTAATTTTGATTATAGCTTGAGAGTGCTCCCAACCAATCGTAGTGCTCCTTTCCTCTACACCTGAGACAGTCCTATTCTGTGAAGGTTAAGAGGCCACATATTCAAGCTTTGTGCTGAGTGTAAAGTGTTTGCACCCGACTGTGTATATAACAGTGCCAGAGTCCTATATTCAAAGGGCCTGGCTGTGCATGCTGTTAGCGCCCAACTCACTCAGCACAGAGGTAATGTATGCAGCAATTTAAATGGGGGCAGTACCTGTATAACATGTGCAACACAATATTTAGTGTGATAGTACTGCAAACAGGACTGCGCAGGGCACATAGCACTGCACAAATACCATCTATAAAAAGCCATCTTAAGCGGGCAAACTCCAGAGGTGGAGGAGACATTGCAGGCCTCACACCAAGATGATTGACATTGTGGTTAACATCATGTGCCTAATGCAACAGGTCATGGAGGACCAGGAAAGGGCCAAGGACCACCCTGGGCCCAGGCGGCCACCGGAGGTGTTATTCTGTAAACAGACAGTACTATCCACAAGTCACATTCCAAGTCCTCAGTGATGACCACCTCATGGGCCAGTACAGGCTCGACAGGCCCACGCTCAGGCAGTTGTGTGAGCTGCTGCATGACCAGCTCCAGACAGACACCCAGCACAGCCATGAGATGTCCGTAGACCTAAGGGTGATAGCTGCACAGAGCTTCCTGGCCACTGAAACATTCAGATGCTGGCGGGGACACCACGGTATCTCACAGTCGCCACCTTGTGCTGTTGGGCCAGTTTATAGATGTCCTGCTGGCCCATGCTGGGAGTTCATTGTAGTTGCCAGCACACCATCAAGTGAATAACAACCGTGCAGCAGTTTTATGCAGTTGCGCGCCTACCAGCCGTGCTCGATGTCATTGACTGCACCTATGTTGCCATCTGGGCACCCACCAGTGATGAAGTAGAGGCCTACATGAGTAGGAAGGGTACTACTCCAGCAATTGCCAGGTGATGTGTGATGCAGCGGGGTACATCATCAGTGTCTTGGCATGGTATCCTGACGGCGCCCATAACACCTTCATCTGACACAACTCCATTCTGAGGCACAGGTTTGGAAGTGGGGACATTCCTAGTGGCCACATCATCAGTAAGCATACCCAAAGGCCTCACCCCTCTTCCCCATGTTGCAGATGTTGGCACTAACCCATGCCTTTACTTACACAGTGGACAGTGCATATCTCCTGCATCCTTGGCTCCTCATACCTATCCTATAGCCCCACATCTGTTGAAGATGACATGTACAAAGAGGCACACAGCACCATACACAGCATCACTGAGCATGTCTTTGACATGCTTCAAGATGCAGTTCTGGTGACTTGATCATTCCAGCGGTGCCCTACTGTATACCCCTCAGCAGGCCTGTGTACATTCAGTGCCTGTTGCATACTACACAACATGGCACTCAACTGTGGAATATGCATGCCAGCCCTAGAGGAATGACATGCAGTGGATATGGAGCCTGTGGACCAGGAGATAGAGGACTGCTCAACAGACATGACCCAGGATGACCAGAAGGACCCAGGGTACAGAGCTTGCATTATAACAAACTTCCTTGGACATGGTGGGTGAGTACAGACCACACAAGAGATTGTAATGTGTTTAGTTAATGTATTATCACTTAACAATATCAGTACATACCTAGAGGTAAACCAGGCAGCGGGGGTGTCAAGGGGGTAACAAAATACAGTCCAACCAGGCAGGGGAGTACTGAATAGGAGCAGCACACACATATGGAGTTCAGTTTGGCATGGGTTCCAAAAGGTTGGAAACATAAATACATGCCAGCCAGGCAGGGTTGTCCAGAAGTGTGTATGACAGATATACAGGCCATCCAGGTGGGGGGACATGTTTGGGATAGGCCACAGGGCAGGGGTGGGTGACACATGGGTAATGTGGGGCAGGAGATTGGGGGGCTACATTTTGGAGAGAGTTGGCAGATTGCACCCTATGTGCATACCCTACCACCTCACTGGGTACAGACAGTATGTGTGTGCTGTACCCGTATATGGTTGAGGAGGGGTCATCATCATGATATCGGGGAATGAGTGTGGGACAGTGTCAAGCTTCCCCAGCCATGGCCCCACAAAGGTACCAACTCCATCGAGAAGCAGGCTGTGTCCTGGTGTGCATGGTGTCCAAGGTGTCCTGGGAGTCTGGGTGTGCTGGGCGTTCTCATTCTGGCACTGTGTGGCATGGGTATACGCCCGTGTTGTCCGCCATGGGTGACACTACTTTCACTGCAAAAGCCAGGGCTATGGCTGACCCTGTGATGCCTGCCATCATGGCTGCATCCTCCAGCACAGTGGCACACACAGACAATCCATGCTGGTGACAAGATCCTGGCTCAGGTTGCGGATGGCTGCTATGTGCTGTGCTGCATGATGTGCCTCCCCGCTCCTCGACATCCTGCACATTGTCATGCAGCATGTAGCAGATATGTCGGTTCCTACTGCAGAACACTCTGTGGCTTCACGGTCAACTGCAGCAGCTGCTGGTTGGCAGCCACATCCCATGTCACTGTGGACTGTCCAGTGGAACAGTGTCATGTCGCACCCTTGGCCACAGTTGGTGCTGTGGTTTGTTGTTGACATTGCGAGCCGGCTGTGGCTGGCCCAGTGGAATGCACCTGGAGTTGTAGGGCTGTGGCCATGCTGAAGGATAGATCATGGGGAGGCACATAAACGGCTGGTGCTGTGGTATCATTGGGAGCAGCAGGGTGATGGCTGTGCCGGGGGTGTGGACATTGGGTGGCACAGCAGAGGCTGTGCCAGAGGTAGTGGGGGCTGCACTGCTGTGACTGCGGTGCTAGAGGGGACAGTGGCTGGGCCCCAGTATTATGGAAACTGGCAGGGTGGACAACCCTTCCTAGTCTTGGATGGGCTCCAGTTATCCCAGTTCCCAACGCATGTCTCATTGTCATGATCCACTTCACCTCTTCACTGGTGTCAGACAGCATGTGCCTACTGGTGGGCAGCAGGGGCAGTTGCCATGAGATGGATCTGGAGCATTCTCTGCAATGATCAGTATGACGTGGTGAGCTGTGGAGAGAAGAGGACAGCCATATAGCAACATTCTAAAAGCAATGTGCCTGCTGAGGCAGCATGCATGCCTGGCCAGCATGGGGTCATTATGTCTTAAGACATATTGCCACATAGCACAATCATGCTGCACGATTTATGTCATGAGGCATATATATTTGTTCTGCAGGGGGCTCCACTCCCCACACCCCCATTATGGGGGCTGCACCCCGGACCCCCACTAAGACTATCAACTCCAGGGGGGTCCAACTCAGGGAGCGCACAGGTCCAGGTTTGCCATAATGCCGTGCGCTGCCAAAGCGTGCGACATTATGACCCAGTGCGTGCCTGGCCTACATGACTCAACACTCATACTGGTTCTGTGGTGCACTGCCCCACATCCTAGCCCCAGTGAGCAGACACCACATCACCAGTGAGCATACATCCCATCACAAGTGAGCACACACCATCACCAGTGAGCATACATCCCGGCCCCATTGATTAGACACCTCAGGACCAGTGAGTATACATTCCATCACAAGTGAGCACACATCCCATTACCAGTGAGCACACATCCCAGCACCAGTGAACACACATCTCAGACCCACTGAGCACACATCTCATCATCAGTGCGCACACATCACAGTTCAGTGAACAGACACCTCAGCACCAGTGAGTACACATTTCAGCACCAGAGCACATGTCCAGCCCCAGTGAACAGACACCTCAACACCAGTGAGCACCGTCCCAGCCCCTGTGAGCACATATCCCAGACCCAGTGAGCACACATCCCAGCACCAGTGAGTACACATCCCATCCCTAGTGAGCAGACACCTCAACACCAGTGAGCACACATCCCAGCCCCTGAGCACACATCCCAGACCCAGTGAGCACATCCCAGCACCAGTGAGTACACATCCATCCCTAGTGAGCAGACACCTCAACACCAGTGAGCACACATACCAGCCCCTTTGAGCACACATCCCAGCTCCAGTGAACACACATCTCAGCACCAGTGAGCACGCATCCCATCACCAGTGAGCACACATCCCAGCACCAGTGAACACACATCCCATCACCATTGAGCACACATCCCAGCCTCAGTGAGCACTACAAGCAACAACACGTGGGACGCAATAGTGGAATACCACACAGATGGCTACACACCAAGGAACATGGAAACAGTAGTGTGGCCTACACCCAATGTGTCACACAGCACTGGTGTGTGCATGCACCCTCACACATATACATACATGTACACACACATGGCTGATGGGACTGAACACAGTTGGTCACTCACATGGCTGGGCCGGTCAGACTTGGCTCTCATAGTCACCATCTGACACTCCCATCACCTCCACAGGGTGTAAGGTGGAGGCTATTGCCTCCTCTGCTGGATTCAGGGTAAATGCAGCCACCAGTGCTTGTGGGCCCCACCTGTTGCATTCATCTCCCTGCGTTACATCAAGAAGACCATCTTTGTCTGTCTTTTCATGTCCCTGAAGTGCTTCCATGCAGCCTCCATGGGCCTGTTCCTCCCACTGATGGCATTCACCCCATCAGTGATCCATATCAGGCCTGCCATGCCTGGGCATTCATGGCCTCCGAGACAAGACCTCCTCCATAGCCATACAGACCTGTACCACTGCCTGAAACTCCTCTTTAGAAGTAGTGGGCCCATAGTCCATGTCCTCCATGGTACCTGCTGGACAGGGAGAGAGGAAAACAGGTGACCAGGGAATATATACAGCAGAACACAGATGAAAAGTACATTGAGATGAGGCCTGCACCTCTACTGTCAGGGACATGTAGGTGTCTCAGCAATGCATGTCCTACCACAGCCGGCGGTCTGCCTGACACAGGCTGCCCATGTGCAAACACGGTTACAGTCAAGGTCACAGACAGACAGGAGTTGACGTGGGCAGGGGCTCAAAGGACTTCACAGCCACGACCTTCTATGTGTGTATGTTAGACTGCCACATCCACTGTTCTCATGCACCAGTGATTACTGTAAGAGGATCCCCACCTAGTCATGATAAGGCCACCACCAGGAGATGTAAATGTGAGAGTTCCACCACCTCAGCATGTCAAATGTAACACTGCATATACACAGTTCAATGATCTCCCATGTCCTTTCTCGCCATTCCACAAGACACCTACCTCTAGCTGCCTGCAGTTCAGCTGTGGACTCTATGCGGTACACTGTGCACCTTTATATGCTCCAGATGCAACTGGCATGCTAATGTTACATATCTTCCACTAATGACATTCAAATGAGGGGTGTTTGCCCACAGACTGCAAAATTGGCTCATTTGCATACATTGATTGAATATTGCAGATTCCCCCACACAACTGTAAGGAGGCAGTACAAGCGCAGTGGTTTAAGGCTCTGAGCTGCAAACCTGGAGACCTGGGTTTGAATCTCACAGCCCCCACTTGCATGCTGTGTGACCCTAAACAACTCACTTAACTTCCTTGTGCTCCCAAGTCACACCCGTAAACAAGCTTTCAGGTTAGTGTGTCTCTCCTGGTGAAAAAGGAAAAAAAAATGTGGTTGTGCTAGCACGCATGCTTGTGTGGTGCCTGAGCTTGTGCAACATCGGTCTGCAGCACAGGCATGACATCACACACCACATATGGTGTCATCATATAGTGCTGCTCTGCATGCCATGCCATTATGCAGTGTCAGGCACCACCCTACATGGGACTGGAATGACACAACATGCGCACCCTTTCATGTGCCAAATAGCTGGCATGTGTTTTATGGTACAACTCCCTCAAGTCGCATTGCACTGCGAGTGTGACATTAGCACATCAGACCCACAGGCACATGTTGCACAAAATGGACAGGACAAACCCAGGCAGCCCTGAAACTGGCAAGAGTGTGTTGTGAGGGCTGGGCCGAGGCTGCAGTACATCATGGCAGGCAGATGGTGCAAGACTGTGTAAAGGGCTCAGAGGTGGGTTCAGAGGTGGTCCACCACAGAGTTAGCAATATGGTCAACCTGTTGGTGGCCAGAGAGGACCTGCTACTGGATGAGGGGGCAGGGTTAGACAGGCCACAGTGTGAAGTGTGAGCATCTGTGGAGCAGTGTCTCACATGGTACACCATGGTCACAGGTACCAGTGACCAATGTCGGCACTGGAACAACAACATACAAGGAGGGAGGCACATCACCTGCAACAACTATGGGTGATGGTGAAGAGGTACTGTGCCACGGCTGGGTGAGTACGAATGGCTCTATGTATGGTTTGGGTGGTGTCCTGTGTGCATATGGACCCACTGTCCCACTGGATGCGCCCATTGCCCTGTACATTACAGGACCGCTGTGGATCCCTGTGGCATGCACCTGCCATGACAATGCAGGTGTGCTGCCACAGTGACATGGCTGCAGTCTCAGGTAGAGTACATGAAATGTGGTTTCATTGACTGATATTCAGGATTTGGTTGCTGTGTATGTTACCCAGGACATGTTAATGCTTTTGTCAGGTACGACCCAGGAGGATTGTATCATGTGCACTATCCATGCTATATCGCATGCTTGCCAGTATGCTTATGGTAATGCATGGAATACTTTTATATTGCGCAGGGTGTGCCAAGCATGTACCAGCCACTGTGACAAGCTACACCTATGGTACCTGCCTTCATCTATGGTTGCACTAGTATGCCTCTTTGCCCCTGTTGCATGTGACATGGTGCTCTTTGTATCCACATGCATACTATAAGGTGTGCAAGGCCAGTAGCCAGTGTATCTTGGCATGTTGTCACGGGGCAGGAAAGATGGCAGGTTAGGGCAATACCAGGCCAGCATACACTGTGCTGGGCCATGACTCTGACATTGAGCTGTATCGGTCCTGCTGCAGCTGGGCCATGGCATGGCTCTATGTAGTGCCACAGCGCCAGGCATTAGTGAAAGTGGCCTGTGGCCCTGTCCATCCACAGCATGTACATGGGGCTGTTGGTGCACTGTGTTGGTATACAGGCGTGTAATGTGTAGGAGTTATGGTGCTGCGCCATGTATTTTGCTGTATGCTATTGCTCATGTCTCCTCTGTCTCCTCCACAGATGCCGGGCCTAACAGGGCCCACCCAGGGGTGGAGAGCAACATCACATCTGCCAGGACCAGCGGTGGGAAGAGGGAGCCAAGGCCATGATGGGGCTCAGTGTGGGCAGCCTGCGGAGGAACATTCTGTGAACACACATCTATGTAAGTACCCTGCATTGTGTGTTTGCCCTCTGGGTTGTATGTTTACACTGTGCTGTATGATTCTGATGTGGGACGGGGCATATCCGTGTGTGTCTTGACAGGCTGAATGCATGCATGCTTGTGGGGGCAGCACCCACACAGTTATGGCTGGTGACACTCACCCTGTCCTTGGGGTATTGTCCCACCACTGATACTGTGCTGTGTCAAGGTCTATGCTGTCTACTGTCTTGCTCACCATTGCAACAGGCATGTTGCTGTGTATGTGTTGTGTGTGTGTGTGTGTTTGCGTGTGTGTGTGTGTGTGTGTGTGAGTGTGTGTTGTGCTTGGCATGCATTACACAATATGGCACGTATATGTCTCCCATGCCACAGAGTGAGTACACCAGGGCATTGGCAGCACTGTTCTAGTTGGGTTCTACACCTGTCAGTGGTAGTCAGGTCTGTTGTGCCATATGGTCGAACCTAGGTATGCGTATCTGTAGGCAGAGTGCCGATGTGGCACGGTGCCCATGGCAGTCTGCTCACAGCATACCTCCCAACTGTCACACACACACAGGCACGCTACCCATTTTATCTCTCTCAGAAATCTTCTGTCCCACTCTAAGAAGGTGACATCAACCATTGACCACTGGAGACTTTTAAGCAGAAATGTATAACAGTATAAGATGCTTTATTGTCAGAAGCATCAGAAACATTAGTACACTTATTTCCACAGTGTTCTGAGCTTGCAGTGTCATGTTTGATGATTTGTCACACATTTTGTCCGGTTGTCACACATCTTGTCACACATTTGGGTAAAGAATGGTTGAGAGGTATGGCCCCACAGGAATGCCATCCCCAGTGCCATATGCACTGTGTGTCATGCCACAGAATCTCACCAGAGACAGCTTTATGTGGCATGGGATAAAGGACAGGGATAGTCATTGATGGACCTTGGATATACTGTACTGTGTTTGTTCGACATTGTGCTACATAGTCGGTAGTATCTAACCAACACAGCGATGTCCACATTGTGATTATTTCATGGTAGATAAGCAGAGCCCTGTATACATTGCAACACAACTGGCTCCTTGCAGGGCCAATGACCTGCACAGCTCTATATTAGGACACCCTCTACTTAGGTGAGACCAGCGTCTGCCGGGATGGAGGGTGACTCCAGCAGCTCTGCATCTTACACCAGTGTGTATGTGTCCTGAATACCAGTGTTGGCCTGTGTGCTGGATGCCTGGTCATTGGGTGATGAGGTATGGATGTGACTCCTAGCCACTTGGGCTGTGACACTGCCTCAGGGCTTTGGCTTGATGCTGCTGTTGCATGTGCTGCATTAACATATCTGGCATGCATGCTGGTGGTGTGTGTTCCTTCTGCTCGGTCATGCTTCATTGCAACATGGCACACCTATTGTATGTGCAATTCTTCTGCAGGGGTCCACGATGCTGCCTGTGGTATGCCATGTAAATTCCACTGTGGCTCTTTGACTCCATCCCCTATTGTGTGGCATGATGACCCATGTGTCAGCTGGTTGTGCTTTGGCTGTGCACGTTAGCCACTCCTGTGTCTCTCAACCTGCATGCACAGCTGGCTGAGCTCACTGTATGTCTATCCATAGGTGCCTGGAGGACTGCTGGTGGTCAGAGGATGTAATGTATCAGGAGGGTGTAATGTATCAGGAGGATGTAATGTATCAGGAGGATGTAATATATCAGGAGGGTGTAATATATTTTGTTTTCTCATACCAGTCATATTACTCCATGCTGCATATCTGCACTGGCTGCCTATACAGTGGCGGACCACCTTTA
This sequence comes from Neoceratodus forsteri, assembly GCA_016271365.2. Classification (NCBI taxonomy): domain Eukaryota; kingdom Metazoa; phylum Chordata; order Ceratodontiformes; family Ceratodontidae; genus Neoceratodus; species Neoceratodus forsteri. The sequence continues at coordinate 103,298,467 of JADMNL010000031.1, read as the reverse complement.
AGGTTGGTCTTATGACCTATAAAGCCCTACATGGACTGGGACCAGGTTATCTGAAAAAGCTCCTGGTTCCTTACAGCCCTGGCTATAATCTCTCTGCTCTACTGACGAGAGGTTGTTAGAGGTTTCAGGGTGTGGCTGAAGACATCTGGTGCAAGGGCTTTTATGTCATGAGTGCCATCCCTGTGGAACTTCTATCTCGGCCAGATTAGAGAGTGAGGGACCGTGGAGAGTTTCAAGACTAGTTTAAAAATGTATTTATTCAAACAGGCTTTTAATACTTGAAGTATTGGAATTAGAAGATTTTAATTGAAGCTGCTGTGTACGCTTTATGTGATTTTATTGAGTTGTTTTAAGATTATGTAAAGTGCTTTGATGTTTAAATTGTGCTATACAAATAAAAATATTTTTATATTATTACTATATCAGGAGGGATGTAATATATCAGGAGGGATGTAACGTATCAGAAGGATGTATATATCAGGAGGGATGTAATGTATCAGGATGGATGTAATGTATCAGGAGGGATGTAATGTATCAGAAGGGATGCAATGTATCAGGAGGGTGCGTAATATATCAAGAGGTGTAATATATCAGTAGGGGTGTAATGTATCAGGGACAGGACGACCTGCTGCACAGGCTGATCCGCCTGCAGTGCATCCTCATCATGTGGGTGAAGGACACCAACCAGGCCATCTGGGACCTGGCCATGGCTCTCCAGCAGCAGCAACAGCCACCACCACCACCACCTGCTACGGCCCCTGGAGGCATGGACTGTGATGGGTGTGTGCCCTGTGTTTTGTGTTTTTAATTTTTATAGGTTTTCAAACAGACATACAGTACAGATGATAACTACATCCCCAACTACTGTAGGTACAAAGGGGTGAGAGTAAGAATCTTGTAAAGACAGAATCAGGCATTACAACCATTTATCTTTTCTGTAAATAAAGGTGCAAGGTTATCAAAGACAGTGATATAACAACTACCATCTACCTGACATGCTTGCCATTGTCACTCTGTGGGAGAGCTACAGAGAGTAAAGCATTCCCAACGAGACTCATATGATTTCAAGTTGTGCATTCTAGCTATTGTCTTTTCAGTCCTCAGGATGAGCAATAATTCTTGTAGTCATTCATTATAGCTAATCATTTCTTGATCTCACCAGTGATGTAGGATGATGTTTTGCTGTTAGTGAGATTATGGCCCTATGATTATCTCCTTCCTTCACAGGTGCTCCATTTAGTCACTGGTGAGATAGCTCTGAGGAGTGAAGAGTTATCTACCCAAGGAGATCAGCTTGACTTCTAATGTTATCTCACAGCTGCTGTACCTGACAGCACACCCAGAAGACATGATAAAAGGTGTGAGGTGCTTTGCACATCTAGTACAGAGATCGTGCTTCAGCCTGCCCATCCTAACTTAATCTGGTGGAAGTGAAATAAAGATTATTTAAACCACAAAACTGTGTCAAGCGTGATTTATCATTTTTTATCAGATGTATAAATTCTGCCATATTTTCTCCCAATTAAATTGGCAGTTTGGGAAATATTTGGGAATGTTGCCTCCCAAAGGGGCCATTCCTCTTAGTTCAGGGTTGGTTTTGGTAAACAGAACACTGTAGAGGTGAGAGATAGCATGAGGCTGTGAGGCTTCCCAAGCTAATGAATCCAGGAGTGGTCTTTGAGTTGGCCCTAACTCTCACCTCATTCCATGTCTAAATAAGCTGAGATGGTACAGTATAGAAGAATGGGGTGAGAGACCTGATGACATCCAGCTCTGGTCACCAGCTCAAAGCTCGACAGCCCTAAGGCACACCCGACACCTGTTGGTGTGTGGAAGGTGGGGTGGGTAGATGGGTGGGGGGTGTTAGGGTTCAAAACTGTAACACTTCATTTTCCTACTTATGTTGCTTCAACCCTAACTGATATATTAACAAAGTTTTTGCACTGAATGTCCTTACTTTTGAGAAAGTGTAATCTTACCCTTATATGTTTGTGGAGGTTCCTGCACTCCCATCAGTTTATAGTGTGTTGTAGTTGCACAAGGCCCCAAGTGCAGGACTGTCTTGGCCTCTGTGCTTCTATGTAACCATAAGTGTATAGACATAGTAATTAACCCTCATTTTCTCTGGGCCCTGCACTCCATCCCACCCACATCACTCCATAATGGTATCACCTTGTTGGAGCGCAGGGCCATATCTATCCATAAGTGTAGAGACATTGTAATGAACTGTCATCTCCTGTGGGAGCGCAGGGCCCTCTGGGCCATGTGCCCCAATATTGCATAATGGAGGGCCCTGCAGTCTCATTACTGCATAATGGTATCCATGTGTGGGAGCAGGGTCCCTCGGCCCCGCGCTACCATCTACCTATAATTGTAGAGACGAGCTTGGCCTAGAGACATTCCAAGTAACCCCATGCTGCAAATGGCACAATATCTCAGTAACTGTAGGAATATTTGAAAAAATTCCACTGCAGTTGTAATCATGGACTGGCATCCTGAAGGTATACCAAGCTGCATTTAGCAAAAATCTGTATCTCGAGCCATTTTCGAGATATAGTTGTTGATACTGTAGGTACTGCATCCACCACAATGTTATCTTATGGGAAATTTCCAAACTTTAAAATGTTATAAGTATGGAAGTGATGTACATTTTATCACCAAAACTGAATCAGGGTATCAATGAACCAACAAGAGCTGAGGCAAGTCTTGATCTGGTGCTCACAAATGGGGAGCATGTACAGGAAGTAATGGTCAGGGAGCCACTGGGCAGAAGTGACCATTGCACAGTGTGGTTCCATTTGATATAGAGGAAAGCATCCTGACTAAGACCAAAATCTTAGATTTCAGGAGGCAGACTTCAGGAAAATGGGTAAGGTTCTAAGGAACCATCTGGTAGGCATCAGAGCAGATATGGAGTGGACCAAAAGTGATCTATCATTAAGGAAGGAATACTAGTTGCCACAGATGAGTGTGTTAGGCTCAGGGGAAGAACACAAGGGCCAAAGCGCCCAGCTGGTTCAGTCCTGGGATTGCTAAGGCAGTAAGGGAAAGCGGTTGGCCTATAGAAAATTCAGAAGACCAAGAGAGAGGTGGATAAGGAAAATTACCTAAGGCCAGCTAGTGAGGCAAGTAAGAAGTCCGCGAGCAAAGGCACAGAAGGAGCTGCAAATTGCTGAAGGAATTAAGAAGGGGAGAAGGCTTTCACTACATAAGTGATTAAAGGGACAAGAAGGAAGGGATTGTTAGGCTTAAGAAAGGGTGGAGTGGGTGGAGGATAATGGAGGAGAAGAGAGATACTAAATGAATACTTCTGTTCTGTCTTCATCATGGGAAGGATGGACCAGTGTCTTCAGGAGGGAAAAGAGGAGCAGGGGGAGGGAAACACAGACATAGTGATAGAGGAGGATAGAGTGAGAAAGGGTCTGCTGGCATTGAAAGTGGACAAACCACCAGTCCCAGACAAAGTACATCCAAGGGTAGTAAAGGAACTGGCTGAGGAGCTGGCAGGACCACTAGCAGACCTATTTAATAGTTCACTAGAGTCAGGCGTGGTACCACAGGACTGGAGAACAGCATATGTAGTGCCCTTCACAAAAGTGATCCCAAGGATGATCCAGGGAATTACAGACCAGTCAGTCTGACCTCCATTGTGGGAAAGGTCATGGAGACCATACTAAAGGAAAGGTTGGTGGCATATCTAGAGGAGCATGGTCTCCAGGATGAGAGGCAGCATGGGTTCATGGGAGGAGATTGGGTCAAACAAATCTGAATCACTTTGACTGTGCCACTAAGACAGCAGACAGGGGCCAAGCAGTAGACATCCTCTATCTTGATTTCAGTAAGGCCTTTGACTCTGTGCCCCACAAAGGTTGACCAGGAAGTTAGTGGATCTTGGAGTTGGGAAGAAGATGGCCAGCAGGGTGGAAAACTGGCTGAGGGACAGAACCCAGAGGGTGGTGGTGGGGAGAGTTATCTGGCACCAGAGATGTAACCAATGGGGGTCCCACAGGGCTCCATGCTGGGGCCAGTGTTGTTCAATGTCTTCATCAATGACATTGGGGATGGCATTAAAGGCAAAATGTGCCTATTTGCAGATGACACCAAGCTCTGTGGGAGAGAGACACAGCTGAAGGGATACGGGACCTACAGGAAGATCTTGAGAAGCTGGGGAGGTGGTCCAGGATCTGGCAGCTTGCTTTAATGCCAAGAAATGCAAGGTTATTCATATTGGAGACAAGAATCCCAGGACAGAGTATTACCTGAGTGAGTCCGAGTAGCTGCATCAGAGGAGGAGAAGGACCTGGGAGTGATGATCACTAGTGACCTGAAGCACTCACACAGTGCAAGAAAGCAGCAGCAAAGGCAAATAAGATGCTGGGATGGCATAGCTAGGGGATCAGTAGTAGGAGAGAGGAGGTTATACTGCCCTTGTACAGGTCACTGGTAAGGCTGCATCTAGAGTGGAGTTCAGTACTGGTGCCCCACCTCAAAAAGGACATTAACCTGCTGGAGAAGAGTACAGAGGGCGGCTACAAAGATGATAGCCGGTCAGCAGGGAAAGGCATATGAGGAGAGGTTGAGGGCACTGAACATGTACTCCTGGAAGACAGGAGAGAGAGAGGGACATGATTGGGACATTCAAGTACTTGAAAGGGATAAATAATGTTGATAAGAAAAGCCTCTTTAAGCTGAGTGGCAACCATATCACGATGGAGCACAGTCTTAAGCTGGAGGGTGGGAGGTTTAGGAGGATATCAGGAAGCACTTCTTCACAGAAAGGGTAGTGGACACTTGGAATGCACTGCCAGAAGAGGTCACGATTAAAGACAGTGAGCAGCTTTAAGAGAGGATGGATAGGCATAGGGGAAGGTAAGAATCATGGGTGGGTAGGGAGGATGGGAGGAGGGAGGAAGGAGGGCAGGAACATTAGCTCAAGCTGTGGAACCTGCAATACGAGCAGACTTGATAGACCAAATGGCCTTCCTCTGCTGGCCTCTTCGTATGTTTGTATATAAACCAGCACAAGTCACATTGATGGGGCAAGCCCTTTGTACCCTGAAAATTTCAAAGTCCTAACTGTTTCTTTGCAGTGAAGTGGCAAAGACCCAGTAAACTTTAGAAATCCCATTTTGTGAGTTGTCAGAGTCTTTTTGCGAGCTGAACCTTTTGCAAGGTGTCAAAGGTAAAAAGGATTTTGACGGGGTCCAAGTGGTCCCACAAATCAAATCTCATTGGGATTTTGACACTCACAAAAGGAACCAGCTCATGAAAAGGGATTTTGACAGCTCACAAAAAAGGATTTGAGTTGTCAGACCAGATGACTCTGCGGGCAATCCCTTTCACGATGTGAGAGTTTTGACACCATGCGAAAAGGTTCAGCTGCTTAAAGAGGTTTTGACAGCTCATGAAAAAGATTTAAAACTTACAGTAATCCCTTTTGTAAGGTGTCAAAATCCTTTCTCGCAAGCCAAATCCCTTTATGCGGGTGTCAAAATCCATTTTTGCATCGCGAAAGGGATTACCGTGAGGGCCATCTGGTCTGACTACCAACCCTTTTCATGAGCTGGCAAAATCCCTTTTTGCGAGGTGTCAAAATCTTTTCGATTGTGAAAAGGGTTCGAAGCAAGCCATGAAAAATCAAAAATAAACATTCTAGGGCCACAGAAAAGTAAACCAAAGGCAGAGAACTGATAGAGCATCCACATGAGCAAATACATGTGTTGATATCTCCAGAAGAGATCCCTGGGAAGTTATAACGTTTTGTTTGGGCTGGAAAAATGGAAACAAGATGGCAGCTCATGAAAAGGAATTTTTCTCACAAAGAGGGATTTAATTAATCCCTTTTCGCGAGCTGCCAAAATCCCTTTCATAAACCCTAGATCCTTTTTCACACTGTGCAGCTATCCAAAAGAGTTGAACATACTCAGAACCCTAAATTTCAAAATTAAATAACTTTTGAATGGATTAATATTTTTCAACAAACGAATGCTAGCTTGTTCTTTGGGGCAAACTCTTTCTCCCTGAAAATTTCAGACTAAAATTCCAAATGGTGTGGTTGCAGCGTGATGAGGAAAAAACAGCCAAAACAGGTGAAAATAAGCAACTTTTACAGTTTTCATTATGTGCAGTTTTTCACTATGCGAGCATGAACCGCATAAATCTAATTAAATAGAAACTTGGTATGTCAAAAGATCTATCCCACGGGACAGTGCATGCCAAATTCAGTGCAAATCCATTGAATGGTTGCAAAGCCATCAAAGTGTAAAATTTGAGGTTTAACATTAAACTGCCTATTCCACCTAACTATAGCGCGCTACCATACCACTATAATATATAGAGGATACATAATGGGCAGAGTGTGATATGGATAATATTGTCACTCCTGTAGAGTGAGCTCTGGATACTCATGAGTACCAAAGGCACGAGTGAGAGTATCCAGAGCTCATGATGCAGGAGTGACAATATTATCCATAGCATACAATTTGCCCATTACATGTGCCATTATACAACGGGGTGAGAGCTTCCCAAGTATAGTTATGTTTTCCTGTTTGCTAACTGGGCAAGATTTTAGAGGTAACTTATTCAGAGTCACACAGTGTGGGTGTGAAAGTTGTGAGAATCAAACACAGGTTTGGTGCCTGGATGTACCAAGCTTGTTCAAGTCTCATTATTCTAACCTATAGGCTATACTGAGAGCACTGTTTGATTGTGTTCTGAGTGAGTTTAAGGCTCTGTCCACACTATGCCTCTGTAGCGTTACAGAGTGCCCAAACCCGTTACGCAATGGTTTGTGTTTACACCTATAACGTTACAGAAGGCGTTTTCGTAACTGTTGTTGAAACCACATATGAGGTGGTTTCAACAACGGTTATGAAACCGTTACACCTCAGTAACGTTATCTGGCATAGTGTGGACGCGTGGTACTGGTCCCTAGCACAGCAGCGAGCTGTATTGTGAGATCAGGTGCCACCGTAGCGGTCGCCCAGCTCCCTCAGTGTGGACCCGGTGCGGTCCTGTAACGAACCCGCCACAGTGTGGACACACTGTACCGCCTCCCGGCCGTAACGGTTCACATCTGTTAACGGGCATGCTTTAGTGGATGGGGCCTAAGTGTTTCTGAATGGGCTGGGAGTGGTACACACAGTATGAGAAACAGATGAATGTGTTTGGTAATGCTAATTAAGTTAGTTTCAGCAAGCAGTGAGGAACAGCAACTGTGAGGCACTGTGATTTAGATTGCAAGTATTCTTGAACTTAAAATAACTTAGTAATGGGCTAGGAGTTTTACAAACCCTGTGAGAAACAGCTAAATGTTCTTTGCAATGTTAAAGGGACCTAAACAAGCAGTTTTTTAAAACTGCAGACTCCAAAATCTGGCTTCATAGTGAGGTAAAGTAAAGGCTGTTGTTTACATTTATGCTAAAACTGTATTTATGTAAATAACATAAATGCAGTTTCATAACTTTTGAAAAATGTAAACATCAGCCTTTCACTTTCAAAAAAAACCTTGGTTTCTCCCTAAGATGTCTGCCAAGTGTGTTAGTGATGAGTCATGATGACATCATGAGAGCCAGGGCAGAGACCCACATATATTCCTATCGTGTTAACTAGTTCTTCTTTCCCTCTTGTTTTGAATTGTTCTACCAGAATGATCAACACCATGTATTAACTCGTGGATTATTTTGATCAGTACACATGTTAGGCTATGATATTGTTTATTTTGTTTATTTTAACTTGCTGAAAATGTTTTGCAATCCAGCTGACTTTCTCTTTGGCAAACCGCAGTACAGTACAACACTTCAAATACCTGATGATCTAGTGGTATGTGATGCCCTGAATTTTGTATTCTTTGTTAACCAGGAGAGACACACTAATCTGAAAGCTTGTTTACAGGTGTGGCCTGGGAGCACAAGTACTGTAAGTTTAGTAACTTGCTCAGGGTCACACAGCAAAGTACCGGTCTGGTTAAATTCCAAAGCTCATGCTCTCTTGTTAATCCACAAATAAGGCTTTCTTTTCCATGTGAACCCCTGTACCTAGCCTGCCTTCTGTTGAACACCCCAACATCCGTACTATGTCCTTAGTACTGCCTGGGGCAGATATGAGCTTATGGTCTCATGGAGGAGAATCATCACACCTCAGATTGTAATGTTGTACCTCAGAGAGTTGTGCACGCCTATACCAATATGCTTCATCAGCTGGCACTGTTAAACAATGCCTCCCAAATCACTCTCTGGGCCACTTTCTCAATGTTTGACTTCTGCTCCCACTGTAATAATTGAGTGGATCACCACCCTTCTGCACAGTGAAGGTAGTATGTACAGTCCCCTGCTGGGTGTTTTCCTGCCTCATTAACCAACAACTAGGTTATCCTGCAGGGCCAAGCAATAACATCATGACCCACCAGAAAAACTGCTGGCCATGCCCTCATAAGGGCTGCACTTACAATGGGTAATGATATTATTAGCAGGAGAGGTATACTAATACCTTGAGCGAATCCACCGACTTCCATTGTCAGTCTACTCTTTTACCTGGATCTATAGAACCCCACAGGACAGTTCCCAGCAATTCTTCTCCAGTACTTTTCTGTGCTCTTCTCACAATGCGAGTTGGCTGGCTACCACCTTTCCAAATCTTGAATGAGCTGTACACAACTCCCTCAATACTGTCCTAACAATGCCGGCCCAGTGGCATTGAGGGTTGAGGTGCTTGTCGCCACACCTCACGCCACACTGATGACCTGAGTTCGGGAGCAAGCTCAGGTGTCAGCAGGGAGGGAGACGGATCGAGCACCCGCTGGGCTGCTCTCCTCTCCTGGAGGAGGGCATGGGACTACTTGGCACTTCTGGCAGCCCCTGGTGGAGACCAGGGCACTACAGAGTGCAGAGTCGCACGTAGGGGGAGGTATTGACGCGGCAGGGTTGCCATGTGCCAACATCAGGTGTGCACCACGCACAGGGAGAGAGGGAGGGACTTCGGGCACCCAGGAAAAATTTAGAGAAATACCCTCTGGCTTGGAGAGGCGATGGCCTGACAGCGCCACCGCTACACGCCTAACGCTGGTTCCTGTCACTGCGCCCTGCGATCTCCCCAGGTTGCCATCCCCGACCTGGGGAACCGTGATGAAATTGAAGATGTAGGAGAAAACAGGTGGTAGAGCGAGTCGGTGAGTGCAGTGGCTCAAGAGAGTTCTGAGCCAGAGGGCCAGAAAGATAGTTGAAAAAAAATACTGTCCTAACAAAGCGTCAACCCCCACCCCGGAGGTAATCTCCCTACACTGAATTCAAGTAACAGTTTAGGTGCAACCCTGCCACTCTGAGTATTTGTCATTGCTGGCTACTCTCATCCACAGTCAGGTAGTGATCATGATGCTGGAAGCCCCACATTTTAGATCTCAAAGCGATCTGCTCAACGTCCTCCTTCCTGTCTTCAGCTAATCTGAATACAGCTGTACCCTGCTGGAATGGCCTCTTCAGTCCCTCTCTGGCATTAATTCCTCTCACCTGCTCCTCACACAAAAACTGGTGAGTTCACTACCCTTCCGCATCATTGGTGAGTTCACTGCCCTTCCGCATCATAGATGTAGTTAGTACAGTCTCCCGTGTTATTTTGCATATTAATGATAAACATGATCTTCTGGTAGCCAGGCTGATAGCAGCATGGCACAAGTGGAAAAATAGACTTTCTGACTCCATATAAGATCTAAGCCACCTATGATTAGGCACTATTAAATGAATGTGCATAATGATGTACACACCCCTTCATTTAATAGTGCCTAATCAAAGGTAGCCTAGATCTTTTAAGGATAGGAAACCCGTCATTCCCTTGTTTCCTGTTGCTATTGGGCTGACTTACTGGAAAGATATGTTTATATTTGATATGTCAAAAATGTGAACTGTACTACTTGCATTCATGATGCAGAAGGGTGATGAACTCACCAGTTTCTGATGTAAAAGAAGGAGTAGTACAGAATGAAAACCAGGGGACTGAGAAGTCACTCCTGCAAGGTACTGCTATATTCAGGAGGGGAAGACTGAAGGGGAGAAATATGAGCAGATCACTGTGAGAAATAAGATGGGGCTGCCAGCACCATAATCACTATCTGATCCCAATTTCTGGCCAACATTCCCTTCCCATAAAGCCAGTTCATGCAATTGTCCAAGGCTGTGTGTGGGTATTAATGTGTGAAATGGCTGCTACTACATGTTCAGTCACTTCACTGCCAGTCTAGTATTGCTTGTAATGCACTTTGGGATACAATGTGTATGAAAACCACTATATAAATGCTGATTATTATTATTATTATTGTTATTTCCATGGAAAGAAAGACAAGCATGTATTTGATTTTTGAGAAAGTATGAACTCTAACATTGGGCTGCACAAGAACTTTGCTACAAAAAGTTGTGGATCTAGAGGGGTGAAGTGTGGCTGCACCCCACATTGTAACATACTTGCTTGCTGCTGCTGCTGCTGCATTTCACTTTGTTGAAGAAGTCTGATTTATTGATTGTACAAATGTTTACATTCAAACTATGGATTACATTTGTAGGTTCTGTCAATAACGTACTAGAAAAGAATAATAGCAAAAAATATAAAGGTTTAATAAAATGTTAAAAAGTGCATATCAAGTATGCATTGCACCTCTATTGTAGCATCCTGGATCACGCATAACCACTAGACCACCAGGTTATTCAAGATTTGTACTGCACTGTGGTTTACCACAGAGACAATCGTTGGATTAAAACACAATTTCAGCATGATAAAGTAAACAAAATGAACAGAACCATAGCCTAACATGTGTATTATACAAAATAATACACATGGTTTTGACTATTTGGGTGAAACAATTCTATACAAATGGAAAATGGAAAAAGAACTAGTTAGCACTGTAGTGAGTCTGACTTTGGCCTCCAATGATGTCATTATGTACATTTGGCGGCCATTTTGAGGCACCAAGTAAGACAGTTTTTGAAATTGGAAGGACTATTTTACAATTTTCAAATGCTCTAGAACCACATTTAAGTAAATTATATAAATGTAGTTTCAGCATTAATGAATAGAGCAGCCTTTCCTTTAGTCACCTACCGAGTCAGATTTTTGAATGGTTTGTTGTCAAAATATTGTTTAGGTATCCTTTAAGTGAGTTACTTGCAGGTAGCAGTGAGAAACTGAAAGTGTGAGGCACTGTTATTTAGAATGCAGGATTTTTTGAAAATGTAGTAATGGTTTGGCAGTTTTACCACACTGTAGAAAATAACTGAATGTTCTTTGAATGTTAGTTGAGTTACTTGCTAGTAGTGAGAAACAGATTTGTAAAGAAGTTCAATTTAGTATGCAGGCTGGAGTGAGTGAGTGGTGACATCAGCAGAGTATGTCTATTTGTCAGATATTTTAGCTCCAGTGATGTCATTGTCAGATATCACACTCCAGTGGAAATAACCAAGTTTATCACACTGATATTGCTCTCACTCCATTGTGTGTGTGTGTGTATATATATATATACACACACACATATGGACTGGTATACCATTATAGGGTGATGTATTGATATGAGCTCTGGCATTAGAGCACCCGTGATGTGTGCGAGTGGGAGTTTACAGCACCTGTGACCTGTGTAACTGTGAAGGGTTTAGTGTGGGTCGTGATGTGTGAGGCTGGGCTTTTAGAGTGCAGTGAGAAGGGTTTAATGTGGTGGAGCTGCAGGCTGTTCTCTTTATGGAGGTGTTTTATGGGTGGGCAGGTGGTGTGGTGTCGGCTGTGAAACGGTGGGTCCATGCACTACATTGCGGCAGGGAACAGGCGGATGGCATTTCATCATGGCTAGCATGGCCATGTATCTGATCAGGTGGCTATTCATGTTTGGAAACTGCGGTCTGCTATTACAAAAGACCTCTCAACACATTTACTGCACACCAATACAGTGCTTGACACATCCATACATTCCACAGGTACCCACTTTATCTGCAACTCGTATTTTATATTAAGTTCCAGGAAGTGCAGGTGCATAGCCCATTGTTTTTAACAGATCTAACATACTAACATACTATTTGCCAGCAGATTAGGCCTTATGGTCTATCGAGTCTGCTCGAACTTTAGATCCTTAGTTGGGTGCAAAGACCTCCCATCCCTTGTGCTCCAGAAACACATATCATCCATCCCCACCCCCTGGACAGGCCATCATCTGATAATCCACTTTCTGTGTCGGTCCCATCCTCTCTTGAAGCCCTCCACTGTGGATCTCTGAACTAGCTCACCAGGCAGTGCATTCCAAGGGTCCACCACCCTCTCAGTGAAAAACCTCCTCCTCTTTCCCCTCACCCTTCCACCTTCCAACTTCAAACCATGCCTCTGGTGATACCTCCTGCTTTAGTCTAAAGATCCCTCCATGTTTACCTATTTATTCCTTGAGGTACTTGAAGGCCTCAATCATGTCCCCTGTCTCTCCTCTCCTCCAGTGAAAACAGGCAGAGCTCCTTAAGTCTGTCCTGCCAAATCCCCTAGCCCTCGTATCATCTTTGTTGCCTCCCTCTGTACCCTCTCTAGAGCTGTATGTCCCTTTTCAAGTGTGGTCTCCAGTACTGTACACAGTACTCAAGGTGTGGTCTAACCAGTCCATTGTACAGCGGCAGAATCACTTCCTTGCTCCTAGAGGTGATCCCCTTATGATGCATCCCAACATCCAGTTTGCCTTGCTAGCCGCTCTCCTGCACTGCTCAGAGTTATTCATACATGCACCCACCATGACCCCTAGGTCTTTTTCCTCTATTGAGGCCTCCAGCGCCTCCTCCCAGGGGTGTACCTGTGTTTAGGTTTCCCGACCAAGATGCAACACCTTGCACTTGGTGATATTGAACTTAATTTCCATGTGTGAGCCCAGCTTTCCAGGGTGTCCAGGTCCCTTGCAGGGCCAACCTCCCCTCTTCTCCCTCAACTACTGCTCCCATCTTGGAGTCATCCATGAGAGACTCATTTCACACCCTATACCCTCCCTGATGTCCGATATGTATGCATTAAACAGGATCGGACCCAGGACCGAGCCCTGTGGTACCCCACTACCAACCTCTCTAGGGTCTGAGAGCTCCCCACAGACCACTACTCTGAGTGCATCCAGCTAGCCAGTTTTCAATCCATCTGACCATCAAAGGGCCTACTCCTAACCCCATCAGTTTCTCCACCAGACCATTGTGGGGACAGAGTCAAACGCCTTGCTGAAGTCCAAGAATAATACATCCACAGGCTTACCCCTGTCCAGTTCTGATGTTACCCATTCATAGAACTCACAAGGTTGGTTTGACATGATCTACCTGGCACAAACCCATGTTGCCGACTATCCAGACCTCCACCTCCTCCAAGCACCCACTATATCGTTTCCTTTAGTATCTCTCCATTAATTTTCCCACCACCGAGGTCAAACTGATGGGTCTATAGTTACCTGGTACTTCCCTCGACCCCCTTTATGGATTGGTACCACATGTACTCTCGCCAATCCCTAGGTACCCTCCCTGTCTCAAGTGACCTGCTGAAAAGCTCCGCCAGTGGTGCAGCCAGTATGTCCGCCAATTCCATAGTACTCGGATGAATGCCATCCGCCCAGGAGATTTGTCTTTCTTTAGGGCCTTGAGGGCTAACCACACCCTTTGATGGAGATAGCATCGTCCGTCCCTCCACCTTACTGGCCTTTTTTTCTCTTCTACATGTTTGGCAGGTAACTTGTGCAGTTTGGTATGTGTAGGGGTGCTGTCCTTGGTGTCGGCTTATTGTTGCAGTGGTCTGTGTAATGGCAGCATTTTTGTGGTGTTCTAAATGCCATCGACCTGTTCCCTGTTGCAGCATATTTGGTGAACCTCAGACATAAGCTTGCAGAGCCAGGCCAGGTGCAGAAGATTTCTCTAGTTTTGTTTGGAAATTCAGGAGACAGGAGGGACTTTTTCTACTATACTCGTGCAAGGCCCAGGTAATTTGGGACTTACAGGGTTTCTATTTTTCAGTACAGATCAGCTTATGGAGTCTCTTAGTAACTGCAAAGTGAAAGTGCAGATTCTGATATGGATAGTCCACCCGAGCGGCTCAAGCAGCACGAGAGACACAGAGACAACATTTGTACAGATGCGCTGTCGGTATAATCGGTGAGTAAATACTCTGCAGAAGACTACCAGGCTTAAATTTAATGTTGGCCTCTGATTTTGGAAAATCAGCTCCTCCTCAATGGATTTGTAATGACTTTCATTTCTTCCTCAAAATGCATTTGCAATGGCTTTCCAATATGGCCTTTCATATGAATATAAAGCTTGTCTTAAAATGATAACTTTTCTTTCCACAGAGGAGCCATAAGCTACTACTCTGTGTACTGATATAGCTCTAAATCATAAAAACCTGGCAGTTACTAACACTAATGGAATGTACAACTATCTGAAGCATTCTTATTATTTATTATTTCCTTCTATTAACTTATTGGCTTCCTTTGGTTGGCGGTTCCCAAGAGAATAAATATTCCTTCCTTTTCATAAAATGAAATGAATGCCTGTTTAAAAGGTTGTAGTAAGGGAGCTAGGTTTTGAGCTGCAATGTATGTTTGCATACTGATTTTCTTAGAAAAACAAATGTAAGTGTAGGTACAGAGTTGAGCATGGGGCTAAGATTAGCTGCCGCCCTTTAACTAGGAACAGTAATGGCAGCCAGCTATGGTCACATGTTATGCTAATTAGTGTCCAGCTGGGGCTGGGGAAGGCGAAATTCCTTTGTCCTGTGGTCAGTCTAGGATGTTCCCTGTGCTGATCAAATGTGCCTTCCTAAGCTCCTAAATAAACCTTATCTTGTTCATCATTTTATGCATCCGACTCAGTTAATTCGGTACCTAGTGACTCCTGCAGCAGAAGCACCAGATGGGAAAGCAGAATACCAGGAAGTAAGCGATCCTAGTGGCAGACCAAATACCAAAATGCCACTCCATGGTGGAGAATGCGGCCCTTCCTCTTCTGCCCAGACCCCATCTCGTGTGCTCTGCATCGTTGAGTACTCCAAAGTCATCATCCAAGTGTGCCTGAACTGTATGCATGCTCAGAAAGAATAAACTTGGCAGCAGAGAGGAAAATTAAAACTGAACTGTTCTCTGTTAATGTAAGCCTCCTGCATTAGGACACTGTCTGTGCAACCAAGGTACAAAGTTCTTTATGGCTCCACCATCCTCATGGAGCTGCATGCTACAAACCTTGGCAGGCTTCTGCAAACTCCATGTCTAGAAAGCACACCAAAATCTAAAACTCGGCTCCCAGCCAGAAAAGCACAGAATATACACTGCAATCCCTGCCCAACTGCCGTCTGTTGCAGGGATCAGCCACAAACTATCAAACCAGCAAAGCAGCAACAACATTTTAAAGTATTTTTCCACATGCTGTCTCTGGATTGTAGCTCCAGCAAATGCAAATTCCATACTAACCCTGCTAACTAGCAGCCTGCAGCCCTTTGTCTAACATTGTAGCTAGGAAAAAAAAGTGTGTATGTATATTACTGAGCCCAAGCTAACTGAATGGAACTGTAAAATTCGCAATCATTCTAGCCTGAGCACCATGGGCTGGGACTGCCTGTTCATCAACTCTTAAACCAGAGACATATGGCTTTCTGTTATTTTAAGTCAGGTGCCTTCCAATACACAGACGTTTGTTTTGCGGTTCTACCTGAAGAAAGTATGCGAGGCTTCTAAACCTTGAAGAGAGCAATAAATCTCTCAACACAAATACTTTGGATAGCCTGGGTGGGAGTCACTCAGCCAAACCAAAGCCTGCCACTTATCTTTTGAACAGACTGCAGTGGCCATCTTGCATTCATTCATTTACCCTGAGATAAGCTACTGCCTACAACTACAACACAGGAAGCAACCTCCCACCTGTTGGCAGCCATATTGGGAATGTCAAATTAGCCAAGAAGCCTATGTTGCAGGTCCAGTGGCCATCTTTGTGAGGGCATCAGCTTGTTCAAAGTAACTCTACTCCATGAAGTAATGGCGGCTATGGTTTTGAGGGGCACCCATTGAAATGAGTGGACACTCAGCAAATAGCTGCATCTTCCAAAAGAAAAGTTTATTTCAATAACAAACAACACCAAACTAGAGTGGCAGTTGTTTATTGAGACGTCCCTTACTGAAAATTGCTTACATATAACTGTACTTGTCTACAAAAAAATAAACTTTTTATTCTCTCAACGAATCATTTCTTCCAAGGCATCTCCTTCTCTCCATGACAACCACTCCTACTCATCCCTCGACCTTCGTTCAGGGCCACGCGGCCCCTCTCCAACCATGTCTTCCGAGGACACCAACGCCCGAGCACTGTCAGCTCTGGGGCTCCACCTTCACCTACCTCAAGAGCATGGGGTCTCAGAATTGAAACTATGCTGCATGACATCCTATCATTCATTCCAGCCCAAGGGACACCCACTATACAGGCCATCCAGGATGACCTCGCCTGCCTTAAAGCTATTTCCACACACCAACGGTCCACTCCAGCTTGCAGCCAGTACCATTCTCAGCACTGCCTCATGAAGATGCTATCGCCTGGCTGAGCAATTTCAGGCTTGGACCTCCTTCAATGGTTGAATGGATCCCTTGCGAATTTCCAACACTATGCACTTGCTCCTGAGAGGGATGACCATATCGTGGTTCAATGCCCTTCCAGACCAGACAAGAGGAACAATGTTACCCTGTATTCCACCTTCAAGGACTATTTCTTACAAGCTTATCCACCCTGGTTGTTAGAACAGCAACTATGGGAGTACAGTATGCAACCCTCTGAATCATTGGAAGCATTTATAGTGGACATTGAATCACAGTGCAAACGTCTACAAAAATCAGAAAAGACCAGATTACAGCATTTGTCCAGGGCCTGCCTCCACAATTTCGTACTCTACGTTATCCAACAAAACCAACCACCAGGCTAGACACAAACCAAGCGGCCCGGTTAGCCCAACAGTTTATTTCCATGCTTCGCATACCACTTTTCAGGACCCACAGTCCTCACAGTTGGCTGCACTTGCTACTCGCGCCCAACAGCAACAAAAATGATTGACCAGCTGATTTCAACTGTCAACAGCATACATTTCCCCACTGCAGCTCCCACTGCAACTCCTGTTAATGCCCACAGCCACCTCCACAGCGACCTGGGCCACTTCCATCTTCATGGGGAGCCAGTGACCTGTCAGTGGTGCAGGTTCAGGGTCACCACTGCTGCAGTCTGCGCAAACTGAAAAACTTTCATAGGACTCAAGACAACCACAGGCATCCCGCAGCATAATCAGCAATATGCTAGCAACTATTCACAGGACCAGGAAACAAGCGCTGCCCAACAAACTAGGGGCTCTTGTTGGGCAGGAAAATGAAGCAACTGACTGCCCCACTGACTCACATAACACAAACAGCACCTCTAGCTGCTAAGTTAAGCACAATCTCGCCTAAAGGAGCCAAAGTTCCTGTCATCAGATCACCCTCCTTGCAAACCACGTCCCCGTCACCACTGGTAATTGGTCCACGCATGCCTTGGTCAACTCTGGAGCAGAAATCTCTGTGATCCACAGCAGTATCTTAGACAATCCAGCTATTTGCCATGTACCTACTGTTGCTCCAGCCGACCTAAAATACATCATCACTGCAAGCACTGCTACCATACTTTTCACCAGCGTGGTCCATCTCAAGCTCCACTTTGGCTCACAGCAAGCTACGGTTAAATTCTACTTAGTGCCTGAACTTCAAACAGGACGTGATCCTTGGCCTGGACTTTCAAGGCACACAAAGCCATACTGGACTTTGCCTCAAACAACCTGTCACTAGATCCCGGAGGCAACTCGCCTACAGACTCAGTCACTGTACCTCCTAAGTCAGAGATGATTTTGTTTGCCAAGATTTGAGGTGACCCCCTTCCCCAAGATGTTGTTGGCATTGTCACGGGATCACCAGCTTTGCACTCCTCAGGTCTCCTTCCAGGGAACACCTTGTCTGCTGTGCACGGCAGTTCAGTATTCCAAAAGTGCTGCAACTTCACAGATGAACCAGTGGTCATCTTCAAGGGTGCCAGTATTGGGAAGTTTATTTGTCTGTCTTCAGGGGATCAGCTTCAGCTTCTACCTGAACCTTAGCCTGGTTCCGTTAACAGTCCTCCTGTCAGTACCATCACAACCACCCCCACTTCACAAGAAATGCACATGCCCTCAGCCAGCATCTCTCGCCACAAAGCTCCAAGCCTGTCCCACAGAGAAACAGCAACTCTGGAGTTCCTGGAAACCTACTCAGATGTCTTTGTCGGCCCTGATAATAAGCTTGGATGCTGCGATACCCTACAACACACCACTGAGGTTCAGCCCAACCAAAAGCCAATTCGTCAGCGAGCCTACAAAGTGGGACATAAACAAAGCAAATCCCAGAGAACTTAATCACGGACATGCTCGAACAGGACATTATTGAGGAATCCACCAGCCCCTGGGTGCACCTTGCTTGCTGGTAGTCAAGAAGGACAAAGGGTATCAGTTTGTGGTGGACTACAGAAAGCTCAGTGCCCTCATGGTACAGGATGCCCATCCCTTACCCACCTCAGAGGATGCCTTACAGAGACTCAGTGTGGCCAGTCCAGCCTACTTCACCACTCTAGATCTCCAGAGTGGATTCTACCAAGTTACTATTGATCCAGCTTCACGTCCGCACAGCCTAGTGCTGCCACTTGGGGCTTTTCCAGTTCAAACGCCTGCCTATGGGACTTCAAAACAGCCCAGCCACCTTTCAACACGTCATGGAGGCTGTGTTGTGTGGACTGTCTTGGAAATCTTGCCTAGTGTGTCTTGATGATGTTATTGTCTTCAGCCAACTTTCCAAGAACATCTCAGCATCTCAAAGAGGTGTTCAAAGCGTCTCAGGCAAGCCAACCTCAAACTCTGTCCAGAGAAATGTTGCCTCACTCAGCATCAAATCCATTACCTGACATGTGGTCAGTTCAGCACGGCATCTCGCCAGACCCATATAAGCTTTCTGCAGTAAAAGACTATCCAGAACCCACAAACCTCAAAGACCTTAAAGCTTTCCTAGGTTTGTCTGGCTACTACAGAAAATTCATTTTCAATTATGCTAACATTGCAGCTCCCTTTGTACGCACTCACAAAAAGGGATGCGACTACATATGGACTTCGATTGCAAAGAGGCCTTGAAACCTTGAAAGACAAATTTATTTCCTCCCCAGTATTGGCCTATCCCCACTTTGACCAGCCATTCAGGCTTTACAAGATGCAAGCTCCTTTGCAGTGGGCGCTGTGCTGTGTCAAATTCAAGATGAAACAGAACGAGTTGTTTCCTATGCAGGGCACTCTTCTTCAGCTGAGCAAAACTATGGCATCACAGAAAAGAATGCCTAGCCATGGTCTTTGCTGTAAAGAAGTTTGATTGCTACTTTCGCTACTCCTCCTTCACAGCCATCGTGGATCACTCAGCCCTCAGATGGTTATTCAAATGAAGGAACCAGTAGGAAAGTTTGTCGATGGGTTGCCATACTGCAAGGCTACAATTTGAATTCCAATACCGACCAGGTCTAGTTCACTCCAATGCTGATGCTATAAGCTGGAGACTATATCCTCAGTAGAAACCTCTCCTGACAAAGAAGCCTGCCTACAAGCTTCCCTTCTGCTCCACAGATGAGCTCCTGTGGGCACTCCTACAGCACCTCAAGTCACTTTGCTGCTCCCAAATGCTTCTACACAAAAAGTACCAATCTCAACTATTGCAAGCAGCTGAAGAGTTTCTTACAACCTCCAGCACCGATATCTCTCTGGCCATGATTAAACTTCAACAAAGAACTGATCCTCAGTTTACAGACATCATCACTTATCTTGAGTCTGGAACTTCACCGCAACGAAAGGAACACCGCCAGGATGTACAATTCTTTTGCGTACGGTATTTTCTCAATGACGGAGTACTTTTTCACATTTGTGCTCAAGGAGGGCAAGGGATATCGCACAGACAGAACTCACGTATAGTTAGCTGCGCCAGCCTCTCTCTCTAGTCTCTGAAGTTCTTCAATCCACTCATGCCTCTCCACTTTGTGGAGGTCATATGGGTATTCACAGAACTCTCGAAAAGACAAGGCTCCACTTCTTCTGGCCTCACATGAAAAAGGAGACTGTCCATTTTGTAAAATCCTGCCAGCCCTGTTCCCAAAGAAAGCCTCCCAGCAAACCAACCAAGGCACACAGCATTCCAATGCCTGTAGCCACAGAACCCTTCCAAAGAGTCAGTACAGATATTCTTGGGCCCCTGCCTACCTGCCCTGAGTCCAGCAACAAGCACATTCTTGTCTTTGTGGACACCTAACTAAATACTTGAACTGATCCCATTAAAAGACATTAAGGCTGCTACAGTGGCAAGTGCCTTCCTCAATACAATCATTTGCCGTCACGGTACCCCAGTGTACCTGCATTCAGACAGAGGCACTAACTACCTCTCATCTATTGTGTGAGAAACCTGCAAACTCTCGACATCAAAAGACTCATACAACCAGTTGCCATCCACAGTGCAATGGATAAAGTGAGAGAATGATGTCGACCATTCTTAACACACTATCCAAGTACCTGGATGAGACTCACGGCACTTGGGATCGTTTTGTTCCTTCATTCAGTTTGCATACAACTCCAGCCCTTGTGTTGACAGCACAGAATACACCCTGCTTTTCCTAGTCCATGGATGCCACCCAAGAACACCTCTGGACAAAGATCTCTCATTGCTAGAGGTCCCAAAGTCAGCTTCCTCCTTCATCATCCCAATGTTGGAACATTGAGGAATCCACCAGCCCTGGGGTGCACCTTGCTTGCTGGTAGTCAAGAAGGACAAAGGGTATCGGGTTTGTGGTGGACTACAGAAAGCTCAGTGCCCTCTTCGCAAAGAGTAGGGAACATTCCCGTGTCCTGGCCAATATTCCCTTCCCATAAACCAGTTCATGCAATTATCCAGGCTGTGTGTGGGTGATGATGTGCGTTATGGCTGCCACCACATATTCAGTCACTTCACTACCAGTCTAATATTGCTTGTAAAGCACTTTGGGATACACTGTGTATGAAAAGCGCTATATAAATGCTTTCTTCTTCTTCTAGATGATTTATGAGAGAGCTGTAAAGCCATGAGGAGCAAGTGCTGGCATTTTTCCTCTGTTAGAGACATCTGCAACATCCCATGAGGGTATCAACTTAGTCTCTACCACAGGTTTAGCAGATCAGGAGTTTACCTCCAGGGATTACCTTTACCCTTATGTTGGGAAAACACAGACACTGACTTGAAGAATTCATTGCTTCAGCTAAGTTTTTTAATCCTGCTCTGACTAAATCTGTTAAATTGCAGATTTGTGGTGGGTGGCTGTGGTTTACATAGACTGGCCTGAAGCCTATATTCCTGTCTGCACAACAATACCCCTAATGGACAGCTTTGCATTTAATTTAAATCACCTTTCCAGGAAGAGCTGACTTCCTTCCCACCTTCAGTTCACAGATGCCCCAGTGGGACAACCCCGTCAAGGCCAAAGAATGTACAGCGTGCCCTCCAGGCTGAAGCTGTCACTGTGCATTGAGCGTGGGTCAGCATCAGTAAAACTCTGACTCTGCTCGCTCCCCACGGAACCCATGCAACTCAGATAAGAGCAGGCTGTCAAGCAACACACACAGCAGAATTTAAACTATCTAACAAGGCTCTTATAAAAGAAAAACTTCAACACCTATCATGATGTAATCATTTCAATACATCAGTTCAATGTAGTCTAGTATTAACATATAGAAGTTTAATTTTACCATGTTGGGGGAGGGCTGCCAGGAATATTTTTGTTTTCATTTATTTAAATGATATCCAGAATAGGTAAACCAAGATGAACAAAGTCTCATTTTCATGGCAACCTGTTGTGAGAGGGGTAGGTAGGGATAAGCACATGCTGGAATACTGGGAGAAAATTAAATTGGGGTGGTGCAGTAGTGCTAATAAACAAACTATAACACTAACAACCAACCAACAATGCAGTATAATAGCACACTGACATCAGCTGAGCTTATGTCACTGTGTTCTGCATCATTGTATTCTGAGCTCAACTGATGTCACTGGGTTTTGGAACTGCAGGGGTAATTAAAAATATAATATTGGGCAGGAAAAAGGCTTGCATTGATATGGAGAAAGCACAGAAAAGAATACACTGGGGTAATAAAGGTATCACATCAAAAGGGTGACTATAAATGAGCAACTCGCAAATGAGCAAGTCATTTTCACTGAAATGGTGAAGGCTACCCTGCAATGGTAGCGACTTGGTCGATTGCAACGATTCAGAAGGCCAACCAGAAGGCAGAAATAGCGAGAGGAAGAGGAGGGATAGGATAGAGGATTTCTGTGGGCAGCTGCCTTGGTGCTGCGAGCCAGCCAATGTGGTGTGGTGGTGAGGGTGGCTGGCTCCGCATAGGAGGATCTGGATTCGGGGACTGGACAGGGAGAAATATTTTGCTGCTGCCTGCATCTCTTGTTTTCCTTTTTAAGGTCTACGCCCCTTCCCGACATCGATAATCCTTCAGTAGGGGGGCACAGCCCCCTGCATACACATTTATAAGTACTGACTGGATGCAGTGTTGCTATTATGTGTATACTGCTGAATTGCTTTTCAGTGAGATACAGTCACTATAAGCAATAGCTCTTTCACATTCGCTATTATGACATGGAACCGTAATAAAACAGACTTCACACCGTGCCCCAGTTTACCATTATATTAAACATAGATACATACATAGATACATAGACACTGTCGGCAGATGCGAGCCTATGGCCCACCCAGTTCGCCCATTTGAGCTTGTAAGCCCCTTTATGTTTTCTAGAAGTCTGTTGCCCTTACTCCGACCTCCAAAATTCCCTTATGTCTATTCCATACATTTGTAAATCCTGTGGTTGTTTCAGCCCCCACCACTTCCTTTGGCAGGGTGTTCCAGCTGTCCACCACCATTTCTGTAAAGAAATTCTTCCTCATATTTCCTCTGAAACACCCTCCTCCAACTTCATCCCATGCCCCTAGTCCTGGAACATCTTTTCACTGGACAATAGTGTATTCTGCACCCTGTTCCTCCCTGTAAGGTACTTGTATGTCGTTATCATATACCCTCTCCTCCTCTCCTCCACGGAGAACATACTCAAGTCTTTCAGTCTGTCCTCATAGGACTTGTGGTGTAATCCCTGTACCATCTTTGTTGCCCCCCAAACCTTCTCTACCCTGTCTATGTCTTTCACGAGGTAAGGTCTCCAGAACTGTA
The DNA here is from genome assembly GCA_016271365.2 of Neoceratodus forsteri. NCBI lineage: Eukaryota > Metazoa > Chordata > Ceratodontiformes > Ceratodontidae > Neoceratodus > Neoceratodus forsteri. The sequence continues at coordinate 103,275,178 of JADMNL010000031.1, read as the reverse complement.
CACTGTACTCCAGTTGGGGCCTCACTAGTGTCTTGTATAGCTGGAATTATGACCTCCTTTCCTGCTGCCCCCGCCTATGCATCCCAGCATCTTATTTGCTTTACCTGCTGCCTTGTTGCACTGTTTCTACCTGAGGTCATCAGAGATAATAACCCCAAGGTCCCTTTCCTGCTTAGTGCATGCTATATCCTCACCCCAAACTAAAATGTTGTTTCAGGGTTTTTATGCCCCATATGCATTCTCTTGCACTTCTTTGCATTGACTTTCATGTACCAAACCCTTGACCATTCTCAAGCTTCTGCAGGTCCCTCCTCATTCCGTCTACACCTCTGGCATGTCCACTCTGTTACAGAGCTTCATGTCATCAGCAAACAGGAAATTCTGCCTTCTAGGTTCTGTGCAATGTCACTGATGAAGACATTTGAATAGGACCAATCCAAGCACTGATCCCTGTGGTACCCACTGGTCACTCTTCCTTCTGTGGAGTGACAGCCATTTACCACCACCCTCTGTGTCCTGTCGCCCAGCCAAACATGCAAACAACATTACTTATGTTTCTTTAAAAACAAAACAAAGATTATACAAAGGTGCGAATACTGAAGGGCCAGAAATCAGCTGGAGTGACTTCAAGATGAACTGAAGGGAATGTAAAATGGAGAGTAAAATGGTGAAGATCGAGATGGAGAAATGGAAAGCTAGAAATACCAAGGACAATTACGAAGAGTTCTATAAACATGTGAGGTCAAGGAAACAAGTAACAAAAACAGTGGGGACATTACTAAAGAGGGACCAAAATCAGTGATGAGTGACCATAAATTAAATGGATAGATTTTTCTGTTCTGTTTTCAGTGAGTCTTGCATTTGGGATCTTGGAGACATCGAGAACAGTGATGAACACATAACTGTGCTTTGTTGCCACCATACTAAACAACTGCAAGAGCTAAAACCAAATAAATCAGAAGGGCTGGATGGGTTACACCCAGAGTATTAACAGAGTTGGCATCAGGATTGGCAGGACCACTAACCAAGCTATTCAATGAGGGCTCTATGCATTAATGATATCCTGGCCGATGCATCTTTACATGGCACATAGACTGGGATACACATTCCATGGGTGTCTTACAGACACCTGCAGATGCACACAGGTGCGCATCCACTCCGCCTCCTGCCTGGGACTGGCCGGTGGGCAGGGAATGACTGTGCCTGGGGACAGCCTGAGGAGTGCAGCATGCATGATGCCAGTTGCACGCCACCTGGCTGGTGTCAGGGGACTTACCACTGTGCCAGCCAGAGGACTGCTGTAACAGCTGCATACCTCCTCAACTGGCCATCACAGGGCACATTAGTACCCCCACTAACGGACCCCAATCCCCCTTAATGCCTTGGAGAGCTAGGGTGTGGTGGCAGGTTATGGGTGCCAACTTCTAAACACATGCAGTTTATTACCTGCTGTTAGGGACATGCCAGCCCATATGTAGGCCTCCATGTCCGATAGTCCTACTCCCAGTAGCACAGGGATCCACTATGGGGCCTGGTCAGAAACTTCCAGTTGGAGGCTGCTAGTCTGGCCTATGTCCAGTGCCCAGAAAGCCCCATCACTTGCACTGAGCCGCAGCCGCATTTGGGGTGTCCAGGCTCATCCAGGGGGGACATGCATACAAACACCATACATCCCATGGGGGCATCTATGGTGCACACTTATATGGCCTGGGACACACACCTACCGATGAGTATCGGGCATATTAGTGAATTGAGCCTTAAAAGCTAAGAGGATGGCTGTGTGCCAAATGACTGGAGGGATGCATTAGTAACCCTATTTATAAAACAAGAAAATCTTTGTCTGAAAGGTGCAGACCTGTCAGTTTGACAATCTGAAGTTGGTAAAAATACTTGAGAGTATTATAAGAGATGAAATAAACAATTTATTTTAAAAATAAAATTTTTATTTATTGTTAAAATAACAGTTGACCCAGTGGTGCCGAGGGCTAAGGCACTGGTTGCCTATCGCACGCTACACCAACAACTCGTGTTCAGGAATGAGCACAGGCCACTGGGGGTCAGTAGGGAGGAGAAGGACTGAGCATCTGAAGGACTGCTCTCCTTCTCCAGGGAGGGGTGTCCTCAGTGGTCGGTGCTCGCCTGCTCCTAGCAGAGGCTAGGGGCAAGGCACCATGCTGCAGAAGGGAGAGGAGTTGAAGCAGACACTTGGAGGAGTGCATGGACACATGTGAGCTCCTCTCCATGGGCATCATTGCCCACCCCAACTCCTGGGCAAAACCAGGAAAGAGAAGCACCACGCACAATGGTGGAGGGTGCCTTGCAGGCTCCACTTCCGCCAGCCATGGCACTGGCCCACTGGATCCGTACCTAGTGGGGATTGGGTAACCCTGCCAGTCCCACTGGGGGCAAGCCTCGGAGTTCGGGTCAGCGCTGGATGGTGGATGCCGGGGATGGGGCTTGAGGCCTCCAGATGTCACGCCGGCTAAGGAAAAAAAGAAATAGCCACAAAAAACACATCAGGCTGGCCCAGTGGCACTGGAGTTTGAGGCTCTGGATGCCACATCTGCACCACCCCAGTGACCTGGGTTCGGAATGAGTCCGGGCTGTCGGGGGTCGGCAGGGGCGAGAGGCTTGAGGCACCCAGAGGACTGCTCTCCTCTCCTCTCTCTGGGAGGGAGGGATTGCTGTCCGCCTGTTGGGCAACCTCTAGTGGGGGCTGGGGGGTGACACAGGCTGGGAGGCAGGCAGCCGGCAGGTGTGGCATGTGTGCCCCTCACACACACAATAACGTGCACATCGTCAGGAGGGCGGGCTACCAGAAATGAAAATGGCAGCTGGGGGCTTCAGGAAGCCTCACCCCTGTCTTGCTGGTCCTCTGCCACCACCTCCTGGATTTGGATTTGCTCTGGGAGGGGAAGCTCCTTCCAGCCCCATCATGGGGAGGTAAGTCGTGAGGGACTCGGCATTGGTTGGGGGTGGTTGAGCTCATGGGCAGGTGGTCTGAGGCAGAGTTTCTGTCCCTGGTGCACCCAGAAGGAAAAATGTTAATTAAAAAAAAAATAACACATCAGATATAGCATGGGTTTGCTAGTGGCAGGTCCTGCTTGGCAAACCTGATCACATTCACTGAACCAGCGAGTAAAGCACCTGAGTATAGGAAAGCAGTGCATGTAATCTACTTAGACTATATCAAACGCTTTGATATTGTTCCTTTCAAGAAACTAATCCTTAAACTAAGTAATTTAGAGTTAAAGAGCTAGTAGCACCAGAAAATAGCAGTCAGAAAATGTCAGTAATATTCAAAAGCAATCCCCTATTACTTTTATTTCTGAAGTGTTTCTTCTTCTGTGTGCTCGCTCAGGGCCCAACACTCAAAACTTTGCCCAGGCGCGAAACCGAGTTTGCTCAAGAAACTGGGCAATGCACAGAACTGCAATATTGAAAAGACCAGTTAGCAAGGGAGAACTCTGATTGCACCCGGACCAAAGACAGAGGGGCGCAATGTAAATGAAGGGGTGGGACCTGAGTATTGGCACAGACCAATATTCAGATATTTGCACTGTGCAAGGCCATTTTGCTCAGTCTCCTTGAGGGCGATATACTGCCGATTGGCACCCCAACTTACTACCATGCAACCCTAGTGGTTGGCAGAGGAAGTGCGGTGTCCCCACCCCCAAAACAGTGGTCCCTCATGGTCTAGTGGTCCCCTCATTGATCACTGTCCTGTTCAAAAGAATATAGAATCTCTGGTAGTCCATGTTCCTCCCCTGTTCTCTGATGATCGTCCCTGTTTAAGAATAATACCCTGGTAGTCCAGTGGTTCCCTCCCCTCCCCTGTACTCCCATCACCTTCCCCATATAAGATATTAAATTCTGATAGTCTAGTGGTTCCCCTCACTGATTGCCGATCACCGTCCTGTTAATTGTATCCTAAAATTTCACTGGTAGTCTAGTGGTCCCTCCCCATCCACAATCGCCATCCCTTAAATATGAAGTAACATATCCCTGGTGGTCTAGTGGACCCCCACCCCATCCCCATCCTGTCAGAGAGTGACCCACCATCTTGCCCCCCCAACCTGACCCCCAGCCGGTGACCAGCACAGCCTCCTTCACCACCACCATGGCTGGCCAATGACTGAGTTTTCAGTGAGCGATACTGTATACAGTACATGCTAATTGACAGTGATTGACAGCTGTGGTCTTCCAAACACAACAAAATAAAATGCTGACAGCAATAAATTGGCAAGCAGAATGGACAGAGCAGAGGGAGAGGATGCAACTAAGGGGAACTCCACACACATTGGGGTAGGGGTAGATAAATGGGGGCTAGATTTAATGTGGAGAAGGGCAGGGCATTACACTCAGGAGTGAGGAATCTGGGTCACACATACACCCTGTGGGGTGCAACAGTGGACACCCCAACTGAGGGAAGGAATCTGGGGGTCACTGTAGACTGTAAGATAACAACAGACTACAGGCAGGCAGGTGCTGCTGCAGTCAAGAAAACAGATCAGTGTTAAGATTAAATGGGAGGGAGTAGGGAACAGATCAAGGGAGGTGATTACATCCCCAAGTACAAGGCCTTGGTTCAGCCACACCTGGAGTACAGTGCCCAGTTCTGGTCACAGCAGTACAGAACAGATACTGAAGTTATAGCAAGATTGAGCAGGGTAACCTAGCTCACAAGGATGACTAACGAAGCAAGAACTAGGAGGTGCGATTGGACTTACTCAGATTGTTCAGCCTGGAAAACAGAAGGCTGAGAAGGGACATGATCACAGTGTTCTGAATGCTAAAAGGGATAGACAATATGTTTGAGCTGGTAAGTGTGAGCAGAACTAAAGGTAATAGCCTCAAACTGGGGGCAGAATATGTGGAAACATTAGAATACATTACTCACACAGAGGGTGGTTATCACGTGGAATAGCCTATCCAGTCAGGTTGTGGAAAGTAGCACTGGTCAGACTTCTACAACAGGACTAAACAGATTCCTGAGGGGAATGACATTGAGGTTTATACAAAACAAGCAGGGTGACACAGGGATAGATGTATTCCTGAGGGACAATGGCATTGATGGTTACACAGCATGAGTAGGTGTAACACAGGACCAGACAGATTCCTGAGGGACAATGGAAGTAAGGGTTACGCAGCATGAGTAGGGATAACACAGGACTAGACAGATTCCTGAGGGAGAATGGCATTGAGGGTTACACAACATGAGTAGGGGTAACATAGGACTAGACAGATTCCTGAGGGAGAATGGCATTGAGGGTTATACAGCATGAGTAGGGGTAACATAGGACTAGACAGATTCCTGAGGGAGAATGGCATTGAGGGTTACACAACATGAGTAGGGGTAACATAGGACTAGACAGATTCCTGAGGGAGAATGGCATTGAGGGTTATACAGCATGAGTAGGGTAAAAGTCCAGCTGTTAAGCTTGCATCCTTGCCAATACTCCAACTGGATATAGTCTCTGTTGTGGTCTGGAGCCAGAGCGACATGATGGTACCCAGTTTATTTCTGTCATCACGGTACAATGTTTGTACAATTAAATTGACCAGCCAGAAATTCTGGAGTCATAACTGGCAATGCTGTGCTGTGGAGAAGATTACAGTTTCACAGGCCCTCCTTGAGCAATGGTTGTCTGAATCACATGATTAGAAGCACTTCACTAAGGATGGGGAGTGGCAGAACTAGAAAACCAAGGGAAGACAGAAAACAAATTGCAAAACGTAGCGCTGTCAAATAACTCTGCCACCTTTCAGATGGCAGGATTTATCTTAATAAAGCAGAAGCTTCTTGGCTTGATGTTTCCCAGTGTTCACATCTGCATACTGAATCTTCTCCTGCCAAGGAGCAGTGGCCCGTTTAAAGCTTAAATTAATGAATCGCTATTAATGTTTTCTACTGTCTAAACCCCATGGTCACATTAGAGTCATGTGAAACCAATTTATCCGACAGGAGTGGTAAAAGTAGCCTGTCTCTTAGTGAGCAAACAGCAAGAGACAGAGAGAGAGAGAGAGAGAAAGATCTTCCAAGGCTCCACCACTGTCACTCAGTCCCTTAATGAGTACCACAGCTCTCAGCAACACAGACAAAATGTAAGTTGTAAACTGTCTGAAGTTTGGGGCAATAAAATATGTCTTTCCAAGATCTAGAAAGTCTGAGGCAATAAATTGTTGCATCAGACATGAGCCAGACAGTTAGAAAACCTGGCGCTGAGGTCCAAGAGTGTTACTGCTTTTTGCATGAAAGAAAGGAATAAAGCCTTAGGTGCTGTGATGGATTCATATCACACAGGGTTCGAAGGCAGGCATTTGTGCCATGCAGCTGCAGGCGAAGAATGACCAGATGTTCATCATCTCTATAATGTCAAACAGAAAAGCAGCCTATGAAATTAACAAAGCTTTGCTTTTTTTAAATATCACCAGCACAACACTGAGACAGGACAGCAAACCATCCAGATTCAACAGCATTGAGACAGGTAAACATTAGAGAAGCCAACCAATTAACAAAATGAACAAACAAGCAAACTGGCAGGAACCCCTTCTGGCAGACTGGATGGGCCCGTGGCTTTATCTGCTGGCAATGTGCATGTTCTATCCATGTGTATCCCCACAAATAACCTCAATGCAACTCCAGTTTGAGTTTTCAAGTTTATTAGCATTAAAGATGCATAAAATCAAACAGGTATTGCATTTAAGGAATTTATGCATCCATTTTAAAATCTGTCATATTTTAACTACGAAATAAATTTTAAGAGTAGAATAGAAAAACAGTGCATAGCAACAGCGAGGAAGGCAACCTCCATGATCTTATTTAGTTGGACCACGGTGAGCCCAAATAGAAAAGCAATTTAAGTTTGGCTCTGACGTGGCAGCAGCCAAGCTGGAAGCTCGCAGAGTAGCATGAAAATCCACAGCCATCCAGCACCAGAAAATGAGTCTTACTGTAAAACTCCTCACCAACTTGCAGATGGAATGTCCAGGAACCAATGGAGGTGGGTGGCGGCAGCAACAGACATCTTCATGGAGAACTGACAGAACATCATGGAGCCACTTAGACTTGCAGTCTTCTCACTTTCCATCACCACACTTCCAGCCGTGACGGGAGAGAACGTGTTAGCCTATGTCGCATCTGGACCGAGTTGAAAATGTTAGCACACTTGGCACAGAAACTCAGCTACACTATAAATTATTTTAGGTAGGAATTAAGGAAATTGAGCCCCGCACCACCAAGCTGGAGTTAGGCCTTGCTAAGACAACAAAGCACACAGACCTCCATGGTAGGGCCCTGCTATTTATCTGTAGAAGAGAGCACCAACTACATTGGATGCAGGAAGATGCAGAAAATAGGGACAGAGAGGGGGGAACATTGTTTAACCAGGAGTAGCACACTAAGCTGAAGCTTGTTTCCAGATGCAACCTGGGAGCACAAGGAAGTTAATTGACTTGCTCAGGATCACAGTATGCACCTAAGTGGCTGTGGGATTCAAACTCAGGTCTCCAGATCTGCAGCTTAGAGCCTTAACCCACTGCACTATACTGCCCCTAACAGATAACTGAATATCTGGATCCATGGCTTGCCAGAGGATTCAGAAAAAGATCCCCTGATCCCTTCCTACAAGAATTATTAAGGGAGGTGTTCCAACTGCCTGCTAACCAGGAGCTGGGAATGGAGAGTGCCCACTGAGCCCTGGAGCTGGGAATAGAGAGGGCCCACAGAGCCCTGGAGCTGGGAGTGGAGAGGGACCACTGACCCTGGAGCTGGGAACAGAGAGGGCCCAGAGCCCTGGAGCTGGGAGTGAGAGGGACCACTGAGCCCTGGAGCTGGGAAACAGAGAGGGCCTACTGAGCCCTGGCAAAAAAAAAAATCCTCCACACCTGATGCCAGACCGAGAGCCATCATTATTGGATTCTTCAGGTTTCCCACTAAACAGCTCATCCTGTCTACTGCCTGGGCAACCAAGAAAGTGAAATACAAGGGACAGCATCTTTTTTTAACTCGACTACTCGATAGAATTGCAGTTTAAACAGAAACAAATCTATGCTGTTCAGAAACAACTTAAGGAAAAGAGTAAAAGCCATCTGTCATTCCCACTAAACTGATTATTTACCAGAAGAACAAACCTCATACTTTCACATCCTTGCTGAACGAGACCCTCCTTTAAAGAAACTTAGCATCTTCATGCCCAAAAATGGCACAGAACTCCTGGAGAAAGTATTGCAGCAAGCAGCCTTTGTTCCAGCATCAGGTGGCAAGCAGGACAATGTCTTGCAGCAGGAATTTGATTGGAGGGTCAGCTTCAGGAAGCATAACCCCTTCTAAGAAGAAGCAGAAGAAGTCCACCTCAAAGGGTGCTGAATCCTGCCACACAGAGACTCTCTCTTTATATGTGGCAATTTCCCCATCACAGGGGTTCGATATGATAACAGCACCTTCAAAATGGCACCGACAAAAAGCAGCAACTTTATGTCGCTGAACACTAAAATGCAGATGGCGCTACAGCCCCTGCAAAAACAGCCACCAGTGCTTAGGTTCTCTATGGGGCAATGTGAAATACTTTTTATGCAGAGGGGCTATGCCACCCATGTGCCCCTTTCTAAAATACTCATCACCCGGAGGAGGGATGATAATGGGGACAAGGAAAACTCAAGAGGGGGGCTACTTCACAGCGGGACAGAAGTCGGCTGGGGAGAACATTGGGGGACCTGAGGGTGGTGGGGAACAAAGTTGGGAGGGTGGGGGAATGGGAACCATAAAAGAAAAAAATTAAACAACACAAAACAAATAAACAAAAAAACACAGCCAGTCCTGAACCCAGGTCCACCAAACACAGAGGCAGCAACTGTACCCACTACACCAGACAGCCAACTTGAAACTGGCCTGATGAACAAACCCTATATACTCTTCAAAATAAGTACTCCTACGCAAATGAAAGCACTGAAGCAGTAATGTGTTATTAAGAGCACATAGTCAATTTGACATTCGCTGTTTTCACGTCCGCCAAAATTGACTCTCTCAAAATGACTCACTATATTCACGAGATACCATCATAGTTACACTTACTATATTTTCTCATTTTGCAGGTCATGCTTCTCCGACTGCCTCTAATGTTGTTTTCTGGCATGTATACAGAAGAAGAAAACATACTATTGACTAAAGACTTAATATCTGGACTGTTATTGATGGTGTTATTTGGTTTTTCTGTTGTCTTGCCAAACAACCTATCTTGGACATGTATATTCTTCTTAACTGAGTTCTTTAGCCTGGCAGGGTGTGTAAACGTTGGTGTTGGTCCTTTGTTTGTTATCCTATCTCCCTCCCGCTGCTTTAACTTTACCTGGAATAAGGAGATGATTCCCCATGTACTCAATAGTGCAGGGAGTAAATGGAGACACCCTTGAACCTTAAGACTCCTGTGAGACCCTCTGAGGGTGTAGTTCCTCCCCGCTTCGTAGGCTGCTAATTTAATAGCTTGATTGTGTACTGCCTGACCATTCTGTGCTGGGCTGCATTGCTGATGGTCTCTCTCTCTCCCAGTTTGGGGTCTGTTTCAGTGGTTGTTCACTCCATCGTCAGAGAGGTGGGCTTCATAGAGTCATGAGGGACTCTGGGAACCCAATCACTGTTAAAAGGATGGGTGCTGGGGCTCATTTCAGGTATACACTTTACCACCACGTCCTGATTTAGTAATGGATGGCAGTTTGTTTTCACTGGGATGTGCTCTGCATCTAGAAGGATACTTCCTTCCTTCCTCCCCAAGTGGATGGCTCACACTTGAGGTGTGGAGAACCCCTCCCTACATTTCGGTGCCTAGCTAGGTACCTCCACAGGACTTACTCCTCTTGTTTTCTTTGGTCATGAAATGCACAGAGCCAGAGCTTGGGAAAGGAATAACTTGCACTACTCTGCTGCTCTGCTCCACTCTTCTCAGTAATGACCCTTATGGAGCCTGTGCCTAAGATCTTGGGGCCTGCCATGGGGACAGAATAGCAGAATACAGCTCCCAGTGGAGCAATCCTAGAGGCTGGGACCTCCTATCCCAGGACCACTTGAGGGCTACAGATGTGGCACCCTTGGGGTAGCTGACAGCATCACACTCTCTGGGCTCAATTTTAAAAGGGTTAGACTGGCGCAGGGACTTTTTAAAAGATTTTGCCACAAAGGGTGACTTGCATCACTACTTGCAGCATTCACAATTTTCAAATACAGCCTGTATCAGTCCTGACTCAGCTGCTCCAAATCCCCCTTGTGCCATGGTTGCGTCAAAAATCTGGTACACCAGGTCACAAGGGCTTACATCATGGCAGGGCTGCAACATCCCCTTTGTTGGGATTTTGCAAGCCCCACCATGGAGCGCAACAAGGGCACCACTTAGACCAGCTAGGAGGTGGTCTTAGTGGCATGCACCAGTGGGATTGGGTCTGACACTGGGTTGCTGAGTGCAGAAGGGACAGGAGGTGGCATAGAGAAGTTGGGAAGACATCTGTGCATTAATGAGAGTACTGTGGCACCCAGCGGGTGCGTTACATATTTATGGTGGTACTGTCAATCATTCCATAGTATTGTATTACAATATACTGTACCCATGATCGATACTGCAAAACATATAGAACTGATCTAATCCAACGCATTAACAGAGGGGCAATTGAGAAGTATGAATACCATGGGATCATATTGAACCATAACTCAGCAGAGCGCAAAACTTTTATGTTATACAAACCATAATGTCTAGTGGTCCCCACAACCGATGTTCCCCATTAAATAGTCATTCATCTGTCGCTGGGGTCTAAGCGGACCCCACTCTTATTCTGATTTCCCCATAAATATTTATATATTTTCCTGGTGGTCTAGTGATTCCCTCCTAATATGCCAATCTCCCCAAAAATATTTACATAACTTTCACTGGTGGTCTAGTGGCCCCCTCCCTATCCTCGGTCCACCCCAGCAGGCAGTGCCCTACCACCCTGCTCTCCTTCGTTCAATCTAAAAGCCAGCGGCCGGCACAGCCTCTGCTCTGCACCACAGCTCTGCCGCTGACTGAGCTGTATTGTATTCACTACATGCTCATTGATTGACAAGCCAGCCATGGTGGAGAGTAGAGGGCTATATCAGTCGCTGGCTTGGAGGTGGGATGGGGAGTGGGATGGTGGGGCACTGCTGCTCTATGATGTCGGTTCAACAACATTATCGACCGCATCACAGCGACATAAATCCCGATGACTCCTGGTCCATTTTTTCTAGCAGGGGCTCTGCCTCCATTCTAATTATAATCAACTCTGAGTCAGAGTTGATTCAGAGAAAGTGCAGGACCCGGAAGACAGTGTGCTCCCTCTCTGGTGCACCAATATAAAGACCTGTCGATGAACTGTTGATTTTGTCAGCAGCGATGTAGATCACTGTATTGGTGTTGCTGTCAGGGTATACCAGCACAGCCTACTGGTTGAGGTGGGGGTCCACGAGACCACCTGGGAAGGTTATATAAATATTTATGGGGAGATCGTGGATAGGGAGGGGGCCATTGACACCAGGTAAGGTATATAAATATTTATGGGGGAGATTGAGGATAGGAAGGGGCCACTAGACAACCAGGGAAAGTTATATAAATATTTATGGGTGAGATTGAAGATAGGGAAGGAGGGGGCCACTAAACCACAGAGAAAGTTATATAAATATTTATATGTGAGATCAGGGATAGGGATTGTAACTGTGGCATTCATATTTGAAAAGACACCTCAAGCTTACACAAGGCCAACTTCGAACCTTTACTGAGAGACATTTTTGCAGAGTTCCACAGATGGGCATCTCTTCCCCTGTCAGTTGGGGAAGGGTGCAAACAATATAAATGAACATACTCCCTAGGTTATTATATTGCTTCTGCATGCTCCCAGTGGCAATACCTCCGACTGTTTGGAAACAATTGAAAAATCCACACATAAATGCATATGGGGATCTAATTGGCCCTCTGAAACAACATAACAATTGGGGAGGCCTAGGGCTGCCAAATTTTAATATTATTATCGGGCCTCACAGGTCACTTCTGTACTACAGTGGAGGATTGGGCAAAGGGAAACAGGCTGGCTGGAGCTTGAAGCCATGGACCTTCCTACTGGATGGCAGGCATGTCTGCCTCTTTCCCATAACACCAGCTCTCTTTCGATACTTGGAGAATCCTTGGACAAAGCATACACTTAAAATGTGGGCGGTGATGGGACATCGCCTGGGGACACAAATGCCATTAGTCCCTGATAGGCCTCACAGAGGCACCTGAGGGCACTCTTCCCTCCTCAGGCCCAGGATTTGGAGATGGGAACTGAAGGGATCATCTCCTTAGAACATCTACTTAGTCCTGACATGACTACCCTTAAACTCTTTCAGCAATTACAGAATTTAGGTTAGGCAGAAGTGAATTTTAGGTACCTACAGATTTGGCATTTTCTAATGCAACCAGGTGACAAGGAACATATTCTGACACCCCAGGCCCTGACACCTCTAGAAGAGTTTCTAAGAACCCTTGGGTATGCTCTTGAAGTCCATCACAGGCCTTACTGCCTTGCTCCACAGTCCATAATCCTGGCACTCATGGAAAGCACTGGATGCATGACAGACAGAAGCAAGTGAAGGTACTGAAGATAAGAATTGGGAGAGGACCATCAGGGTGGGTCTGAAAACTACTTCTTCACCCGGGTACAGGGAATTTAAATTGAAAACTCTGATCTGCTTTTTCTCACACCTTCATCCACTAAACTTTATACCCCGAACAGGTCAGATGGGTGCTGGAGGGGCTGCGATCAGGAGAATACACTCTATCATATATTCTGGGCATGTAACAGTCTGGAGACATTTTGGACAGCCATGCATGCCCTTCTGAACTAGGTGCTTCCAGTAACTGTTCCAAAACATTTCAAGTGCTATTTTTGAGAATATATAACCATAAGGGCATACAGGAAAAAAAAGCTTATATCTTGAGGATTATAATTGCTCTTGCCCTTAAGACTATCTTTAGTAAATGGCTTAACCTCTGCCACCCACCCTAGAGTCTATGATTAAAAGACTGAAAGATGTTCGCGTGAGGGAACTGCTAACTGCTACTCTTAACCTATAGGATGAGAGTTTAAGAACAGATGGGTGACTAGGGATACCATTTTGGAAACCATGGACACTCAACCAATGACTGGACTTTTATTGTCTATACAACCAGATGCTTTTCTATGAACAGATGGTCATGACTGTATGTATCTGTATTTTTCTAACTACATGTATGTCCTCTCAGCACAGATCGTTTCTGTCTACATTTGTATGGATTTATGTGTCTCTCTAAAATCCAATAAAATGAAAGTCACACACACACAAAAAGCAATTTAAAAGACAATGGGCCTGATATTCAGTAAGGGCAAAGTGGAGGCTAAAGGTTTGCACTCTGCTTTGCAATTACCCAGGGGTCCAAGGATGTCAATGCAGCTAAGTGACGAAGCCTGCCCAGACATGGCTCCTGAAGTGGGATGGCATCAGAGAGCTATCTGCAATATTCAAAGGAACCCATGCAAATGAGCCCATTGGGGATGCAAGGTGCTAGGGGCCATTTTCATGCCCAATATGGGCCCATTTGCATAGGTAGCGGGACGGTAGCTCTGCATAGCCCCTCCCTTCCCAGTCCAAGACTTATGTAGCTATCCCTGGTGCTAGTGGTCCCCTCCTCTGATCACCAGCCTGTATTGTACATTCACTATCCTGCTGCTCATGGTCTCCCGTCCACCCCATCATCACCCTGCAGGAAAAAATAAAATGTCCCTGGTGGTGCTAATGGTCCCACCTCCCTCCGATCATCAACCTGTAGGAAAAACTAAAAACTTCCTGGTGCTAGTGGTCCCCACAATCACCAGCCCATTGTACAACCTACAACCCTTGGCATCCAGTGGTTCCTCCCCAGCACTGATCCCGTCTTACCACTGACAATGTCCAAGTCTATGGCATCTAGCAGCCTCCCCCACCATGGCACAAGCACCCACACCCCACTCATCTTACCAGTCTCCTCAGTGCCACGGGTGCATATGTTGACCAGCACTGCCCTACTCACACCTCTTGGCTTGCCACTGTGTACAGGCAGACAGCAGCCCTTTATTTATAGGGACTGGAACGCCACCCTGTCCTATAAATAAGGGCATGCTCCATGCCTGGACATATGGTGGCCAGCCAAAGAAGTGCGAAGAGGGCAGCATCGGTTGTCGTATGCACCCATAGCACCGAGGATACTGGTAAGGTGACTGAGGGGGTGGGTGCTCTGTGCCATGGTGGAGCGAGGCCACTAGAGACCAGGGATTTGGACACGAGCGCTAATATCATGGATCGTGCTGCTAAGTGGGGCAAACCACTGAATGCCAGGGAGGGCTGTAGGTTGTACAATGAGGGAGGGAGACCACTAGCCAGGAAAGTTAGTGTTAGATGCGGGCTGGCAATCGGAGGGGGCTACTAGCACCAGGGGAAGTATGTTTAGGTACCGCTGGAGATTGGAAAGGAGGGGTGCCATAGACCACAGTGGATGGGTGTGCTTCGCGACTAAACCGCTACTTGGCTGCAGTACCTCCAGCAGCCACTATGGTTGTGCAGAGTAAGAGGGACTTTGTTCAGCAGTATGCCACTATATGGAACATTGGTGAGACCTCATCTAGAGTACTGTGTCCAGTTCTGGACTCGAGGCCACATCTCGAAAGGACACAGATAGAGTAGAAGCGTTCAGAGAAGGGTGACTAAAATAGTGCAGGGCTGTACCAAAACTCATATGAGGGAGACTGGAGGATCTTAATATGTATTCCCTGGAAGAAAGGAGAGAGGGAGGGAGGATATGATAAGAGACTTCAAATACCTCAAGGGTGTAAATAAGGTACATGAGGGTAGCATCTTAAAAAAAAAGATGTTCAAGAACAATGGACCATGATATGAAATGGGGGTAGACTTAGGGTAATGCGAGAAAGCATTTTTATGGAAAGGGTGGTGGATCCATGGAATAGCCTCACAGCAGAGTTTGATGGGGCAAAATGGTAGGGAAATTCAAAAGTGCATGGGACAGACATAAAGGAACACTAGCGATAGGAAAGAAGGTAAGCCATGAGTCATTTAGGATCTGGGTATGTAAACTGAGTAGGGAAAATGGGCAGACTAAGTGGGACAAGCAGTTCAATGTATTTGTGCTGTACAAAAGGACCCAGCTAAACCCTTTTGTGCAGCACAAATCTAGTGGTGCCAATATTCCTGTCCCCATTCCACCATTTGCATATTCCCCTTTTGGTTTGTGCGAGCACTAACCCTGTTGCCGTGCAACCGAGCCTTTGAATATTGGGCTCAGCGCAAAACCCAGTTTGCCTAGGCAAACACCAGTTAGCACCTGCACAAACATTTAATTATTGTGCCAACAACATCAGTGCAAAACATCGATGCAAGCTTTTTTCCATTAAAAAGTTTAATTTCCAAAGAGAAACCTTCATAATAATTGAAAGGCAACATAAACAATAATCTTGACCTGTTAAAGAGATGGCACTCAACATATTAATACGATATTCATTTAAAAATATTTGTGACAAAGAAAATAGTAAGTATTTATATTTTATTTATTTATTGAAATGATTCACCAGGAAGGCAAGCTGTGCAACAGGTTGCTCATCTCCCAGTGTGACCTTGGGGTAGGGAACATGATAGTATACAGAGTTTTGGTACACAATAGAGATATAAAATTTGATTACATTTAAATTAAGTGAGCAGGCTGTACAGAAGTAATGAAACAATGGAATGCTAACAGTTTTGACCTAGATGGATACAATGCTAACAGTTTTGAACTAGGTAGATACAATAATACACAATAGCATTTGACAAACACAAAGTGACACATTACTGTGTAGATAGAAAATGGTTGAAAGGAAATCAAGCAGGAATGAACTAGAGTAAGTTAGTGAGGAGTGACACAGGCAGAACAAGTTAACTACGGTGAACAGAAGTGCAAGTTGTCTCAGTGCAATAGAGATTAGGGGTTGACGAACTTGGGCTAATAAAGGAGGGAGGGAGGGTGACAGGGATATATGTGGAAAGGCAGAGAACGGGGTGGATGGGAGGAGGATGGTTAGGAGAAAGAAAAGGGAGGAGGAGGAGGGTCTGCACGAGCCTGGCCCTTCCAGTATGCTAAGGACCCTGCCTGCACAAGACAGAGGTAGAAACATGACAGGAGGGAAGCAGGTTGTAGGCAGCAAGAGGTAGAGCATGACAGGAGGGAAGCAGGTTGTAGGCAGTGGGGGGTAGGCTTCAGAAAGACCAGGAGAAAGGGTAGGTAAGAGAGAAGAGAGGCCAAATCCTAGCCCTCCAGGATGCAGAGAATGGGGAAGGGAGCTGGAATGCGGGTGTAAGGAAGGGTATGGACAAGCCCTTGATAGAACATTGGATGATTGAGAAATTGCAGTAAGAGAACAGGGAGGGCCTGTAAGGGAGGAAAAGGGAAGGGAGGATAGCTGATAGTTAGATGGGAGGAGGAGGTGGAAGTGCAGCAGGGGTATTTGCATGGGTACTGAAAAGGGGTAGGTAGAGAAGAAACAGATTAAACTAGTTGTTTCTAAATGGAACTACCAAGAACAATTACTTCACTAAGTTAATAGAGACCATATTGTTGCAAATCAAAATAACATAAACCACTGAAGCTGAAATGACTTTACAGAATGTTGCCTATGTAATAATCTTACTAGTGTGAAATTTTTAAACTACTTGTTCCCTAAAAGGACAGGAAGAGGAGCCATATCTTACGGAAATAGTTTGAATTCCCCATCAGTCCAAGTGGAATTCTTTCATTATTTATGGCTTCACTCATCCTCATGCTCCTTCCTGAAAGGAAGTGGGAAAGGGGAATTTCAATAGGATAAAAGTAACCTCTTTTGCGTTAAGGCTGCTACCCTAAGCGCCTCCTTATGCTCTCTGCTAAGTTTAAAGAGACATTTTCTGAATGAATCCCTAAAATGAGGAATCTGGGGAAAATGGGACCAGATGATGAAGGGTTTTAAATGATAAGTGTGAAATTATAAGAGCAAACCCAGAATCACGAAACCAGTTAGGTGAAACCTGAAATGGCGACTCTTTTTTTGCCCTTGCATCCCCTTACTAATATAACAAACTCCGAGGTCGTAGCACTGGGGAATGGGTGAAACCTCTGTTGCCATTTCAGTTTCACCCTTTTCCTATTAGATTCTGGGTGTCACCCTTTCGGGTTTCGCTCACTTCACTGCACACCATGTTGAAGCACTGATTCACAGTGCTGGTGAATTTCCTGCCACAACTTGATTATTCGGGACAACTCCATAACTTGTGTAATAGATTTGCATGTTTTGCTGGCATTTCCAACAGACTCCATTAGGGTAAAAAACATGGCTTCTAGCCTCTAGGGAATAATAATAATAATAATAAAGCAACATTTTAAATTGAATAACTTTGCCCTGAATGTTGCTACTGCTTTTGTAAGCATTATCCCAGATGGAGGCCCAGTCTTTTCAGATATCGCTCCATTTAATTTAATTTCCCTTTCTTCTGCAGGATGGGTGAGGAGGAATGGTCCAGTGAATTTAGTAAGAGTTTGTATGTGAAGCCAGACCCTTTCCTCATTCTGTCAAATTTACAGATTCGGTTCCACTCTATATGCTCTGGGAGGAGTAGAAAAGGGTCTAAAAGGCAGTCTCAAGTGCTTTTCTTACTCATAAATATGATGCAAATTGAAATCTATGAAGACTGAATTTGAGTTTAAGGATTTCAAAAGATAGGAGCCTACCTTCTGAGTCTAGCAAGTCATCCAGGTTGGTAATTCTGTCGGAGCTCCAGCCCGGATCCTCTAAAGGATTATTGCCATAAGTAA
This sequence comes from Neoceratodus forsteri, assembly GCA_016271365.2. Lineage (NCBI taxonomy): Eukaryota > Metazoa > Chordata > Ceratodontiformes > Ceratodontidae > Neoceratodus > Neoceratodus forsteri. The sequence goes on along the minus strand of JADMNL010000031.1, from coordinate 103,257,293 downwards.
GAGCTGGATTATTCCAAAGTGTTGTTAATATGAAACATAGAAACATAGAATTTGACAGCAGATAAGGACTGCTTGGCCCACCTAGTCTGCCCATTTCTCTACCTGATGGATAAGCTGCAGATATTAGTTAATCAACAGCTTACTTCCTCCTACCCACCACTAGAATTGCCGTATGTCTGTCCCATGCATTCTTGAATTCTCCCACTGTTCCTGACTCCACAACTTCCTCAGTAAGGCTGTTCCATGCATCCACAACCCTCTCGTGAAAAATACTTGCTCGCCCGGTGGTGCTGAGGGTTGGCGCTGGTCACCACACCTCACGCCACGCTGGCGACCCGTGTTGGAACGGGCATGGGTTGCCGTGGGTCGGCGGGAGGGAGATGGATTGAGTGTCCAAGGGACTGCTCTCCATCTCCGGGAGGGGGACTGAAGGCGGTTGCCTGATCCCAGCGGAGGCTGGGGGTCGATACGCATAGCTGCAAGCTTGGGGGGTAAGGTGGCAGACACTTGATTGGGGCACGCATGGAGCGGCGTACTCTAGTCGCTGGCGCCATTGCACGCCATGACCACCGGGAGGAAAACAGTGAAAAGCAAGCCTGGCAGCATGAAGTTGTTACCGCTGTGCCATTCCTGGAAGGGTGCCTCCCTGGCATGGATCCATCGGGTGGTTGAGTCGCCCCACCACCCCTGCCGCGAGGAGGGTAAGCCGGGTGCACAAGGGAGGGGTCTGATGTCCGGGATGGCGCTTGGGGGAACAACGGAGGGCGGGGTCATAGCCAGAGCTCTGGAGGAGAGAAAATAATACCAAAAAAAATACTTTCTAACATTACCTCTGAGCCATCCCCTCTATCTTCAAATTTGCCCTTGTTCTTGCACATCTCTCTTCTTCTGAAAGATGCTACCCTCTTGTACTTTGTTAATTCCTTGAGATACTTAAAAGTTTCTATCATGTCCCCCACTCTCTCTCGCTCCTTTCCTCAAAGGTATACATATTAAGCTGCTTTAGTCTCTCCTCAGTATGTCTTCTGGTGCAGATCCTGCACCATTTGGATTACCTTCCTCTGAACAGCCTCCACTCTGTCTATGTGTTTGCGGAGATGGGGTCTCCAGTATTGCACGCAGTACTCCAGATGGGGTCTCACTAACTGTCTGTACAGAGGAAAACAACTTCCTGTTTTCTACTGTTGATGCCTCTCCCTATGCATCCCAGTATCCCCAGTCCTCCTTACTGCTTTCTCACATTGCTTGCCCACCTTTAGGTCATCTGATATAATTACTCCTAGGTCTCTTTCGATTTTGTTGTTATTAACTCACCCCATTGTTTACTCTTCCCTGGGCTTTTGTTTCCCAGATACATTACCTTGCACTTCTTTGCACTGAATCTGAGCTGCCACATATTTGACTATTCCTCCAACCTTGCCAAGTCCCTTCTCATCCTTTCCACCCCACCTTGTGTATCAACCCTGTTGCAGATCTTTGTGTCATGCAAAGAGACATACCTTTCCTTCCAGGTGCTCTCCAATGTCACTTATAAAGACATTAAAGAGGACAGATCCCAGTACTGAACCCTGCGGTACCCGCTAGTTACCCTCCTTTCACTGTGGACTCTGTTTACTATTACCCTTTGTGTCCTGTTGTCCAGCCAGATATTCATCCAGGCTACCACCTTGGGACGAATCCAAGCGGCTGGCTAACTTGTATATTAATCTTTGTGTGAGACTGTGCCAATGCCTTGCTAAAATCTAGGTAGACCATTTCCACAGCTCCTCCCTGGTCTACTACTTTGGTCACCCAGTCAAAGAAATCTATTAGGTTCATCTGACATGACCTTCCTGCTGTGAAACCATGCTGCCTTGGGTCCTGTGCCCCACTGACCTCTAGGTACTCAACAATTCTTTCCTTCAGAAGTGATTCCATCATTTTCCCTACCACTGACATCAAACTAACTGGTCTGTAGTTTCCTGCCTCTGTCCTACTCCCACTTTTACATAGATACATAGATACATAGATACATAGACAGTGTCGGCAGATAAGGGCCATGGCCCACCAGTCTGCCATTTAAGTTTGTAAGTTCAGTTTATGTTTTCCAGGAAGTCTGTTGCCCTCACCCCTGACCTCCAGAATTCCTTTATGTCTATCCCATGCATTCTTAAATCCGTGATTGTTTCAGCCCCCACCACTTCCTCTGGCAGGGTGTTCCACTTGTCCACCACCCGTTCTGTGAAGAAATTCTTCCTCACGCTTCCTCTGAATTGTCCTCCTCCAACTTCATCCCATGCCCTCTAGTCCTGGAACATCTTTTGTGAAGTGAATCACATTTGTCCTCCTCCAGTCCTCAGATACCACCCCATCCTCCCATGATTTGTTAAAGAGAGTAGTCAGTGGTGTTACTAGTTCTACCCTTAGTTCTTTTAGAATTCCTGGGTGAATCCCATCAGGCCCCATTGCTTTGTCCACCCTCAGTTTCAAGAGTTCTTTCAAAACCCTTTCTTCTGTGAATGGACTGGTACCAACCCCTATTCAGAGTTTCTCTCTTGTTTGGTTTAGATACCTCCCCTCCTCTTCCATTGTGAATACTGAGCAGAAATATTCATTTAGTATCCCTACTTTTCACTGTCACCCTCTGCCCACATTCCTCCCTTTATTAAGTCTCTGTATCCCTCCCTTGGTCTTTCTTCACTCCCTAATGTACCTATAAAAGTGTTATCCCTTCTTAACAGAGTTGGCTATCTTTACTCTGTTTGCCTTCTACTATTCTGACTCCTTCCCTGCCTCCTTCTGCTTTAACTGATAAAGTTCTCTGTCCTGTTCCTTCTGTGTTTCCTTATATTTCCTGAATGCTATACTTTTCTCCTTAACCGTCCCTGCCACTTCTTTTGAGAACCATAGTGTTTTTCCTTTGTTTTGTTTTGTTGATTTGCTTCACACAAAGGCTTGTTGCCTCTGCAATGGCTGTTTTGATTATTCCCCATTGTTCCTCCACCCTCCTTCTTGCTCATTTGCTAGTGCTTTTCTGAGGCACTCTCTCATTTTCCCAAATCAGCCTTCCTAAAGTCCAATACTCTTGTTTTTGTATGGCTTGACTCTATGGCTGTGTTTATTATGAACCACACTGTTTGGTGGTCACTTGTTCCCAGATGGCTTCCACTTTAAATCTGAGATCCTTTCTGCTTCCCATTTGAGAGTACCAGGTCTAAGATTGCTCCTCCCGAGTGGGTTCCAACACTAGCTATCTGAGGCACGCCCCTGTAGGGCATCAAGAATGACCTGCTCTTGGATGTGCCTGCAGCAAAGGTACTCCAGTTAACATCTGCCATATTCAGGTCCCCATCAACAGTATCTCCCTTTTCTGCCATTTTAAGGATGCCTTCTATCATTTCCTTGTCCATTTCCTCCCCCCTGAGATGGGGTCTATACACAACCCCAGGAGGATTGTGGTGCCATTTCTGTTTCCAGGGTGACCCATAGTGGCTCATCAAGTTCCTGTTTACTGTTTAGTTCTGTTGCTTTAATCCCTTCCCTTATATAGAGAGCTACTCCTCCTGGGTAGCGTCTGTAAATATTTACAAGTTGGACTCTTTTGATCATGAGAATGGCAGGTAGAAACATACATTATCCCTTAGGTTATGAGGGAGTTGGATGGCTAGGAAGTCTGAGAGTTTACAAGGGGCTACCAATTTCTCCTCATCCCTAGCTACAGAGGGGATTGTAGGGTTATCCAAGTATAACACTGATTGCTTAAATGAGAAAGCTAAGTGATATTTTTCCCAATGTGGGAGCTTGAAATCTCCTTCAGTTCTAAGGGCTCTAAGTTTACTTATAGAAAGAAAGTCGTAGGGTACTACTGTCCCACAAGAAATTCTGAATGGTGGTTTGAAGCTTATGAAACAAAATTTTACCTATCTTAATGAGAATAGCTTAGAAAGAAATAAAAAAGCGTCAGGGCTATCGTCATCTTGGTTGAGTTAATCCTTCCCCAAATGGAGAGGTCTAGTTATTTGTCACTTGTGGAGATCATCACTGATTTCTTTCAATGGAGGGTTAATGTTTAGTTCATTAGTTTCTTCAGATCATTGGGGATTTAAATGTCAGATGGGTCATATGGTCTTTACACCAGACAGCAGAATTCAATTTGTTCATTACTGTGATCTGGTTCATGCACTGGTTTAGAGGCATTATTTGGGTTTTCTTCCATTTGATTACTATTCCTGAGACAATAGCAAATATATCTAAATTCTTATTTAGCTCTGAGATGGAGAAATTTAGGTTAGAAATTATAAGCAACAGATCATCTGCATAGGCAAATATATTATTTACTATCTTCCCTGTTTTGATTCCTTAGATCAGATGGCTCACTGTTAGTTTGTGGATTAAAGGTTCTATTGTTAGAATAAGTATGTAGGGGAGAAAGGACATCCCTGCCTGGAGCCTCTGCCATGAGGAAGTTGCTTTGATATGTGGTCATTTGTTATCACCCTTGCCGTGGGAAAATTGTATAGAGTTCTGATACATGAAATAACACTATACTCTGTACTAAATTTGGCTAGGGCATAGTAAAGGAATGCCCATTCTAGAGAACTGAAGGCCTTGTAGAGGTGCAGAGGTCATGCAGCAGTGGGAGTCCGTAATTTATAAATGCCCAAATACCTTAAGGGGCTTCTAAAATTCTCAGAACCACTTCTCCCAGGAGCAGAATCCTACCTATTCATCACCCAATAATTTATGAATGCAGGCCCAGATATTCAAACTGCGCCATTCTGAGGCGCCAAGCCCCTACGCTGCTCAAAATAGTTGCGCAGGGGTGTGGTTGGAGTGATATTCAAAGGAGTTAGCTATTGAGCAACTCCTTTGAATATCACCCAAGCCAGCCACTGCGCATGGCGCAGTGGAACTTGTGCCACCACAAGTTGCCAGAGTTGAGCATTAAACTTGCGGTGGCACTAGGTGCCATTGCACCATGCTAAATTCCGATATTCAAAGGTGACATGCAAATGGGGCCATAATTTATGCAAGGCGCAGGGGCCATTTGCATCTATTTATGGCTCCATTTGCTGTCTCATTTATATGTAGGTGCGCCCGATCCCGAGGACTGCGCCTGGCTGCCCTGCCAGGCAGCAGCCGTCGGGGACGCCGCACCCTGCAGCCGATCGCGGGCAGTATCTGTGTCATCACATTTCCCCACACACAGCTCCGAGCGGTCATGGCAGAAGAGCATGAAACCCCCACACACATCTCCCGATGCCCGATCGTGGGCAGAGCGTGAAACAACCCCAGTGCCCGATCATGGGCAGAATGTAAAAGCCCCACCCGAATATCTCCCTGGTGGTCAGTGGACCATAATGCCCGATCCGGGCAGAATGTCAAGTATAACCCCCAAACATCTCCCTGGTGTCTAGTGTCCCCCACCCACCCACCCACCATGAAGCCCTCCACCGCTCCCCCGGCGGCCGGCAGCATCCACCGCCTGCCGCCCGCGCCCGCCGACTGACTGTCCAGTAGGCTGCACCCCATTGGTGCAGAGCTACAGCCAATTGGCGTACAGCCCTTACCGCACATGACGGTCCCGGATTTGTGAGATGATGGTACCGTTCGCAAATCTGAACTATCATCTGTTAGGCTGCATGCCCGTATATAGCTCTGCCCAATAGCGTCTGTACGGCTGATCGGTCGTGGCGGCAACGGCTGAAATCTACTCTACTGACTGCCGGGGAGGCGGGTGGAGGAACCTGGGTGAGTGAGTGAGACCTGCCAGGGTGGAAGGGTAACGACATTCTGCCCGTGTCAGGCGTAATCACTGGACCGCAAAGAGATGACCGGAGGCATTCTGCCGATGTCGGGCACTGAGGCCCGTTCTTCCAGCGATCGAGCATCGGGCTTATTGGGGGTTGACCTCCGCGATTCTGCCAGCGATCGGGCATCGAAGATATGGCGAGGTGGGGTTCATGTTACTTTCTGCCCACGATCGGGCATTGGAAAATGTGGGGGGTTGTTTTACGTTCTGCCCACGATCAGGCTGGTGGGGGCACAGGGACTGAGTTGGGAGCCAGCCACGGGTGGCAGCTGCTGTGTTGTGCCCTGCAATACAGCAGCTCACCTGTGGGTGGCCTCAACTTGATCCTTTTTTGGCTCAAAGTTGTGCAGGTGCAGGTTGGGGTTGCGATGTATAACTTCTGCACAACCCGACTGAATATCGGGTTGCGCAGTTTATGCATGGTTCCCTCCCTCCTGTTGAGCATGCATTCATTTGCATTGCGCTGTTGGCAGCCTGTTGTCAGTGGCGTAACTGCCTCCTGCTGAATATCGAGAATGGCGCAATGTAGGACTTCGCATGACACGCAACCCTGTTAAGATGGCGCAACCCTTTGAATATCTGGGCCGCAGTGTTTAAGCCTATTCACAGGATTTTGTAGTCTACATTTAAGAGTGAATCAGGCCTGTAGCTCTCATATAACAGAGGGTCTTTATTATTTTTATAGAATTAGTGATATATAGGCCTGATCCACAGACTTGGGAAGGAGCCTGAGGCCAGTGAATTAGTGAACATCTCCAACAGGTATTTTTGTGAGGTTGGAGTTAAACTTTTATAGAATTCCCTGAGCAACCATCTGGCCCCGTGTTTTATTGAGGAGCTTTTAATCTCCCTGAAGAATTTATTTTCTGAGAGCTTAGGAAGTTTAAGTGAAGTGAAAAGAATTCTAGATTAGTATGCAAATTTTGGGCCACAGTTTGGTAAAGTTTCACATAGAAGCTCTCAAACTCATTATTCATTTCTGCATTACTAATCACAATCTTATTTTGACTACTTTGAATGCCTATTTATTATATTTTGATCTGATTTCTTTTTTAGTCTATAAGGCAACAGCGTTTCACCTTTTCTTTCCAGCAGCTGATGTAAGCTTTCCCTAGAAGTACAATAGCAACAAAGCCAAGTTTCAAAGAAATATGAATTTTACATACTTACTAATACAAAGCATCATGGAAGTCTACGTATGGTGATTTATATATATTTCCATGAAGCTTTGCAGAATTACATGTACTATATTAGTCCTTATATGCAATATCTATTGGGATATCGATGAGAGTCATTAAATTCAAAATTAGAGCATTTTGAATAAGACACATACCAAAATGACATACCGGTGAAAACGGCATTTTCAATAACAGCATTGTCAAAACAGCCTTCAAAACTGGGTCTGCCTTGACAGCTCCAGGGTAGCATAACACAAGTCAGTTACTGCTACCCCTAGAGCTGTCAAGCAGACAGAAGAAGGAGTCAAGGATTTAGAAGTGAGGTACCTGATCAAGCCACTGCTGTGGTGGAGAGGCTAAGTCACTGGCACCTAGAGCAAAGGAGACCCAGAGACTGGGGTTCTGTTCCTGGTCTACCAATTGTGATATTGTCTTTGTTTTTCATGCTCCTCCCACGATTTTTACATTCATTGTGTTTTATGCCCCAAGTTTTAGTTTTCATCCCCGACTGTTGTGTTGCCTGAGTCCCCTCAAAGTTCTCCCCATCCCTGAGTTCCACCCCATGGAGTTGATTATATAAATATTAGGTGTGTGGGGTGCAGAGCTCCCACAGAAACAAAAGTTTTGGTTTGTTACTTTGCCATAGTAGTGGTCCTCCCTGTGGTTTTGGACTGCTACCATTGGTGTTATAGCATGAGGTATTTTTCTTGGGCACTGTTTTTGTTGGTGACGTATTTACTGCATGGTTTTTGACCCTGCTGTAATTGATTATGCCATCTTGACCTAGTACCCCAAATTGAATATGACATGCTAAAATGGGTAAGGCACATGGCAAAATGGGTAAGGCACATGGCACAATGAGTAGTGCACATTAAGATGTTATGCAAGATACCAAAGTGAGTACAACACGTACCAGAGTGAGTATCTCACATACCAAAATGGGAGGCGCACATACTGAATCAAATATAAGACAAACAGAAATTAAAGTCCTCAAACAAAGCTGCTGCTGGGTGCAGAGTGCAGACAAACAAAACGTTAAAGGGCAAAATCAGAGCGTGCACTCTCCAGCACTCACCACAGTCTGATGAAAAAGCAGAGCAGTCAAGATGGATGCTTGAAGAGCAGAAGCTTTTTATTTATTTAGGTTTTCCTAGTTCAGGTGAGGTTACAAGTGTTGTGTGTTTGACCTGCGCTTGGAAACCTAAATAAATAAAAACTCCTGCACTTTCAGGCATCTGTCCTGACAGCTCTGCTCGTACCTCTCAACCTTTCTTCACCGAAATGTGTGACAAGATGTGTGACAAATGACCAAAATGTGTGACATATCCTCAAACATGGCACTGCAAACTCAGAACACTATGGTTATCAGTGCACTAATGTTCTTAACGTTTGCTGAGAACTGAACATAATAGAGTATTATGAATTTCTGCTTTAAAAGTCTCGATGGGAATGTGAATATTCCCCATGTGGGACAAAGAATTTCTGAGGGAAAATGGTGACGTGCCTCATAATGTGTGACAGCTGAGAAGTATGGCTCTGCTTTCTCTTCCAGCTGTGCTGTGCATTGAGGCTGAGCTGTGTGATTTGCTCTCACAATGGAATGAGTATAACTGAACAAGCACAAAACACACCAGATGAATGGAACACATATCACAATGGCTCTAACACATATTGTAGTGTGTAGCACATACTGAAATGTAACACATACTAAATGAGTTGGCATATGACAAAGTGAGTATAATATACTGAAATGTATATACTGCATACTGAAATGAGCATTACACAAGTCAGTATGAGTATTTATTTTATTTTATTTAGGTTTTGTTGACCGGGTAAGTGCTCTAGACAGTAGCGGCTCTAGCCACAAATGGTTACCAGGGCACAGCTAGGGCACAACAGATAACAGCCAGGGCACTGATATATTATTACTAGGGGAAGTTCTGCACCATATGGGGCACCAACTTGGGTACAGCATTTTTTACGGGCACGTGCCCTGGTGGCCCTAGTGTAGAGCCACCACTGGCTCTAGACAAATCTAACATATACTGTAATGGGTATAAACACACTGAAATGAGCACAGCACATAGTGAAATGCATATAACATCCTAAAATGGTATGTCATACACCTTGAGACATGTGACACTGGACTCCAATCACAGTGCAGTTACAAGAATGCATAACAAATTACCTAAAGTTCAGCTCTGCATCAGGTCAGAAGCTTTTCAACTGTATTTTATTTTCAGCATCAGTACAGTGTGTTCATGCTGTGCTCAATATTTAGAATGTGTTGTCTGTTTCTTGTTTTGCTTCATATTTGAATTTGTTATTTCTGTTCTGTACCTCCAGGGTTGTACCTGAAATCGAAATTTAGTTGTCTAGTGTACCTCCCAGTTACGAAAACCAAACAAATAATTAAGGTACTAATAAAATATTTCATCAAGTAGTCCCAGTGTGTTTGATAAATTATGTATTCCTTTACCAATCACAAAGTGCTACACTGGATAATGGAAGAATGAGGACAGCTACCTTTTGGTAGCGTGTAACTGTAACATGCACTTGAAGCTATTTTATGCAAATTAGTTATGCCATTAGTTTTCTTTTAGTTCCTTTCCTAGCCCTAATCCTACACCCCCACACACACAGAAGGGTCACCCAGTAGACAGACCTGAGAACCATGTGACTCACCAACCAAAGGTGGTGATGCCCCATCTCCACTGGACACGTAGTTGCAGCTTCCTCTTCTTACAGGAAGCCAATCTGTACTGCACAAAGGCCCTCCTTCTTTAAAGCTGCTGCAGTTCTTCCCTTGCAGGATTTACCCTCTCTGAGGTACTCAGCAGCTGCATATGAAGCTGTAATGTACTGTGGCAGCACAACCACATGAGCACCCACAAGGTCTCTGTGTCTGTGTATTGGGTGAGGAGTCCTACTTGGGGGAGAAAAGGAGCAGTTATGCCAATGCTAGTTGGAGTATGGAACAAGAGACTGCCAGCTGTACATATCAAATAATTTAAGCTGGAAGCACCTGATCCAGAGGCGTCCCACAGAGGGCATCCACATGCACATGGTGGGGTGTAGGGAGACTGCATGTGTCGGAGGCTGTGTTTCAAACATTTGGAGGCTCTGTGCATCCACAGCCCTGAGTGTTCCTCCTGAAGAGGCCTACACTGACTTGACCCACACCACTATGCTGAGAAGGTTTGAACCCTTGAGAGGCTATGCAGGGACCAACAGCGTTATGCAAGGCAGAGGCAGCCATGCCCGTCTGCCTTCTGTTCAGTAGTTCTCCCATGCTTCCTGGACCTTCCCATGGGTTATTCTGGCCAGTACCTGTTACCCCAGCCCTCCAGACTGGCATGGAGGACTTGGGGTAATGTGCAGTATATTTCTTTACTTGCATTGTTTGCTTTTATGGATAATGGTAATCCTTGGAGGACTGCTGTATCCACTCCTCTACTCCACTGTTTAGATCTGCTCTGCCCCAACAAGCCCCAGCTCCTCCATGCCCCTGTTAGTGTATGCAATAGGGGTCTGGGGCTGTGGATGCCGCTGCTAGTGCAGACATCTGTGGGTAAGGTGGTCCACTACTGCATACACCCCTTTGGCATGTATCCAGATGTTCTTTATGGATCAGGTCCCAAACAAGGTAGAAAATTAATCTGGCCAGCACATTGGCACAGTAGCAGAAATGCCACCCACAATGCCAGGGATCCATGTTGGGGAAAGAGGGGTGCCTGGGGAGGGGGTGAAACATCCACTGGATGCAGTTGCCCTCGGAGAGGAGGGTGGCAGACTCGGCTGCTATACTGCCACTTGGATAATGACAGGTAGTGGGGCAGTGGGAGCTGCTCATGGGAGGATAGGGACCAGCCTATGCCAGAGAACAGCCGTGTCACACATGCGTGTGAGCCCTTGGCAGCCAGCTGTCAGTGTCTGAGAGGAGAGGAGAGGAAAAACTTAGGAGGCAAACCTGGGGTGTAGCAGCATGAACTGTGATCTCTTTTTTTATTTAATTTTATTACATTTTCCAAGGAAAAGAAGAAGTACAGACCAGAGAGTAAAACCTGGAGTTAGTACATTATACATATGTTATATTAAACACAATTAAGTAATTGGCTGTCATCACAGTAAAGCATCTTTGGCAGAGGCATATTGTCCAGTGTCCATTATTTTAGCCATAGAGGCAAATGATGTAGAGGGGCTGGAAATGTGTGTTCTAGGCTATGTTAGCCACCTCTGTGAGCTGTCTGCAGTGTCCCATCAGTCCCCTGTGATAGCAAGTTACCTTGGATTATAGTTTATTATTATGACTGGGGTTACAGTCAAGATGATTCCTTGCCCATAATGTCCAATAAATAAATGAACCACAGCTGAATGCATCTCAGCACTGAGGTACCAACTACAAGAAAAGAGGAAGAAGAGGAAAAGGAAGAGAACAATTTCAGGTGTAGAAAAATATTGGGTCGGCTAGATGAGGGAATGGAGGGACATGGAGGAAAGCAATTGTGAAGAAGACAGTGGTGGGGCCTTTATGGTATAAAGTCAGTATGAATATCTAATTGAGACATTATCCATCTACGCCATCAGGTGTTGAATAAGTAAACTTTTTATCTTTGATCTTTTGCCTCCTTCCTGCCACATCACTTCACTCAATCAGAACCCTACATGCCTCGCTACCTCAGCGTCCCTACACAGGAGTCTGCCCTAGAGTGCTCACCCCTCAGTAGCCCTAGGTACCCCGAATATCCCCCAGGTGGGGCGAGGAGAGGTCCCTTCTTACCTTCTCCCTACACAATGGTGGAGTTGGTGTTGCACAGCTGAGTCTGCTCCTGTCTTGGCGGTTGCTGATGTGCTCAGCGAGGGGTCGTCACTTAGGAGTGATGGCCCACCATTTTCCATGTTCTGTTCCCGCAGATGTCAGCACTCTAGGAGAGCCAATTGGGAGGTAGGCATGAAGGCACTAACTGCTCCCAGGGCTCTCGGCTGATGCTGCCCCATGCCCCTGTGTGACCCAGTCTGCACTGTCAACCCCAGGTTCACCCGAGAGATGACAGTAGAGCAATGAGACTTGCACAGAACCCTCCCAGAGAAGGCGAGCCGCGTTGGGTGCTCAATTCTTCTCTCCCCTGCCGACCCCTGGCAGTCCAACTTGTCCCCGAATCTGGGTCACGGCATGGAGTGAGGTGGCGTCCAGCACCTCAACCCTCAGCGCTACGGGCGGCCAGTCAGCTTTGTTTGAGAGGGTAAATGTCAGTCTCTCCACGAGTAGATCGCCATCAATATCGTATGCCATCCTCTACAGTGGGCATAGTTGTGGTATGCCAGAGCATAGTAATCCCTTTCTTTGTGGCAAGTATTAATATTAATAGTAATTTTAGGGTTGATCCTCCTAAGGAAACTTTTCTCTGGGGATAGACATCAGTATCAGTGAGGGAGTGATGGCTCCTGAGTAGCTAAAACTTGCTTCTAACTCATGAATAACTGCCTGCTAATAGGGGTGGAGGCATGGGCATGCTCAGAAGATGTGGGTATGGTTAGCCAAGACCTGCCGCATCCTCTCAACATAAGCTTCTATGTGGACCTGCATATTTAGCTACGATGTTCGGGTGTGAAAGAAATGGTATCGGCATTTCCAGGAGAGTGCTATCCAGTTGGCTGTGGATGTAAGGCAATAAGCTGGAAGGGTATATTTATACCAGGGGTCTAAGGAATGTTCCCTCCAGGTCATTATTCCAGCACTGCAGAAATGTATCTGTTGTATCTGCCAGTGTGTCTGGAAGGGCTCTGTATGGGTGACCAATGAGATGGGTCCAAACCTCACCCTTCGAGTGTGATGTATGGATCTGCATAAGTGCCAGGGTTTATCTGGGATACTGGAAACAGCTGTTCCCTGATCCAACAGCTATGAGCAAACCTGCAAATATCTGTAGTGGTTTGCCGGTAGCTAGCTGGAAAGCTGCTTGTAAGGCAGAAAATGGGACATAGCGAGAATCCAGAAGCTGAAAATAGAAGTGGAGACCCAGTCTATTCCACCTTTTGGTACCCAGATCTTGTTTATTCGCAAGAATGAAGTGCCATATTGTATAGCCCGAGTTAAAATTGCTGTGCAGGGGTCAGGTAAGCTTTCCTAACCACCTTCCATTGTCTGAAGGTCTCTGCCATATACTGAACAAATTTAGAAGGCAAGAAGCCACCAGGAGGCTCCTGAGCGAATAATAGTCCAAATGGAAAAGATCATTCAGGGTAAATTCAGTCTGTTTCCAATAGGAAGGTGGCTGTCCAAAAGCCAGAGCACAGGGTTCTAATGTGTGCCACTAGTGTGTACCACTTCAGAGTCAGGAGATTAATGCCTACTTTATTTCTAGGAAGATATACAGTAGTATCATCGAATTAGTCAAAGGATTTTTAAGGATGTTTAAAAATTCCTATTGAGAATTGTGAAACCTTTAGTTAGGTATTTTGTTTTGTTTGTTAGTGTGTTCACTGCTACCTGGAGCGGGTTGTCTCATCTGATAGTGTAGTTGAAAATCTACCAGATGGCACTTAAGTACTGTAATAGGAACTGGCCTCTTTCTGTAGGTATAACAGAAAGTATTTTAGAGGATCTTTTCCTAAATTTTGTGAAGGATAAATAGGAATCTCACAAAATTGCTTGATAAATTGGCGCTACTACTGTAATATAAAGAAGTGAAACCGAGGTGGTGCTCCGTACCATATAAATTTGGATATATAGTCTATTCCAGGATTGAAAATATATTCAATCTGGCTGGCATAAGTGGCAGGGTTTGTAGGAAATATAAAACTTTGGCAGAATGTTTCAGTGGATTACCTGCAGCCAGTTAAAAATGCCAAGCGAAAGTGAGTCCATTTAGATATACGTCTGCGATCTGCTGGGTTAAGTGTTCATAGCCTGCAGACTTTAGGTGCTCAAGATTTTAGTTCATTTTACTCCTCAGTATTGTAAGGAACTGTTATACCACTAAAAGGGTAACCATGCGTTAGAGTGGGGAAGAGGTATAATTGTAAAGCAGCACCTCAGATTTTTGTGTGTTCAGCTTATAGCCCGCCAGCTCACCACACTGTGCTAGGGTGCTCAGATAGCCAGCATGGAGTCTTCGTGGTAAGTAAGGGTTAGCAGAATATCATCCACAAAATAGTGATAATTTATCATCTTTCCTCCGTGGGATTCCCAAGACATCGGTTGGTTCAGATGGCAGTTGCCAATGACCCCAAGTATAAAGTAAATTGTTTTTGTTTTTAATTTAGTATACTTTATTTAAGTTTAGACATAGGAAATGCAGTACACACTACAACAACATAGCCATACAGTCAATACAATGCACTTAACAGTGGATACCAGTTTTCTGCTAGCCCTCCTTCCCCACACCTCTATCCTCCCTCCCACCCCAAGTCTCCCCCACCCTTCCAAACCCCTGAGAGCTGCTATTATAGCAAGCACATCTTATTCACTGGTTATGGCCACCTATCCAGTTAAGTCTTAAACTAACCAATTAAGGGTTTCTGCTTGGGTATTTAATAAGTGGTAGTCTAGTCACTACACTATTTGTTATTGACACATGAGGTAGGGGCCACAAAATCTTTAGAGACATAAATTAATGTATAGAGGAGAGAGACCATAGGGTGTGGAACTTTTCCCACCTTGAGCGTGTACTTGGACACCTGTCCCAAGACTAGCTATTGACTTCTCTATTCTTAAATTGTTGAAGAGTTCATTGATCCATTCCATGTAAGAAACAGCTACCTGATCCTTCCAGTGCCACAGCACAACCTTCCTAACTGAGAGGGATATAAGGGAGACATGGTAGTGTCTTTCTTTCACCACGATTGAAGAGTAGTCACCCACTAGGCAGATCTGTGGTGTAAATAAATCTTGGAGCCCTAAGAGAGGGTCTGCTTTGGCCTGTATGAGGCGCCAAAGGAAAGCTACCTTAGGACTGTCCCAGAACATGTGTAGTGGCAAGCCCTGTTCCTGACCACATCTAAAGTATTCAGTTCCAGGCAATTTACTCATTCCATGCATTTTGGCTGGGGTGTAGTACATACTGTGCAATATATAAAACTGTATTAATCTTAGCCTATTATTAGTAGTGTATAAGTACACTCCCTGCCAGATCATCTCCCAAGGGAAAAAATCCATGGGAAAGTTACTGACCAATAAGAAGACTGACCCGTGATTTTAGGGTTAAGTATATTCAACAATGTCGATACTAGGCAGAGACAGCGTGGTTGCCATGCCAGAGTCTGAAATTCATGAAGAAGATCTGCCTGGTTAATAGTCCACAAACCTGGGCCAAACCATTTAGTTAACATGTGTCTGAGTTGATACATGAAAAACATACATTTCGCTGTAAGATGAAAGTGTTCCAAGAGGTCTAATGTGGTACCTAACTTACCTTGAGTAACCAGATCACTAATTCTGGTCTGCATAACAATAGTCACCCCTCCCTAGGATTCACCATTTACTCACCTATCTGAAATTTGGGATTACCGTATAGTGGTTGTGAAATATCCTTCTGGTTATCATATTTAAGGATTTACATAATTGATTATGAACTTTAAGTGAAGTGTATATGACTGAGTTATGAAGAGAAGTCGGCAGATTTTGGGGGTTATGTACAACAGGCTAGTGGACTTAATCCTGAAGTAGTTATCAAATAGTGTTCAATCTGAAGCCATAGAGGAATATACTGGGAAACTTCAATGGGAGGAGAAAGTGTGACCCAACACATATATTTTGCCATGTGACTGACAAATAATATGAAAAAAGTTAGGCAGTTTAAGCCCCCAAATTGTTTCATTGCACTAACACTGAGTAGTACAGTATGAGCTGCCGCCTATTGGCTCATGCTGTGAACCAATGGGCGTGCAGCCCTACCGAGCTGTCAGTTGGTGGGCGGCGGGGTGGCAAGTGGGTGGTGCTGCCGGCTGGCAGGAGGCAGGGCGGTGGGGCTCAGTGGGCGGGTGGGGTGGGGTACACTAGATCACCAGGGATATTGGACTTGGGGGTCCTAGTAATGATGCCTGCGATCGGGCTCAGTGCGGTCCACTGGACCACCAGGGATATTGGACTTGGGGGTCCCAGTAATGACGCCGCAATCGGGGCATGGGGGTGCTGCCAGGTGCGGTAGGAACTCAGGTGCCCACCCACAGGTGGCAGCTGTTCTGTTAGCGCCTGCAATGTGGCAGCTCACCTGTGGGTGACCATCACTTGTTCCTTTTGGGGCGTAACTTTGTGCAGGCGCACGTAGAGTTAGCATGCATGCTCTGCACATCCCGGGCTGGAACGCCGGGCTGCGCAGGTTATGCGTAGACACGCCCTGCACCTGTGCCTGCGTACATTACTGATGCGCCCGGGCGCATCGATTTGTGCGAGCACTTCTTTCCCCTTTAATATCACGCTGGCGCATTTGTGGGTTGCATGGCGCAACACTGTTGTGCCATGCGAAACCTTTTGAATATCGGGGCCACTAAGCTCTGTTAATCTGTCCTCATATGTTTTCTGATGCTGTCCCTGTACCATTTTGGTTGCCCTTCTCTGGACTGCCTCAATTTGGTTTATGTTCTTGTGAAGGTGTGGCCTCCAGTACTGCTTGCAGTACCCAGATGAGGCCTAACCAGTGTCTTGTAAAGAGGATTATCCTCCCTCTTCCGACGTGTGATATCCCTACTAATGCACTCTAACATCCCCTAGCCTTACCTACTGCTTTAGTGGTCTGCTTGGATGATTTCAGGTCATTGGTGATGATGATACCCAAGTCTCTTTCTTCCCTTGTGACTGCCAGCGACTCCTCTCCCAGCCTATAGGTGGATTCAGGGTTTCACTTCCTATGTGCATGATCTTGCACTTCTTTGCATTAAACCCTAGTTGCCACTCTGCCGACCATTTGCTAGTTTATCCAGATCTCTTCTCATTCTGCCCACCCCATCTGGATCATCTACTCTGTTGCAGATGTTGGTGTCATCTGCAAACAGACAAACCTTACCCTCCAGTCCATCTGCAATGTCACTGAAGAAGATATTGAAGAGGACTGGCCCCAGGACTGATCCCTGAGGTACCCCACTTGTGACTTGCATCTCTTCTGATTGTATACCATTTACCACCACTTTCTGTTTTCTGCCCATCAACCAGTTTGCCACCCAGTTGACCAACATCTGACCTACCGAGCCTACCCAGCTTATTAATCAATCTTCTATGTGGAACAGTATCAAAAGCTTTGCTGAAGTCAAGGTAGGCAACATCAACTGCTCCCCTTGGTCCACCACTCTGGTTACCCAGTCAAAGAAATCTATGAGATTAGTTTGACAGGACCTTCCTTTTGTAAACCCATGCTGTCTTGGATCCTGTGCTCCTATGGATTCCATGTGTTGCACTATCCTTTCCTTAAGGAGTGCCTCAATAATCTTGCCCACTTAGTAAGACTGACTGGTCTGTAGTTCCGGCCTCCTCCCTGCTACCAGTCTTATGGAGCGGGATCACATGAACCCTTCTCCAGTCTTCTGGGACCTCTCCTGTGCTCAGAGACTCACTAAACAGTTCTGATAATGGATCTGCTAGTTCCATCCTTAGCTCCTTTAGTACCCTGGGATGTATGCTATCAGGTCCCATTGCCTTGTCCACCCTGAGCTTA
Source organism: Neoceratodus forsteri (assembly GCA_016271365.2). Lineage (NCBI taxonomy): Eukaryota > Metazoa > Chordata > Ceratodontiformes > Ceratodontidae > Neoceratodus > Neoceratodus forsteri. The sequence continues at coordinate 103,239,675 of JADMNL010000031.1, read as the reverse complement.
TCAAGCTCTTGTAGGACCCCTTTCTTTTTGTGAAGGGACTAGTGCTCACCTCTCTCCCCGAGTGTCGATGGTGCTGAGCTGTGGGCCCTGCCCTAACTTCTCTTCAGTAAATACTGAGCAGAAGTATCTATTTAGGATAGATGCTTTTACATGGTCCTCTCCTCACATGGCCACTTATCTCCTTTGATCTTAGCAATACCCCTCTGGACTTTCTCCTTTCACTAATGTATCTATAGAAAGTCTTGTCACCTTCTTTTACTGTTTGTGCTAGTGTTTCCTCCAGTTTGGGCCTTTGTCTGCCTTACTGCCTTCCCTGCTTCCCTTAGGGAAGTTTGGTATGCCTCCCTAACTTAATCCCGCCATGCTCTTCTTATATTTCCTGAAGGCCAGCCTTTGACGCTGACCTTTTCTACTCGTTTTGAGAACCAAAGTGGTTTCTTTCTTCTTTGCACTTCCTTTTCTCTCTAACACAATGGGATGTTGCTTCAAGTATTGCATCCATAATGCTTTCCCACTTTGCCTGTACCCTCACGTGTATGTCTTTTTGCCAGGGCTGGCTTAACTCTGTTGGCCATCTTCTCAAAGTCAGCTCCTCTGAAGTCCCATATTTTTGCCTTGGAATGGGATGATTTAGTTGTAGTGGCCAAACTGAACCATACCATGTGACGGTCACTGGCCTCCAGGTGACCTTCTACCTGGAGATCTGTGATCCTTTCCCTGTTAGTCAGTACTAGATCTAGGATAGCCTTGTCTCTTGTGGGTTGTTGTGCCAGTTGTTTGAGGCCCTCCCCTGCAGGAAATCCACCATGTGTCTAGTTCTGGCAGATGTTCCTGCTGGTATTGACCAATCTGTATCTGGCATGTTGAAGTCTCCCATTATCAGACCCTCCCTTAAGCTGTCATGTTTTGTATATCTTCTAACAGTAAGGTGTCTATGTCCTCCCCTGGTCTGGGGCCTGTAGACAACCCCAGTTCTTATGGCTGTCCCATTTCCTGTTTCCCAGGGTGACCCACAGTTCTTCTGTCTCCTTATTTGTATTCTGAATTTGTGTAGCTTTGATATTTTCATTGACATACAGGGCCCTCAACCCCCGTTTGCACCTTGTTCTCTTCTGAACAGTACATATAGCCAGGTACTGAAGTCTCCCAAGTGTGGTTACTGGTAAACCACATCTCACTAATTGCTACTATGTCCAGTTTAGCCTCTGTCATTATCGCCTGCAGGTCTGGGATCTTGTTTTCCAGACTGACGAGCATTGTGTACATGATTTTCCATTGGCCAGATTTCAGTGTGTTAGTTGTTGGGTGAGGTTTGGGGTTTCCCTGTGCATCGTATGGGGAGCTGGACCTTTTCCTTACCTGGTGATGCAAATGAACTGCAAACATGCTGAACTCCTGTTTGACCACTAGCTGAGGGGAGGGGTGTTCTTCCATTCGGCGTATAAGGTGCTGCACCCCTCTCCCCATTTGCTAGTTTAAATATTCTGCAAAGATGTCAAACTTCTGCCCCAATGTACTGACTCCTCCTTAGTCAGACGAGTCCATCAAATTTAAAGAACTTTCACTCCCAAAACTGTCACCAGTTCCCTACAAATTTGTGTCCTTTTCCTGGCACCAGCCCTTGAGCCATATGTTTAGCTCCCCAGTCTTCCCTTCTCTGACCTTCCATCCATCTGCCCCACTCTCCCAGACTGGCAGGATCTCAGAGAAAGAGATGCCAGACAAAATGGACGATAGTTTGTCACCCAGCCTGGTCAGATGATCCTTGGTCTCCACAACTGACCAGCTGGTGAGATCATTAGTCCCTATGTGCACCAGGCAGGAGCTTTTCCAAGTGTTGGGCCCAAACCAACATGCAAACTTTATAGCCATAATTTAGGATAGATGTAGGCCTATAGGAGGTGGCATATCTAGGGTCCTTATCCAGTATTGAGATTGCCAAATTTATGGCGTTATCCCATGAAGGGGTGGAGTTACCTCTGACTGGAGGGCCCGAAGGCAGCAAGCATCAGAGGAAGCAAGGTGTCTTTGAACTTTATAGAACTCAGCCGGGTATCCATCTGAGGCCAGACATTTCTGAGTTTTGGAGTCTATAAGAACCACACAAACCTCTTTGGCTGAGATAGAGGTCTGAAGAGTCAGGGCCACCTCAAGGGGTTAGGGACGGAGAGGAGTCTCTGCAAGAACAGCTGCATTTGTTCATGAGTCGTGGTGCCTTCTGGTGAGTAAAGGGGTCTGGCAATAAGCAGCCATTATTTTTCTGATCACCCAGGGTCTCTTGGCAAAGTACCAGAGCCCTGATCGAAGAGTTGCCAAGATGCATGCCTGAGCCTTCGGGTTCGTGTCTACAGGCTAAATTTTGGGAACTCTGTGCTCCCACTTCACAGCAGGAACATGTAACAAGTTGATGAAATTATTGTCTTTCACAGTTCTCCTTACCCCAGGACACATCTGGAAAAGAGTTCTTCACAGCTTGATATAATTTCTGTGGTAAAACTTTTTCATAAAGACACTTTTGCATTTTTCCATTTGTACAATGTTATGAAATCAACAGTATTATGTTACAGTCCCCACAGTGAGGAGGAAAAGACAGGATGAATATTATAAGCAAATTATCCCATATTGGTGAGATATTTCCATTACAGTGCAGGCATAACAGGCAATACACACAGAAATAATTTTTCATTTTAAGCTCTCATTTTTCTTCCCCTTTGACATATGTCAGTTTTGCACCCTTGCAGGTGTCATCAAGATGTCAGTCTCATTGTCTCCTCCTTCTCAAACAGGTGAGAGATGAAAAAAGTTGTCCAAGAAAAGCATGGACACTTGGCCATTTGCAACACAGCAGCACAGTACTGAGTCCGCAGTGAGGATTAACTCAAGTGAACAAATATGCAAAGGATTAATTACTGCATTTAAACCTGGTGTACTTCTCACCTGCATAATACCTGGTAAAGTTTTAAATCAGTCCATCAGTCACTCAAGTCAATCAATCAATCAAGCTATCAATAACTTGCCTGTAACTTAATTTTTTATTGCAGTACTGTGGAAAACTGTTACAAGAGCTGCCCTGCTTGACAGCTTTACCTGTAGACACTTTCTGTACCTCTAAATGCTTCCCACACCATAGTATTTGGCACTATATCTCTTTCTTCCAGCCACTTTGTATTGTATTGTATTTGTTGTCAGCCAGTCCTTTTCCTTGTTTCTTCTGATTGCTTGCTCTGTAATTGCATTGCTTTGTCTGGCAGTCCTATTTGTTGACTATGTCTGTGCTTTTTGTGAGTATGTTCAACATTCTTATTGTATTCTTGTGTGCCATCTTCATGGCTCGGGTCCCACTGAAAACAATCACTGTAACCAGTGCACATACCCAGTGAACAAACAAATGAATAAAATAAATAAGAACATAATACAGTGGAATGTAAAAGTCACTGCTGGACCACTGGATGGCAATATAGACTTCAAGTGTTTAATAATAAGAACACAATATCTGCCATGCAGTCATTTTCTTATGATGGGAACAGCTAGCAACCGGAGGGATAAAAGGTTAGAATTATAGTTATTTATAACAAACTACAGTCATTGGCATTCCAGTTCGGAAGAGCTGAAAAGGTTGCTTCAATTAAGTTTGGAATGCTGGACCAGAAGGGATCAAAGCAGCCCATGTATTCTGAGGACAGCAAGAGAGCCTAAGGACAGTATATTGCCCGTGACATATTTTACATGCACATAAACCGAGGAGAAGGGCTGGAATATAAAAGGCAGCTTTAGTTTCAAAGACAGGGGTAAGAGACTGGAGCATGATGGGAGGGACACTTTATTTTCTTTTCTCTTCATCCTTGCTTAAGCAGTGGTGATGGTGGGTGGCATGATGTACCCCTTCTGACCCTACATTACTACCAGGACCCCGAGTTCTCTGCGGCGAAAGCAGTGATGATGGTGAGGGGCATGATGTATCCCCTTCTGAACCTACATTACTACCAGGACCCGAGTTCTCTGCGACGACAAGCAGTGATGATGGTGAGGGCATGATGTACCCCTTCTGACCCTACATTATACCAGGGGCCCCTAGTACTCTGTGGCATTTAAGCAGTGATGACGGTGGGGGCATGATGTACCCCCTTCTGACCTACATTACTCCAGGGGCCCCTAGTACTCTGTGGCATTTAGCAGTGATGACGGTGAGGGGCATGATGTACCCCCTTCTGAGCGTACATTACTACCAGGGCCCCTAGTTCTCTGCAGCACTTAGCAATGGTAATGGGGGCATGATGTGACCCCTTTCTGACCCTACATTACTACCAGGGCCCTAGTTCTCTGCATCGCTTAAGCAATGGTAATGGGGCATGATGTACCCCCTTTCTGATCCTACATTACTACCAGGGCCCTAGTTCTCTGCATCGCTTAAGCAGGGTGATGGGAGGCATGATGTGCCCTTATGACCCCACATTACTACCAGAGCCCTAGTACTCTGTGGCATTTAAGCAGTGGTGATGGTGAGGGCATAATGTACCCCTTCTGACCCTACATTACTACCAGGACCCGGAGTTCTCTACAGCACTTAAGCAATGGTGATGGGGTGGTGGCATGAGGTACCTCCTCTTCTGACCATACATTACTACCAGGGCCCTAGTTCTCTGCGGCACTAAGCAGTGGTGATGGGGCAGTGGCATGATGTACTTCCTCTTCTGATCCTACATTACTACCAGGACCCGAGTTCTCTGCGGCACTTAAGCAGTGGTGATGGGGTGGTGGCATGAGGTATCTCCTCTTCTGACCCTACATTACTACCAGGGCCCCTAGTACTCTGTGGCATTTAAGCAGTGGTGATGGTGAGGGGCATAATGTACCCTTCTGACCTACATTACTACCAGGACCCCGAGTTCTCTGCAGCACTTAAGCAATGGTGATGGGGTGGTGGCATGAGGTACCTCCTCTTCTGACCATACATTACTACCAGGGGCCCTAGTTCTCTGTGGCACTTAAGCAGTGGTGATGGGGCAGTGGCATGATGTACTTCCTCTTCTGATCCTACATTACTACCAGGGACCCGAGTTCTCTGCGGCATAAGCAGTGGTGATGGGGTGGTGGCATGAGTATCTCCTCTTCTGACCCTACATTACTACCAGGGCCCCTAGTTCTCTGCGGTGATTAAGCAGTGGTGATGGGGCAGTGGCATGATGTACCTCCTCTTCTGACCCTACATTACTACCAGGTCCCCTAGTACTCTGTGGCACTTAAACAGTGGTGATGGGGCATGATGTATCCCCTTCTGATCCTAAATAACTACCAGGAATACTAGTTCTCTCATGCACTTAAGCAGTCGTGATATTAATGGGCATGATGGACCCCTCTGACCCTAAATAACTACCAGGACCCCTAGTTCTCTGTGGCACTTAAGCAGTTGTGAAGGGGCATGATGTAACCATCTTTTAACCCTAAATTAATACCAGGGTCCCTAGTGCTCTCTGCGGCACTTAAGCCCTGATTTCTGCAGTATAGCTTCTGGGCTTCTGCACCAGCATTCATAAATTTCTGTGGTATGAATTTTCCATTGGCTAAATATGATGTATGTCATTGATGACTTCACATGCTGAGCATAGAGGAGAGGTTCAGGATAAACAAGGAGGGCAGGAGCCAGGTGCCACGGAAAGCTGTATAATGAATTCTGTGTCCTACATACATTCTGTGGAGTAATGCACATTCTGTGGAAAATTCTGTGGCGGTGGGAACACAGAATTCCAAAGGCCCCTTGATTACTACAGTATGGCCGCAATTAATCATGTGGAGGACAGAGATCAGGAGCAAGCTGGAGGACCAGGAAGGGAAGACAAACTTCAGTATCGCTATTGTGCACACAAACCAGGGAGTGACCAAGAGCTACAGGGGTTCTGTTTCTGTGCAGTTATGGATGACAAGGAAGGCAAACAAGCTGGGATTTGATGGTGTTCTTAGTCATCCTCTGGCCACTCGCATATGGTGGCTCTGTGGCTGCCTGGCCCTGTAAAATGTATTTATTTTATTTATTTAGTTTTTGTTGACTGGGTAAGTGCACTACACAAATCCTGCCTATTTTCAAGGCACAACCGGGGAGGGATACAGATGAATGCCAGCTGACCTTGAACCAGATTAAGCTGTTGGTGGTATGTTTTGAGTGCATGAGGAAATTTGGCCAAAATCACTTGATGTCCCTTCTAGTTTTTGATCTATTTCATCTCTGTATTGCTTCTCATCATTAACATGTATCACCTAGTGCATGCATACATACTCAGTTCCACCTCTCCCACCTGGCTCACATGCTAACAAAATACTAGTCCAGTGTAGTCCGGTTCCCTTACCTACACAAGCTACTGATTGCACCCTGCCTGCCATCTCTTTGTTTCAGCTCCGCCCTGTCTCTGATCGAGAGAGTAATGCAGCAGGTGGCCTCACTCGCTTGCATACAGCTGTTCCTGCTGTAACAACATGCCCACACTTGACTACATTCCCAGGAGCCACACTGCTGCATACCACTCAGAGACAGGCAGGTGAAAAACATTGTAAGGGGACAAATGATTATGTAAAGCCCAGTCCTGAAAGTTGGGGACATATCCCTTTTGTCCACCCTCAAGTGAAACCTATGTGTTCACCTCAGGTCTGCCTGCTCCTCTCCATCCGCTTGGTTGCCCCAACCCCACCCTGCAGTAGTTCAGTTGCAGCAGCACAGAGATAGCACGTGAGCTTTCTTACATGCAAACCTTTTTCCACATTGCTTTTCTTCCCTGGGAGAGGCGGGCAGTTTCTCAGCCCTGTTCCTGCTCCTGCAACCAGCTCCTCTGACTTACTGGATCCGAGTCCCCACAGATTTCTCCCGTGGCGGGCCCAGAGGGAAGGCCATCCTCCCCTGTACACAGTATAGAATGGCTCCTGCAGTCAGGTGAGGGTGCAGGTTGCTCAGGCTCCATGAGCCTGACTTCCCAATTTTCCTTGTTCTCCCTTCCCTGCTGCAATGGTACATCAGGATGTGTGCATGGAAGCACGCAGCTGCAGAACCATGGCCCCGCCCTTTGAGCCACTCAGGACCTGCACTGCCAGTGAGCCTCCACCTGGCAGCAGTCATAGACCAAGTCAACTGGTCACCCCTCTTTGGGAGGGAGAGCAGTCTCTGGGATGCTTGATCTTCTCCCACCCTGGCTGACTTCCAGTGACCCGGATCCATTCCCGAATGCTAGTTGCTGGTGTGGCAACAGGTAAGGCACTTGGCAGCTCAGCCCTCTGTGCCACTAGGCCAGCCATATGTGAGATCTTGATGGGGATATCATTCGGTGAGCAGGCACTGGTGATGGACACTCAAAACTACTCAACATGTCAGTGTCAAATTTTTCTGACTTCCTTCTCTTAGACCTACTCTTAACTGCCTGCAAGAACTATGCTGGCTTATGCCAAGTAGTCTTAAAAAACAACCCGAAGCAGTTGTAGATCTGAGGCTGCTGCCTTATTAGTAAGCGCAGACATCAGCCCTGCTGATTGCCTTTCCCTGGACATACATGATGCTTTGGACAAGATTCTGCCTAATTACTGGTTCTCAATGTGGTCTCGTGGGTTACATACCTGCTTGAAATTCCACTTGAAAATTGTTCCTAATTAGCTAAAGAGAAGTCTGGCTGCCCTCGAGACCCGGGAAAGAGTGAGGTTACTGTGCCTGTAACTTTCTGCAATCAGTGTTCCATGCATGTGCACCGTCCCTGTGTTCTAACAGGCCTCCTTGGGATGGGGCGAGCACTCCAAGTGAACCCTTCTATGAAGAAAGGAGGTCCTATTGGTGCAGAATCGAGACAGATGAGCTCTGAGCTTTGCAGACAGCCTGATTTGGGGCCCTATTAACTTAATTTCCATATTGATAGGATTTTTAAAATATCAAAATTGCTCTACTTCCATACAATTAGGGGATAAACAGTCTGCAGTTAGTGGAATGCAGAAATAGTTTTGCAATTGAATTTTTATTTTTCTCATTCCTTTTAGGTTTTTGTGTGGCTGTTTTCTGACTGGCTAGATATAAGCCCCCAACGTGGGGCTTACCACATTACCTAGAAAACAGTAGTGCAAGTTTGGGTGCCAGGTCCCATAGTATGGGCAGGGCCCTGGAATTGTGGCATAAAATCCACCACCACGGTGGGAAAGCAGGGTCTTCATGCCTGCTGTCCGCAGGAATCCGAGTGAGAGGGTTGAATAGTCTAGAGTGGGCGATAGCCACACTGGCCCGTCAGTCGGATCCCCATGTAAATGTGACGGAGAAGGGCTGTGTTACCTGGGTGTTGTCTGCACCTCCATGGAGGTCTGAGGGCCGCTGTAACTGCCATGTAGGAGAGGGCCGAGGCCTAGAGGAAGCAGGGACCCATGTCTTGATCCTTGGCACCAGGGCGGCCAGGCAGTAAGAGCTCTGTTCATCCCTATATAGACTGGTGGCTGCCATGGAGGCCATGGTCCAGAAAGTGAGAGGCCGGGCCATGGGGACCTGGAGGTGACAGCTCAGGATCCTGCGCTGGAGTTCCATGTCCACCTAGTGAGAAAGTGTCATTGCAGAAAAAGGTTAGAGTCCAGATCAGCCCTTTGGAGCTGCAGAACATGGTGTGAGCTCCATTCATGAAGGTTCCCTCATTGGTTCTGTAGGGTCAGCTGCTGCATCAGGCATGCAGTCTCTGCATCAAGGGGTTAGAAAGTGTGAAGCTGCATTTACGAGAATGGTGAGCCGGGTTTTAATTGGTCCCCAGAGGTAAAGCCAGTTGGTTGAGCCCTGTGGCTGAGTGAGAAAGGGGAGTGAGCACAGTAATTCGTATGTGGATGAAATTTACTAAAGTTGCTGCCACCACACCTTCTACCTGGAGTTTACTTAGGCTCCACATTTGGAGGATCCAGGTTTGGGACTGTGTGTCCCAAGTATGTATTGTGGTTGTGGCCGTTGTTCTTAAGTGCAAAATCAATTGTGCCCCCATGCTCCATGGAGCTGCAGAGTTAAAGTGGCTTGAGCCTTTATGAACTGTTGGTTGGGACTTGGAAAAAATAAAACTCAGACTGTTTTAAAGTTTATACTGTTTGGACATTTGCCTTACTATTTGGAAGAGTAAACACTGTACAGTTATCCTGCCTAAAATTGTCTAACCAAGTTTTGCCCCACAAGGACTTCCTGGCCGCACCTCAGTTACCATCCAGCACCCCAATGGAGCCAATTGGTCCACAAGCAAATCTGAATCGCAGGTACTATTTTATTATACATCTATATGGCTTCTAGACTGTGGTTTTCTGGCTGTAATGCACCTCATCCCCATGAACCTACCATCCAAAATACCCCTAGACAGTGGAGGGAGTCATACAGATAAATCAGCAAGAGTCCCAACACCTGCATAGCCCCATTTACACTGGCCATTTCTACTCTGGTGTAAGTGGTTTGGAAAGCCATACTGGTGTACATTTGTGAGTGTAAACTGTACAGGCATCAAAGTGGTGTGGTTCTCCTCTTCCTCTCCCAGACAGAGGAGCTGAACTGTAGGTGTTTTCAAGCGGGGTGTAAACAGTGGCATGTCACACATCATTACTTGAGGGTAATTTAGCATCACAACACAAAGGGCACTCCTTGCAGGATGGGTCTCACAGTGCAGTCTGCATGACACTAGTATGACACCAGGGTGATACCAGTGTGACACCAGTGTGGAAGCCAGCATCCTTAATTAAGTGGTGTACTCACTGGCTTTATAAACAACTAGGAACCACACTGGTGTGCAACAGCTTGATCAGTGTAAATGAGTGTACCGTCAATATAACAGATATTTTACAGTGAACACCACCACAGTAACAGATCTCGCCAAGTGGCTGTGGTGGTCCACTGTACTGAGCATCGTCCGCTCCGGTGTTTCTCCCCACCCTGAACCAACCTGACTCAGGTTGGTTATTTAAAATGAGGAGGGTATGGGGCACATCCCCATAGGTGGTGCGAGGGGAGCAAAACCCCTGCAAAAAAACACTTTGTCCCAGCGGGAACAATGCCGACAGTTGGCATTGTTCCATCGCTGTCGGAGATATGAAACATTGTTGTCAATATCTTGACATGGAACCATGTAAATGGATGGGGCTTTTGACATCTACTCCTGCTTGTGATCTATGCACTCTGTAGATAGTCTAACCTCTACTGGGATCGAGGCTCTGCCCTGAGCCAGGTCTGCCACTGCTGTACATCAGATAAATTACTGCCTTGGGCTCCCAGTGTTGCAAGCCAACAACCCTTACTGTCACCAGTCTGATGCTGTTCTTCTGAGGAGTGTAATCGAGGCACAGGTCAGGAAGCATAGGAAAACTAGGAGCAGTTGTAAAATTCACAACAAGAGTTTTATTATGAATACCAACAAAATAAAAAAAATTAAATTGTTCAGAATAACTATTTACAAAAGCTGAATAAACAGAAAAGGTCCATCTGAGTTTTCTTCAGTCTCTGGCCCAGATATTCAAAGGGTTGCGCCATGCGCAACAGGGTTACATGTCATAAAGTCCAAAAATGCGCCATTCTGCGATATTCAGCGGGAGGCAGTAAGCACTGACAACAGGTTGCAACAGCGCCAATGCAAATGAATGCATGCTCAACAGGAGGAGGAACCATGCATAAACTGCGCAACCCGATATTCAGTCGGGTTGTGCAGAGTTGTCTATCATAACCCCAACCTGCGCCTGCACAACCTTGAGCCAAAAAAAAGGATCAGGTTGAGGGCCACCACAGGTGAGCTGCTGTATTGCATGGCAACACAGCAGCTGCCACCCCTGGCTGGCCCCAGCTCGGTCCCTGTGCCCCACCAGCCAATGTGGGCAGAGCGTAAAAACAACCCCCACCCACACATCTCAAAAGCCCGATTGCGAGCATACAGTAACATGACCCCGCCCACATCTCCCGAAGCCCGATGGCGGGCATACGGTAACATGACCCCGCCCACATCTCCCAAAGCCCGATTGTGGGCATACAGTAACTGTATGACCCCCGCCCGCCCTACGGACAGTCAGTGGCAGGCGGCGGGGTGGCAAGGTGGGAATGCTGCCGCCACTGGCTGCCGGGGAGCGGGGTGGAGGGGCTTCGTGGTGGGTGGGGGACACTAGACACCAGGGAGATGTTTGGGGGTTGTAACTTGACATTCTGCCCGCGATCGGGCATTACGGTCCACTGGACCACCAGGAGATATTCGGGTTGGGGCTTTTACATTCTGCCCGTGATCAGGCACTGGGGGGTTGATACACGTTCTGCCCGTGATCGGGCTTTGGGAGATGTGTGGGGGGCATGTTACTGTATGCCCGATCAGGCTTCGGGAGATGTGTGAGCAGGGGTCATGTTACTGTATGCCGCGATCGGGCTTGGGAGAGATGTGTGGGCGGGGTCATGTTACTGTATGCCCTTGATCGGGCTTCAGAGATGTGGGTGGGGGTCATGTTACTGTATGCCAGCGATCGGACTTCGGGAGATGTGTGTGGGGGAATGTATACACTGATACTGCCAGCGATCGGGCTGCAGGGTGCGTCGGTCCCCGGCGGCTGCTTGCCTGGCAGAGGCGGCCCGCAAGTCCTCGGGGGATCGGCGCACCTACATGCTAATAGCATGCAAATGGGGCCATAAATAGATGCAAATGGCCCCCTCACATGCATAAATTATGGCCCCATTTGCATGTCACCTTTAAATATCGGAATTTGCACATGGGCGCCAATGGTACCCGCCACATGAGTTAAATGCTCAACTCTGGCAACTTGCGGTGGCACAAGTTCCACTGCGCCACAAGGCAAGAGAGGTGATATTCAAAGGAGCTGCTCAATAGCGCAACTTCTTTGAATATCGTCGTCACACCCCTGCGCAACTATTTTGAGCAGCGCAGGGCTGCACCTCAGAATGGTGCAGTTTGAATATCTGGCCTCTGTGTCCATCGTTTGCAAGCAATTGCAGCTCTCTTTTATAAGTCCTTGCAACCCCTTTCTTAACAAGCATCCTGTTTTTTTTCTAAAATGTTCTTGTATATAACAGGCAGGTGCAGCTTGAATACAATATCCCAGAACAGAGGTCCCTTTTCCACAGCTTCTGCAGAAGGCTTAAAAATTGCATTTTCAGCTTAACCCTTGAGCTCCCAATAGCTCTTTGCAATCATCTCAAACTATAATTATATGCATTTCAACAGTAACACTATATCATTTCTAAACAAAGGGATCCCAATACCGGTTAAATTTCCACATAATGATTTACATATATTTTTATACCAGCAGATATGCAAGGGAAAAGACAGAACAGCAAGAGAAGACTGAGAGTCAGTGAGAGGCAGAGAATTGCAAGACTGTCAGGGTGATCAAATCCTAGGTCTCACAGGAACATTTGGTTGCACAACCAGACAGACAAGAGACAGGAAAGGAATAGAACAGAACAGATCCTTGCATTCAAACTCTCCATAACAATGGGGACAGGGTCCTATTCACCCTGTCACATAAACCTCACTCCTTAAGAGGAACCTGTTTTTAAACAGGTTTCCAAAATATTCTATTAATTCTCTACTAATATTGGCTTCTACTTTTGTAAATTAAGCACATGTGCATTATCCATTTTCAAACCACCCATACATTTGCTTTTCAGCCTTCAGAACCCTCAATTCCTGATCCATACCTTGACAGAAAATCAGCATTGCTATTGATTTGTGTATCACATTGAATTTAAATGGCTGTGGTGCCAGGTACCACCTTGTGATTCTGGAATTTGTATCTTTCATTTGGTTAAGCCAAGAGAGGATTGTGATTTGTTATATGTACAAAGTCAGTTCCTAGCAAATAAAACTTAAGGGACTCCATGGCCCACTTTGCTGCTAGACATTCCTTTTCAATGGTGGAGTGTCTTTCTCTCTGTCATGCAACTTCCTACTTATGTACAGAATAGGATGCTCCGTCCCATCTATATTTTGACTCAGTACTGCACCTAGGCCTAGCTCTGATGCATCTGTTTGTAACAAAAATGGTTTCTCAAAGTCTGGGCTCTCAAAACAGGGCTGAACATAATGTAGCCGTAATGGCTTGACAAGTTTCATCACACTCCGAGTTCCATTTCACATTATTTGAGTACTGTTCTTTCATGAGTTCAGTGAAGAGAGTAGCTAACTCAACAAAGTTGGGAACAAATCTCCGATAATAACCAGCCAGCCTAAAAATTACCTGACCTGTTTCTTTATTTTAGGGACAGGGCTGTTAGCTACAGCTTCTATTTTAGAAATTTCTGGCTTAACTTCTCCATTTCCAACACATAGCCCAAATATCTGGTTTCCTGCATGCCCAATGCACATTTGGTAGGATTAATAGTCAGACCTGCATTTTTGATAGCTTGGAAAACTGCTCATAAGTGTTCCAGGTGGCTTTTCCAGTCTGGACTGTACACCACAACATCATCCAGGTATGCAGCACAATAACCAGTGTGAGGGGATAAAATTACATCCATGTACCGCTGGAATATAGCTGGCGCACCATGTGAACAAATGGCATGGTGGTGAACTGATAGAATCCAACAGGAGTGGCAAATGTAGTTTTGTCTCTGGTTTCTTTAGCTAAAGAGATTTGCCAGTAACCCTTGGTGAGATTGAGGTACTAATATACTTTGCACTTCCCAGTCTGTCCACCAAATCATCTATTCTGGGCATAGGATAACTGTCAAATTCTGACACTTGATTAAGTTTCCTAAAAATCAAGGCAGATTCTAACACCCCCTTTTTTGTTTACAATTACCATTGGAGATGACCAAGCACTCCTCAACTCCTCTATGACACCCAGTTCTTTCATTTTTGCATTTCCTTAATCCGTCAGCTCTTAACCGCTCTGGTAATCTGTATGTCCTTTGTCTAATAGGCGAGCATTCCTTGGCACTATTACATGCTCGATCCCTTTGCTCAGCCTGGTACTGTGGTAAAGTACTGTTGAATGTCTTTAGCACATTACTTAATGTCTGCAGTTTGTTCTGAGGTTAAGGAAACATTCACCTTTACAGCATCAGCATTTAGAGTTTGTTCCAGTCTATCATAAGCTACATCAATATCTTCTTTACCAGTTTCTGATAAAACTAGCAAAGCAGCTTTTGGTGTTTTTTCAACCCATTTCTTGAGCAGGTTAGCATGGTATATCTTAGTAGGATTTTTCCTGTCAGGGTCTCAATCTCATGGTTAACGGTGCCAGTACGTCTAAGCACTTTATAAGGCCCTTGCCACTTCATTAACAGTTTGTTTACTGTTGTGGGTAACAGTAGCAAAACCTTTTCACCTGGTTCAAAAACTTTTTCTTTTACCCCACGGTCATAATATATCTTCTGCTGATTTTGGGCCTCTTCCTGATTACTATGGGCAATTTCAACATATTTTGTCAGCTTCTTTTCTTAGGGCACACATATAAGACGTTATAGATTGTTTCTGAGTGGCGTTATCTTCCCACGTTTCTTTTTATCACATCAGTGGCTCTCTTGGCTGCCAACCATGCAGCATTTCAGATGGTGAAAACCATGTTGTTGCCTGTGGCACTTCTCTATAAGCAAAAAGTAGAGTATGGCAAGTATTGGTCCCAATTTTTCCTTTCCTCTTTTCAAACCTTTTAACATGTGGTTTAGGGTTTGGTTAAAGCGCTCAACAAGACTGTCTGTCTGAGGGTGATGGGGAAGTTCTTATGGCAGTGATGCCTAGTAGTCTGTACAACTCCTTAAGTAATGCAGCACCAAAATTACTACCCTGATCAGTAATCATTTCTTTAGGTGTGCCCACTCTGCTGAAAATGTTTGCAAAAGCTGCTGCCACTTTGGGGCTGTAACAGTGCGCATTGGAACAGCCTCTGGGTATCGAGTAGCATAGTCACATACTACCAGGCTAAATCTATTACCCCTTTTACTTTTGTCTAAAGGACCAACCACATCCATTGCAGTTCTCTCAAAAGGCACATCTATCAAGGGTAGGGCACCAGGGGCACCTTGTCTTTCTAGTGACTGGGGCTACATTCTGACACTCAGCACAGGAATTACAATGGTAGCAACATCTTCATGAATTCCAGGCCAGTAAATCTGCACAGCAACTGGCAAGGGTGCAGTCCCTCCCTGAGTGACCAGCCATAGACTATCATGTGCTATCTGTGACAGCTCTGTTCTATACCTAAAAAATCTCCTAACCTTCGGAACCAGGCAGAGACTCAACCATTTCCCCTGCCACCCTCTTTCCATAGATGGGACACTCGGGGTCTGGCTGACCAGCACCTTAACTTCTCAGGACACATTGACTCAATCCACAAGAAACTGTACCCAAGCTTGGTGCCTTATATCGAAACAGGGACTGCATCCTTTGGAAACCTCAGAGGTTATCCTTCAGAAAATGATCCTCTTGATACTGGATTATGGTGATGTAGTATACAGCATCGCCCCAAATCCACCCTGGCAAGACTTGACCTCTATTCCACTCCTTCTGCCAGTTTGCCCTAGACTGCCCTCCCTCATGCACCACAGTGACCTCTACAAGGCTCTAGACCTGCCTTCACTCCAAGATTGGAGACAGCTCCACGGCGTGAGGCTAACTGCAAAATTCTGGGCACAGACCCTCCCCCACCTCGAATCTGCTCTCCAAGCTCAGCTCCCCTCAGTAACACTGACTCCTGGCTTCTACATGTCCCACATGGCTTTCTGGCCAAAGGGCAGGCCATCTTCAATTATCTCATGCCTAAGCTATGGAACTTCCTACCGCAGGCATTAGGCATACAGACAATTCACAGCAACGAAACCTACTCCTCAAGGCACTCCCCACACCTGCTCCTGCCGACAGTCCCACAGTGATACCATATATCCCACTTCTCACACTTGACACCCTAAGTGCCTTCCCAGGCCTCCAGCGTACCCCTGGTATAGTGAGCCTACACTCACCACATTGCCACTGTAATTCTTCCTGTTTCTAAAGATGAAACTATCAAGTTCATATAGACACTTATATGACATTGCCAAATTGCTGAACCCTAGACTTAATAGCTAGTTAACTACTACCGCACTCTGGGTACAGACTGCTTTCCCCATCACCGATGTTATTGTACATGTGTGTAATCTTGTTCCTCTATAATTCCTGTATCATTGTTGTAATGTACCGTAGTTACTATGAACTATTTGATACTGTATACATCCTCTCCCTCCACCCCAGGACGCATCTAGAATCGAGGCAGTACTATGCTCAGTATGCCTCCTGGTGAAACTCTTAAATAAATAAATAATCGTCTGTGGTATAACCAATTGTTCTGCCTGTTACTGTGTCTGAGGTTTAACCCAAACTCTGTACAGTAACCCATTACATTTTTAAACATCGGTCCACCCTGTTTTGGTTTCACCCCAGCTGCTTAAAATAACCCTGGAGAGAAACATCGTTAGCTTGTTGCGAAAAGAAAATCACAGTCAGTTATCAATTTAGTTTCAGCATTTTCATATGTTAACCCTTTATGTCCATTAATCATTTGTTGCCACAGTTTCTTCAGGCATCGTCTTTCTTTCCTGAATTTCTGGATCTTGAGCTGTGTTCAAACAAGTCGAATCAAAATCGCTGAAAAGAAAAGAGTCCCCACCATCTGAAATTGTTTTTGTCTGAGCTCTTGTCACCACTGCTGCTGAAACTGCAGGGTTCAGTTCCTCTGAGATTAACTCAGTAAATTCTGGAACGTCATTTCCAATAATCCCAGGTACAGGTAATTTAGGTACTATCCCCACTTTCATTTGTGCGACACACCCTTAATGGTCAGAGTCACTTGGGTGGTGGGATAGTATCGAGTGTCCCCATGGATGCAGATGACACCAGTAACTGGTCCTTTTGCAGAGTGTTTTCCTAGCACTTCAACATGCACTAGGGTCTGTCTGCTTCCCAATCAGAGTCCCTTTACAGTCTTATCCCCCACCTTCACATCTGTTAGTACTTGCCCCAATTTGCCAGGGACAAATCTGCTCCAGTGTCACTCTTCTTATGGCGATTTCTTGCAATATGACCTGGCTAATTATAGTTATAGCAAATAATGTCTTTGGGCACAGATTTGTTACCCCCTTCCAGAGTTCTTATCAGGCTTAGAGTTTAAATGGGAAAAGAGTGTCTTACCAGTGTTTGGCTGTTACCTCGCTCCTGTGGCATCTGTCTGGCCATTTGGCAGTCCTCGCCAAAGAAACAGCCTTTCCCTACTTTCTGGTCAGTGTTCCTTTACCCAAAGCTGCACATCTGTAGGTAGGATGTTGACGAATTGCTCCATTGCAAATGTGTTGATGATCTGTGGGACTATTATGCTGTCTGGTTGGAGCCATTTTATCAGGAGTTCTCTAGAGTCAGATGAAGGCTTCTCGATGACTGTCGACTGAGTTGTACTTCAAGAGTGAAATCTCTGCCTGTAGATCTCTCCTGAGATTTCATATCTTTTCAGGATTCGCTTTTCACCAGGTCATAGTTTTCTGACTGTGCAGTGTCCATATTGCTGTAGGCAAGTTGGGCTTCTCTGTCAGGTAGGGTACCAGTCTGACTATCCATTGCTGCTTTGGCCACTGGCAGGCTGTGGCAACTCTTTCAAAAATTGTCAGGTGTGCCTGATATCATCCAAAGGACACAACTTTGTAAGTTTAATCGCTTTTAAGTTGCTTGGGTTTTGTTGCTTATCTGGATCTGTGCCACATCCTCTGCCTTTGATAGCTAACAAAGCATCCAGCCATCGCAGCTCTGTACGCTGCATCTCTTCTCTCATCTGCTGCTCCTGTCATTGCATCTCTTCTCTCCTCTGTGCTTCTAAGCGTTCTCTGCTTCTCCATCTCTTTTTGTAGTATAGCCCACCATTTGAAAAAGTCCATCAGGCTTTCAGGTATTATCACTGCCTGTTTTTTCAATAACTTGTGCTGGCTGTACAATCTCAACTGGACTTCTGTCTCTGCTAGTTTGGCTGCCATTCTCCTGGCAACCACTCCTGGACTTGCTGCTGCAGAGCCATACCATTCTCTGTGCTTCCCTGGTACTAGGTCAGTACCCATGCACAAAACTCCTGGTTTAGAGTATGCATGGCGTGAAATCCTACTTTAGGCTGACACCATCTGTCATCGAGTCACAGGTGAGAAAGCATAGGACAAACCAGGAGCAGTTATAAATTCACAACAAGAATTTTATTATGAATACCAATAAAATAAAAAATTAAAATTGTTCAGAATAACTATTTACAAAGGCTGAATAAACAGAAGATCCATTTGAGTTTTCCTTCAATCTCTATATGTTCATCTTTTGCAAGCAATTGCAGCTCTCTTTTATAAGTCCTTGCTACCCCCCCTTCTTAACAAGCATCCTGTTTTTCTAAAATGTTCTTGTATATATCAGGTAGGTGTAGCTAGAATACAATGTCCCAGAACTGAGGACCCTTTTCCACAGCTTCTGCAAAGGCTTAAAATTGCATTTCAGGTTAACTCTTTGAGTTCCCAATAGCTTTTGCAATCATCTCAAACTGTAATTATATACATGTCAACAGTAACACTATATCATTGCTAAACAAAGGGATCCCAATGTCAGTTACATTTCACATAATGATT
Source organism: Neoceratodus forsteri (assembly GCA_016271365.2). Classification (NCBI taxonomy): domain Eukaryota; kingdom Metazoa; phylum Chordata; order Ceratodontiformes; family Ceratodontidae; genus Neoceratodus; species Neoceratodus forsteri. Next base: position 103,221,098 of record JADMNL010000031.1, on the reverse strand, counting down.
TACATATATTTTATACCATTAGATATGCAAGGAGAAAAGACAGAATAGCAAGGGAAGACTGAGAGACAGCGAGAGGCAGAGAATTGCGAGACTGTCGGGTGATCAAATCCTAGGTCTCACAGGAAAATTTGGTTGCACAACCACACAGACAAGAGACAGGAAAGGAATAGAACAGAACAGATCCTTGCATTCAAACTCTCCATAACAACTGGGATAGGGTCCTGTTCCACACTGTCACAAGAAGTTACCAGCTGGAGCTCCTGATGCTGTCCTCCACACTAGGCTGGTCAAGAAACTAAAGGTTTATGAAAGGGTAACAACATGGGTAGAAAGTTGCCTGAAGGACACACACAAAGATGGGGGTTACAAACAGGAATTCTCAGAGATTAAATAGGTGACAAGTGTAGTGCCACAGAGTTCGGTCTTTGGTAGAGTGAACAGCAAGGAGGGGACAGAACAACAAGACAGGGCTTGGAAGGGTTGAAAATGGTCCTGAATATCGGCAGTTGAAATTCAGCACCAAAAATGCAAGGCGATGCACATCGAGCAAAAACCTGAAATTGCAATACATGATGGGGAGGTGGCAGTGGAGACAACAGCTGAGGAAAGAGACCTAGGGGTGACTAATATTGTAAAGCCTCAAAGTGTAGGCCCAGTGTAAAAGGGCAGTGGTTGCTGTTGCAAAGTAAATCTTCACTGGCGAGGTTGGTGAAAGTTGTCAGGAATTTTGCATGGGGCTATGTGTAGTGAAGTTCTCGATTTTGTCCCTGGCTTTGCTTGGCAATGTTTAAAATACATTTTCTTTCATTTCAAACCAGCCCCCACCCACTGTGGAAAGATGACCAGCTCGTCTCTTTGCTATTTAATGAACTAAATCAGTGATGGTGCTCCCTTAAGTAGTATTAGCCAACTGACTGAAATTTGGTTCCCGATGAAGCAGCAGTGCACCTTGAAGCTCCAGAGTCAAGGCAGTATGCAGATCTAATAAAACTCAGTTTGTAGAGCTGGCCTGTCAGCACAGTGATAGCACTACTACCTGTGGCCTGTCAGCACAGTGATAGCAGTACTACCTGTGAATCCAATGGCCTGTCAGCACAGTGATAGCAGTACTACATGTGACCCCAGCGGCCTGTCAGCACAGAGACAGCACTACCTGCGATCCCAGCGGCCTGGGTTCAGCAACAAGAGAGGGTCACTGGAGGGCCAGCAGGGACAGGATGGTTGAGCACCCATAGATGCTCGCCTCCTCGAGAGAGGAAGAGATATTGGTCTCTGCCGCAGTACTGCCACCTGGATGACCACAAGGGGAAGTGCAGGCTGGAGCCAGTAACAGAGAAGGAACATTGTCACTGTGATGTCTAGGCATCAGATGCATCACTTCAACAATGTACAGGATGGGCAGAAAAAGTGAAAAAATCCCCCAACTGAGTAGGATGCCATCCCCACCCTGCCGTAGGTCCTGCACTGTCGACTGAGGCTCTCGCTCCTCCACCGACACTTCAGCTCTGTCTGGGGTGTGGAGTAGATGCTGGGCAGCCCTTCCCATGGGGGTCATACAGGGGAACAAGGAGTGAGTAAGTCCCAGAGATGGTGGGTGAGGGCTGGGCAGGGCAGGGCAGAGGATCGAAGAGTGCTGGTCAGGAGCACAGGGTTGAAAGTACACTAAATGCCAAACACAGCATCAGCAATCGGATGAGACACCTCAAATGTCTGGATGCCTCACTCATGAGAGCTCTGTTATGAACATATGAAATTTGTCAGCAGAAAAAGGCAATTTCGATCTATGAGTCTGCTGACTGTGCAGCTAGCTACCTTATTTTGCAGCTGCCGCCTCCTCTCACCCCTTCCCTTTATCCTCCCTCTCGCCCTGTGCCAGCCCCAAGCAGCCCACCATTCTACAGGCCACCACCTCTGCTGGTGCAGCAGTTCACCTGCCACCACCCTGTCTGTAAAAAGTGTCTCCCCAACTCCCTCCTGAACCTTCCCCCTCCAGTCTCATGTCATGGCCCGTGACCCTCCCCACCCTCACTATGAATAGTTGCTCTGTACCAGTCCTGTTTACCCCTCTCATGTACTTGAATGTCTCGATCATATCGCCTCTGTCCCTCCTCTCCTCCAGCGAGTACATGTTCAACTCTTTTAGCCTACTCTCACTACAGTAAGTCCCCAGCCCCTGGATCATCTTGGTCACTCTTTGCTGCACCCTCCAGTAATTTAATGTCCCTTGTCAGGTATGGGCACCAGAACTGCAAACAGTACTCGAGATGAGGTCTAACCAGTGCTCTATGCAGTGGCAGAATCACTTCCCCCTCCTCGATGTTATTCCCTTGCGATGCAACCCAACATTTTGTTTGGCCCTTGGTGCCATAGGTACACTGTGCCGAGTTGTTCACTGATCCTGTGATGACCACCCCAGATCCTTCTCCTCCTCAGTCTCTACCAGCTGCACCCTTCCCATTTGGTAGTTTCTCCTTGGATATTTTGCTCCAAAGTGCAGTACCTTACACTTTTGGCATTGAACCCCAACTGCCAAGTGTCTGACCAGGATTCCAGCTTATTCAGATCTTCCAGCAGACCTTGCCATCCCTTCATGTCATCCACCACTGCCCAACCTTGGTATCATTGGCAAACAGGCTGATCTTGCCCTGGTGCCCATGGATATATCTGCAATAAATATCCCAAATAACACTGGTCCTAGCACCGAGCCCTGTGGAACCCCTTCGTTACTTCCCTTGAGGATGAGAGTTCTCCTCCTCCATCACTGCTGCCTCCCCTGCAGCCAGCTTGTCACCCATCCCACCATTTTTGGTCCGCCCTGTGCCTTCAAGTTTTGTTCCAAGTCTCCCATGTGGCACAGGTCAAATGCCTTGCTGAAGTCCAGGTACAAGACATCCACCACATGGCCCTTGTCCATCTGCCTAGTTACCCAGTCATAGTACTCAACTAGGTTGGTTTGGCAGCATCTTCTCATGACAAATCCATGCTGTCTACTGTCCTGCAGCCCACTGGACTCCAGCAGGGACACCAGCCTTTCCTTCAGGGTGGTTTCCATTAGCTTTCCCATGATGGACATGAGGCTCACGGTCTATAGCACCCTGGTTCATCTTTGAGGGCCGCTCTTATGCAGGGGAACCACGTAAGCCAGTCTCCAGTCCCTGGGCACACATCCAGAATCTAATGAGGCATTGAACAGGCTTGCCAAGGGCTCTGCCAGGATCTCTGCTAGCTCCTTCAGTACCCTGGGGTGAACGCCATCTGGCCCTGGTGCCTTGTCCACCCTCAGCACTCCAAGCCCTCCAGCACTCTGCTTTCTGTGATCACCCCATCTTTACTCCCTCCCCAGCCTTTACTGCCCCCGGTGCACTCCCCTTTCTCTTTTGTAACTACCGAGTAGAAGTAGTCATTGAGTGCTTCTGCCTTTTCTCCCCCTTCTCTACCCATCATCCCTCCTTCTTAATCTTTACAATCTGATCTTTACAGCTCCTTTTCTCCCTGATGTACCCGAAGAGTCCTTTTCCCTCCTTTATCCCTTGCACTAGCCTGAGCTATTTGGTGGCTTTTGCTATTCTCACTACCCTTGTCACCTCCTTGCCTCCTGCTGGTACCCTCCCCGATTTCCTATATCTCCTAAAGGCCAACCTTTTCTCCTAACCTTTTCCATAACCTCCCTGCTCATCCAGCTTGGCCTTTTACTCTGAGTCCCGCTACAGGAATTGGTAGCCTCTAGTATCCCCCCTTACGACCTCCCATCTCTGGTCTGTGTCCATACTAGGCTGGATCCTCCCCAGGTACCTCCTCACTATCTCCCCATCTTTTCATAATCCACCCGCCTGAAATCCAGCACCTTCATGTTGGATGCCACCCCTCTTGCCCATACTCAACCTGAATCATGCTGCGTGATGATCACTCCCTGCTAATGGTTCATCCACCCTGATATCCCTCACAGATGCCCCATTTGTGAACACCAGATCGAGGATGTTCCCACCCTTTGTTGGTTCTCAGAGCCCACCTGTGTCAGGATGCTTTCCTGAATGGCATCCAGCAGTACTTGTTCCCTTTATTGCTGGTGGCTGGGGTTCCCCAGTCAACCCCTGGCAGGTTGAAGTCTCCTACAACCACCACATTCCCCTTCCTGCATGCCCTACTAATCTGTCTCGCAAGTTTCCTGTCCAGCTGTTCTGTCTGGGATGGTGGTCTGTGCACCACTCCCATCTGGAGACTCCTTTTCCTGGAGTCCTGGATTAGCAGCCATAAAGACTCTGTTTCTCCCTCCTCCACCCCAATGCACTTTAGCCCTCCCTCACATATACTGCCTCCCCCCTCTCCTGTCATCCCTATCCCTGTGGAATACTCGGTACCCTGGGACCGCCAGGTCCCAGTCATGGTATTGGGTGGCCCATGTTTCCATGATGGCTGCCATGTCCACCTCTCCCTCCACCATGAGGGGCCTGTAGGTCATTCACTTTATCCCCCAGGCTCCTAGCATTCATGGTGACCACCTTACATCCCTTTTCCTTCCCTCCTCCTCTCTCTGCCTTCTACTTCTAGCATCCCTTCTATAGCTACTACCTAGTTCATTTTCCTTTTTTGGGAAGGTAAGCTTGCGCTGCTTCCCATCTCATGGCCACTATATGCACTCTCTCACCTGCTACCCCCTCTCCTAGTTTAAATGCACAGTTACCTTAATATACTCCCCAAGTTTCCATTTTAGCACCCTCTTACCCACATCATTTAGGTGAAGTCTATCCTTAGCGTATAGACTGCTGTCCTCCCAGGTCTGTCCCACCCTCCCACTAACCCGTACCCTTGGTGTGACACCATTTGCCTAACCATTCATTAAATTCCTTGATCCTTTGTTTCCTAGCTGTGCTCACCTTGGGCACTAGTAGTACCTCAGAAAACGTTACTGATCTACCCTCCCCTCACATAAAGTTCCTAGCTCCACAAACCTCTTTTGACCAACTCTAATGTACTATCTGCCAGGTCATTTGTCCCCAGATGTAGAATTAAATGAGGCCTCTCCCTTTCCTTCTAGCATATTTGAAGACTGATTTTCCCACCTTTCAGCTATCATCCCTGGCATGGCCTCCACCCATATACAACTATGCCTGTTCCCTTGCTACCCCACCTGACACCCTTAGTATTGAATCTCCTGGTACTAGTATTCCCCCATATTTCCATCTGCCTGCTTCCTTCCTCTGCTCCTCCGGCTGTCAGACTCCTTCTCCACTATCACACAATTCCCCCATCTGTTCCTGTTGCCATTCCTCTCCTGCCTGACTCTTCCTCCTGCACATATTCCCCCATCTGTCCCTGTTCCTCTCCTGCCCGACTCCTCCTCCAGCACACAATTCCCTCAACTGTTTGGAGGCCTCCTCTCACCATCAAAGTGCCAGGGCATTTTAGGGCATCCTCTCAGATTGCAGACACTGTATTTGGTATTTATACAATAAATGTATAATTATACAACATTCTGGCATGTGCAGCTCCTCTTTGGATCTCCTGATGTAGCCAGGGTTGGCCATCCCATGGAACCTGCACCCCTGTCTTGTTGACATGTGAATACACATTTTGGGTGAATGCCTCTAGAAAGAAACTAAATTAAAGAAAATTCAGTTTGCAGTTTGCAATACTATTTGGTATGTGCACTTCATTTATCTTTGTCTGGGTGTTTGAAGGTCTTGCAGCAGCACCACTTCAGGTTAGCGCACAGAACCCACAATTGCTTAGAGCAGCAGAGAAGCAGGAGGTAATCCTTCCCTTCTGTAGATCCTTGGTTCACCTCCATCTGGAGTACTGTGGGAAGTGATTTTTCCCCTGTATAGATCCCCGGTTCAACCCCACCTAGAGTACTGTGGGAAATACTTCCCTGTATAGATCCCCAGTCCACCCCACCTCGAGTACTGTGGGAGTTGATCTTTCTCCTGTATAGATCCCTGGTTCACCCCTACCTGGACTACTGTGGGAGGTGATCCTTCCCTGTATAGATCTCTGGTTTCCCTAGCTTGAGTACTGTGGAGGTGATCCTTCCCTATAGAGATCCCTGGTTCCTCCTACCTGGAGTAATGTGGTAGGTGATCCTTCCCTGTATAGATCCCTGGTTCCCCCCTACCTCCAGAGTACTGTGGAGGTGATCCTTCCCCTGTATAGCTCCCGGTTCACTCCCAGCTGTGTACTGTGGGAGGTGATCCATTCCCTGTATAGGTGCCTGGTTCAACACACCTGGGAGTACTGTGGGAGGTGATCCTTCCCTGTATTGATCCCAGTTCACCCCCACCTGGAGTACTGTGGGCGGTGATCCTTCCCTGTATAGATCCCTGGTTCCCCTACCTCAAGTACTGTGGGAGGTGATCCTTCTCCTGTAGCTCCCGGTTCACTCCCAGCTGTACTGTGGGAGGTGATGCATTCCTGTATAGGTGCCTGGTTCACCCACACCTGGAGTACTGTGGGAGGTGATCCTTCCCTGTATTGATCCCTGGTTCTCCCCTGCCTGGAATACTGTGGGAGGTGATCCATTCCTGTATAGTTGCCTGGTTGGCCCCCACCTGGGGTACTGTGGGAGGTGATCCTTCCCTGTATAGATACCCGGTTCCTCCCAGCTGTACTGTGGGAGGTGATCCATTCCCTGTATAGGTGCCTGGTTCATCCCCATCTGGAGTACTGTGAGAGGTGATCCTTCCTATATAGATCCCTGGTCCACCTCAACCTGGAGTACTGTGGGAGTGATCCTTCTCCTGTATAGATCCCTGGTTCACTCCAGCTGCACTGTGGGAGGTGATCCATTCCTGTATAGGTGCCTGGTTCACCACACCTGGAGTACTGTGGGAGGTGATTCTTCCCTGTATAGGTCCCGGTTCATCCCCACCTGGATTGCTGTGGGAAGTGATCTTTCCCTATAGGTCCCCAGTTCACCCCACCTGGAGTACTGTGGGAGGTGATCCTTCCTGTATAGATCCCTGGGTCACCCCACCTGGGGTACTGCAGGAGGTGATCCTTCCCTGTATGGATCTCCCAGATCACCCCCACCTCGAGTACTTTGGGAGGTGATCCTTCCCTTGTATAGATCCTTGTTCGCCTGTACCTGCTGTACAGGTTCTGGAGCCCACACCTTTGGAACGACCAGACGGGATAGAGGCACTGCAGTAGAAAGCAACCAACTCATTTTAGCCCAGGGCTAAGACAGAAAACACACAAGGAATGGCTGAATGATCTCAAAACGTATAAACTGGAACATGGAGGGAGAAAGGGCATGATAGAGCAGGGGATTCACTAAGAGACCAGGACAGGCATGCCATCGGATGCCCATTTGTGTCCTCCAAGCTGCCCCTGTGCAAGTGCACACCAAGCTGACAGAGCCATAGACAGGTGCCCTGCAGAGGTATGGGTTAGTCCATGCCGCCTGCATGCCTGTCTGTGGGTGTGGAACTCTGTGGCCAGGGGCATGCACCTCTCCCACGTACTCTAAACCACTTCATGCATAGGCCCCAGTATGCATTTTCAAGGTTCTAAGGCATAGCAATCATTTGACAGAAAGTCTCTACACATGATCTAGTTTCCTATCCCCACTGTTACACAACAGATGAGATCTCAAATACTTTAAACAATATGTGAACATTTATGACCAAAAATGTCATGAAATAGCCATCTGCAGCATAACCATGGACTAGAGTCGATAATATTTAACACCAATAAGTTGTCCCTGAGCATAGCACTCCTGAAGAAAGTTCACAATGACCGTTCAAAAGTCCATGTTGTTGATGATATTGCCCAGTAATCAAGTAAAACGTTCTCCACTGAACTCCTGCTGCACCTGCTTAAGTTGATTAATAAAATGTAGTAATAGAAACCAAAACATTTATTAAACTGTTCATCAGTTCTCCATAAAGATTGGCAAACTTATGGTAATAAACCTGGTAGCAGTCTTTGTACAAACCAAGCCTAGGTAAAGTATTTACACTGCAGTTTAAACAGAATAGTTAGTGAAAATTGTGAGCCAGTCTGAAACTTCATTCGTCTCCTAATACAGGGTTTACATGTATGGAATAAATTGCTACGGTGAAGTGCAAACCGATGCACAAGGACAATCCACTGCAGCTAGCTGAAGGGAAGTTCAGGAGGGACCTCAGGAAGTCCTTTTCACAGAAAGAGTGGTGGACAGGTGGAACAGCCTACTGAGTGAGGTGGTATGTACTAAAACAGTGGGGGATTTAGACTAGCATGGGAAAGGTACAGGGACCTGACTAACATGGGACAGGCACAGGGACCTGACTAGCATGGGACATTCACAGGGGCCTGACTAGCATGAGACAGGTACAGGGGCCTGACTAGCATGGGACAGGTACAGGGGCCTGACTAGCATGGGACAGGTACAAGGGCTTGATTAGCATGGAACAGGTACAGGGGCCTGACTAGCATGGGACAGGTACAAGAGCCTGACTAGCATGGGACAGGTACAGGAGCCTGATGGGACATTCACAGGGGCCTGACTAGCATGTGATGAGTGCGTGGGCCTGACTAGCATGGGACAGGTACAAGAGCATGACTAGCATGTGACAGATACAGGGGCCTGACTAGCATGGGACAGATACAGGGGCCTGACTAGCATGGGACAGGTACAAGAGCCTGACTAGCATGGGACAGGTACAGGAGCCTGACCAGCACGGGACATTACAGGGGCCTGACTAGCATGAGACAGACTCAGGGGCCTGACTATCATGGGACAGGCACAGGGTCTGACTAGAATGGGACAGGCTCAGGGGCCTGACTATCATGGGACAGGCACAGGGGTCTGACTATCATGGGACAGGCACAGGGTCTGACTAGCATGGGACAGACACAGGGGCTTGACTAGCATGGGACAGGCTCAGGGCCTGACTATCATGGGACAGGCTAGGGCCTGACTATCATGGAACAGGCACAGATGCTGATTAGCATGGGACAGGCACAGGGCCTGACTAGCATGGGACAGACACAGGGGCCTGACTAGCATGGGACAGGTACAGGGACCTGACTAGCATGGGACATTCACAGGGGCCTGACTAGCATGAGACAGGTACAGGGCCTGACTAGCATGGGACAGGTACAGGGGCCTGACTAGCATGGGACAGGTACAAGGGCTTGATTAGCATGGAACAGGTACAGGGCCCTGACTAGCATGGGACAGGTACAAGAGCCTGACTAGCATGGGACAGGTACAGGAGCCTGATGGGACATTCACAGGGCCTGACTAGCATGTGATAGGTCGTGGGCCTGACTAGCATGGGACAGGTACAAGAGCATGACTAGCATGTGACAGATACAGGGCCTGACTAGCATGGGACAGATACAGGGGCCTGACTAGCATGGGACAGGTACAAGAGCCTGACTAGCATGGGACAGGTACAGGAGCCTGACCAGCACGGAACATTCACAGGGGCCTGACTAGCATGAGACAGACTCAGGGGCCTGACTATCATGGGACAGGCACAGGGGTCTGACTAGAATGGGACAGGCTCAGGGGCCTGACTATCATGGGACAGGCACAGGGGTCTGACTATCATGGGACAGGCACAGGGGTCTGACTAGCATGGGACAGGCTCAGGGCCTGACTATCATGGGACAGGCTCAGGGCTTGACTATCATGGAACAGGCACAGATGCTGATTAGCATGGGACAGGCACAGGGGCCTGACTAGCATGGGACAGACACAGGGGCCTGACTAGCATGGGATAGACACAGGGGCTTGACTAGCATGGGACAGGTACAGGGCCTGACTACCATGGGACAGGCACAGGGACCTGACTAGCATGGGACAGGCACAAGGCTTACTAGAATGGAACAGGCACAGGGATCTGGCTAGCATGGGACAGACACAGATGCTGATTAGAATGGGACAGGTACAGATGCCCACCTAGCATGGGATAGGCACTGGGGCCTGACTAGCACTGGAGAGGCACAAGGGCCTTACTAATATTTGTGTGAGTAATATTTGTGTGTGTGTGCGCATGTGTGTGTGCTTGTATGTGTGGGTGGAGTGGAGTGGAGTGGGCTGTGGTATGTGCATGTGTTGTGTGGTGGTGTGTGTGTGTGCATGCGTGCAGCGTGGCGTGTGATGTGGTGGTGGTGTGTGTGTGTGTAGTGTGAATGGTGCATGCTGTGTGCAGTGTCTGGCGTGGTGTGTGAGTGGTCTGAGTGTGTATAGGTGTAACCCCCTACAAATGGGGGTTCCGAAAAGTCTTCCTTAATCTTGCCTAAATGCTCACTGCCAGGCTGGTGTCCTGCATTTTAGCAGTTTAAGCGTTATTGCCAGAGAGTGCCTGTATAGCCTCTGTGTACTGTCTCTTTAAGAGCTGCCTAGATTGCAATTATAATTAATCTGGGAGGGGTTGAGTGTTTCTATGCTAGAGTCCCGCGGGCTGCCAGATAGTCACTCCGTTTCTGCCATCACTATTAGCGCAGAGGGAGCTCTGTTTAGAAGATGTACTTGTTCCTGATCATTTATTAGAATAGTAATAATTTTGCAGTTTGTCTAACCTGCCTCCTTTGCAGCATGGACAGTTCTGTTCATCTCCACCATCTTGGTCCTGGACTGCTGAAATGGGCCAATCAGTACCTTTGGGATCTCTAAAATAGAGCCTGTCCCCAGGGGCTTTGTGGAGCAAAATTCTCTAGGAACTGTAGTTTTGGGCTTTTGGCACCTAAATGAACCTGGAGGGGAGCCCTTGTTGTGACTGACAGACAGATCTGCCAACCAAACCTTTTGGATCCTGGGGAAAGTCCCAGACCGCTTGCAGTTTCAGTCAGATCTGAGTTGGGAAGTGAAGGAGTAACAGCTCGAGATAATCGAGCAACAATCCTATGTGGATTCATGCGGGAGAACTGTTAAAGGGCTGAGTTTTGGCATGCATGTCTGCCTGCTGTCCCTGAGAGGGTAAATAGAGTTGATTCGGACTGAATCCAAGTTGTGAGAACAATTTAAGCCACTGGACTGTGACCAGGCTTTAACCTAAAGAAGACCGAAGATTTGCTGAAAGCGATCGGCCTGTCAGGATTTCCAGCCACCTCTGAACTCCCAGTTTGTGCAGAGACTCTGTATTTGCAACGGATAGCAATCTGCCTGGTACAGTAGAATTCCTTACATGTAAATGTGCTGTGTGTTGTTAGTGGGTTATGATTTGGTTCCCCACTGTGTGCTGAACTATGTTCTGCTTGCTGGAGGCTGCATCCAGCTCCCATGGACTGAATCCGTAATCACCATTTGGCCTGGGCCTTGCCACACTGGCCCAGCCAGAATACCCGCTACACAGAGAAAGTCATCGACGAGGAGGCCTGCCTGGGGATCAGCCCCTGCTCAATGCCTTGAACAGGAATGATGCCTTGGTGATTCGTGTGGCCCGCTTCTCCAGGCACTCCAGCTCAACAACCTGCAGTCTCGATTTCATCCTGCCTGTGTCCTGTATTGAGTGTCGTGAGTACATATCAGGGTAGCTCCCTGCAACAACAGCTAAATCTAAAGTGTTGTCATCTGATTGTCTTGTTGCCTTTTCTTTCACGAACTGAGCCCTCCGGCTCTGGATTACAAATAGTGTGTGTTGTGCATGTTGCTTTCTTCCGCCATGGGGCCCCAACCAGCTGCGATGCCGACCTACCCTGCAGCGTTCCTGGCTGGCCCACCGTCTTCCTACCTGGGTACCTAGAGTGTGTGACTGTGTAGGCACTCTTAAGTGCATGCATAACTGCCTGATTGATATAGCCTTTAAGCAAATCAACCTGATTATGCCCCTCCCTTGTTCAAGTCCCTGAATAAATCAGATCTAACACTTTTGCATTTAACCTGACTGTGGTTCCAGTTTGTGCCAAAAGTACTGTACTGTTGCTATTTGCTGTGCATAACCTTATTTTACAGGGGTCCCCAGGGCTGAGCTAGAGAAACCAGCACTGGTGGTAAGTGCAAACAGTGTGGGTAATTGTATGGTGAATAAGGGTAATTGTGAAAGTGATTACTGTGTATTGTTCAGGCCACTAAAAGGGAAAGAGAGGGTTACAGTGTCCCGGATGGCTGTGCCCAGGTTAGCGTGACCACTAACAACCCTGACCTCCGGGTGAAGGCACCCATTTCAGTACCCAGGCCCCTTAACCTGCTACTAGCCAAGCAAGCAGGGTAGTAGCCTTGGGATAGTGCCACCTAGAGGTTACATATGTGTGTGTGTGTGTGTGTGTGTGTGTGTGTGTATCTGTCTGTGTGTCTCTGTGCACCCCATGTGCAGCCTTTCCCATTCCAGGACCAAAGTGTCCCTGCATGATGCACCCAGCCTCAAGTTAACCACAGCATTGCAATCTGGGATCACGGCACACAGATCCACTTTCCCAAGGCACAGCACAACACACAGCTGGATTCCAGGGATCATTGCATGCAGACCCAGTCTCCCAGGTAGCAGCGCAACACACAGCTGGATTCTCGGGGATTACTGCACACAGCTCCAGTCTCCCAGGGCACAGCACAACACACAGCTGGATTCTGGGGATCATGGCACGCAGACCAGTCTCCCAGGCAGCAGCGCAGTACAGCTGGATTCCAGGGATCATTGCATGCAGACCCAGTCAGTCTCCCAGGAAGCAGCATAACAAGCAGCTGGATTCGGTGACTATTGCACACAGACCCAGTCTCCCACATAGCAGCGCAACACATAGCTGGATTCTAGGTATTGTCACCTGCAAACTCACTCTCCCAGGTTACAGCACAACATACAGCTGGATTCTGCAATTGCACACAAACTCACCACCCCTCCCCAAATGACAGTGCAACACGCAGTTGGAGTCTGTGATTGCACACAAACTCAGGACCTGCCCTCATCTAATTCATCTTAAGTAACACTGAGAAATTCTCTGGTAAACTGGGGCAGGTGAATAAAATACCCTTCAACAAAGATTAGAAAAGCTTTGGCAATTGAAGAAATTCAGGATTACCAGCAGATACTGTGAAACATGAATGTCACCAGTTCAGCTCATGTAAAGCAGCTCTGAAATGAAAGTGTCGAGGTTCATTAAATGGTGTGAAATAGCCAGCCTACCTGTGACAACATGGCAGGGCTGTGGGGAAGCACACAAGATAGCGCAGGGTGCAGATTATGCTGGGGGAATAAGAGGCTGAAGAGAGTTGCAAAGAACAGGCAAAACTCAGCACAAAGCTGCAGTCAGACTGGGGAGCTGTCATTCTTGTCAGAACAGAAGCAAATTCTCTGGGTCATAGACCTGCAGGCAGCACAGCCTGCAAAGAGTTTTATTAATATTGATCGTTTCAATAGTCCGAAAAGCTCTTATCTCTGAGTGCTACAAGACCATCTGAGAGCAGGGTGTCTACTTATTACAATTCATCGTGCTGCAAATCAAATGAAAAGCACTCACCCGCGATGGGGGAGGGAAGCTATTGCATCGAATGGTAGTCTGTTTTAACACCAAGGAGACTCTGTTCCTAAGTTTAAAGGACATGTGTTTCCAAGACTTTATCCAGCACATCTGTGACGGCCAGGGCACCTCAGTGAGTGCAGAGATGGCAGTCACCTAGGCTGAACTCAACTGTTTTAAACAATAAGGCACAACCAGGGGTTGTGTTAGAGTACATACAGCCCTGGGGCACCGAACAGCATAAGGCAAACCAGTTGTTTAATCTCAGTCTGTCATTGCCGATGGTGGTCTAGTCATAGCGCAGCACCTTCTGATATGTTTATATATCAGAGGTAGTTTATAAATAACTGGTTCACTCAGTTCAGTGATGCTGGGAGTGGTGGGACGTGCTACATAAGAAGCACAAATATCCAGTCAAGGTTGCCTCAAAAGGCGACGGACCGGCAACACATTGCTGCCGCGCTTTTTCTGTGAACTAAGTCTTTTTCTGTATATATTCTATTCTTTTTTCCATCAGTACTTCCTCCTGAGCCCCTCGGAACAGTGGCTCTTCCCGCACCCACTTAATCGACATGGTGGACTTATAGGTTAACCACCCTTGATGGTGACCAGCTACCTGGGCTCAGGCGGACCTGTGGAGGAACTGAGTGGACAGGGGCATTTTTCTTCATTGTCGCCCATGGGATAGTGGCATGCAATGAACTGTAGTGACTTCTAACATCCCCACACACATTCTACTGATCCCACTGACGCTGTCACCTGGCCTCCGTCAGGTGGCAGTCAAGGAGCAGAACATAGGCTCCCCTCGAGGGTGGACAGTTGTCCTCCAGTATTCAATCCTCCTCACCCAGCTGACCCCCAGTGACCTGAGTCCTTTCTTGAACCCAGGTCACCAGAGTGATGGCGGTAACATGCCAGCACCTTAACCTTGTCTACTGTCCTACCTTTATGTCACCACTCAGTGACATTTGTCATTAAAGGTCCCCAGACATTGTCGGCATTAGCATGTGTGCTACTGAGTGAAACCCTGGGTTCAACTCCCAACTAGGGGCCCATACACAGTCACTATTAGCATGTGCTTGTGAGGGAGAGACCGAGTTCAACTTTCATCCAGGGGCCCAGACACAGTTGCCATTATCATGTGTCACTGAGTGAGAGACACAGGTTTAACTTCAACCAGGTGCCCGTACACAGTCACCATTTGCATATGCTAGTGAGCGAGACATGGGTTCAACTCCCAACCAGGGCGAGAGCCAAGTTCAATTCACAACCAGGGGCCTCAGACATAGTCACTATTAGCATGTGTTACCGATCGAGACCTGGGTTCAACTCCCAACCAGGGACCTCATACACAGTCACTGTTTGCATGAGCAACAGAACAAGAGACCCAGGTTCACCTCGAAACCAGGGGCCAAGACAGACGCTATTTGTGCTGCAGGTTGTGGTCCTTTCTAACATGAACACCACACAAAGTTCCTGGGTGAGCTTCCCTCATGCTAGTGCACAGGTCAGTGCCCCAGCACAGGGAAAGGGGTGCAGGAAGTCCTTGCTAATTAGGGTACCAGTATGCACAGAAGATCAGGCCTGAGGACAATGGGCACCAGTACGCATGATAGAGGTGCACGAGGAGAACAGGAAGTAACTGAAGGTAAGAGCTGGAGGTCTCTGCCTGGTATCTGTCATCCAATTTGCTATCCATCTTCTATACACTCTGTGGACTCCGTATCATGCTACTTTCTCCATGTGTTTCTCATGCGGTAAAGTGTCAAAGGCCTTGCTGAAGACCAGACAGAGAGCATCTATGGCCCAGTCCCTATCCACTTCCTTAACACTTCAAAGAAGGCTCCTTAACACTTCAAAGAAGGCAAGCAAGTTGATTTTGCAAGATCTGTCTTTTGTGAAGCCATGCTATGTGCTGAAAAACATTTATAATTCCTTCCTGGTGCTGAACCTCCACATGTTTTATGATTGACTCAAACACTTACCCAAACACTGAGGTAAGGCACACAGATCTGTGAGTTACCTGCTTTTTCACGGATTCTCCCCAGCCTCTGGAAATACTATGACGTTTCCATGAATTTTTCTAAGCAAACTTTTATGGAGTATATGCACCATTCTACATGGAGCTATATCACTTGAGTTGGAGGCTAAAGAAGGACAGTTTGGTTTTGGTTTAGCAGTAGATGGGCGCAATCTGAACAGGGAGCACAGAGGAGTTGTAGTTCTCTGTCATGCGGCAATAATTGAGAAAGTAAGCAGTTCCTCTTTTGCACAGCTGTGTATCTGCACTCGTCTGTTTGGCTTAATCTAACTAAATGACTTTAACGGGGAGGTGAGGGTCTTCCTTTTGCTGGTTGCCTAGTATATAAATGTCTGTCAGGAGTGTACACAAAACTGCTTGAATATCAATAAAGAATTCAGTATGAAAATTGTTTTCATTCTAAACTTGCTGAAAACATGAACTGGAGCACACACACTAAGATTGTCCAGATATGCAGCAATGGCACATATCCAGGTTCAGACCCTCCACATCCACTCATGTCCACACCAGTGGTGGCATTCACTTCCCTGGGCCTATTGTCTGTACTGCGGATGGGCGGGGAAGTGTCGAAAGTGGATCGGGATGGACACCAGGCATCCAGTCAGATACTCATACTGATGGTGGAGTGGATCCCACACTCTGCATGGAGCAGGGAATTTGGGATATGGCAATACTCAGCTGTCCTGCTGCTGCAGGGTAGTGGTATCGCCCGCTGTGCTGATGACTCGGGTTGGGAATGAGTCAGGGCCATTGGAGGGCGGCCGGGGAGGAGGACTGAACCTCCCAATGGATGCTCTCCTCTTCCAAAGAAGGGGACTTGCAGGTCCGCTGCTTTCCTGCCACCTGGGCGACCACAGATGATGGTGCAATGAAAACATTGAGGGATGTTGGAGCAAGCGCTGCTGTCAGTTGGGTGCATCAGGCATGCCAGAACCCAGGGCGTAAGCATGATTCAGGGGAGGAGGGCGTTAAGCAAAATGGTGCAGGATTAGGCAGATGAAATCCCTGCCTGCCTACCAACCATGTTTAATGATCTAGTGTCAGTGGCTCAGCAGGTAGCACACTCGCCTCTGAGGCAGGGAGATCAGCAGGCTGTGGTTCTATCCCACACCAGGCACTTTGGTTAATATCTCAATACTGACACTGTAGTGCAGCATGGAGGTGCTGCACTCCTGAGGTGCTGTCTTTTCGGATGAGACGTTAAACTGAGGTCCCATCTGCCTGTTCTGGTGGTAGTAGTTCAGGTGGATGTTAAAGATCCCATGGCACTTCTCAGAAGAGCAGGGCAATTTCCCGTGTAATAGCCAAATTTCCTCCATTCACAAAAATACCACCAACAGCTTCATCTGGTTCAAGGCCAGTTGGCATTCATCTGTATCCCCCTCTCCTGGGTGCGTTACCTGAATATAGGCAGGATTTGTCTCTCGTCACTTACCCGGTCAACAAAAATAAATAAATGGTGCAACTGCCACCACCATCCAGGAAGTACCCCAAGCCTTCACCTCTGCTGTGGTGGCCAGATGAAATGGGAAGAAATGCTAAAGTGGCTAAAGGTGTACCCAGCCATGGGGAGTAAGCCAGGAGGCAGCACAGTAGTGACACGAGTGGGCTGTGTGGCCCTGGATAGGTTGCGCTGAGGCCTCAGCGAGTGGAAACAGAGCAGTGGCAATGGTGGTGGAAGGAGGATCCAGCCCGTGACTGGAAGAAAACATGTTAAAAAAAAAATATGGCAATCCTTCAAGGACTATAGGGTGAATTTTTCTACCCTAGTGAATGTTAGGGTCTGTGCAACAATCTGTCCTCTTTCTCTATGTTCTCTTATTCTGCATTTAAATTTAGTGCAGTAGTATATTTTGGTCTAATACTTTGGGGATGGATGATCAAGAAAATTAAGGACTGTTTTCTTTTTCCTAAGCTGTATAGTTCAATCCTTTGCTATCTAAATCTGTTCTTCAGGTATTTCTAGTATAACTCTTGCAGGAGTTTGAAGGTCCCTGCTACAAATGTCCTAGTAGAGGATTGAATAGTGAGATGCAACCGGCTGGTTGTTGTAAAGGAAGGGGACTGTGTATCCCATGGAATGCTCTCCTGCTCCATGGTGGGAGGGTCGTGATCCCATGGAACACTCAGTGGGAGGGTCATGTGTCACACAGAATGCCCTCCTCCACAGTGGGTGGGGACCTGCAGCTACTGCACTACCCCTACCTAGTGACCACCAGTGGCACTGCAGCTGGAGCTGAAGCAGGGAGGGAGGGAGGAAGTTGATGGCTCAAGGCACGCATGGCATGCTCCATGCGTGCGCAGGTGTCACCGAGTCATTGAGCCGATGTCCTGCAGGTGTGGAAAAATTGGATAAATCCCAAAGTACCTCTGCAGAATGCTGGGGCCCTTCTGGACCCATGAAGCTGACCGCGTCCCACTAACCAGGGCTATGCATCCCAGCAGGGGAGGCACAGCCACCAATGACCCCACTATAGAGGGGCAAGTCAGGAGAGTCCTATGAATTCCCAACAGTGACTTGCTAGGCATACAATAGCCCAACTCCAACTTTCACTTACCCAACAGTAGAAATTTCCCGTGGTGGAGTGATTATATTTATGTATGAGGGTGTGGGGACAAAGCCCCCAAACATGAAATCACCTCGCGCTGGCCAGTTTCTACTGTCGGGCAAGTGAATGTTGGGCAAATGGAATCGGGCTATTGTAACGACAGGTGAGTGACTGCCAGGATTTTGTAGTAGATCTATAAGTCAATGGTACTAGGTGGTGGGGGTAAGAGACAGGGAAGGTGGGATGGGACTGGATGGTGGCCCTGGCTGTGGTGGGGCTACCTCAGGGTAGCAGCAAAAAGAAGGAACTCTCAGGGCTGGAGGCAACATGTTGGGGGTTGATCTATTGGGGAAAAAGCTTGGAGAAATGTTTGCAGAGGGTGCCCAAATGTTACTGCTGCTCCTCCATCGCATAATGCTGCTGGCCTCCACACAGACGTTTCTGTTTTATCGAGAAGGAAAGCTTCTTGTGCTCACCTTGCAGAATCCTGCTATCTCAACCACACCTTCCCACAATCCAGTTTTTCCTTCTAGATGGGACTGGGATGGGGTGATGCTCTAACCCCAAAAGGAATTCATTCAGATGCTGCGATGCAGTGTTCCCCAACAATGTATGTACAGTGCCTAAAAATAACATGTCCTAAGTCTCAACTGTGCCTTTACATTTAATAGTAACTCATTTGAAAAAGCTATTTAAAATTCCATTTGTTTGTAAGCAAGCAAGTAAAAGCCACTTGTAGAGTCTTTTCAGTCATAACAGGAGACTATTTTTATCTTGTTTTATTCTAAGGTGGGGAGGGGAGTACTGCCTCTCTCTGTCTCCTTTCTGTGAAGATCGATTGAATTCCAGCTCCCAGACAGGCCCAGTGTGCCAGCAGTAAACAGAAAATAAAATTAAAACCATGAAAAAAAAGAACGGAGTATCTGCCATAATAACAGCATCTTTCAAAAGATCCCTATTAATGGTTCCTAAACACAGACTATTAATAAGAGCATCTGTGCAACACAATAAACTCTGCGATGGTTGCTTTAATGGTTTCACAGTATTTTCACTCCTGAAAAGAGAGAGAGAGATTAAGTGAGAGATTCTGTTCAAAATGTTACGGTCTTCATAGCTGTTATTCTTTAAAATGTAAATCAGTGCCAGGGCAAGGAATCCTGAGACCGATGGGGTTGGTCCTCTTCCCAGTACAGTGGCTGCTAACTAAAATGATTTCATTTTGTATTTCACCTGGAAGAAGCCTGACTGAAGTGCACAGTTATATGGTTGAGTGTATTTATTTTTGTGTGTGTGTTCCACGTGTATCTATGTGCTTGTATGTGAATTTGTGTACTTCTCCGGGTGCAGCAGTGTACCTAGGAAAATATAATTTGTACCCTGAAACCCTTTTGGCACCCCAGCAGCATGTATGTATTGTCCTGTCCCTGGTACATACCATGTTTCACTTTGGAACATGCATTATAAGAGCAGGGTCAGTGGCTCAGCAGGTTGCAGACTCACCTCTGAAGCCGGAAGATCAAAAGGTTGTGGGTTCTAGCCTCACACCAGGAACTTGGGTAAACCCAATACTGACACTGTAGTGCAGCTTGAAGGGGTGTTGCACCCCAGAGGTGGTGTCTTTTGGATGAGGTGTTATACCAATTTAACCCCTAGGTGGCACAATCCCACAGGCTACTACCCTGCCTGCTTGGCTAGTGGCAGGTTAAAGGGCCTAGGTTCTGCAGCAGGTGCCTCCACCCGGAGGTCAGGGTTGGTAGTGTGTCAAACTAACCTGAGCACAGCCCTCCAGGACACTGTAACCCCCTCTTTCCCTTCTAGTGGTCTGAGCAATATACAATAATCACTTTCAGAGTACCCCTTGTGCACCATACAAGTACCCACACTGTTTGCACTTACCACCAAGGCTGGTTCCTCTGGCTCGACCCTGGGGCCCCCTGTAAAACAAGGTTATGCACAGCAAATAGCAACAGTACAGTACTCTTGGTACAAACTGGAACCACAGGTTAAATGCAGAAAAGTCAGATCTGATTTATTCAGGGACTTGAAGAAGGAAGGATGTAATCAGGTTGATTGGCTTAAAGGCTATATTAATCAGTTATGCATGCACTTTAAGTCCCCACACAGTCACACCTCTGGGTACCCAGGTAGGGAGACAATGGGCTAGCTAGGAAAGTTGCAGCTAGTTGGGGCCTGTGATGGAAAAACAACATCGCAACACACATATTTGTAATCCGGGCCGGAGGGCTCAGTTCGTGAAAGAAAAGCAACCAGACAATCAGATGACAAGACTTTAGATTTAGCTGTTGTTGCAGGGAGCTACCTGATGTTTACTCACAATATCCAATACTGGACACAAACAGGACGAAATCGAGACTGCAGGTTGCTGAGCTGGAGTGCCTGGAGAGTGGGGCCCACATATGAATCATCAAAGCGTCAGGCGTTGTTCCTGTTCAAGTGTTGAGCAGGAGGCTGATCCCCAGGCAGGTCTCTCATCGGTGGCTTTCTCTGTGCAGTGGGTGTCGAGGCTGAGCCAGTGTGACAAGGCCCAGACCCAATGAAATGATTTTGGATTCAGTCTGTGGGCTGGATGTAGCTTCCAGCAAGCAGAATACAATTCAAACCACAGAGGGAACAAATTGCAACCCACTAGCAGCACACAGCACATTTAAATGTAAGGAAATTCTAATGCAGCTTCCGGCAAGCAGAACACAATTCAAACCACAGTGGGGAACCAAATCACGACCCACTATAAGCACACAACACATTCACAAATAAGGAAATTCCACTGTACCAAGCAAAAGGCTCTCTGGTCGCAATTACAGAGTGTCTGCACAATCTGGAGTTCAGAGGTGGCTGGAGGCCAGACAGGACGATCACATTCAGCAAATTTTCGGTCTTCTTCAGGTAGGAGCCTGGTCACAATTCAGTGGTTTACTCACTCCAAGTTCGATTCAGTCCGAAAAAGGCACAAGTTCCTTCTCAGGTACAGCAGGCTGGCATACAGTCCAAAACTCAGGCCTTTCCACAGTTCTCCGCATGAATCCACACTGGGCTACTGCTTGAATCATTCAAGCTGTTATCTCTTCACTTCCCAACTCAGAACTGAAACTAGCAGCAAGAGCTTGGGAATTTCCCAAAGATCCAAAAGGTTCGGTTGGCTGATCTCTGTCAGTCACAACAAGAGCTCCCCTCCAGGTTATTTTAGGTGCCAAAATGCAACTACAATTCCTACAAGTTTTGACCCACCAAGCCCCTGTAGGCAGGCTCCATTTTAGAGTCCCAAATGTACCAATTGGCCCATTTCAGCAGTCCAGGACCAAGATCATGGAAACAAACAGAACTGTCCATGCTGTAAAGAAGGCAGATTAGAACAAATTGCAATATTATTAGTACTCTAACAAATGATTAGCAAACAAGTACATCTTCTAACAGAGGTCCTTTTAGATTAATTATGACTGCAATCCAGGTAGCTCTTAAAGAGACAGTACACAGAGGCTACATAGGCACTCTCTGGCAATCACATTTAAACTGCAAAAACACAGGACACCAGCCTGGCAGTGAGCATTTAGACAAGCTCAAGGAAGACTTTTCAGGAACCCCCATTTGTAGGGGTTACACCAAGGTTCTGGTGGTTGTTCAGTTTGGTGTTAAGGATCCACGGCATTTCTCTGACTTCTGTAGTCTGCCAGTCCCTGCTCCATGTGGAGCCAGGGATCTAATGTGAGCCAGCTCAGGCATCTGATTGGATGCCCTGCATCTAACAAAGCACCTTCTTGAGTCCGTAATATCTAAGCATGAAATAACTATAATAACTGGCTGAACATTTAGAATAAAACAAACCACCATCTGCTGAAGAATATCCAGAACATCCTCAATGTCCCGTAAAATCTTATCCACATCCAGTGATTAAACTGGAAATTTTAAGAAAAGAAATCTCATTTCTCCATTTGTGGGTGTGGGATTGTAATCTGTAGGAGGCAGAAATCTCCTATAGTATTTGGTAGAGAAGATTGGCAGAAAAGCGAGTGCTGTCAGAAAAGTTTGTAAGAGGAAGGGAGCTGAGTTCAGTAGGTTCTTGCCCAGTTCAGCCCCTGCCACCATCCCATACAGTTATGTCAGGCATTTTTATTGTTTTATTTATTTATTTAAAATTGGTGACGGAAAGGCACACTGAGCCGAGGCTCGTTTCCAGGTGCAACCGGGTATAAGAATGCACAGCAGCATACATTGTTACAATATAACTAGTTACAAAAAAGATTTACAAAAACTTAGAATGGTCCAGGCACAACGTATAAGAGGTTATACACAAATATAAAGGACAGAATACATGGGTGTGGTTAACAATTATATACTAGGACACTTTGAGGCTCCTAGTTTGGGAGCTGGAGCAGGCAGTGAATGAGTGTGAGATCAGGAGGGTGATAGACACCGGCTGACAGAGACCTAAGAACACATAGTGGTAGGTGTGGGAGGAAACACAGTGGAGATAAGAGGGGAGAAGCACCCTGGGTCAGGAGGGAGGTAAAGGGGATTAAGAGCATTGGGGCACTGAGGGAGGGAGGTCTGAGGAGTCTTTTGAGGACGAGAAAGGGAGACAATGTGTCTGAGGGTAGATTATTCCAGAGGAGAGCGAGAGAGAGACAGTAAGAGAAAACAGACTGGCTGCAGCAGAGTGAGGACGAGGGATGGATAAGGTGTTTGAGTCTCTGTGGCATAGAGTAGGTTGTAGATTTGGCTGGTGTAAGGTGGGATGAGAGATGGGGGAAGGGAGCCAAACCAATATTTAGCAATGAGAAAGGTGCAGTGGACAGTTCTCCTGTGAGATAGTGGAGCATAAAGGAGACAGTGGTGGGTAGGGGGCAAAGCAGCAGAAGGAGTTGAGGAGGGTGTCTAACTTGAGACAAGACAACATCGCACACTAACACAGGCAAATTATTTTAAGAACTACTTCACGTGCAAGTGTTACCAAACAGCAAAGGTGAAAGGTCATCCTTGGCAAGTGGCCCTTGGAAGAGTAAAATGCTCTGATATTTTGCTATTTGCAGATAGATGCCTGTAATTTGGTAAACCAGCGTTACCCAGCTGGCCAAAAGATCAGTGTTATCAGGATATAAAACAGCACAACCAAGAGCCGCTTTCTGTACCCAGAGACCCATCAATGATCAAAATAATGACTCCATCAGCGGCAGGGAGAGTGTTTGAAAGACAGTGAAGCATGTTATCAAAAATGGCCATCTTTTTAACTTTTTATTAAGCCCTCTGTTTTAAACGCTTTCTTGATCAGTTATTTCTTGCCTAGTTGTCAAATATAGTAAAAATCATGCCATCTGCCAATGAAGTCAATCTCGGTTTGCAGAGAGTATGGGTGACCTACTCTTTATTTTTAAGAGTTAAGGAGATTTGGGCAGTCAAGGTTAAAGTGACTGCCCAGAAGGTGATCGAATACATCTGCATAAGGATAGGAGGTAACAAAACTGGTTGGCATGGTCAAAACACTGAAGGAAATAACACTCGGTAAAACTACATAAAAAAAACAGTGAAGGGAAAAACAAGGTGGTCAGTGATGGCGCTTTGAAAAAAACAGCAAGTGCTACCACTGAATTCAACACACAAAAACAAACTGACTTTTTGAGGGTGGCTCTGCCTCCCACACCACCCATTACGGGGCTGCAAATGTCTGGGTAGAAGGGCAACTGGGATCCAACGATCACCACATGTGTGGTTCAGCATGAGGATGGGGACTCAATCAAGTCACACTAGTGCAAAGGTTTTAGATTTCAAAAGGCAGACTTTGCTGAAATGGGAGAGCCATCAAAACAGCCCTGGAGAAAAGGGAATGGGAGGGATGGAAAAGCAGTGAGAGCACATAAAAGGAGCCACAGTGGAAGTGACAGACCATTGCATCAGATTGGTATCCAAAGGCAAGAGAAAGCCACTATGGTTCTCGAAAGAGGTGGCAGACAAAATAAGGACTTAAAAGGCAGGGTTCAGAAAACACAAGGAGACCCAAAGAGAGGAGGACAGGAGGAGTACCTAGAGTGTTTAAAGGAAGTTGGGAGAGCAGTAAGGAGAGAAAGGCATGGACTAAGGAAGGATTGGTACAGACAATAAAGAAAGGGGACAAGTCATTCTACAGGTACATCAGCGAAAGAAGGAAAACTGGGGGCTGTTAGGCTCAAAGGGAGGAAGGGAGTGTAAGAAGGAGACATGGATAAGACAGAAGTACTGAATAAGTACTTCTGTTCAGTATTCACAGAAGTGGGGAGGGACAGGGACCACAGCCGAGCAACAGATGTCAAGAGGGGAAGAGGTGGACAACAGTCCATTCATGGAGAGTCCTCCGGGGGAGGGCCAGACAGCATGCACCCGAGAATATTAAAGAAACTGCAAAGAGAGCTAGCAGAACCTCTGGCAGCCGTATTCACGAATCACTCAACACAGGAGTGGTACCAGAGGATTGGAAGAGGGCACATGTGGTCCCTCTACACAAATCCAGCAGTATGGAAGAGGCAGGGAACTACAGGCGGTCAGCTCCCACTTCAGTAGTGGGGAAAATCATGGAGGCATTGTTTAAAGAAAGGATAGTGGGACATCTAGAGCCATGTGGTATCCAGGATCCAGCACAAGGTCATAATGTTGTGGATGAATGCATAAGTAAAGACTGCGTACAGACAACAGCGTGTGAACACAGTGACAGTACATAATATTGACCACACAAAATGGCACACACCAATGTATTCTTTAGTTTTGTGGGGGCTCCGTCCAGCTGCCCCCCTCCCACACACCCCAGAATAATAATATTCAGCCCTGAGGGTGTGTGGACAGAGGGTAAGTTCAAACTCCCATTGCGGCACTTACTTGTGGCCACACAGATGAGAGTAAAAAAAATGTTCCTTGAGCAGAGTTTCAAACCCTGGTCTCCCCTCACCCATTGCTGGGTCAGTGCCTTGGCCACTCCAGTACAGGAGCAGCTCAACCAAGCACTTGACCAGCAGTACTGACTCAACCTTTTCCTCACTTCCATTTCTAGTCTGCAAGCGACGGGGTAGCAATATTGTCTTATCGCTCTCATACCCTGTCGCTGTACTTTTATATGTGCTTAAGACAACACGGTTTTGTCCGGCATATTGTTACCTGGCACCCAGGACCCCAGGCAGCATGGTTTCCAGCCGGTAATTCGTGTAAAACAAATCTTATTTATTTATTTAATTCTCGGATTAAACACCTTTGAGCTATCAGCTCTTTTACATAGGTTTCACATCAGTATGACAGACCAGTTACAGTGAAGAACAGATTGTAATATCACAAGAGAAACAACATAAGGTGGCATTGTACAATGTATGCCAGAGATTTAGGCTAATACAAGAATTGCAGACTGCTGGGACAAAAACAATGACCGTGAAGATAAGCCCATGAGGTCTTGTCCAGGAAGGATTCAGGTGGGAGGAAGGAGTGAAAGTTCAGATGGGAGGCGAGGAAGTGAGGAAAAGGGAAGGATTGGGCAAGGTTCCGAGGTAGGGGACGGGAGTAGAGTTTGAGAGATGAAGTATACAGGACAGTGGCAGTAAGGCAAGCTCAGAAAGCAGGTACTAAGTGCTAATTAGGGCCTATGAGAAGGGGTAAGTAAATTTAAATGGAATCTGATAGATTTCTTTGACTGGGTGACAAAGGAAGTAAATTGGGCGGGGGCAGTGAACATCACCTACCTCGATTTCAGCAAAGCCTTCAACACCGCCCTACAAAGGAGGCTAGTTAACAAGATGAGTAGTGGAGCATGGGAGAAAAGGTGGTAAACTGGGTCAGGAACTGGCTAACAGACAGAGACAGTGGGTGGTGGTAAATGGGTACAATCTAGGGAGGGGGTGGTCAGCAGGGTACCTCAGGGATCAGTCCATGGGCGTACTGTTCAATATCTTCATCAGTGACATTGCAGAGGGCTGAAAGGGAAGGGCTGCCTGTTTGCAGATGACACTAAGATCTGTAACAGGGTGGATACTCCAGAAGGGTGGAAAAATAAGGAAGGACCTGGAGAAGCTTGAGAAATGGTCTGAGGAGTGGCAACTGAGGTTTAATTAAACCAATTGCAAAATTATGCACCTGGGGCATAGAAACCCTGGAGTGAGCTACAGGATGGGGAGATTGCTGACAGTCCTCAAGGAAGAAAGGGACCTGGGGTTATTATTTCAGATGATCTGAAAATGTCAAAGCAGAGTACAAGGGCAGCAGGGAAGGCCAGTGGTATGCTGGGGTACATAGGCAGGGGTATCACCAGCAGAAGGCGGGAGGTAGTGATGCCGTTATATAAAACATGGTCAGGCCTTACATGAAGTACTTTGTGCAGTTCTGGAGGCTGCACCTTCAAAAGGACATTAACAGGCTGGAGACGGTCCAGAGAAGGGCAACTAAGATGGTACAGGGCTTGCACCATAAAACTTACAAGGAGAGATTAAGGGACCTCAATATGTACTCACTGGAGGAGAGAAGGGAGAGAGGGACATGATAGAAACATTCAAGACTGGAGACAGTGCAAAGGACAGCTACAAAATGATACTTGGACTCACAACAAGACATATGAGGAGCACCTGCATGACCTAAACATGTACCCCTGGAACAACGCAGAGAAGGGGGACATGATCAAAACCTTCAAGTACTTGAAGGAATAAACAAGGTCCAGGTTCAGGACCTATTTCAGATCAAGAATCATGCAAGAATGAGGGGCATGGCATGAAGCTGGAAGGAGGCAAGTTCAAGAATAATACAAGAAAGTTATTCTTACCAAGAGGGTAGTGGATACTTGGAATGGCCTTCCACCAGAGGTTGTGGAGACTAGGTCAGTCAGATCATTCAAGAAGGCATGGGATAGGCACAAAGGTATTATAACACTGAATAGCAGTTGGGGGGCTAGGTTAATGGGCAGACTAGGTGGACCGGTGGTCCTCTTCTGCCGTCACTTGAGGAGACAGCTTCAATACAGGAGGAGTACAAGAATGAGGGATCATGACATGAAATTAGAAGGTGGCAGGTTAAGAGGAAATATGAGGAAGTTTTTCTTCACAGACAAGGTGGTGGACTCATGGAATGGTCTACCACAAGAGGTGGTAGGAGCAAGTACTGTGGTTGGATTTAAACATGCATGGGACAGGCATAGGGGAACCATAGAGGTGAAGCAGAGGGCAGGTCGAAGCCGTAATCAAGTACAGGGCTTCGGGCAGACTAGATGGGCCTAGCGGTCCTTATCTGCCAATAATTTCTATGTTTCTGACCCCCAACTTAAAATAACTACCTCCGGGGAGAGGCAACTCAGGGATGGGAAGAAACCTCAGGGGCGAGACTGTTCAGGAAGGGATGGGAACCAGAGACCAAACACAAACAATAAAAAACAAAAAACAGTACTCTAGGACCCAAACCCCAGTCTGCCAATGCTCCCACCTCCACTGCCTCAGTGCTCTACCCACTGAGCCACAGCAGCTGCTTGGCATAGTGTCCCCAGTACAGATTTTGTCCTCTGCTTCCCGACAACCAGCAGCTATAGGGATAGCGCTAAACTGTACTTGCACCATAGTATCCCTGTAGCTGTTTTGTAACATGCTATTTTATGGCATGTTTTTCCTTTGCTATTATCCGCCTTATATTAACCCAGTACCAAACTGGTTGGAATCATCCTGTGGGCCACGGAAAACAGCCGGAGCCAAGTGCCTAATTGCCTCCTTCACCGCTTGTACTGAGACAGGCCTGTCAAGTTACTGAGACTGGGTGTCAGCAAGAACAGACTCATTAAATATAATGAAGAACTGGTAGAGTGCCTCAGTGGAAGGTTGACACTGTTTTAAACAGAGACACATAACGACTTGCTGTTCTGTTTGTATCTTTGTTCAAGTGCCCCATATCGGACTGAAAGCCTGCCTTAGTGTTACCTGCCTCAAGCTGTTTGTGGTCATGGACCAACAAAACCTATTTCTTTCACTTTGCAGTAAATGCATCTGCTGTGTCCTGGAAGAGGAAAGTGTAACCTTACTCCTTTGCTGCCTGTCAAACCTCATATTTAGTTTTAATTAGTTTCAATTAGAATGGTGGAGAGCATTTGAGTGCAGATAATGTCTCTTAAGTGTTTAACCCCTGGTTCTAACCCAGCTGCTCCTGTTGACACTTTTTATGAGCTGCCAAATGCACAAGGACTGGCAAGTCATGGGTTGGTTAGCACTGCATATAAGTCTCCTTCCATGCTTTACCTCTGTGTCTACTTGCTAGCGGAGAATGTTCTTCCTGGGGTAGAAAAGCCTGACCTTGTCATTATTCCTGTTATTCCAAATGGTCCCGGTGTAAAAGCATGACTTACACCAGCATTACAGGATTGGTTCCTTAAACAAGGAAACACCGTTCACCAGTCAGATTCATCGACACTGGACGATGGGCTGTTCTGTTCCAGACATCACTGTTATTGGATTCAGCCTGTAAGGAACTGGCCTTTCCATAAACTCATGGAGAAGCCGTCTGTTTATGAATATGGCGATTCATTATTGGCTGCTCTCTGGGCTTTAGTGATTTTAGTGCAGTTTGTGGAGAAATAGTGGTCCATTTTAAGCAAGCATTTGTCAATGCCGAATGTTGATTGCTTTGCTCGCTGAGCTTGCTCAGTTTCTCCCTCACCCCTTTCGTTCTGTTTCTCCCGCACTGCAGGCTGTCCTTTTGTACTGGGCTCCTGCCTGCGTTGGCGCCTGGGTCTGCCAGAAAGAAATCATAGCAGTCCGACAGAGCTCAGTTGAGCTCGGTCACTCCCCTCTCTCACTCGCTCAATCCTAATCAGTCTCAAACACTGATTTCGAAAGCGACTGTGGTATTCTGTGCCAGAAACGCGAAAACACATTTCAGGCAGGATGTGAAAAATGACAGCTGCACTGTCATAAGGAGGTGTGAAAAATGCCAGCGTTGAAAATCTGGTGTGAAAATATTACTAATTTACAAAGTTACAAGTGTGTGGAAACTGTACAACGCACGCCTGTAACACAGTAATTTTATGGAGTTTCATAACAAAATTTTCAACATAGGCATTTTAACACCTCTGCTCCTGAACAGTGTCACTGTGATTTTGTAATGCGTCCCAAACACTGATTTCCCAGCGCCCATGCTATTCTGCAACCGGAAGTGCAAACACATTTCAGCCAGGATGTGAAAAATGACAGCTGCACTGTTCATAAGGAGATGTGAAACAATGGCAATGTTGCAAATCTGGAGTGAAAATATTGCAAATTGGCGAGATTACGGCGTGCATGGAAACTGCACAACGCATGCTCGTAATACAGTAATTTTATGGACTTTTGTCACCAAATTTTCAACATAGGCAGTTTAGGACCTCTGCTAATGAACAGTGTCACTGTGATTTTAAGTAATATGTCCCAAACACTGATTTCCCCACAGCGACCGTGCTATTCTGCGCTGCAAGTGCGAAAACACATTTTGGCCAGGATGTGGAAAATGACAGCTGTACTGTTCATAAGGAGGTGTGGGAAAATGGCAATGTTGAAAATCTGAAGTGAAAATATTGCAAATTTGCGGAAATTCTGAGCATGCGTAGTGACTGCGCAATGCATGCTCGTAAAACAACCATTTCTTTGATTTTTACACCAAATTTGGAACATAGCCTTTTGAGAGCCCACCAAGAACACTGGCACTGTCATTTCATTATTCTGTCCCGAAAGGTGATTCCACGCAGTGACCGCGAAATCACCTTTCTGGACCGAATAATGCCATGACAGTGCCTGAATTCACGAGGAGGGGTCCCAAACACCCCATGTTGAAAATTTGGTGCCACAATTACAAACAATGCCTGAGATATGCATCACAGTTGAAAAACTATTTATTCCATTATACAGCTTACTGGCATTTCCTCAGTTCGCGGTTGGCTTTGAAGAGTGCAGACGTGTTCCCGGTCCACTGTAGATCGTCACGCGGACTCCGCAGGTAAGTATAAGGTGAGGGGGGTGGAGGAGGCAGGGTGCGCAGAGGGTGGGTGCGGGCTGTGGAGGGGCAGGGAGTCGGGCGAGGGACCGCTTTCTTTGTCACAGGTACTACAAACAAAACCATTGCAGGACAGTTTTTTTTTTTACAGGATCTTTGGCACGCTGGGGTGATCTCCCAGCATGCCAACACAGTGTTTTTTTGGAGGCGCAGCTCTAGTCGACGGGTATTGGGCACCCCCATCAGCACAAAAGGGAGGGGCGCAAGAGTCGAGGATAGGGCACCGGCACAACTGCAGGCGTGTTTGGGGACTATGCTAATGGGGAGGGCTCCCTGCTGGCAAATAATACTTATGGGGACATAATGTTGACGGGAGTGGGCTTCCCCATTGGCAACATGAATATTACCGTTACAGCCACTGAAGCCGACGGGATTGGGGCCCCCATCGGCAAATGATACTTTGCAGGGGGACATAATGCCAGTGGGGAGTGGGTCCCATAGGCAACATGAACATTGCGTTATGGCCACTGAAACAGATGGGGATTGGGGCCCCGTCAGCACACAAACACTGGGGGGCACATGCTGCGGGGATTGGGCACCCCTCTGACACGGGGAGTTCCTCATATTGTTTGGAACACGGTGGCAAGCCACCGCCATGTTCACAAACAATATCCCAGTACAGGTTCCGCCCAGCAATGATAGGTCGCCTCTCACTGCAGTTGAATGGCTTACGCTGCAATGACAAGGTGGCCCCAATTGCAGTGGCTGAAATCTTACAAGGTTGTGGCATGCTGGCTGAACTAGTGTCAGCAGCAGCGTACACCCCATTGGCGAAAGTGGACCAAGCCTCCAAAGGTTGTGGTAGCATTGGCCACAACAGTGCCGCACCTCCACAATCTCGCTTCTGCAGCAAGCTGCCACAACATGTTTCTTAGCATGTGTGCAATCAACATAAAAATGTGATTGGTCAAATAACCATTACATTTGGTATTAAGCTATTGAGCTTTCTTTCCAGACTGGCTAATGTGGAGGCTGAAGATGAATTTTGTTTCTGGAAATGCTGGTTTCAGCAACGATAAACATTGTGGCATTTTTCTGGTTAAGTTAGGACATTAAACCTTCCATTTGAGCAGGTGAACACCAGTGAGCCCAGATAATATGCT
Organism: Neoceratodus forsteri; assembly: GCA_016271365.2. Lineage (NCBI taxonomy): Eukaryota > Metazoa > Chordata > Ceratodontiformes > Ceratodontidae > Neoceratodus > Neoceratodus forsteri. The sequence goes on along the minus strand of JADMNL010000031.1, from coordinate 103,190,007 downwards.
TGCCACTGATTGGAATTACTCTAGTTAACCAAACATACAGAGACCAGCAAAATGTAAATTGCTAAGTAAGTTGGTAGGTTTGGAAGGAAGTAAAGATTCCGGTATTTGCGTGGCAGATACCAGATATTCATCAGTTTCTTTCTTTCTCCACTGTGTCACAGGCAGAGTACTCAGGTACACAGCCATGTCCTCTTTGTGATGAAGCGTCAAAATTTTGCCAGGAGGTAGTCCAGCGGCAGTGAAATCCTCCTGCTATAGAACCCTGTTGCCTGACTTTGTAAGAGCCAGAGTCTGGAATATTGTAGCTGAAATGGAATGAGTTGCCAGAGAATATTATTGTCAGCGAGAGTAAAGACAAATTTAAAAAGAGGTTAGACAGGTTTTGGCTGATGGTGGTAAATTAAAATTTTATAATGATCCATAACAGATACCTTGGGCTACGACCCTTTCTGCTCCTCCTGCAATAGTGAGAAATGTGACAAATGTGACTGCAGATTAGATATTGCGACATTGGCCAATGTCTAGAAACAGTAGTCCCTCTTGTTACAATGTACAAAATGGCACTCAGCCAGTAGCAGCCTCCCACGCACTCCCACCGGTCCGGTCAGAAGATTTGCTCAATGAAAAGTGGCAGGTGCAAGTAAAATCTAGGTTCTCCCCACACAGACATGACACCTGCCCCTCGCAGTATAGCATCGCCTACCTATCAGCCCCTTCACTAATGTTGTTGCTGTGGTTCTACTCCCAAACAGCACTCACCCAGTAGCAGCTGTGCACGTAGCCCGGTCCGTCAGAAGATTTCCAGAATGAAGGAGCTGCAGATGGAATGTATAACCTATCAACTCCCTTCAGTAATGTTTTCGCTGTGGTTCTGTGCTGAACATGCCATCATTGCCATCTACATGTCACAAACAGCAAGACTCTAACAACAGTTGCATGATCAGGGCGTGCTGGGAGAGGAACACAGTGGCTGCGAGGGACGGAGCCCGTCAGAAAAAGCGTGACACTGCTGAAATCCATCAGATCATGACCTGCTGGTAGGACACTGAGAGCCATGTTACAAGTATATAACCCACTCAACAGCATGGGTCTACTTCAGAATTAATGCACGCCTGGGTGGTTGGAGGGCATGAGGCCACCTCACCCCAGGTGTAGATTAATTCTCAGTAGGCCTATGCTCTCTCGCTTGTTAATGCTTACTTGTCTTTCCCCATTCTCAACGCACAAAACTCTGTTTACTGATCTGTTCATTTTACAAGTTGAACACCCCAGTTTTAATCAGGGTCAGAGCTATCCTTCCTGGCATTAAATTAAGCATGTATTTTGCTTACCACTTTCCAGAACTCAGATGGATCCAAGTAAATCTATGTCATACTTCTATACATGATTTTTATGTATAATGTCTAAGGTTCTACAGATAATGGGCCATATGCATGAAATGGTGGAAAGTAAGCACACAGAGTGTGTACCCCGTCCATGTAACTACGCACCTGCATACAGGTGCTTACAGGCCAGTATGAACTAATGCCAGCCACCTGTCCATGGCCCTGCCCCTGATGCACAGGATCGTGGAGGCGGATGGGAGTGGAGTAGTAGACCCAAGCAGGAAGTCAATGGGATGCCCCTCCTGGGTCCCAGAATGGACCCCCTGCACTGTGGGAGCAGGGGTATGTGGGAAGGTGCAGGTCCGGTTGCATGCATAGCAAACACAGGCACCCAGGGAATGGACTGATGGTGCCCTTGACTAATGGTCCCACCCCTGTCTGGGACCTGTCCCCAGGACACCACACCTTGCCAAGTGCACAGATACCCCCCACATTAGAGCCCCACCCAGCCCGTAATACTGATGTCACCCTCCCCCCATCAACACCAGGCCCCCACCTGGTCCCATGTTTCTGTTGTCTTACTCCCCCACCCAGCAGGGGCCCGCTAGTCCCATAATACTGAGTGTCACCCCCATCAGAGCCCCTCCGGTCCACATGTCAGTGATGTTCCCCCTCCTGCAACCAAAGCCCTGGCCTGCTGGACACTGTCCAGACCGCATTCTTGACCACCCCGTCCCTGGTCCCGGCCCCCTGCCACCTCATTGGTGGTTAGTGGGCCCCACAATACTGACAACACCACTTCTGTCCCCAGTACTTGCACCTTGAGGTGCCGCAGTGATGGATGGTGAGCAGCACATCCCTCTGCACACCCCTTGTACCTGCCGTCCAGCTGATGCTGGGGTCGCTGTCTATCTGTAGGGAATAGGCGACACCCCAGCATCAGCTGGATGGTGGGTGGCCAAGGTGGTGTGCAGATGGATATGCTGCTTGCTGTCCATCGCCGTGGCACCAATGTGCAGGTACTGGGATGGGGACAGTGTTGTTAGTGCTGCGGTGGAGGCCACTAGCCACCAATGAGGCAGCAGGGAGCTGGGATCAGAGAGGGGTGGTCAAGCGGTGCATTACCAGACAGTTTCTGGCAGGATGGGGCTCTGTTGGGGGGAGCGGGAACGCCACTGACATGCGGACCAGGTGGGGGGCTCTAATGTGGGTGAGGGTGTGTGACACCAGTATACGGAACTGGGCAGGGCTCTGCTGTGGTTGGGGGGTAAGAGAACAGAAATATGGAACCGGGTGGGGCTCTGCTGTGGATGTAGGGGTGAGATGACAGAATGATGGGACTGGGCATAGGCTCCTCTGTTGGGGTTGTGAAATGACAGAATGACGGGACTGGGGGGTTCTATGTGTGCGGGCTTGCACATACCATGCAGCAGGATCCTGCCATATCCAGCACCCTCCTGTGCCCCCTGTGTGCAGCACTATGCACTTTTGTGAATGACATGCAGTCTGGGCACACCTCCATCTCTCCCGTGGACCGCCCTGGTGCATAGCTACCCACTGGGCCACGGAATTGGGTGGCATCTGGACTGTGATTGCCATGGTACCCCAGCTGCATGGCATTCATGTGTACTGTTGCCTTCATGCCTCAGATACATGGCGGTAGGCAACCCTTTGTTTTGCATAGACACCATTATTTTTTCTTGTCTCCCTTTTACAAACCCTGCTTGGTCTGGATGTATGCATGAGGGGAGAATTTTTTCTGTTCAAGAGGTAATAATCTTGTAGTCAGCCGTGAGTAATGCTATTGGGTGGTAAGACACACACTGGGTAGGGTCCTTGCCCTGTTTAGGAAGCACAGTTATCATGGTAGACTGAGAGGAGGGGGGTAGGACACCCTCTGCTAGGGTTTCTGTCACCATGTCAAGCAGTGGGTCGGTCAGCTGGTGGGCAGAAGTCTTGAAAAATCAAAGGAAGGCCATCGGTCCTGGGCCTTTCCCCCACAACCCCTAATAGCTTGTGTTATCTCCTGTTTAGTGAAGATTGAGTTCTGTTCTCCAGAAGGTGCCACTGGGATAGGAGCTTTTGAAAAAGTTCTCCATCTGCTCAGGAGTGGGAGTGACCTCTGAGGTACATAAAGTTTTTTAAAGGAGTAAAGACTTCTCCAGTCCTCCTAGAGTCAGATGTGTTATCCCCAGCTCCAATTTTCATCTCAGCTATGACCTTCTCCCTCCCTCTTTTCAGCGTCAGGCAAGTATCCCTTCCCCATCCCCATCAAGTAAGACCCAGCCTTGGACAGGAGGACTGACCTTCGATGTTAACATTGCTCAGGGTATTATATCTCACTGCAATTACTGTAACACCTGGTACGGGGCAGGGTTTGCCTGTTCACATGTGCCCTCTCACAGGCCTGTCTTAACTTCCAACTGAGTTAGCGCTTGCTCCTGCACATTTTCTTATGAGCTGTAAAGCTATTACCTGCCCCTGACATAAGCTTTAAGGACTTCCCTAATAGAGTGGAACGTGTCACCTCTTTTATTACTGGGTAAGAATTCAGTTAGGGTGCCAGTCATGAATTTTTATATTTTCATCTTTTAGGAGTGTAGGATCTAGGCGCCAGCATCTGAGTTGGTGGCAGGCAGTACTGCCCACAGAAACATGGACAAAGAGGCATGGGACAGACAAGCATGGTCAGAAATCAGGGTGGGGAGTACCATATAGAAGAGGTTCTGAAAATTGTCCAGGGGTCACCAACAGCCTTTCTATCTGGGCATATGAAGGGTGGGCATGGGAGAAGAAACTATACTCCCTCCTGCCACTGGGTGATGGTGTCTTCGGGCATTCTATCAGAGTAAAGTCGGACTCTAGGGAGCTTGGTGCCTTAGCATTCTTGGACACTGGTGTTGGGTTGGGGTTGGACCTGTCGGTACAGTGTCACTTATGCAGCTGTAGTCCCTCCCAGAATCCGGGGCCTGGGAATTTAGCCACGTCAATATCTAACTTTTGATAAAAGTCGGCTCATCAACATTTACTTATTTTATTTATTTATTTCAATTCTAGGATTACAATTACCTTTGAGCCCAGGGCTCTTTTACAAAGGTTCCACGTCAAGACATAGGTATCACATGACAATAGACAACATTGTTACACAAATAAGGGTAAAGGATATCAAATTAATTTTGAACAGACAGGGAGAGGTAAAGTTGAAAGTAAGAGGACAATAGGGGAGGGGTGGTAGAAAGAAATGGGAAGGGGCAAGGGAAGGTAAGAAAATGAGAAGAGAGGAGAGGTGGGGGGTAAAGGACAAGGAGGGGGTGGGGTGAAGCAGCCAGGAAGGTGGCATTGTCAGGTGCTGTGGACGTATGGACCCATATACTGAGCTCACAGAAAGTGATCCTGCCCCAGCCAGAGTAATCAGTGCCAGGATGTAACACCCTCCTTGGTCCCTCACCACATTGGTCATTGAGCCTTGAACTTGCTGGGAGCCAGATAGTCACTCCCTAGCCTAGAACTATGGCACAAGGCTTCCCAGCTGCCCACCAGCTGCCACTGGTTCTCTCAAATTCGGTCTTGCTAATGTGCATTTATTGCATCAAAAGGATGCTCATTTTCAGTTTTCAGCAGCCCCCAGCATCTTTCTCTGTCTGATGTTGTTGTTTAGGCCATTTGCACGACCAGGTTACTAGCCATGAGGTAAAACTGTGACTAATCTGCCATTAGTTGTGGTTCCCACACCACACATTACACAAATAAGATCTGCCAGTATACAGCAAATCCAAGAACCTAGCTGTAACATATCAACATCTGAATTTTCCTTTCAGACCCACCCTTCGCTCCTCCCACCCAATATCCCAAGCACCAGTATCCTCAACATAACAGTGTACACAAACAGAACCATGAAATGCAAACATGAAACCCCTGCTATCCCTCCCCTTCCGTTGTTAGGATGAACCCTAGCAGCTCCTTACCCATCTTTTTTTTTTTCCAATTTTCTTTCTGCTCCCCTCACTGGCCCCTTAGGACTCACTCCAGTGTGGTCGCACAGATTGGCTTTCTCCCGCTCTGTCTTAGGTCTCCCTAGGTCTAGCCTCCATCTCAGGACTTTCCTCACCACATTTCCCACCCCCAACCACCCAGCTCTGAGACCCCTGAGGTGGGACCACCTTACTCATTTCATTTTCATTTTATTAAAGGTTAAACCATTGAGTAGTAACGATTTAAAATGATGACCCATACCTCTGGTACTTGATCTAGAATCTAGTATGATGGCCAGAGTGTGGGAGGAGATCCGATGCTGGCTGGGGCAGACCCGGTGACTGAGTGTGTGGGCCATCCACTGGACCCACCATCGCCTTCCCAGGTGCCAGGACTTTTTCCTTGTTTTCTGGCCCCACCCCTGAGACACGGATGTGCAATGCCATCCTATGCAATATGTGCTTCCGCTCACACCTGCAGGATGACCGCCGATTTCTTCCACTTCAAGTCCCAACTGCAGTGCACCCAGTCACCACTGGGTGCCACTGGCATCGCATAACCAGGTCCTCCCTCCTGCCCAGGAGAGGAAGGCAGTCCATTGGACGCTTAATCCTCTCCTCCCGCCCAACCCCAGGCTCCCCGAGCTTGCTTCCAACCCGAGTCACTGACATGGCATCCAGCACCTCAACCCTCAGTGCCACCAGGCCAGCTTCTCTCACCATCTTAAAGAGCAGGTATCTAGTTCAGTATCCCAAACATAATGTATAACTCACCTGGCTCTTACATGATGGACATACATATTTCAGTAATTTCTCCATGTTTTAGAAGTTATATTACTCATGAAAATTGTCCACAGCCACCACATACAAATGGACAGACCCCCACATAGGCACCACATAGCCCATTTTGTGAGGTCATAAATAGAGCAGCACATATCGTCTCATTCAGTTTGATGGGGCAAGTTTTCTAAACATTTTATTTACATATAGAGTTGAGATTCTAATAAATCAAAGCGACCGCTGACTAATGATTTTAATAAATCAAGCGACTGCTTGACTTACAGAGACCCTGTTAGTCAAGCTGTCACCTTTGGATTTTGTTAAAATCTCAACTCTATACGCTAATAAAATGTTTAGAAAACTTGACCTCATTGAACTGAATGGGTGCACCCGCCATTCATTTTATGACCTCACAAAACGGAGTCATGTGGTGCCTACGTTAAGTATGTTGTCCACTTCAGAAAGTGGCTCTATTTTGGCTATGGTGGTTGGGGACAATTTTACGAAAAGGATATAACTTCTAAGACTTGGAGACGTTATTGGAAATATGTATAGCCATCACACAAGGCCAGGTGAGCTATACAATATGTTTGGGGAGCGAAGTTTTCAACTAGGAACCTGCTCTTTAAGGACACCACAGCATTCCATCAAGTAACACTGTGTTGTGCCCTGTCCCTCTCCCGATCTCCCCATTGTCAAGCTAACCATTGCCTGACTTTGTTTTCCTTGAAACCTATGAGGTTGTTGCCATGTACATCTGAGGCACATCAGTTTGACTCTGTAAACACTTTGGCCCAGATATTCAAACTACCAAAATGTGCGCACAGCAGGAGCAAGCACAAACCAATTGCGTATATGTGCACAGGTGCGATATTCAAACATGGAGCAGAACAAATTGCGCAAGCAGCCAACGCCTGAATATCGCATATACTGCACCATAGCGCAACCAGGAAGGAGAAGTTGAGAAAGGTTGCGCTCATAGCGCAACCAGGGCAGCCCAGCTGAGCAGTCCAGAGGTGCCATAGCGCAAGCAGAGCCCCCAGAGCAATGGAACTGCACATCCAGGGAGGCAGGCTGGGGCTCACCGCCAGCCATGCCACACATGGGCACAGGAACACACTGCAGAACCAACAAGACACCTGCACACCCCAAGCACAGCATCACTGGGGTGGGACGGATGATCTACTGGCCCATGGGGACAAGCCAACAAAGCACAGCAGAGCCATGACACCCCAGCACAACCACTGGCAGGCTGAGAGTGCCACACACAGGGGTTGACAACCACAGTGCACATCAGCCCCCTGCACGCACAGCACACCCTGCACCGTGACACCAAGACACCACCCATGTGCAGTGACTGGCACTGCAGGAAACCATGCATCCCCCCAGCACACGCCAACCCCATGCAGAGAGAAGCATACAAGCCAGACACCCCTGTGCACCCAGCAGTGGTGGCAGCAGACGCAAGGCCAACAGAAAGTCACTGCCATGCCGGAGATACCTCCCATGCACACACACACACGCCACACACACACACACACACACACACACACACAGAACCATACCACCCCAGATGGCATACACCACTGCAACTGAGCAACCATAGCCAGCTGCAAATCAGAGACCAACACAGTATTCATATCAAAATATAAATGTATTCTCAAAATGTGTAAAGTACAAAACAATCAACCAGAACTATTTACAAGGGGTACGGTACAAGGTAGGGGTGGGCAAGGGTAGGGATGAACAACTTGGAGAGGGAAGGCAGGGTGGTAGGGATGGGTGAAGTGGGAAGGGTAATGTGGCCTAGGCCCAGCAGGCTGGTCGTCCTCTGCCTGGTGCCGCTGTTCTCGGCGATGCCTCCTCCACAGGCCATGTCTACGTATGTCACTCAGGATGGCCTGGTTGTCACGGACACTTGTGTTAGCCCATGTATGTCCCTCTGATCCCCTGAGAACTGTGAGGCCTAGGAAAATGGGAACGACAGTCAATGGCTGTGACTGACCACAGCCCTGAACACCACCCAACCTGCAAGCCATATAGCCCTAATGTCCCCACCTGTGATGGCATGCACCCACCCACAGTGAACATGCACATGGCCATCACAAACAGGCGGCACCAGCTATGTGCACCACTGCACACACACACACTGCCCATGTCCATCACAGCACAAACAAGGCTGTCAAGTGACATGGCAACGTGGTGTGATGCCAGTTACACAGCTATGTGCCCAGTGCATGCATGGACCACCAGTGACACATACACAGACGGCAGACACTGGACAGTGATGCATGTCACCTGTGTCGTGCATACATACATAGATACATAGACAGTGTCAGCAGATAAGGGCCTATGGCCCACCCAGTCTGCCCATTTGAGCTTGTAAGTTCAGTTTGTTTTCCTAGAAGTCTGTTGCATCTTACCCTGACCTCCAGAATTCCTTTATGTCTATCCTGTGCATTCTTAAATCCTGTGATTGTTTCAGCCCCCACCACTTCCTCTGGCAGGGTGTTCCACTTGTCCACCACCTGTTCTGTGAAGAAATTCTTTCTCATGTTTCCTCTGAATCATCCTCCCTCCAACTTCATCCCATGCCCTCTAGTCCTGGAACATCTTTTCGCTTAAAAATAGTGTTTCCTGCACCCTGTTCCTCCCTGTAAGATACTTGTATGTCTCTATCATATCCCTCTCTCCTACTCTCCTCCAGGGAGTACATGTTCAGTTCCTTCAACCTGTCTTCATAGGACTTGTGATGCAATCCATGCACCATCTTTGTTGCCCTCCTCTGAACCTTCTCTACCCAGTCTATGTCCTTACGTAGGTATGGTCTCCAGAACTGTACACTGTACTCCAGGTGGGGCCTCACTAGTGTCTTGTATAGTGGAATTATGACCTCCCTTTTCCTGCATGGTTGTGTTGTGCATGGCTGGTGGTCTTGCCCCCAGCATGCAATAGCATCCATGACGAATGATACACCCTCAAGCAGCTGGGTCTGCCGCTGTTGCTGCTGCTGTTGCTGCTGGGGCACAACACCCACTGGCACCGGGCCTCTGGCATGGCCCTCCTCACCCCTGCGCCTGCATCCTCACATCCCGGCCTGTGGGAGACATATGTTGAGAAAACATCAGTGTGACTCCAAAGCAGACTGCCCTGCCCCAGGGAGAGTGCCTGCCCACACAGCCAGACCCATGCATCTCACACCTGCACACACTGACACAGCCAACCATGGCAGAGCCATCACCTATGCACAGCCACCAAAACACACTCACACCCCTACAGAGAATACAGGTGCATAGATGGTACACCCACCTGGCCTAGGCACCACGCCCTCCTGGCACGTGACCGCAGCCAATCCAGAAGATGAGGATCCCTCCGGGGAGGTCACTGTACCGTGCTGGCACTGCTCAGCTGACTGGCACCATCCAGTGACCCCCACCAGGTCACTGGCCACTTGCTGCCAGACCTGCCCCAGCAATGGTGAGGGTCACCACCATACAGTGCCCCATAGTGGGTTTCCACTAGGGCCACCAAGTTGGCCACTTCTACAGGGCTCCACTGCACTGCTCTTCTGCTAGCCATGGTACCAACTTTACAGCAGGCAATATGGTTGCCCGCTGCGCCGTAACCCCACATGGAGATGTTGCGCAATAGACCACCACAGGTTCCAATCGCGCTGTTCAAACAGCCGCATTCACATAGCGCTGTCACCAGACAGCGCAATAGGCCGCATACATGGCAGCCAACAGCGCCAGGGGCAAAGGTCGGACACCAGGTCATGGGCAATGACGAGCGCCACGCAGCGCCATCTGACGATACGCATCCCGCGCCGACCGACCAGCGCGCATCAGTGCCACAGTGACTATTGCGCAGTAGTGCCACAGCGCCATATAGTGCCCAGTGCTGTAGCGCCACTGGCACAATGGTGGCCATGGCTCGAATTGCTGATCGCCAAGCAGCATCAGCAGCGCGGCAGATGCCTGCGTAAGCTATCTGGGCATGCGCAATGCAGTGTACCACCAGTCACAGATCTGCTTCATTGGCTCAGCCGACTCAACCAGACGGCAAAGTTGCAAATTCGCGATTCAGCCGGCTACATGCAAATCATCTGATCAACCATTCAAAGGTGCAGTGGCGCCGATTTGCATGTCATTATAGTTGCTCCACTCTAATTTGCATGCATTGCGCTATAAATGTGCGATATTGGGCCGCGCTTGGCCAGATTCGGGTACTGCAGGTGAGAGGTGAGTTGCATGCTGTGTGATGTTCTGGACAATGATCATGGGAAAATGCTGTAGACTGCACAGTGACAGGTGTCCACTTCCCCATACAGATCGCCATGACCGAGCAGAGCCAAGGTGAGGGTGAGGATGGTGGGCGAGAAGAGGCCCAACTTTACCCCAGCAGAGACAGAGGCCCTCTCCAGGCCTACTTGGATGAGGATCCACTACTGAGTGGACGGAGGGGCACCCTCAGTCCCGTGTGGCTGCATGGGAGGGGTAGCTCGGGCCGTGAACCTGCACCGGCACCAGCGCCCGCAAGGGAATGCAAGAAGAAGATGGGGACAGACCGCAGGAGGTTGAAGAGAAGGTGGCAGCCTTCAGGCGGCACGTGCTGGCACTGGCGGGGCCAGCCAGTGGTGTTGGAGCTGACCCCGCTGAGGAGACACTGGTTGCATCAATGCAGTGGAGCGCTATTGAGGGCGCATCAGGAGGTGGATTCCAGACAGCTGGAAGCCCATCACTGCAACGGTATGACATGGTGGTGGTGTTGAGGGGGTGGGGAAGGTTGTCACATGCACTCACATGTACTCTCTTCTGTTTCAGATCCTGTTCATCTTCAGGAGATGGTGGTGGTGGGTCCAGGCAGTGATGATGACCTGCTGGACATGGAGGAGGGTCCATCCACTTGTCACCAGCCAGCATGCACTGCAGCAGCATGCACGCCCGCCAACTCTGGTGTCGGTGATCTGGTGCGGGGTGCACAGCCTGTGTTCAGCAGTCTGGCATGCAAGCATGCCAGCACACTGTGACTATGGCTGTAGCACGCACTGCACCATTGATGATGCAAGGACTGCAATGGGCAGTGATAGGTGTGTGTCCCATGACGGACACACGGCAGGCCAGCACGTGCCCCTGGGCCTTCTGGTTCCAACTTGTGTACCAGCATGTTGGCACAGTCCCAGGCTGTGCCTGTCAGCACTGGTGGGGCAGCACCGTGGCTGTGCAGGTGTCTGGCACTGTTGCTGCCACAGCAGTGGAACGAGGGACCCTGGGGCACAGCGGTTGAGGGCAGCAGCAGCAGTCACCCACCAGGTCTGGGGTACAGTGTCAAGTGGTGGCACATGTCCGCCACCTTGATCCGCCCATTCCTGGTCCTGGCGAACAGCGCCCACCCTCAAGGGTGTTGTGCATCAGGACCTTCCACACCCTGGGGACAGGATGCTCTGGGAGCACAGTACCCATTGGACGAGCACACCGCCTGCTGCAGGAATCAGTACAGCTGCAGAGGGCGGTTGCAATGTCCGTGGAGGCACTGTCTGTGGCTGTGGAGCGACACAGCAGGGAGTGTGCTCTGAACCGTGCAGAGCTGGTTGGTATGCGGGACCGGATGTGACCGCCGCCATTGACAGGCTGACCCAGGCAGTGGTCTCTGTCGTCGATGCATTGGGCACGCAGTCAGGTGCCCCTGTACCGCACACCCCACACAGTTCACTTCACTCCCGTTCCGGCATCGTGCGACACCAGGCCTGTGATGCGGGTTCTGTGGCCATCCAGGCACCCCTGGTGCAGGTTTGTTCGGCATGCTGCAGACCCCTGTGCGGGCAAGGTCGCTCACGCAGTGGGACCCTGGTGGTCCAACAGTGCCACCCCATGTGGCCCCTGCTTAGTCTGCCAGTGCTGTTGTCACGCGGGCCACCCATGCATCCACGGTGGCTGTGGGACAGTGCTACATGACTGACCTGTCTCCCAGTGCAGGCCCTGTCTGGGTGCTGCCCTGTGTGCAATGTGTGTCATGGTGGGCAGTGCACTGCTGGGTGCTCTGCTCACCACGCCGACACACGGACCACCTGCACACCCTCCCAACTGCTGTCCACAGGTGTGTGTGCATGATGATGCCTGCATTGTACTGTACACCAATGGCAAGGGTGCCCAGCATCTGACACACGTACTTGGACAGTACAGGTGGTGGGGTGGTCGGTGGTTCTGTGTGTTAGCAATGTCGGTTCTGCTGTGCTGTGCATCTGCCCATGTACGCTCTGTGCCTGGTGTGTGTGTGTGTCCATATGAGTCTTTACCCTCCCTGATGGTATGTTTGCATGCCTGGACCCTTCCACTCCTGGTCATCATGCACCCCTGGTGTGTTACCCTGTGTGCCTGTGGTTTGGCGATGGACAGTGTTGGTTGCACATGTCCCTTGACTTACCTGTGTTCTGCATAGTGCTCCTCTGTAATGGTGTCCCAGTGCAGCTGGGCCTGCCGGATCAGTCGGGGGTCCCGCTGTCCTGGGGGCTGCTCATCACCATTAACACCAGCGCCACTGGCGTCCCCCATTGCTGTCCCCTCTTCAACCTGTACGGGTTATCCCATAGTCTTTGGCCATGTTGTGCAGGATGCAACAGGCCAGGAATATCCCACAGGCCTTTTGGGGCTGTACTGTGAGCAGCCGGAGGTGTCTAGGCATCGGGCGTGCCTTGAGCATCCCAAACACCCGCTCTATGATGTTGCGTGTGAAACATGGCGCCTCATTATAGCGTTGCTGCGATGGGGTCATGGAGCGCCGGTACAGTGTGAGCAGCCAGGGACGGAGTGGGTATCCGCTGTCACCTGTGTGGAGATAGTGGAGATCAGTCTCATGTTCAGGTCCATATTGCCCATATCCCTGTGTGCCACTACCATGGCACCTGTGGCATTCCCACCCTTGCCCGAGTTTGCATTCCATACATGTGTACTCACCCACTAGATGGCCTGTGGGGATGTCCCCACTCGGATCGATGGCACAGTGGGACTGATACCATATGAAGGCATCATGTGCTCCACCAGGGTGTGTGACACAGACATTGATTATGCACCCAGTGGCATCACACACCACCTGGCAGTTGACACTGGAGAAGCCCTTTCTGTTCCTATATGCAGCCCCATCGGGGCCAGGTGGTGCTGAATGGCCACATGGTTGCAGTCTATGGCCCCCTAGCACGCCAGGCATATGTGCTACCCTATGGAACTCCTGCATGTTTGCTTGTACGCTCTGCGTCAGGTGCTGGGGAAATGGATGTACTCCACAACATGTGGCAGCAGTGCGCTGAGGAATTGGGTGAGGATGCTGACGGGCCGACTGTGTGATGCCTGTGATGTCCCCTGTTGGCCTCTGGAAGGTGCCCGTGGGTAGCAGGCACATGCAGGCTGTCACCTTGGTCTCCACCGACAGAGCGTGACTCCATCGTGAGGGTGCCTGCATCACATCACTGCACAGCTCACAGAGCCGCCTCAGTATTGCCCTGTTCAGGCAGTACCAGCCCACGATCTCTACATCTGTGTACAGCTCAAAGCTGATGCGGCACGGTACTGCCTGTTGGGGGCATACCGATGGGCCCTTCCATGGCCACCCCCTGCAGCATGCATTCTCACCCTCTCATTACAGCTTCCATGTGGAAGCTGGCACTGTCCATCTCCTGGCTTCGACCCCCTGGCTGCTGTTGCTGTGTTACCCCCGCTGTCCTCACTGCTACTTCCACTGCACGGGCACCCCCGCTGGCCTCTACAGCCTATGGCCCACGCTTCCTTTGCCTGCCCTATCCTGTCTCTGTCTGTCTGTCTGTCTCTCTCTCTCTCTCTCTCTCTCTCCCCCACTTGGCATCCTTGGTAGCGTTCTTGCAGCCACTTCCTTGAGCCTTTTTATTTTGGCTCATTTCGCTAGTCGCAATTTCCGACTGTTCGCTATTGCGCATTAAAGTCTTTGGTCTCGCATTCGTCTTTACATGGATCCACCCCTTCGGTTGCGTGCCCTTCATTTTCATTGCGCTTGTTGTTCTCAGCATGTTTTAGTGTGGCTAACCGCTTCCTCTTTCTGACCATCGCAGAAATGGCGTTATTTTTGACTTGGCGTGATAAAGAACCCTGTTGCGCATGGCGCAAACCCTTTTGAATATCTGGGCCTTTAATTATAACAGCATAGGATAAGAGAAAAAAGTTAAGATTTTGAAGCCTGCCACAATCGTAGTATTGAACTATGTTCAAGCTCTGCAGGGGGACTGGTTGCATAGTCAGTCCCAATTCTGGGCTTGTGCCCCACCCCCACGCAGCTCAGTTTCAACTCTCCTCTCTTCCTACATCTGCAGGTGTTTTGTATAGTGACATAACACAGTACATAGTGTAAACTGAGCCACAGTGTGAAGCATAATAGTTCCAGGTCAGGCCCAAATTCACCCTTTTGTGCCTTAATCCACGTGAGTTGTTACTTTCCACAAACTAATATTTGTACCACTTAGATCATACTGGAGGAGATCTCAAATGGTGGGGCTTGGCCAAGTGAGGCAATTAGCGAAAGGAATTTTGCCTTGCTCCTGCTGTCACCTCTAACCCCTGATGCTCATGGTCTTTGCCTTGCAGTGATGGTAAAACAAGTGATTTAGAGATGCTCAAGGGTAATACTGAGCAGACTATAACAAGTGAAATCCTATACACAGTCTGAGAGGAAGTCTTGCATGTGTTCTAGTTCACATCTGAACAGGCTGTGCTGTCACCAGCAGGTATGGCATATGATATGAGCCGAATGCAGCCACCATCACCTCCCAACAGTGCTTCACTTGTTGATGGAGAGTGGAAGAGAATGCTGGAAGGGGTGGGCAAACCATGTCACGCAGCCACAGTGCCCATGCTTCTGCTGATACCTGCATTCCCACATGCAGTCAGAAGGGGCTCTAGGGCTGCATCAGGTAGGGGCTTGGGTGGCTATTGGATGTTACCCTGTGAAAGCGATGAGGTTGCTGCAATCGGGGCTTGATGTGAAATGTACCTCTTGGTGTGACACCATAAATCCAAAGGTTAGCTGGAGACCCCCCATGGACCACACATGAGGCAAACAGTGGGGTTGACAGCCAAAATCCACCCCCATAGAGGGGCAGTGAGAGCTAAGGAATGAGGAGCAGAGTGAAGTACATGGGGACTCACTAAAGCTGCAGAGTTCCACCCTGTCGCTGCCTGCATCTCCAACTTGAAAAGATGGGCATTTTGGGCACAGAGGCACCATTTTAGTTTAGCTTGCACTGGGCAGCATAAAATTCTGAAGCCCTCACCATATTAAGGATTGAATTTTGTCAGGTTACATAGCAGAATGTATGGTAATTTAGCTTATCATTTTCTCAGTATCAGCAGAGAGGAACATGACAGCATGGTGTAAAGTGCACGTTATAAGTGGCGTATTCATTGCTTTTGTGCTGCTTCAGTCTAAATACTGGGTAAAGGTCCTGCACTGCACATAAATGTAACATTCCATACAGCACTGTGACCATACATGATAGTTAGCTAGGCTGTAACTCTGATTTTTCTGGGCTCTTGTGTTTCTCGTCTCCTTCCCCACTGTCTGTTGTCCACCCCTCACCCGTAATATACCTGATGTGCAACCATGAGTGACCATGCTGGCCTATACCTCAGGGCCAATTGCCCGAGGCTGGTGTCCCAACATACTGGGGTCAGGTATTGTAGGGTGGTTAGTGGGAGAGAAAAGCACTCACAAATATGGATGACACAGTTCAATTTTACTGGAACGCTGGGGCAGTACTATGGGTTTGTGACCTGCTCTCCGCTGCTGCCTCCTCCTCCTCCACAAATCTTTCAGCAGCTGCTGAGTCAGTGAAATGTCTGGCTGGCCTGCCAGGTCTGTTGACACAAAGTCTTGAGGGATAAAGGTGGGCAAAGTCCCATTCCCTCAGATGCATTTTGATTTTACTCCGTTGAACCTCTGGCATTTAATTTGGAGATCTCTCTCAGGTCTTGAAACACAGACACTTGCCCACCCTCCACCAGGACTGGATCATTAGGTTTTGCCACCTGGAGGACCTGTTTCTTGTCAATAAACCTTAGATGTCTGATAAGGAAATGTGAGGCTTCTCACCTGACTTGGGCTTCGATCTTATCCTGTGTGCTCTCTCAGTTTAGAACTGTAGGACCTCCAGCTCCATCTTCTAGTGGGAGACCAGCCAGGCATGTATGCTTTTACCCAAATCATTCCCTCAAGCCCTTGGGAGACCAATAATTTGAAAACTGGACCTCCTGGACCAATTTTCTTGGTTGTCTTTCTTGACCTCATCCAATATGGCTTTCAGGCTATTTGGTTCTGACTCATGTCGCCAACCAGATCTTTGAGTTCACTCACTCTTTTTTCAGCTTCGTCTAGTCTCGAGGTGTGAGCTGCAGTAGTTTCGGTCAGTCCCATAATGATCCCCTGCAGGTGGAGATTTGGGCCATAATATTGGTTCAATGGGCTTATACAACCTAGTGTGGAGTTATGTTAATGCAACTTTGTTAATAGACCGAGGAATTTGAATGAGTTGCAAATTGTCATAGATGAATACTTTGCTGTTCGCACTCTCTGTACCATGGGGAAGTACCACCCTGTCAGGGTACATAAAAGCTAGAACCCCTCAGGGAGGGTTCCACCCTTAGAGGTGCTGCAAGAAAGATTCCCTTAGGCTAAAAGTACCTTAGGAAGGAGCCCCAAATAAGTACCAAGCAGCAAGTAGTGACCATGGAGTCTGAGTGAGGATAGCTTGATGGCAGCCAGTAATGACTGGAAACAGATGCAGACTGAGATGAGCTATGTCTGACAAATATCGGAACTGATAGCAGAGAGGTATGACTTCTGAAGGAGAAAGGAACGCAAAGAAGGAGGACCACCATCCAATTCCATCCAACAGTGGAAACCTACCTGGGTAAACTAATGAAAATGTACTACATTATGGGCTACCTAACTTTTATGACCTTTGGCATGGAGAAGAGGAAAAATTCCTATGAGGAGGAAACCTCTGGGGATCAAGGCCTTGGTCACCTTCCCTCCAGGCTTGGGATAATTTAGTGATGACTCAGCTACTGCAGTTTAGGGACCCAATTCAGGGAATATTTTAGAGGAAGGGCTCTCACTCTATCCCTGTAATGGGAACACCGTGAGGGGCTGCAAGTGAATTCTGCTGCTAAGGGAGACTCCTGGCCAAGGAGGCCCTCACACCAAAGCTGGAGGAGAAGAGCAACAACTGCTGGAAGGCACTCACCTGGCCTCTATGAGGGAGGCCTAGAGAGGAAGCCAAACATTTGAGGGAAGAGAAGGCCGTGGAGACCAGGTGAACCTTAGGCAGTTGTAGGGAGAATAGCTTTTGAAGGTACTGTTGATGTGGTCTGCACATCTGAAGGAGCACCCTTGGACTTAAGGGCCCCACCCTCCAGCAGCTGAAGTCTTAAATGCAACATCAAGAGGTGCCACTAGAGTCGTCTGTGAACCAAACCCGAACATTTCAATTTTCACCTAAACCGAACTTGAACCCAAAAACCCAAAAACAGATGAAACCTGAACCAAGGGCAAAACCAGACCATGTGAGATGAGGAGAACCCACATGGAGGCAGTAGGAAATTCATTAGAACTCAAACTCAAACTGATAAATTACACACAAAAAACCCTCGAACTGAACTGAACTCAAACCCAGACTTCTGTTATCAAATTGAACTGAACCAAACTTGAACTACACTCTGCTGAATCCAACCAAACTAGAACCCTAAAAAAACACATCAAACCCTCTCTCTAGGTGCCGCTGAGTCAATCTGCATAACTAATGCTTCCCCTGGAGTGTAGGACATTCTCACTTGAAGGACAGAAAGAGAGGACCCCACCCAGTTAAGCGACCCACCCTCAAGATGCAGACTTCAAGGGGCAGGCGAGATTGTCAACTTACAGGGCAGCCCTGGAAGCCATGCTATGGTTGTGGCTGGCATGCATCCAACTGCAGGAAAGTGGGAGGCCGGATGAAGTCTAATGGCCATGAGCATGTGAAGAAATGAAACATACAGTAAGCACGGTGGAATAGCTGCTTTTTATCTGAATACAGAGTAGTGGGAGACCATGGCAAAGACTGATGGCCATGAGCATGGAAGAACGAGGTAAGGCTGAAGCCTATTTTATCTGAATGCAGAAATAGTGGGCTGCATGCAGCCTGATAACCATGCTGACTGAGATATCAAATGACAACTCGACAATGAATGAGGCTGAATGATACGAGCTTAGACTAAATTATGAATTCATGTCAGCCAGTTCCATAAAGGAGGTTATTGTTAGTTGTTGATTTATTGCAAGTCAAGTAGGCTGAGGCAGTATAAACAAATTAAACTGCTAGGGAAACAGGAGTATATGGGAACCAAAACTAGGGAGCAGAAGCTGCTGAGTGAATAACAGAGCACAGAGAGGAGTGGCTGCCTAGCTAGGAGCCAGGTGTAAATGATTTGGGATTGTGAATTAGAATTAAGAGATTGCTAAAGGTATGGAAAACAAAAACAGCAAATTAGAGCCTGAATAGCACAAGGCAAAAGCAAATGATGAAGGCAGGAAGGTGGGAGAAGTAGAAAGCCCAAAAGAAACAAAACTGAAAGAAACACAAGGCACATAAGAACAGGAGTGCAGCAGGAATAGGAGACAGAGAGACACACAAACTGCAGCCAGGAAGGTAGAAGTAAAATACTGACCTAGAAAGCTGGAGAGGCATAAATGGAGCAGAAAGTCCAGCACAAACCAAGCAGAAGTCCGAAATCACAAAGGAAAGGAAGAGACAAATACCAGGAGAAAAAAGGGTGGGGCAGAGCCATGGCAGAGCCTCTGGCTGCAACAAAGAAACAGTACTTTTAGTGCGGCTGGAAGGATCTGACTTAAAAAGCTGAGGCAGGGTGTGTGGCTGGTTGCTCCACCCACTGAACTGCATGCATAGCCTTTCAATGAACCTGGCTCATCTCCGCCTGCAGGTTTGATAACGTAGCAGGCATACCCACCAAGGATTTCTCCAGCTCTGTCATAACACATGTCTCTGGAGCAGCTGCAGTTTGAGAGCAGGTCCTGGCCTCGTGGATGGTGCACTGGTCTCCTCTCGTGCAAGTGGCTCAAAAGTTGGTGCTGTCTAGTTCTTTTGCTGTTTGGATGTTACCATGAGGTACCCCCAAGAGTTTCATGGGAGAGGGTTGTCTATCAATGCAGGTTATAGCATTATGAGCTGTTAATGGTAGATGGTGCCCTTGGGAGCTCAGCATGTTGCCCAGCCAGGCACCTCCACTCCCAAACTATATCATTCTTATCCCTCAGACTGGCTAAAATTCCAGTACTTCTTTTCTATTAAATTAGATAACATGTTTTTAAACTTGATCAACATAATAACACAAATTTCAATTACAATACATTAAGAAGTGCAAGTGCTTTTTAGCTTTGTCTGTGTGGTTATTTTATGTACTTGCTTGAAACCGTGACCAGGAGAGGAGCACTGAGCCAAGGCTCATTTCCAGGTGCAACCTAGGGGAATGGGACAAGGAAAGATAATACAATGACTGGGTAAAATGTGTACAGTCCACACAGGAGCACAGTAGTGCAAACTTAAGGGCACAATGTCCACAAAGGAGAGGTGGTAGTACAACAAAATTAGTCTGGAGGCAAAACTGGCATGCTGTCAGTTTGTTGTACTTTAACTTCAGTAAGGCTTTTGCTTTGGTACCACAGAAAAGATTACTGAAGAAGATGGGAGACTTGAGTACAGTTAACCATAGTGAAATGGGTGAGAAATTTGCTAGAAACATAGAAGGTGTCAGCAGATGAGTACCTCACGACCCACCTAGTCTGTCCTTTATTTCTCTTTTATCCTAATGTGACACTGTAGACCCTACTCTGCCCCGGTTCCTCTCCCCACATTTTACTTCCAATATCCTTGCCTAACCCATGCTTTCTTGAATCCTGTAACTGTGATGAAAAGCCATTGGTCACATAAGGTCAGTGGCCATGTACAATGTATAGGAGCCTCCGGGCAGACTGGATGAGCCGGCGGTCCTTATCTGCCAACAATTTCTATGTTCTGGCCCCACCACCTCCGCGTAGGCTGTTCCACCTCTACCACTCTTTCAGTGAAGAAGTGCTTTCTCACATTTTCTCTGAACCTCCCCTTCAAATTTCACAGTATGACCGCTCGTCCTTGAGCATCTTTTCCTTTGAAAATGCTTCCTTCCTGTACCTTGTTTTTGCCTGTAGAGGTATTTATATGTTTCTATCATATCCCCTCTTCCTCTTATCCTCCAGGAGTAAATGTTTAATTTCCTAAGCCTTTCCTCGTAGGTCTTCGATGCATTCCCTGTACCATTTTGGTTTGCCCTCCTCTGAACCGCCTCCACCTAACTGTGCCCTTCTGAAGATAGGGCCTCCCAGAACTGGACACAGTATTCGAGATGTAGTCTCAGCAGTGATCGGTACAGGAGGTATTATTACCTCCCTCCTCCTTCTGCTGGTGATGCCCCTGCCCATGCATCCTAGCATCTGGCTAGCCTTCCCATTGCCTTGTCACACTGTTTTGCAACCTTTAGTTCAAATTAGAAGGGAGACAGCAGATGGTGGTGGTCAATGGAGTTAACTCAGTGGAGAGGAGGTTACATCAGTGGAGAGGAGGTTACGGTAGGGTTCCACAAGGTTCTCTGCTGGGTCTGGTCCTCTTCATCATGTTCATTTGTGACATTGGTGAAGGAATCCAGGGCAGGTTGTGTCTCTTCGCAGATGACGAAAACCATGGGGGAGGGTGGGTAGTGAAGAGGAAATAAAAGATATGCAGAGAGACCTACAGAAGCTGGAGGTGTGATCAAAGGTCTGGCAGTTAAAATTTAACACCAACAGTGCCAGGTAATGCACCTAGGGAAAAAGAACCCCAAGACGAGTATTGGATAGATGGGGTGAGACAGTATTACAGAATAGAAAAGGAATCTAGGAATTATCATCAGTAACTCCCTTAAACAAATGAGCCAGTGCAACAAGGCTCAAAGCAAGGCTAACAGGATGCTGGGATGTATCTGGAGGGTACTAATAGCAGAAGAAAAGAAGCAGTATTTCCCTCTACAGATCCCTGTGAGGCCTTACCTGGAGTACTGTGCCCAGTTCTGGGGGTCCTACCAGAAAGACAGGGATAGGTTGGAGACAGTGCAGTGCAGAGTGACAAAATAGGGCAGAACCTATGAAGAATGCTTCAAGGCACTAAATATGTACTCACTGGAAACCTTTAAAGGAATTAACAAAGTGAACTGAGAGGAATATTCAACCTCAATGCCAACACCTGGTCATTTGGACACATGGAAATTAGCAGGAGGAGATTCAAGAGGACGCGAGGAAGTACTTCTTTACAGAAAGGTAGTGAAATCTTAAACAGTCTATCAGCCAAGGTGGTGGATGCAAACACAGAGGATTAAACAGGCCAAGGACAGAATGAAGGAATAGTGGTTACCTGGGGAGACAAGAGCAGGGAGGAGAATGGGGAGAGGATGGGGAAGGTTATTACCCTGGAGGAACAATAGGTTCCAGGGCAGGTCCCAGGGATTATAGGAAGCATCGTAAACTGGATGGCCCACTGGTCTTTTCTGCCATCATTGCCTATGTTTCGTGTTTCTAAATTGTGCTGAAACCTCAGTTATTGGTGATAGTACTGCAGCATGCAGGAAGAGTATCAGGAATAGTACTAGAAGCATGGCAGAAAAAAGTATTAGTGACAGTACTGACAGCATGACAGAATGGAGCATCAGTGACAGAACTGGTAGCATGGCAGGAAGGAGTATCAGTGACAGTACTAGCAGCATGGCAGGAAAGAAAATCAGTGGCAGGAAACAGTATCAGTGACAGTACTAGCAGTATGGCAGGAAGGAGTATCAGTGACAGTACTGGCAGCATGGCAGAAAGGATTATCAGTGACAGTACTAGCAGCATGGCAGGAAAGAGTATCAGTGACAGTACTAGCAGCATAGCGGGAAGGAGCATCAGTGACAGTACTAGCAGCATGGCAGGAAGGAGCATCATCAACAGTACTAGCACCATGGAAGGAAGGAATATCGGTGACAGTACTAGCAGCATATCAGGAAGAGGCATCAAGGGCGGGAAGGAGCATCAGCACCAGTACTAGCAGCATAGCAGGAAGGAGTATCAGTGATAGTACTAGCAGCATGGTGGCAGGGCATCAACTTGCAACATGGCAGGAAGGAGTATCAGTGACAGTACTAGCAGCATGGCAAGAATGAGTATCAGTGACAGTACTAGCAGCGTGGCAAGAAGGAGTATCGGTGACAGTATCAGCAGCATGGCGGGAAGGCGTATCAGTGATAGTACTAGCAGTATGGCGGTAGGAGCATCAGTGACAGTATTAGCAACATGGCAGGAAGGAATATCGGTGACAGTACTAGCAGCATGGCAGGAAGGAGCATCACTGGCAGGAAGGCATATAAGTGACAATACTAGCACCATGGCAGGAAGAAGCATCAGCACCAATACTAGCAGCATGGCAGGAAGGAGCATCAATGATTGTACTAGCAGCATGGCAATGAGGAGAATCAGTGAGGGTACTAGCAGCATGGCAGGAATGAGTATCGAGTGACAGTACTAGCAGCATGGCAGGAAGATGCATCAGGAACAGTACAGCAACATGGCAGGATGGAGCATCAGCGGTAGTACTAGTAACGTAGCAGGAAGGAGCATCGGTGACAATACTAGCACCATGGCAGGAGTTGGAGCGGTATAAGCGCGGTGGTCTAAGGCTCTGAGGCTGCAAATTTGGTGACATCCAGCAGACCAGACCTGGGTTTGAATCCCACAGCTTCCACTTGAATACTGTGTGACCCTGAGCAAGTCACTTAACCTCCTTGTGCTCCCGGTCGCTCCTCTAAAAAGCTTTCAGCTTAGTGTGCTATACTGGTTAAACAACAAAAAAAAAAAGTATCAGTGACAGTACTAGCAGCATGGCAGGAAGGAGCATCAGTGACAGTACTAGCAGCATTGCAGGAAGAAGTGTCAACAACAGTACTAGCAGCATAGCATGAAGGGAGCATCAGTGACGTACTAGAAGCATAGCAAGAAGGAGCATCAGTGACAGTACTATCACCTTGGCAGAAATGAGCATCAATGGCGGGAAGGAGTATCAGTGACACTACTAGCAGTATGGCAGGAAGGAGCATCAGCGACAGTACTAGAAGCCTTGCAGGAAGATGTATCAGCGACAGTACTGGCAGCACTGCAGGAAGGCGTATCGGTGACAGTACTAGCAGCATGGCGGGAAGGGTATCAGCAACAGTACTAGCACCATGGTAGTGGGGAGCATCGGTGACAGTAATAGCACCATGGCAGGAAGATATCAGTGGCAGTACTAGCAGCATGGCAGAAAGAAGAATCAGCAACAATACTAGCAGCATGGTAGGAAGGAGCATCAGTGACAGTACTAGCTGCATGGCGGGAAGGAGCATCGTGACAGTACTAGCAGCATGGCAGGAAGAGTACCAGCAATAGTACTAGTAATATGGCAGGAGGAATATCATTGAGAGTACTAGCAGCATGGCAGAAAGGTACCAGCAATAGTACTAGTAATATGGCAGGGAGAAATATCATTGAGAGTACTAGCAGCATGGCAGGAAGGCGTATCAGGGACACTACTAACAGTATGGTAGGAAGGAGCATCAGTGGCAGTACTAGCAGCATGGCAAGAAAGAGCATCAATGGCAGGAAGGAGTATCAGTGACAGTACTACCAGTATGGCGGGAAGAAGCATCAGTGACAATACTATCAGCATGGCAGGAAGGAGCAAAATTAACCCAGATGTACTCACTATGCTCCTTGCCATTTGGGTATCATTCTCGTCAAGGTTAGTGAACACTGCCCACTATTAAACACAATCGACTGGAAGACAAGAGAAGCTCAACAACATTTTAATATTAAAAAAAAGATATCATTTTCATTAAAATGGTATTGTGAGTGTCTCTTACTACTGACATTCCTGAAGTAATTTCCTTAATCAGCTTGTGGTTGCTGAATCTGTCATCATGTGCTCTAATTAGCTAATCGTACTCATTTGTGCAGGGCTATTAGTCGTACCTACATCTGAAATGAGCATCTGCATTGTAATGGCCTTTTCTTAACTCCTTGAAAGGGATACAAAAGGGACCCTATTTTCTTCTTTCTTTAAATTAACTAGTCATTTATCCACTTAGTGATGGAGGAACTGTGAAGAACTTTCCTAACAGCTCAAAGGTACCGTCTAAAGGCTTTTGGTGCTGTTTGTTGTCAATAGCTACCACACAAACTTTACAGAAAGACACATTGAAAGACATTAACTACTGACTTGAGGGCATTCCAATTTATGTCAGCATTAAGGCACTTATAATCACCAGCTGTTGTCAGGGAGCCGCTTCTAAAGGGTCAGGGATAAATGGCTTTGTCTCATGCCTCATCACCCCTAGATGGAGTTATATCTGATGACAATCTCATAGGCTGATGTGCCTAACTGTTTTAGGACATAGTTACAGAGCTTGGAATTTATGTCAGCACTGCCCAATATCTAACAATATTTTGGGGGTATAGTCACTGTCAAATGTCAGGAAAGTACGATAGGGTGGACCTGAAATTCCTTCCTTTTACCACAGTTACTTGAGTAACATAATTTCCCTCCTTGTAAACTGGACCAGTGTGATTCTTCCTCTCCTGTAATAATATGACTGCTTCATCTGAAAAGGAAGGGGTGTTTTTAGTTGTTGTAATTTGTATTCGTGGATTCTAGTATTACAAAGAGATGCACAACATGTAGAAAGGCATGGTACATGTACAGTGACAGGCTTCGGTAGTATCTGGTCAATATAAACTAGCCTAATGTTACTTAGAAGAAACAGCACTCAGATAAAGTTCCTCTTCCCAGCAAATGTCCAGGAGTAAAGGTCTGGGAACATATACCCATGGGATACTGTAGTCTCACCACAGCAAATCCCAAACAAGGTCTCTTTGCCGGGTAGTTCTCCCACTGCAGGACTAAACAAATAGGTGGGAAGGCTGGTCCCTGGAAGACAAGACATGAAAAATCTAAAGATAGTCTGGGCTCAGTTAACTGGTCACTGTGCATGTTCAGGCACCCTACGCGACACTGTGCAGGGGTCAGGCTAGTAAACAGAATATTATATAGTCCATGGGATTGGTCACATCTAATATAGGCTCCTCTCCCTCTCCCCTTACCTCTGTCTCCTCATCCATCACTTCCACATCCCTTGGACCTTGGAAGCAGCATTGAATTTTCAACCCTTTTCACCTTCTACCATCCTCCCCACCCTCCTCATCCCTGATCTTGCTGGTACCACTAAACTTTCTGAATCCCTCCCTTCAAAACTATTCCTAGGCTAGCCTTGTAATATGGACCCTTATCCTGGATCACTATATATACTGTATATTGTGTTCTGTTTATAGTTGATGTATCCTTTGACCTGTATATATACATACATGTATATTTGTGTTCTGTTTGTAATTGTTGTATCCTTTGACCTATATCTGTACATACATTTCTTGCTGTCATTGCCTCCTACTGTTTACTTAGTGCATATATTGTATTTTTTTGTGTATTATATTTTGTTGTATATCGATTTTGTTGTATATTGTATTTTGTTGTATAT
The DNA here is from genome assembly GCA_016271365.2 of Neoceratodus forsteri. Lineage (NCBI taxonomy): Eukaryota > Metazoa > Chordata > Ceratodontiformes > Ceratodontidae > Neoceratodus > Neoceratodus forsteri. The sequence continues at coordinate 103,164,255 of JADMNL010000031.1, read as the reverse complement.
TGTATTTTCTGTATATTGTTCTTATTGAAAACCCAGGTCCACCTCAGAAATGAGCTTTGCTCAACGGTGATCGCCTGGATAAATAAAGATTTTGATTGCTTGATTGATAAACTGAATGATGTTCCACAGTGCACCAAATGTAAACTTGTCATTCCATAGTAAGAGAGAACTCACTCAACAGGCAAAGTTACAATAGGAAAGTGACCTAATGTAAGAAAGAACAACAGCATAATTAACTGCCTGCATGAATTAGTAAATCTGAAGAGCCAGCAGCTTTAAGTATAAGAAGCTATAGCCCCACATCCCAAAATAGTGCTTCCTAAACCAAAGTTATAAAATAACTGTCAAATTCAGTCAATCAGGGTCCCCATCCGAAGTGGATTCTGAAGTCACAGCAGCTTCCTGAGAGTTCAGCTATTCAAGAAAACCTGAAGCAGCCTCAGGGTCTGTGAATATATGGGTATTTTGTTTATAGGTAATCTGAAGCCTAGCTGGAAATAGAAGTTGTGCCTGTACCCCTTTCTCCAAAAGAGCCTTTTTCAATCCCCTGCAGTTCTTCTTCTTCGTCTTGGGACTGTGAGGACAAGTGCGGAAAAACCTAGCCTGCTGCCTTCCCCAGAATCTCTCTCTCTCTTGCAGTGCTGCTTGCAACAGGAGTCCGTCGCCTGGGGTGGAAACCGTAGCAATGGCTGTGAGCGACAGTCCCTGAACTTTTGCAGAGTCTGGAACAAACCAAGATAACAAAGGCTTGGATCATGCAGATAGCAGAATCTCTTGTAATAGGACAAGGTCATCAAAGATCAATCAGTCTAAAGCCACCATCAGCTCCAACGGGCTGCCAATTGAGGAGGGAAACCCACAATATGCACATCACACTGGCAAAGCCTGTTCTTTAAGAGTTTCCACTTTAGCCTGTAGAAAACCGATATCCTGGATCAGGCCTGTGCTCACCTCTGGGTGACGATCTGTAGTAGTGGTAAGTTCAACTATGGCAGTTTTATTTTCAGTGATCTTATCAAGGTCTGCCAGTTTGTTTTCCAGAGAGGCCAGCCTTCTGTTTGTCTCATCCGGTCACCTGCAGCTTACTGAGGAGCTATGTTATATGCAAGAGGTTCACACACTAGACAAAATCAGCCTGATAGTCTTTGCTGACGACTTCTCCCCGAGTGGCAAAATAGCTATCTAAGCCCTGTGCTGCTTGCTGAGGGTGCTTTTGGTCCCATGCTGAAGACACCAGCTGAAACAACACAGTTTGATGTAAAATACTTTCAAGGAAGTAGACTGTGATGTCAAATAATAGTTTTTATAGCCAATTCACAATGGAGCTCCAGAAAATGCATCCACCATGTTGGCTACCCACAGCTGCCCCCCCAGGAGAGGGGTATTACTAAACTAAAACTGTAATTACCCTGGATTTGAAATGGAAATCTAGTTCAATCACCTAACCAACCCATACCCTCCTGAGTTTGTTTCTTTTCTGGAGAGGACAGTTTCCTGGACAAAAAAAAATGGATGGCTGAGCTGCAAAGCATTCTAGAGCACCAGTTTGTTGGGGAGCCTTAAACCCTACTATTTGTGCTATATAAATGATTTTTTGTAGTAGCATAAAGAAAAAACACAGAACAACTTCAAAGATGCCAACATCAGTATGTGCTTAGCCACATAATTAACATCATTGGAAAGGCTTTGCCTGGACTTCGTGGCTACAGCCAGCCACTCCCACTTCCTGAGCTATATAAGCAGTTCCTCTCAGCCTCATTGTGAAGCATTTTTTCTTTGCAGCCGGAGGCTTTGTTAAGTCTGTCCTCTGAACTGGCTGGGGCCTACCCCCCGCCTGCTGTTTCTCTGTTCTCTGCTGGACTTCAGTGTTTGTTTTCCTGCTTCTGGTTTGTATCTTTCCTCTGGCTGTGTGCTTCTTTGTGTTTTGTGTGTCTTGTTTTTGTTTTCAGGCCTTGCTCCCTGTTTTCTGTGTTTTGGTTTTGTCTTTTGGGACTTTGTTTCTAAGCTCCTAGCATACTGCTACTCAGTGCTCATGCTACTGCTTTCAGTTATTTACAACTGCAGCCACTGCTACTGTTTACTGCTATTACTGTTGTACCCAGTGCTTGTGTTTTTACACTGTTGCTCACCACTCTCAAACTACTGCAATCATTATCTGTGTGTTTCAGCTCAACCATAGCTGCTCCATATTGCATACTCAATTGTTTTCACCTGACGAGGCTTACTCTGACCATAGCTATGCTGCTCATTCATGCTGTCATTCTACTTGCAGCTTCATTGCACTGCCTGGCTACACCTGCTTCAGAGCATTGTGTCTCCGTGTTTTATTGCAGTTTTACATCTCCGTACTCCATACAAATTGTTGCTTCTATGGTTATTCAACCTGTTCTACTCTGAGGTTAGCCAAAAAGCTCCTGCTGAGGCTGTTAAACTAGCTTACATATCTGCATGTGGTTCTCTGCCTTCCACCACTTTCTTGTTTGTCCACTGCAGGGACTGGGAAGTGTTTGGGGAGTCGTGGCCCCATGTGGCTAATAATTTCTGTTCTAAATCCTACCTTTGCCACCGAAAATCCTCAGGCCCAGATATTAAGACTCGCTGGGCAGTGGCGCGAAGCCTGGGTGCAGTGCAACTGGGCTGCGCTGGGACCAGGACTAGGACCAGGTGATATTCAATGGTGATGCGCCATGACACAGCACTGTTGAATATGGCAAGGATGCACTACACTGCGTGTGGCACAGTGGCACTGTAGCGTAATAAGCCACAGATAAGGAGCATGGGGATGCATCAGTGCAGGTGCGCAGGTGCATCACCCATGATATTCAGAGGGGGCATGCAAATGAGGCCATAAGATATGCAAGGTGCAAATGGAGTCATTTGCATGTCATTATGGCCCCATTTGCATGCCTTGCACAGAGTAGCCTGGTGACTTGTGCCTGGCACCATGAGCAGCATGACTTGTGTAGTGGGGATCCGGGGCATCCCCCACCCATATCCGTGATCACTGTAATCCTCTTTAAGGACAAGCCCTGGTGATCCAATAGCACCCACACCACGTGAACCCTTAGCCCACCCTGCTTCCCCCCCATCTTGGCGGGTGGCTGCAGCCACCTGCATACCACCTGGCCGCACCGACTGACAGGTACAGTATGGGCTGCAAGCCCATTGGTCCCCAGTGTGGACCAATAGACTTGCAGGCATACTGAATGAGTTCAGTCCCAAATATGTGAATGGTCATTCATCATACTGGGACTGTCTAGGGCACAGAAGGCACTGCAAGCCTATTGGTCCACACTGGGGACCAATGGGCTTACAGCCCATACTGTACCTGTCAGTCAGTGGGTGGCCAGGCAGTATGTGGGCAGATTGCAGCCACCCGCCGATGATGAGGGGAGCAGGGTGGGCGTAGGGTTTTGTGGGTGGGGGGGTGCCACTGGATCACCAGGGCTTGTCCTTACAGAGGATTACTGCGATTGCAGCTAGGGATGGGGTTCCACTAGACCACCAAGGATGGTCATTTTACATTACTTGAGGACTCGGATGGGGGGGGACCACTTGACCACCAGGGATGGTCTTTCATTATACTATTGGGGATTCAGGGACTCAGGAGGAGGGGCCACTAGACTATCAGGGCTTGTTTGGTGTGATCGCGGCTACAGGATGGTCCACTTGGCCACCAGGGTTGTGGGTGTGTGTGCTTGTCAACTGTGTTCTAGGTGGGCGGGTGTCCATCCGTGGCTAGGCTGCTGTGTTGCACCCTGCAATACTGCAGCCCACCTGTCAGGTAGGCCAGGTTTGGCTATCTTTTCTGGGGCTCAACTTTGAGCCCCCATGTGGTGCAATGCAGGGTTGTGCCAGTATATGCGCCACACATCCCAGGCTGAATATTGGGATGCCGCATATGCATGGGCGCTGCCCCTGCATTTGGGCTGCATACATTAGCATTGCGCTCCGGGCGCATCAAAATTTTGCTCTGCACCAGGCAGTCTTCTCAATATCTCGCCGAGGCATAGTGGGTTGTGCCGGGCGCAACACTTGCATCAGGCACAACCCTTTGAATATCCCGAGTATTTGGCACCTTGATTTTGATCTTTAAGTGCTAGCTGGCTTGCCCACCATTCAGTGTTGTTTCATTGCCCTATGTTATGCAGACCTCATGCAGGTCCATTTATTACTACTCTGTTTACTGACCTACGTGCAGGTCCACACTTGCTTATGCAATCGTTGCTCCTTGCTTGTACAGACCATTTGCTTCATGCCTACTGCTATCCCTCGGCTGGCCTCTGGGATTCTGCTGCACTCAATTCTGCATTCGACCTTGCAAGATCTTAGCACTCAATGCTTATTATGATCTCAGCATTCTGTGCTCATTCAGCTCACCAGCTTTTCAACTCCCAATCAATATCTGGGGCATGCCAGCCATTCTATACTGGTGCAGGATTCCTGCAGCCGACGGTCTGGCTCTGCATTTAGTCCGCATCTTGAGCATGTCCAACTTGGGGGGATCCTTCTCACGGGTTCATAGCTGGGATTGTCCTCGCCCTAGGCTTGGCTTTAGCTGCCTGCTACACAACAGCAGCTCCTGGTGTAGAATTTAAGACTAGCGGTGAAGAGTGGTTACGATGATCTCCTTTGGCTCCAGTGTTCTGCTATAACGGTTAGCTATTGACTTTAGTGGTTTCCTAGCAGGCACCTTCACCGCTCTCCCACGACTGCCTCTGGTTCACCTGGCTTGAGTTTAGGGTGGGTAAGCCAGGTGAGTGCCTCAGCAGTCGTTGCTTCCTCCTGCACCTTGGTTGCACATATTGTTGCAGAGTTTTCATCGACCACAGCGTTCCCGCTAGAGGGTTTGAGTGAGAGCCTTCCTCCAAATTGAATATTTTATGCCTCCCTTTAATTGGTTTTCCAAATTGCAGCTGTAGAGCTGTCACTAAATAAACTATCCCAGAATCTGGAGGGAAGGTGACCTAGGCCTTGGATCCTGAGATTTCCTCCTCATAGGTATTTCTCTCCTCCGTTGCCTCAGGTCATAACTGTTAGTTAGCATAGTAGTGTCCCCTAGTTTCTTTAGGTAGGTTCCACTGTTGGATGGAGGTGGAGGATGTCCTGCCATTCCCTCTCACCTTAGAGGATCCCCATCTCAACGAAACCTTTAGTATCATGCTATGCAAACCTGAGCATTTCATTATGTTCTCAAACTGAGCATCTCATTACGACATCAAACTGTCCATGTTTCTCTACTACGTCCACGTCAGAGTTACTGCTCGCTCATATGCTTCGTGTTGCCTTATTCTTTGGGAATATGCTTGTACTATTTCTTTTGGGGATTCCTGCTACCTTTAGCAGGTCGCACCTGAAAATAGGTATTTGGCTGTCTAGTGTGCTACTTGATAAACAAAAGCAAAAAATAAAAATCGTCCCATGGCACCTCTAGGGTGGAACCTCTCCAAGGGTTCCTTGCCATTTGCACCCCCACAGGGTGGTAATTCCTCTGGAATAGAGTTGTGTGAACGTCAAACCAAACTAATGCAGTTGCACAAGCATAACACTATACTGGCTGTGTAGGACAGTGAACATATTAATTTAATATTAGAAGGGGCTCTAGGTCCATCATGTCCCCTTCCCTGCTTTATATGCAGGTACCAAAATTGCCAGCAGACCTATACTAATTTATAGGGCTTCCCCACCCACCCTACTACCCAGGGTACCCGTGATTCCCCAACCAATCTACTACCCACGGTGACCTGTGATTCCCCACCCACCCTACTACGAGTACCTGTGATTCCTTACCCATCCTACTACTCAGGGTAACGTGATTCCCTACCCACCCTACTGCCCAGGGGTACCCTGTGATTCTCTACCCACCTGACTACCCAGGGTCACCTGTGATTCCCTACCACCCCACAACCCAAGATACAATGTGATTCCCCATGCTACTACCCAGGGTACCCTGTGACTCCCTACCCACCCATTGGGTACCCTGTGGTTCCCTACCACTCTGCTAGCCAGGGCACCCTGTAATTCCCTACTCATCCTAGTACCTAGGGTACCTGTGATTCCCTACCCACCCTACTTCCCAGGGTAACCTGTGATTCTACAACTACCCTACTACCCAGGGTAACCTGTGATTCCATACCCCTACTACCCAGGGTACCTGGTGATTCCTTACCCACTCTATTACCCAAGGTATCCTGTGATTCCACAACCACCCTACTACCAAGGGTACCCATGATTTACCCACTCTACTAGCCAGGGTACCCTCCAGATTCCCCACCCACCATGCTCCCAGGGTACCTCCAGATTCCCAGCCACCCTACTATGCAGGGTACCCTGTGATTCCATATCCACCCTACTAGCTAGGGTAACCTGTGATTCTTTTCCCACCCTACTACCCAGGGTAACCTGTGATTCCACACCCACCCTACTACCCAGGGTAACCTGTGATTCCTTGTAAAGCAGAGATTTGTCCAGGCTTACATTGAAGGCCTGTAATGTCTTCATATCCAATGTCTGCACTAGTAGGCTTTTTCCATAGGTTCTCCACCCACTGGAGAAAGAAGTGCCTCTAATGTTACCTCTAAACTTCCCACCTTTTTGCTTCAGGGCCTGTTTCTGAATCCTGCAGGAGAACACTGGATACAGCATCTCCTCCTGTTCCATCTTGTCTATCCCCTGAGTATGTGGATGCTTGAGCTCAAGCCCTCCTTTGTTTTCTTTTCTCCACTGTGAGCATGCTAAGCATCTCACTTGTGTATGGTATGCATTCCATCCAGAAAGGGAGCTCATGCTGAACCTAAGCAGTTCAACTGTCCTCTGATGACTAGAAATGGAAAAGGCTAGCCAACATTAAGCAGTCTTCCGAACTCCAGGATCAGAAAGTAATGAAGCTCACTGGCAGCATAAATGCAGTTTAGTTTCAAATTCCTCTATGGTCTAAAAGTAACAAAATCAAAAATGTTGAAACCTACTGTTCTGTTGTATTTTATTCAGTTTATTTACCTAGGACAGCCCAGTTGAGTCATACAGAAACATAGAATTTGATGGCAATAAAGGACTGCTTGGCCCACCTAGTCTGCCCAGATGTCCCTGCCTATTCTGTCTCGCTGACCCTATCGGGTCTCCTTCGAACCTCCCACCTCCCTGCATCCTATATGCTAAACCCCTATCTCTATCCCATGCATGCTGAAGCCCTCCATTGTTCTAGCCTCCACCACTTCCACTGGCAATCTATTCCAGGCATCCTCTACCCTTTCAGAGTAGAAATGCTTCTTTGTGTCACTCTTACATTCCCTCTCCAGCTTCACTGCATGACCCCCGGTCCTGGTGCATATTCTCACTTGACAGAGACTCCCCACTTGTACCCTGTTTACACCTTTGAGGTACTTGTAGGTCTCTACCATATTCCTTCTCCTTTCTTCCAGGGTGTACATGTTGAGATCCTGCAATCTCTTTTCATAGGGCTTCTCGTGCAAACCATGAAACATTTTAATTGCCCTCCTCTGGACCACCTCTACTCTGTCTATGTCCTTTCTGAGGTGCGATCTCCAAAACTGAACACAGTACTCTGGGTGTGGTGCACCTGGGAGTGATATTATGGCAACATCACCTCCTCATCTGCTGCAGATACTCTTCCCTACTCACCCAACATCCCACTAGCCTTACCCACTGCCTTGTCACACTGCACTGACACTTTGAGAGCCTCAGCTATTAAAATCCCAAGGTCTCTTTCCTGCCTAGTGACTGTTAAGTCCCCTTATCAGATACTTAGTGCCGGGCTTTCTATATCCTATTGAGTTGTAATATCTCATTTTCAGTGGGGTCCTGCTTTTACTCATTGTTACAGTTGAGTGAATTGAAGCCCTAAACATTGAAGTGACTTGCCTGTGGTCACTCAGTGAGTAAATGTCTCTTGTCAGATCTGAACCTGGGATCACCTGGCTCCCAATCCTGATTTCTGGCCACTGGACCACACTGCTTCCTCCTGTGTTCTCACAGCCGCAGCATTCTGTGAGAGGCAGTATGTTCCACAACATTCCGTGGAGGCAATATAATCTCACTTTAGACACAGCGAGTTTTGCTCTTACTAAAAGAGGCAAATTGAACACCTTGGTAAAGAGAAAATTAAATCTGTCATGATCAGCTTTATTTCATTATTCTTTTTTTTAAATCTTAAAGTGCTGGGATAGAAATAATTAAGGGACTAATGACTAAAATGTTGTTGTCCGCCTGTTGTAGCAGTGAGAGATCAGGAACGGTGTAAAATTGGTCCAGCTCTATGATATGGCTCTACATTTTATTAGTAATTATAATTTATTACCGCTATGTGATGAGTAAAATAACACATCATATATATAAGTTGACAGTGACCTTTAAGTGGGAGGGTAGAGCCCCAGGCTCCCAGTAGTCACCCTCGATGAGTAGTGCAGATGAGTAGTGCAAAGGGTTACACATGCTTAGGTTTAGGATCATATTATATGGTGGGGAGGGGTAGAGCCTCACTGCAGTTGGGAAGAGTAGTACAAAGGGTTGTGCTTGCTTAGGTATCGGATAATGTCATACAGCTCTTCTCAACCTTCTGTCATCAAAATGTTGGATATTGACATTGAAAGTGTGGGACACACACGTCCTCATCAAATCATAGAGATACAATCTCACAACATTGTGGAAACTAGTGCCTTTATTAGTGCCACTTTTAATTCTGCTTAAACATCCTAGATTATTATGAATTTCTGCTTTAAAGCCTGACTTTACAATAAGACGGCACCTTCTCTATGTGGAACAGCAACCGTTCCATGTGGAATTAAACAAATGGTGTAATGAAAGACAGTCCTCCGAATGTCTTTTCAGTTTATTTACAGGATAGCCCAGCTGAGATGCACCATCTCATGTCCGGTGGGGTCCTGTTGCTACTATTTATACAGCTGGGTGGACTGGAGCACTAGGAGAGTTAAGTGACTTGTACAATATCACACAGTGAGTATTTGGTACTAGTGGGGTTTGAACCTCGATCCTCTGTTTCCCAGCTGGTGCTCTAACTGTTGAACCCCACAGCCTGTGTGTTGGACAGTTGAGAGGTATAAACAGAAAGGGTTCTGATACGTAAACTGAGGAATTTACCTCTGAATGTGAGACAGTTAACAGGTATGAACAGAAATGTTCTTGGGGTGTACTTTTCACAGACTCTATCCTGTTTCTCGAGGTGCACATTTCACAGATCCTATCCTGACTGATTCTCAGAGTGCACGCTCGGATCCAGTCCTGATTGGTTCTGAAGATGCATGTCTTAGATCCTGTCCTGACTGGTTCTCAAAGTGCACGTTCACAGATCCAGTCCTGATTGGTTCTCAAGGTGCATGTTTCACAGACCCTATCCTGACTGCTTTCTGAGATGCATGTTTCACAGATCCTGTCCTGACTGGTTCTCTAGGTGCACATTTCACAGATCCTGTCCTGACTGGTTTCTGAGATGCATGTTTCACAGATCCTATCCTGACTGGTTTCTAGTTAGGGTTACCACCTTTAAAAGGCCAAAGTGGGACATTTCTTACTGAAACATGATTTTCGCAGGACAATATGTAGTCTCAACCAATGCAACAGACTTGTTTTCTCTAAATAATCAGAATTAAGACTAAGTGTAGTTTTTAGCTGTTTTTAGTATGTCTTATCATTTTAAGGTATTTTAGTTAAGGTATCATATTGTTTTGCAGCATTTAGAGGAAAGTGAAAATATTTTCTTCTGCTATGATATCAGGACATGTAGTATTTTTCATGTTTTTGCAGGACACAGCTGCCCAAATCAGGACTGTCCGAAAATAGGGACAGGTGGTTACCCTACTCTAGGTGCACATTTCACAGATCCTGTCCTTACCAGTTCTGGAGGTGCATGTTTCACAGATCCTGTCCTGACTGGTTCTCTAGGTGCACATTTCACAGATCCTGTCCTGACTGGTTTCTGAGATGCATGTTTCACAGATCCTGTCCTGACTGGTTCTCTAGGTGCACATTTCACAGATCCTGTCCTGACCGGTTCTGGAGGTGCATGTTTCACAGATCCTGTCCTGACTGGTTCTCTAGGTGCACATTTCACAGATCCTGTCCTGACCGGTTCTAGGTGCACATTTCACAGATCCTGTCCTGACTGGTTTCTGAGATGCATGTTTCACAGATCCTGTCCTGACTGGTTCTCTAGGTGCACATTTCACAGATCCTGTCCTGACTGGTTTCTGAGATGCATGTTTCACAGATCCTGTCCTGACTGGTTCTCTGGGTGCACATTTCACAGATCCTGTCCCGACTGGTTTCTGAGATGCATGTTTCATAGATCCTGTCCTGACTGGTTCTCTGGGTGCACATTTCACAGATCCTGTCCTGACTGGTTTCTGAGATGCATGTTTCACAGATCCTGTCCTGACTGGTTCTCTAGGTGCACATTTCACAGATCCTGTCCTGACCGGTTCTGGAGGTGCATGTTCACAGATCCTGTCCTAACTGGTTCTCTAGGTGCACATTTCACAGATCCTGTCCTGATTGGTTTCTGAGATGCATGTTTCACAGATCCTGTCCTGACTGGTTCTCAAGGTGCACGCTTCACAGATCAGATCCTATCCTGACTGGATCTTGCAATGTGTGTGTTGCAGGGTAAATAACTTGCTTAGGGCCATGTCATGTATCAGAAGCTCTGGTATATTTGAACCAGACACTTAAACTCTAAACCCCGAGCGATGTTGTGAAGTAATCAGAAACAGCATAACTAAATGAGCCAGGATTCATTATTAAAATGGAACACCTTATTAATGCAGCCATCTTTTCTGAAAATGCCATGTGATGATGGCATGTGTCTGATGTCATGTTACTTGTCTAAGTCTGGAAACATGGGTGTGACAGAGCCAGTAGCCAACCAGTCGGACATGTCTCAGCGCAGCTCCAGCTGGTGTAACAATTAAATAAAAATATTTATTGTTCTAATTGCAAGTGTTAGTGGCTCAGTAGGTAGCACGGCGCCTGAGGCCGGGAGATCAGAGCGCTGTGGGTTCAGTTCTCACATCTGGCACTTGGGTTAATATCCAGTACTGACACTGTAGTGCAGCATGAGAGGGGTGCTGCACTTCTGAGGTGCCTGCCTTCGGATGAGACATTAAACGAGGTCCCATCTGCCTGGATTGGTGGTAGTTCAGGTGGATGTTAAAGATCCCATGGCACTTATCGAAAGAGCAGGGACATTTTTATTGAAACAAAATTGTACAAACAAGCCAACATAAAATACATCAATGAGAAATATACAGGAAAACCAAGAAGAAGAAAAAGCAAAAGTAAGAAAAGGAAATGGAAAAACAACAAAATACTGCATAAGTCCTTCAAGTTATAGCTGAGTCGGTATTTGTGATCCATGGGAGGGCCGTCCCACAAGGCCAACAGAGACGGTGCCAATACAAAGTCCTTTCATGGTCGATATTTTCTTTAAGTCCGCTACTATCTTTCCTTCAAGTTCGAATAAGAACACAATTTTGTTGTGAGTAAACATACATCTTGACATCCAAATATTCCATTTAATGACAAGAAATTCAAGGTTCAGAGTGTCTCTGTGCCATCGAGACCAGTGAGAGGGAAAGACACCATACATAATATTTTGATATGTTACTGTGGAGAATATAGGAACATCCCAGGAGTCAGCCAAATAGGGCCACCAATCAAGTAATATAAGAGCAATCAAAACAAATGAGAAATAGTCTCCGGGTAGCTATACAGAGAGATCTAGAGCAAAATCGATCCTGAGACTGTTTATGTTTATGGTTTGCTTTCACATTTATTCGTTCGTGACAAGATAACCAGTGAAAGTCCCATGTGGCCAGGGATCCTAGAACAACGTAACAGACTAGAAGCGAGGGTAGACAGCTGTCCGGACATTTTGGAAAAGGGCTTGCACCTTACAAACAGAGGACAAAAGTGTCTTGTACAGAGCCTATGGATTCGAATAAGAGTCTGAGGCGACACTTGCCATTGTTTTAAAACGAAGAAACATATGCTTAATATACACCAGGACATCCCCATGTTGTCGTAACACACCCAAAGAATTATGTTCCCACATGTGAAACCAATACCTACAGGAGTCGTAAAACCACGCTTCCCCACTCTCTGGGTGTTCACCAGTAAAGGCCGAGATTGGCCAAAAGGAAAATGCTAGTAAAGAAAAGCAACGGGTTAATCATCTGACACCGCTTCAAAAGTAGGCAAGTAATATTCTCTTGATCGATTCAACCGACTGCCCCAAAGGGCTTGAAAAATAAGCTGAATACCATCGCTTCCAGCTGTTTTGGGACAAGGAAAACATAACTTAAATACAAAACAGAGGAGAAGATAAGTTTTGATCAGAAAAACACGTTTCTCTTCCTAATCTGACCCTTGTTCCAAGAGGTCACCATGCTTCTGCCCTGTTTCAGCTTCTCTTCCCAGTTAAAGGAATCAGAATCTCTGTCCCGAAATAAACACCAAGTATACTGGATTTGGCCTGCTATCACACGTAAAGGCCAATAGTATCCGAAGAGTTGGAGGATGAACCAACCAAATCCCCATACTCTACCAAAGTTTATACTTGCTCCAGATAATGCATCAAAGAGGAACATTCCTGGAGAGAGACAAGCCTGAAGCCTCGCCAGCTACTAGGAAACACACATCGTTCACATATGCAATCACTGTGAACAGTGATCGCAGTGCTGAACATGAGATGACACGTAATCTGGGGATGAGCATTAAGACGCCGGAGCAACACATCCAGAAAAAAATATAATAGAGGGCTCAGTGGACAACCCTGGCGAACTCCCCTGCTTCACCAGGATCATCGGGCCCACCCAACCATTAATCAGCGAACAACGGTCGCTGCCTTATAAAGTGTCTGAATCCAGCGAATCATCTTGTCAGGAATGTGCAGGAAATGCAATACATTCCATATAAAATCATGGCTAACTGAGTCGAAGGCAGCCTTTGGCTCACCGAAACAATAAGCCCAGGAAACAGAGTCCATAAACCATGCGAAAATAGTTCACGGAGAAGAATCAAGGATCAGAAATTCTCCTGTTGGGTAGAGAACAGGATTGGGCTGGATGAATAATTATTTCAGCCAACCCAAGCAAACGCTAGCGATAAGTTTCGCCAATATCTTAAAATCCGTATTTAACATGCAGAGGGGGCGCCAGTTGTCAAGGGACTTAATGTCACCTTCCGCTTATATACATAAATCAGTGTGCCCTTAGTAAACTTCAAGGGATATGTTCAGAGGCAAGAAGGAGGCAAACACAGAGGTCAATTCCAGAAGGAGGTGTTCCCCAAAAATTTATACAAGGCAGTAGGAGGCCGCTCGACCAGGGTCCGACGAGGGGCAAGGAAGATATAGCTAACCGAATTTCCTGCTCCGTGAAGGGTTGACATGCAAGTTCTACACTCTGCAAGGAGGGAGAAGGAATTTCAAGGGCACCGACAGTTGTCTCAGGTCCACTGACACAGTAGGTAGAGGCAAACAATGCCATTGTATGGTCAGTAACAATTTGACATAAGTCCGAATGAGAAGTACAAAGATCTCCATTTAAATTGATAAGACAAGACATTGATTTATGGGCAATCTGATGATAGTTGATTCAAACGGGCAAACAACTTCCCGGTACCTTTCACCGCATAGCTATGTTGGTGGTACAGTTGTTGCAACTGTTTAGACTGGAAATCCAACATGTCCTTCCACACTAATTGTATTTGCTGCACAAGATCCTGCCCCGTCAAGTATGCTAGTGACAGTAAAGACTGAAAATGAGCCTCTTCTGTAAATATACAAGATATTCAGACCTGCTTTTTGTAAGACTATAGGATTTCAACATTCTAGTTAAGTACGTTTAGTATCCATCCACCACTGAATTGGATCATCATACATGGGGTATACAGATTTACTGAGCATGAATAAATGACAAAAGGGTTTGCTGAAATGATGGTACCTGTAATAAGGAAACATTAAATTTCCAGAAACCCGCCCTTACTACAACTGGCAGGAGATCCAAAACTAACAGAGAGCAGCTTATGGTCAGAAAAGGCTACCGCCTGTACTACAGCCGAAGTAACTTCAAAATACTGAGGTAAAACAAAATCAATCATGGTGACCAGCCTACCTTCTGGAATGTGGGAGTATGCTGTTTTGTGAAAGAAAAATAAGAGTCCGTCAACGGCAGTACGAATCATGCGTCCCAGTACGAGTGAGTCACAGTACAGTTTCTTAGTGGTAGCAAAGGAACTCTTATCCCAAGACTAAGGCCACAGTTAGTCACCAGAAAATATGATTCGGAAAGAAGAATGTAAATAAGGACAAATTAAATCAAAAGAGCTATCCGCTCAGTTTTCAGTTGGGGGCATAGACATTTACCACCCGATACGGGCATTGCCCAAGCAAAAATCCAAAATCAAAGCTCTACTAGGGCCAAATCAAACAGCTTCAAAAGCCTAAACTCAGGAATGTTAATTAAAATGCCAAGACCAGAGCAGGAGTCTTGGCTATCGACCAAAAGGAAGGACCCATAAGCCAATCTCGTTGAGCCAGTCGGATCTCCTGCACAGTATGGAATCTGTATCCTGTAAAAGAAATATCCCAAATGGCAAAGCCTCAAAAAGAAAACACCAGCCGTCTCTTGTCCACACATTTCAAACTATTTACATTAACAGTGTGGCATGTAAATTGTGACATGGCAGCTCACAAATAAAGTAACCAGCACTATCAAGTTTTTCTCTTTCCTGCTACCTTAGTCCCTTTCAGCTTAACCTTGGCCTTCCGCTTTGTGAAAGGCCAGTGCTTAATGGTATTTCAGAGTCATCAAGACCTTCAGGAGGGAAGAAGCGATAGAGGAAGAGTCAGATTCACCACCTGCATCATCCGATATCGACTGAAGCACCTCAAAGGCATTCGATAGTGCAATAGAAGGTGCAGCGCAGGCCTCGGAAGGGACAAATAAGGTGCGGGAACCAGATCGTAATGACCTGCGACATATTACTTTGGCAGGTTCACGAGGGGAGGCATGGTACTAGAGCCCACAGCCTCTAGCTCCATAGGGCATGCTGAAATCAGTACCTTCCCGGGGGTGGAGCCTTGTTGACTGACAGAGGTACATTACTACAGGAGGCTTCCAAAGCCAGAGCTTTAGGGAGGGAGTCACCTCTATAGAGGGCATCCAATGTAGTCTAGGAGGCGAGCTTTCTGGGCTTGAGTAATTACATAACGTTGATCCACACCTCCATCATGTGTTACCTTGGTATGTGCAGCCCAGGGACATGATTGAAATGTGTGACCCATCTCGTCACAAAGATTACACCTACAGTCATTCAGACAATGCATACCTACATGACCCATTTCACCACAGTTATGACATTTGATCTTATCGCACGCACTGCTCAGATGTGAGGGATCCCCATCTATAACACGCTTTAGGTTGGCCTGGTAAAAACAGAATCCTCTATCCCGACCTAAAAAAGAATTTGGTAAGTGCACTGGTCCAGATTCAGAAACATTCAACATGACTTTAAATTTCCAACCCCTGTCCATATGTTTTCAGAGTCCAAGATTGCCTCTCTCATTGACCTTGTAAAGTACAAATTGTTTTAACCAATAAACAATATTAGAAACATCTACTCCCCATTACGAAACATAACAGTAACTATCTTGAAAGCAGGTTTTGAGAGGGTATAGCCTGAAATGGGGTCCAAAGAGCAGGTTACATAAGACGTGATATTTTGACCAAAAGCGGTCAAGGCCACGAGATGTCTGAAAACTAATGTCAAAAGTTAGTTCCCCTGAGACATGTATCAGGGCATATATTTCGTGTGCAAAAACTTAATTGACTCCTTTAACAGTGTTCCGGCCACATACACACGGTCAGGGGTCGCTAGTCCACCTCTATAAGAAAGCCTAACAGCATTATGCCGCTTAGCTGCCAGAACTGGAAATTTAAACAAAGAGAAGGACCTGGCCCAGTTCGAGGAAAGGAGGTTGAACAGTGGCAGAGGTTCCTTCAGCCATAGGGTTGGAACCAGGAAAAGTCTGTATAGCAGGGACCTTGTTAAGGCCCAGGACTGGACTCTGGGTCAGACGAAGCTCATTAGGAAGGTCCAAAGGGTCAGTCACAGTTTGGGGAATCTGTTCTCCCCATCCAATATCATGTCTTGCACAGTCGAGGATCTTATTGGAGCGGCCCCGAGACCCAGGAACCTGCCTTGGGGTCTTGCACCCATCCTGCCGCCCGAAGTGCGTGATCTACAGACCATGCAGGGGCGACAGTGGGGTTTGCCTGAATAGAAGAAGACTGGGAAGGTAACAGATCATCCTGGGATACAGAGGGCGGGCTCACTCACCGAAAGAGTACTTACTGAGTCCTCCACCGCAAAGAGTTGTTAGAAACAGCGTCCCACAGACGTCGACAAGGCACCTGCTCAGAGACTCGAGGCAGGTCTTCAGGGACTGAAACAAAGTGCCCACCATAGCCAGAGGCACACCGCCTTGCTGCTTACTTAGACTCCGCTGCAAGCCCATCTCAGCGGACGTCGACGACAGCGGTCCGCCTCCATCAAACAGTCATGCGGTACAGGCACTTCCAGACTGGAAGGTTCCGAAACAAGGAAGTAAGGCTTTGGCGGTCCCCCAACATTCGAGCTGAAGTTGACTAACCTCGCACAACGAACCTCGGCACAACGAACCATCCGAGGAACAACAGGCACCTCCTGCAAATCATCTTCCAAAATGAAGATACAGGTATGGCTTTCCGTTAACAGTCGGGTCTCCTCAGATACAGAGACAGGAGTCGAGACCAGGTCTCCTGTCTCCACAGCTCCAGCAACTGCAGACAGCAGAGCGCCCTCCATCTTGACAGGGAATCCTCTGACAGAGTAGGGAATTTCCCGTGTCCTGGCCAGATTTCCTCATTCACTAAAATACCACCAACAGCTTAATCTGGTTCAAATTCAATTGCTTACCATCTGTATCTTCCCCGGTCACCCCTGAAAAAGGGACTTCTAGGCCCAGTGGGCTTACCAATTCAACAAACAAAACAGATTTCTTTTGGTACATTCAATAAACATTACTAGTCTGAACCTCCATAGCAAGACTGAAGAACATCCATCACGGGTAGACAAGAAATTGACGCAACATGGATGGGCAAGGAAAGCCATCAAAGCCACTGAGGCTGCCAGGGTTAAGCAGACTGCAGCAGGATGAGGGGGATCAGAGCCCAGAAACAAGGCCCTATAGCAAGCCATATGGGACTTAGATAAGAAGGTGGATGGACTCAGTGCTAAAATTCCCATTTTTCACACAAAACCAGAAGTGGTCACCATGGAGGCAAAGGTGGCATCAGACACATCCAACGAAACTGCCACCTCTGTATCAAGTGAGATTGCAGAAAGAAATGACTTTGGATGCACTTAGAACACCTAGAAAGTGGGTGCCATGTCTCAAATGTCAGGGTTTTGGGGCTCCCTGAAGAATTTGAAAATCCAGACTCGGTCTATAGTACACAGGACTTCCTACTTCTTGGAACTGAATTCGAAGGACTTTTTTTTTTTACATATTTTATCATCCTGCTCTGGGCCAGGTAGGGACCTCCTTCCACCATCCATGTGCCCTGTTCCGATCCTGCCATCAGTCTGCCCAGGACCAGCAGCCCACCTGCAACATAATACTGTGCTGCCCCCTCCTCTCACTTACCCTCTAGGGCCAGGTATACCTTCAGCTCCTATGGCATTTCTTCCCCACAGACATCTGGCCACCCACAGCAGAGCTGAAGACTGGCAGTATCCCCAGCAGAAGCTGACTCTGCTCTAGTGGTGGATATGGTGAGCAGGCAGAGCTTCATCCTCCCAGTCCTGCTCCTTGGTTTCCTGTTTTCTGTCCTGCCCACCCTTTAGGAGCACACAACATGATTGGCTGCTGGCAAGGCACGATGCAGCCACACACGGGCTCGTTCCAAGGGCCCTCTCGGTGTTGTGAAGTCCCCACCACCACCTGTGGTCACACATGTGGCAGTAATGCAGCAGGACGTGACACCCACCCCCGCAGAGGAGGAGTACATTCTGTGGGATGCTCAGTCCTCATCCCCTGGCTGACCTCTGATGGCTCAGGCTCATTCCCAAACCCAGGTTGCCAATGCCATGAATGGTAGCTCTACCTCTGTACTGGTAGGCCAGTGGACATTTTTAAAGGTTTACAAGATCAGCCTCAGAAAAGACCAATGAATGTGGATTAGACAAGACCTTGCTAATTGTTACTAATGGGATACATACTAGAGATCGGATTTGGGGAGCAGCAAAGCAAAGGGAAAATTACAGATGGAGGACAGGACACTAATATGTGCAATAGTCCACACTATTTATGTATAATGGATTGGTGCAATTGTTGCATTATCAATGATTTTATGTGCAATATGTTCTACTGATTGTGTTCTGACATAATTAACTCTGGGTCATGCCTGAGAAAGAGATATGTGTGTCTCAGTGGACCCACTCAGTTATCAAAATTCGGACAATAAATAATAAATAAATTGGCAACATAAATGTAGAATGATTTTGTTTGACTCCACCTCGGTGAAGTGGCAGAGTGCCACAAAGTGCAAGCAATTTTGTACCTGATGTCCATGTCTCAGTGAATAAAATTGCACTGCTTCCTAGATCAAAATTTTGGCATGCAGCAGTGCTGACATAGCTTTGAAGCCATTTGTTCAGGACTAAGAGCTCTGGTGCCAGATATTAAAAATGGGTCCCATGGACGCTTCTCTCCTGGGGGTGCATTGCTGTGGGTGTTCACATAGTGGCTCGTGGTGGCATAGTGGAGGCATTCTTGGTGGTGTGGGTGACCACATGCTGCCAAACACCCCAACCCCAGGATGCCATTGCAGCTGCACAGAGCAAGGAGATGGGTGGGGCCCCAAAAATTGAAAAGGGCTGCTGGTAGCACCAGATGATGGCCTGGTAGCTTTCTTGTGCTGTCTGGCCACACAGCACATTGTTCTTGTCCCCCCAGAGGATTGCCCCAGGTTTACTCCTCCCGCCTGAAAGCAGCTAGTCAGACAGGGTTGTGCCTGATGGGTCAGGCAGCTTGAAGAGCCCTGAGGGGCAATATGCAGCAGAGGAGCTGTCTGGCAGCAGTGAACAGGGCCACTATGAGAGCCTGAAGGAGTGGACTCTGGAGCCAAAGGTAGGTGCAAAAAAAAAAAAACTACAAGACAATGGGCAAAACAGACACAAAGGTTTGTGCTGCACTTGCCCTTGCCCATGACCCTGAGGGATGTTAGTGTTCAGTCGACAGCACACCGACACTATCCAAACTGAAAATGTAGGGTATATTGGCGCATCTGCTTAGCTGAGTAGCTCTGCCTCAACATGGATCCTGGCAGTGCAGAGAACAGTGCCCCCAGACCAATAGCACCGTAGCTTCCAGCACGATATTTCAGATGGCACCATGCAAATGAGCCCATTGGGCATGCAAGGGGTTAAGGGCCATTTGCTTGCCCATTGTGGGCAGATTTGCATAAGACGCTCTGACTGGTTTGTGCCTCGTGACTGGCCCCTACACCCCGATTACCCAGTCCTGTAAATGTGAACATATTTCCTGGTGTCTAGTGGCACCTCCTCCCCCACCCTTCAGTCCCCATCTCAGAAAAATTCAAGTATTCCTCATGTACAGTGGTCCCCCAACCTCTTATCACCATCCCTGTATACAGACATATTTCCCTGGTGTCCAGTGCTCCCCACCCACCGATCACTGTCCAGTACAGTAAGATACTATATATTTCCCTAGTGTCCAGTTGTCCCTGTCCTCTGATTGCCAACCCCATATTAAGCAAGGTAGTCCCTAGTGTCCAGTCATCTCCCTCCCTCTGATCACCAGCCCATATTATATCACGATTCTCTTGGCATCTAGTGACACCCCACCCCACCCACCGCTTCCTGTCCCCATACCCGCAGAAGCTTTCCTAGCATCTAGCACCCTTCAAACAGTGGGCACCAACCAACCCACCTTGCAGCCCCCACTTATCTTAATTGCCAGCACTGCAGGAGCCCATATGGTAGATGAAGAGCACTCCCCTCTCACCACCTTGGCTGGCCACTGTATGCGAAGATAGGGAGAAAGCATCCCCTATACTGTAAAGGAAGCGTGACGACTATCTACTATAGACAGTATGTGAGCTCCCTTTACAGTACAGGGACGACACTCCCTGTCATCACATACAGTGGCCAGCCAAGGTGGTGAGAGGAGGGCTGTACCACTCGCCATATGGGATCCTGAGGCACCAGCAATGAAGGTAAGGGGGTAGCAGTGTTGGTTGGTCAGTGCAAAAGGGGTGGGCAATAGATGCCAGGGAACATATGACAGAATACGGGGCTGGTGATCGGAGGGTGAGGGACCACTGGACACCAAGGAATTATTTTATTCTACCAGAGCCAGCAATCAGAGGGCAGGGCCACTAGACATCAGGGAATTGTTTTATTCTACTGGGGCCAGTGATTGGAGGACCACTAGGCACCAGGGAATTATTGCTTTTGCCAGGGATGAGGATCCGGGAATGGGAGGACCACAAGGTACTAGAGAAATTACTGCTTTTACTGGGGACAAGGCTCAGGGATAGGGTGACCACTAGGCACCATGGAAATTATTGCTTTTGCCAGGGATGGGGATCAGAGGGTGGGTGAGACTGCTAGCCACCAGGAGACTATTATTATATCAATGGGAATGGGGCATGGAGGATGGGGGGTCAGTAGATGCCAGAGCAGAATGTGATTCTGACAGGGACGGGGTTTGGAGGGTGGGGTGCCACTAGCCACCAAAGAGCAGGTGTGCTCCGCCAACCGCCAGTGTGGTTGTTGGCTGCAGTGGCTCTGCCAGCTACTAAGGTTGCCCGAATAAAGTCGGACTTCTTCTCGGCGATAACTGCAAGGTGGTCTGTGCTATTCCTTTGTGCAGCACTACCACACTGAATATTGCGCTGTGTCGGGATTCATGTCCACACTCCTCCTTGCCCACCGGATACATTATTTTTTTGCATGTAAGCTAACCTTTTAGCGTCAGCCACAGCCCATTTGAATATTGCACCCAGGCAGAAACCCTGGGCAAACAGGGCACAGTTTCTTTGCCCACTGGGCAAAGTTTTGAATATCTGTCCCCTGGATTAATTTCATGTACTGCAGTTTCCACCAAGTTAAAAATCATGTATGCGGTAACAACTACCTTTTCTCAGATGTTATCAAGGCTGGAAAGCACCAGGAAATTATTAAAAAGGATTTTGCTTCAAATCCCCAGCCTTTAGACTCAGACACAGAAGACTGAAATTGAGTGACTTGTAATCAAAACCATACTTCGCCTGTGATTATGCATTTAACAATATCATGTGACTTGTATGCCTAATTTGCTTGTGAATAGCCTTGGCACGTGGTTAATGATTACCAATATTTTATATTTCATAGCCTTGTAAGGTGGATATCGTGGCTGAGAAACAAAATTTTTGTGGTGTGCCATTCTGGAGGAAGGCTGGTAGACAACAGGGAGCTGGTGTCTCAAATGGCCGCTCCACATGGAGCACTCGAGGTGGTGTGCTATATGTGCACATGGTTTCACAGCCTGACACGAACCTGAGTTCTTTAAAGTGTGTTCTGAGGCCAGGCTGCTACTTGAGTTTAAATAGTAAGTTTGTACATGTTTTAATGATTAAATAACTGGGCACAGTTAGTAGCCTCAATACAATACTAACTGCTGTTTGATATACTGAACGTACGAACATATAAAAATGGCAGCAGAAAAAGGTCAAAAGGTCTCTCTTTCTGCTCATAATGCGGATCCTTCCAGTGATCCACCACAGGCACTTGTATATGTTAGATACTGCTCATTAAAGGAACTCTGAGTGACAGCTTTTTTTACGATTTACAGTTTATCCACAGTATAGATCACCTGTGCTGTTAGCTGCAATCATACCTGCTCACAATATTTAAAATGCCAATAAATCTGCTTAAAAGTAATAGGTATCAGTATGTAATGTTATCTTTGTATGGTTTTAACGTGTTCTTTAAAAGAAAAAAGCAATAAAAAGAAAGTTAAAAAGTAGTAAGTATCATTTATTTATGGTAAAATATATTTTGGTTATCCAGCTCTGAAAGCATACTTGATGCCACGTGATATGGTGCTAAGTCATGGGTACACTCATTCACCAACCAGTTTGGATTTGTTTGAGGCATATCAGAAAACCACACCATCTGTTTCAAAGTGCTTCACTTAGCTTAGGAAAGCTATGCTTGTTTCAAACCAAGTGCTGTAACCATTTTTTTTTTTTTTGTTGTTTAACCAGGAATAGCACACTAAGCTGAAAGCTTGTTTACAGGTGCGACCTGGGAGCACAGGGAAGTTAAGTGACTTGCTCAGGGTCACACAGTGCAAGCGAAGCTGTGGGATCTCAAACCCAGGTCTGGTCTGCTTGATGTCACCAGATTTGCAGCTCAAAGCCTTAAACCACTGTGCTATACTACCTCCCCATTTTAAATTTCAGCTTAGTGTGTCTCGCCTGGTAAAATAATTGGTAAAAATTTATATACTGCCTCCCCATTTTAAATCAGAGCTTGAAAGTTCAAGCCAGGACTCTGAACATGCGCAACTGCACTTTTATGTCACATACGTCTGGAATAAACTCTGTGTTCCCACAGACCCTATTTATGGACACTTTTCTCACAGAAGTAGGACTTTGAAGCTGTCACCCTGTCACTCACTGGTTGTGTGGATCTGTTGCCAGCCGGCATCCATAGACCTGTTGGGGCAGTACCAGCCCACAGTAACACTCTGAGATAAATTCCAACTTCTGACAGTCATCTGCTCCAGCAGTGTTATCCTATGTCAATTTAATTTATATGCAGTAGGATTCTTTGTATGTGTTTTACACAAAGCACCTTTGACCCTGGGACCCTCCCAGCTGAAGGTAATATGGTACTGTTAAACTTCTGACATCATCATCTGTATTTTTTAAATGAGTATTTTAAACCAATGGGGATTTTTCTGTTTTTTCTGCATGATCTAGCTGTTAAAAGTATTCTTTTCTAAATAACTGCATGATTGGCTTCGAAGAAGGACAAGTTGGTCCGAAGCTAGAGCACTTGGTTCTGGTTGCTACATCTATGTTGGTCCATTAAAATGTATCAAATCATTTGCTTCTAGACAACTTCTGACAGGAATTTCTAAATTAACTGGTTGCTTGTCCTCACTTGGGGAGGGAGGGCACTGATGGAAGTTAGACCAGTCACTTTACTTGACAGAAAAATTCACCACCATCCAGATCCTTTGCCCAGAATTCTTTCCTGCACCAGTTATCTCTCAGACACTCAGACAGACCTCAAACGTGTTTTTGGGGAATCTTGTTTTCTTTAATCCTAGTCTTGATACCTGACCTGGGTATCTTCTACAATATGGTAACATGTATGCAGACTCTTAAATCCTTGCAGAAGCATCCATACATCCTCATGGGCTGCCCAGTGAACACCAGCTGACAACAGCATATTGACAGCTAATGCTACACAGTGGGGTAATTAGGGGCTCAGCGCAGCATCCATAAAAGCAGCTGTCAATCCTTATCTGCCTGATAAGGAACAACACTGCCCTTAGCCAGCCTACTCTCTGAAATCAGGAGGTTTTCAAACACGCTATCTGCTCAGTGGAACACTGCATAGTTTTTGTTTTACATGTTTATTGGGAGTTTCAGGAAACAAATGAACCCTATATAGACCAAACAAGATACAGATGGTATGGAAGCTCTTGTGGTTCTATACCCTTCCAGGTGAACAACACGGCAGAGCATACTGAGCACTCTAGGGGTCAACCTAAACACAGAATGATGGGCGGGACATTGCACCCTAGGGCCACCTGAAATACAGAAAGATGGTGCCTGATTCTCAGTTCCAATCTTATGGGTCGAGAATGGTGCACTACAAGGACTCAGACTTGGCTTTCTATCCAAACATTCTGGGAACCTGCAGCAATATTCACTGCCAGCAGCACATCTGAAGATTTCAACTGTTGATATAGCATTTATTTTAACAGCAGTTTTTTATTTTTAAAAGGGAATGCAATGGTGCTGCTAGATTTGCACTGTGATGTATTTATGAGCAAACATGGGGAATGTAACCTTCTTTTCCATACCCATGCCCCTCCACGTCACAACTCAAAACAAGTCCTTGGGGCTGTGTGTGCTTGCCTTGTAAAATATTAACAAATACATAAGTAATGGTGGAACCTTGGCAGGGAGATAACCCTAACCACTGGATTAATGGCTACACGGACTCAAATGGGTGGGCGGACTTTGCTGTATTCGCTCCCAGACTGTGGAACTCCTTCCCTGCCCAGGTCCGTGCCTCACACTCACAGATGTGTCTCCGCCTCCCTATGGAACCATTCAAACTTGCGCCAGCCTGTGGCTGCCCCATACCCCCCGTGAATTGATCTATCACAGCACTCCTCTGCTCTGGAGCTGCTCCTGGACAAGAGACCAGACTCCAAGAGGTTGCAAAGCTGTATATAGTGTCACACCTGAAGGATTTCGATATTGTGTCCCTGGAACTGCTCTTGGCTTCCATAAGGTGTTTATGTTGTTATGTTAATACTGTATAATCTATGCCTTACCATGTTTCAGATGCTGTGTTGAATCTGTATCCTCACATGAACTGTAACATGTCTAATTTGTACAATGTCATTGTATGTACCTAACTCTATTATTCCTGTGCTCTCCCGGTTGTACCTGAAAATAGGCAATTGTCTTGTCTAGTGTACCTACCTGGTTAACAAAAGCTAAATAAATAATACATTTTGAATTTGTGTTCTGCTATACAAGATGCCTGCAGATACAGCTGAGTTTAAGTCTTACTCGTCTGAATCCATGGAACAAAAGTCATCTGACAGTACCCACTAATCTACTTTTGTGGGTAAGCATGATGCCATTTTCCTCTTGTGCCTTGGCTGTCTGTCACTGATCTGTAGTGCCCTGTGTTGTACTGCAGTGTCCTCTAGTGAGATAGTGTACAGCCTAGGTCGGCTGTACCTTGTGGAGCTATGGTGCCCCTAGTGGTGACAGTGTAGTATTAGTGTGTGCTGAAGGATGAGATCTTCCAGGAATCATCTTTACCATTTAAATTTACCACCTATGGCTCTGTACCAGAAGCACTAGGACACTATGGGAGCAAACGTTTTAGCTGACAGCTAGGGGCTGATGTTGGTGACAGCACCACCATGAGGCTCACGTATGATGTGGCACTCGTGGAATCACCAGTAACCAACACTGACCCTCTTCTCACCTCAGTTCTGTTTTTCCCACTGTCGAGACAACACTGTGAGAACTCTCAACTTCACCCTTACTGTGTTGCACCTCAGTCATTGCCGCTACTCACTCGATGCTGTAGTTTTTATTACTCCTTTCACTGCCGCAGTCTCCTCTCTCTGTCTACAAAACCAAGCCCTTTTTGCTACTTTTTATTTTTTTCCACTCATCCATTATGTCCGACTCCCAGTAGCAAAAGAACAAAGCCAAGAAGAAAACCTATGGACGGCCCCCCAAATGTTGGTGCACCTGTAGGAGACCCATGCCCATCCAGGATCGGCATAACTGCTGCTGGACCTGCCTTGGAGCTGACCACAACATGGACCACTATGATGCCTGCTTCTCCATGGATTTCCACTATTGAGATCCATGTGATGAAGTGAGGTTGCCAGCCCTCCACTTTGGAGGTAGGCCGTGCACATGGGACTCAGAGGTAAGGTCCCTGGCTCTTCCCTGAGCCCCTGGTACTATACATATTGAGGGAGACCAGACCTCTCCTAGTCCTTTTCCTCACAGAGATGGAGAGCCTGGAGTCAGGGTTGGGTGGACAGTTGACCTCCTCTGGGGGGCTGGCTGAGTACCTTACTGGTCCATCACCCTTCGGGGCAGTGGATGCCCTGCTGGTGAAGTTGGAGCTGTACACTGGACCTACTCCAGTGGAAACCTTGGTGTTTGGCCTGGCAACACCTCAGCTTCTGGCACCAAGGCCGGAGCCATTGAGCTGAGGCAATGCCAGTCACCAAGACCAGGTCACCTCCTGACACTGCTTGTGGAGTTGGGAGATGGAAGGTCTGGAGCCAGGCCTCATAGGCATCTTGTAGAGATCTTCTGGATCTCTTCATCTGAATGGTCAGATGACCCAGGTGTCAAGGTCGGGGGGTCTTGGCTTCTTACAGGAATCCAGTGATGAAGGTGAGCTTCCTAGGCCTGGCTCTAGCCCTCAGTGGGGACGGGATTGTCCTCAGGGGCTGCTTCTCTGCCTGGCACCACTCATGGCACCACTGCACTGCCATCTCCAAGTATCACCTGTGGCACCATGGAGGGTTCCAGTGTTGTCCGTGGTGCTGGGGAGGGTGTCAGCACCATCCGTGGTGCCAGGAAACTTACGGTGCCAATCATGACTTGCCCCTGCAGCCTTGGGAATGGATGCAAGGCCCATCCAGAGGCCTTGCCCAAGGTACAGGGCCCTTCTTGTAAGGTATGTGATAGATGGTCCCAATTGGTGGCTCACTCCTTGTCCAGAGTAGGTGGCAGTTCTGGCAGGAGTCGTGCACTGACTCAGAGCCCCTAGTCTTGCCAGAACCATCTGGCCCTGTCTTGATGAGATTGGGGACACTCTCCCATGGGACCTTCACGGCTCCACTCTCCCCACCGGGAGCCTCCCACCAAGGGCACCACCTTGACCACTCCTCACCTGTTGAGCACTCCATGGTAGACGAGCTTGACAGGCCCCAGCACCAGGACCTGGCCTGGTCTTGTATGACTGTCCCCCTCCTTCTTCCTCCCCTCCTCCTCTCCCAGGCATTCTGAGTTATGTCAGTCCCTTGTCACGGAGTAGTTCAGGGCAGCGGTCAGTGCTTTTCTCCAACCTCTGTTCTTTAGATTAGGCCATTTTTGGCCTCGGCCCCTGCACCTCTGCCTCCTGACTCCATCTCTTCCTCATCTCTGAATTCCTCCTCTGAGAAAGAGGATGCTTCCTCACAGCTCTCCTCCTCGATGCTGAGTACACTCAGTGCCAGCAGTGCCTCATGGCGAAGATGAGGGAGCTTAGAACTGATCACTTGCAGGCTGCAATCCTGCAAACCTGGTGCTGCCATTCCTTGGGGATTACAGCCATGACTTGACGCCATCCCTCTGTGGCCTAGGCCCTTTATGGGGGCAACCAGAGATTTCTGGCTTCATCTCTACATCATCTTTCCAGCCCCAAGGGACATCCAGCACAGGTATTGTGCACCTGTGAGGTCACCAGGAGCCATGCCACATCCCTCTTCTAGGATCCAGCTCCTGAATACCACCACTGAGCATAGGCACCAGTGCATGACTGTCCCCAGAGTCAGACTCTGTGGAGTTTGATGCCAGGGGCCATAGAGTTTTCTCTGCAGCATGTACCATGCTGTGCATCTCTACACACCAGGCACACAGGTGTCCTACAGTAGGCACTTGTGGTCGACGTTGGGTCAGCTCTCAGTGTCTTTGCTGGATTATGAGGCAACCAGACAGGCCATTTGCCTTTCTGCCCAGGGCATGGAGCTGGTGAGGCACCAAGTGAGGGCATCTTATGACACCAATGAGGTTGCCTCCCAGGCTGACGGGAACTGCAATCTGCATTAATCGGACAGCGAACTGCCTTTCCCAGTCGCCACCCTTTGCCCGCATAGAGTGATTTCTTCGGGTTCCTGGGGACCCACTTTTTTCCGCATGGGCAGGCATGAGTTATCCCCACAGGAGATTAAGGGAACAACCATTTTCCTCAGGGTGAGCCAGCATTGCCCTTTCTGGCTGGTAAGCTTGAAACTCTGACCTATAGGTGGTGATAAATGAATGGTGAAAATTGACTCTTGGAAGATATGAAAATGACTTACTAACCATAGTTGTTGATCTTCCAGAATATCTTCACCTTTTATTACCACACCCCCACCATCCCCCGCTCACTACAAGCAGGCATCTGGGCAGCTCACCTCTCTATCTTCCTTCCTTCCTTCGCCCCTAGGTGTGTTTAAAAAAAAAAAAAAAAAGAGGAGCGTTACCAGGATCCTGGGCCTTTTTCCTTGTGGCCCATCCTCCTAAAAATAAAATTCTGAATATCTTTCTCCTCATCCCTACCTCCCTCCCTCCTTAAACTCCATACGTTTAATTTGCCCCTTATGCTGACCTTGTCAGTGGTGTAATTAATTTCATCTCTCCTTTTTCTTCTATTCCTTCTGATATGGGATACCCTTGTTCCTTTAAAAAATATATACATTAGCTGTAGTTTTTTCTACATAAAAGAAAAAAAAGTAGAAAAAAGAAGAGAGAAGAAGAGATTTATTTCCAGCAGAGAGCTTTTATCTCTGTTATTACAGTTGCACTGTTGTTTTCCTGCATCTATGGAAACATTTCCTTTTGGTGACTGTCTCTTGTATTACGTTATTTGTTTTTGTACAGAACTTTTACTAGGCTAGGTCTTGTGGCGTAACCTGATGCAGTCTTTCTGCCCTCCCTTGGGGTATGGATCTTCTTTTTCTAGGGCCTGTGTTGATCTCCTCTGGATTCTCTGCTCTGCAGGGCACATGCCTCCATCTCTACATCCCAGTCCTGCCACTTTCTGCCTTCCTGTAGTTCAAGGTTGGTCACCTGTGTTTCCTGTAGAATTAAATTCTTTGTTATCTGGATTTAGAGTTGCTCTATTTCCTGTCTGCCCTTGCTGCTTGCGATTTACCGGTGTTGGGTTCTCTTCCTTTTGTGCAGGCTCCCTACATTTTAGGAAGCCTTGTCAAAGATGGCCCCAACCACTTTTTAATAAAACAAACAAACAAACACTACCTAGAAGCTCCCCACCCCCACACACACACACACACTCTTCTCTGGTAGTTGATTTTATTGTTTTATTCTTTTAATATCCTATATCCTTTTCCTATCCGGGCAATTTTGACCCTCTTCTTTTTCTCTCCTACTTTGTTTCTCTCCTGGATGACAGAATTGGTGAGCAGGGGCTGGTGTCTGTTACTGGCCAGTCAACGAAGCCATGTCATTCATTAGCCTCGTGGGCAGCTCCAACACTAACATCGCCCCTAGCTGTAGGCTAAAGAGTTTGTCCTTTGTGGTTCTATTGCTTCCAGTACAGACCCATAGGTGGTAATAAATGGTGAAGGTATTCTAGAAGATCAACAATTACAGGAGTACATCATTTTCATTTTCACTGCAGGTGCCCATCTTATTCTTCCAGTTGATCCTAGCATTTGTAAAATTAATGTAGATGTCCTGGACAAGGAGCCCTTCCTCTAGGGCAGCTGTGAGACCATTTGTCACATTTAGCAGAGTGGTGCTGCTAAGTGATAGTGACAGAAACCAGACTGCCTGTCACTAAAGGCACTGTCTGTGATGTAGTTTTAACGCCATTAGTTGCAGGTGTACTAGTTTCTTGAGTACCTTGTTGAGCGTAGATAACACCAAGATTGTTTTGTAATTGTTGGAAACTGTGTATGTTCTTGATTTGTGCAGTGGAATAACTGTTGCTTTTTTCCAAATTTCTGATACCATTCCAGTACAGAGTGAGAGCTAAAGGGACCAATTATGATCAGACGGTCATGGTGTGCTCTGTCCCATTGATTCAATGCAGTGTGAGGTTTAGTGGACAATAGGGACCAGCCTATTGTCACAGCAGTAGAACTACCATTCATGACTCGGTGACCTCGGTTCAGGAACAAACCTTCGTCATCAGGGGTTAGTTGGGAGGGAGGTTGGAGCATCCCAGAAAATACTGTCCTCCAAGGAGGGAGGCAGACCAATCACCACCATGTGAGCACCACCTGGCAAGCTCAGCGGGTGACAACAGTCGGAGGCAGATGAAGATGGCCCTGCAACCATGGCCCAGTGTCTGAGGGAGTGACTGAGAACATCATCAAACCTAGATCTCAGATAGCCCTGCTTGTGGGCCCTACTATGGCAGGGTTACCCCATGGGCTGGTAAACGGGGCTCTTGGGGTCTGGATCTAGTGAGCAGGGCTTTCTGGGGTCTGGGTCAGGTGAGCAAGGCTTTCTGGGGTCTGGGGCAGGTGAGCAAGGCTCTCTGGGGTTTGGATCAGGTGAGGGAGCTCTCTGGGTAGGGGTCAAATGAGCGAGACTTCTGGGTTTGGGTCAGGCGAAGGCTCTCTGGGTCTGGGTCAGAGGCTGAGCTGGGGATTGCCAGGATGAGAGAAGCCAGGCTGGGAAGGAAAACAATAATTAAAAAAAAAAGAGATCAACACAACTAGATACATTTGGACCTGTTTCACAGGCTGTGGACAGCGGTGAAGCCAAGGGCTTATTATGCCAAACTGTTATATGCCATGGTGCTGAGTTATTAGGGAGGTTCTGATGTTTTATGGGTAATTTGTTAGCCAGTCAGCTGAAGGCTCTGGGTCATTTCACAAAAGAGCTGGAGCTAGTAGTGCCAAAATCCTAAACAGAAAATGGGATTAATCTCTGTAAGAAGCCAGTTCTTCCTTTTTGATTCAGAAATATTTGTCATTTTCCTTCTTCTTATTATTAGGTTTTCCACCTGGAAATGTCAGATGTAAAATGAAGAGTAGGGCTTTCCTGAGGCTGGCATATTTACTTCTGTTCTCCACTATACCTCATCAGCATTCTAAGCATTGTGGCATTTGCTCCGGAGTTCTTTTGTAGTTCTCTTCTCTCTACTTTGGGCTGCCTATGACCCAAACAAATAAGATCCCTTATAGGGTGGTTGACTCCTCTCCCTGGACTGAGAAACAGATATGGCACACTAATGAGTCCAAATGAGGACTTAAACATGTGTCTGTGTCTGCTGTTCTCAGCCATTGCTGGATTGTATCGTAAGGCCTTCTGGCACCATGCAATTCTGCTTAAAGTTGAGCCGGTCCAAATTAATTCATGGGCATTTGCATATGCTTTCCCGATGCTTTGCATTATTGGAGTATGTCAATTTGTGTTTTCATTATAAACTTACTGTGAGATAAGTTACTTGTGACGTTGCAATCAGTGTGATCACATCGCTGATGATGTATGAAGGGAGTTAATTTCCATGTATCAGCTCCATGTAGAGTAATGCTCTACACAACACACCTTGTTCTGTCAGGTAAAACCTTCCAATTAGCAAAAAGGAAACAAAACAGTTCTTCAGATATAAAAGCAAGAGTTGGCTATTGTTAAAAGTTTATTTTGTGCCAGCCTCGTGGCGTGAGGTTGAGGCGCTGGACGCCACACCCCGCGCCATGCCGGGTGACCCGTCTGGAGCCAGCTTGGGTCACTGGGGTTGGCTGGGAGGAGGGCCAGAAAGCTGGTTGTAGTGACTGATGGCTGCACTCAGCTCCTGGATTGTGGAGGATCAGTCTTTGGGTACTTTGGATAGGTAAAGACAAAGTAGGTCATTTGGCCCGTTTAATTGTCTCTCACTATGTTAGTGGGTATATTATACAGTGCCAGCCATAAGGAAGACATCCGACCTATGTTTGAAACTTTCAAATGATGGGGCAGACACTTAACTGTTAGGTAGCCTATGCAAGATTCTGGATGATCTCACTGTGAAATAGTTATATCTCTTTACAGTGAATGCTCTTGATACTATTAATTGTCTGTTATGCAATCTCAGATTATTGTCCCTTTGTTTAAACATTAAGCCAGATTGTGCCAATAAATCCTGATCATGTAAAATCTTGTAGAGGAGTAACAGATCACCTCTCATCTGACGAGTCTCCAAAGAGAATAAATTTAAGGATTTTAACCTGTCCTCATAGGTTAATGTTGTTAATCTGGGTATTGATTTTGTTATTCTTCTCTGTGTACCTTCCAGTAAATTGATATCTCGCCTATAATAAGGATTCCACACAGGGAACCATAATCCAGGTCAGGAATAAAATAAGACCATAAGATTTATGTAGTCTCATAATGGAGTGGCTATTACAGGAAATGTGATTTCTTAATAGAACAAACCAGTCTATTGGCGGTTAATGCAATATGTCGGCAGTGATCTGCGGATATGAGCTCATTATTCATTATTATAACAAGATCACTTTCTTTATTAACTGATTTAATAACTTGTCCTCCTAAAGTATATAAATTTTTGATTCTTATACACAAAGGGCCAGATATTCAGAAATGCGCCAAACTCCGCACAAGTCCAGCACAGTGCAACTCCAATGTGCCATGGCACAGTGAGTGCAATATTCAAAGGTTGTACATGGCAACATGCGCCAGTGCAACATGGCTGAATATCGAGGGGATGCACCATGGCACACCCAGAGGTGCACAAGGGAGAAACCAGATCTGGCCTATAGCGCAATCCAGAGGTGTGCCAGGGGGCAACCAGACTTGTGCCATAGTGCAACCACAGATGCACCAGGGAACAGAGGAGAGTCAAGGCACACAAGAACCAGCCTCAGTCAATGGTGGAGCATAGCACCAGAGGGAAAGTGTGGGGGCAGGGAGAAGAACACAGCTGGGGACAGTGGCAGGCCACAGGTGACCACCAACAGCAGGGCACAGACAGGCAGCCAGCCCCCCACAGCACCATGGCACAGGATGCAAGGAACAGGTGGCACCAACGGCCAAGGTAGGGCTGCTCTGAATCCCCACCGCATGCCATGCCCCCACCCACCCAGACCACAGCCAGCCACACCCTGGACCATGGCGCCAACACACATGCCACACATCCTGGACAGCCAGCCCATGGCCACCCCAAGGCACAGCCACTGACCAAGGAGCAGGACACCACCATGCACGGCCCACACAATGACACAGGCACACCACACATACACCCACCACGCCACTGCAGCATGACTCACATGCCAGCTGCAAACAGACATGGACACAGGCAGTTACAGGAAATCTGTATTAAATGTAACTATACACAATGGAATGGGGTGGGAAAGGGTAGGAGAGTGAGGGAAGGGGACAGGGTACAGGGACTGTACAGTGGGACGGGGATGGAGGAAGGATGGCAGGGGTAAAAGAAACAGTGGGGTCCAACTACAGGTGGCCGCGCCTGCCGCCTCCACCGCTGCCTGTCCCGGAGCACCATCCACCTCGCCTGTTGTGCCACCCAGGGTCATGGATGTAATCAATATTATTTGCCATAAGAGGCAGCAATACAGGGGCAGCCACAACCTCCTCTGGTTGCCTATGACAAAGGAATGGACAGGTGATCAATGCTAAGTCCTAGGGAACCATGCCCTCCCACTGTGTGCAACGGGCAGTGGAAACACACACCCCTGGAGTGGCACCCTGGCCACCCACAGTGGTGGGCCAATGCCTGCTGGCATCCCAGCATGCCACGACAGTGCACAGCAGTGGACACTGCTGCCCAGTATCCACCGACCACACAGTAACAGGCAGTTGGCACAGGGCAGCAGCAGCACCTGTGGCAGCTGGGTGCACACCCATCCCACCAACAGTTGACACGGTGCAATGGTTGCCCTATTGGTGGCATGCACACCACACAGTGTGCAGCACACAGCTGACATGGCACATGGTACAGGTGGCTATGGCCACACCTCACCCCTGCTGACTACCCGGTACTGAGTACAGGAATACAACAGTGCCTACCTGCCCACTGCGGCACCACTCGCGCCTGTCCGCTGCCACTCCACCTCCGCCAGTCGGATCTCACACTTCCAGCAGTTGGTCCCACAGTGGTCTGCAGCACCCCACCAGACACCTCCGCTTGCTCCTGCACAGCCCCGATCTTCAGGCCCTAGGAATGGAACACAGACAGGCATACATCAGGAGAAGGTTCAGGAGGGAGATGAGGAGACACTTTTACAGAGAGGTAGTAGCTGGATGGAATGCGTTACCTGCAGAAGTGGTATCCAATAGAACAGTGGACTGCTTCAAAAGGGATGGAACAGGACAAGGGGAGGGTCAATGTAGGGGAAGGGGTGAAAGGGAGGGGCAGCTGCAGAATAAGGGGTGCTAGCTGCACAATCGAGCAGACTTGATAGACCTCTGGGTCTTTATCTTCTGGAAAATTTATATGTTCATATGTTCAGTACATCAGAGAACAACCACAGCATATGCCCACCACTCCCACCCCTGTGCACAGTGTGCCCCAGCCTGACATGACCCAGAAGGCAGTAGTGTAGTGCACCCAGTGGCCAGCAATGCCACACCAAGATTGCACACGCCTGACAGTGCCCCCCCCACAGTGGGCATGTCAGGCAGCACAGCCAACACCACAGTACAGCGGTTGGGCATGCATGCAGCATGTGGCGACTACCTGGCTGTGGCACAGCCCCTCGGACGAGTGCCTGCAGCAGCCTCAGTCTCTCAGAGTCCCACCACATCATGTCCCCATACTGGTGGTGGCATTGCTCACGTTCGTGGCACCCGTGTCCCAAACCAGGCCTGCAGTGATGGCCTGCCAGATCTCTGTCCTGGCCTGCTGCAGGGCTCCTGACCAAACAGACCAGGTGCATGTGGCTGCACACGGGCCACAAGGTTGACCAGCTCCAGGTCTGACCAATTTTCAGGCATGTCACACACCTCACCACGTCATGCTCTCCACTCAAGGTGCTGGTTCAAAATGGCTGCCAGTAGCTCACGTGCACAACGTGCATGGGATGCATACTTTGTGTAGCCATGTGCCGCATACTCAATCGTGCATCGCCATTGATGCGCTGCATGAGCGTGGCCCACCCGGCACATGGTGGTGTAGTCCCAAGGGGCATAGGGTCAGGTCAGGGGTCACCCGCACACAGTGCACCGGAGCGCAATAGAGGCCATGGCACACAGTGCGCCATGGCCCTTATAGTGCTATGAATGCACAGTGCATGATAGGTGGTGGCACAGGCCACGATGCATGTGTACGCGGCAGCGTACTGCACAAGTCACGGCATTGTGCCACCATACATACACCAGAGCAAATCCATTGTGCAAGGAGCAACCGCGCCGATATTCAGCCACACACGCTAATGAGCTCATCAGCCAATGCACAGCGCATCACGAAATTAGCATTTCATTACCGGCCGCGCCATAGTCCATTTGCTTGCGATGCACTATAAAGGCGCTGCACGCAGCACAGGTCATGGACCGCATTGCAACCATCTGAGGTATGTTGCACCCACTGTGGGACCACAGCCAGCACAGCAGGGTGGATGGGGTGGCAGCTGCAGGCAGTGACATACATGTCCTGTCCACAGGTAGCACCATGTCCGAGCATGAGAAGAATGAGGAGTGGGCCTGCCTGCAAGCCGCAGGCCCAACTTTACAAAGGCAGAGGCCAATGCCCTGTTCGAGGCCTACCTTGACAGGGGAGCAACTGCTGAGTGGTGCCACTGGCACACCACAGGCCAGGGCTGTGGCCTGAGTGGAGGTGGCAGTGGCTTGAACCTCTGCAGGGCAGCCACCAGCGGTCTGTTCAGGAGTGCAGGAAGAAGGTGGGCACTGATAAACACAGCATAAAAGAGAAGGTGGTGGCCAACGAGCAGCCAGGACAGCCACTGGTGGGGGCCATGCTGCTGTGCCACAGCTCACAGCACAAGAGAAGCTGGTGGTGGCCACCATGCATCGCATCACTGTTGAGGGTGTGCAGGTGGTGTCTTCCAGACAGGAGGGAGCCCATCACTGCATGGTATGTATGCCATGCCGGGGGCCTGCTGATATTTCAGCACTAACACTTCTGTTTTCTCTTACAGCACTGGCATGCCAGCATGCAGTGGCAGGGGCCCCAGCGACAGCCGTGGGGGCAGGCCCAGCCACGGAGGATCAGCCATCCACCCCATGGGCATCCAGGGCCCAATCTGCTGCAGCACACAACCGCCGTCCAGCTGGATGTCCTGAGCTTGGTGTCAGATGAGGCCCTGGCTGTGTTCCAGTAGGATTCCAGCCATGGCATATCTCAGCATGGAGACACAGATTGGGGTGAGGTCTGACACTGATGATGACATGACCATCATCCTGGACAGCATGGGTGGTGTCGTGGGTGAGACACCCATACCTACTACCATCACTGGCAGAGCGGCCAGTGGCCTGTCAACAGTGGAACAGCTGTCTGCTGCCACGCTGGTGCTGCCATGTGCAAAGCCATGGCAGTGCCATGTGGTGGTGGTGGTGGTGCATTGGCTTAGGCACTGGCCAGTGTACAGGGGCCAGAGGGGAAGAGGCAGCAGTGCCAACAGCTGGGGATGTTGGGCGGCCAGATGCAGAGTCCACTGCCGGGTGCCAGACAGTGACCTACCCCATAGGGACCCCGCTGTGCAGCGTCCACCTGAGCAGGGTCCATACAGCGTGGTTGTACACCGCCGGTGGGATGGCGGCATGCCCATGCTCCCCGGGTGCCGACCCATTGTCAGAGCACACCCAATTGCTGCAGGCCTCCATGAAGCAACAGGTGTTGCTCATAGCTGGGAGTGCATGCACTTGCGCAGAGGTGCACCAGGCAGCCGAGCTGAGCGAGAGGGGCACCGCGCGGGTCTGGAAGTCATACAGCACCTGCGGGGAGGACACGACCACATCCCTGGATCGCATTGCCAATGCGATCTCGGTTTAACCTTGCACCGCTAGCTGCCACAGGGTGTGATACCAGCCAGACTCCACAGAGTGCACTGTCCATCCCACGGACCCAGCGCCGAGTGACACCTCCATGTCGACACAGGCTCTGCTGTCGGCATTCCAAGCACGCCTGGGCGCGCGCCTGTTCGGGTGCCTACACATCCCCTGCGTGAACCTAGTCACGTTCCGCAGTTCAACCCCTATGGGCAGTTGGCATACACCCCTGTGGCCATTGAGCAGCCAGTGACTGCCAAACAGCCCTGGCGTGGCTGCCCTGTGTCTGCAGCGGCCATGGTTCCATCGGCCCAGACCTTATGTACACGCTGCCCTGTCTGCAATCTGCTGCCACTGCCCTGTGTGCACAGGGGCAATGTGTGGGTGCATGCAGTTGTGCCACACGCTGCCTGTGTGTGCACCTGCCCAGCAGCTGGGCCCATGTGGCATGTGCGTGATGAGAGCAGCCCAGTGCTGGTTGGCGCTTATGCACCAGCACCCTGCATCTGATCCATGCCACGGCTGGCACCTGGGTGCGTGTTTGTGTGTGGGTGTGTGTGTGTGCATGTGTGTGTATGTTGTTGTACAGTGCTGCATGCTATTTGTGTGTGGCTGTGTGGCATTGCCACCCCACCCCTGCCCCACACCTCTGTGTGTGCATGCCCATTGCCATGCCTACCCATGTCTGTGTGCCATACCATTGTGTCTGACCACTGCATAGGTGTTGCTCCACCTACCTGCATGCATCATAGTGCTCCTGTGCAATTGTGTCCCAGTGCTGGCGTGCCATCCTTTGGAGCCAGGGATCCCTCTGCCCAAGGGGCTGCCCACTGCCCCCAGCCCATTGCCCTTATCGTCCCCACTGCTGTCCCCTCTTCAGCCTCAACAGCTATCCACGGTCAACGGTCATGTTATGCAGTATGCAGCAGGCCAGGAATAGGCCACAGGCTTCGAGGGTGTACTGTAGGGCATTGCCAGGCCTGTCAAGGCAATGGAATCGTGTCTTCAGCATCCCAAACACACGCTCAATGATGTTCCACATGCTGGCGCAGCCTCATTGTAACAGTCCTCTGCCAGGGACAACAGGTGCTGGTAGGGTGAGCAGCCAGGGCCTGAATGGGCAGATACTGTCACCTATGTGGACAGATACATGGTTAGCCTAGTGTCCATGTCTGCCTGCCCTTGCCCATCCCTGGCACCTCGCCAATGAACCCGCCCTGCCCGCCTCCATCCCATGCCCTGCTGTTTCCAGCTCCCCATGGTCATCCCATACTCATCCACTAGGTGGCCCATTTGGATGTCCCCATGCACTAACCTGTGGTATAATGCAGAGCTGTGCCAGTTGAATGTATCATGTGCACTTCTGGGGTGTGGACAGACATTGGTTATGTGTTTCCTGGCATCACATACCAACTAGCAGTTGACACTGGGGTAGCCCTTCCTGTTGATGTATGTTACACCCTCAGGGCCAGGCAGCATGTGGATGCCCACATGGGTGCAGTCAATGGCCCCAAGCATGCCAGGCATCCGTGCTACCCTGTGGAAGTCCTGCATGGTTGCTTCTGCTTGTGTGCTGGGGAACTGGATGTATTCCGCAGCATGTGGCAGCAGGCATTGAGGAATTGTGTGGAGGCATGACATGGCCAACTGGGTTATGCCTGTGATGTCACCTGTTGGTCTCTGGAAGGTGCCCGTGGCAAGCAGACACATGACAGCTGTCACTTCATCTCCACTGTCAGGGTGTGGCTCCATCTAGTGGGTGCCTGCATCTCCTCACTGCACAGCTCACAGAGCTGCCTCAGAATCACCCGGTTCTAGGTGATACTGGCCCACAACTCCGTGACCAGAGTAGTTCTCAGTTGATGCGGCACGGTACCACCTGTTCCGGGCATGGTCAGTCATGGGCCCTTCCACGGCCATGTCACTCTTCCTCCTGCCTCCTCACACCCCTCATTACGGCCTCCATCTGAAGGCTGTGCTGGCCATGGCCCCTGCTGTCATGTCTCCCTAGGCGGTCATCTCCTGTGGTCTGTTTGCCACTGTGCCTTTCACTCTGCCTGGCTCTCTCTGTTGCTTCCCTTGCCCCTGGCTCGCACTCCACTGCTGCCTCTGTCCCACACCCCTGAGGCTGCCTGTTCCACTCCCTCAGTCCCTCACATGCTCTGTCTCCCTTTTTCCTTCTGTCTCCTCCTCCACAGTCTGGTGGCTTATGCTCTCTCTCTCTCTCTCTCTCTCTCTCCCCTGGTGCAAGTGCTGTACCCATGCTTGCACCCTGTATTTATAGGCTCAAGTCTGCTCGGCACATCTGGACGTTGCTCTGCACTTCGGGGTTGGGGTTGAATATTGCACTGTGCCGCATATTCATGGGCATGCCCCTGCCCTTGCACATGCATTCATTAGGGTTAGCATTGGCGCACTGCTACTATGCTGCGCACTGGCTCCCACTGAATATTGCTCCAGGTGCATTTCTGCAGTTGCACAGGTACAACCAGAGTTGTGCCAGCGCAGCTGCTTTGAATATCCTGCCCAAAGTGTAAAAGTTCAAGTTCAAGTTTAATGCAGGAAAACTCCATTGAGCAAGCTCTATTCACAAGGAGGTCCTGAGGAACATATACAGACAAAGGAAATTACATACATAAAATCTTGGTACATAAAAGTATATGATACATGTGGTACATAATGCTCAAAATAAGACATAAAAAGTTAATATTTATAAACATAATCTGAGAAATCATTAAAAGTAGAGAAACTACAGCCAAAATAGTTGGAACACGAGCAATAGGATGCATAACGTGAAGGAGTAGTATAAGATAGGTGCAAAGGAGAGTGGAGGGGCAGAAGAGAGGGAGGATCTTGTGAGGGAGTAGGGAGGGAGGGAAAAGGAGGAAAAGTGGAGGAATATAGAAAGTAAGGATGACTTAAATAAAGAGTAAAGGGAGGGTGGGAAGGAAAGGAGAGGTAAGTAGAATTAGAGAAGTAGAAGAATTAGGAGGGAACTGAGTTGTTGACATAAAAGTCAATGGTCAAGTAAGAACTAGAAACAGCCACACATTTTTTTTAATTTGGTCGCAGCAAAGGTTTTAAAGAGATTGACGGACACAATGCTAGAGACTTTCAGTATAGACTGGAGCTGGTTCCAGATAGTTGGAAGTGTGTAGAGACGGCACGCTTACTAAAGGAGGTACGAGTCCTTGGCACATCTAGAAGGATGAAGTCGGACTTCCAAGGGAATACGAACTGTATATAAACAGCACACTTGAATGCATTGAATGTCATCTTTTCACTGAAGCCCAGTTTTCAAGTTGTCGTAAATCCTGACACATAGCGAGATATTTTTCACTAGTCTCGATAATACTTCTTAGTTTGGTGTTGTCAGTAAACTTGGATAAGGTGTTAATGACTCCCAAACCCATGTCATTAATTTATAACCCAAACAAAGTCGGCCTAAGAACCGAGCCCTGAGGAAGTCCGGCTCCCAACATTTATTTCATTTGACAGTTGCCCATTCACTTTCACCATTTGACTCCTGTTAGACAACCAGTTATGAATACACCGTACAAGGTTTTGTTGATACCCATGTTTAATAATTTGTTTATCAATAAGTCATGGGGAATGGTGTTAAATGCCTTGCCGATATCAAGGAGTACATCAACTGGTTTCCTTTGTCAATATTTGTGCTAATAAAATCATAAAGGTGACAAGATTTGTTGAACAGGACAACCCTTACTAAAACCATGTTGTGTATGATCTTCCAAATCCAGATTTTTGTCCTTGTCTAATACCCTATTGATTAGCCTCTCATGAATTTACAACACCAATGTCAAACTTATCGGTCTATAATTTGCTACATTGGTGTTAATACCTTTTATGAATAGATACAACAAAGGCTTTTTTCCAGATGGTTGGAACTAGGCTGGTGTTTAAGGACCTATTTATAATTTCAGTTAGGAGATAAGACTGGACATTGGCTAATTTTTCAGGAAGTGAGATGGAATATAATCTGGCCCAGTAAGGTAGTGGATTTGAGATTTTTAGTTCACATAGAACTTCAGCTTCAGTAATAACAATATCTGCCAAAATTAACAGCAGGGGTAGATAAAACATTATTGAATATGGAACTAAAGTAATTGTTGAATTGTTGTGCAATCTCATGTTCGTTGTTTACAAGTGAATCATTAATCATGACTGAGGTTATTTTATTTGCTGTTTGTTTATTATTGTTTAAATAGGCAAATTATTCACTATCCTTGGTATGGGTAACATAAATTCAAGTCTTAGTTTCTCTTTCTTATTAACATAGAAACATAGACTTTGATGGCAGATAAGGACCACTTGGCCCACCCAGTCTGCCCATTTCCCTACCTATTGGATAAGCTGCAGATTCTAATTAACCAACAGCCTACTTCCTGCAGCCCCCACTATAATTGCCTTATGTCTGTCCCATGCATGTTTGAATTCCCCACTGTTTTAGACCCCACAACCTCTCCAGGAAGGCAGTTCCATGCGTCCACCACTCTCTCCGTGAAAAATGTCTTCACATTACCCTGGAGCCATCCCCGCCTATATCTTTAAATTGTGCCCCTTGTTTTTACACATCTCTTTTTCTGAAAGATGCTACCCTCCTGGACTTTGTTGATTCCTTGAGGTACTTCAAAGTTTCTATCATGTCCCCATCCCTCCTTTCATCAACGGTAAACATATTAAGCTCTCTCAGTCTCTCCATATGGTTTCTGATGTAGACCCTGCACCATTTTAGTTGTTCTCCTCTGGACTGCTTCCATCCTGTCTATGTCCTTCGTAGATGAGGTCTCCAAAACTGCACACAGTACTCAGATGGGGTCTCACCAACTGTCTGTACAGAAGGATAACCACTTCTCTTTTCTACTTGTGATGCCCTCCCTATGCATCCCAGTATCCCCTGGCTTTCCTTACCGACTTCCTCACATTACTTACCCACCTTTAGGTTATCTGATATGACTAACCCTAGGTCTCTTTCCATTATTGTTGTTGTTAGTACCTCCCCTGCTATTGTGTACTCTTCTCCTGATTTTTATTTCCCAGGTGCATTACTTTGTACTTCTTTGCATTGAATCTAAGTTGCCATATGTCTGACCATTCCTCCAACCTTGCCAAGTCCCTACTCATCCTTTCTACCCACCCCTTGTGTATCAACTCTGTTACAGATCTTGTGTCATCTGCAAAGAGGCATACATTTCTTCCAGACCATCTGCAATGTCACCTATAAAGATGTTAAAGAGGACTGGACCCAGTACTGAGCCCTGAGGTACTCCACTAGTAACCCCCTTTCTTCGGAATGTGTTCCATTCACTATTACCTTCTGTGTCCTGTTGTGCAGCCA
Organism: Neoceratodus forsteri; assembly: GCA_016271365.2. Lineage (NCBI taxonomy): Eukaryota > Metazoa > Chordata > Ceratodontiformes > Ceratodontidae > Neoceratodus > Neoceratodus forsteri. The sequence continues at coordinate 103,122,342 of JADMNL010000031.1, read as the reverse complement.
GTTTGCTACCCAGGCTACCACCCTGGCACCCACTCCCAGGCTGGCTAACTTGTTTATTAATCTTTGTGTGGGACTGTGTCAAATGCCTTGCTAAAGTCTAGGTAGGCTATATCCACAGCCTCTCCCTGGTCTATTACTTTGGTCACCCAGTCAAGAACTCGATTAGATTCATCTGACATGACCTTCCTGCTGTGAATCCATGCTGCTTTGGGTCCTGTGCCATGCTGACCTCTAGGTACTCAACAATTCTTTCTTTCAGAAGTGATTCCATCATTTTCCCCACCACTGCGGTCAAACTAACAGGTCTGTAGTTTCCTGCTTCTGCCTTGCTCCCACTTTTGTGAAGAGGAATCACATCTGCCCTCCTCCATTCCTCAGGTACCACCCCATCCTCCCATGATTTGTTAAAAAGTGTGGTCGGTGGTGTCACCTGGGTCCTCCTTAGTTCTTTTAGGATTCTAAGGTGAATCCTGCAGGCCCCATTGCTTTGTCCACCTGAGTTTTAGGAGTTCTTTCAGACTCTTTCTTCTGTAAATGGACTGGTGTCAACCCCACTACCCAGAGTGCTTCTATTGTTTGGTTTAGGTAACTCTTCCTCCTCTTCTTCTTTTGTGAATACTGAGCAAAAGTATTCATTCAGTATCTCTGCCTTTTCACTGTCTCCTCTGCCCACCTCCCTCTCCTTTATTTATCTTCATTTTCCTCCCTTTACCTTTATATGCTCCCTAATGTACCTATAAAAGGTTTTATCCCCTTCTTAACTGAGTTGGCTATATTTTCCTTGGTTTGGGCCTTTGTTTTTCTGACTGCCTTCCCGCTTCTTTCTGCTTTAATTGATACAGTTCCTGTCGTGCTCCTTCTGTGATTCCTTATGCTTTTGAATGCAACCTTTTTCCTCCTTAACTTTCCCTGACACCTCTTTTGAGAACCATAGTGTTTTTTTTATTCCGCTTTGTTTACTTTGTTTGTTTCACACAAAGGCTTGTTGCCTCCATGATGGCAGTTTTGATTTTTCTCCATTGTTCTTCCCCCCTCCTTTCTGGTCATTTGCTAATGAATTCCTCAGGTATTCACCCATTATGCCAAAGTCAGCCCGCTCTAAAGTGCAGTATCCTTGTCTTTGTATGGCTTGTCTCCACGGTCATGTTTATTGTGTTTATTAACCTCTTGAGCATTGATTGTTCTTTTTATAAGTTATTTCATGTGCTCTAGATGGATTCTTTTATATCTGTAGAAGCTTCAGATTTATTACCTGTTTGCTTTTTAATTGATTTTGAAAACCATCTGGGTATAGTACACTTTTTATTAGTTTTCTGACATATAGGAACCAAGAATTTGTGATAATGTCTTTAATTATTAACTGAAAGCTATCCCACATGTGTTCTGTATTAAGATCTTGAAATATAACATCCAGTTAAGAGTTCTTAAGACATGATTTAGCTTAACCCAATCAGCATTTTTATAATCATAGGTTTTCAAGATATTTTTAGCATTAATTTTGTTGGTGGAGGTAGAGCACTCAGTCATACAATGGTCACTGTTGCCTAAATGAGGTTGAACTTTGGGACTCATGAACTCTTCCTTAAGTATTTGTGATTATTAAATCTAAAATATTTTCTACTCTGGTGGGTTCAGTAATAAGTTGCCTCACATCTGCAAATAGTTAAGGTATCAATGAAATCCCTTTCAAATTCATTTTGACCTTTAAATGTTTTCCAATTAATTCCAGGGGTATTAAAGTCATCGACAACAGCTATATCCTCAGTACCTGACGCAAGTTCTATTTCATGTAAAATTGCATTATTGTATTTGATGTCACTGTAGGGAGATCTATAGCAAGTTCCTAAGGTGATTTGGGGGAACTTGGAAAATATAGGGTTATCCATAAAGTTTCTGTTTAACATCCTGTTTATCACTAAAGTTAAGCTCACTACATTTAATGTTGTCAGTTACGTAGCAACAAACACCTCCCCTTTCCTGTCCCTTGCTCTTGGCTGACACCCAGTGGAGGCCGACTGTCGGAGCAGAGTCAAGGGCTAACATAAGGAGGGTGCAGGAAGCACTTGCTTCTGGGAGCACGTGCATGCCTCCACAGAGTCCACACACATGTGCTTGCCAAGCACCGGTGCTTCAGGAGAGGGAAGAAACTACAAAAATGTATGTCTCCCTATGGTCGTTGGATGGCTCCCCGATGGGGAGGGGGTGATGATGAAGGAGTAGGTGGCCACGGGAGCAAACAGTATGAAAAAAAGTTTATTTTAATTTCAGGAGGTATACTCTCTTTAACACAGAAGCTATTCTGAGAAATGCCCATGTCTCATGGTGCCAAAGTGTGTTCTCAAGCATGGATGGAAGTTGAGACCATGAGACCATATAACCAGTCTGCAGGCCCACATATGTATGAGACAGTGCCTCCTAAGCACAGCTGTATCATGTATATTGGCTAGGGGGCATAATACAAGGAATTGTGTGGAAACAAAGCTGCCTTTGTCAGATTTCTGAACCACTATCTCCTGAACTGTCAAGGAGGCGTGTACCATAGTGTACATGCTCATTGATAGACAGTTCAGTCGGCGCCCGGCCGCAGAGGTGAGAGGTGGGCTGTGCTGGGTGCTGGCTGTCATTCAGAATGGGGTGGGTAATTACCTGCTGGGGTGGGGGCCACTATACCACCAATGAAGGGGGACATTGTATCATTATTCATGGGGCTGCATCGGATCGGGGTTGTATTAAATATATAATATGGCGCATCAGGATGGGGATTATTAATTATGATAAGGATGGGATGGGAGGGAAGACATTTTCTGGCATATAAACTATGGACTGCATCAGGATGGGATCTCTGTATAATAAAGGCAGCATTGGGATTGGTGACAATTATGTTTATAAACTAGTGACAGCATCAGAGAGCGGGGTATTGTCATGAAAAAATACAGGCAGCACCAGGATCAGGGTGGAGTTGACTGAATTATATTTAGGTAGGATTGGGGAGGGGCCACAAGACCACCAGGAAAAGGGTGTGCACACAGGTCATCTTCCAGAGGAGACTCATCTAAGTACCCTTAGACCAGCCCTGGCTGATCTAAGAGTACTTAGGATTTCTTCCTCTAGGAGAAATCTGCAATCATTTGCAGAGCTGTGGCAGCTGCATCTACCACATGCCCCTAGCACCAATTTGCAGCTCATTACTGCACATGGGTGGCAAAGCCCCATTTGGGGTAGGCAGCACTCCCAGTGCATCTTTTAGCATGAAGGGACTTTGCACCATTCTTGGTGGCACAAGCCCCTTGAGCTCTGCCGGAGCTTTGAGAATTGTGCCTAATAAGTTAGAGAATACAAACAGGTATCAAAGTGAAGACACATAAAATTAGAAGAATTGGAGGATAATAAAAGGAAGCCAAAGCAGCAAGGAAGACCGAATAAAAACAGACACGCAGCGGTTGAGCCAGCATTACTAAAGATCGTGAAGCAGGACCCTTCTTTGACATTTAAATGACTAAATACATCATACATAATTTATGTCTTATGCAAGAAAAATTACTTTAGCATGGCCTGCTAACTAGAGTTATTATGTTCTGTACAAGATAATAGAGAAGCATTCTACCTGCTTGTTGAGAGCCCAGTCCTTCTAACTCTGTCCTTTCATCATTTCCACAGGACCCTTTTAAAACCCTGAACCTGACTCTGCAGATCTGCAGTCTGTCACAGCACAGCTCCACAGCACCCGCAGTCAGGTTTGAGTTGTCTCAAGCAGATCTGCTCACCTTAGGAGTTCAGGCAGAACCACCTGGGGTCCCAGATATGCTTTCCTGTTCTAGCTGAAAAGAAACAGAACTGATTGGCAGTAGGGCTTTCAGTCACAGTTAGGCAGTCCTGAAGGTCTGTTACTCAACAGGCGATTGGTGGCGGAAAGGCAATTGATTTAATTAGATCCATCAGTAGTCCATGAGCCCAGGTGGCTCCAGATAACCAGATGTTCTGGACTGGGCAACATCTCATCTCCGTCCCCATTGCTGTGGCAGGGCAGGTCACAGATGACAGACATGGTTGCTAATTTGTGGTCTGGTGGCAGTTTTCACAAAGGTCCTTATTTCCATTGAAGTGCAAGTCTGATCAACTAGTCACACCCTAACCAGTCCTTCACTGGTATAAACTCATGTTTGTGCAGTCGGCACACAGATTGGATGATTCCCAGTCCTGTTGCTAACATACCACTTGTAGTTCCAGCGAGGCAGTGAACCCCTTTGATGTATAAGCAGGCAGGAAATCTTAAAGGTTCAGTAACCCATGGGGGGCTACATTATGATTATTATTTTTTATCTACAGTTTTTCCTCCTGCTGTCCTCTGGTCCCAGTAGCATGCCCCAAGCCCTCTGTCATTGACCATCTCTGATGACTTATTGGTTAACCACCATTTACACAAGCCAACCCAGTGGCACTGAGGGTTGAGGCACTGGGCGCCACACTCCGCACCATGCCGGCAACCTGGGTCTGGAGCAGACTCGGGCCACTGGGGTTGCAGGAGGAGAGGATTGAGCATCCGGAGGACTGCTTTCCTCTCCTGAGGTGGGTACTGGGGATTTCTCCATCTGGTAGTGACTCCTAGTATTAATTGGGGCATCACACACCAGATTGGGGACAGCCAATGGGGAATGGTGTGGTGGGCATCTGCGGGAGGGGTGGGAGTGTGCCCTCCACGCACTGTCACCATTGCAGCCGCACCATTAGGGGTGGAACCACAAGGAAATCCTGACTCCCGGTAGGCAATGGGACCAGTGGTCAGCCCCTATGCCCAAAGACGGGTCAGCCCCTATTTCTGGTTCTCCCTTCCAAGTCCCTGGTCGCCTACTGGATTATAGCTAGAACGCCAGGAGGAGTTCAGCGGTCCTGTCCTGGGGACTCAAAGCTGGGGGGTCACATGGCCAGGAGAGGCAGAGAGAGATTGTTCGGATGGAGCAGCAAGGGTGCTGGAGGCTTCAGGCGGGTGGGAGCAAGGTCACATCACATGTCCAGAGAGAGTCCGGGGTAAGTCAGAGCAGAAAGAAAGTTGACAAAAAAACAACAACACTTACACAAGGCCTATTAGGTGGGTGGTCTGCCATGTTGGTTGTGAGGTGCTTGCAGGGGATGCAGAGTGGACGGGGGCCTGCCACGCAGTTGTGCAGTGTTTGCAGGGAATGCTGAGTGGGCTGGGGTCCTACCATGTGGGTGTATGGTGCTTGCAGTTGATGCTGAGTGGGCTAGAGGCCTGCCATGTTGGTTGTGTGATGATTGCAGGGATGCTGAGCGAGACAGGGCCTGCCACATTGGTTGTGCAGTGCTTGTAGGGGTTGTTGAGTGGACCGGGGGCCTGCCACATTGGCTGTGCAGTGCTTGCAGGGGTTATTAAGTGGGCTGGGGGTCTGCCTTGTCAGTTATCTGCGGTGCTTGCAGGATTGCTGAGTGGGCCAGGGAGCCTGCCACATTGTTTGTTCGGTGTTTGCAGGGATGCTGAGCAGACGGCCTCCCGTTGGTTGTTCGGTGCTTACAGGGGATGCTGAGTGGACCAGGGTCCTGCCACTGCTATTGTTTGGTGCTGCAGGGGATGCTGAGCAGACCAGGGTCCTGCCATGCTGGTTGTTCGGTGCTTCTGGAGGATGCTGAGCAGACCAGGGTCCTGCCATGTTGGTTGTTCGGTGCTTGCAGGGATGTTGAGCAGACCAGGGTCCTGCCACATTGGTTGTTCAATGCTTGCATGGATGCTGAGCAGGCCAGGGGCCTGCCATGTTGGTTGTGCAGTGCTTGCAGTGGATGCTGAGTGGGCTGGGGTCTGCCACATTGGTTGTGTGGTGCTTGCAGGATGCTAAGCAGGCTGGGACCTGCCACGTCAGTTGTGCAGTGCTTGCAGGGATGTTGAGTGGGCCAGAGGCCTGCCATGTCGGTGTGTGGTGCCTGCAGGGGATGCTGAGCTAGGCGGAGGCCTCTCACATCAGTTGTGCAGTGCTTGCAGGGGATGCTGAGTGGGCCAGGGACCTGCCACATTGGTTGTGCGGTGCTTGCAGGGATTGCTGGGCGGGCTGTGGGCCTGTCACGTCAGTTGTGCAGTGTTTGCAGGGATGCTGGGTGAGGCGGGGCATGCCACAATGGTTTTGCAGTGCTGGGGAAGCTGAGTAGGCAGGGGCCTGCCATGTCAGTTGTGTGCTGCTTAAAGTGGATGCTGAGTGGGCTGGTGAATTCTCCTCCCAGTTTCTTCCCGAGGGCATCTGTATGCAATGACACGCATTATTGAGCACACTGGATGCACTCTCCATTCCTGCATCCGCCAACAGCCCAGCACCATTCTACTGCTCTCAATGGTGCTTCCACCTGACAAGTAACAAAGAGGCAGGACCCTCCCACCCCACCCCGAGGGAGGAGACCTGTCCCTGGGATGCTCAATCCTTCCTACCATTGCATGCCCCCAGTGACCCGTGCTCATTTCTAAACATGGGTTGCTGGCGTTCTGAGTGGTAGTGCTACTGCTGCACAGAGGGCCAGCCACAGCAGTAATATTTAACCCTCAGTAATCCAGAGACTGGCAAGGTACCAAATCCTCTCTAGGAATATTTAACCTCTGTTTCACATACATCTTATCCAGGGACTGACAAGGTACTGAATCCCTCTCTGGGAATACTGTATTTAACCTCTGTTTCACATGCATCTTATCCAGAGACTGACAAGGTACCGAATCCTCCTCTGGGAATACTGTATTTAACTTCTGTTTCACATGCATCTTATCCAGAGACTGACAGCACGAATCCCTCTCTGGGAATATTTAACCTCTGTTTCACATACATCTTATCCAGAGACTGACAAGGTACTGGAAACCCTCTGAAATACTGTATTTAACTTCTGTTTCACATACATCTTATCCAGAGACTGACAAAGTACAATCCTCTCTGGGAATATTTAACCTCTGTTTCACATACATCTTATCCAGAGACTGACAAGGTACTGAATCCCTCTCTGGGCATACTGTATTTAACTCCTGTTTCACATGCATCTTATCCAGAGACTGACAAAGTACCTAATCCTCTCTGGGAATATTTAACCTCTGTTTCACATACATCTTATCCAGAGACTGACAAGGTACTGAATCCTCTCTGGGAATACTGTAATTAACTCCTGTTTCACATGCATCTTATCCAGAGACTGACAAGGTACTGAATCCTCTCTAGGAATATTTAACCTCTGTTTCATACATCTTATCCAGAGACTGGCAAGTACGAATCCCTCTCCTGTAATATTTTTAAATATATGTTCACAGAAACCTTGTACAGCATACATTACTTCAGTGTGTATAGCTGATCAAAACTTGTGTTACATCATATGGGAGGGGGCAATTTTGCAACACAACCATCTCACAACACTGCCAGCCCATCAATGAACAGTAGATCCCTAGATTAAAATTCAATATCAGTGTAATGTAGTTTGAAAACTACTTACTTCCACAAAACCCTCGTTGTAAAATTATTACATCATTCTATGGATCTCACCCAACAACTAACCTCAACCCACCCAGCCTTCTTTATATGTCTAAGAAAGAACTTGTAACAATTGGTACAATGGCTCTGTACAAGTGCTTATAACATGCATCAATAATGCAAACACCTTGGTCCCAGAAAAAAGTCTACATTGCCATCTAGTGGCCACAAGCAGCCCAGCATTCTTCCAATATATATTTAACCACCACTGAAATCAATGTGGAGAAAAATGACTATCTGGTTTGCTGCAGTCCAGGAAATTTAAAGATGCTGCCTAGTCGCTGCTATCTTACACATATAGCCTAACATTACTACAAGGAGACTTATCCCTTTAAACAACCAGATACTGTGGGTTCCTCCACTGACTTCTTTTAAGTTTCTCTGTTTCCTGTCTTGAGGTTGACCCCCATCCCTGGAAACCCAGCCCGTCAACTAGATATACTCTGGGACTCACCACCGGCTGTCTTTCCTCAGCAGTTACCCCCTGATGGGTTGGTGGGCTACCCTTCCATCGAGCAGGATGTGGTTCTGCTAGCAAGGGTAGATATTCAGGTGCACGGCCTGCTGGAGTCCAGCGTCATCTTTCCAGCCACCATTTTCTCCTCCATTTTTTCTCTGTGAGACAGTGCAGTGTACAGTGCTGTCATGATTCAAGCCACGTGCTCTGGCGTGACATGTACCGATGACTGCCTGCCCCCTTGCTCTCTGCTGGTCCCAAACTGCCTTCCCACAGCTTCCACTAGGAGCCAAGAAACCTCCCACCAGAGGAGGAGAGAGCAATCCTTCAGATGCTCAATCCTTCTCCTCAGCCGACCCTCTGATGCCCCAAGTTTACTTCTGAGCTCTCGGTCATTGGCATCACCAGTGGCAGTGCTGCCATTAACCTTACAGTAGTATAAATGTGACATACCTGGCTCCCTAAGCAAGCAGTTATGAAGATAGCAGACCTGTCATCAGATGGAGAAGCTACATCATCAAAATGCATTTGTATTGTAATGTTATTCTTCATTCTCATTTGTCTGATCTTCTGCTTCTTCAGTTTCCTCAAGCTGGAATTCTACCTTTCTTTCTATATCCAGTTCCCCACTTTCTTTGGGTCTGAATACATAAAAACGTTACTCCATAAACATAAGTAAGTAAGTAACTAAATAACTTTTATTCATTTGGTGCCCAATCCTGAGGCTCTGGGTGCCGTACAGTCAAAATTTAGCAGAGTAATAAAACATTCAGATTATCTAAACAATCAATGAATAACTAATTAAAATAATGAAAACATTTTTGTGTAGTTAAAAAATGTCAGCAGGAAAAGCTAAGCTGAGGGTGAGTCTTCAGGCCCTCTGAACACCTCCACAGTAGGGCCTCCTCAAAGATCTTTTCAACGAGTTCCAGAGGGACCAGGCGGCCACCCCGAATTAACTTAATCACCCGAGGTTTTTAGCCTGGTCCTTGAACTGCCAGGAGGCCAGCGGTGGAGAAACAAAGGAGCGGTCCAGGATGGCAGGAGTGAGGAGGTCTGACAGGTCACCAGGGCCCAATCTGTATAAGGTCTTATAGCTTAGCAAGCCCACCTGAAGAGAATCCTCCACCTGACCAGCAGCCCGTGCAGACCCCGCAGGACTGAGGTCACATGATGGGACCTTGACAGCCTCATCACCAGCCTGGCCACTGCATTCTGCACTAACTGCAGCTGGCGGAGGGTCCCTGCTGTAACCCCTGAGGCAAACAGCATTACTGTAGAGCATTACAGTAGTAAGTCTGGACATTGCAAAGGCATGCACCAGTGATAGATTAAGTTGGAATTAGGGGTTTAATACGGGCAATGTTCCTTGGATGGTAAAACACTTCTGATGACAGCCAACACCTGAGCTTCAAGTGTCTGCTTGTGGTCTAAGGACAACACTTAGATTTCTCACCCTAGAGGAAGCTATAAATAGGGCCGACCCAGGACCAAATCTGTTGTTGCCTCGGAAGCATAGAAACATAGACTTTGACGCAGATAAGGACCGCTTGGCCCACCTAGTCTGCCCATTTCCCTACCTACAGGATAAGCTGCAGATCCTAGTTAACCAACAGCCTATTTCTTCCTACCCCCACAAGAATTGCCTTATGTCTATCCCATGCATTCTTGAATTCCCCACTGTTTTTGACCCCACAACCTCCTCAGGAAGTCTGTTCCATGCGTCCACCACCCTCTCTGTGAAAAAATACTTCCTCACATTGCTCCTGAGCTGTCCACCTCTATCTTTAAATTGTGCCCTCTTGTTCTTGTACATCTCTTTTCTGAAAGATGCTACCCTCTTGGACTTTGTTGATTCCACTGAGGTACTTAAAAGTTTCTATCATGTCCCCCTCTCCATCCTTTCCCTCAAGGGTATACATATTAAGCTCTTTAGTCTCATCTCGTATAGCTTCTCTTGCAGACCCTGCACCATTTTAGTTGTCCTCCTCTGAATGCCTCCATCCTGTCTATGCCCTTGGAGATGGGGTCTCCAGAACTGCATGCAGTACTCCAGACAGGGTCTCCACCAACTGCCTGTACAGAGGGATAACAACTTCCGTTTTCTGCTGGTGATGCCTCTCCTATACATCCCAGTATCCCCCAGTCCTCCCTACTTCCTTCTCACATTGCTTGCCAACCTTAAGGTCATCTGATATGATTACAGGTCCCTTTCCATTGTTGTTGTTGTTACTACCTCCCCCATTGTGTAATCTTCCCCTGGGGCTTTGTTTCCCAGGTGCATTATTTTGCACTTCTTTGCATTGAATCAAGCTGCCATACCTCTGACCATTCCTCCAAATGGTACAAAAGGCATGTACAGCTGAGTGTCATCTGCATAGCAGAGAAAACCCAGACTGCACTGTCTGATGAGCCTTCCTGGGCAGCATGTATACCGCGAACAGCATCTGTGACAGGATCGAACCTCCAGGAACTCCACAGGTCAGGGGCATTGGGAAAAGAGAAATTCCTCATCACTACCCTCTGCCTCCTGCCCAAGAGAAAGGACTCAAACCAGTTGATGACAGTACCAGTGAGTCTGCAATACTCCCTAAGGCATCCAGCAACACAATGTGGTCCACGGTATCAAATGCTGATGACAGATCAAGGAGAATGAGAATTGACTTCTCCCTCAATCTCTTGCCCTGAGGAGGTCATTATGTACCCAGACTCTTGCCGTCTCTGGACTATGCCTCATCCTAAACCCAGACAGGAATGGCTCGTAGATGTCAAAGGTCTCCAGGTGTTCCTCGAGCTGCAGAGCCACTATCTTCTCAACAACCTTCCCTAAGATTGGAGGTTGGAGATGGGTTTATAATTCGCTAGGACATCAGGGTCAAGAGATGTTTTTTCAGAAGGGGCTTCACCAATGCCTCCTTCAAGGTGTCAGGAAGATCCCTCTGGCAGAACACCCGGCTATCCCGGCGAACACTGGACCAATAGCCTCAATGCAACCCACTAGAGACATATCAGGCCAGGGTCCAGTTCACAACAAGTGGGCTACAAATCACCGCTCAGACAATAGGAGCACCCCTGCTCCACCCAGACCACACCCTGCAGGACTGATCTAGACCCACTGGGGACATCCTGGCCAGAATAGAGGATACCCTGTCAGAGAAGAACACAGCAAACTCTTCACAAAGTGCTACTGAAAAGGCTCTTTTTGGCTGCAGGCAGACTTGATGAAGAAGCCTGTCCAGTCTGAAAGAGCTGATCTGGTCTGCTCTTCCCTGTGGCAATCCCCTGGACAGGAACTCTGCCTTATGGTCAATTGCCCTTGTTAATCAACAAAGTGGTTCCTCAAGGCCAGTGTATCCTCCACTGACCGAGCCCTACGTCAGCAACACTCCAACCTCCCACCCATGAACTTCATCATCTTGAGATCCCCATTGTACCATAGTGGTCTCAGATGAGAAGACCTGGGTTGCATACATAGACTGGAAGTGATGGCATAGAGTACCCTGGAGACTGCCTTATATAGGCTGCCACCACTTCACCCAAGCCAGTCACACAAAAGCACTGACACTGGAAAAATCAGCTACCGCCATCAGTCTCTCTGGGACAATCCCTCAAAGGCGATAGCTGATCATCTCAACATGGGAGGGACCATCGGAGGCCCGAATAGAAATTTCACTGTACAGTGATTGGACCAAGCGACCTGATCAATCCCAAGGTCGGTGACTTCAAGACCCAGTGAGAATACAAGGTCCAAGGTGTGGCCGTGATGGTGGGTCACAGAGGCAACTGCCTGTGCAATGCCCAGTAATGTCATCAGCTGGGAGGAGATCCTGAGGTGTGTTGCCATTAGTAGTGAGTGTGTCACAACTAAGCTTCGTGAGATTGGCTTTAACCTACTGAAGCTCTTCCTCCGAGATCTGGTGGCAAAAGAGACCTCTGAAAGACATGCACAGTTTGTCCTCATCTGCCAAATGGCATCGATCTCTTAACGTTCCCATAATCCAGCCTCTGATTTAGTACAGTCCAAAATGAGCATGACAATGTGGGGAATGTGCCACAGAGTTGCAGCAGAGTGGGTAGAAACTCTCTGTACCTTTTCAATTCCCGCTCCACTTCTTCTGAGTCCAGTTGAAGCACAGTAGATATCCAGGAAATTAGAAATGTCCACAAGACATCACCTTCAAAGTCTTCTGCAAAGTCGATGATCCGCACTTTTCCTGATCTTTGCATGTTTTCAATGGCATCCATGTAGAAGAGCAGCTGTGCAATTTCCTGTATTAGCTTTGTCATCACATTCAGAGCTACAGTAGATCTTGTTTCTGTAGTATCCATAGCAGCAAAGCAATTTAAAATCTTGTGGCCCCATCTTCCTAGTATAGTCTCACTTTCTGGTCCACTGCTATGATAGATGTCAGGACAGTCTACCATGCATTCTCGGGTCTGGGGAGTGCTGCCTTTCTGAAATCATGGCTCCTTGAGGCCTCACTGCTGATCTGCTGCATCTTCAACAAGCCTCTGGATTCCTCTTTATTCACCCTTACCAATTTTGCACTGCAAAGCCTTTCAAACCTGATTCAAAGTTTGAATGAGACCCATATCAAAGAGTGCAATCTGCTCTCTCTTTCTACACTGCACATATTACTGAGCCCCTCTGCGCCTGTTTGTACACTGCACATATACAGTAGCTGAGTGCCCTCTGGTGGCAGTTTGTACACTGTAGATATTGTTGAGTTCCATCTGCTGTTTGTACACTGCACATATTGCTGAGTGCCCTCTGTTGTTTCTTTGCACACTACGGCCCAGATATTCAAACTGCACCTAAAAAGTGCGCAACAGCAGGAGCAAGCACAAGTCCACTGTGCCCATGCACAAGAACGCGATATTCAAAAACTGCGCGAGGCCAAGATGCGCCCAGCGGTCGACGACTGAATATCGCACCACCTCCGGCCATAGAGAGCAACTAAGGAGGTGAAGCTGAGATATCTGATGCGCCATAGCGCAACAAGGGATGTTCAGCTGAGTAGTCCAGATGCGCCATAGCGCAACCAGGGACGCCCCCAGCAGCAGGGCAGCAATGCAACAGCACAACCAGGGATGCAGGGGCCACCACCCATACCACAGATGGGCAGAGGAACACACAGCAGAACAGACATTGTCCCTCACACTCCATGCACTGCACAACTGGGGAGGGCTGGAATAACCACTGGCCCATGGAGACCAGCAACCAACCCACAGCTGGGCCATGGTGCCCCATCACACCCCCTGGCAAGCTGTGACCGCACACAAGGATGGTCGACCACCCCTGTACCACACCATCCCACAAATGCAGAGCACACCTGCACCATGATCCCCATACACCCTGCCCAGGAGTAGCACCCAACAGTGCAGGACACCTCATGCATGCCACCCACCCCCACTGTGACAATGCAACCCTGTGCACCATGGAGACATTCAAGGCAGCCCCACCATGGACACCCTGCAGTGGGTGGCAGCAGACAGTGATGCAACAGATACATACACAGTGCCACCCTGCATGTCCCCCTGAGGTACAGCTGAGAGATTGACCATGTGTCAGCACACGAGGTACCCACATGTGACAGGGCATGCCCCGGACCCCACCTCCAGCAGTACAGCACCATGCACACCCTCCCAAGGACACATCCCATCCCAGCACTGGCCACAGCAGCCACCACTGACACGACAGCAGACCGTGCATATCACAGACATGCAGGGTGTCAGCGCACAGGCCATGGACGGTCTGACAGGGGCACCATGCACACAGTGCAGGCCCCATGGACCACTGCGCACAGGCATCCAGTGCACAGAGTACAACACACAAACCAGACAGTGACTGATCCCCTGCCTACCACCATAGGCGGTTCACCTCTGCACACACACACACACATGCCCGTGCATGCCACCACCCAGACATATGCACACCACTGCAGCTGAGCACCTGTAGCCCCTGCAAATCAGAGACCACCACAGTTAAAACAAAATGTATGTATTAAAATATAAGAACTGTGAAACATATTTACAAATATATACAAGGGTGGGGGGAAAGGGCCACAAACCAGGTGAGGGGGGCATGGGGCAGTGTACAAATGGAGAGGAGAGAAGGGGTGTGAGGGTGGGTCCAGGGGTATGGGTGTCAGGAGTCATGGAGGGCTATTCTCTGCCCTGCTCTCCACTCCTGTGGTGCCTCTGGTTCTTCTCCTCTGGACCCCATGTCGCTCCAATCTCTCCAATGCTGCCAGGGATGACCGTGCCAGCTGAAGTATCTCTTGTATGGCCCATTCCAGGGCCATCCAGTGTTGTCCACCTAGGGCAAGGGAGCAGAGTCAATATGTGTGACTGTCCAGTCCCCTGCAGCAAACCCATTGTGCATGGCATACAGCCATGTGCCACGCCTCTATGATAGTGGCGACCACCCACAGTGACCGTGTCCACAAGACCTGCCTACCCAGGCAGCCACAGCCATGTCAACCACTGCACACACCCACTGCCCATGTCCTGCACAGCACCACCGTGGCTGTACAGTGACTTGGCTATGCGGTGTGAAGGCAGTGGCACAATATGTGCCCAGTGCATGCATGGACCACCATTGACACACTCCCAGACATGCAGTGCCACTGGACACTGCTGACTGTAACAAGTTCGCGTGCATGGCAGTGGTGTCAATGGATGGTGGCCATGACCCGCTGCCGCCCTGTTACACAGCATACAATAGTAATCATGGATGTAGGCACTCACCATCATCAGGCTGGTCCTGTGCCTCTGCGGATCTTACTCCCCTTCCGGCCTGATGGTCCTCCTGGCTGCGCCTCCCTTGCCAGCCTGTGCTCTTCTGGGCCTAAGGTGCAAACATGAAGAGAGGAGCATCAGTACAATCCTGTAGCAAAGTCCCCACCCCATGTGTGTGCAATCCCACACAGCCAGACCCACCCACCCCACACCCTGATAACACCACCACAGCAAACACCGGATGCCCCCATGTGCTGGACACATGCAACTGTGATACCCATATGGAAGATAAAAGTGTATGGATGTTGCACCTACCTGGCCGTGGCACCATGCCCCTCCTGGCCGCATGCCCGCAGGCAGGCAAGCAGGTCCAGGTCCCTCCGTCTCAGGTCCCCATATCGTTGGCGCTGCTCTGCCATCCAGCCCTACAGTGGCCTCCTCCAGGGCGTCGGCCACCTCCTGCCACACACCTGACTCCTGGCCCTGTCCAGGGTGCTCCCAAATAAGCGGGCCAACATGTGGCTCCACAATGGCAACCAGGTTTGCCAGCTCCACCTGGCTTCACTGCACAGCTCGCTTCCACGCCATCTCTGCTGCTCAGTTAAGTCAAAATGGTGCTCTGCAGTGCGGTTCTGCCACGTGCAGATGCTGCGCGGTATAGCGCTGCCATTCCCTATCACGCTGTCACCGAACAGCACGATGGTGGTGCACCCATGACTGACGATGGTGCCTAGGGGCAAAGGTCGGCACAGGGTCATGGGTCTGGCACACGGACAGCCACAGCACGATTGGAACCCAATGCATCTAGTGCAATTGGGTGCCTGTGCCACCTCCTGTAACAGCCTACCGCACTGTTGCCCCAGTGCACCTATGACACCCAGTGCCACAGCGCCATATAGGTGAACAGCGCTGTAGCCCCACTGGCACAATGGTGGCCGTGCCCTGCATTGCCTCCCGCACACAGCACGTCAGCAGCACAGCAGGCGCCTGCGTCATCAGCAGGCATGCGCGGTTAGGTGTGTACTCGCGATGTCACAGAACTGCGCTTGGCTCAGCATGTTCAACACAATTGCACAAAGCGCCAACAGCGTGATATTCAGCTGGCATATGCAAATCAGCTAATCAGCCATTCAATGGTGCAGTCACTGCATTTACATCCACTTAAAGATGCCTCGCCTCATTTGCATGGGCTGCGCTATAAAGAGTGCGACAGTGGGCTGCACTGGCGTGGTCGGTTACTGCAGTCTATTGGTGAGTTGCATGCTGTTTGGGAGTGTGGACTGTGGATTTTGGGACGTGCATGGGACTGCACAGTCACAGGTAACACCTGTCATTCTCAGGCTGAATCATGACCGAGTGTTGTGGAGGAAGAGGAACAGAGTGGGGGAGGAGGAGGAGGCCAAGTTTCACGAAGGCCGGGCGGACGCCCTGTTCGAGGCCTACCTAGACCAGGAGCAGCTTCTCAGCGGACACCAGGAACACCACAAGCCCATGCTGCTGCATGGGAGGAGGTGGCGCATGCTGTAAACCTGCATGGCAGCCACCAGCACTCCGTGCAGGAGTGCAAGAAGAAGATGGCACAGACAGGCAGAGGATTAAGGAGAAGGTGGCTGCCATCAGGGCAGCATGGTCTGCGACAGGTGGGGACAGCCAGAGGTGCTACGCCTGACCTCACAGAAGGCGAGGATTGCTGGCAACATGCAGCGTTGTGCCATTGAGGGTGTTCCGGTGGTGGATTCCAGATGGGTGGTAGCCCGTCACTGCATGGTAGGTCATGATCTGTCTATTTGTGGGGGACAGGTGAGGTCACATGCAGTAATGCGACTTTGTATTCCCTTACAGCTCCTGAGCGTCTGCATGGGTCAGCGGTGGTGGGCTTCTCCACTGAGACCGGTCAGATGGAGATGGAGGAGGGCCCATCCAACTCCACAGGAATACGTGGCTCAGGGTGACAGTGGGTCCGCCTGGACGTCCAGATTGATGTTGGTAGAGCAGGTGCAGAGGAGGCCCTGCCCATGTCCCAGTGTGCCAGCGTCCCACGGATGCCGGCATGCTGAGACTCGGACTGGTGCGGATCCATCACTGATGATGATGTCACTAACGTCATGGGCAGTGACATGTGTGCCACAGGATGGCCACACAGCAGGTTACGTCGCGCCATGGCTGTGGTGGTGCGCCGTCAGGAGGCTCAGTGTCATCACAGTCCCAGCTTGTGCCTGTCAGCACCTGTGGGCAGCACTGGTGGTGTGTACAGGACAGTGGGACTGTTGCGGCCACTCACGGCACATCATTGAGCCCTAGGAGCAGCAGCCAGAGGGGCAGCATCAGCAGTCGGCCAATGGGCATGGGGGTACAGTGTCAGGGGCGGCATCAGTGCACCACCTGTGGACATGCCCAGGCCTGGCCCTGGTATGCAGCACCCACCCTCAAGGGTGATGAGCATCAGGGCTGCGAACACCCTGAGGGACAGCATGCTGATCAGCCAGATGACCTCTTGGATGAGCACACCGCATACTGCAAGCATCAGTCAATCAGCAGATGCGGCTTGTGACGGCGGGATGCACTGAGTGCGGCTGTGCACCAGGCAGAGGAGCATCGCAGCAGAGAAACCGCTCTGCTCCTGACAGGGATGGACCGATGCGGAGGATGTGACCGCTGCCATTGACAGGCTGACACAGACAATCACAGCTGCCATGGCCACAGTGGGCACACAGTTGTTGCCCATGTGTCGCGGACACCGCGAGTGCAATGTCCACCCCCATTCCTGGCATCGTGCACACCATCCTTGTCGACACCAGGTTCAGCTGTGGGCATCCGAGCACGCCTGGCGCAGGCATGTTCGTGCTGCAGACCCCTGCGCGGGCACAGTCACGTTCATGCAGTGGAAACCCTGGGGACCATCGGTGCCACCCTACGAGGCCAGTGGTCAGCCTGTCACTGCTGGCGGGTTCGGCAGGGCCGCCCATGCATCCGATGGCGTCCGGGGCACTGTGGCGTGTGACTGACCTGTCTTCCAGCGTGGCTACTGTCTGATGCTGCCCTGTGTGCATTGTGTCATTCAGCGGGCAATGCCGGGTGGGTACCGCCCTGCATGCAATGCACAGTCCATCTGCACACCCTCCCGGCTGCTGTCCGCAGTTGCATGTGCATAATGATGCCTGCATTGCACTGTACACCAATGTGCAATGGTGCCCAGCGTCTGACACACACACAATGACAGAGAGTGGGCGTGGTGGTCTGTGGACATGTGGTGGCTAGGGGTGATGTTCTGGGTCAGCGTGCCTCCTACCCTTTGTGCATGTCTGGTGAGTTGTGTGCGGCGTGTGTGTCTGACTGCATGCCATGTTAGAACTCACCCATCCCTGGCAGTGTGTGTGGTTCCCCCTGGCACGCACCACCTGGCAGTTGATGCTAACATAGCCCTTGCGATTAATATGCGGCCCCTCGAGCCAGGTGGTGTGCGGATGGCCACATGGGTGCAGTCTATTGCCCTAGCATGCCAGGCATAAGTGCTACCCTGTGGAACTCCTGTATGTTTGCTGTGCACTCCGCCCGTGTGCTGGGGAAATGGATGCTCCGCGGCATGTGGCAGCAGTGTGCTGAGGAATTGGGTGGTGGCGTGGCGCTGCCAACTGGGTTATGCCTGTCGTGTCCCTGTTGGTCTCTGGAAGGTACCCGTGGCAAGCAAGCACATGCAAGCTGTCACTTTAGTCTCCACTGACAGAGCATGGCTCCGTTGTGTGGGTGCCTGCATCACATCACTGCACAGCTCACAGAGCCACCTCCAAATTGCCGATTCAGGCGGTACCTGCCCATGGTCTCAGTATCACTGTACAGCTCGAAGCTGGTGCTTGGCTCGGTACTGCCTGTTGAGGGGCATACATGACCGGGCCCTTCCACGGCCAGCGCCCCGGCTCCCTGCCTTCTCACCCCTCATTACTGCCCATCTGGATGGTGGCACTGGCCATGTCCCTGGCTTTTGTTCACCCCCAGCAGCTGTTTCTGTGTTCCCCCGCTGTTCTGGCTGCTCTCCCTGCACCGGGAACACCTTCCTGTGGTGGCCTCAGTGCTGTGTGGCCCCCTTCTGCACTGTGACTGTGGCTGTGGCTCCCACACCTTCCCTGAGTCTGTGGGTTCCAGGTGCCCTTTCTCTGTCCTGCCCTGCGTGTGTGTTTGTTGCCTTTGTGACTGGCTATAGTTCAGCAACATATGCCTTCCCTGTAGCGTTCTTGCGCCTCTCCTTGTTCCTTTTATTTGGGCTCATTTCCACTATCGCCAACTTCTGCTTGCTCCCCTATTGTGCATGGCGCATGTTGTTGAATACTGCACTGTGCCATTTATGCATGGTTCCTTCAGTTGCCCATACATTTCATTATCATTGCGCTATTGCTCAGCGTGATTTGGAGGCAACTGCCTCCCCGCTGAATTTCGCAGAATGGCGCATTTCAGACTTGCACTGGCGCAACCTTATTGTGCATGGTGCAACCCTTTTGAATATCTGGGCCTGCAGATATTGTTGAGTCCCTTCTGCTGTCTGTCTGTACACTGCACATATTGCTGAGTGCCCTATGCTGTCTGCTTGCACTGCACATATTACTGAGTTCCTCTGCTATTTGTTTGTACACTGCACATATTGTTGAGTGCCTCTGCTGTGTGTTTGCACACACTGCATATATAGCTGAATCCCCCTACTGTCTGTTTGCACACTCCACATATTGCTGAGAGCCTTTTGCTGTCTGTGTGCACTGCACATATTGCTGAGTGCTCTCTGCAGTTTGTTTGTACACTGCATATATTGCTCAGTGCCTCTGCTATCTGTTTGCACACTGCATGTACTGCTGGAGTGCGCCTGCTTTCTGTTTGCACACTGAACATATCACTGGAGTGCCCTCTGCTGCCTGTTGGTACATTTCATATATTGCTGAGTGCCCTCTGCTGTCTGTTTGCATACTGTGCATATCACTGAGTGCCTCTGCTGTCTGTTTGTACACTACACATATTGCTGAGAGCCCTCTGCTGTCTGTTTGTACACTGCATATATTGCTGAGTACCCTCTGTTGTACGTTTGCACTGCACACTTCACTGAGAGCCTCTGCTGTCTGTACACTGCACATATCTGCTGAGTGCCTCTGCTGTCTGTTGCACACTGCTTATATGCTGAGTGCCCTCTGCTGTCTGTTTGCACACTGTACATATCACTGAGTGCCCTCTGCTATCTGTTTGCACACTGCATATTGCTGAGTTCCTCTTCTGTCTATTTGTACACTACATATTGCTGAGTGCCCTCTGTTACCGGCTTACTCTGCATATACAGCTGAGAGCCCTCTACTGTCTGTTTTCACACTGCACATATTGCTGAGAGCCCTCTGCTGCCTGTGTGTGCACTGCAATATTGCTGCTGCCCTCTGCTGTTAGTTTGTACACTCATATATTGCAGAGTGCCTCTGCTGTCTCTTTGAACACTGCACATATTGTTGAGTGCTCTCTGCTGTCTGTTGCACTCTGCACATATTGTTGAGTGCTCTCTAGTATCTTTACACACTGTACATATCACTGAGTGCCCTCTGCTGCCTGTGTGTACACTTCATATATTGTTGAGTGTCTCTGTACAAGCCTATTACTGACATATTATTGAGTGCCTCTGCTGTATGCTCCACACTGCATATATTGTTGAGTGTCTCTGCTATCTGTTTGCACACTGTACATATCACTGAGTGCCTTCTGCTGCTTGTTTGTACACTGCACATATTACTGAGTGCCCTCTGCTGTCTGCTTGTACACTGCACAGATTTCTGAGAGCTTCTGCTGTCTGTTTGTACACTGCATATATTGCTGAGTACCCTCTGTTGTCTGCACACTGCACATACTGCTGAGTGCTCTCTCCAGTCTGTTGCACACTGCACATATTGCTGAGTGCCCTCTGCTGTCACTTTTGACACTGTATATATCACTGAGTGCCCTCTGCTGTCACTTTGCACACTGTGTATATCACTGAGTGCCCTCTGCTTCCTGTTTGTGCGCTGCATATATTGCTGAGCGCCCTCTGCTGTCTGTGTGTATACTACATATTGCTGAGTGCCCTCTGCTGTCTGTTTGTACACTGACATATTGCTGAGTGCCCTCTGCTGTCTGTTTGTACCTGCACATATTGCTGTGTGCCCTCTGCTGTCAGTCTGTACACTCATATATTTCTGAGTGCCTCTTTCTGTCTTTGCACACTGCACATATTGCTGAGTGCTCTCTGCTTTTCTTGCACTCTGCACATATTGCTGAGTGCTGTCTAATGTCTCTTTGCACACTGTACATATCACACTGTACGTATCACTGAGTGCCTTCTGCTGCCTGTTTGTACACTGCACATATTACTGAGTGCCTCTGCTGTCTGTTTGCCAACTACTCCTATCACTGAGTGCCCTCTGTTGTCTGTTTGTACACTGCACATATTGCTGAGTGCCTTCTGCTGTCTTTATACACTGCACATATTGCTGAGTGCACTCTGGTATCTGTTTGTACACTGCACCTATTGCTGAGTGCCTTCTGCTGGCTGTTTGCACACTGCACATATTGCTGAGTCTCCTCTACTTTCTGTTTGCACATTGCAGATATTGCTAACTTCCCTCTGCTGTCTATTTGTACACTGCAGATGTTTTTGAGTTCCTTCGTTGTTTGTACACTGCACATATTGCTGAGTTCGGTCTGCTATCTGTCTGCACACTGCACATATTACTGAGTACCCACTGCTGTCTGTCTGTACACTGCACACATGACTGAGTGTCCTCTGCTGTCTATCTGCACACTGCACATATTGCTGAGTTCCCTCTGTTGTCTGTCTGTACACTGCAGATATTGCCGGAGTGCCCTATACTGGCTGTTTGTACACTACACATATTGCTGAGTACCCTCTGCTGTCTGTTTGCACACTGTACATATTGCTGTGTCCTCTGCTGTCTGTTTGTACACTGCACATATTGCTGAGTTCCCTCTGCTGTCTGTTTGTACATTGCACAAGTTGCTGAGAAGCCTCTGCTGTCTATTTGTACACTGCATATATTGCTGAGTGCCCTCTGCTGTGCATTTGCACACTGCACCCATTGCTGAATGCCCTCTACTGGCTGTTTGCACACTGCACATATTGCTGAGTGCCCTCTGCTGGCTATTTGCACACACTGCACACATTGCTGAGTACCCCTGCTGTCTGTTTGCATACTTCACAAATTGTTGAGTAGCCTCTGCTGTCTGTTTGTACACTACACATACTTCTGAGTGCCTCTGCTGTCTGTTTGCACACTGCACATGTGCTGAGTTCCTTCTGCTATCTGTTTCTACACTTGCAGATATTGCTGAGTTCCCTCTGCTATCTGTTTGCACACTGCACATATTGTTGAGTTCCTCTGCTATCTGTTTCTACACTGCAGATATTGAGTGCGTTCCTCTGTTTTCTGTTTGTACACTGCACATACTATTCAGTGCCCTCTGCTGTCTGTCTGCACACTGCAGATATTGTTAATGCCCTCTGCTGTTTGTACACTGCACATATTGCTGAATACCCACTACTTCTGTTTGTACACTGCAGATATTGCTGAGTTCCTCTGCTATGTTTGTACACTGCACATCTTGCTGAGTGCCCTCTGCTGTCTGTCTGCACACTGCAGATATTGTTGAATGCTCTCTGCTGTTTGTACACTGCACATATTGCTGAATACCCACTACTCTGTTTGTACACTGCAGATATTGCTGAGTTCCCTCTGCTATCTGTTTGTACACTACACATCTTGCTGAGTGCCCTCTGCTGTCTGTCTGCACACTGTACATATTGTTGAGTTCCCTCTGCTGTTTCTTTGTACACTGCAGATATTGCTGATTCTCCGCTACTGGCTGTTTGCACACTGCACATATTGCTGAGTGCCCCTGCTGTCTGTACGTACTGCTGAGTGCCCTCTGCTGTCTGCTTGCACACTGCATATATCACTGCATGCCCTCTTCTGCCTGTTTGCACACTGCACATATTGCTGAGTGCCCTCTACTGTCAGTTTTGCTCCATGAACATACGGCTGTGCACCCTGAGCTGGCTGTTTGTACACCTGCATGTATTGCTTAGCACTCCCTGCTGGCCGTTTGTACTCTGATTATAAGGGTGAGTACCGTCTGCTGGATGTTGAAATGATACACATATTATTGGCAACCTCTTCTTGTTGCTTGTACCCCGAGCATATTGCTGACTGCTCATTTTCTGTTTGTATGCTTACATACTGTCATACTTCCTAACGTTAAGAAGCCTTCTATTTCTACAAATGTGTTGAAATCATTTGTAGTCTCAAGCTGAAATTAGTTTCATGTTCTCAGCCTGCCCTGGCATTGTCACTATATGTCGTTCATGCAGGTAGAATCCTTGCCATTCCTGGGGATTAGAAGCTGCCTCGTCCCTGAAGAAGACTGTTCCTTTGGGTAACGATTGAGGCTGCATCTGGTTGATGTATAAATAGAGAACTTGAGTCTGTCACTGCTCGTCAGTACTAAATTCACCACAGAAGGCAATAATCCTTACTCTGCTTCTAAGGATAATGTCAGCTCAACATCAATAACTGTAAAGAAGTGCCACATTCGGAGACTATGAAAAATTGGTACATTAAGGCTTTTGAATTAATAAGGATTATGTGTACATATTGCTTGGCATTTCTTTGTAATAATATGAAACTTAGCAGCACAGTTAGGAGAGCTGAAAACAGTTGGAACATCAGCACTATTGCGAAGTCAGGCAGTCATTTATAACTATTAATAAATAAAAGGCCAGTTTTTCAATTTGTGTTTTAAGAAAAGTACACTTCACTAATAGGAAATGGTTTTCTGGATTTACTAGAGTCTGAATTCAAGAGTGCCTCTCTGATTGGAACAGAAGAAACACTGAGGTGGGGAGGGCTGTGGTAGAATAGGCGCAGAGTGCAAGGGATGGCAGTACAGTATGATGTTTTATTTTACCATCTGTTTTCCTTCTCAGGCTGTGTTAGGAGCCCTCTCGGACCCCCATCTGGCCAACCCT
This sequence comes from Neoceratodus forsteri, assembly GCA_016271365.2. Classification (NCBI taxonomy): domain Eukaryota; kingdom Metazoa; phylum Chordata; order Ceratodontiformes; family Ceratodontidae; genus Neoceratodus; species Neoceratodus forsteri. Next base: position 103,098,605 of record JADMNL010000031.1, on the reverse strand, counting down.
GTCACCCCGTCTTGTCCCTAGATTTACATTGTTCCCAGCCTGTCCACTCATTGTCACCTCCTCCCATGATGGAGGTCCTCGCGCTAGCCCCATGCATTCAGAAACAGGCAGGTTGTGTAGCTGAGAGAGAGCCTGGAGTCGGTGGGTGCAAGGTCATCATGCCATCGGGTAGTCATTAGTGACGGCTTGAAGTCTCTTTTCCCCATGTTTCTCCCTCCCTCCCACCAGGACGCAGGCTGAGGCAGACATGTGGCCAATGTCAAGCCTGGCCAATCACGTCCCTTCTCAACACTGACTGCGCTCCAGCCTGCACCGCCACCCATGGTCACCTGGGTGGTGGCCTCATGCAGAGAGCTCCCCTCCCCTCTCTCCCCAGGAGGAGAATGTTTAATGGTACACTTGATCCTCCTCCAACGGCTGGTCCTCAGATGATTTGCACTTGTTCTTGAACAGGGTCAGACTGGCCTACCTATACCTGGAAATTTCAGGTGGGCCCTTAGTTGGGTAAGTGATTATCTTCGAACTCTGAAAACCTTTGCATTTATCTTCTTTTTCTAATTAAATGGGGTATCTGGGACACTGTTGATAAATGTAAGATGCAAACACAGAGCTAGTGTATCAGATTGAAGTGGAATATTGATATGAGTGTGTCAACCTGGGCCCTCCTATTGATTTTCCAGGCGGGCCCATGTATCTTCTTTCCAGGTGAGCCCTCTGTACTCCAGTCCGACCCTGTTCTTGAGCCCAGGTTGCTGGCGTCACGGTGTATAATGGAATGTTGAGTGTGGGAGTGAGGCTGTGCGACAGACCACTGATGTCGAGAGGTCCAGCTTGTTGGGGATGTTGCAGCTGCAGCCATTGCCATCGGACTCAGTTGGAGAGTGGATATTTGTCCCTAAGTATCTCAAATGAGATCACATCTCCATCCTCCCATATGTACAGTATATAGATACCCAGACAATGACAGCAGAACAAAGGGCCATTAGGCAGACTGGCAGGCCCTCCTCATCTCCTCCTCCCTCATCAAATCCCCATTTAAATGAATAAATCACCCTAGCATCAGGGATGCTTTAGTCAATCAAGCAGGGATTGGTGAGGAGGGGAGCCACATGACTACCAGGGATATTTTATAGGAATCAGGCAATGGAGGGCAGTGACCACTATGTACAATGACTCGCACATACAATGGTGCAGAGGCCTTAGTGGAATAATTAGACTGTCCATGACTTTGTCAGACTAAACTGACCTGGGGATTAGTATCTAGTCTCAGGGCAATGCATAGTGAACTAGTAAGGCAAACCTGGCACTGCTGGAAACTGGACTCTAGCTGGGTTCTGCTGCTCTACTTTAATAATGAGAAAGAAGGTCTGCACCATTAAAAGAGTGTTCCACACTGCCTAGCCTGCTCACACTGCCCCACCCACTCCACACTGCCCAGCCTGCTACACACTGCCCTGGCTCGCAACACTGCCCAGCCCACTCTACACTGCCCAGCTTACTACCGCTGCCTAGCTCACTACACACTGCCCAGCCTGCAACACACTGCCTAGGCGCTCCACACTGCCCAGCCTGTTACACACTGCCTAGCTCACTACACACCGCCCAACCCACCCACACTGCCCAGCTCACTCACACTGCCCTAGCCTACTACACACTGCCTAGCTCACTACACTGCTCAGCCCATGCTGCCCAGCATGCTACACACTGCCCAGCCCGATGCACACTGCCCAGCCCACTCCACACTGCCCAACCCGCTACACACTGCCCAGCTCACTACACACTGCCCAGCCCGCTACACACTGTCCAGCATGCTACACACTGCCCAGCCCAATGCACACTGCCCAGCCCACTCCACACTGCCCAACCTGCCACACTGCCCAGCTCACTACACAGTGCCCAGCCTGCTATACACTGCCCAGCCTGCTATACACTGCCCAGCCTACTCCACACTGCCCAGCCTGCTACACAGCCCAGCCCACTCCACGCTGCCCAGCCCGCCCATGCTGCCCAGCCCACCACACTGCCCAGCCCACTCCACACTACCCAGCCTGCACACACACCCAGCCTGCCACACACTGCACACCCTCCACACTGCCCAGCCTGCTACACACTGCGCAGCCTGTTACATACTGCACAGCCCACTCCACATTGCCCAGCCCTCCTTTCCTTACTTAGCTGAGGAAAGCTACTGTAGCACTGAGGTCTGGCTCTACACACACCCTCTAATTAAGTTTGGAGAGGTACTCAGTAATTTTTTTTGCTTTATAACTTTTTATTGAATGATTGAAATAAATACAGGAATAAACAATAAGTACAACTATATACAAGAACAATAAATACATATTAAAAAGTATGGATACATTTTACATTTAAAATAACCCATTGTATAGAAAGTAATGAAAAGAAATAGTCACAATTACATTACTAATGTATGCCTATGTATTACAATGTATTAATCGGAAAGCTTTCATGCTGTGATCAAAGTTGGCATACTCTTTCAATGCAGTGTGGTTTACCCATAGACTGTAACCATTCCTCAAAAGCAGGAATATCGACACTTTTCCATTTAAATGTGGTAACCTTTTGCGACACAAGCCTGCTGATAACAATTATACTTTCTGTTTTTGCTCAAATTAAATGGTTTAAAGAATTGCAGAGTATTAAAGTTTGTGTGTCTTGTAACACCTTACAGCAGCAGTTTAGTATCTTATTCCATATCTGGTGTAACACTGAACATGCCCGGAAGATATGATTGTGATTAACACCTTAATCTTGCATCTCCAACACGCCCTTTCCTCCAGTTCATCTTCTGTTGCCAGTACGTCAGGTGTATGGCGTATGATTTTAAACTGTATTAAATGACCCTGAACCTCTCGACAACTTTCAATTACATTTTCCAGATCTCTCCCAATTCTACTAGAGGATAGGGATGTTTAACTAGTTTTCCCATCTTACTCTGGAATCTTAATGTAGCACTAAGGAGTGATCCCTCCATGTCCATACTGGCTGAATACATGCACTCTTGTCCCATGGGTGTATCCACACCCCCTCTACTGTCTATATTAGCTGAGTAGAGGCACTGTAGTCCCATTGGGAGATCAACAGCCCCTCTAGTGTCCATATTGGCTGAGTAGAAGCACTGTAGTCCCATGGTGTGGGCCACCCTCTCTAATGTCCCATATTGGCTAAGTAGCTGCACTGTAGTCCCATGGGGGATCCCACCCCCAGCTCTGTATTGGCTGAGTAGATACACTGTAGTCCCATGGGAGCCACAACCCCTCTAAGATCTGTATTGGCTGAGTAGATGCATTGTAGTCCCATGGGATGGATCCTTCCAAGCTGCCCTTGCAGTTGTATCATTGGTTGTCTTCTGGGGTGCCTGTTGTCATACCATGGAGCTTGAAGGTGGCTGATATAACCTCTGTGCAGTATGAATACGAGAATGGTCTCCCATCAGAGAAACAGAGCTGACAGAAAAATTAGAACATAGTATTTAGTCCTCATCTGAGGAAGATCTTCATTCTACCCAGTGAGTGATATATTAACCAAACAAGCCCAATGGAGACACAACCCACTCACCAGTTCAGTTATTAAGCATTTATTTCTGACAAATCATTTAATCCTACATAGTGCTCTCATACACAATTATGTGCTGTCACAAGATCAATGTTTAGTGGTGTAACATCTCACCACTTCCTTAGGACCTCAGTATGTCTTCATGGTAAATATACCGTGAGCCAGTAAACTTTCAAACAACATTAAATGCATTGCCACAGAGTATCCTTCCAAAGATCTTAAATCTGTTTACAAATTAATTAAATAATTGTCAGTTCTGTTAACTATCACCAGACTCCAGTGTCCCTATGCCACACTGTTTCCATAAAGCCACACAACAAAAGTCATTTTACCGACCAACTGCACTACAGGATTCCGTTGTTCTGTTATTTGGCACTTTATATGTTCAACTGCATCCTGTTTAAAGAACAGTGTCATTAATTGCCTGTAGGCCTGTGCAGATGTTATAAATTATTTTTTTTTTTTTAATTTGTTGCAAAATTGATTTTCTCTTTATTCAATTTTCTGTACCTGTATTAAGGGAGAGAAAATCAGTTTTCGTTATGTGTATTTAATACTGTTCTAAAGTTTATCAGTTAATAGTATATTTACAATGCAGACATATGATGATGATGATGAATCAGCATTTATATAGCGCTTTCATACATCCAAAGCGCTTTACAAGCAATGCTAGACTGGTAGTGAAGTGACTGAATGTGTGGTGGCAGCCATATTGCACATCATCACACACAGTCTGGATAATTGCATGAACCGGTTTATGGGAAGGGAATGTTGGCCAGGACACCGGAATGTTCCCTGCTCTTGCGAAGAGTGCCCTGGGTTCTTTTACTTCCACCTGGACACCCACCAGACAACACCAGGATGGGCAGAAGGGACCTCGGTTTAACGTCTCATCCGAAGGACGGCACACCCCAGCAGTACAGCACCCCCAATACTGCACTGGATGCCAGCGATTTTAAGGTGCAAGTCCCATCTCAGTGTGGGACAAGAACCCACGACCTTCTGGTCCAGGAGGCGGATGTGCTACCAACTGAGCCACGCTGACACCACATATTCTTGTCCGGAGGAAGTGGTGAGATGTTGCACCATGAAACGTTGACCTGTGACAGCACATCACTGTGTAGGATTAAATTATTTGCCAGAAATAATGTTTAATAATCGAACTGGTGAGTGGGTGTGTCTCGCCAGGCTTAGTCTGGTACTTGAGGGTGTTTGTGAGTAGCTGTCAATGAAAATATCAAAGCTACAGAAATTCAGAATACACATAAGGAGCCAGAAGAACTGTGGGTCACCCTGAAACAGGAAATGGACAGCCATAAGAACTGGGGTTGTCTACAGGCCCCAGACCAGGGGAGGACATAGACACATTACTGTTAGAAGATATACAAAACATGACAGCTAAAGGGAGGTTCTGATAATGGGAGACTTCAACATGCGGATACAGATTGGTCAATACCAGCATGAACATCTGCCAGAAGTAGACACATAGTGGATTCCCTGCAGGGAGGGCCTCAAACAACTAGTACAGCAACCCACAAGAGACAGGGCTATCCTGGATCTAGTACTGACTAACAAGGAAGGGATCACAGATCTCCAGGTAGAAGGTCACCTGGGGGCCAGTGACCATCACATGGTATGGTTCAATTTGGCTACTACATCTAAATCATCCCATTCCAAGGCAAAAATATGGGACTTCAGAGGAGCTGACTTTGATAAGATGGCCAACAGAGTTAAGCTAGCCCTGGCAAAAGAAACACAGGTGAGGGGTACAGGCAAAGTGGGCAAGCATTAAGGATGCAATACTTGAAGCAACATCCCATTGTGTTAGACAGAAAAGGAAGTGCAAAGAAGAAGGAAACCACTTTGGTTCTCAAATACAGTACAGAAAAGGTCAGAGCCAAAAGGCTGGCCTTCAGGAAATATAAAGGAACACAGCGGGATGAAGATAGGGAGGCATACCAAACTGCCCTAAGGGAAGCAGGGAAGGCAGTAAGGCAGGCAAAGTCCCAAACTGAGGAAACACTAGCACGAACAGTAAAAGAAGGTGACAAGACTTTCTATAGATACATTAGTGAAAGGAGAAAGTCCAGAGGGGGTATTGCTAGCTTAATGGAGAAAAGGGAGCATGTGAGGAGGAGGACTCTGTAAAGGCATCTATCCTAAATAGATACTTTTGCTCAGTATTTACTGAAGAGAAGGTAGGGCGGGCCACAGCTCAGCATCATGGACACAGGGGGAGGAAGGTGAGCACTACTTCCTTCACAAAAGAAAGGGTCCTACAAGAGCTTGCTAAGCTCAGGGTGGATAAGGCAATGGGACCTGATGGCATACATCCCAGGGTACTTAAGGAGCTAAAGGTGGAACTAGCAGAGCCATTAGCAGAACTGTTTAGTGAGTCTCTGAGCAAGGAGAGGTCCCAGAAGACTGGAGAAGGGCTCACGTGATCCCGCCTCCACAACAGTGGTAGCAGGGAGGAGGTGGAGAACACAGACCAGTCAGTCTTACCTCAGTAGTGGGCAAGATTATGGAGGCACTCCTTAAGGAAAGGATAGTGCAAAACCTGGAATCCATAGGGGCACAGGATCCAAGACAGCATGGGTTTACAAAAGGAAGGTCCTGTCAAACTAATCTCATAGATTTCTTTGACTGGGAACCAGAGTGGTGGACCAAGGGGAGCAGTTGATGTCGCCTACCTTGACTTCAGCAAAGCTTTTGACACTGTTCCACATAGAAGATTGACAAATAAGCTGGGTAGGCTCGGGGTGGGTCAGAAGTTGGTCAACTGGGTGGCAAACTGGTTGACGGGCAGAAACAGAGAGTGGTGGTAAATGGTATACAGTCAGAAGAGATGCAAGTCACAAGTGGGGTACCTCAGGGATCAGTCCTGGGGCCAGTCCTCTTCAACATCTTCATTAGTGACCTTGCAGATGGACTAGAGGGTAAGGCTTGTCTGTTTGCAGATGACACCAAGATCTGCAACAGAGTAGATGATCCAGATGGGTGGGCAGAATGAGAAGAGATCTGGATAAACTAGCAAAATGGTCAGAAGAGTGGCAACTGGGATTTAATGCAAAGAAGTGCAAAATCATGCACATAGGAAGAGAAACCCTGAAGCCACCTATAGGCTGGGAGGAGTTGCTAGCAGTCACAAAGGAAGAAAGAGACTTGGGCATCATCATCACTGAAATCATCCAAGCAGACCTCTAAAGCAGTAGGTAAGGCTAGGGGGTGTTAGGGTGTATTAGTAGGGTATCACAAGTCGTAAGAGGGAGGTAATAATCCTCTTTACAAGACACTGGTTAGGCCCCATCTGGAGTACTGCGGCAGTATTGGAGGCCACACCTTCACAAGGACATTAATCAAATTGAGGCAGTCCAGAGAAGGGCAACCAAATGGTGCAGGGACTGCATCAGAAGACATATGAGGACAGAGTAACAGAGCTCAATATGTATACCCTTGAGCAAAGGAGGGAGAGAGGTGATATGATCGAGGAATTCAAACACCTTAAGGGCATTAACAAGGTGAAAGAGTCTAACATGTTTAAATATAAGAAAAATAGCAGGACGAGAGGACACAGCATGAGATTAGAGGGGCGATTAAGGGGAATGTGAGGAAATTCTTTTTCACAGAAAGGGTGGTGGATGCATGGAATGGCTTACCACAAGAAGTGGTGGCTATGAATACAGTGAAGGGCTTCAAACAGGCATGGGATAGGCATAAGGGAGCAATAAATGACTATGAATAGATAGGCCACTGACAGAGCAAAGGCCGATGGCACATTTATAAGGTAGAAAAAGAAATGAGCAGACTGGATGGGCCTTGCAGTCCTTATCTGTCATCAACTTCTATATTTCTATGTTTAGCTCCTCCCGATGTCTGTTTTACATTTCAGTTACTTGATGGGTCTCACTGCTACAGCATGTTTTGATAGTAACAAAACCCATGGAACCTAGAGCCAATACGAAGTTGTGGAAAAATCTCCAATAATCTGCCAGAAACTGGATGTGAGGGACCTATCCCTCTGCAGAGGAAGTGCTCTGTATGAAAGGGCCCCAGTTCACTTACCAAAACATTCCTTCCACCTATGAAACAGGGTGCAATAGGGTCCTACCTATGAAAACCCTCTGCCACCAGGTGTGACAGTGAACAATCCAAGGGAAACATCAAATCTGCAATAATCTGATCATCTCTAAACACTGGAATTTATCACGGATTCATTATTTTCATGGCATTAGAGCATCTGTTTCAGTGAGCTGCTGACAATAATTAAGTTTCCCACCAGGTAATGTCCCAGGTGAACCCTTACACGGCCCTCAATCTTGTTCTTGGTAGACTATCAAGCAACTCTGTCCTGCTAAACGGTCTCATATACTGCATGTGAAACCCAACCAAGTAACCCGCTTGGACTGTGGAGATCATAGTTCCTGTTTTGGTAATGCCCAGAACATTTTCAATCTGTAAACGGCTGCTGCTGGACAACCACTGTGTCACTGGCAGCGCCTTTTTAGGGAGGTTATCCAGAAAAGTCTTTGAAAAGAAAGGAAGAGGGAGAAAAGGTACTTCAGTAGGGTTGTAAATTGATATTGAATAGCTCAGAAATCTCTCACTAACAATCTTTGTTCTTGCACACCAAACCTACCAGATGCTGGAGTGCTGGTTCTTCCACCCCAGTCAGCAGCATGCTGTCGCTTTGTGGTTGCCAATGGAACTCACAGCTCTGTACTCTCCACTGGGCTGCACAGTAAGCCTTCTCCATGGGGTTGGGGGCCCTTGCCACCATTCGAGTGCCCACAAGACCCTGGAGACTCTGCAAACAGACAAGCAAAAAGAAACATGCCTGCAATTTGAAAAGTGTTTTCTCATCTATATAGCAGAAGCACTTCCTGGCTGAGACCTTCCACCCATAGGAGGGCCGTATGTGTCTGATATAAAATATAAATCTGCTTTACATTTAAGGGGAAACAAATACTGAGTGGGGAAACTGCCATCTCCCTTTCCCAGAGACATAGATCAATTTGTGAAAAGATATAAGGAGTCCTTGAGAAAGACATTTAGCAGAACACTTGAAACACCCATTATGCACTTGTGTTCACAGCCGGAACTGACTTTTATTGAGCACTTTTTATACTCAACAGGTAATTTATCACAGTCAAAATCTGCCACTAATGTAGGCTTTCCAAGGAGACACAATCCTTCATATTTCCACAGGAGAGTTCTGATACATAAAGGCACTGCACATCCCATTCTGGTGACCATTGACCCATTTTTATGTTGATTGCATGCAGCACAAGAAACATATTGTGGCAGCTCTCAGAAGCAGGCTGTGGAGGTGCGGCAGTGTTGGCCAATGCCCCCACAGCCTGCAAAGGCTTTGTCCAGCGTCCCCCAATCTCTTTGCATGTTGTTGCTGGTACAAGTTTGGAACTTTGGCACCAACTTGTGACAATTTTGCCACTGTAATCAGGGGCACTTCATCACTGCAGTGTCAGCCATCCGCTGCAATAAGGGAGCAATCCGTCATTGCAGGGCGGGATCTAGAAACCCTAATATTTATTGAACATGGCGGGGGTTGCACGCCATGTTCTAATACTATAACCAACCCACCGTGTTTATTTGCTGATGGGGCCCTCAATCCCTGGCCTCGGTGCCCCGTGTTTCTGTTGCTGATGGGGAAGCCCACTCCCCATCGGCATTCTCTTCTTCCACCACCCCCGCTTTTTATTCCTGCTGACAGGGTGCCTAATCCCTGTCAGCTACTACTAACCCCTCCAAAGAAAGCCTCTGATGTCACACTGGGAGCCCACCCAAGCGTGCCACATGCCCTATAAAAGTAAAACAGTCCCGCTATGTCTTTTTTTTTTTTTTCCATAAAAGGAAACAGTCCCTCGTAGTCTCCCTGGCCCCCATCCATAACCCACACCCACCACCCACTGCGCACCCTGCCTCCCACACCTCTCCCTCACCCCATACTTACCTCTGGAGCTTGATGCAATGATCTTCAGTGGACCAGGAACATGTCTGCACTCTTCAAAGCCGACCCTGAACTGAGAAATGCCCGTAAGCTGTATAATGTAATAAATAGGATTTTTTCAACTTTAGTTCGTATCTCGGCATTTTGGAATTTTTCACCAAATTTTCAACATGGGGTTTTGGGACCCTCCTCATGAATTCTTGATCTGTCGTGGACGTTAATCTGCCCAAAGGTGATTTCACAGTCACTGCATGGAGAATCACCTTCGAGTCGGTTAACAAAACAACAGTGCCAGTGCTCATGAGGTGGGCTCTCAAAAAGCCTATGTTGTAAATTTGGTGCCAGAAAAATCCAAAAATGACTATTTTATAAGCTGCTGTGCATGAGTTACTACGCGACGCCGGTAACTTCGTGAATTTTCAATATTTTCACGCCAGATTATCAACACTGCCATTTTTCACACCTCCTTGTGAACAATATAGCTGTCATTGTTCATATCCTAGCAGAAATGTGTTTTCACACTTCTGGCACAGAATAGCGCAGTCGCTGTGGAAATCAGTGTTCGGACAGATTAAAAAATGACAGTGACACTATTCATGAGTAGAGGTCCTGAAATGGCGATGTTGAAAAATTTGGTAACAATACTCCATAAAATGACTGTATTCTGGTGTGCGTTGTGCAGTTTGCACTCACGCTCGTATAGTAACTTCACAAATTTATAATATTTTCACTCCAGATTTTCAACATTGCCATTTTCCCACACCTACTTATGAGCAGTGCAGCTGTCATTTTTCCCATCCTGGCCAAATGTGTTTTCACACTTCTGGCACAGAATAGAGTGGACGCTGAGGGAAATCACCATCCGGACAGATTAAGAAAATTAAAGTGATACTGTTCATGAGCAATGGTCCTAAAATGCCTGTGTTGAAAATTTGGTGATGATAGCCCATCAAATGACTGTGTTACACGTGTGCATTGCACACTTTCCACACACCCTTGTAACTTCGCCAGATTTGTAATATTGTCATGCCAGATTTTCAACAGTGGCATTTTTTCACACCTCCTATGAGCAGTATAGCTGTCATTTTTCACATCCTGACTGAAACGTGGCTTCACAGTTGCGCGAACAACGCGTCGCTGTGGGAAATCAGTGTTCGGGACAGATTAAGAAAATGACAGTGACACTGTTCATGAGCAGAGGTCCTAAAAGCCCCATGTTGAAAATTTGGTGATGAAACTCCATAACATGACTGTGTTACAAGCGGCGTTGAACTGTTTCCGCACACCTTGTAACTTCTCGCATATTTGTAATATTTTAACGCCTACATTTTCAACAGTGGCAGTTTTTCACACTTCCTATGAACAATACAGCTGTCATTTTCACATCCTGGCTAACATATGTTTTGCACTCCTGCCGGAGAATAGCATGGTCACTGTGGGAAATCAGTGTTTGGGACAGATTAAGATCGAATGAGTGAGAGGGGAGTGACCAAACTCAACTGAGCTCTGTCGGGACTGCTGCAGATTTGTTTGTAAGCAGAAAAAGGCCCCAATGCAAGAGCCCAGTACAAAAGGGCAGCCTGCAGCACTGGGAGAAACAGAACGAGAGAGTGAGTGACGGAGGAGGAGTGAGCGAACTCACTGGAGCGCTGTCAGGACTGCTGCAGATTTCTATGTGGGCAGAAAAGGCGTCAAAGCAGGCAGGGTCCAGTAGAAAAGGCCAGCCTGCAGCAGTGGGAGAAACAGTATGAGTGAGTGAGATGGGGACTCAGTGAGCTCAACAGAGCTCTCTCAGGACTGCATACGGATTTCTTTGTGGGCAGAAAAAGGCGCCAATTTATTTATTTACTTATTTATTTATTTAGCTTTTGTTTACTGGGTAAGTACACTAGACAAGTATTATGCCTATTTTCAGGAACGACCGGAGAATACAACATGAGGAACAACAGTCAAGGAGACATGGCAAAGAGAGTACAGTTTTTGTCACAGTAAACAAACATGTGGAAATACATCATTTGACACTAGGGAAACATAGTAGTAAGCACATTTCAGATTATACACTCTAGACTAGCTAGTTCAACTGACAGATATATATACAGGTCATCATACATAGGAGTGGAGCATAGCTCAAGGACTGGATTGGTCATAATATAACTTATAACATTGTCGTATACACCCCTAGGCTTAGTTGGATCGTGAACAGATATATACAGCTCATCACATTTTATAAATATGCACATGTTAGACAGAAACAGAAACACTTGGTAGTACAAGTTTCTACCAAGTGACCAAGGTGCAATATGTCATGGTTAGCCTATAGCAGGAGCCCCATACAAAGGTCGCTTCTGCAGCGCCAGGACAAACAGAATGAGCGCGGACAGAGGGAGACTGAGCGACCTCAATGGAGCTCTGTCAGGACAGCTGCAAATTTCTTTGTGGACAGACAAAGGTGCCAACAAGCCAGGAGCCCGTACACAAGCACAACCTGCAGCGCCAAGAGAAGCAGAGCGAGTGAGTGACAGTGCAGTAGGCGGCGAGCTCAACGGAGCTGTATTGTGACTGCTGCAGATTTCTTTGTGGGCAGAAAACATGGCAACACAGGCAGGAGCCCAGTACAAAAGGTCAGCTTGCAGCACCGCAGAAACGGAATGAGCGAGTGAGAGAGGGGAGTAGCGAGCTCAATGGAGCTGTGTCGGGACTGCTTCAGATTTCATTCTGGCCAGAACAAGCCACCAGTGCAGGCAAGAGACCAGACCAAAGGGCAGCCTGCAGCGCAGGAGACAGAATGAGCGGTGAGGGAGGGGAGTGAGTGAGCTCAACAGAGCTCTGCTGGGACTGCTGCAGATTTGTTTGTGGCCAGAAAAAGACAGCAATGCACACAGGGGCCCAGTGCAAAAGGGCAGCCTGCAGTGGTGGGAAACCAGAATGAGCAAGTGAGAGAGGGGAGTGAGCGAGCTCAACAGAGCTCTATTGTAACTGCTGCAAATTTCTTTGTGGGCAGACAAGCGCTGCAACGCAGGCAGGAGCCCAATAGCAGGCAGCCTGCAGCACTGGCAGAAACGGAATGAGCGAGTGAGAGAGGGAGAGTCAGCAGGTTCAACAAACCTGTGTTGGGACTGCTGCAGATTTCTTTGTGGGCAGAAACACCACCAACAAAGGCAGGAGCCCAGTACAAAGGGCAGCCTGCAGCGCTAGTAGAACCAGAATGAGTGAATGGGGGAGAGTGAGCCACCTCAGCGGTGCTCTGTCGGGACAGCTGCTGATTTCTTAGTGGGCAGAACAAGGTGCCAACGCAGGCAGGAGCCCAGTACAAAGAGCAGCCTGCAGCACGGGAGACACAGACTGCATGACTGACAGAGGGGCAGTGAGAGGCTCAACACACTAACACAATCAACATTCGGCATTGACAAATGCTTGCTGGTTTAGGCCATAAGCCATGACCACAGACAAACCTCCAATATTTTTTAGCTACTTTGTTTATGCCCTCTTCTGATCTGGCCCTCCCATACCCATGCTTCCTGTCAGCTTCCCAATACTCTGTCTCCCTGAGTTGCCCCTCTATAGTGGGGGTGTCAGGGCTCCCCAACTCCAGCTGCACTTCACGATCCAGCTTGCAGGAGGGCCACATTGCTGGTGCAGGACCTTCAAAAGACCAGATACTTATCCTGCATCTGGCCAGGGAGATACCACTTTTCTCAGTTCCTCAGGACACTGGCAACTAGGTTGCATACACAAGTGTGCGAGTGCAGCACCAGCTGGCCTCCTGTCCTCAAACTGGTCACACAGATAACAGTATAGCAGTGAAGCCAGATGCCCTACCACCCCCAAGGAGGAGAATGTTCTCAGGGATGCTCGTGAGGAGCTACCTCCTAAATCACCACAGGCCATAACTGTGGCAGCATAGTGAGGTGTCACACACCCTAGCTGGGGAAGGGTTTCTAAGACCTGGCTAACAGGTACTTGGTAACCCGAGTTCACTTCCCCCAGACTTGGGTCACCTACATGAAAGGGCAGCACATGCCTGTTGGGCCACTGGGAATCGTCTGCATGGTAGAGCTAGCACACAACCATTGGGCCACTAGGAGTCACCCACAGGGCAGGACGACACATGACCCTTTGGGCCAGTGCAAATTGACCCCATAGTAGGGCAATGCACAATCATTGGGCCATTGGGAGTCACCCATACAGTAGGGCAACATATGCCCACAGGGCCACTGGTAGTCACCCACATGGGAGGGCAACACATGACCATTGGGCCACTGGGAGTCACCTGCATGGTAGGTCAACACACAACTGTTGGGCCACTGGGAGTCTCCCACATGGTAGAGCAACACACGCCTGTTGGGCCACTGGGTCACCTGCATGGCAGGGCAACATATGACCGCTGGGCCACTGGAACACCCAAAGGCTCTGATTTTTATTAATTTTGTCATTAGAATTTTACTTGAGATTTTATCATTAAGGTAAAAAAATTACAGTACAATAATACAGGCAGTCAAAACAATTAACAAAAGAGTACAACAATCAGTCATAAAAGGCATTAAGACAAAAATTAACCGTAACTTGGAATTTCTACACATTAACACTGAAACACAGAAAGAAAAATAAAGTAGGTATAATAATAGATAAGAAGCACACATGGAAAAGAGAAAACAATAAAATGTTAACAGTCCCAATATGTACAAAAGTATATGGATTGTACAATCAGTTTGGGGTCTTACAGTATTGAGAGTTGGAATAGGGGCTCCAGAGAGTAAAAAAGACTTGTCAAGTCTTTCTATACCTTTATGGGCAAATGTCTCAGTAACTAGCTCCTATGATAATATTCTGTAACCATTTTGAAAAGTTTGGTATAGCTGTGTGTTTCCAGTGCCTAAGAATTACATTTTGGCTGAAATGTAAGCAATATGTAACCAAGGTTTCTGTAATTCTTTAATGTTTGGCAAATCAGAAAAGATACGCAGTATAGCCTCCTTTGCTGAGCATTTGATAGTGATCCTCAGAATATTCTCACAGGCTCCAATTACTTCTCTCCAGAATGGTGCAAGTTTATTGCACTGCCACAGTATATGGGAAGTACTTCCTATCTCAGATGAACACCTCCAGCAGAGGTCATTGTCAAAAATGCAAAGTTCATATAGTTTACTAGGTGTGTAATGCAACCTGTGGACGAATTTTGTATTGTGTTAATCTTCCTTTAGACTCCTGCAAGCTTTTGAGTGTGTTGTCCCACCATTCAAACTATTCAGCTGGGGACATCTTGATACTTGTTCTTGTTCTCATGTAATTACCAAAAGCTCAGTTGGGTTGGTCTTTGAGTCAATGACCATTTTATAAATAATTTATATCCTTTATGAATGTTAAAGATCTTGTCTAGCGTATGAAGTGGTGTGGTAGATCTGTTGTCATTAATGACTTTACTAATTACTTTCTCATACGCAGGTATCTGTAGAATTCCATTCTGGGCACGCTTGTGTTTAATGGAGAACTGGACAAAGAGAGAAGAGAGGCGGAGGAGAAGTCCATGATATCGCTCAAAAACTGAATATCTTTAACCCTGCAGGTTTTCCAATCAAGACACTGACCTTCATATTGACATAACTTGCTACTCCATAGAGGACAGTGAGGAGATGCGCAGGATCCCATTCCAAACCATGGGAAACTTCCTGCCAGGAGCTATTTATTTGGCTGAGTATTGAGTGCGATTTTAGATGCTAGGGAGCCAGAGAACAGAATCACCCTTTCAATATGAAACCAACCTGGTGTACTGTCTTTATTTGTTGGCCAAAGTGACTTTATACACTGGGCTATCATACATGTATTCTACCTTATTTTAAAATAAGGTAGGCCAAAACCACCACTGATCCTTGGTTGTTGTAATTTGGAAAGAGAGATACAAGGAGACTTACCATCCCAGGTGAGGTTCCTAAGTAAGAAATATTTTTTTAATATAGTTACAGGTATTTGAATGGGAGATGTTGTAAATGTAGTATATTTTAGGTGCACCCATCACATTGATGGTGTGTATTTTACCCAAGAGTGACAGTAACATCTGGCTCCATCTCTGAAGGTCTGATTCAGTTCTGTTCAGTAGTGGGGAGAAGTTTGTGTGAACTATTTTACTAATGTAGGCTAGAAGAGATAGGCCTAGAAAAGTTGAGCCATTTGAGGAACTTTAAATGAGATAATAGGGTGAGTACACTGGCATCAATCTTGTTTGTGAGCCAGAGAGTTTGGGGTTTATCCATTAATTATAGAGCCTGAAAATCTGGAGAATTGTCAGATAACTCTTAGTAGTGATGGTATTGAATAGCTGGATTTGTTAAGGAAAGTAACAGGTCATCTGCATAAGCTATAATTTTATGTTTTTACCCAGTGTTATACTAGTAATATCAGGAATATTTTAAATTTAATGAGAAGAGGCTCCAGAGCCAAGACAAATAAAAGTGGGGACAAGGGCATCCTTGACAGGTTCCTTTGAATATGGGGGATTGGACCAAAGGTATACCATTAACTTTAACTTGTGCAGATATATCTAAGTATAGCACATTTATCCAATTACAAAAGTAATCTCCCAAATTAGATTTATTAAGTAGATGTAAAAGATAATGTGATACAAGCCAGTCAAAGGCCTTGTCAGCATCCAATGAAAGGAATAGTGGACATAACTGTAATTTCTTGGATGTATAAATAAGGTGTAAAGCCTTTCTCAGGTGATCTGAGCTGTGACGCCCCACTATAAAGCCCACTTGGTCAGGATGAATTAAATAGTGGATTACATTGTTTAATCTGTTGCCCAACAGCTTGGCCAGTATTTTACAGTCAATGCTGATTAGTGAAATGGGGCAGAGATTTTCACATAAGGTTTGATCTTTGTCTTTTGAGGAGGACTGATATACTGGCTACACTTAAGGAAGGAAGGAGATTACCCTGGGTATATGCATGTGAAAGACTCTGTGCATAACTGGGGCCAGGCTTTGAATGTTGTCTTTGAAAAATTCCTTGTTAGGCCATCTAGGCCCGGAGCTTTGCTTGCTGGCAAAGATATTGTGGTTTTGATAATCTCATCTTGAGATATAGGTTTATTTAGGGTTGCATTGTCATTCTCCAAATAAAGAGAAGAGTTATGTCACTAAGAAAGTTTTCTAGATTTTCCTGGTTGAATTTTATGTCAGATTTGTACAAGTTAGCATAATAATTACCAAACATGTTACAATTTGTTTAGCTGAAAAGACTGGTTTGCCCATAGTGTTTTTAATCATGGGAGTCTTGGTGCTTTCTGAGATCTTATGGAGTTTCTACACAATGACTTTCCTCAGGCATTGCTTGACTCACAGTACTTTTG
Source organism: Neoceratodus forsteri (assembly GCA_016271365.2). Classification (NCBI taxonomy): domain Eukaryota; kingdom Metazoa; phylum Chordata; order Ceratodontiformes; family Ceratodontidae; genus Neoceratodus; species Neoceratodus forsteri. The sequence goes on along the minus strand of JADMNL010000031.1, from coordinate 103,081,713 downwards.
TTTTAATCATGGAAACCATGAGGTGGAACCTATGTAAACTGATGTGAAACCTATGTAAAGAGCTCTGAGCTCAAATGGTTTACGAGTACTGAAATAAATAAATAAATAAATAAATAAATAAATAAATAAATAAATAAATAAAATATTCTGAACAGGACATATTCAGCCTGTTAGATAAGAACAGAATTTATAGCAAACTTTAGGTCAACTAGTTTTTGAAACAATTTTAAGTTGTTGTGTTTAGACTAAGCATAAAGTTTCTTTTTAGATTTCAGGCTAGTTTCCAAATAGGAAAACTCATCACTTTAATTTTCTTTGTATAGCTGGAGTCAGAGATTATTCCTCCTGATAAAGGCTTTAAATGTGTCCCAAAGATTTAATCAGATACTTTCCCATATCGTTTAATTCAAAATAATTCTCTATTTCTGTATCAAGCCATTTAGTAAATTCAGTGTCCCTAAGAAGGCTATAATTAAATTTCTAAATGTGTTCAGGTGTGGGATGTCCTTAAAGTATGCCTACTGATATGAGATCATGATGTTGCCCTTGTTGTTGTGGCTAGGCCCGACACTAAAGATTTGATCACAAAGATATAATCTAAGTGGCTATATGTACCATACTAGAGGATTTTAAGGTATAGTCCATATCCTTAGGGTGGATAAGCCTCCAGGTGTCCACCAGACCAAACTCTTTACACAGCCTGTTACAAGAACTGGAAAAGGAAGTATAATCTATAGAACCATGGGGCTTATATCAATAGAAGTATCCATTACCACGTTCATATCCCCTGCAGTAATCAAATCCTCTGGATTGCAACCTACTGTATGATAGTGTTGGCAAGTGAAGAGAAGAATACAGGTTGGTTGGCGTTTGGTGCATATTCATTAACCAGTGTAACTTTCTTACCAACTATTCCTATCTTCACTATAATAAATCTGCCTTCGGGCCAGTAATACTAGATTCAACGGTAACATTAAGATGTTTGTAGAAAAGTATGCAGATCTCCCAGCTCTTAGAGTTATAGGAATTAAAGTGGACTAAACCTACCCAGGATATTTTAAATGGGACCCATACTAATGCCCATCAACTAAAATCCTGACAGCTATGTTACCGACACGGCCCATCATTGCAGTGTCTCAGCATTGCCAATTTTCCACTGCTGAAATCCCAAACCGTGTAACACTTGCACCTAAACAGCATTTCTGTCTTTCATTTAAACAGCAGTACAGAAATTAACACTTGGATACATGATTTAGTGTTCTGAAGTCTCGTTGTGAAATCCCGACAGATGTAACATTTGCACTTAAACAGCATTTCTGTCTTGCACTTAAACAGCAGTACAGAAATTAACACTCACCTTGGGATAAATGAGCTTGATTCAGAGTTTTAAATAATCGTGACCACTGTAAACAGTAACAGGTACACGCTGTCACAAATGCACTGCAGGTCAGGCCCTCTGCTCCCACACAGTGCCAACCTCAGAGCGCTATAGTGTGAACAGGCAACAGACAGGGTAACCCACCTGTCTACTTTGGGTCTGAATCACCTGTTAGCCTCAAGTTCTGGGGATTCAAACTGTGAACCTTATGCTAGCATACCTAATGTACAGGCTCAGATATGTGCCCTCTTTGGGGATTGCGGTACAATCCTTTGCCAGGGGCACCTAGCCAGGTCTCCAAATGAACCCTTAAAACTCTATAAGAGACCTTAGGTATATTCTTACCTTTTCCAAGCTTAGTAACACCATCAAGCCTTTTAAACAGTTGTCAGATTTAAAATACAGGCACTTCACATGCAAAAAGAAACTGAGAAGACACCCAGGCAGTATTTCAAGAAAATGATTATTTACTAAAAATTGCAAAATAAGTAAAATAAAATACAGAACAAAATCAAGAGCTCACAATCACATAAAAAGAAAAAAAGGAAAATTAAAGAACAAAACTCCTACCACAACACTTTAGATATTTGCTATCTAATGTATTACCTCTGTAAGTCGTTTTAAGTTAGATGTTTCTGTTTTCAGAACCCAATATGATATGCCACATTTCAGAAACAATGATACATTTTCAACTCTATCTACCCACCCCTTGGTGAGTCATCCAGCTCCTCCTCCTCCTTTTAGAATTAATTCTTACAAACATAATTTACTACCAGGAGGTATTTTAAAATGAATGGTACATCAGAAGAAAAAAATTCCTAAATATGGCATCCTTTAATTAAACATTTCTCTTTGATCTTAACAGTCCCATATCTGTCATGTCCCTTGGCTGATTTACTGCCAGTGAGATCTGAGAGATTTTATGACAATCATGACTGTTGCTAAATTTGAGAGGAACTAGCCCAATTACCTTTCTCTTGAAACGTCATAAAATTTGTATTTAAGTTCTAACTTCAAAAGCAGCAGCAGCCACTAACTCTCTGGAAGGATGTTCCAATTAACTGTTTCCTTCTAGTCTGTTTTATTACCTCTAGTTTCAGCTACTGACACTTTGAAGTTACAGGCCAAATCTGCCAACTTGTGTGAGCCAAATTTCATACACACACCAGTTATTTATTTTATAGATATCATACCATAATCATAAGCAAGGGACAGAGTGTCACACACCTCCCCACCTAGACTGAATTTGGGGGCTCTGTTCCCTGATTGGGATGAGCTCCACAAGACAGTTCATTCCTCATAGACGCAACAAGCCATCTGCGCTCCTGTTGGTTGCTCCAGTCCTATGCAAGATCATCAGATCATACCTTGCAAGGCAAGACTCCATCTTAATAGTCTACCATTCATTTTCCCATTTGTGTCAGCCAAACCAGGGAGGTTGTGGTCAGTCTGTACCTCAAAATGCTGCCCTTATAGGTATGGCTCTAACTTCTTTAGGGCCCACACCATGGCAAGACACTTTTTCTACAGTAGAGTAAGCCTGCTCCCTGGAAGTAACTTTTACTCAGGTACACAATGGGTTGATCTTTCCTTAGTTGGATGTCTGACTCAGCACGGCCCCAATACCCACATCTGAGGCATCAGTCTGGACTATAAAGGGTCGGCTATAGTCTGGACTTGTCAACACAGGAGCACTGCACAGTGCCTCCTTCAGTCTCATAAAGGCTTTTTCACAGGCTAGTTCCCAGGTAATTTTCTTAGGCATCCTTTTCTTTACCAAGTCAGTTAAAGGAGCAGTCAGGGCACTGTCATTGGGTACAAATGTCCTATAGTACCCTGCTGTCTCTAAAACTCTTGACCTGCTTCTACATTTCTGGTCTGGGCCAGGCCTTGATTCCCTCTATTTTCACTTGGTTAGGATGGAGCTGCCCCAGCCTACAACATGTCCGAGGTATGCCACTTCAGCCATGGCCACCTGGCACTCTCAGCTTTGACAGTGAGCCTGGCCTCTATATCCTGCCCAGCACTTCCCTAAGGTGGGACAGGTGTTTCTCCCAGCTTGCACTAAAGATGGCAATGTCATCCAGGTATGCCATGGCGTACTCCTCAGCACCTTTTAACACCTGGTTCACCAATCTTTGGAAAGGGGCCAGGGCGTTCTTCATTCCCAAAGGCATTACTTTAAATTCAAGTAACTCTATTGGAGTGATGAAGACTGACCTCTCCCTAGCTCTGCAGTTAACTCTACCTGCCAATACCCCTTTGTCAGGTCAATAGTTGTAAGGTAGGTCATCCCTACCAACTTGTCCAGGAGTCATACGTCCATGGCATCAGGTGGGTGTCTGACTTTGTGACTGCATTCAGTCCACACAAAAATGAGTAGAGCCATCTGGCATGGGCACAAGGACTACGGATGAGACCTAGGGGCTGTGGGATTTCTGGATTACCCCTAAATCCAGCATTTCCTCCACCTTCTTCCTAATGTCCTTTTGGACAGCCACTGACAACCGATATGCTGTCCGCCGTATGGGCATCTGTGTCCCTGTCTCTACATCGTGCATCACTAAGAGGGTTAATCCAGGCTTGGTGCTAAACAGTGAGGCAAAGTCTGCTAAAACCTCCCTTACTTCCTGGATCTGGTCTGTGGCCAGCTGGGGTGACAATTTAACTGCCTCCACAGAGGACTCCCCGCTTGCTTTCTTCCAGCAAGTCCAGATGGGGGTCTCCTTCATCCGTCCCCTCCCAAGACTACACACTGCAAACACCATGTCAGCCCTAGTAGCATATGGCTTCATCATGTTGACATGGTACATTCTTTCTGTATGTCTTCTGTCAGGTAACCCTATGATATAGTTTACATCATTTACCTTTCTGACTGCTTTGTACGGTCCTGCCCACTCAGCCTGCAGCTTGTCCTTCTGGACTGGAATGAGGACCATGACTTCCTGACCCACCATGTATGGCGAGCCCTGGCTCTGCGGTCATACACACTTTTTGTTTTCATTGGGCAGCTGCCAGGTTGCTTTGAGCTGTCCCCATAAACTCCTTCAGCTTTCTCTAAACCTAAGGACATAATCCACTATGGGAGTTCCCTGGGTGGCATGCTTGCCTTCCCAGTCCTCCTGTATCACGTCTAGGCCCACGTACCTGGCGTCCATATCAGAGCTCAAAGGGAAAATCCTGTTGACTCTTGGGGCACCTCCTGTATACAAACAACAGGTGGGAAGGTATTTCTCCCAGTCCCTCCCATGCTGTTCATCAAACACTTGGAGTACTGACATCAGGGTACCATTAAATCTTTCCACAAGCCCATTGGCTTTCGGGTGATAAGGTGTTGTGTGTCTCTGCACCACCCACACCTCTCCACAAGCGTTTCATCAGGTCTGACATGAAGAACACCTCGATTGGTGATAACCTCCTGCGGAAACCCAACATGGGAGAAAATCCCTAGCAAGGCATCTGCCACCTTGTCTGTCCTCAGTGAGGATAGGGTAACTGCCTCTGAGTACTGGGTGGCATAATCCACCACAGTCAGGATGAACCTCTTCCCAGAGGAACTGGGGTATTTAAAGGCCCACAATATCCATTCCACTCTCTGGAATGGCTCCTCCACTATGGGCAATGGAATTAGGGTGGCTGGGGTTTTCTTACCCACCTTCCTATTTTCTGGCACGTGACAAGACCTGCAATACTCCTTCACCTGCTGGGTGAAGTTGGGCCAATAGAAATTCTGGGCCAACCTCTGCATAGTGCATGCAATTTCCAGATGTTCAGACAAGGGAATATCATGTGCAATCTTGAGCAACTGCTCATGGTACCCCTGGGGAATGACAAGCTGCCTGTCTATCACCTTTCCTCTGTCTTAGCATCCTGCATATACATCAGTCCATTGTGTCAATAAACTTTATGTTTTCCATCACCTCCCTGTTCTCTGTCAGCATCTGCCTAAGCCCTCAGCTTCTCTAGACTAGGGTCACTTTTCTGAGCAGTTGCAAACTCCTTACACATTCCCAGGCATTGGACAGGTCCCCTTCAGTCTGTAAACTAGGGTCCCTAGCTCTAGCATCAGGGCACTCAGGATCACTGCCATCCCTAACCCTCTGACAATGGGTCACCCTCCTTCTTCTGAATAACCCTCCGTAGCTGTTTGTTAACTGCTATTGGGGAATTTTCTACCCTTTCATTAGTCTCATAGCAGGAGACACAGGCTGGGGAACCAGCTTCCCAGTGGTTTTCACAGTGACTGCTATGGGGTCCAGGGAACTACTATGGGTGCTCATTACAGGGTCAGTGAACAACTTGGCACAATGTAGGAAGGCAGCTGCAAGGCCAACAAAATGCTGGGTTATATTGCAAGGGGTATATCCTCGAGGAGGAGGAGGTGATTCTGCCACTGTATAGGTCATTAGTTAGACCGCATCTGGACTACTGCGTGCAGTACTGGCACCCATATCTGAAGAGGGACATTAAGTTACTGGAGGGGTGCAGCGCAGAGGCGACAAAGATGATCAAGGGGCTGGGGACTTATCATACGAGAGGAGGCTGAGGAGTTGAACATGTACTCACTGGAGGAGAGGAAGGATGGGGGACATGATTGAAACATTTAAGTACATGAAAGGAATAAATAAGACAGGTACAGAGGGCTGTTCAAAGTAAGGGAGGGAGAGGACACCAGGGGCCATGATATGAGACTGGAGGAGGAAGGTTCAGGAGGAGATGAGGAGACACTTTTTACAGAGGGTGGTGGCTGGGTGGAATGCGTTACCTGCAGAAGTGGTATCCAGTAGAACAGTGGACTGCTTCAAAGGGGATGGGAAAGTACAAGGGAGGGTCAATGAAGGGAAGGGTGGAAGGAGGGCAGCTGCAGAATAAGGCGCTAGCTGCACATTCCAGCAGACTTGATAAACCTCTAGGCCTTTATCTGCTGGCAAATTTCGTATGTTGGTACAATTTCCCCTGTCATTGGCTACGGGTAACTGCACACACCATCCCCTGTTTGAGATTGTTGCCAAGAATGACATCAACTGCTAAAGTTTTGGCTACAGCCACCTGTTGCACATTTCCGTTTCACCCCAGTCTAGGAGAACACTAGCAAGTGGCAATTTTTCTCCTCCCCAGTGAACCCTTGTAGAGTTACAAATGTATTGTGTATAAGCTGACCAGGCTCTACCAGATCTCCTTTACCAACGTCAGGATGCCCTGTGTCTCTTAACCCTTAAGTCTGTACACCATTCACAGTGACTGGGTACATGTGTTCCCTCATGTTTACAGGCATGCTTTCAGGAAACACAAACAACCCACTTCCTAGCACCACTTTGCATATTGCTTATCCTTTTGGGACACTGTCCGGCAATATGCCCAGTTTCTTTGCAAACCAATATTCATTTCTTTTCTCAGAAAATCTTTTCTTTGAAACCTGGGGCTAACTGGTTTCGGTGGAGGCAGTGAGGGTTTTAGCTGCTCTGAAGGTGTGCTTTTCCCTTTCTGTGCTGCCACACCTGCCCCATTCATTCTAAGAGCAGGTCAGCTCTTGGCATAGCAGTCTGAGAGTTCAGCAACCTCTTGCATTGTTTTGGGATCTCGGTCCTTCAGCCAGGTTTTCATCTCTGCTGGGCATGCCCTAAAAACTGCTCTAACAATACAGCATTTTCAATTTTATCTACAGAGTTTGCTTCAATTCCTTCCCACCAACATTTAAGAACTGACATTGTTTCATGGCTAGCTCCTCGTAGCTCATGTCAGGGCTTCTCCTGAGCTTTCTGGAATTTAGCTCTGCATGCTTCTGCAGTTAAATCAAACTTTTTAAAAGTGCAGCTTTAAGTTTTCTGTAATCACTACTGTCCTCATTGTCCATTTGACCAATGCATCCTGAGCTTTCCGGTAAGTAGGGGAATAGCTGAAACTCCAGGACCCTCTAGGAATATTTGCGGAATAGAAACTTTTTAAAGGAATTTAAAGGCATCCATATCCTCACCCTCTTTAAATTCAGCTATCAATTTGGAATTTAATGTAACCCAGTCCTGTAGTTCCAGTTAAACCCAGGCCACTTACCTGCTCTGGTGCTGGTGGTTGGAGTCGTAGCTTCTCCGGTTCATGTTGCCTCTGGTGCTCATGCTCTTCACAGCCAGCCTCTCACTGTTCACCCTCCACTTTTTCACTATTATACTCCCTCTTCTCCTCTGCGACACTGTTCTCGCTCCCTCTTCTCCTCTGCGGCTCACCATTCTGCTCCCCCTTCTTCTCTGTGGCTCTCTGCTCTCACCTCTCTTCTTTCTGGAACTCCAGCTCCATCCTCCACAACTCCATCTGCAGCCTGATGGCATCTGGCTCCAGAATGCTGGTGACCTTCCCTGCTGCTGTGGTCCTTGGCTTGCACTGGCCCTGCTGTCCTCACTGGATCTGAACACTGCACTGGCCACTTGCCCTCCATGCCCAAGGTTCAGTCCTTTACAGTCATGGACTGCGACTCAACACTCTGGGTATCAGCAGCCATCAGAGGATCCACAAGGTTCTGCTTGTTGGCTCTCCCTCATGCAGGACTCCTCTCTCCTGCACAACTGCTTCAGGTAGTCTGCAGTGTGCTCACTTCTTCCCTAACTATGGCTGCTCTAACTTGCACTTTAGAAAAAATAAAATGGATAGGAACTTTGACCGTAAGCAAAATTATATAGTCCTGTTTCTTTAAAAACAAAACACTGCCTTATTTTGCTAGTAGGCTGTACAGTATTAAGCTGACACAATGAACTGTTAAAGCTTGTGTTACCAATACTATACCACAGCTGCCAACCAAATCTGTCACAAACATACTATGCAGGTCAGGCCCTCTGCTCCCACAGTGCCAACCTCAGAGTGCAATAGTGTGAACAGGTAACAGACAGGGTAATCCTCCTGTCTGCTTTGGGTCTGAATCATCTGTTAACCTCAAGTTCTGGGGATTCAAACTGTGAACCTTATGCTAGCACTACCTAATGTACAGGCTCAGATATGTACCTCTTCGGGAATAGGTACAATCCTTTGCCAGGGACACCTAGCCAGGTCTCCAAAGCGACCCTTAAAACTCTATAGAGACCTTAGGTATATTCTTAACCTTTTCCAAGCTTAGTGACAACATCAAGCCTTTTAAACAGTTGTCAGATTTAAAATACAGGCCCGTCACATGCAGAAAGAAACTGAGAAGATACCAGGCAGTATAGGCAGTATTTCAAGAAAATGGTTATTTTAAAAAATTGTAAAATAAATAAAATAAAATACAGAACAAATATCAAGAGTTCACAACCACATAAAAGCAAAAAGGGAAAATTATAGAACAAAACTCCTACCAAACACTTCAGATATTTGCTATCTAATGTATTACCTCTGTAAGTGCATTTTAAGTTAGATGTTTCTGTTTTCAGAGCCCAAGATGATATGCCACATTTCAGAAACAATGATACATTTTCAACTCTATCTACCCACCCCTTGGTGAGTCATCTAGCTCCTCCTTTTAGAATTAATTTTACAAACATAATTTCCTACCAGAAGGTATTTTAAAATTAATGGTACATCAGAAGAAAAACATTTCCTAAATATGGCATCTTTTAATTAAACATTTATCTTTGATCTTAACATTCCCACATCTGTCGTGTCCCTTGACTGATTTATCCCAGTGAGATCTGAGAGATTTTATGACAATACGGCTATTTGCTAAATTTGAGAGGAACTAGCCCAATTACTTTTCTCTTGAAACGTCATAAAATTTGTATTTAAGTTCTAACTTCAAAAGCAGCAGCAGGCAGTAATTGTCTCTGGAAGGATGTTCCAATTAACTGTTTCTTTCTAGTATGTTTTATTACCTCCTAGTTTCAGCTACTGACATTTGAAGTTCCAGACCAAATCTGCCAACTTGTGTGAGCCAAATTTCATACACACACCGGTTTTTATTTTACAGATATTATACCTTAATCATAAGCAAGGGCAGAGTGTCACATCAGTTTCTGTGTTAAGCCCTCTCACTGGCTGCTGACTATACTCGACAACAGCTGTGCAGTCAACGACAGCTGCTGACCTGGATTCCTGGATATAAGGGTTGCCACAGTGTTAACTCAACTTTGTAACTTTGCACCAAGCTGTTGTTTTTTTGCCATGGCTGAGTCAGGAGTTCATGTTTGCAGGATCATTCCTTCCCAGAAGGAAAAGACAAGATAGTCATTGATGGCTATCTGTTGGTAACGGAGCGAAACCGTGGTGAGAGTTATTATTGGTGTTGTCAGAAAAGAAAAAGCTCTCAGTGCCCATTGTCAGTGGCTCAGCAGGTAGCACACTCACCTCCAAGGCTGGGAGATCAGAGGGCTGTGGGTTCAGTTCCACATCTGGCACTTGGGTTAATATCCCAGTACTGACAGTGTAGTGCAGCATGAGAGGGTGCTGCACTTCTGAGGTGCCATCTTCGGATGAGATGTCAAACTGAGGTCCCATCTGCCTGGATTGGTGGTAGTCAGGTGGATGTTAAAGATCCCATGGCACTTATCAAAAAGAGTAGGGTGTTTTATTTAGCAAAACATATTCAATAACACTTGTTCGAGGCAAAACAAAATTACAAACAAATCCAGTAATAACAAATAGAAGAAACATTAAATTCAGTAATCTCAGCAAAAGTTTGTAACTATTACAAAATCCTAGTTATAAATTCAATATCATTTCCTAAAGATTGGTGTTGTATACATTCTTCTTATTTATACTTCATGAAGTGCAAAATCCTTTCCACCATTTACGTAATGTCATTGGAGTAACCCTTAAAGCATCCAAATCATGAATTTTCTCCAATTCTTTTATAATTAGACTGCTTACACAAGAATAAGGCATTTTCTTTTGATACAGAACCTATTGAATTCTTGCTTGCCATAAATAATATCTTAGGCAACCCAAAATAGTGTTAAAGTCTCTTCATGAAGACCTACTGATAAAAGTGAACTTCTTCCAAAATCAAAACTCATATGACATTGTATGCATCCACTTATAACCCCATAAGTTAGCTAAGTAATCCCACAAACCCTTAGCATAAGTATAACTTATAAAAGTGCTCCATTGTTTCCTCAATATTTATGCATTCCAGATAGGGACACAGCCTTTCCTGTAATGCCTTATATTTTATGCTCCTCTAACATTTAGCCTTCCATAGAAAGTTGACCATTGTGTTTCCCATTGATTCTTTGGCATCCTAGGGTTGTTTAATTGCGCCAGTACCAGGGGTTTAATGCTAAAGGACAGTTTTGAATCCCGCCTCTTGAGGTATAAATTTATCATCAAATACTGATATAGTCCCCTTGTATTGTGAGCCAGCACTATCTGTTTCTCTAATTTCCACTTATATAATTTCTGTGCCATAGCCTAAAATGCTCGGAATGTACACATGATAATTGAGTTTAGGAGGTAATAAACACCAACTCCTGTAATATTTGCCCATCATTTTTAAATTCCATGAAGCCTCAGTCCTTAATTCTTCTTTCAATCCCTCTTTTATTGAGTTTGTTATGAAAAACGTGTGCATAAACTACTGGGTCTATCATCCCTAACCTCCCTGGTTCTTTTTAAATATGTATAACCCTTTTAACTGGGTTTAGCGATTACCCCATAGCATCTGAAAAATAAACTGTAAACCTTGGTTTCTAATACTACTGGTAGTGGAAATATCATTACTCGACTGTATTATAGGAAGAAGGAATTGTTTGATTATTTGAACTCTTTTTAATTTTGGTAATCTCCACTGCTTCCATCTTTTAACCTTACCTCGATTTTTCAATCACTCCTTCCCAATTTTCCCTAGGTATATTTTGAGAACCAAATTTAATCCCTAGTATTTTTAGCGAAGTCCTAGATATTTGTATTCCCTCCTGCCATGACTCCTCAATTCCACTTGCTCCTATAAATAACCCTTTGTTTTTTATATTCAATTTTGCATTTAAAACTTTAGCAAAATCCTTAAAGCTACCATAAAGTGGAAATCGAGCTCTATCTTCAAAATATATTATCAGATCATCTGCATATGCCTGTACCTTTAGCTGTAAAACTACAATCATTAGACACTATACCCTTCCAATTTTGTGCTAATACCATTTTAAAAAAGGGTCTATTGCAAAAGTGTAGAGTAGGGGACTAAGAGGGCATCCCCTGCACCCCGTAGTTAATTGAAAACCTTCAGCCATGCAATCTTTAACGAACAGAAATACAAACACTTTTTGTATAATTTCTCAATTAAATGTACTAATTGATGCGGAATCCCATAATGCATCAAAGTAGTAAACAGGAATGGTAAATGCACCCTATCAAAGCTTTGTCTAAATCTGCTGCAACCAAACAGCCTGTGACTCCTATCTCGTAAGATGATCAATCACATCTCGTATCGACATAAGGGCAAACTGTATCCTTCTATCTGGCAATCCACAGTATTGAAATGGTGAGATAACCTTTCCAGATATTTTATTAGACGCTTATTCAAAATGCTAGCGTAAAATTTTATAATCAGAATTTAGGAGCGTGAATCGGCCTCCAATTCACAATATTCTGCTTATCACCAGCTTTAAATATATAAGTCAACAACCCTCCGTAAATGAAGGAAAATTAAATCTTTATCTAAAAAACTGAAACAAAAGACCTAGACATTGACTAAACTCTTCTGGGAAGCTTTTACACAAATCATTTGTAAGGCCGTCTATTCCTGGTGAAATATTTGATTTCAAAGACTTAATAGTGTTTAGAATTTCAGTATGTGTAATGGGTTCCCATTTTTCTGACCTTTGACCTTATTAATTGGATATCTGATTTAAGTAGTCAATTATATATTTTTTTAAATTACTTCATTAGGTTTCAATGTATGAAAGTAATCCACTATTACCTCACGTAGTTCCTCCACAGTAGTTGCTAAACTCCCGTCAGGTTTCTTTAACTCCTCCATTCTCATTGAATCCCTTAACTTTTGCACATCTCAAGGGATCCCTATTGGTGATTTTTTCACCCCATTAACTAAAATGACCTGCATTGTTTTGCTTCTATTATATTGGAACTCCCTCATTTTTTCTTTTAAAACAGTAATTTGATCAGAATAATCCCATTTTGATGAGTAAGCTATTGTTAATAGTCTCTGCAATTGCTGTCTTAGACCTAAATAGTGCAAAAATTGTCATTTTAATTTTCGTCCTCTGGTTTTAAACCAATTTCTTAGCTCAGTTTTAGTCTCTTGCCACCATTCTTCTACATCAGAATATAAAAAGGCTACCGATAATCTAGCCCTCAGCAATTTTTAACCCTATTTGTATAAAGGAAGCTCTAGAGATGAATTATTCAACTTCCATCTGAAATGTTTTCCTCTAGTCTATCTGAAAGACAATAAATACTTAATAAAAAGAATGAACTGAAAATTCACTTGGGAATATTTTAAATGATTTCAGTTGCATATTTCGTGAAACAAGCATGTGATCAATCAAAGAGAAGGATTTCCTTTCTTAAATGAAAAACTAGTTTCTTTTTTGAAGAGTCATTACAAATTAACAAACCGGCATCTTTTATTATTTTTTTAGATAATTAGAATCACAGTATATTTTCTTGTTACTATTTTTTGAGAGAAAACAGGAATTGAGCAATTAAAGTCTCCACCCCATAAGACCCTAGCCGTTGTTAACAAAAGGGCTGTATCATTTTCAGACAGTTAACTCTACCTGATTTAGTCTGAGGATTATAAATGTTAATGAAACGGAAACTTAGGCCTGACCACTTCCGCCTACAATTAAAACTCTTCCAGGAATCAGGTCAATTAAATTTAGTAACTGAAAAGAATAGGAATTAAATATGATCCCTACCCCATCTGCAGTATCCTCCCCAAAAGACCAAAAGAAGGGCCCCAAACCCACTCTCTTTGAATGCTACCAGTTGTTCTATGGTGTACATCCAAGTTTCCTGTAAGAAACAAACTGAAAAGTGATAATCATGGATAAAGTGAAAAAGTGACCGTCTCTTTGCTTTATTCAATAAGCTGTGAGCATTCAAAGATCCCAAATCAACATCATTTTCTTTTAAATGTTCAACCTTTTATTTTTTCTCTTTCTTTTTTCCCTTATAATTATCTAATGTCTGAGACCTGGTTGAAATTGAGGATTTTTGAGAATCAGAATCCTCTACCTCTGCTTCCATATTCCCCATGAGGAAAACAGGGCTGCATAAGAGTTACTGGTCTCAATTTGCATAGCTGGGGGGGTTTATGTTGTAAATTCCTCATTGATCTTCTTTGTGAAAGCTAACAAAGGTTCATTTACTTCGTTTGTGCTATCTACCTTTTCTATAACATCCTCTGTAAAACAAACTGGGAAAACTTAAAACATTAGAAGAACCCATATTAGTTTTGAAACACCCTTACTTTTGGGTGCTGCCTTTTTTCTACCGTACTTTCCGACAAAGGTTTACTTTTATTTGCTACTACATTTTTACCTCTCCTTTTAAATCCACTGATTCCTTAATGCCAGCTGATTTCACTTGAGTGTTAACAGTGGTAGGGGGACATTTGTGCAGAAAAACCCTGGGCTGAAGCATCTTGTGCTTTCTGAATAAAAACCTCAGAGCCAGAACTAGTTGTCAAGTTATGAGCTGCCCAAGGACAAACTTTGAAAACATGGCCTTCGATTCACATAAGTCATAACATGATTGATTGTTGCAAAACATTGTTAAGTGACCCACCTCCCACAATTATCACATCTAGCTTATCGCACACACTGGAGAGATGTGTTCTTGCTCCACACTTGTAACAGGCACATGGCTGTCCACTGTAAAAGCATACCCTCTATCCTTCCCTAATAAAAAGGATTTGGAATATGTTCTATCCCTGCCTCGGTTTGTTTAAGCTTAATTTTATACTTCCATCCGCCTGTCCAGAAATACTCTAAGTCAAGAATTGGTTCTGGCTCACTTAAAACATCACACCTTTTCTTCAACCAAAAGTTATATCTTCCACCCACCCCTCATTTCGAAACATAACTGTGACAAATTTAATTAATGGCTTAGATAAAGGAATGACAATAAAAGGAGCCCATATAGGTGAAAATTTGACCTGACCATATCTTGTCAAAACAAATCTAGAGCATGTTGTGTACGAAAACTCACATCGTAATTATCCTCCCTGAAATATTTATAAAAGCGTAAACATCCTGAGGAGAAAATGCAATGAATCTTTTAATAAAGTTTTTCCCACATAATGCCTATCAGGCCTAACCTCTAGCCCACCTTTATATCTTAATCTCGCAGCATTCCGTCTGGGAGCTGCTTCTCTGTGTAATTTGAAAAAGTTCAGACATTAAGGGTTTCTGAACTGGAGGTGAAGCGGGCGGGGAACAGAAATCTCTAATGAGAATTTTAAAGATGAAACTTGTTTAGGTTCCTTTATTAAAGGGGCCAAGGAGGGTTTTATCAATTCAGTAGAGCTACTCCGAGGTTCTAACACATCAATTTCTTTTTATTATTTCCCAATACTTAACCCTTTCTGCTGTACACAGGAGCCCATTCTGGGAGTGTTGAGACAACGTTAATTGTGAAGACCAAGTTGGATCAGGCTTCCACACTCCTGTGTTTGTCTGTATCCAACCAGCCTCCTTTAATGCTTTATTTGGTGACCATGTTCTGCTCACTGTCTTCACTTGAAACTGAAGGCATGTTTATTTTCTCCTGTGCATTTAAAATACAAAGAGGATTTTTCTCACTATTGTCAACTGGGAAAAAAATCAGTCACCCCTGTTTGTGAGCCCTCATTAGATTGACAAATTACAGGTTGAGCAGCACAAGATTCTTCCTTAGTTAAATGTCTCAATACAAATCCAGATGCTTTGTTTAAATTTACATTTTCATTGCTACCAAAGTTTGAGGTCAAATCAGTTCCAGTCATTTTCGGATTTATTTTAGTGTTTTTGTCATTCTGTTCAGTAATAGTCAATGCAGGCTGTGGGCACTCGCTGAGTTTTGCGATAAAACTGCCAGCCTGTTTTATGTTAGAACAACACGATTCTGCTTCTGCAATAACACTTACGCCTTTCACTTGACATTCCATTCTGTAAGTCTACTTTCCTGCCTGTAGTCCACCTGAGCAATCACTGCCGAGCTGCAGACATTCACATTAGGCTTGCTGTCTACCTGAGCAGCGTAGAACAGCTGAGCTTCATTCGGCTGAGGCGCTTCAGCAGCCACTGCTCCGTCCATCCGTTTACTCTCTGTTTCATCAGACCAAGTAAATGACACAGTACCTGTAGAAACCTTGCAGATCTCTTCACAAAACGTTTCCCTGCTCATTGTTTGCACTCCTCCTTCTTCTCAGACCAAGTTTTCCTCCATTGTCTCGCGCCTCCGTTTCTTTGATAATTGCAAAGTCATTCTGTATATTTCACAAGGCAGACCGCATTTCTCCGGAGTTTGAACTCATGAAATAAGGCCATAACAGGTTTCCTTCTTCTGTATTTTGTGAAGAATCCATTCCTGTATGCTCTATCACCTTTTTAAAATAATCTTGTCTTGAGTAGTCTCCTTAAACATTTTGCCTTCTTCCTCAGCAAGCTCCCATTTTGTAACTTCTCTCTGGAGCTCCATATCAGCATCAAATTCAGCCTTTGCCAAGACTGAAGCCTCTAGCCCTTCCTGAGTGGGAGTCAAGGCCACCTCTCCCTCTACTGTCCTCCTTCTCCTTCCATGCAATACTCGAGTGGCCATCTTGAAAATGACCAGTCCCCCTACAGGCAGCAGACTGCAGCCGAGTAGGGAATTTCCTGGTGTCCTGGCCAAATTTCCTCATTCACATGAAAATACCACCAACAGCTTAATCTGGTTCAAAGTCAGCTGGCATCCATCTGTATCCCCCTCCTCCAGGTTGTGCCTGAAAATAGGCAGGATTTGTCTAGTGCACTTACCGGTCAACAAAAACGAAATAAATAAAATAACTGTGTTACTTGGTGAGGAGAATACTTTGATAAGCCATGCTTAGCACTCTTACTCACCAGATGCTGCAGATGCGCCAGTAGCTGATGCAATTGCAGCAATGGAAAATGGCCATTGGACACATATGACAACCCCTCACAAATTATTCAGGCAGCAATGTCAACACAACCACCTGAGGTGTGTCAGAAATTTCCCAAAAACAGGTCATGTTGCAGATTGCTAGCGAGCAAGGCTGCAGCATATGCCTCTGGAGGCCCAATGTCTTGACAAGCTAATCATTCCTGACCACCTTAGAACCATCAACGGTAGTCCATGGTTAGCCCATGACTCCACCATTGGGATGACAGAATTCTTTTTTCACCACACCGCAAACACTGAACTTCTCCAGTCTGCCAGATATTGGATAATGGATGGCACGTTTCACACAGTGCCCCGATATTCAGACAGCTTTATTCAATACATGCACCAGTTGGCAACACCAAAAACTCCCACATTCTACCACTTGTATTTGCTGTTATGTCCTCGAAATCTCAAAGCTGTTATCAGAGGATTTTCAAGATCTCAGGATATCGCTGATGATGCAAGCCTAAGTTTGTCACCAGCGTTTATAATCACAGACTTTGAGATGGCAGCAATAAATGCAAGCAAAGCAGAGTTCCCTGAATCCACCAAAGGGTGCCTCTTTCATTTTGGCCAGATAGTATGGCGTAAAATACAGAGTCTAGTGTTAGCAGCACAATATGGTGTGACCCTGACTTTGCCCTTCTGCTGAGACATCTTGTGGCACTGGCATTTCTCCCCAAATGAAATTAAACCAGCATTTGATGAACTAAAAATAATAATACATAGATACATAGACAGTGTCGGCAGATAAGGGCCTATGGCCACCCAGTCTGCCCATTTGAGCTTGTAAGTTCAGTTTATGTTTTCCAAGAAGTCTGTTGCCCTTACCCTGACCTCCAGAATTCCTTTATGTCTATCCCATGCATTCTTAAATCCGTGATTGTTTCAGCCCCCACTACTTCCTCTGGCAGGGTGTTAATGCCTGACAACTGTACTCCTTGGTTTCATAGTTTGAAGAGACATATGTATTGGGATGCAATAGGAGGCAGATGGGGAATCACACCGTAATTAGTACCCTCAATGTTCCCACGGAGTTCTGGTCAGTTCATGACTAAGTAGATCAGGGTATCCTTGTACACAAAATAATATGGAGGCTTGGCACAGACAACAAAGTGCATTAGTTGGTGCGTCACACATTGGGACATACAGACTCATTGAGCACCTCAAAAAAGAACAACTCATGACAGAGACAATAATTGAAAAGGCTGTGCATGGCTTGCCAAGACCTCCCAAAAAAAATGCTACATGGAAAGAGGTGAAGATCTGCAATGTGATAACTGAAAGGCAGCAGAGAGCCTCACTTGAGTTTATGTTGGCATAGCCCATAATTTAACTCTTTGAACACCGGCCATGCATTGGAACAGTACCCAACCAACATATAGAATAGTGGATGGGCAGCCATCCACAACAAAACTATGTTCCATCAGGGAGTTGATGAAATCAAAGAGATCTCGAGGCGAGCTCGAGAGGTCTCATTCACCAACTCCCAAGATGAAACACAACCTTATGGAAGGTCATCCATCCACTATTTTGTATAGTATATGGTTCCCCAACACTGTTAAAATGTTTATTCACAAGGTTTCATACCTTGTGCTTATAATCCCAGTTGGTTCCAGCACCTTTCGCTGAGTCCTCAGTCGGCTCTGAAGCTGTTTGCTTCCATGTCCTGCTCTGCTTTTTAAAAAAGTTTGTTTTGAATCCGCTCCTTTCCCGACACTAAAAACATTGTCGGTGGCACTTTTTAACAGAAAAATAAACGGGCAAATCCATTGATGCCATCTCATGAAGTGGTCGCTAAGCGGCACCGCATGTTGGGTTTTATTTTTTCTTACGAGCAATGTGTCCACCAATCAGGTGGAAGATCAAGGGGAAAAGTTGTTATAGTATCATTGTGGCGTCAGAATGATACTACAACTTCTGTGACCTCTGAACTGCCCTACAACAGGATTTTGAATGCTACTGATTTTTATCCACAATAAGCCCTAACCATATATTATTGTTTTATAGCCCACAGTTTTACTCTGTGAATGCTTGCCGTGCATTGGGATAGTACTTGACCTCAATTGTTTAATGAACTTTTAATAAAGTGATTTTAAAAGTGATTTAGAGACTGAATATGCCAAATGGAATTCTGCCTTTGCTATGATATCACACCTAAATCGTAAGGTAAGGAAAATGTGCAAACAATGCTTATATTTTGCAAAATAACCTGCAACATTTACTGTTTACTTTTACTAATGAAGACATGGTTTGTTATTATGGTAACTATTACTGTTTTGTTTATCTCTGTCACTGTCGCCAAATTTCCTTGACTTGCTTGGCTTAAAAATCAAGTGTACAGCGACTGGTAGAATGTAGCTGTTTAAGTTACAATTATACACTGGTCGGGATTCGGCAGTTGGGAAAAAAATATGTCGAGATACTGCAATGATGGGAAAGCGGTGACAGGGAGCAATCGGTGTCAGGATTTAGTACCTGACCCTTTTAAATTTATGTGCATTTCCTGGAGAAAAGTAAGATCTGTTTTCAAGGATTTCAGAAAAGATAATATTTTATGTTTGAACTAAAACCATCGTCTTTTGGCCCAGATGTGGGAGCACTACTGTTGAGCTCTACTGACTAATGATACCAGGTCAGGGGCTGTTTGACATCATACATTGGCAGTGGCTCACAATGTGTCATACTAATAGTAGAACAGGGAGTGCTTGACACCGTGCGCTGGCAGTGACTACAAGGTGACACATTAGTAATAGAGTGGGGAGTGCATGATACCGTGCGCTGGCAGTGACTTACAAGTGACGCATTAGTAAAAGAGCAGGAGTGCATGACACCGTGCACTGGCAGTGACTTACAAAGTGACACATTAGTAATAGAGCAGGAGTACGTGACACTGTACACTGGCAGTGACTTACAAGGTGACACATTAGTAACAGAGCAAGGAGTACGTGACACCGTACACTGGCAGTGTTTTAAAGGTAACACATTAGTAACAGAGCAGGGGTACATGACACTGTGTGTTGCAAACAAGGAAGTGCAGCGCTCAGGCCAGGGCAGGGTGCTAGTGCTGGGCTCGGCCCAAAAGTACTACAAACAATGAGAAGTGGCACTAGCACTCCAGAGCCAGGAGCTATGGAGCTTCAATAAAGTATGCAACTTCGAATTCGAGCATGAACAATTATTTATTTTCACTCGCTATATTAGTGTTTTAACAAACACAGTATAAACCAAGGTGGATTCTGTATGGTCAGGTGCCCTGGCACTTCACCATGTAAGGCTTCGTTAGGGGTGGGTACCTTGACCTGACAACCAAATTTTATACAAGAAATCATAATGACATCATCAGCTTGTAATTAACTCCTTAAAGGGCAAATACTACTTTCAACAGTAAAAAACTAATTTTACATGGTGTTAACAACACACCATGATTCATATCTAATTCACTTTATAAGACATGGCTTGGCTGAAACTAATACATTTCATCAGTTATGGGATGCTATACACATCTTGTTAATTTCTGTCATAAATTTGACTAAAATAGCACCAAACACAATCATGATTCAGTCCTTGCCAGCATTGTCATTTAAAGGGGACAGGAAATGCGTGCTGTTTGGCAGCAGTTAGTAATGCTCCTATTTACAGAAATGAAATGTTCACTTTCAAATTATCCATATTTAACTGCAACTGAATAAGCACTGATGTGAAATACTGTTTTGAATTGTTTCCTTTTATGGGCAGCATTTTGTTACAGTTCTCTTCTGTGGAACTAGTAATTTGGAGTTTTACTATTTAACAGTTTGTGTACAGAAGCTAAGCATGAGCTATTGTCCTATCAGAACCATGCTCGGAGTTCTGAGTTAAACCATGACATAGTTAAAATTCCAGATTACCGATTCTATCAAGAGAACTGTAACAGAATGCTGCCCATGAAAAGGAAACAATGCAGAAATGTAGTTTTTCACATTGCATATTTAGGTACAGTTACACATGGATCATTTAGGGCTATGAATATCATTTCTGAAACTAGGAACATTACAAACAGCTGATAAATATAAATGATTTCCTGTCCTCTTTAAGTAATACATAGACTAAACCTAATGGCAAAGAGAAAAGAATAAAGTCCACGTTCTTGTGATTAAACTTCGATTAATATAACTATATATGTTTTAACAGATTAGAGACAGTACATTTCAGAATAGCGTGCACGTAGTTGGAACAGTTTGCGATGAACTGAAGTCTGATACAAGTCTTTTAGTTTCAAAGTTACCTTATTTAACTATTTGAGGCTTCCTTGTACATGTTTTAAGTAAATGTTGTAATTTTGTCTTTTGTATTTGTGTTATATTTTGTATGTTACTTAATGTGTTTTAGATGAACTGGATTACAGGACTTTGTTGTAAATGGGATTTGTATCCCAACAAATGTTTTTCCTGTGAAAAATATTTTTTATCAATCATATACATACTGATCCTTACGGCAATAGGAGAAGGGAGCAAATCCACAAATTAATGACTGCAAATTAGCCATAATCAGTGTGGTTCCTGGTATCCCAATGCTCTCCAAACAACTCTAACTGTAAGAAAGAGCAAAATAAAAAAATCAATCAAGCTTGTATTCCATCAACTCTATAAATATATATTTCAGTCTAAAAGGATCAGTATGTATATAATTATAATAACTGGTTAGCAAGTTCTCTCAATGTACTGACCAGGTTGATATTTTCCATAACAACTGGCTGGTTGTTATGACATTCATGAGCCATGCCAGTCAAACTGTGCTGCTGCCTCATTGGCCAACATTCTGTATGTGTGCGGGACCAAACAGTCTCACAAACTGCTGGAGAAAATTGCTGGTCTATTATTATAAAAATGAAAGATGGAGAGGATGTTTCATATGAGAATTTAATGCACACCTAGCTGTGGGATGCTTTGATAAACCCCTCGGGCTTTGCCTCGGGGTTTATGTAGCATCCCACAACTAGGTGAGCATTAAATTCTCATATCAAACCCTTCCCATCCATTATTCTCTATATATTATTGAAGTTTAATCATGAGAATGTAAAATGTGGTTGTCAGGTCAAGGTACCCGCCTCTGATGAAGCCTTACGTGGGGAAGCATCAGGCACCTGACCATATGGAATCCACCTTGGTTTATACTGTGTTTGTTAAAATGCTAATATAGCAAGTGGAAATAAATAACAATTCTTCATGCTCAGACTTTGAGTTGCATACTTCATTAGAGCTCCATAGCTCCTGGCTCTGAGTATGACACCGTGCACTGGCAGTGACTTACAAGGTGACACATTAGTAATAGAGAGAGTACGTGACACTGTGCACTGGAAGTTACTTACAAGGTGACACATTAATAATAGAGCAGGGAGTACGTGACACCGTGCACTGACAATGACTTACAAGGTGACACTTTAGTAATAGAGCAGAAGTACATGACACTATGCACTGGCAGTTACTTACAAGGTGACCCATTAGTAATACAGCAGGGAGTACGTGACACTGTGCACTGACAGTGACTTACAAGGTGACACATTAGTAATAGAGCAGGAAGTATGTGACACGTGCACTGACAGTGACTTACAAGATGACACATTAGTAACAGAGCAGAGTACATGACACGTGCACTGACAGTGACTTATAAGGTAACACATTAATAATTGTGCAGTGAGTCGTGACACCATGCACTGGCAGGTGGCTACAAGGTTACGTTAATAATAGAGCAAGAAGCACATGATATTGTGCAGTGGCAGTTACCTACAAGGTGACACACTAATAATGGAGCAGGGACTGTGTAACACCGAGGTCTTTCAGCTCTGCGTCATGGGTTCAAGTCTGACTCTGATTGGCAGGTGCTGAAAGATGCTATCATTATCTACATTTGGAAACTGTATTTATATTGAACAGGGTGAGAAACTGAGCTCAGGTGAAAGGCATGTCTGGGGGTGTAGTCTGCTAGAAACAGAAACTTTCTATTTATCCCAGGACCTCAGGTGCAATGAGGCTGGGTAAAGATATGGCCTCCCAGCACTGTGCTAGCGATGCATCTTTATGCTGACTCAATCTGATTAACCATCCTATGGAGAAAGGATCATGCAGATTAAATGGACATTCAATCAAAGATCCAGTTTCAGCCTTGACGGACAGCTGTGTGAGTGCTTAATGAAAACGGTGCTACTTTGTGCATGGGAACATGGGTGCATGGGAGTTCTTGTAATGGGGACTGAGGTACACAGGAAAATGGGCTCACATCATCACATTCATTTCTTACATGGTCTCTCAAACCAGGATTTGAACTCGAGTTTGAGAATGAGACACTCAAGCTTCACCGCTCTTCATTACCTTGCCCCCCCAACATTCAATAAATGAGCAGAACCCACGCAGAAGTATTTCCAGGGCGGAACCATTTGGTACTAAATTACTTCAGAATCTCCTTGAATGGGACTGGCTAAATGCTGGTAGTTTTTGGGAACTGCACTTATTGTTATAGACAGGGCAAGGCTTGAAGGACACGACCCACACACTTTCTGTCCAGGCTCATTTTACCATCTGGTAGCTGAATCGTGCATTTTCACCACTCTGTCTTTTTAATTTTTGTCTTCAGTTCAGTGAAAATGTAAATAGTCAGAAACATACAATGTATACATTTCTTAACATTCTATATAGTGCTAAACAAAACTCTTTATCTGCATGCAGTGCACACAAACACAGTTGTATACATGCATGTAAGACTAGCACAGAATTAGCATGTTGCATCGGGCCCAGCCTAATAAGCCATTAGCTCTAACCATTGCAAACGTCTGTCTCTGGCTGCTGATCTGGCTCTGTCTGTGATCTGGCTCGGCCCTTGATTCTGATCTGGCTAAGACTCTGGCTGCTGATCTAGTTAGAAGTCTGGCTGCTGATCACCTACAGGCCTGACTGCTGATCAAGTTACAGGTCTGGCTGCTGATCTGGTTACAGGTCTGACTGCTGATCTGGTTATGGGCCTGGCTGCTGATCTGGTTACAGGCCTGGCTGCTGATCTGGTTACAGGTCTGACTGCTGATCTGGTTACAGGCCTGGCTGCTGATCTGGTTACAGGCCTGGCTGCTGATCTGGTTATGGGCCTGGCTGCTGATCTGGTTACAGGTCTGGCTGCTGATCTGGTTACAGGTCTGACTGCTGATCTGGTTACGGGACTGGCTGCTGATCTGGTTACAGGTCTGACTGCTGATCTGGTTACGGGACTGGCTGCTGATCTGGTTACAGGTCTGGCTGCTGATCTGGTTACAGGCCTGGCTGCTGATCTGGTTATGGGCCTGGCTGCTGATCTGGTTACAGGTCTGGCTGCTGATCTGGATACGGGTCTGGCTGCTGATCTGGTTACAGGTCTGGCTGCTGATCTGGCGGGTCTGGCTGCTGATCTGGTTATGGGCCTAGCTGCTGATCTGGTTACAGGCCTGGCTGCTGATCTGGTTATGGGTATGGCTGCTGATCTGGTTACAGGTCTGGCTGCTGATCTGGTTATGGGTCTGGCTGCTGATCTGGTTACAGGCCTGGCTGCTGATCTTGTTATGGGTCTGGCTGCTGATCTGGTTATGGGCCTGGTTGCTGATCTGGTTACAGGTCTGGCTGCTGATCTGGTTACGGGTCTGGCTGCTGAGCTGGTTATGACACTGGCTGCTGATCTGGCTATGGGCCTGACTGCTGGTCTGGTTACAGGCCTGGCTGCTGTCCTGGCTACTGGTCTGGCTGATGATCTGGGTATGGGCCTGGCTGCTGGCTGCTGATATAGCTATGGGCCTGGCTGCTGATTTGGTTACAGGCCTGGCTGCTGATCTGGTTATGGGCCTGGCTGCTGATCTGGTTACAGGTCTGGCTGCTGATCTGGTTATGGGCTTGTCTGCTGATCTGGTTACTGGTCTGGCTGCTGATCTGCTACAGGCCAGGCTGCTGATCTGGTTACAGATCTGACTGCTGATCAAGTTACGGGCATAACTGCTGATCTGATTACAGGTCTGGCTGCTGATCTGGTTATGGGTCTGGCTGCTGATATGGTTATGGGTCTGTCTGCTGATCTGGTTACAGGCCGGCTGCTGATCTGGTTATGGGCCTGACTGCTGATATGGTTATAAACCTGGCTGCTGATCTGGTTATGGGCCTGGCTGCTGATCTGGTTATGGGCCAGACTACTGATCTGGTTATAAGCCTGGCTGCTGATCAGGTTATGGGCCTGACTGCTGATCCGGTTATGGGCCTGACTGCTGATCTGGTTACAGGCCTGGCTGCTGATCTGGTTACAGGTCTGGCTGCTGATCTGGTTACAGGTCTGGTTATGGGCCTGGCTGCTGATCTGGTTATGGGCCTGACTGCTGATCCGGTTATGGGCCTGACTGCTGATCTTGTTACGGGCCTGGCTGCTGATCTGGTTACGGGACTGGCTGCTGATCTGGTTACAGGTCTGGCTGCTGATCTGGTTACAGGTCAGGTTATGGGCCTGGCTGCTGAGCTGGTTATGAGTCTGCCTGCTGATCTGGTTAAGGACATGGCTGCTGATATGGTTACAGGCCTGACTGCTGATCTGGTTATGACACTGGCTATTGATCTGGCTATGGGCCTGGTTATTGAACTGGTTACAGGCCTGGCTGCTGTTCTGGCTACTGGTCTGACTGCTGATCTGGGTATGGGCCTGGCTGCTAGCTGCTGATATAGCTAAGGGCCTGGCTGCTGATCTGGTTACAGGTCTGACTGCTGATCTGGTTATGGGTCTGGCTGCTGATCTGGTTACAGGCCTGGCTGCTGATCTGGTTACGAGCCTGACTGCTGATCTGGGCTGTTAGTCTGCCTGATGCTACAGATTTGTACCTTCTTACGCTTTCTCATCCTGATGCTGATGCTCATGTTTCATTGTCAGACTCTTTTCTTGTCCTTGCAGCGTTTGTTCTGGAACCAAACCCGAATGACCCTGGAACTCAGGCCTGTTATCCCCACCAGGCGCTCTTTAAGTATGGCATCGGGACGAGATTCACGGCATAGCGCCTGAAGGGCTTGAAGCTGCTGCTCACTCAGAACTGTCCGTGTATGGGACAACTTCTCGGGAAGCTGTTTTTTCCCTCACAATTCAACAGGGTGTTCCTGGCATGGTCTATGAAAAAGATAAGGAAATGAAGGCCATGCTAATTTTATTATTTATTTATTTATTTATGTAAACCTTTTACCAGGAAAGACCCACAGATTTGGGGAACAGCTCATTTCTAAAGATATCCTGGACAAAAGAGTACAAGGAGAATGAATGTACATACAATATGAATTATACAATACAGTACAATAAAATAATAATAATGTCCCAGGACACAGTTAATTAGGGTTGCTAGGTGCATATGCACACAGACGGGCCTCTGGAATACAGCTGACTAGGGTTCCTAGGTGTACACCGACATGCCCAGGACACAGTCAGCGAGGGTTTAGGTGTACATGGATGTGCCCCAGGTCATAGTACCATCACCGCTCTGACAGAGCTCACCTCATTCCTACATGAAGCCCTCGACCATGGCTCAATTGCCGGGCCATATATGTGGACCTAACCAAGGCCTTCGACACAGTCAGTCACGAGCTTCTGCTTCAAGTCCTCCCTAAACTAAATGTGGTCCCGGAGACCTTGTCCTGGTTCCAGGATTACCTCACAGGCCGCTCTAACAAGTCAGGATATGCTCCACCCTCTCCACCCCTAAAACAGTTGCCTCAGGGGTCCCTCAGGGGTCAATCCTAGGCCCACTGCTGTTCACCCTCTTCCTAAACTCCCTCCCAAGGCTTGCAGTGGTCAGCTGCTCCTCTATGCTGATGATGTGGTTCTGTTCTGGAAACACCCCCACCCTACCGCCCTCCAGCAGGCCCTTCAAAGGCACTTCCGGAACTTGAGACCTGGTTCTCTGAACACCGCCTAATCATCAACTATAATAAAACTAAATCCATGATTTTTGCCCACGCCAAAATCCTCATAGTCAGTCTGCTCTCCTCATCAAGAGCGCTCAAGGTGCCCCTCTCGAACAAGTATCCAATTTCAAATACCTAGGTGTTACCCTGGACACCTCCCTCTCGTACCAGAGGCACACCCAAATTCTCTCCACCTCTATCAGCTCAAGGGTAGGCATCCTGTATCAGGCTTAAGCACTGCTTACCCCGCAGGCAATGCGGCTAGCAGTCACCTCCTCCATCCTCTCCTGGTGGACTACGGGATCACTATATACGGCTCTGCTGAACCCACCTCCTGAACAGGATAAACATTCTCCTGAACAAAGCCTGCCGCCTAGTCACTGGTTGTGATCGGCTAACCCACACCTGTGATCTCTATGTTATCTGGTTGGTTAAACTTCCAACAACAATTACAGTTCCACACCTGCATCCTTGAAAAAACACCTTCGCTAGCCCCGTCGGACTTTTCCCTAATCAGTTCTGCACCCCACACGTGCAATACAAGACTTGCCGCAAGCTCCCCTTCCTTGTACCTCAATGTAGAACTTCCCTTGGGCAAAGATCCTTCAGATACCGGGCCCCTCTCTGGCTCAATGCGTTACCACATCCCTCTCACAGACCCACAGCATCTTTCAACTTAAAACAGGCCTCAAAGCTCACCTGCTTGAGAGAGCCATATGTGGCTCGGCTAACTCTGCTCACCCGGTTAATCTGCCCCCCACGCCGACTCAGGGCCACACAAGGCCCCATATCTCACCAATAATCCCCGCCTGGGTATCCCAAGATTGCTGCCTAACTTCCTCAACAGTCACTAGTTTGACTGGACTGCTCCTTGATTTTTTATGTATATTCTGCCTGTTACATGTATGTTCTCAACTGTATTTGTCTACCCTCCACCCTTGTAACCGACGTGGAGCCTTTGCAAAAGAGTCTGTGACTCAAAGGGTTGTAATTTGATTGTTTCCAAATAAACCAAATAAACCAAACCAAATAAACCTGGAACACAGAAGACTAGGGTTTCTAGGTGTACATGGGCATGCATCTAAGACACAGCTGACTAGGGTTTTAGGTGTACACAGGCGTGCCCCTGGAACACAGCTGACTAGGGTACCAGGTCAATATGCTGTAGCAAGGATAATTGCATCAAAAATCATGCCGTAAAAACAGCATGTTAAAAAATAGCTACAGGGATACTATAGCGCAGGGTTCCCTGTCATAACAGCTATCACATTACAGCAGTGTACATTGCGAAAAACCAAAATGGCGATGTACACTCCCAGCAAGACAACACCAGCAAAACAAATGTTTTTATGTTATTTTTGTAGGGGCAGCAGCCCCCACTCTCTCTCTTGTGGGGTCTTCGCCTGTACCCCCCTTAAAAAATTATTCTTAACTCCTGGGGGTGCATGTCAGGAGTGGGAGAACCTTGTTAAAAACAGTAACTCCCGCATGCAAAACACAAAATATTGTACTCCTCCCCAGCCCCAAACCCTGCACCTCCCCACTGTAACCATCCACCCTCACCATATGGCCAGCTCGGTAGCCTCTCACCGCACTACCTCCCACATACCTTCCTCCTCCTCCGTTCCCTGTCCTGTGCTTCCGGTTGCCTTGCTGTTAAACCCATCGCTACCCTTTCAGGGTAGCTCACATAATGAGTGCTGAACTTGAGTCGCTCATATCCAAGTTGCTCAAGTTCAAATCACTGTTTTGACAGCTTACCATAGCACAGAGTGCGGTTAACGCTATCCCTGTAGCAATACCTACGCCATAAAAATAGCGTGTCAAAAAACAACTATTGGTTGTCAGGACACAGGAAACAGAGGATAAAGGTCTTGCTAGGAGGCACTCTGCTAAACAGCTGCCATGGCGTAGTGGGTAGAGCCACAGGCAGGCAGTGCAGCAGAGCATGGTGAACTGGGGTTCAGTTCCTGGTCCTGGAACACTTGTTTTCTTTTTACTGTTTGTGTTAGGTCTCTGGTTTCCCGTCCCTTCCCAAACAGTTCTTCCCTCCCAAGGTTTCTCCCCGTCCATGAGTTGCCTCCCCTGAGGTAGTTATTTCAAGTTGTGGGGGTTTGGGGTTACCTTGCTAATGTAGGGGTGCAGGGTGGGGCAGAGCCCCCTTAAAAGACAGTTAGGTTTTGTATGTTTGTTCGGTGGTAAGCAAGTTGTTTTTCCGCGCTATCATTGACCACCTGTGTTTTCTCTTCACTGTTTTTTATGTGCGGTAGTTGACCGTGCTGTTATTTCCTCTGGTGTTTTGACCCTGTGCCGCTGACTAGGTAAGTAAAGGCAACGTGTACTTATAGGTTTTCTAGGTGCATACACACATGGATGGGCCCCTGGAACATAGCTGACTAGGGTTTCTAGGTGTACACAGACATGCCCCTAAGCCACAGCTGACTAGGGTTTTAGGTATACATGGACGTGCTCCTGGAACACAGCCAACTAGGGTTTCTAGGTATATATGCACATAGGCGTGCCCCTGGAACATAGCTGACTAGGGTATCTGGGTGTATACCACATGGACGTATGTGATTGCACACCAGAGCCAGTCTGCACCACGTTCCACATCACTGTCCCACTGCCCAGCCTCCTGTGGTTACTGAGGTGGTGGTGTGGTGGTGGAGAGTGCAATCCTCCCTTTGCAGAGGAAGAGAACAGCTAATCATATGCTCAGTCCTTCTCTCCCCAGGTGGCCCTAGGCTTGCTCTCGAGCCGGGTCATCAGTATTACGAGCAGTAGCGCTACCATTGCACTGAAGAGTTGGACCTTACAGGCCTTCTTTAACGAGACATTGCTTCAGGCCCGTTCTGTAGCTGGGCGATCTGAAACACAGGGAAGCAAACTGGTCATCGTGGTCCCAGCAAGAGTCAGCTAATGTTGTGGGATTTAACCTTGGGATCTCTTGTTTCACAACTCGGTTTCCCTCTCTTAGAATGCTATTGCTCCTGATGAAGGGACCCATGGGGCCTGAAAGCTGGTATACTACACCACCTTGGTACAAGTTATATATTGACCCAACAAACGGTATCAAACTATGCAGTAACTCCTGTTTTCCAAGGAACAGTATGGCTACTATCTCTCTTTGCTACAGTTCAGTTTCTACTCACTGGGCTGTGCTGCCTTAACCCTTTGTAGGGTATTTCCTTCCAAAAGAGAGCTCTGATTTTGGCATATGGTGGTAACCTTACTCTGTCATACAGAATTTGGGGACTGGTTAAAAGGCAGCTCTCACCCAGAACCCCAGGGCGGGCTCTAAAGTACCCTACACCCTATCAACTCATTGCAAGCAGGTTCCTGTTTCTTAGGTGATACATTGTACCTCACTGGCAGGCTGACAGTAATGGGTAGACCATACCTGGCAGGTAGAGGTTGTCTGTGTCATTCTCCATGCTGTTGGGGCTCTCCTTATCTCGTCTGTTTTCTAGAGGCGGCTGATCTGGCTGGCAGTAGGGTCCCTCTGGCTGCAAAGTGAAGGCATCTCCTGGCATGAGTTGGCCTACACAGGCTAAACAGCGGAAACATTGCTCATGATACACCAGTTGCCCAGTTCTGAAGACCATGTCAGAGGAGGCAAAGCCCCCACACTGGGCACATTTCATGGCAAAGACCCTGCACAGAACAAAGACACATCAAAATAACATCCAACAGAGGATACAGAGACATTGCTTACAGAGTTGCAGCCATTCCATCTTTATCTAAACTTAATGGGCCTGATTCTCAAAGCTCCGGGGGCAGCGCAAAGGGCTTGCATCCCAATGATTGGCAAGTGCCCTTGCGTAAATGATGTCCCAGGAGTGAGTGACAAAGGCAGCCTGCATAGGGCCAGCTCTTAATCATTCTGGGTCCCTGTGCAGCCTCCTGCCGGGCCCTCCCACTCCATTCCCTGTGGACCCCCAAACATCCAACATTTACACCTAACTAACCCTCCTGTCCTGTATTAGTAAAGCAGCAGCAGGTCTACTAGTTTAACCAGCATCTTTTAATTAGTGCCATTGACTGCACTGAATTATTTGACTTCACCACTGGAAATGAATCTGACTGAGCCTGGAGCCAGAACTTAAGTAAGTATGGTACTACTGCCATATTCATTTCTGTAAAGACAGGGACATCATCACTGGACACTCACACCTCAGATACTCTGATTTGCAAACAAGTTAAGCAATTTAACTTTTCTGGAGGTGTGAGAGAGAATAGAGAGGATTATCACAGGAGGCAGTATAGCGCAGTGGTCTAAGGTTCTGAGCTGCAAACCTGGAGACCATGGTTTGAATCCCACAGCCCCCACTTGCATACTGTGTGACCCTGAGCAGGTCACTTAACTTCCTTGTGCTTCCCAGATTGCACCTGTAAACAAACTTTCAGCTTAGTGTGTCTCTCCTGGTAAAAATAAATTAAATTACAGGACACCTGTAAGGTTGCCACCTGTCAGGTTTTTACCTGGTGATCAGGTTTTAGGTCCCTATCAGGAAATCCAATTTTGCTATGTGCTGGTCAGGTTTTTGAGCCATTGTGACCAGGGCTAACCTTCTTTTTTGCACTAGCCAGCAAGGCAAGTTGATTCAAAATTGCACTAGCTGCAGATGGTTGCACTAGCCATCAATTATAATGATAAATTTTGATCAGTTATACAGGAAGCAATGCAAGCCAAGAAATACTCTGATTGCACGTTTATCCTGCTCCCACATTGCTTCCAGCTCTCCAGCAGAAAAAGACTGCAGTGCCATCACACACAGTGAGCCCCCATTGTTTTGAACCACGGACTCCTCTTTCCTCTTCTCTTTCTGCACACACACACACACACCCAAACTGGAGGATATCACAACAGCAAATGTTCAATCAAGCAGTCCTAGGCAGCTCTGCACACATAATAGCTGACATCATCATGCATCTCACCACACTGTCACCACCACCCACAGGGCAATGAACAGAGTCAGGCAGAAAGACACCTCAGCCCCCACCCGACAGTCAACTGAGACCTGCACTTCTAGACGTTTTTGTACTGTCTCAAGAGAGCCAGGAGTACATGTAAGATTTCTTTGGGGTGGGGCTACATAAACCTAAGGGACTTGGGAATAGAAAACTATGATATTTTTATTTTGAAAAGCATTGATTTTAATATGCTCTGCATCAACAATAACAGATTTTTCTTTAACATTGTCCTTTCAGCAGCACTGGGAAACAGTACACAGGCATAACGCTGTACTATCGCTCTTTCTATATAGCAGTGGCTCTCGAATGGTGAGGCCAGCCTCTCAAGGAGGCCCCAGATTGTTCAGGGAGGCCCAGTCAAGTCTGAGAATGTACAGTATTTAAATATTAAGTTTTGGCTATTTTGTGAAAGGATAAAACAAATTAAATATGGATAATTGCAGATGAATTTCTTTACTTATGCACAAATATTTGACCAGGAAGTCCCCCATTGGGTCAAAGCTTGTTTATAGGTGTGCATATGTAAATTAATGCATGGGAAGGCATGCTGAGTCAAGGCTCATTTCTACAATAGGTATTTATATGCAAATTAGTAACTTGGAAAGACACACTGGGTGGGATATTCAGAAGGGTTGCGCGTGGCGCAACACAGTTATTCATCACGCAACCCACTGATACACCCGGCACGATATTCAAAAGAAGAGGAATGTCAGTGGCACAAATCCCGATCTGCGGAGTGCATCAGTAATGTATCTGCGGCACAAGTGGGGAGACGTGTCTTACGCACACACCGCACATCCCGATATTCAGCCTGGGATGTGCTGGAGCAGATGCAGGCGCAACCCGTATCTGCGCCCGCACACAGCTGCGCCGAAAAAACAAAAAGGAGAACAGCTGGCCACTCCACAGGTGAGCTGCCATATTGCAAGGCACAATACGGCAGCCGCCAGCTGTGGGTGCCACCCCAGCTCCGGCGACACCTTCGTGGTAGCGCTTCCCCATGCCCGATCACGGGCATTAGTAATGCATTAGTGGTCCAATAACCCTGGTGGTCCAGTGGACCGCTTGCAGCCTGATCGTGGGCAGAAGTATAATTAAATATGCCTCCTATATCCCTGGTGGTCCAGTGGACCGCCGCAGCCCGATCGTGGGTGTCAGTTATAAAATATTAAAACCAATCCATCCCTGGTGATCCAGTGGTACCCCCTCCCACCCACCCCACTGTGCCCCACCATCACGCTCCCCCGGTCAGTGGCGGCAGCAGCTCCCCACCTGCATTCCGCCCCCACCGCTCACGCCGATTGACTCAGACAGGCTGCACGCCCATTGGTCCGCTGCGGCCAATGGGCGCAGCCCAGACTGCATTACACACAGTCCTGAAATGTGAATGGTGCAGTCTGAATATCCCACCCACTGAGTCAAGGCTCATTTCTATTGTAGGTATTTATATGTAAATTAGTGACTGGGAAAGGCACAGCGATCTGAAGCATGTTTTCAGGTGTGACCTGAGGTAAGGTACAAGAAGTTGCTTAACAACAGGGTAAGGGAGGGAGAGATGAAGTGGCTAGGTTTGGCTGCTCCAGATAGAGAGGAAACAGAGTAACAAGGCCCAAGAGTCAGAAAAAGGAGTGACAAGTATAACCTGGGGTGCAGGTCGGGTGGAGAGCAATAAGTTGAATAAAAGAGAATACACTCAGTCAGCTTTATTAGTTTCACTTTATTCCTGGTGTACTGTGCAAAGTAGGAGTTATTTTTTCTGTGGGGAGCCCCAAGATTTTTTCCAAATTTGAGGGAGGCTCGAAATCTTTTCAAGGCTTGGGAGGCTCGCTATCAGAAAGTGTGAGAACTAATGCTATATAGGATGATCTATGTACCCCAGAAATGCCTCTCTTAAGCTTTCAAATTATGTATTTTATTAAAGTAAATTTTTGTACCATACACAATCCAAAGTTTTGTTTTTAGGATGAAAGGACATGCTGGGTGGGATAAGGGTGGTATTGTATGGATAGTGATGGCTGGCATGGTCCATTTAGAAGAGCCGAACCCCCACTTGCCAGTAATGGCAGCTATGGATCTATGGATGATCATTTCAGAGTCTGGTCTGCAGTGGTGTCCAGGAAAGAACAGAGTTAAGAGATTTGGAAGGAGAGGAAGTTATGGTGAGACTGGGATAAAACCCACCACCTGCAGGGCCAACCATGTATACTGCACAAAAGGCTGTCAAAGCACCTCAAACAGTATTCTCAAAACTCACCCCAGAAGATGAATTTCTAAGTACCCTTAGACCAGCCAGGGCTGGTCTAAGGATACTGAAATCCTCTCTAAGTGAGTTGAGTATTTTGCAGCAATGTCCCCGGTCCCCGCCACAGCCTGAACTCCTGATATCAAATTAAAAACTCCTGGTAGTCGAGTGGCCCCGCCAAACCAATAACCCAGCATAAATATTAAAATATCACTGGATCTAGTGGACAACTCAGCGACCGACCCCATTAAATGCACTCTCAACATACCTTGTGGTCTAGTGGACTCCCCACCCAGCATGTGCCCTACCACCTCGCTCCCCATCCTGTGACTGAGCCGGCTGGCACAGCCCACTGCTCACCACCACGGTCCAGCCACCGACAGAGTCTGAATGAGCGCATACTGTGTATAGTATGTGCCCAGTGATTGACAAGCTGATCAATCACTGAGCTCATACTGTATACAGTAAACGCTCATTCAGAGATCAGTCAGTGGTTGGCTGCAGTAGTAAGAAGTGGGCTGTGCCAGTAGCCGCCCAGTTACGGATGGTGGAGCAGGTGGTAGGGCACTAAGGCACTGCTGGGGGGGTCCACTAGACCACCAGGTACTGTCGGAAGTGCACTTAATGGGGCTCAGGGCTGGAGATGTCCACCAGATCACTAGTGATATTTTAATATTTATGCTGAGCAATTGGGGCTTGAGGCACTAGTCTACCAGGGACTTACTAGAACATTGCTGCACAGCCACCCATGGCTTGCAGCAACCTGTCTAGGTGCACTCTCTTTGGCGTACCACTATGGTTAGCACAAGCTGTGGGACTTTGCCACCGGGATCCTGCCCGATGGAGAATCAGGTGCAGGGTCCATGGTGATCGGCAATCGGGCGCAGCTGCTTTTTCGCACAGCTTGCGCCCGTGTTTTGAGAATCAGGCCCAACGCTTTTGTGAGGATCTGATGTTTAACTTGATTTGTACATTTTGTGCTGTTAAAGATTACTGTGTAACTAAAATAGAAACATTTTAATTGTATCTGAAACTTTTCTATGAAATGTTACTCTGGAAACTAGACAGGCAATGCTGGGATTTGAACTCGGACACTTTCCCATGGTTTGGGTCAGTGTACTAACTCAATATTTCTCTGCATGTTAAGTTTAACAGAACGTTGACTTCACAGATTGTGAAAGGTTCTGATTTTGAATTCCAGCACTGCCTGTTGTGTTAGTGAATTAATACACAGACCCACATGTGGGAGAAGGAGACTGGTCTGAATTTCCAAATTATCCCCCAATTCTGTTAGTAAAATAATGAACAACCTTTGAGATGAGGAAAGGTTGGAGCTGAAACCCTAGTACTATCTATGGGCTAATGAGACAGCACCTTCACAATCCTCATCATGGGGAAGGCTGTGAGTTGGACCCGACACAGCCTTTTGGATTAGTGAGACAATACGCTGACCCTCATAATAACTTTGTTGGAGATGGCTGTGAGTTTGAACCTAACACTGCCTTAATGAGGTGGCACACTTTTATTTATTTAATCAGGAAGTAGAACAACACCGTACAGTAAATATAACACACTACACTACACTACAGCATAGTACAATACAGTACATTACAGTACACCGTAGTACATCATAGTATACCATAGTACAGCACAGTAAAGCATAGTACAGTAGAGTACAACACAACTTATACAGCATATACACAGCATAGGACAGCGCAGTATAGCACAGCACAGCATAGTACAGTATAGCACAGTCCAGTACACTACAGTACAGCTTAGCAAAGTGCAGTACAGGAAGTACATACAGCATAGCACAGTACAGCACAGCACAGTGCAGTACTGCACAATACAGTATACTGCAGCATAGCATAGTACAGTGCAACACAGTATGTTATGGCATGAGTGGGATGGTCAGCACAGTATGGCATGGTACAGCACAGTTCAGCACAGCACAGTGCAGTACAAGTAACAGCCCTGGGTTACATACACAGATGTAGTAAGGCATGATTGTATAACAGCACCACAATGCTTTTCGAGGCCCGCCTGCCACACAGAGTCAAGTCCTACCTCCTGGGTCTGTCCATTACATGAAGGCAGGAGCAGAGCAGCATTAGTAATGAGTCACTTTACCTGGTAGTCCGCTTTGCAGTATGCCTTGCCATTTCATAGGTAGCAGGATGTGCTCTCTTCCAAGCTGTGGTTACACTCAGTACACATCGAAGACAGGTGGAATGCCACTCCATGTCAGGGGAGACATGCAGGATAACTGATCTCTTATCTTCCTACCACAGCCAGCACATATGGGCACCGATTCTACAAGAAACAGTCAATGAAAACAGGCTCTGGTGGTGGTGACAGATAGACTGACTGACCAACAGACTGACGGACAGATATACTGGCTGACAGGTTGCATTTGCAGTATCTTCCACTCTCATAGATGTGCCGTCATCTTTTCCTTTCGTACTTGTTTGAGAAATAAGATAGCCCTGGGAATCTGTATCATAGTGCAGCTGACTGAGCCTAAGGGTAACACCTTGCCACATTACACTGTTTTCTATAGCCACCACAGCAGTCTGTAGGACAGAACAGTCCATGAAGAAGGCACTCTGGACAGAAAGTCATAGGACAGCACTGACACACAGGCAGACAGACACAGACAGGAACGTCATCTGCAGCATGGCAGACAGCAGCCTGAGAATTCAGGATACCAATGTACCAGCTCAACAGCGCCAGTTGCTCAGCAGCTTGCGCTTGCCTCTATGGCCTATAGATATTCAGGTTGTGTGTTCTAGCCCTACACCAGGACTTTGGCTCTCCAGGTGGAAGTTAGAGATTATATGGCACTTATTGTAAGAAATGAGGATTCTCCCCGTGTCATGGCCAGCATTCCCTGGATCAATGAAACAGGTCAATAAAACTCACCCCCAGGATGCAATGAAAAGTGCTGTCATAGCTCAATGTGCCTTTCCTGGTCAGAAACTACAAATAAATAAATTTATGCCATATAGGTAAGAGTCACAACGTACAGATAAATAACTGTTTAGCTACAGAAGCATTCTAAATGAAGATAAATATAGAATACATAATAGGTTGCAGTGAAGTAACACATTAATCTCCACTAGTGAGTTGTAAGGCTTATAATTCTCAAGTGGCGATAATTTATTCCATTTAGAAGCAATATCATCATTTATAAATGGCTCTGGAAAATCCACAAACATGATTGGTCAAAACATGTCACAGGATTTTACTTTAAAATGCTTTACTACACATACTGCCAGCAGGGCAACTGGCATGCCTATTTAATAGTTCACTAGAGTCAGGGTGCTACCGCAGGACTGGAGGACAGACATGTAGCGCCCTCCACAAAAGCAGTCCCAAGGATGACCCAGGAATTACAGACCAGTCAGTCTGACCTCAGTCATGTGCAAGTTCATGGAGACCATACTAAAGGAAAGGTTGGTAGACTATCCAGAAGAGCATGGTCTCCAGGATGCGAGGCAGCACGGGTTCATGGGGGAGACCATGTCAAAAAATATGATTGACTTCTTTGACTGGGTTACTAAGACAGTAGACGGGCCAAGTGGTAGATATCCTCTAACTGGATTTCAGCAAGGTCTTTTGACTTTTGCCCCACAAAAGGTTGATCAGGAAGTTGGTGGATCTCAGGCTTGGGAGAAGATGGCCAGATGGGTGGAAAACTGGCTGAGGGATAGAACCCAGAGGGTGGTTGTGGGGAGAGTTATCTGGCATCAGAGAGGTCACCGTGGGGTCCGCAGGGCTCAGTGCTGGGGCCAGTGTTGTTTAGTGTCTCATCAATGACATTGGGGATGGTATTAAGGGCAAATGTGCCTATTCGTGAATGACACCAAGCTCTGCGGAGAGTGGACACAGCTGAAGGGATACAGGACCTACACAATGATCTGAAAAGCTGAGGAGGTTGTCCAGGATCTGGTAGCTTGGCTTCAATGCCAAGAAATGCAGAGTTATGCATATTGGAGCCAAGAATCCCAGGACAGAGTACTACCTTGGTGGAGTCCAGATGTTGCATCAGAGGAGGAGAAGGACATGGGCATGCTGATCACTAGTGATCTGAAGCACTCCACACAGTGCAAGAAAGCAGCAGCAAGGGCAAACAAGATGCTGGGATATAAGCTAGGGGGATCAGCAATAGGAGACATTAGGTTATACTGCCCTTGTACAGGTCACTGGTGAGGCCACATCCAGAGTATGGAGTTCAGTACTGGTGTCCACACCTTAAAAGGACATTAACCTGCTGGAGAAGGTCCAGAGGAAGGCTACGAAGATGATAGCAGGTCAGCAGGGTAAGGCATACAAGGAGAGGTTGAGGGCACTGAACATGTACTCCCTGGAGGACAGGAGAGAGAGAGAGAGAGAGAGAGGGACATGATTGTGACTCAAGTACTTGAAAGGGATAAATAAGGTGGAGAAGAAGGGTCTCTTTAAGCTGAGTGGCAACCATAACATGAGGGGAACAGTCTTAAGCTGGGGGAGGGTTTAGGAGGGAGGTCAGGAAGCACTTCTTCACAGAGGTGGTGGACACTTGAATGCACTGCCAGAAGAGGTGGTCTCATTGAAGAGAGTGGGCAGCTTCAAGAGGCTGGGATAGGTATAGGGGAAGGTAAGGATCATGGATAAGGAGGATGGGAGGAGGAGAGGGGGCAGGGACAGTAGCTCGAGCTGTGGACCCTGCAATGAAGCAGACTAGATAGACCAAATGGCCTTCTTCTGCTGGTTTCTTTGTATGTTCGTATGTACTGTTTTATATTAATGCTTACTTGTCTCCACTTGAAACTGTCACAAAGAAACTCGTAGCCATTAGGAGTCGTGGCTAATACAATGCCTGATGACCTCCTCTCATAACTGCTTCAGCCGCACTCAAAATATACCAGTGAAATCAAACATAAACAGTTAAATCTTTAAAAAAAGAACTCATTCACAAGCTTTCGTTCAAAAGCTTTGAATATGTGGACATATATAGATTCTGAGTGTATATACTCCTGCAGCACTGCCAGGGTTAAAATACATTATATAAATTGGACACATAATGACCTGCCTCAGAATATGACAGTTATCCTCACTTGTGAGGGGAAAGGACTTTCATAACTCATAGTCCTGTCCCTCAATTCAGGAAGAAAATGGCATATTCTGAGTCAAGATCATTGCATATCCCAATAAATCTCGCCAGTCAGGCTCTGATGCACGATACTGATGAGAAATGAAGAATCCCTCACAGTAAAATAACATTACCCATCACTCTTTATGTGCACCAAGAATGGTTTGCACAGTGAAGTGACCAATCAGAAAAGCCCAAAATTCATCTTGGATATTGACTTACTTTTGATGGTGTCTCCCATGTCTCCTGATGTCTGTCTCTGGTTGAAAGAATTTCTTCTTCTCTCCTCTAGTCTGTTGCAAATAACATTTTGAGATTCTGTCTCTCTCTCCTCAGCCTCTCCCCTCACTCTACTGTTTGATCTCTCCTTTCTCTGAATCCCGGTTGTAGTCTGCCTAAGTGTTTGTCTTCTTTCATTCCATGTTTGCCTTGTTTCCTTTCTGTCACACCCTGAGGGGACTGACAGGGATTGTCAGGTCTGAGTCTGGAGTTAGACTTATAAAACACCCTGTCACCACCTCATCTGTTAGGAAACTGAGTGTCACAAGTTGTCCCCGCCCTTCATTAGACAGAAGATAGTGAAATCTGGGACAGTATTCCTCTTTGTTGTTGATGAAGTCACAGCTTATTCCTACCTAAACTGTTTTCACTCCAGCAGAGAGAGGAACCTCAAGTCTTCTCCAACCTATTCTACCAACGCTGCCATGGAACAGATAACTGCACAGACACTTTTCACCACAGCCTGCTCTTATATTCATTAATTTCAGGATCTGTTGGACTATAAGGAATACTAAAGGTACATCCATTTAATTACTACTGTCCTCGAAAATTGATGGACCTGATTCCTGATTTACCCCCACATTCATGGAGCACTGGGGCTGCCCAGACATGGGGTTCCCCTTGCTCAAGAGTTTGCAGAACCATAGATTGACAACCACACTTGACTGTCTTCCAGGATAGTTTTGATAGAAACCCTGTACTGTCAATTAGTGTATAACTGGGGTAGCACAGTGTTTAACTTTTGTGTACAAATATATAAAAGCAGAGACTATACTCTGGCTCTATCACACTGGGCATGCATTCACTAAGGGTTCCCAGGGATACTGTGTTTTAGGCTCTGTCATGCTGGGCACACACTCACTAAGGTGTCCCATGGTAATTATGGTTATTTTATTTAGGTTCTGTCATGCTGGCACACACTAACTAAGGGTTTCCCAGGGTTATTTTATTTAGGTCATATCATGCTGGGCACACACTCACTAACAGTTTCCTAGGGTTATTTTATTTAGGCTGTTTCATGCAGGGTACACACTCACTAAGGGTTTCCCAGGGTTATTTATTTATTTGTTTAGTTTTGTTAACGGTGGGTACACTAGACAGCATAGCTGCCTATTTTCAGGTATGAACGGGAGATTACAACAAAGAGCACATAGACAACAGTAGATACAAGAAAACATCATGGGACAAGTAGAAGTCAGACATAGTACACTTATACAAAATTTAGGTCATATCGCTGTGTACACTCACTAGGGTTTCCAGTGTTAGTTTATTTAGGTCCATATCGCTGGGCACACACTCACCAAGGGTTTCCCAGGGTTATTTTATTTAGGCTGTTTCACAGAGGGCACACACTGACTAAGGGATTCCCAGGGTTAGTTTATTTAGATCATATCGCTGGGTACATTCCTAAAAGGCTTCCCAGGGTTATTTTATTTAGGCTGCTTCGCAGAAGCACACACTCACTATCAGTTCCCAGGGTTATTTTGTTTAGGCTGTTTCACGCTAGGCACGCACTCACTAAGGGTTTTCCAGGGTTATTTTATTTAGGCTGTTTCATGCAGGCACATACTCACTATCAGTTTCCCAGTGTTAGTTTATTTAGGTCATATCATGCTGGGCACACACTCACTAAGGGTTTTCCAGGGTTATTTTATTTAGGCTGTTTCCATGGGCACATTCACTAAGAGGATTCCCAGGGTTAGTTTATTTAGGTCATATCGCGCTGAGCACGCACTCACTAAGGGTTTCCCAGGGCTATTTTATTTACACTGGTTCACATGAGGCACACACTCACTAAGGGCTTC
Organism: Neoceratodus forsteri; assembly: GCA_016271365.2. NCBI lineage: Eukaryota > Metazoa > Chordata > Ceratodontiformes > Ceratodontidae > Neoceratodus > Neoceratodus forsteri. The sequence goes on along the minus strand of JADMNL010000031.1, from coordinate 103,040,918 downwards.
CCAGGGTTATATTATTTAGGCTGTTTCATGCAGGGCACATTCACTAAGGATTCCCAGCATTAGTTTATATAGGTCATATCGCTGGGAACGCACTCACTAAGGGTTTCTCAGGGTTATTTTATTTAGGCTGTTTCATGCAGGGTACATACTCACTAAGGATTTCCCAGGGTTATTTTATTTAGGTTGTTTTACACAAGGCACATGCTCACTAAGGGTTTCCCAGGGTTATTTTATTTACACTGGTTCATGCAGAACACACACTCGCTAAGGGTTTCCCAGGGTTATTTTATTTAGGCTGTTTCCATGAGGCATACACTCACTAAGGGCTTCCTAGGGCTATTTTTTTAGGCCATATCGCACTGGGCACACACTTACCAACAGTTTCCCAGGGCTATTAATTGAGGTTGTTTCACACAGGGAACGTGCTCACTAAGGGTGTCCCAGGGCTATTTTATTGGGTTCTTGGCTTTGCAGTTTGTGGATTGTTCTACTGCACACAAGGCTAGAAACTGGATGGATTAAAGCAATGGCACATTATTAGGGTACAGTGTTGAGCAAGAGGTCACCCTATTACTAATCCTATTAATGTACAGAAAGTGGCTTTTACATACTGGCCAGGATATTCAAAGCATGTGCAACTCTGGAACTGCACCATGGAGTGATATTCAGTGGGAGCCATTGTACAGTGCAAGTAGCAGTGCACCAATCGCAACTCTAATGAATGCATGCACAAGGGCAGAGGCATGCCCATGAATATGCAGCACAATACGATATTCAACCCTCGACCCATAGCACAAGTGTGGAGCAATGGCCAGATGTGCCGAGCAGACTTGACCTATAAATACAGGGAGCAAGCAGGGGCACACCACTTGCACCAGAGGGAGACAGAGACAGAGAGAGAGAGAGAGAGAGAGAGACAGAGACAGACAGACAGACAGACAGAGAGAGGAGAGAGAGAGAGAGAAAAGCCACTAGACCATAGAGGGTGACACAGGCATCCACAGGGGTGAGGGACAGAGGTGGCAGTGGAGTGCAACCCAGATGCAGGGTTGCAAGAGGGAGCCAGGTGGAGTGACAGGCACTGCCCCATGGGGGCAAGTGGACTACTGGAGCCAGATGCCCAGGGAGACAGGACAACAGGGCCATGGTCAGTGCAGCCTTCCAGATGGAGCCGTAATGGGGGCTGTGAGGAGGCAGGAGGCAGAGTGCGTGGCCGTGGAAGGGCCTGTTGGCGGTATGCCGAACAGGTAGTACCGCCCCGCATCAGCTTCGAGAACTACACTGATACTGAGATCGTGGGCGGTGTGCCTGAACTCGGTGATTCTGAGGCAGCTCAGTGAGCTGTGCAGTGAAGAGATGCAGACACCCACTAGACAGAGCCACGCCTGACAGTGGAGAAGAAGGTGACAGTCGTCATGTGCCTGCTCACCACAGGCACCTTCCAGAGACCAACAGGGGACACCACAGGCATAACACAGTTGGCCACGTCACACCTCCTCACACAGTTCCTCAATGCCCTGCTGCCACATGCTGTGGAATACATCCACTTCCCCAGCACACAGACAGAGTGTACAGCAACCATGCGAAGTTCCACAGGGTAGCACGGATGCCTGGCATGCTAGGGGCCATTGACTGTACCCATGTGGCATCCGCTGCCACCTGGCCCTGAGGGCGTAGCATACGTGAATAGGAAGGGCTACCCCAGTGTCAACTGCCAGGTGGTGTGCGATGCCAGGGGTGCATAACCAATGTCTGTGCCACAGACCCTGGGAGTGCACACGATTCATTCAACTGGTACAGCTCTGCACTGTGCCACAGGTTTGAAGGGGGGATATCCCCATGGGCCACCTAGTGGGTGAGTGAGGGATGACCATGGGGAGCTGGGAACAGCAGGGCATGGGATGGGGCAGGCAGAGTGGGTGCGCTGGCAGGAGTGCCAGGGATGGGCAAGGGGCACAGCAACAGAGGACACTGGGCTAACCATGTATCTGTCCACACAGGTGACAGTGACCACCCTCAGGCCTGGCTGCTCACCCCTACGGCGCTCGTCATCCCCAGCACAGGACCATTACATTGAGGCTCATGCCAGCATGCGGAACATCATTGAGCGTGTGTTTGGGATGCTGAAGGCACGATTCCGTTGCCTGGACAGGTCTGGGGTGCCCTACAGTACAGCTCCTCGAAAGCCTGTGGCCTATTCCTGGCCTGCTGCATACCTGCATAACATGGCCATTGACCGTGGGATAGCTGTTGAGGCTGAAGAGGGGACAGCAGTGGGGATGATGAGGGCAATGGGCTGGGGGCAGTGGGCAGCCCCCAGGTGGAGAGATCCCCAGCTCCTCAGGATGGCAAGCCAGCACCGGGACACGATTGCACAGGAGCACTTTGGTGCACGGGTAGGTGGAGCAACACCCATGCAGTTGACAGACACAATGCCACAGCACACGGGCATGGGCAAGCACGGCTATGGGCATGCACACACAGGTGTGGGGCGGGGTGGGGTGGCAGTGCCACACAGCCACACACAACACCCGCAGCACCTGCAACCAATGCATCGCGGCCACACACACACACACACACACTGGTACATGCAGGCATGTGCCCAGGCGCCTAGCACGTGGCATGGATCAGATGCAGGGACGCCTGTGCACAGGCGCAACCAATGCTGTGCTGCTATCATCACGCACACACCACGGGCCAGTGGCCAGGCAGGTGCACACAGGCATCGTGGCATGATACACAGTTGCCATGACTGTGGCATGCACCCACACACATCGCCCATGTGCACACAGGGCAGTGGCAGCCAGACTGCAGACAGGGCGTGCGCACATCAGGTCTGCTGCGCGGAACCACAGCTGCTGCAGAAGCGTGGGCGGCGTGCGAGGCTGGCTGGCAGCCACTGGCTGCTCAATGGCCACGGGGGTATGCAACTGTCCCCAGGGTTGAACTGTTGGAACACAACCGGGTCCTCACAGGGGTGTAGGCACCCAAACAGGCCCCGCCCCAGGCATGCCTGGGATGCCAACAGAAGAGCCCAGTGTCGACATGAGGGTCACCCGACATTGGGTCCATGAGGGTGGACAGTGCACTCCGCGGTGTCTGTGGCTGGCAGTCATGCCCTGTGGCAGCCAGTAGCACAAGGCCAAGCAAGATAGCATTGGCAATGTGATCCAGGGATGCGGTCACTCCGCATGCCATGGCCTCCAGGACCTGCGCGGTGCCCCTCGCACAGCTCAGCTGCCTGACACACCTCTGCGTGAAGTGCATGCACCCCAGCTACGAGCAGCACCTGTTGCTCCATGGAGGCCTGCAGCAAGCGGGTGTGCTCTGTCAATAGGTCAGCACCCAGGGGTGCATGGGTGTGCCGCCATCCCACCAGAGCTGTACGACCGTGCCATGGCCCCTCACTCAGGTGGATGCTGCACAGTGGGGTCCCCATGGGACAGGTCACTGTCTGGCGTCCTGGCAGCAGACTCTGGGTCCGGCCGCCAGCGTCCTGAGCCATCTGCCGCTGCTGCCTTTCCGGTCCTTGTGTGGCCAGCACCTGAGTGGTTGTACCACCACCCAGGGGCAGCAGGCAGCTGTTCCACCGCCGACAGACCACTGGCCGTGCTGCTAGTGATGGAGGTAGGTATGGGTGTCTCCCCATGACACCACCAATGCTGTCCAGGAGGATGGTCATGTCATCATCAGTGTCAGACCTCACCCCGATCTGTGTCTCCATGCAGAGCATGCCATGACTGGCACCCTGCTGGAACACAGCCAGGGCCTCGCCTGACACCAAGCCCAGGACATCCGGCTGGACAGCGGTGGTGTACTGCAGCCGATTGGACCCCGGATGCTCATGGAGGTAGATGGCTGGTCCTCTGGGGCTGGGCCTCCCCACAGCTGCCGCTGGCACCCCTACCACTGCATGCTGATGTGCCAGTGTTGTAAGAGAAAACAGATGTGTTAGTGCTGCCATACTGAATCCCCTGGGCATGGCATACATACCATGCAGTGATGGGCTCCCTTCTGTCTGGAAGCCACCACCAGCACACCCTCAATGGTGCTGCACCGCATAGTGGCCCCCACCAGTGGCTGTCCTGGCAGCCCATATGGCCACCACCTTCTCCTTAATCCAGCATTTGTCAGTGCCCACCTTCTTTCTGCACTCCTGAACAGACTGCTGGTGGCTGCCCTGCTGGTTCACAGCCACTGCCACCTCCACCCAGGCTGCAGCCCTGGCCTGTGGTGTGCCAGTGGTGCCCTCAGCAACACTTGCTCCCTGTTGAGGTAGGCCTTGAACAGGGCATCAGCTTCCGCCCGTAAGTTGGGCCTGCGCTTGCAGGCAGGCCCATGCTCCTCAGTCTCCTCATGCTCAGACATGGTGCTACCTGTGGACATGGACATGTGTGTCACTGCCTGCAGCTGCCCACCCCATCCACCCTGCTGTGCTGGCCATTCCCACAGCAGGCGCAACTTCCCTCAGATGGCTGCAATACCAGTCCATGGCCTGTGCTGTTGTCTGCGGGCGCCTTTATAGCGCATCGCATGCAAATGAGCTGTTCTGAGCGTAATGACATGCTAATATCCCCAGTGTGCCGCGCATTGGCTGATGAGCTCATTAGCATGTGATGGCTGAATGTCACACACTTGCTCCTTGCGAATGGAATTGCTCCGTGCATATCGTGGCACAATGCCATGACATGCGCAGTCGCTGCCCACGCAGATACGCAGTGTCATGGCCTGTCCTACTGCCTATTGTGCACTGTGTGCTCAGAGTGCTACTGGGGCCATAGTGCCACCATGCACCATGGGCCCTATAATGCTCAGGCACTATAGGGCCCATGGCGCACCTCTTCTATGACCCTATAGCACCTTGAGCACTATAGGACCCTGGCGCACTATGCAGTTTGGCCCCATAGCACTCCCAAGCACTATGTACTGGGTGACCCCTAACCTGACCTTATGCCCCTGGGACTCCAGCTCCATGTGTCGAGAGGGCCACGCCCATGTCACGCATCCACAGTGATGCACAATTGGCAGATGCTGCACATCCCTCCACGAGGCATGCATCCAGTGCACGTTGTGCATGTGCACTACTAGGCCACCATCTTGGTTCAGGAAATTGTCTAGGGAGCATGGCACGGTGAGGGATGTGGCGTGCTCACAACTGGAGCAAGGTAGAGTTGGTGAACCTTGTGGCCCAGGTGCAGCCACATGCACCTGGCCTGTTTGGCCAGGAGCCCATGCAGCAGCCAGGACTGATGTCTGGCAGGCCATTGCTGCTGGCCTGGTCCAGGACACTCATGTGCATCAGACTGGTCAGCAGTGCCACCACTGGTATTGCAACCTCATGTGGAGGGACCCCAAGAGGCTGAGGGACGCTGCAGGCACATGTCCGCGGGGGCCGTGCCATGGCCAGGTAAGTCAGCACATGCTGCTTCTGTGCCCAACCACTGTACCGTGGTGTTGGCTGGGCTGCCTGACATGCCCTGTTTGGAGGACACTGTCAGCATGTGCCATGTGTTGTGGCATTGCCGGCCACTGCGCTGTGCCACTGCCCTGCGTCATGTCAGGCTGGGGAGCACACTGTGCACAGGGTGGGGGTGGTGGGCACATGCAGTGGCTGTACTCTGATGTGTGCCTGTCTATGATCCATTCCTGGGCCTAAGGATCGGTGCCGAGCCACGGTTGGGGGGTGCCTGGCTGGTCACGGCAGACCGCTGCAGGACATCCGCCAGTGGAGCGGGCCCAACTGGTGGCAGTGGAGGCGGCTGTGGGACCAACGTGTGCTGCACCACAGCGGGCAGGTAGGCACTGTTCTCTTCCTCTGCTCCTTACCGAGTGGTCAGCGGGGTGAAGGTGCGGCCATGGCCACCTGTCCCATGTGCTGTCAGCTGTGTACAGCATACTATGCGGTGTGCATGCCACTGTGGGGTGGCCATTGCACACGTGTACCAGCTGTTGGTGGGATGGTGTGCACCCAGCTGCCACCAGTGCTGCTGTGGTGCTTCTGCAGCCCTGTGCCACCTGCCTGTCACTGAGCAGTTAGGTGGCCCTTGGGCGGCAGTGTCACTGCTGTGCACTGTTGTGGCATGCTGAGATATTGGCAGGCATTGGCCCACCCACTGTGGGCAGGGTGCCACTCCAGGGGTGTGTGTTCCCACTTTCCGCTGCACACAGTGGGAGGCATGGTTTCTAGGGACTTGCACTGATCACCTGACCATTCCTTTGTCATAGGCATCTGGAGAAGGTCACGGCTGCGCTTTACTGTCTGCTATTAAGACAGATAATTCTTATCACGTGGCTGACATTGGAGGTGGCCCAGCAGACTCGGAGAATGGTGCTGCGTGACAGGCAGCGTTGGAGGCAGTAGGCGGCGGCAGGCCGTACGCCTTAGCTGACCTAAGTGCATCCTTCCCCTTTTTTCCCCGCCCCACTGTACAGTCCCTGTCCCCTGTCCCCATCCCTCGTTCTCCTTCCCTTTCCATCCATTTTACCTTGTACATAGTTCTTTATTACAGTTTACCTGCTTAACCACCTCTGTCCATGTCTGCTTTGCTAGCTGGTGAGTGGCGCAGCTGCAGTAGCATGGTGGGTGTCTGTGTGGTGTGTTATGTCGTTGTGCAGGCCATGCATGGTGGTGGCCTGCCCTTGGTCTGTGGCTGTGCCTTGGGGTGGCCATGGGCTGGCTGTCAGGATGTGTGGCATGTGTGTTGGGCACCATGTACCAGGGTGCAGCTTGACATTTTCTGGGTGGTTGGGGCATTCCATCCAGCGGGGGTTCCAGTGGCAGCTCACGCTTGGCCACTGGTGCCACTTGTTCCCTGCATCCACTGCCCTGGTGCTGGGAGGGGCCGCTGCCTGTCTGCGCCCTGCAGACGGTGGTCACCTGTGGCCCACCACTGTGCTTCCCTACCACTGTCCCCAGCTGGGTTTCCTGCCTCCCGTGCTTCCCCCAGCTGCTTTGCTCCCACCTTTGCCTGGGGCTGGTCCTTCTGTGACTTGGCGCATCTCCCTTTGCTCCCTTAGCATCTCTGGTTGTGCTATGGCACAGGTCTGGTTGCTCCTGGTGCACCTCTGGCTGTGCCATGGCATCCCTGTGATATTCAGCCATGTTGCACTGATGCATGTCCCCATGCGCAACCGCTGAATATTGCATTCACTGCACCATGGCGCATTTGTGTTGGGCTGTGCTGGAGTTGCGCCAGCCTTTGGAGCATTTCTGAATATCTGGCCTCTGTATTTTAAAAGATAATGGCTTGTCTCATGTTGCTCTCACTGCATTCAAGTGTACTGTATTTAATATTTTCTCCTCTGTCCCATCACAGCCCCATCTATATTTCTGGCCACTGCTCAGCTACGTTGCTGTCCCTTACCCCAAAGAGCTCGCCCTTTACCTGTCCCTTTGGGATCCCTCCATTGTATTGACTGTTGAGAGTAGGAGACATGAATTGTATGGCTGCTGAGAGTAGGAAACATGAATTGTATGGCTGCTGAGAGTAGGAAACATGAAGTGTATGGCTGCTGAGTAGGAGACGTGAATTGTATGGCTGTTGAGGTAAAAAACATGAATTTTATGGCTGTTGAGAGTAAGAAACATGAATTGTATGACTGCTAAGAGAAAACATGAATTGTGTGGCTGCTGAGAGTAGGAAACATAAATTGTATGGCTGCTGAGAGTAGGAGACATGAATTGTATGGCTGCTGAGAGTAGGAGACATGAATTGTGTGGCTGCTGAGAGTAGGAGACATGAATTGTGTGGCTGCTGAGAGTAGGAGACATGAATTGTATGGCTGCTGAGAGTAGGAGACATGAATTGTATGGCTGCTGAGGTAGGAAACATGAATTGTGTGGCTGCTGAGAGTAGGAGACATGAATTGTATGGCTGCTGAGAGTGGAAACATGAATTGTGTGGCTGCTGAGAGTAGGAAACATGAATTGTATGGCTGCTGAGAGTAGGAGACATGAATTGTATGGCTGCTGAGAGTAGGAGACATGAATTGTATGGCTGCTGAGTGTAGGAGACATGAATTGTATGGCTGCGAGGTAGGAAGACATGAATTGTATGGCTGCTGAGGTAGGAGACATGAAGTGTATGGCTGCTGAGTGTAGGAGACATAGATTGTATGGCTGCTGAGTGTAGGAGACATGAATTGTATGGCTGCTGAGTGTAGGAGACATGAATTGCATGGCTGCTGAGAGTAGGAGACATGAATTGTACGGCTGCTGAGAGTAGGAGACATGAATTGTACGGCTGCTGAGTGTAGAAGACATGAATTGTATGGCTGCTGAGAGTAGGAGACATGAAGTGTACGGCTGCTGAGTGTAGGAGACATGAATTGTATGGCTGCTGTGTAGGAGACATGAATTGTATGGCTGCTGAGAATAGGAGACATGAATTGTATGGCTGCTGAGAGTAGGAGATGTGAATTGTATATGGCTGAGAGTAGGAAACATAAATTGTATGGCTGCTGAGAGTAGAAAACATGAAGTGTGTGGCTGCTGAGTAGAAAACATAGATTATGTGGCTGCTGAGAGTAGGAGACATGAATTGTATGGCTGCTGAGAGTAGGAGACATGAATTGTATGGCTGCTGAGGTAGGAGACATGAATTGTGGCTGCTGAGGTAGGAGACATGAATTGTATGGCTGCTGAGGTAGGAGATGAATTGTATGGCTGTTGAGTGTAGGAGACATGATTGTATGGCTGCTGAGAGTAGGAAACATAAATTGTATGGCTGCTGAGAGTAGGAGACATGAATTGTATGGCTGCTGAGAGTAGGAGACATGAATTGTATGGCTGCTGAGTGTAGGAGACATGAATTGTATGGCTGCTGAGTGTAGGAGACATGAATTGTATGGCTGCTGAGGTAGGAGACATGAATTTATGGCTGCTGAGGTAGGAGACATGAATTGTGAGGCTGCTGAGTGTAGGAGACATGAGTTGTATGGCTGCTGAGAGTAGGAGACATGAATGTGTACGGCTGCTGAGTGTAGGAGACATGAATTGTATGGCTGCTGAGAGTAGGAGACATGAATTGTATGGCTGCTGAGAGTAGGAGACTGAATTGTATGGCGGCTGAGAGTAGGAAACATAAATTGTATGGCTGCTGAGAGTAGAAAACATGAAGTGTGTGGCTGCTGAGGTAGAAAACATGAATTGTGTGGCTGCTGAGGTAGGAGACATGAATTGTATGGCTGCTGAGAGTAGGAAACATGAATTGTGTGGCTGCTGAGAGTAGGAGACATGAATTGTGTGGCTGCTGAGAGTAGGAAACATGAATTGTATGGCTGCTGAGAGTAGGAGATGAATTGTATGGCTGTTGGTGTAGGAGACATGAATTGTATGGCTGCTGAGTGTAGGTGAATTGCATGATTGCTGAGTGTAGGAGACATGAATTGCATGGCTCTTGAGAGTGGGAGACATGTATGCACACACAGCGAGCCACGCTACTCGATCAGTGAGTGGTGCTGCAGCATGAAGGAGACGAATGCGCACAGGACCATGCTACTCAATCAGTGAGTGGTGCTGCAGCAAGGGAGACATGAATGCACACACAGCGGTCACACCACTCGACCAGTGAGTGGTGCTTCAGCATGAGGGAGACATGAATGCACACACAGCAAACCATGCTACTTGATCAGTGGTGGTGCTGCAGCATGAGGGAGACATGAATGCACACACAGCGAGCCACACTCACTCGACCAGTGAGTGGTGCTGCAGCATGAGGGAGACATGAATGCACACACAGCGAGCCACACTACTCGACCAGTGAGTGGTGCTGCAGCATGAGGGAGACATGAATGCACACACAGTGAGCCACGCTACTGGATCAGTGAGTGGTGCTGCAGCATGAGGGACGGCTCATTCACAATGTCCAAGCTCAAAACCAAAAGTTGCTGTGCACACTTCAGAGCAAAATTAAGAAGGTCCGTGCAAGATATTGTAAGTGCTCAATGTCAGTATATAGTCGGGTTTTCAAAGCTCACCACATGACATCTTCTCTTTCAAAAACAAGCATGGCCCCAGCCCAGGTTTACAAGGTGAATTACCTAATAATAATAACCCCCTGGCTACCTCTCTCCCAACTGTCCAGCGCTTCTACTCTCCTGAGTCTTTGTCAGGGGCAAGTTATCAGTATTATCCCAACCTAAGTACCCACATATATTAAAGTCATATTACCTAGTTGATACAGTATGGGTATGCATTGGGTCAGTTGAACACTCAGTACAGGTAATAAGAGGTGCAACAAACCATGTAATTTATACGTTACCATTACCAGGTAACTACCATTGTTCATGTTGCATGCACTGTCTGCCTGTACCTGATGTTGTAACATGTCAATTCCATTTACTGTATGTAACTAATCCTGTGTCATCCCTGAAAAGGGAGGCAAGTCTCAGTGAGCTCACCCAGTTACCAAAATCCATAAAATAAAATAAAACATTATCCCCAAATCAGTACAAAATACCACTTTGCAAAACCATAATTAATATACGACACATGTAGCGGTGGATGACAGGGGTAATAAAAGACTGAAAATATAAATATTTAGTGCATCTACAGATCTGAGGAAGAAAAGGAAAAAGGGACAAAATAATATTTACATTTTGAACTTTTGCACCCAACCACTTACAAGAGGTGAAAACTCGAGTACCACTAAATAATATTTAAAATGTGCTATTATTTGACACTATGTTTATGATCTAGCATATATATGGCTTATTTGTTTACTTACTTGTATCTGCAACCATGTAATAAATATTATAAAATGGATGGAAAAATGCCGTAACCTGATTGGCTAAGAGGTACTTTTAGCCGGGCCATTATCACAGCACAACAGCCCGACTGAAAGTATTTCCATCCAAACAGGCTCAGCACTCAGTCGTTATCAATAGTCCTCTGCCTCCATCCAGGTCAGAAATGCCACACCTGATCTGGGTGCCCTGGCACAGTGTCATGGCCTGCTGCCAATGGCGCTTCTCCTGCTGCTACAGCCGCCAACTGCTGCATCTCGACTGATTGTCACTACACCACCTGCCAATAAACTTGAGACCACTCCTAACATGCGTCACAAGTTTTAAGTTTTAACCTAAATGGCAATTAACCTATAACCGCCAACTGTTGCATCTTGCTCCTATTGTCAGTACCGCTGATGAAATCGAGACCGCTCAGTAACGCCCTTTGCAAATTTAAAATTTTAACCTAAATGGCAATTCTCACATAACCCATCCCCAAAACAACTCAACAGAACATAAGTGGAAAACAGACCATCATTTGATTTCCCACACTGCCAAACTGCGTCCCAACTATCTGCCCGGTCCCGTGCTGCCAGCCTGTCAGTGATGTAACATCCGACCGCCACTCTCCAGACCACGAGTTCCCAAAGCCAATGCCACTTTGCAGTATTAGCACCAGCATCAGGCCAGACAACTACACTGCAGTGACTGTAAGGACTACTTTTTGTTTTACAATTTTTTCTTTTCTTTTAAATATAAAATAAAATCCTTAAAAAACAACTAACTATAAAGTAATGGACCAATAGATCCATTTCATAATCACAATAAGGCACTCTGGGGTGGTGTTATGGTGGGCTAACAGTCCTTCTCGGGTGGTGGAAGCACTTAACTTCACCTCATGCTTCAACCCACCAAGGTGGGGCCGTTATCCCACCATAACCCCCTGTTGTGCCTTATTGCTTAAATAATACCAGTGAGTATCATATGTGCTATGAAGTCTAAAATTTAAATATTAATTTTGTCCCTTTTTCCTTTTCTTCCTGTCTGTGGATGCCTGCTTCTGTCTGTTCCCTTTTTATGGCTGCAGTGGGTGGAGCCTGGAGCCATACTATGGTAGCTCAGAAAATGGGATACCAAAGAACACCCAGGAATTTGGAGTTGCAGAACAGCCTTCGCAACTCCAACCCCCCACAGCGGGCACACTACTTAATCCCATCATCTCTGTGCATACATATGCAATATGGCCCCATATTACGGCTGTGGTCATGAGACACGATGTGTGACTACCTCCGCACCGCGGTAAAGTCACGCATGCACACCCGAGCTCATGGCAGAACATTGCACTGTGCCCAAGATGGCCACTGATTCAGCGAGACAGAATCACCGCTAACCATGAAGTGAAGTCACGCATTCGCAGTTACCGCGATGCACAATACAGATCGTGGCCATCTTGGACATGACAGACTGTGCCGTGTTCCACCAGTGACTTCCATGAGCTGCATTGCAGCAGTATCGCTCTGGCCAGAGCTTGTCTACTTGATTGTTCCCACTGAATAAAACACTGAAGGACTGTTAGGACCTCTGCTGAGCCCTCACAAACTGTGTATTATTATATTATAATTAACAGTCTCCATTTTTCTCATAGAGAAAAGCGTGTGTTAAATACCGTAACACCTGAGTAAGTGTGATGGCATTCACGTGCTCCCTCTGCATAGCAAAGTGCTCGAGACAAGTAAACAAACAGAGCGCAAGCTTCCAACTGTCCCTTTTACCTCAAATATTACTGATGAGAAAAACACTTACTTGTTGTCGCTACCTCCATCGCGTATTCAGTCACCCAAAACATACACATATAAAGTTTCATTCTCTCGAGCCTAACTTATGCAGTTCACACTTTGCCACGATCCCTAACTCTCTCCCTTTCAACCCTAACCTTCCTCTGCAGGTCAAAGGACTACATCACGCAAAACAGCCGTTGAAACAGGAAACTATACCAAGAATCTCCACACCCATGGACTTCTAACTGTTGTATCCACTTTATTTGATCAACATTTTAAATAATTAAAGTTAATGTTCAAGCACAATTCTGTTTTCCTCACAGAAATAAAAACGTTCATCTGCAAAGTAGCCCCCCGTCTTTTTGTAAACTCAAGTCTCACCATAGAAAAAGCAGGCCCTTCAATTATATAAAATAAAGTATGGGGTGCAGTGTGTTAAACAATTTAACACACACACCTCATTGTTGGATGGCATCTATAAACCCCTTGGCTTCACCTCGGGGTTTATGTGCTATCCAACAACTCGGTGTGTGTTAAATTCTCGTAACACACTGCACCCCATACTTTATCCTATATAAAATGCCTGGGTGGTCATAAGAATAGGCAAGTTGATGCAACCTACTACATACTAAATATTTCTCTCTATTTTTCAGTCTGTTTTTACCCTTATCATCCACATTCATGTGTTTTAAAATACAATATTTTGTGGTTTTTGCAAAGTGGTATTTTGTACTGTAAAGTGTGTTGCATCTGTTATTACCTGTACCAAGTGTTCAATTGACTCAGAGGTTACTCACACTCTATAAACTAGGTAATATGTCTTTAATATTTGTGGGTGCTTAAACCTGGATAATCCCCAATAACCCACCCCAATGAAGACTCAGAAGAGTTGAAGCACGGAACAGTTGGGAGAGAGGTATCCAGGAGGTCATTAGGTAATTCATCTTTGTAAATCTGAGCTGGGACCATCGTGTTGTCGAATGAGAACACGCCATGTGGTGAGCTTTTGTGAGCCTAAATATATACTGACACTGAGCACTTATAGTAGTATTTCTCCCTCGGTCCCCAGTGAGCCCTACCTCCTGCTGTCCACCCAGCCCCGTCCCCTGACCTTCAGGCACCTAATCTTCCCTACTCCCATGGCTTACCCTTCATGGCAGGGGTGGTGGGAGCCCTCAACCGACCCACCAGGACCAGATCCAGTGTTCGAGGTGCCTTCTCGGTTGTGGTGCCGCGGTGGACCGTGGATGGCCATCATACCACCGCCTGGGACCGTGACTCCACTTTCTGTGGAGGGAGCATGCAGTGCCAACACTGGCTGAGCTGCGCATGTGTCCACATGCAGCATGCCGGTTGGCTACTCCGCCTTCATGTCCCACTGTACAGGACCCAATGTGCCAACACCTACCCTCTGCTAGGTGTCAGGCAGGCACTGGTCTCTGTTCCTCACCCTGCTTAGGACAGGAGGCTGTCCTCCAGGTGTTCAATCCTCTCCCACCCCAGTCGACCCCCAGCGCACCTGCTCACACCACGAACACGGGACACTGGCGTGGCAGGAGGTAAGGCATCGCTGCCTCAACCTTCCATGCCACTGGGCCAGCTACACTAAGCATTTACAATATCTTGCATGGACCTTCATAATTTTGCTTTGATGTGTACACAGCAACTTTTGATTTTTAGGTGGAGAACCATCGCTGTGATGTCATTCAACAGCACAGTTGTTGTTCTGGCATAGAGCCACTGCACACAAACTATCATTTCCCAAGTACTTGTACTGCACCCTCACTGCACACTATAATTTCCTCAGATTAGTGCTGCACCCCACTGCTCACTTACTGTTGTTTCCTGAGTACTAGTGCTGCACCCTCACTGCACACTTACTATTGTTTCCTCAGTACTAGTGCTGCACCCTCACCGCACACTATTGTTTCCTCATTACTAGTGCTGCACACTAAATGCATGCTTACTGTCATTTCCTCAGTACTAGTACTTCATCCCACTGCACACTTACTACAGTTTCCTCAGTGCTAGTGCTGCACCCCACTGCACGCTTACTATAGTCTCCTTAGGGCTAGTGCTGCACCATCACTGTGCACTATTTTTCCTCAGTACTAGTGCTACACCCCACTGCACACTTCCTATAGTTTCTTCATTACTAGTGCTGCACCCAGATGCACACATACTATTTTTCCTCTGTACTAGTGCTGCATCCCACTGCACACTTACTATCATTTCTTCAGTACTAGTGCTGCACCCTCACTGCACACTATTTTTCTTCAGTACTAGTGCTACACCCCACTGTACACTTCCTATAGTTTCTTCATTACTAGTGCTGCACCCAGATGCACGCATACTATTTTTCTCTGTACTAGTGCTGCACTCCGCGCACTCTATCATTTCTTCAGTACTAGTGCTGTACCCTCACTGCACACTTACTGTTCCTCAGCACCAGTGCTGCACCCTCACTACACATTATCATTTCATCAGTACTAGTGCTGCACCCTCAATGCATGCTTACTATATTTCCTCAGTACAAATGCTGCACCTCACTGCACATTATTGTTTCCTCAGTACTAGTGCTGCACCCTCACTGCACACTTACTATAGTTTCCTCAGTACTAGTGCTGCACTCCATAGCACACTATAATTTCCTCAGTGCTAATACTGCACCCCCACTGCATGCTTACTCTCATTTCCTCAGTACTATTACTGCACTCCATTGCACACTATAATTTCCTCAGTACTAGTGCTGCACCCCACTCACACTTACTATAGTTTCTCGTATTAGTGCTGCATCCTCACCGCACATTTACTATCACTTCCTCTGAAGTGCTGCAGCCTCACTGCACACTACTGTTTCCTCAGTACTAGTGCTGCACCTCCACTGCACTCTCACTATCATTTCTTCAGAACTAGTGTTGCACCCTCACTGCACACTATCATTTCTCAGTACTAGTGCTGCACCCTAATTGCACACTATAATTTCCTCAGTACTAGTGCTGCTCCCTCATTGCACACTATAATTTCCAAAGTACTAGTGCTGCACTCTTATTGCACACTATCTTTCCTCAGCACTAGTGCTGCACCCTCACTGCACACTATAATTTTCTCAGTGCTAGTGCTGCACCCCCACTACACACTTACTATCCTTCCTGAGTACTACTGCTGCACCTCATTGCACACTATAATTTCTCAGTACTAGTGCTGCATCTTCACTGCAACTATAATTTCCTCAGTACTAGTCCTGCACCCTCACTGCACACCATCGCTTCTCAGTACTCAGTGCTGTACCTTCACTGCACACTATAATTTCTCAGTACTAGTGCTGCACCCTCACTGCACACTATCGCTTCTCAGTACTAGTGCTGCACCTCACTGCACACTATCATTTTTTCAGTACTAGTGCTGCACTCCACCCTCCAGTGCACACTTACTATGGTTTCCTGAGTACTAGTGTTACACCCCAACCACACACTTACTATCATTTCCTCTGTACTAGTGCGTTCACCCCACTGCACACTATTGTTTCAATACTAGTGCTGCACCTTTGCTTCACACTGTCATTTTGTCAATACTAGTGCTGTACCCTCACTGCACACTTTCTATTGTTTCCTCAGTACTAGTGCTGCACCTTCACTGCAAAGTTACTATTGTTTTCCTTATTACATGTTTACAACAGAATGCTTGTTGTGCTTATTGTTGCTGAGAAGGGCTACTTGGGAATAGGGGGCCCAATGGTTCACTGCAGCTGTTCTTGTGGTTTAGCTTTCTTGCTTTGTAGTGCACTGTAGGTTTAGTGGTTTGAGAGCTAATAGTGTGTTTCTTGTGTGTTTAACTGGATGTGATTGACTTTGGAAATATTCCTGTTATTTTTTTACAACTAAAGTAGTTATTTAAACTTGACTTTCTCACAATGTTAGCATTCTAGTTTATTTATGAGTCCCAACTCTACCCCTCCCAAATGCTGTAGACTGGCCTTGAACAAAACAGTCCCAGTTTTCCCGAGACTCATCACTGCTTACTTGTAGGGCTAAAATAAGGCATAAGGCTTAAAGATGTGTGAGTTTATAAGCTTATGTTTGTGAGTGTTATGTGTGATTCTTTGTTGTCTTTTGTGTACATGCATGCATGTGCATGTGATTGTATATGTCTGTGTTACATACTGCCTACTCAAGCATGTTGAACCCTCAACAGATTTTGTTGCTTTATACAGCACCTTCAAAAGCACATCATAATTTCAGCTTTAGACACAGACAGGGCTGGGTACTGCATCTAAACTCTGTATTTTGACAGTACCATAAGCCTGTGACTCATAGAACAAGAAGGTGAAAAAAGAAAGCTAATTAATTCCATCATCCCTGCTATTTCTCTATCATCTGTAATCTAAATGCTAACATGGGAGCAACCCACTCCCAGGAAAGAGATGATGTTATTAATCTCATACACCAACTCCCACCCCAAGAAAATGATTCACGCTGTCTTTAGTTAAATCTGTTCCCTTCATTACTCCAAGGGACACACAGTGAATGTTTTTCTGAATCTGAACATCAGTAGTTTGTGTTTGACTCTGAGAACCATGCCACATGCCTCTTGAGATCCATGCCATGTGCCGGTTTGGGTTCAAGACAACCCTTTAATTAAGGTGCTAGATGGTAAGATTTGGTCTCTATAGTCTCAGTGTGTTCAGAGTCATCTTTGAACATGCTGGTCACTCTAAGGCCCAGCAGACATAGTTTAACCAATGACACACTGAAGGCTGAGTCTGCTGTCAGTTGTCTGTCGGTTGCTTGATGTAAATATTCCAAGCCAAGAGATAAGGTCAAGTAAAGGCCAATGCTGGACATTACATAAGCATCACAGCACATTCTCTCTGTGAAGGTCAATGATGAACAAGAAACTTACCTGAGAGTAACATATATGCATATGTGCAAAGCAACACTGCCTAGTTTACATTTTACAAAACCCTGTAGAACTGGATAGAATATGGAAGGAAGGAAGGAATACTTTAGCAATGGAATAATTAAAATCCTACTGAGCATATTCCTATTTTACTGATCACTTTGCAAGGGACTCCTTTCAGGAGGTTGTGGCCTCTAACTGAAGAACCCCTTTACCATAAGGATGCACACATGGGCTTGGTTGCACTGGGTAGGCAGTTAGAATGTGGGCTGCTGGTGCCATGGGGCTGAAGTCAGTGGAATGCACGGTATCAGATGAATACTGCCATATGCCTGTTTGTTGTCACATATGGTGTCCCCTCCAGGATAGCTTGTATAATGTCTCCTGTGCACTTACTCTCTCGTGTAATTCCCATCAAGGCCCTGGCGCTCCCTGTTTTATGTAGTACATGATAAGCTCAAATCAGACATTCCTTTCTGAATGTTGCAAAGTGGTTATATACTGTATTTGACAGTACTGGGGATCGTGTCGTTAAAGAGCACCTTTCTTGGTGCTTACAGAGCTAAGCAGGGTGCTCCTTACCTGCATGATTGCTTCTATGGACAGCTAAATAATATTTTAATCCACCCCTAGAGGAAGGGAAGGGATTGTAATGTGCCCCTGAGGGGTCATGGCATGATCCTTTCCACCACCTCATAGCTGGCTCCACCCCCATGCTCTGACATTTTGTGACCTAGGTATAAGGACAGCATGGAGGCACACTCCATTCACTTAAATGAAGCATCATTTTAAACATTAATTTGTTGATTTTAATTGGGTTTTGGCATAGACTGATGTCAGAATTCAACTAACACCGCTCTTGTTAGTTAAACCAAGTCATCGATCTGTGCCAAAATCCGATTTAAAATCACTAAATGAAGTTGAAAAAGACGCTCCATTCAAGTAAGTGGAGCATGCCCCATGCTGACCCTATACTGAGATCACAAAATGCCAGAGCATGGGTGCCATAGCAGTACATGTCAGGAAGCATAGCCAGTCCAGGAGACGTTATCAAATTCTAAGTAGCATTTTATTATTTTCAATAACAATAAAACAGAAAAGATAAAATTGCACAAGATAGCACTTTATAAAGGCAGTACAGGCAAAAGGTCCTTCAGCTGAGTCTCTCATTGGAAAACATTGCTCTGATTATATATGATGTTTTTACCTGGCAGTTCAAGCTCTGTATCCTGTTGTTAAAAGTTACAACTTCTGTTTTCACAAAATATATCACCCGTTACTATTTTCCTTCCTGGGGCCAGCCTGAGGAGCACATCTAGTCTTAAAAGGTGCAACAAAATAATACATTTGTCCCAGAGCTGGTCTCCTGTTGCCAATCCGTGTTCCAGATTGTTGTCTTTTCTAATAAACCCAAATAGCTTTCTGCAGTCATTTCAACATCATTATACAGATTTGCAAACCAAGGGATCCCAGTTTCACATAAAGATTTACATATATTTTTTTCAATAAAGTGCTTTATTGTATATACATATAAATACATTACATACATTAAAATCAACAAACAATAGAGATATTTTTACATCTGATCTTTTTTTTTATTTTTTTTTAGCTGTTTAACCAGGTATAGCACACTAAGCTGAAAGCTTTTTCAGGAGCGACCTGTAAGCGACCTTTAAATACTCATTACAATGTAAATCAACCAAACTCTTGTTATACTATATTACCAATTACTTATTATAGCTAGGGATGTAAGTTTGTTATGGATGAGGTTTTAATGACTCATTGTTTGTTCATGAAATCATTAGTAAACAGTAGTAACTGTTGTGGCACTGTCATCATTGCTACATTCTGATGACACTAGTGAAAGTCATGGAAGTCCTGAATAAAGATCAAACGTCATGGAATCAATGACATGTATGACTGCCATGACAAACTTACATCCCTAATTATAGCAGATAACTATAATATCCAACATACTGTCCATTTCTACAATATATCTTTTAACCACAAAGAAGCAAGGGAGAAAGAAAGAATAGAAACAGCAAGTGAATGAAGAGAGATAACAGGAAATTGTGGGACCATTGGAGTGGCCAGTTCCTAGATGCTACAACAAAAATTTGATTCTGCAATCAGACAGGCAAAGAGACAGACAAGTGGCAACACAGGAGAGATAAAAGGATTCTTGCTTTTAATTCACTCTGCATAACAAATGGGTCAGGGTCTTACGGACCCTGTCACAGCAGAGGCAGAGATGAGGGATCATGCCATGGGCCCCTTAGAGCAAATTACGATCCCTTCCCTTCCTTTAGGGGTGAATTAATATGATTTAGCTGCCTATAGGAGCTCCCATTCAGGTAAGGCAGCTCCCTGCTTAGCCTTCAGTCTCAACCTGTAAAAATATAAAGCTTGGTTTTCTTGAATGTAAACATCACGTTACATCTCCTGAAAATGAAGTCAGGAAGGAATAAGGGATAATCATTTAGGCAGACAATTGTTTGTCCACTTGGTCTAATGCCTACTATGCATGCACGGATATGCAGGGCAGATCTATACCATTCCAGATTCTGCAGTAGTACTACTATTTTCCCCAAAGATCAGAAAACATGAAGTATTTCTGGGGCATCTGTGAAAGTGCAAGGAACCTAATGTAAATCTTCTTCATATATTATGGGCTGCCCTAATATTTTTAACATATGGAGAAAGATTCATGGTTTATGTGAAACGGTGGTCAGGAGTAAGATCCCTTCTCTCTCAAGTTTTATCCTAGAGCTGACCGCCTACATGAGGCATCTGCAAAACAACAAATTAATTGGGTTATGGCTGCATCACTCTCATTAAAAATGTTGATTCTTTCAAACTGGAAAAGTCCTAGATCCCCTGCCTTTGAAGAGTGGTATAACAACATGGCTACAGTGGCAAATCATGAATGTGTTATCATATTCTGGATCAAGCTGAAGTTTTAATTCAATATGAAGCCCTTTCTTGAAGCTTAAGGGTTAAATCTGGAAAGGATGTATGCATTGCTGTATTTCCTTTAGTTATAGAGATCACTTTCTATTAAAGAACTTAACTGTTAGTTATTTATTCCCTTGAGTACCAGCTGAGACCTCAGTTGTATGTCATGCCGAATGCAAAATAGTTGAGTTTGAGCATTAAGTCACATGTATAAACCCCTTAAATGTAGACCGTTCCTGAATCAGTCATTATCTCCAGTGCATCAGTAATTGGTGCTGCTTCTACCACATACATGAAAGTAGCTCATCAGACAATGTTGGGGATTTTTTTTATTTCTTTCTATGTTTCTTTAAGAACTTCTGGACTTTCTAAATATATGGACCTGTGTTGAATGTATGATTTAACTTAACCTTGTATTGTGAGTTATTGAAAAAAAAACATTTTAATGAAAAAAAATGAAGTCAATACCTTATGTATGTATGCATGTTTCCCAGATGGTTCTTCTGCTAAAACTGTTTGCTACAAATCTTAAGTGTCAGTTAATTACACCATAGTTACAGTGTAACGACACTGTAACTGCATTGCAATTGTATGTAATTGTATACAACAAACATGTAACTACAGTGTAACTACTGTGCTGCATGTAATTAATGTTTAGTTATTTTGAGCGGGACATTTTAAAGTATAACCACAAGGGATTGACGAGCAGGGTGGTAGTTGTATTTGGAAGGCCATGGGCCTGATTCTCAAAACCGGTGTAAGCTGCACAAGGGTGGCTTGCGCTGATTGCCAGTGTGCAGAGACTCTGTGCCCAATTCTTTTATCAGGTAGGGTCCCATTGGCAAAATCCTGTTGCTTGCAGCAACCGTAGCCATTCACCAAACAGAGGGCACATCTGGACAGGTTGC
The DNA here is from genome assembly GCA_016271365.2 of Neoceratodus forsteri. Classification (NCBI taxonomy): domain Eukaryota; kingdom Metazoa; phylum Chordata; order Ceratodontiformes; family Ceratodontidae; genus Neoceratodus; species Neoceratodus forsteri. The sequence continues at coordinate 103,019,650 of JADMNL010000031.1, read as the reverse complement.
TGCCAACTGTGGGCAGCCGTGCAGCAATGTAAGAAGCATTCCCTGGTGGTCTAGCAGCCCCCAGCCTGATCCCTGTATCATTAAAATATTCCCTGGTGGTCTAGCAGCCCCGCCTAATCCCTGTATCATTAAAATATTCCCTGGTGGTCTAGCAGCCCCCGCCTGATCACTGTATCATTAAAATGTTCCCTGGTGGTCTAGCAGCCCCCGCCTGATCCCTGTATCATTAAAATATTCCCTGGTGGTCTAGCAGCCCCCGCCTGATCCCTGTATCATTAAAGATTCCTGGGGGTCTAGCAGCCCCCACCTGATCTCTGTATCATTAAATATTCCTGGGGGTCTAACAGCCCCCAGCCTGATCACTGTATCATTAAAATATTTCCTGGGGTCTAGCAGCCCCGCCTGATCACTGTATCATTAAAATATTCCCTAGGGATCTAGCAGCCCCCGCCCTGATCCCTATATCATTAAAATATTCCCTGGGGTCTAGTGCCCCCTCCTGATCCCTGTATCATTAAAATATTCCTGGTGGTCTAGTACCCCCAATCCCTGTATCATTAAAATATTCCTGGTGGTCTAGTGCCCCCCGCCTGATCCCTGTATCACTAAAATATTCCCTGGTGGTCTAATACCCCTGATCCCTGTATCATTAAAATATTCCCTGGTGGTCTAGTGCCCCCGATCCCTGTATCATTAAAATATTCCTGGTGGTCTAGTGCCCCCGCCTGATCCCTGTATCATTAAATATTCCTGGTGGTCTAATGCCCCCACCTGATCCCTGTATCATTAAAATATTCCTGGTGGTCTAGTACCCCTGATCCCTGTATCATTAAAATATTCCCTGGTGGTCTAGTGGCCCCCCTACCTGATCCCTGTATCATTAAAATATTCCCTAGTGGTCTAGTGGCCCCCACCTGATCTCTGCATCATTAAAATATTCCCTGGTGGTCTAGTGGACCCCTCGCCTGATCCCCCATTATGTAAAAGTAAAACATCCCTGGTGGTCTAGCAGATCCCCTCCAGGCCCTGATCCCTCATTATGTAACATTAAAACTTCCTGGTAGTCTAGTGGACCCCACACCGCAAGTAGTGCCCCACCACCTTGCTTCCCATCCCAAAACCAAGCGATGACTGGCACAACCACCGCTCACACCGGCCAGCCGTAGCTGTGCTCTCAATGAGCATGTGCTGTATTCAGTATGCGCTCAGTGACTGACAGCAGTTGTCAATCACAAGCACATACTGGGCGGATATTCATAAGAGGTTGCGCCATGCACAATGGGCTGCCTGCGCAAGTCCAAAAGTGCGCCATTCTGCGATATTCAGGAGGCAGTTATGCCATCAAAACATGCTGAGCAACAGTGCAATGCAAATGATGGCATGCGCAACAGAAGAGGTGGATCCATGCATAAAGAGCGCAATGCGATATCCAAAGACTTGCGCAATGCGCAACAGCGGAACAACGGAAGTTGCACCCCAGCGGAAATGAGCCAAAATAAAAGGCTCAAGGAAGAGGCGCAAGAACGCCACAGGGATGCCAAGCGGGAAGAGAGAGAGAAAGACAGACAGTGACAGGCCAGGGCAGGCAAGGGAAGCAGTGTGGGCCATAGGCTGCAGAGGCCAGCAGGGGTGCCGTGCAGTGGAAGTAGCAGTCAGGACAGCGGGGTAACAGAACAACATCAGCCAGGGGGTCACAAGCCAGGAGATGGACAGTGGCAGCTTTCACATGGAAGCTGTAATGAGGGGGTGAGAATGCAAGGTGCAGGGGGACGTGGCCGTGGATGGGCCCATCGGCGTGCGCCCCAACAGGCAGTACCGTGCCCACATCAGCTTTGAGCTGTACACAGATGTAGAGATCGGGGCCAGTACCGCCTGAACAGGGCAATACTGAGGCGGCTCTGTGAGCTGTGCAGTGATGTGATGCAGGCACCCTCACACGGAGTCATGCTCTGTCAGTGGAGACCAAGGTGACAGCCTGCATGTGCCTGCTTGCCACGGGCACCTTCCAGAGGCCAACAGGGGACACCACAGGCATCACACAGTTGGCCACGTCACGCATCCTCACCCAATTCCTCAGCACTGCTGCCACATGCCTGAGCACATCCATTTCCCAGCACCGGCGGGCGTACAGCAAACATGCAGGCATTCCATAGGGTAGCACGTATGCCTGGCGTGCTTAGGGCCATAGATGCACCCATGTGGCCATTCACGCCACCTGACCCGATGGGGCCGCATATAGAATAGAAAGGGCTTCTCCAGTGTCAACTGCCAGGTGGTGTGTGATGCCACTGGCGCGTATAATCAATGTCTGTGCACACACCCTCGGGCGGAGCACATGATGCCTTCATATGGCATCAGTCCGCACTGTGCCATCGATTCAGAGTGGGGACATCCCACAGGCCATCTAGTGGGTGAGGACGCATGTAGGAAATGCAAACTCGGGGCAAGGGTGGGAATGCCACAGGTGCCATGGTAGTGGCACACAGGGATATGGGCAATATGGACCTGAACATGATACTGATCTCCACTATCTCCACACAGGTGATAGCGGATACCCACTCTGTCCCTGGCTGCTCACACTGTACCGCGCCCCATGACCCCATCGCAGCAACGCTATAATGAGGCACATGCCGCCACACACAACATCATTGAGTGGATGTTTGGGATGCTCAAGGCACGCTTCCAATGCCTAGACACCTCTCGGCGGTGCCCTACAGTACAGCCCCTCAAAGGCCTGTGGGATATTCCTGGCCTGTTGTATCCTGCACAACATGGCCAATGACTGTGGGATAGCCGTACAGGTTGAAGAGGGGACAGCGATGGGGCGCCAGTGGCGCCAGTGTTGATGGTGATGAGCAGCCCCTGGACGGTGGGACCCCGACTGATCCGGCAGGCCCAGATGCACGGGACACCATCACGGAGGAGCATTACACAACACAGGTAAGTCGAGGCAGTATAGCCAGTGGTCTAAGGCTCTGAGCTGCAAATCTGGTAACATCCAGCAGACCAGACCTGGGTTTGAATCCCACAGCTTCTACTTGCATACTGTGACCCTGAGCAAGTCACTTAACCTCCTTGTGTTCCCAGGTCGCTCCTGTAAAAAGCTTTCAGCTTAGTGTGCTATACCTGGTTAAACAACTAAATAAAAAAATAAAAAAAAAAAAGTCAAGGGCCATGTGCAAACAACACTGTCCTGGCGCAACCCACAGGCACACAGAGTAACACACCAGGGTGCATGACGGCAAGGGGTGGAAGGGACCAGGTACACAAACACACCATCAGGGAGGGCGAACAGTCATATGGACACACACACATACAAACACACCAGGCACAAAGCGTACATATGGGCAGGTGCACAGTAGAGCAGGAACAGACATGGCAAACACACAGATCCACAGACCACACCCACCTGTACTGTCCAAGCATGTGTGTCAAATGCTGGGCACCCTTGCACCTTGGTGTACAGTACAATGCAGGCATCATCATGCACACGCACCTGTGGACAGCAGTCGGGATGGTGTGCAGGTGGTCCGTATGTCGGCATGATGGGCAGGGCACCCACCAGTGCACTGCCCACCATGACGCACAGTACACAGGGCAGCACCAGACAGGGCCCGCACTGGGAGACAGGTCAGTCATGTTGCACCGTTCCACAGTCACCGCGGGATGCATGGGCGGCCCTGCGTGACCCAACAGCACTGGCAGGCTGAGCAGGGGCCACATGGGGTGGCACCGATGGACCACCAGGGGTCCCACTGTCGCGATTGCGACCTTGTCCGCAGTGGGGTCTGTAGGATGCCAAACATACCTGCACCAGGGTGCTTGGGATGCCCACAGCAGAACCCGCATCGACAGGCTTGGTGTCGCACGCACGCCGGAACGGGAGTGGACAGCGACTGTGTGGGATGCGTGGTACAGAGCACCTGCTTGTGTGCCCAATGCAGCCAACGACAGCGACCAATGCCTGGGTCTGCCTGTCACTGGTGGCGGTCACATCCATCCGCATATGGACCATCTCTGCATGGTCAGAGCACAGTCCCTGCTGTGCCGCTCCACAGCCGCACACAGTGCCTCCACAGACGTTGCAACCTGCCTTGCTGATGTACTGATTCCCAGCAGGCAGGTGTGCTCTTCAAATGGGTTCTCTGCCACAACGGCATCCTGTCCCTCAGGGTGTGGAAGGTCCTGATGCTCAACACCCTTGAGGGTGGGCGCTGTTCACCAGGACCAGGAATGGGTGTATCAAAGGCGGCGGGCATGTGCCACCGCTGGACACTGTACCCCAGACCTGGTGGGTGACTGCTGCTGCCCTCCAACTGCTGTGCCCCAGGGACCACTCGTTCCACTGCTGTGGCCGCAACAGTGCCAGACACCTGCACAGCCACCGGTGCTGCCCACCGGTGCTGACAGGCACAGCCTGGGACTGTGCCGACATGCTGGCACACACGTTGGAACCAGCTAGGCCCAGGGGCATGTGCTGGCCTGCTGTGTGTCCGTCATGGGACAAACACATGTCACTGCCCATTGCAGTCCTTGCATCATCAACAGTGCAGTGCGTGCTACAGCCACAGTCACAGCGTGCTGAGACACAGGCTGTGCACTCCCACACACCGACTCGACACCAGAGTTGGCAGCCCAGCGTGCATGCTGGTGCAGTGCATGCTGGCTGGTGACAGAGGTGGATGGACCCTCCTCCATGTCCAGCAGGTCTTCCTCACTGCCTGGACCCACCACCACCATCCCTGAAGACGAACAGGATCTGTAACAGAAAGAGAGTACATGTGAGTGCATGTGAACAACCTCCCCCAACACCACCACCATGTCACCCGCAGTGATGGGCTTCCACCTGTCTGGAATCCACCTCCTGGTATGCCCTCAATAGCACTCCACTGCATTGATGCAGCCAGTCGGTCCTCAGCCGGGTCAGCTCCACCACCGCTGGCTGGCCCCGCCAGTGCCAGCACGTGCCGCCCTGAGGGCTGCCACCTTCTCCTTCACCCTCCTGCGGTCTGTCCCCATCTTCTTTGCATTCCTGCACGGAGCGCTGGTGGCTTCTGTGCAGGTTCACTGCCCGAGCTACCCCTCCCATGCAGCCGCACGGGCCTGAGGGTGCCCGCCGTCCACTCAGTAGTGACTCTCCTCCAGGTAGGCCTGGAAGAGGGCCTCTGTCTCTGCCGTGGTGAAGTTGGGCCTCCTCCTCCTTCGCCCACCATCCTCACCCTCACCTTGGCTCTGCTCGGTCATGGCGAACTGTATGGGTGGAAGTGGACACCTGTCACTGTGCAGTCTAAGCGTTATCCCATGCCCATTGTCCAGAGCATCCCACAGCATGCAACCCACCTCTCACCTGCAGTAACTAAATCTGGCCAGCGCAGCCCAATGTCGCACATTTATAGCGCAATGCATGCAAATTAGAGGAGCAACTGTAATGAGATGCAACGCGCCACGGCGCCTTTGAATGACTGATCAGATGATTTGCATGTGTTGGCTGAATATCGCGCCTTTGCACTTTGCGCTAATACGGTTGAGCTGGCTGAGCCAATAGCGCAGATCTGTGACTGTGTGGTACACTGCATTGCACATGCCCAGGTAGCTTACGCAGGCGCTGCCCGCTGATGACATGCTGTGCGCGATCGGCAATACAGGCCATGGCCACCATTGTGCCAGTGGCGCACAGCACTGGGCACCATATGGCGCTGTGGCACTACTGCGCAATAGTCCACTGTGGAACTGGCACGCAGGTGGTCGGTCGCCGGGATGCGTAGACGTCAGATGGCGCTGTGCGTGGCCTTGCGTCATAGACCCTGACCTGGTGTCCGACCTTTTGCCCCTGGCGCTGTTCGGCTGCCATGTATGCGGCCCTATTGCGCTGTTTGGTGACAGCGCTATGTGAACCGACGGCGCCTGTACCTAACAGCGACAGGAACCTTATGGTGGTCTATTGGCGCAACATTTCCATCGCAAGCGCTGGCGGGCGCCATATTGCCTGCCGTACAACTCCAACTATGGCACGCAGAAAGCGCCCAATGGAGCCCAGTGGAGGTGGTCAACCTGGTGGCTCCTGGTTGAGCCCCACTATGGGGCACTGTATGGGAGGAGCCTCACCATGGCTCGCACCCAGGTCTGGCTGCAGGTGGCCACTGACCTGGTGAGGGTCACAGGGCGGCGCCAGTCTGCAGAGCAGTGCCGGCACAGATTCAGTGACCTCCGCAAGAGGAGCCAGATGTGCTGCAACACCCACGGTCACGTGCCAGGAGGCGTTGTGCCTAGGCCAGGTGGGTGTACCATCTATGCACTGTATTCTCCGTAGGGGTGTGAGTGTGTTTTTGGTGGCTGTGCATGGGGATGGCTCTGCCATGGTTGGCTGTGTCAGTGTGTGCAGGTGTGAGATGCATGGGTCTGGCTGTGTGGGCAGGCACACTCACTTGGGCAGGGGCAGTCTGCTTTGGAGTCACACTGATGTTTTTCCTCAACATTTGTCTCCCACAGGCCTGGCAGAGAGGATGCAGGCACGGGCTGAGGAGGGCCGTGGCAGGGCCCAGGTGGCGGATGGTGGTGATGCGAGGGTGGGCCACAGCAGCAGCAGCAGCAGCCACAGCTGCTTGCTGAGTGTGAGTATCATTACATCATGGATGCTATTGCATGCTGGAGGGTGGGCATGACCACCAGCCATGGACAACACAACCATGCACGACACAGGCGACAGTCATCACTGTCCAGTGTCACTGCACGTCTGTGTGTGCGTCACTGGTGGTCCATGCATGCACTGGGCACATGGCTGTGGAACTGGCATCCCACCACATTGCCACGTCACTTGACAGCCTTGTTTGTGCTGTGATGGACATGGGCAGTGTGTGTGTGTGCAGTGGTGCACATAGCTGGTGCTGCCTGGTTGGGCATGTCATGTGCATGGTCACTGTGGGTGGGTGCATACCATCACAGGTGCGGGACATTGGGCTATATGCCTTGCAGGATGGGCGGTGTTCAGGGTTGTTGGCAGTCACAGCCATTGACTGTGTTCCCTTTCCTAGGCCTCATCGTCCCACACGCAGGATTGAGCGTGCCTCCACCAGCTGACCAGGGTGTCCATTGAGAACCATGACATCCTCCAGGACATCCAGCGCCGTGGCTCCGGACGACGGCACAGCCAACCGAGATGGCACCAGGCAGCAGAGGACCAGCCTGCTAGGCCTTAGACAGGCTTCCTCCCACTTCACCCATCCCTCCCACCCTGCCTTCCCTCTCCCAGTTGTTCACCCCATTCTTGCCCACCCCTACCTTGTACCCCTACCCCCGGTCTTGTAAATATCTATAAATAGTTTTGTTATTGTTCTTGTTGTTCTACTTTCTATTTTGAAATATATATATATTTTGTTATGAATACTGTGGTGGTCTCTGATTTGCAGCTGGCTATGGTTGCTCAGTTGCAGTGGTGTACATGCCATCTGGGGTGGTATGGTCCTGGTATGTTGTGTGTGTGTGCGCGTGTGTGTGTGTGTTCATGGGGAGGTGTCTCCAGTGTGGCAGTGACTTTCTGTCGGTCTTGCCATCTGCTGCCGCCCACTGTTGGGTGCACAGGGTGGGTCTGGCTTGTATGGTTCTATGCTACACAAGGTTGGCGTGTGCCGGGGGATGCATGGTGTTTACTGCAGTGACAATCACTGCACATGGGTGGTGTCTTGGGGTCACAGTGCAGGGTGTGCTGTGCAGACGGGGGCTGATGTGCACTGTGGTTGTCAACCCCTGTGTGTGGCAGTCTCAGCCTGCCAGTGGTTGTGCTAGGCGTCATGGCCCTGCTGTGCTTTGTTGGCTTGTCCCCATGGGCCAGTGGATCATCCGTCCCACCCCAGTGATACTGTGCTTGGGGTGTGCGGGTGTCTTGTTAGTTCTGCAGTGTGTTCCTGTGCCCATGTGTGGCATGGCTGGCGGTGGCCCCAGCCTGCCTCCCTGGTTGTGCAGTTCCATTGCTCTGCTGGGGGTGGGGGCTCTGCTTGTGCTATGGCACCTCTGGACTGCTCAACTGGGCTAGCTGTGTTGCACTATGGCGCAACCTTTCTGCTCAACTTCCCTTCCTGGTTGCGCTATGGGCGCGGTTTGGCCTAATATTCAGACTTTGGCTGCTTCGCAATTTGTTTTGCTCCATGTTTGAATATCGCTGTCTGCTAGCATATGCACAATTGAATTGTGCTTGCTCCTGCTGTTGCCACATTTTGGGAGCAGTTTGAATATCTGGGCCATACTGTATACAGTATGTGCTCATTGACAGCTCAGTTGGTGGCTGGCCGTGGTGGTGAGTGGTGGGCTGTGCCAGTCGCTGGCTCTGTTTTGGGATGGGAGAGCAGGGTGGTTGGGCACTGCCTGCCGAGGTGGAGTGGGGTGGGGTGGGGGACTACTAGACCACCAGAAAAGTTTTAATGTTACATAACAGGGATCAGGGCTTGGGGTCCGCTAGACTATCAGGGAAGTTTTAATATTACATTTTTATTTTATTTTATTTAAAGTTTGGTAACTGGGAGGCACACTGAGCCAAGGCTCGTTTCAGGTATCATTACATAATGGGGAATCGAGGCTTAGGAGGATCTGCTATACCGGCAGGGATGTTTTACTTTTTTATAATGGGGATTGAGCAGGGCAGTCCACTAGACCACCAGGGAATATTTTAATGATTTAGGGATGGGTCGGGGGTCCACTAGACCACCAGGAAATTGATAATATAATGATATGGGGATCGGGCAGGGGTCCACTAGACTACTAGGGATGCTTTTCTTTTCAGAACAGGGACCGGGGCTTGGGGGAGTCTGCTAGATCACCAGGGACTTATTTCAATGAAAGGGACCAAGGCTGGGGGGGAGGGACAATGGCACATTGTCATTGGGCTCAGCTAACTTCTCCCAGAGGGAAACTTCTAAGCACCCTTAGACTAGTCCTGGCTGGTCTAATTGTACTTAGAAATGTACCCCTGGGAGAGTTTTGAGAATCCTGAGTTAGGGAATTGGCAGCCTGTGTCTGCCACAAGCTACTAGTGCCATGCTGCAGCACATTGTGTGCCGTACGGATGGTGCAAGCCCATTGGTGCATGCAGGCTGCACTTGAGAATCATTCCTTGCATCTTTTGGCACAAGGGTACTTTGTACCATTCCTTGTGGTGCAAGCCCTTGCGCCCGCCATGCTGGAAGTTTTGAGAATCAGGCCCCATGTGTGCAAATGCTCAAAGTCTGGGAAATAAAATGCTGGACCTAGTGGCCATTATGACAGAGGGTGATTCAGTCATTGTCGCCATTACTGAGTCATGGTGCAATGAGAACCATGATGAATTTAGACATATCAGGTTATACACTGTACAGGAAGGACCAGGTGGATAAGAAAGGGAAGAGTGGCTCTTTATGTGAGGGATAGCATAAAAGCAGCAGAGATATAGGGAACACGGGAGGGAGGCGAGGTACTGTGGGTCACTCCAGAAATGGGGAATGCAGTTGCTATTCACTGGCATGATCTACAGACCTCCAGCACAGGAGGATGAGATGGATAAGGTTCTGGGGAAGCCATCCAAAAGATGGCAAATAAGGGGAAGGTGCTGGTGGGGAACTTCATCTGCCTAATGTAGATTGGAGCAGTCCCAGCTGCAGCTTTGGCTAGAGCAGGGACATCCTGGACTCCCTGCAGGCAACTAGTAAACCAGCCCACTCATAAGTGAGCAGTACTGGACCTTGTACTCATCAATGGGGACTATGCTGCAAACGTCACAGTGGGTGGCCACCTGGGGAACAGTGATCACTGTACAGTCTGGTCCAATATAAGAACTGTGGCAGAAGTGAACCACATAAAGGCAAGGGTCCTAGAATTCAGGAGGGACGATTTTACAATGATGATGGAATGCCTAAGGCAGTGGTGCACAACTTTTTTTTGTGGAGGGCCAGACTGAAGACTGGAGTCAAGGCCAAGGGCTACTGTAAAATGGCCCGAGGTGACAAATGTCCAGCAAGACATTATTAAATGTACACATACAACACATCAAAATGTACATTTATCTATTTATTTGTTTGTTTAGTTATTTATTTATCAACATGTTACTGAAACTAAAAACAAAACAAAAAAAATAAACAAAGACTGCAAGTGAAACTGCTAGGTCCTCAGGGGCCACAGACAGCTGCTGTGGGGACCACCTGTGGCCCCTGGACGCATGTTGGATACCCTTGGCCTAAGGAATGTCCTGGCAGGGAAGGAGGACTTGGGTGGAATGGAGAAGCAGTGGGCAAAACTAAGCGGGAACAATGAAGGAAACAAACCTCTGTGTTAGGCAGGTGAGCAAAAGCAAGAGGAAAAAAGACTGCTATGGTTTTCAAAAGAGGTGGAAAGGAAGGTAAGAGCAAAAAGTTAGCATTCAGGAGGTACAAGGAGATGCAGATGGAGGAGGATAGGGAGGTGTATCAGAAGAAGCAAAAGAGGCAGGAAAGCAAAGGCACAAATGGAAGAAAGCTGCCATGGCAGTATAGACAGGGACAAGACACTTTTTTTTTTTTTTATATTTCCTATTTTTCCCATGCCTCCTCGTCGACCATCCACTCTGGTCACGGACCCCTGGAGCCCCGCCACGGATATTGCGTCTCCCCGGTCATCCCTGGCTACCCCCAGAGAGGGGCCATGGTACCGACCCCTATATCAGACCGCTGAACTGTGACTGGTTGGGGAATGGCTCCAGTGGCCAATCAGGGCTTTCCTGGGGCAGGCGTCACCGAGATGCAAGGCGTGGGATTTTGTTCCTCCATTTTCCTCCCGAGGAGGCGGGACGATGCAATGACGCCAGCGTCCCCGCCTGCCTCCTCTTCCCCTGCTTGAACGGCGGCAGCGTGAGTTCTCCTGGCCTCCGCCAGGAGTACCCAGCGCCCGAATGTTAACCACACCCTCCCCCGAGAAGGAGAGCTGCCCATCGGACGCCAACTTTCCCCTGGCCGGCCCTCCAAACAAGACACTTTTTAAAAAAAGTTTTTATTAAGTTTTACCATACAAGAAAGAAAATACAAATTTAATAAACAGGCTTCAGTTTGTTGTTCAGATATACATTCGAGTAGAACAGTCTCTGTCATTAATCCATTAGATATGTATAAAATAAAGAGATCATGGCATGTACAAAGGTTGAGCATAATAAAAAATATATATATATGTTTTAATTCACTCTACTGACAGTGTGGCTTGTCTTTTCTTTCCCTTTTTCCCCATTCTGTTTTTGTTTCCCCAATTTGAAAAGGAAGATATGAGTAAAGTTTATTTGATTTACTTCTCAAAACTAGGGTGAATTAAGGAATAGCCTTCCCTGATGCTTATAGGAAAAAGTAAGAAAGTAGAAAGCTGGGGATGTAAGAGTGAAGAAACATTAAGATGCAGGGGGACAGGGGTGGGCAATAAAGGGAGGGGTCGCTTCCTAGGCTTGCAGTGCATTGAGCACTTCTGTGAGGTCTGGTATAGCATTGCTGTCATGGGACTAAGTCAGGGTAGTGCTCTAGTTGATGTGTTACCCATATATGCCATCTATTGTTAAATGTCTTTGTGTTAGTGCTTAACCTAGCCGACAGGCATTCCAATTATACATAGCATGGGTCACCTTCCCCACTCCTCCTTTGAGGTGTGCGTTTGGTATACCATGCCCTAGTATTTGTTTTCTTTGCTACTAGTATTAAGATGGTCATCTGTTTAAAAAGTAGTTTCATAATCTTGACTCCTCCTGGAGGGGTAGCTGTAAGGATATAGATCGGGATGAGTAGCCCTGAAAGGTCATATTGCATTTATTTCTGTGGTGACCTCCTGCCAGAAGTGTTGTAGTAGTGGACAGGACTAAATTATGTGTACTGTATTGGCTTGGGAATGTCCACAACCTCTCCAGCATAGGCCCTGTTCGGTCCAGTATATTTGGCTGTAATATCCGGGTGCGAAAGAACCGGTCCTAGATTTCAGAATATTCCCTCCAATAAGTGGAGATAGAGATTTTCTGTGAGACTAGGGCATTTGCTTCCCAAGGTTCTACATCAAGCTCATCTTCAAGCTCTTGGACCACCTTAATCTAATACAATCAAGGCTGTCCATTGAGTACCCTTAATAGCTTTGTATGTTCGACTAACCAAGTGGTCCTGTTCATTACCATCAACACAGGAAATCACCAGCGCCATCAGATCCAAGGGGTCTCAATAGTTTTCTGAGGGCTTCCTCAGATGGCTGGAGAAGGGTTTTCAGTTGGAGATAGTGGGGAATGTATTGGCTGGCAATCTGTGAGTAGCTTGTATCGTTGTGAATGCTAGTATGCCTGAAGGGCCTAAGAGCTGTTGTACATACTGGAGGTGATAGGGTATCCAATTCTGTAAGGCATTTCAAAGTTGTTTGGGAGGAGACTTAAATCATAGGCTAAGGCTGTTAAATAGAGTTTTCTGCATTGACTGGGTGGTTGTTCCTAATTTGCAGCCATTGTCAGTAGGGTTCAGCTGTGAAGGGGAGACTGGCTCAAGGGAAGACAGGTTGGTGGGTTTCCAAAATGCATGGAGATATATTTGTAATTCCCATTAGATTATGTTCCAGTGTTTTCGGTGTGCTTGATAACCACTGTTTAAACAATTTAATAGAGTTCTAATTTGGGCTGCTTGTGCGTATAGGGACAAGACATTTTCAGGTATGTAAGCAAAGAGAAAGACCAGGGGAGGGATTGTAAGGCTAAGGAGAGAAGGGGAGCTGAGTGTGGAAGGGGACAAGGAAAAGCAGACATCCTAAATGAATACCTTTGCTCAGTGTTCATAAATGAAAGGGAAGGTGAGGGACCACAGGAGAGATGTCAAGGCGTAGAAGGAAGGGACATGGACACTAGTCCATTTACAGAGAGAGAGGAAGGAACTTGCAAATCTGAAAGTGCACAAGACAATGGGGCCAGAGGAAATACATCCAAAGATATTAAGGGAACTCAGAGAGGTACTGGCTGATCCTCTGACAGTCCTCTTCAACCACTACTGGAGACAGGGTGGCCCAAGACCTGGAGGAGGGCAGATATAGTCCCATTTCACAAAAGGTGTAGCGGGAGGAGGCTGGCAATTACAGGCCAGCCTGCCTGACTTCAGTGGTGGGAAATATATGGAATCACTACTGAAATAAAGGATTTTGGAATATCTTGAATTTAGTGGCTTGCAAGATCTGAGGCAGCATGGATTCACTGGGGAGGTCATGTCAAACAAATCTGATAGATTTCTTTGAACAGGTGACCAGGGTGAGCGGTGGATGTAGCCTACCTAGATTTCAGAAAGGCCTTCGACACCATTCCACATAGGAGATTCGTAAACAAGCTGAGCAGCCTGGGAGTGGCTCCAAAACTGGTAAACTGAGTTAGAAATTGATTGCGGGATAGGCGACAGAGGGTGGTGGTAAATGAAGTTCACTCCAAGGAATGGAGAGTGACCAGTGGGGTGCCACAAGGATTAGTACTGGGAACAGTCCTCTTTAATATCTTTATTAGCAACATTACAGAGTGACTAGAAGGGAAGGTATGACTTTTGTAGATGACACTAAGATATGTAATAAAGTGGACACTCTGGGGGTAGAAAATATGAATAGAGATCTCAGAAAGCCTGAGGAGTGTTCAGGTGTGGTAATTAAGTTTCAATGCGAAGAAATGCAAAATCATACACTTGAGGTGCAGAAACCCAGGGTCAGAGTACAAAATGGGGAGCAGTACTGGCAACCACCAAAACAAGAAAGAGACCTAGGGATAATCATATCTGATGCGTAAAGGTGGCCAAACAGTGTGACAGGGCAGTGAGGCATGCCAGTGGGATGCTAGCATGCATGGGAGGAGTATCAACAGCAGAAAGAGGAGGTGGATACCTCTGTATAAATCTCTGGTGAAACCTCACCTGGAGTACTGTGTCCAGTTTCAGAGACCTTATCTCCGGAAGGATATAGACAGAGTAGAGACGGCACAGAGGAGGGCAACTAAAATGGTGCAGGGTCTGCATCAAAAGCACTATGAGGTGAGACTAAAGGACCTCAATACGTACACCTTGGAGAAAAGGAGGAGAGGAGGATATGATAGAAACTTTCAAATACCTCCGGGTATAAATAAGGATCTAGAGAAACCTTTTCAGAAAAAAAATGATCAAGAACAAGGGGTCATGCTATGAAACTGGAGGGCAGTAGACTCAGGGAGATGTAAGGAAGCACTTCTTCACAGAAAGAGAGGTGGATGCTTGGAACAGCCTCCCTGAGGAGTGAGGGCAAAACAGTAACAGAATTCAAGAAGGAATGGGATAGGCACAAGGGCACCTTAGTGGTAAAAGGGGTGGGGGTAAAGCCAGAGATCCATAGGATATGCGGTTGAAGTAGGTAGGTAGGGAAAATGGGCAGACTGGGTGGGCCAAGGTCCTTATCTGAAGTCAAACTCTATGTGATCTATGCAAATCAACAATGAAAAGAATTATACAAAACTCTATACCACTCATAAGGCAGCATATTGGAAGTGTTTGCAGATAGCACACACAGGAGAAAGCACTCACCATATAGTGAGTGGCAAGTACAATAAATATATTCAAAAAGCCAGAAAGGTAACATTGTGGAGCAGAAACAGTATGAATATCCAGTACCCCTCCACCGGTACAAGAGGAGAAAGTACAGCACAAACAGAAACTTCACTTATAAAGCAACCAGGTAATTACATACAAATAACCTGATGGCAGCACCCACTGTAAACAACAACAGACTAAAGGCATAAACACATCCTCTTAGAAAATAGGGTGAATATTTCCTGGCCTCTGATTGGCTCAGTCCTTTCCAAGGGGTACATTTATGTGCCACTAGAGACTGGTAAATAACAAGTCCCAGTCTCAACTGACTGCTTACCTAACAAAATCAAGAGTGGCTGGCATTTCTCAAAATGAAAACCTGCCATGTTTTTCTTGCTTAGTGGGCGAGAGTCCCCCAACTCAGTTCACTAAATCTTCTTCCTGAATGTGAGTCAGCAAGTCCTGAGAACCAGTCATCAGTACAACTCTAGCTTCGTAAAAGTAAAGAAAAAGTACCTCTTTTTTTCATACCCCAGACCTGACTCCAGCATTGCTGTCCAACTGCGCTGAACTTCAAATGGACACTGTGCCATTGCTGTTATAGTGCTCAGCCGACCACAGTTCTGTATGGCAGTCCAACTGTGAATTTGAGGAACTCCATAAACAAAACCTTTGTTAAATTTAAACTAGTGTTTTGATCAGGGCTACAACTGAATGATTAGTGCAGTTGGAAGTACATCACTTACAAGCTGTAAATGAGTAATACACACACAGTGCGTTCTATTGCCAGGTTCAGCAGTGGGAGACTACTTAACACAAAATGTTTTTCTTTTGTAGACCAATATGCATTCTTCACATTTTTACATGTAACCCCTCACCCTGCCTTTTTAGCAAAACGACAGGTGGCATGCTGTTGAAGCTGACAGCAGTACCTGGTGGGGACTGGGTTCGGGAGGATGAGGTTACTCGGCACAGGGGACCTAGGTTTGGCTACTCTGCACAGGGCACCCAAGTAAATCCGAACACAGGAAGCAATAACTGTAATGTCC
This sequence comes from Neoceratodus forsteri, assembly GCA_016271365.2. NCBI lineage: Eukaryota > Metazoa > Chordata > Ceratodontiformes > Ceratodontidae > Neoceratodus > Neoceratodus forsteri. The sequence continues at coordinate 103,004,073 of JADMNL010000031.1, read as the reverse complement.
AGAACCAGAATGGGACTCTCCAGTGTGGCTTTTATTCACATCCAAGCTGAACAAACAAAGCATAGACGGATCCCCATGGGCTACATTTCCTGGTAATGCAGATTAGAGACAACAGAACACTTTATCACTATTTCCAGCCCTCAGGCTCTAAACCCACCAGACACACAGCCCAGACTTGCACGCAGCTTTGGGTACACAGGCTCGACTTGTACACTACTTGCTTTCCCCACTGGCCCGGCTCCCCGCTTGGCTACTTGATCCGCGGTCCATTTTGGGAATGAACCACCATCCTGTTGTGGCTCTCAAACCACACTAGAGCCTTCGACTCCTAGAGAGAATTTTCCTTATAATCCCATCGCCTGGGTACTTTCCTCATCACTGGCCAAGTGCCTGAGGTAACGTGAAATCCACAGAGCAAATCCGTAGAGGTGGACCTGGTCACTAAAGATGGGGCCTCCACCTCCAGCTCCCACAGTCCATACCAGGCCATTTCTCTGGAAACTAAACAATTCTTTTACTGAAAACTTGCAAATGTAGATTCTTGGGTGAGCGTCTGTCACATCTCCTCTACATATCATTTTCATCCCAACAAGCGCTGGACTTGAACCTACTTTTTACTTGTTGTTAGCCCATTACTCTAGGCTTCCCACTATTTTAGTAGTTCAATCCCACATTGGCACACAAGTCGCAGGGTGAAAAACATAAGCCCTTTCAGGAAGAGCAGACACTCACCTCCGTTGCAGGTGCCCCACAGGCGACTCACAAGTCTTCTTGTTCTCCAAATAAACTCTGGAACAAACAGGCAGCTTCTCCTTTAGTAGCAGAACTAGGGGTTGCCCCAGGAATCTGCAGGAACCCTTTCCTGCCCCCATCCCTGGAGGAGGGACACTGAGACCAAAACAGCGGTCTCCACCACTTCAATTATCTTCTGTGTCTCTCTTTGGTGGAGACACACACTTTACCTAAAAGTAGCCTCTGTCAGGACTGAGGCTCCTAGAGCCTTAACTGAGCTGCTATGCTGCTTCCACAGCAAGCTCCCAACACCAACTCCATACTGAACTGACTGAATTTGTTCAAACCTCCCAATGTTCTATACCAACTCCCTTGCTGCAGATTCCAATGTGGCTCATGCAGCTGCGATAGTTCTATTGGTGATGTCATCCCTCAGTCTCAGCTGAGACTGAGAACAGAAGTGAGACAGTGTGAAACCCATTTAACTGCAGTTTCACAAGCTGCCTCCCTGCCTACCAGTAGATCTTACAGGATTCTAGTAACCCCGGTAACAAGGGGTTACATACACATTTTCAAACATTTTTCTAAAAAAACCAAAAACAAAAAACATTTTCCAAGTGCAATAATACCTCCAGGATGTGCGGTATGGGCTAGACCTGATCACCCAGGAGCTATAAGGCCCTGGAACAGCGTCAGGCCACATTATGCCCTGGAGCAGTCCAGTATAGCCCAATACCACCCACTGTGTTGGACATCATTGCTAGCTTAACATCCGCAAAGCAGCTACGCCCGAAAATTGCAAGCATGCTTCAAAGGAAAACACCCTGCTAATAAATGTGACTGAATGAAGTGACAAAGAAAGAATTAACAAGCCACTCACCTGTCAAAGTAACACCCCTTCAAACCCAATACGCACTTACCTGTCAAAGTACCACAAACAGACGAGGCATACTGATGAGTCCGGTAGGACGTAAACACATGCCTATGTCATCTGCTGGCACCCTTTGCAAACTGTGTGAGAGGCCTTTCAGCACCATGCAATTCTGCTTAAAGTTGAAGCAGCATAACATTCTGTGGTGATTTGCATATGCAGCCCATGATGCTTTGCATTGTGTGGGCATGTGTGATTTGTATTTTCTTGAAACTTGGCTTCCCAGCCGATACGCTAGGGTAACCCTTGCCTCAGTGTTTGCGCACAGAGGTTCTTTGTCTTTTAAATAGTTTTTATTTTAATGGGTTCACCACAACATAACCAGACAGACCGTCTTAGGGTAGCTGGTTCATTCCACTGGGGTGTCAAATAGATGAGGCATACTGATGAGTCCTGGTAGGACAAAACACATATCTATGTCATCTGTTGGCACCTTTGCAAACTGTGTGAGAGCCTTCGGCACCATGCAATTCTGCTTAAGTTGAACCAGCATAACATTCTGTGGTGAGTTGCATATGTAGCCCATGATCGTTAGCAGAGAGGGCATGTGTGATTTTGTATTTTCAAAGTACCACATACACACACACACACACACACACACACACATCTCATCTGTCAAAGTAACATCCCTTGAAACCCAATAAGCACTTACCTGTCAAAGTAACACACACACACACACACACTCACCTGAGAATGTAACAACCACTCACACCTAATGAGCACTCACTGGTGAAAGTAACACCCATACACACCCAACGAGCAGTCACCTGTCAAAGTAACACCCACAAACACCCAATGAGCACTCACCTGTCAAAATAACACCCACTCACACCAATGAGCACTCACTTCAAGTAACACTTCTCCAAAGCCATGGAGCACTCACCCGTCAAGTAACAACCACGTCGGCACACACACACACACACACACACACACTGAGCACTCACCTAGCAAAGTAATACATATTCAAATGCCAGAGCACTCATCTGTCAAAGTAACACTCACTCTCACCCAGTGAGCACTCATCTGTCAAAGAAATGCTCACCACACCAAATGAGCACTCACCTGTCAAAGTAACACCCAAACACACCTAATGAGCATTCACCTGTCAAAGTAACATCCACAAATACTCAGTGAGCACTCACCTGTCAAAGTAACATCAATGAGATCTCACTTGTCAAAGTAACCCCCAAACACACACACTGAACATTCACCTGTCAAAGTAACACCCACAAACACCCAGTGAGCACTCACTCTGTCAAATGAGCACTCATCTGTCAAAGTAACACCCACAAACGCCCAATGAGCACTCACATGTCAAATAACACCCACAAACACCCAATGAGCACTCACCTGTCAAAATAACACCCACTCACTCCCAATGAGCACTGACCTGTCAAAGTAACACACACACAATGAGCACTCACCTGTTAACATAACACTCACATATACAGTAACACCACACACTCAATGAGCACTCACCTGTCAAGTAACAATACCACACACCAAATGAGCACTCACTGTTAAAGTAACACCCACAAACACCCAATGAGCACTCACCTTCAAAGTAACACCTATAGACACCCAATGAGCACTCACCTGTTAAAGTAACACATACACACACACACACACACATTTACTTTATATTTTCAACTGTATTTTATTTATTTATTTACGAGTTTTGCCAGGAAGGCATACTGAGCAGTGATGCTCGATTCCAGATGTACCTGGGGTCAAGACCCAATACAGTAGAACAGTACTAGTTACAAAGACAATACAACAGTGAAATGGCTATCTGCCTTACAGACAATCGGCAGATAGCTACAGACAGACGAGACAGATACAGACAGTGGGATGATTGAATTCATGATACATTTTAGAAGATTCATCTGAGCTCAGGTACATAGTAGTACATTGTTAGCTAAAGCAGGAGCAGCTGGAGGAGAAGTGTGTGCTGAGTAGTCGGTTGCGATGGCTGGGATTCAGTGCGTGTCTTATAGCAGCTGGCAGGGTGTTCCATATCATGTCTGACCTTTGGTTGTGCGCATAAAGGGGACGTGGAGTAGCCTGGGGTCAGTGCATCTGAGGGAGTAAGCGGGGGTAGTTGGGAGAGGTAGAGGCCAGGTAGGGGGTAGGGAGGGACCAAAATTTGGCTGCGAACCTAGCACAATGGATTAGTCTACGATTTTGGAGGGACAGCAGGGCTAGGGAGCTATATAAGGTGCAATGGTGGGTGGTTTGTGGGCAGTCGAGGATAAATCGACAAAATGAGTGGAACAGGGTGTCTAGACTGGCCAAGGCGGAGGAGGAGCAATAGTGTACACTATATCACCGCACTCGAGAACTGGTAGTATCATCTTTGGACAACAGTGTTCCTCGTGGGAGAGGGAGGCAGCTTTTGTTCCTGTATAGGCGCCAAGTTTAGGGAGAAGCCTCTTATGTATGGAGTTGATATGAGTGGCGAAATCGAGGTGCTGGTCGAGCCAGATGCCTGAGTATCTGAAGCTGGTGCATTGCTTCAGAAGGGTCCCATCCAGGGTTTTGAAAGGGGGCAGGGGCTTGGCGGAAGAGTTTTGCTGTGAGCGAAGGTTAGTGACATTTTTTTAGGGTTTAGGAATAGCTGGTTTGACCAGAACCATTCCTGGATGGCATTGAAAATCCTTCTGCAGGAGAGTTGCCACACTGCTCATGGTAGGGCCTGAGGCATACAGTACTGTGTCATCCACATACATTTGAATGGAGGAGGTGACATGCTGATGGGAGGTCATTTAGGAATATGGAGAAGAGCAGTAGAACCAGGACTGAAACTTGGGGGGCGCGGTGGTAACGGGCAGGGGGTTAGAGGTGTCTGGGCGACTTTAACAGCTTGGTGCCTGCCCACCAGGTAGTCGTGGAACCATGCGGTGGCTGGTTTGGACAGCCGGCTTCAGTTAGTTTGGAGAGGAGCAGGGGAGTGGAGGCAGTATCGAAAGCCTTGGCTAGGTCAATAAAGATGGCAGAGGTGATCGTCGTTATCCATTCCAGTGAGTATGTCGCCAGTGACTCGTAGAAGGGAGGTGATGGTTGAGTGAGACAGAAGCCTGACTAGAAAGGAGTGAAGAATGAGGAGGCGTCCAGATGGGGTGAGAATTGGGCGGAGAAGACGTTCCTGTAATTTGGCCAGAATCGGGAGTAGGGAGATGGGGCAATAGTTGCCTGGGAGGAGGTCACCCCTTTAGGTAGGGATATGGCGGTGGCCTTTTTCCATTCTCTGAGTAACTTTCCCAGCATGAAGGAGAGGTTGAAAAGTGCAGCAAGAGGGTGGCAATGGCTGGGGCGGACAAGTATAACATCTTGGCATCCAGGGACGAGGGCATTTGCCTTTGTTGGGGTTCAGGCGTAGGGATTTGAGGACTTGACTTGGGATACAGGGCGGAAGGAGAACTGTAGGACTGGTGGGAGTGCACTGGTTTGGTGGGGGGACTGGGAGGGTGGATGCCGGAGGGTCGATAGGAGCGAGTCAGTACAGCTGGAGAGTAGGTATTGAAGGCCTCGGCTACCCCACAGGGATTGGTGATGAGGGTGCCCTGAACTGATAGTGTCGGGGTGGGGGTTGGGTGGGAGGAGAACAGGGATTTGAGCGATTTCAGAAGTTTGCGGGTGGTTTAAGTTTGCACTAAAGGCCGATAGAAAATAATTATTTTGCCTGGCGGATGACGTTGTGCTGGAGTTGTGGAGGGCTCTGTAGGTATGGAGGGAAGCCTGAGTGCCCAGTTTTGTGCGCTTCCATGCATGGTCCCTGGAGTGACATTTCCTGATTATATCAGCTGTGATCCAAGGAAGGTGGGTGCCTCTGACTCTTTTGTGCGCAGGGGGCATGTTTGTCCCAGACTTTAAGAAATTTGGCCTTGAGCATCAGCGTGACATCAATAGATGCAGCCACAGAGATAAAGGACCAGTCTACATGTCCTAGGTCTAACAGGAGCGATGCCAGGTCCATGGAATTATGACCTGGTGCACAGCGTCTTGGGGGAGGCAGTGGGCCTGTGCACTTTCCTGATCAGGAAAATCATGTGGTGGTCGCTTAGGAGGCAGGGAGCAGGCCTGCATTATGACCCTGTGTGGGTGGGAGGAAAGAGCCCAGTCCAGCAGTGAGTGGTTTGCAACTTGTGGTTGAGCCTGGTGGGGTCTGCAATCAGTTGAGTGAGGTTCAGGGCCTTGATCTTAGTGTTAAGGTGAGCTTTATCGTTGGCTAGCCAGTTGTGGTTATAGTCACCGATGGCGTGAAGCTCGCCACCTGCAGCTATGGACTGTAGGGTGACCAGGTGGGTAATGATGTCCGTTGGGGGTGTACTGGGGGCAGTAGGTGCCTGCAACTGAACACCGGGGTGGAGCATGGGAGTGAGGTTTGATTAGGAGGAGTCGATGTTTCACTCCTGTTGCATTTCTTTGTACCGGGTCACATTTGGAAATGAGCCTCAGCTCAGCGTACCTTTCCCAGTCACCGATTTTAAATAAATAAATAATGAGCATTCATCTGTCAAAGTAACACCCACAAACACCCAGTGAGCACACACCTGTCAAAGTAATACCACACACACACCCAATGAGCACTCACCTGTCAAAATAACACCCACGAACACCTAATGAGCACTCACCTGTCAAATTAACACCCACACGCACCCAATGAGCACTTATCTATCAAAGCAACACCACACACACCAAATGAGCACTCACCTGTTAAAGTAACATACACTCAAAACCAATGAGCATTCACCTGTCAAACTAATGCAACGGCACCCACGAGCACTCACCTGTCAAAGTGAAACTCATTCCAATCCAATGAGCACTTGCCTGTCAAAGTGGCACCCACTGAAATCCACTGAGCCCTCATTTGCCAAGTTAATGCTCACTCCACCCAGTGGGCACTCACCTGGCAAAATAGCCAATGCAAAAACAGGATTTTATTTTGTTGTTTATTTGCTGATAATTGGTGACTGTGAAAGGCACACTGAGCCAAGGTTCATTTCCAGGTGCAACCCTGAAGGAAGGGTATAGCGCAGCAGTGCAAACACTGACAAAGATTAAAACAACACATACAGTAGCGTTGAGTTGGTAATGAATATGGTAAAATTTAAACTGGACCTGTGTACAGCAGTAGCACCTTATGCAGTGGAACGCAGACTGACAACAGAAATACACTAAATAAAAGGGGAGGAAAGGAGTTCAATGCAAACAAACTACAAAATTCTCAGTAAAACTACTTACCAAAGAATCCTCCTGTGGCCAACTCTAACTAACCTGAAAGTTTCAGGTTTTGGGGGTGGATCTAACATGGCTGCAGGCTGCTGCTTTTCACTCTAGCTCTGTAGTGGAAGCTTGATACAAAAGCTTTTTCTTGCTTTTCTTTATATGTATCACGAGTTTAAGTATATGGCTGACAGAGAAAGCACAATCAGCAGTTTCATCAGGTGAGTATGCCGTCATGTATCAAGCCACTGGAAGACTTTTACCAATTGGATACTGGAACAGCAAGCATTTTGAGAGCTGGGAAAGAAGTTCTGGCTCTGTGGTTTAAATGCCGACTGACGCCCTGCACAAGGCCACAGATATCAGAACTCAAAGAGGTTCCACTGTCAAAAAGAAACTTTACGAGACTGACACCAAAAAGCCTGTATAATCTTATGCTGTACAACACTCAGCTCTAGAAGTCAGACAGAAACTCCTGTCTCCAGTTAACACTCTCTCACTAGCCCATGAAATATCTGCTGCCATTACTGCTATGGAAATGATTGCAGCTCCTAGGTTGGAGCAACTAGAGCATACAGAGTTGGCTGTTTCAAAGGATCAGACATGACAGTATTTACCTATTATTCCTGCTGCTGTTTTAGACATAGCTCAACATAATCCTACTATCATACAATGTCGTCACCTGTGAGAGTAACACAAAACATGGCTTCAAGCCAATCCACAGCTGGCAAACACTCAACTGATTCTCTGGGAGAGGCAATGGAAAAACTGTTAGAGTAGACTAAAACATTTGACCGTAAATTTCATGCCCTCTCAGAGAAAGTACATTACTTCCAGAGCGATGCTAAAGTAAACAGGGAGAACATTGAATCTATCTGCAAAGATGCTGAAGCAAATAAAAAGAAATAAAGAAGCAGACAAATAAGGAAGCAGGTGTTGAAGCTACAACCGCACACCTTATTAGAGAAACTTGTGTTATGTCTCATAAGGTAGAGCGTTTAGAAAATCAACAGCGGCACAGAAGCTAGGGTCCTGGAGCTACCAACACCCTTTGACTCAGATTTCCAAAATACAAGAAATATGATGAAAGACATTTTCGTGAGAAGTTTTGGTCAATCTGAAGATAATCTTCCTTTCATTATTCGTGCCTCACAGGATTCCTAATAAACCAAGACGCAACACTGATATGCCCAAAATGAACCATAATGTTAACCTTGCATTTGACTCTGATAGAGACTTAACCATATGTTTATTCAGGATAAAAGCTCCACTAATCTATGAAACACAGACATTTTCCATATACCTGGACTACTCTTAGCCAACTCAGCAGAGAAGAAGGAAATGTCTTGCCTTTAGACAGGAGTTGCTTGAGATGGGGACCAAATTGCAATTGCTTGCCCCAGCAAAGCTTTGTATAAAGTATAAAGGTGCGAACACATCTTTTTGATGTTGACCAACTGATTACATTTATTAGAGCCTAGTACAAATAGGATTCACAGAGAGAAGGAAACAGATTCCCCAACAGCTTCAGAGGAAGACATGATGATGATGACAGCAATATAATTTATGCACTACGATTTTTGACTGTTCATTTGGTCTACTCTGTGCCACTAAGTGATTTAAATTAAACTGCAAGTTCAGTGTATATGCATATGGGAATATATACATATACACACACACACACACACACACACACACATGATGTACAAATATAAATGTGTTTGACACTTAAGTTTAAGCAAATGCAATTCAGAATTATTGGCAAATAGTGGGCAAGAACTTGGTAAATGAAAGCGTAAATATCAATCAATATTTTCATTTTTCAGAGGAATATTGGAGTAAATAGGGGTAGGCTGTGGCTGTATTTACTTATGCACTAAGTTAAATTATAAAATGGGTAAGAGAAATAGTGTACTGTGATTGGTGGAATCCGGTCACATGACCATGCTGTTATCTCAGCACAACAGCACAGGTCAGAAATGCTTAACTTTCTGAACCTCATTCTTGGCCCTAAAACAAAAAAAATCAGGAACCCATTTTATAATTGCAATAAGGCATTACAGGGTGTGCGTAATTGATGGATAACAGCACTTCTAGGTGTTACTTCCCGAGTGTGCCATTATCCCAATAACGCACACCCTGTCATGCCTATAAGCTCAAATATTAAATCTTGAATTTATATTAATTAGCAACTAAGACCTGCAATGTACTATTTAGTACTGTTTCTATTTGTCTGCCCTCCAGAATGATTTGGGCTTAATTTTTTATATACTGACATTGGAATTAGATAATTAGATTACTATTCTTTTGCTGTGTATATAACTTTAAAAATCAATAAAATATAAGTTAAAAAAGAACATTTCAGGTTTCAAGTCACAAAAGTTTTGCACTGTTGGTGAGCAAAACAAGTCTAAAAAGCATTTATTTTCATTTGTTTACTTTTCAGCTTCCTAGAACTCTTACACTGCTGAAACAATTTAGGATAGGATAAAAACTTTATGTATGTGGCACTTTTCGGGGCTCAAAGTGCTTTACAGTACAAGTATATTTAAATTACAGATAATACATCATAGCAGCCAAAGGTCTCGAATGATACAAGAGATATGTATATGTTTATTGTCATTAACATATGTTCAGAATCGAGATGCTGGCATGGAGAAATGCATGTCAAATGGTGGGTTATTCCATCCATGGATGGCTGGGTTATTAAGGTGCAAATTTAGGGGTTAACGAGAACATTTGTAGCCTAATAGGAGCCCTACGGTGTCCCTTTAAAAATAATTGCAAGTTCAAACATGGTTGGTGTGAATGACACTGTTGTAAGTTTGGAGACCTCTGCTTACAGGTCCCAGCAGAACCCCCCGCCGGGCTCTCAGGTGGTCAGTCAGCCTCCCTGTGTCACTATGGCTGACCTGCACCAGGATTTATTAGCAGATGAAGCAGGGTATGATATTGGGGCCTGAGCCCTGCTTTCATTCAGCAACCCCTAGGTCTGTAACATAGATTTCTCAATTGGGGCTGCTTCTGTTGAAACACCTCAGCTTAGACCTTCACTGTATGAAAGGTGTCTTTCCTCAAGGGTTAGGTAGTGAGAAAAAGGCACAGATGGCATCATTTATGTGTCAACTACAGCCTTGATTCAGTAGCTGCAAGAAAAATTAAAAATACAAATCACTAAACGTCTTGTAGCAGTTGTGACTTTCACTGTTGATTAAAGGAGTCTTTGTCCCAACCAAGTGATTAAAACACATGCATAATGTAGGGTTTGATATGCCTTGCCAAATTAAAATCCCGCCCCACTGTCTGACTTTACTGGAATTAGGCAAAGTGAGGAAGGTGCACACAGTCTTAAACTGAGAGTAAATTAGTGGCGTTCCTTCCCACCTGATCAGCATATATATATTTATCACTCATCGAGGCAGAATCGAGCTGCTTTTAATTACCTGGCTCTGGAGTAACAGGGTGGCACTGTAAGCGGTGGGGAGAGTGCACTGCCCTTCCTACAGGATGTTACATTGTGAATATATTAACTCCATTTCATTATAGCCCTGAGCTTGCCTGCATGAGTAATTGGGACACAGGATGAATTAGCAAAGTTTGGGAGGAGGAGAGAAGATTGAAGAACCTCACAAGGTCAGAGTTAAAGGAAACTAACACCTACAGACACAAAAGCAGGGAGACACAGATGGCACACAACGTACAGACACATAAACAGGGAGCCACAGAGGTACATCACAGACATACAGACATATAAGCAGGGAGCTAAAGGTGCATGCCATAGACATACAAACACATAAGCAGGAAGCAACATATGTATGCCACAGACATACAAACACATAAGCAGGAAGCCACAGGTGCATGCAAAACAGACATACAGACATATAAGCAGGAAGTCATGGATCATACCACAGACATACAAACACATAAGCAGGAAGCCACAGATGTATGCCACAGACATACGAACACATAAACAGGAAGCCACAGGTGCATACAAAACAGACATACAGACATATAAGCAGGAAGTCATGGATGCATGCCACAGACATACAAACACATAAATAGGAAGCCAAGGTGCATGCAAAACAGACATACAGATATATAAGCAGCACAGGTGTGTGCCACAGAAATACAGACATATAAGCAGGAGCCACAGGCGCACGCGGAGACATATAGACACATAGGCAGGGGCCACAGATGTACACACAGACATACAAACACATAAACAGGAAGCTGCAGGTGCACACCATGCAGGGAGCCACAGATGTACAACAGACATACAAACACATGTGCAGGGAGTCACAAGTGCACACCATAGATATACAAACATATAAGCAGACAGCCACATATGTACACCAAAGACATTCAAACATGTAAGCAGGAAGTCATGGATGCATGCCACAGACATACAAACACATAGCAGGGAGCCACAGCTGCACACCACAGATATACAGACACATAAACAGGGAGCACAGGTGCATGCCACAGACATACAGACATATAAGCAAGGAGTCATGGATGCATGCCACAGACATACATGCACATAAGCAGGGAGCCACAGATGCATAGCACACACACAGACACATAACAGAGGTGCCACAGATGCATGCCACAGACATACAGCGACATATGTAGGGTGCCAAAGATGCGTCAGACTTTTTAATTTTCTGTTCTTTTATCTCCCACTCTATCTGGTCTTCCCCTTTGCCATCATCCTGCCAAGCTCTGTCAGCTGCTGTATCCCATCAAAACAGTGAAGACAAAACCGCAATTACAAAACAGTGCTGGTCATTTCAGCAACGTGGTATTGACAGCGCTCCAATTCAGCTACTACAGCTTTCTCCCTTCCCGAGTTGTGTACCCCTGGAGCTGGTCATCATATAGCAAGGGGTACAGCCCTCCGCAGAAAGTCACTGTGGCACTGTTTTCTCCATTTTGATGCTCACTGTATGTGGCGGCACTGTTTTTCCATCACAGTTTTTGTTTTCACTGTTTTGCGCGCTATTTTGACATGGAACCATCAGCAGCCATCCCTGGGACTTGTATTCCTGCCAGGCAGTGCCCACAGCGTCTCCGTGGCGGAGACCCCAGGGTTCCCAAGGTCCCAGGAGGAGTCTAGTTTGGGTGTTAAGCAAGCAGCCCAGTAAGTGGTGCAAGGACTGTGGAGGACACCACTTCATACTGCTGCCAGGCAGCATTCTCTTTTCTCAACCTTCTCCCAGGCATCTCGTGGGCTGGGACTGCTGAGACATGAGCCTGCATAGAATGCTCACATTGCAGTCAGGAGGCATCTACCTTACCATCATGGCTCTGGCTTGTACCACCACCTGTGGTCACCCAAATGGCAACAGTGAGGCGGAGAACAAAGACACCTCTCCTTGGAGGAGAACCATATTCTCTGGGATGCTCAGTCCTCCTCTCCCCAGCTGGCCCATGACAACTTGGACTCACTTCTGGGCCCAGGCCATCAAGCAATGCAAGCAGTAGTGCCACTGCAGTGCTGACAGGTCAGCAAGCACACCATAGACATACTGTACAGACACATAAGCAGGGGTGACAGATATCCACCACAGACATACAGACACATAAACAAGGTACCCCAGATGTACACCACAGACATACTAACGCATAAGCAGGGAGTGACAGATACCCACCACAGACACACAGACACATAAACATGGTGCCCACAGATGCACACCACAGACACACAGACATATAAGCAGGGATCCACAGATGCATGCCACAGATATAGAGACACATAAGCAGGGAGCCACAGATGCACACCACAGACATACAGACACATAAGCAGGGCCGTAGATGTACACCACATACATATAAGCAGGAGCCACAGATGCATGCACAGACATGAACATTTAAGCAGGGGAGCCACAGGACGCATGCCACAGACATACAGACACATAAGCAGGGAGCCACAGATATGCAGTCACATAAGCAAGGAGCCACAGATGCATGCCACAGATATACAAACACATAAGCAGGGAGCCACAGGTGCATGCCACAGATGTACAGACATTTAAGCAGGAAGCCACAGATGCATGCCACTGACATACAGACACATGAGCAGGGAGTCACAGACATGCAGACACATAAGCAGGGAGCCACAGATGCATGCTACAGACATACAGACACATACGCAGGGATCCACAGATGCATGCCACAGACATACAGACACATAAGCAGGGATCCATAGATGCATGCCACAGACATACAGAACACATAAGCAGGGATCCACAGATGTATGTCACAGACATACATAGAAATACACACCTTGCCTGTACACTTCTCAGGCAGTTAGATAAACAGTTGGGTGGCTATACTAAAGAGTTTGAAGAACAGAAAACTGAGTCCCCACAAAATGCATAGTCTATGTCTCTTTTCTCATATTTTAATAAGTTATATTGAAAAGACTCCATTAAATCACAGAAAGTACTAAGTTTTCTAGAATTCACGGCAGGTACAGTAAATCAAAGTAAAGGGTAACATTTCCTTTTTAAATTTTAGCTAGAGAAGAATGCTGTATTTCACAGGTAGCAAAATCCATGTGGGTGTAGAGACCTTTCTTTGAGATCTGATGACAGGGCTTCTGTGAAAGCAGAGTGCGCTCTGAGAAGTAAAATAAGGGATGCCTTCTAATGTGGGCCTGTTGATGGGGTATCGCTAGTGCCACTCAAATTCAAGTTATGAATCAGATAACTTGGATTCTGACTCTATTCTAAATTAGGATTTTGAAAATGAAGCCAAAAATCCTAATTCTGAAAAAGAGATTCTAAATCAAGGACCTGCCATTGGATGTATGACATCATGCACCATTGGTCAGTCTGAACAGTTTTGAAAGGAGCAGCACAAGAGAAAAATTCTTGACAAGTATTGAAATAACATAGAGTATTCTGTGATTGCCAACATAGAAATGGATTCAGGACCATGTCACGAACATGCTGCATACAGTAAAACATTGAGCTGGACGGTTATTTCAGTAATAAAGAGACTGGTGTACTGAGATAAGAGTCTCATCTTGTTTCTTGTCTGTTGCAGCAAGAAATGCAGCCTGATTGAGGCAGATGTGGAATGTGGCCGACCCGGGCAGCCGATGAACATGGCCTAACTGGGACGCTGAGAACATGGCCTGACTGGGGCAGCTGAGGAATGTGGCCTAAGTGGGGCAGCTGAGAAATGTGGCCTGAGTGGGGTAGCTGAGAAATGTGGCCTGACTGGGGCAGGCTGAGTTGAAGAATGTGGCCTGACTGGAGCCGCTAAGGAGCGTGGCCTCACAGAAGGTCCAGCTGAAGGATGTGGCCTGACTAGTGAAGCTAAGGAACATGGTCTGTTAGGGTTGCTAGAGATTCCACGGGTTGTTTTAAATCTTCAGGGCCCATGCATTCATGTCGAAGCCCCAGCCCTTTAATTCTCTATCACGTCGGGCTTCTGGCAAGGCAGTGACCGTGAGGGGTTTAAACAGGCACTGAATACTTATTTATAGAGCAGGGCATACTGTAACTAGTAAGGTTGATTTTTGGATTTTACTGTGTATTTATTACTGCTGTTTTATTCACTGTTCTAAGTTTTGTAATGCGCCTTGATATTTGAAAGGCATAATAAAATAAAATTATTTCAATAATAAAGAGATTGGTGCACCAAGACAGTCTTGTCCTGTCTCTTGTCTGTTGCACCAGAGGAACACAGCCTCAGTGAGGCAGCCAGGATCATGGCCTGACTGGGGCAGCTGAAGAACGTGGCCTAACTGGGGCAGCTGAGGAACATGGCCTGACTGGGGCAGCTGAAGAACATGGCCTAACTGGGGCAGCTGAGGAACATGGCCTGACTGGGGCAGCTGAGGAACATGGTCTGACTGGTGCAGCTGAAGAACACGCAGCCTAACTGGGGCAGCTGAAGACATGGCCTGACTGGGGCAGCTGAAGAACATGGCTAACTGGGGCAGCTGAGGAACATGGCCTGACTGGGGCAGCTGAGGAACATGGCTAAACTGGGGCAGTTAAGGAACATGGCCTGACCGAGGCAGCTGAGGAATGTGGCCTAAGTGGAGCAGCTGAGAAATGTGGCCTGAGTAGGGTAGTTGAAATGTGGCCTGACTGGAGCGCTGAGGAGCGTGGCCTCACAGAAGGTCAGCTGAAGAACATGTCCTGACTAGTGAAGCCAAGGAACATGGCCTATTATTTCAATAATAAAGAGACTGGTGCACCAAGACAGTCTTGTCCTGTCTCTTATCTGTTGCAGCAGAGGAACACAGTCTGAGTGAGGAAGCAAAGGAACATGGCCGACTGGGGCAGCTGAACAACGTGGCCTGACTGGGCAGCTGAAGTACATGGTCTGACTGGGACAGCTGAGGAACATGGACTGACTGGAGGTTATCTGAAGGCAGGTGGCAGAAAGGAGAAATCTTAAACTTGACAGGTGCTTTGCAGTAAAGAGGTGAAGGTACTCCCACTGAGTGGGGGGTGTTGAACAATTGTCTTCTCAACATATGGGTTCCTACTTAGCGAAAGAGGAGATTTCTAGGATTGTGCATTCGTCAGGTCATAAGTTTAGGACAACCAGGCTCCAGGAAATGGGCTGAATTGAGTTTCAATTATCAAAATTAAATGGGCCCCAAATTATTTTATAGTAAGGACTAAAGAGCCCATTGATAGTGTTGGGAGACTGACAGTTTGCTGTCCCCAGCACAGCCAATCATCAGGGAGATAGCAATTGTTGATACTGCTATTGGATGTTCATAAAAATCATTAGTGCAATTTTGCCATAAACTTGTCTGGGACAGCGGTGAGAGTGCACAGTATAGACTGGGAGCAGTGGCCACTGAACCAGCAGTGGTACTATCAAGCACTGAGCAGAGAAAATATTTAAGCTGTACAGCATCTGGGAAAGGTGACTGCAGTGGCAGTGGCATGTTCTGGTCAGGGAGGAAGGCAGGCCACTGCACAGCAGGAGAGAGTTATGGGTAACAAGTGTTGAGAATTCAGTTCAGGCAGCGGCATCCAGAAATGATGTGCCTGGGAAGCAGCGTGCCAGGGAAAGTGTCAGAGCAGAGGCGGCTGCAGGCAGTAGCCCAGAAATTCTTTTCATGCCAAATCTGATGGCACATGGCCCTAATGATTGAATGGTGACTTTGCAGACTTGAGGCGGCAGCTGGAGTCCCAATGTGAGTTGCCAGCACTGCGCTGCACATGGTACAGTACTAGAGGGATACAAACCAAGAAGCTGCTGCTGTTTGTGAGTTGGCCACAGACTGGATGGCTGCAGTAAAGACACCTCTCAAACCTGTGCCCCAAAAATCAAGAACAAAGGATCATTATCAGGGTTCAGAGACACATATTGGTGTAATACTTTGTGGTGGGCTGCTCTACAGAATGCTTTTCAACACATTACCCAAAAATCAGGGTCAAAAGACCATTATCAGGGTTCAGGAACATATGTCGGTATTACAGTGTGTGGTGTATAAATACAAGCATTTTCTGAAGGAAAACTAGACTGCAACAATATGAGTATCACGCTCATGCAGGTGCCCTAAAACTGGTTCCAAAAATGACAAACTGGTACCATGCTGTTCGACCACAGTACCAGTTCAGTGGTTGCGTCACCCACCAGTGAGTGTAGCCATGCACCCCATGCTGCTCTGAGGCATTCTTAACGCCCCTGAATGATCTGTCATTATTTTCTATTCAGATCAGGCCCGTCAGTGAGAGAACTGTTAGATTTAGGTAGAGATGGGCAAGCCAAACCAAACTGGAGCCTAGTATCTGGCTCAGCAGACCCCTATCAGCAACTGAGAGCCAAGGTCAAGTCAAGTCACTTATTATCAAGGTCAGCTTTTCTGTGAGTCTTAGCAGTTAGGATGGTAGCATGGCTGAGTGGTCTGAGGTGCTGGATTTAGGCTCCAGTCATTTTAATGGCGTGGGTTCAAATCCCACCGCTGCCAGAATACTTTTGAGGCAGTATGGCGCAGTGGTTTAAGGCTCTGAGCTGCAAATTTGGAGACCTGGGTTTGAATCCCAAAGCCCCCACTTGCATACTGTGTGACCCTGAGTAAGTCACTTAATTTTCCTTGTGCTCCCAGGTTGCACCTGTAAACAAGCTTTCAGCTTAGTGTGTCTCACCTGGTTAAATAATTGAAAAAAAAAAATTAGTGCAGTGGCTGTTCCTTAAACTTCCAGCTCATCCCAGGAGGCACACTGCCAGTAAAGTAGAGGTCGTCCTGCAGCAGAAATGGCTCTGCTTTGTCTCCGACTCTTATAGTCGACCCACACTGCTGAGTCAGAACTGGAATCTCCCTCTAGCCAAGGTAAAGGAAATTTCTGAGGCAACATCAGGACAGGTGAGAGGTGTGCTGGAAGTCAAACATAATGTAAACAAGATGCCAGGTGGTTTCTGGCCAGAACACTACGCTTCCATAGGCCTAGGTATTCCTCGGACCTGCCGGAAATAAAGTCTCCGGTCTCTGCTGCTGCCTGACCTGCCCACCGTCACGGACCGCACCCCGTTCGGGATAGACCACACGTGGCTGCCCTAGCATTTCCCGCTTTCAGCTCAGGATTCCAGAGCTAAGATACTCCGATGCAACTCCGCCACGTTCCTGTCAGGTGACGTGACGTCTCGATTCCATGACAACAGTCACTATTTAACAGCACCGTCGCCTAGCAACCGCTGCCGACGCGTCTTGAGTTGCGCTGTGCTGGGAAACCTGAAACAGGCAGGTAAGGAATAGAGCTGGAAACCGGTGGGAATACGGGGAGCAGGAGACCATGGGGTACAGGGAAGGAGACTCTGGGATACAAGAAGAAGGGGGTTAAAAAAGCGGGATGCCCCCAACTTAAACACCAAGTAAGGCACGCAATCACATTATCGCTGTATTCAGGAGCTTTACGGCAAGCTTCTAAGTGTACCAATATTCTACACCATCGCCGGAGACTGGGAAGTACAGGGATGGGAAACCTGGGCAGAAAGGAAGGGCGATCCGGGTTACGAGGACGAAACCTCATACAATTTACTTTGATGGTCAGCTTGAGCGGCGCGTGTTGCCTTGTACTTTGAGGGCTCCTGAATCTTCTTCATGTGGGAGTTTTGGTTTGCCTCTTCCTTTGCATAAATGTGAATGTCAGAATATCAAACAGAGTGAACCCAAAGGTGAGTTAACTGAATTAATTTTTATTATACAATGTGCTTATTGCTTAAATCTCTGAATATTAAGAGTGAGTGAGACTATGTTCTCAGAGGGCGTCTCACTTCTAAAGAATGAGGTTTGATAGCACTGCTTTTTGGGCATGTTTGTAATTACAGTTCAGTCAGTTACATTCTTTGCTATACACAAGTTGCAGAGTCTAATGCAGTCAGCCTGAACTTTCACCGCCTGACGCCGAAAGGTGCTACAGCCCTTTATATACCCATACAATTTCTCCCAGCCCTTAGCCACCTCCTCTTGCTTGGTTAAAGACCCACCTTCTCTGTGACATTCAGGTTAATTTGTCTCTCCTCCTCAAAAGCCCACTCCTGTTGACAACCATTTGACCTAGCTTTCAGAAAATATTGCAATAAGGTTCCCAAAATAAACAAACAAGCATTTGTCAATGCCGAATGTTTGCTTGCTGGTACAGTATTAGCATTGGAAATGCAGGAGTTAGACAGATGCAGAGTAGGAAGGGTTATGAAGTAGTGAACTTCATACCAACCCACCTCCACCCTGCAGAGATGGATATTCATTGGGGTATGTGTTTGGGTTGTTGCCCATAATGTTCATGCCATTTCACCTCACCCTATCCTGCAGACACCGACAAGTGTTGAGGTGTGCCTTGGGGTGTTGGTTTTAGAGTCACCCACTCCATAAGGACATACGCTGAAATGGGTGCAATATAGGAGAATGGGTGAACTCTGGGGCCAAGAGTCCAAGGCACACTTTGATGCCTGTCACTGGCTGCAGGGTGGGGTGGAATGGCATGAGCATTACAGTCGGCAATCCAAAGGCACACCCGATGCCTGTCAGTCTGTACAGGGTGGAATGTTATAGTTAGAAACCCTAACGCCCTGGGCGTTTGTTGGTATTTGCACTACAAATTTTAAACTTGGCTTTTTGTAACCCTTACCTCATGAAAGCATTTGGGACTCTTCTCGTGAACAGTGGCACTGTGATTTTGTGAATGTGTCCCGAACTTTGAGTTCCACAGTGACCGTGCCATTGTCGCCAGATGTCGAAAACACAGATGGGGCAGGATGTGAAGAATGACAGTTGTACCATTCATAGGGAGGTGTGAAGAGATGGCAATGTTGAAAATCTGTAGTGAAAATATTAAAACGCGCCGAACTTCAAGTGTATGTGGAAACTGCGAACGACGCTAATAACACAGTACTTTAGTGGAATTATTTCACCAAATGTTCCATATAGGTGTTTTGTGATCTCTGCTCATGAACAATGTCAGTATGATTTTTCACTCTGTCCCGAACATTGATTTCCTACAGCAAATGCGCATTCTGTGTCAGATGTTTAAATGCATATTTCGGCAGGATGTGAAAATGGCAGCTGAACTGTTCATAAGGAGGTTTGAAAAAATGCCAATGTTGAAAATCTGGAGTGAAAATACTACAAATTTTGGAATTATGAGGGTGCATAGAAACTGCACAATGCATGCTTGTAACACAGTAATTTTATGGACATTTGTCACCAAATTTTCAACATAGGCATTTTAGGACTTCTGCTCATGAACAGAGTCACTGTGATTTTACATACGAACATATATACAAATCTGCCAGCAGAACAGATGAAAAGGTCTAAGTCTGGCCAAGTGTACAGCTAGCACTGCAGATTGCAGGTGCCCCAGCCTCCTCCCTCAGTTCCTCTCCGCTTGTCCCAGTCCCTGCCCCCTAACTCTTCCTCTTGCTTTATCCAACTCCTTCTTAAAGCTATTGATTGTCCTAAATGTTACCACCCCTCTGGCAGCGCATTCCAACTAGGCACTACTCTCTCCGTGAAGCAATGCCTCCTCATTTCCTCTTGAAAGTCCCCCTTCCAATCTTAGTCCGTGCTCACTCATCTCTCTTCACTCCTCAGTTTAAACACCCCTTCAGTGCTAGGTTTATTTATCCCCTCAGGTATTTAAACAATTCAATCATATCCCCATCCCTCCTCTACTCCAGTGTACATCTTCAGCTTCTTCAGCCTAACTTCACATGCTTTTCTTCCATCTCCTTTAACATTTTGTTTCCTCCTTTCACCCCTCTAGTAACTTTATATCTCTCTCCCAGGTATGGCCTCCAGTATTGCAGACAGTACTCCAGGTGCGGGTCTAACCAATGATCTGTACAGCGGTAGTATCACATCCCTGTGCCTGGATGAGAACCCCTTGCAATGCACTCAGCATTCTGTTTGCCTTACTGCTGCTCTCCTGCAGTGAGCTGAGTTGTTCATGCTCCCAGTTGCCAACACCCCTAGGTCCTTCTCCTCCTCTGTGATCCCAACCTCACCCGCCAACCAATAGTCCCTCTTCTGGTTCTTAGCCCGAAGTGCATCACCTTACACTTCTTTGCGTTCAATCCTAGCTGCCACTCCACCAACCATGTCTCTAGTTTGGTAGGTCCACCTGCAGTTTTTCCCATCTGTCCTCTTCTGTCCACCACTGCCCCAATTTGTATCATCTGTGAACAGACTAACCCTGCTCCCACTCTGTGTGCTATAGGAGATAAACAGCCCAAATAGCACGGGCCTAGCACTCGACCCTGTGGCACCCGTTTGTCACTGCTCTGGATGCTGA
The DNA here is from genome assembly GCA_016271365.2 of Neoceratodus forsteri. Taxonomy (NCBI): domain Eukaryota; kingdom Metazoa; phylum Chordata; order Ceratodontiformes; family Ceratodontidae; genus Neoceratodus; species Neoceratodus forsteri. The sequence goes on along the minus strand of JADMNL010000031.1, from coordinate 102,983,415 downwards.
GAGCTCCACACCACCACCACCCTCTGCACCTCCCTTGTAACCAGCTCTCATCCATTTAGTCAGCTTTTTCCCACCCCCACTGCCATCAGCTTCCCCAAGTCTCCCATGAAACACGGTATCAAAGGCCTTACTGAAGTCCAAGTGCAGGACATGTACCACATGGCCCCTGTCCAACTCCTTGCGCCCAGTCATAATACTCTATTAGGTTGGTTTGACAAGACCTCCCTGAGATGAACCTGTGTTTGCCACCCATCTTGGAGACCATTACTCTCTAGGGAATGCCACCAGCCTCTCCTTCAGTATCGCCTCCATAAGCTTACTAACTATTGATGTGAGACTGACCGGCTGATAATTTCTGGCTCCTCCCTAGGCCCACTCTTGTGTATGGGTACCACATGGGCCACCCTCCAGTCCTGGGGCACACACCCCATTTCCAGGGAGGTGTTGAACAGATCTGCCAGTGGCTCAGCCAACAGCTCCACCATCTCCCTCAGCACCCTGGGTGGATGCCATCGGGACCTGATGCCTTGTCTACCCTTACTGTGCTCAGCCCTCTAGCACCCTACTCCCTGTGATCACTTTGTCCATCACCTGCTCCCTCCTTTCCCCACCCCCAGCCCATGCTGGTAGTGGACCATCCCTTTCCTTAGTGAAAACAGAGCAGAAGTACTCATTTAGAATTTCTTTGCTCCTACCCTTTTCACCCAATCCCTCCCGTTGTATCCTCACAATATGTTCCTTGCACTTCCCTTTTCCTGACATACCTAAAAAGTCCTTTTCCTCCCTTTATGCCCTGTGCTAACCTTAATTCCTGGAGGCCTTAGCTTTTTCACCCTCCTGTCCACCTCCCTTGACCAAGTCCCGTAAGTCTCCTTATCCTCTCCCTTCCCTGTTCTCTGTACTGCCGGTTGCAGCTCTCTTTGCCCTCACCCCTTGTAGCACTTCCTTGTTCAGGCAGCATGGTTTCTTGGCTCTGTCTCTACTCCTGGCCCTGGTGCAGGCCACTACAGCCTCTGTTAGCTCAGTCTTCATGACTCCCCACTTTTGTTCTGCATCCATCCCTGGCCTTATATCCTGGAGTCTCTCTTGCAGTATTGCTCCCATTCTCCCAAAGTTCACACTACTAAAGTCCACCACCTCAGTGCCTATGCCTCCTGTCTCCCTGACCAGGCGAGAGCAGGCCACACTGTTTGGTGGTCGCTACCCTCAGTGGGTCCTCCACCCTTACCTCCCTCACTGCCTCCCATTTGCCAGTACTAGGTCCAGAGTGCTACCAAGCTTTGTAGGCCCACTTACCAATTGTGTCAGAAGGCCATCTTGAATGCATCAAGCAGCACCTGCCCCTGGTACTGCGAGTGGCTAGGGTGTGCCAGTCAACCCCTGGTAGGTTAAAATCCCCACTATCACCACACTCCTCCTTCTACCGCCTCATTTGCTCTGTGAACTCCCATTCAATTCCCTGGATTGGCCTGGTAGTCTGCATACCATTCCCAGCCTCAGCTTTCTGCCCTTGAGTCCAGGGCCTGCACCCAGTGCGCCTCTGTCCTCAGCCTCTTCTCCCTCGTCCCTTATGCATTTGATCCCTTCCCTCATAAGTGTGCAACCCCCTCCCAATCACCCAGTCCCTCCTGTATATCCTGTATCCGGCATTGCCAAGTCGCAATCATGGTACTCCGTGGCCCAAGTCTCTGTCACTGCAGCAATGTCCACCTTCCCTCTGAAAGGAGCGCCTGAAGCTCTGCAGTTTTGTTCCCCAGGCTTCTTGCATTGAGAGAGACCACCTTCCACCCGTACCCCTCCTTCTCCTCACTCTTCTCCTTGGCCTGTGTCCCTCCTCCCCGGCAGTCCGCACCCTTTCTCCTCCTTATTCTTACCAGGTGGTGGTGCCTTGTATTACCTCAGACCACTCCTGCGCCCCCTACCGGGTTACTACATCTCCTCCTTTACCTATATTCTAGGTGGGTGAGCTCATTAGGCTCCCCTGTCCGGACCTTTCTACCAACCTCAGTCTTCTGCCCCCACTAGTTTAAACCACCTTAGCAGAGATATACCCTCTAATCCCATCTTTAATACTCACCTCCCTGCTCAAGTGTAGCCTGTCCCGGCGCTGAAGTCACTATTCCCTAGACCCTACCCCAGTTAGTCACTAACCCATAATTTTGGTGGCCCAATCTCTCAGCCACCAAACTCCTCGAGCCTACCCTTCCTCTCTGTGCTTGCACATAGTACCGGATTACCTCCGAGAATGCCACCAACTTCACCCCCTCCACACTGCCTGCCCAACTCCTCGAAACTCCCCCTCACTACTTCCACAGTCTCCCCATAAAGTCATTTCTACTCATGCAACACTAGATGAGGCTTTTCTTCCCTCACTGCACACTTGAGCAGTGCCTGCCTGCCCCTTCTGCAGTCAACCTGGGGTAGCTTCAACCCAGATATGGCTATGCCTTCCTCCTTCCGCCCCATCTCACCCTTTCAGTATAGAATCCCCAGGAGGAGTAACCCCCCATCACTTACACCTTTCCTTCTAATGCCTTCTACCACCCCAGTATTCATTCTTTCCTGCCCCTTACCCCGCCAGCTGCACCCTCTGTGACTTCTGTATCTGCACCCCTACTTCCACCTCACCCCTTTCTCAGCCTTATTCCTCCCATCACCCTTGAACCCTTCCCAGCCTGACTACTTCCTACTGGGGTTCCCATGTTGACCTCCCTCCTCCGCTGCTGACTTCCTACCCTCTTCTATCCCCATTGTTGTCGATTTAGAGCTCCATTCCCTTCAACCCCGATAGTGATGCCCTCCCATCCTTCTCCTTCCCATAGCCTTCTCTCCTCAGTCACCCCCTTCCTTCCTTCCTTACCAGCCCCTCTTCACCCTTTCGTCTCGCTATCTCTTCCCTACCTGTTGCCATCCCTCTCATGCCCCGCTTGTCTTCCCCAAGTATGTTCCTGCTCCCTCTCTCTCTTCCACATCAGAGGCTCAAATCTATTCCTAGTCGATACCCCTCCTACATGTCTTCCCCTATCATCAGTTCCTCCTCCTACTGTTCCCCTCTGCCCCCCCAGTCCCACCCTGGTCCCTCCTACCCAGAGCCATCTGCTCTCTCCCTGGTACTGCTTGTGGTCTCTTCCTCCCCATCAGGAGACTTCCCCTCCTCTTGAGCACCCCTTCCTTCTCCTTCCTTTCTGTTAGTGCCTCTGATACTGGGGTCAGTTTCAGTCCCTAGTTGTTCTTCCCCGTCCCTCTTGTCATCCCCTATCCCCCCAGCCAGGATGCCTGCCATACTCATCTGCCCTGCCACTTAGACTCCTCCCTAGCCTCCACAGTTCCTCCCTCAAACTAGCCAGTTGTATACAGACCATACACCTCCATCCTCCAAGCCCAGTCCAGGATCATGGCGGACCCACACCCTGTACACCCACCACTCTTCCAGAGATGTCCGTCCATATTGACATGCGGCACCTGCCCCATTTTTGACCCCATCTTTATGTTACGGCTCTTACTCCCAGTTTGTGTACCCTACAACAACAGTTAGACCCCTATTTACTCCAATTCCTGCTCCCCCACACTAGTCCCCTACTGCCCCTTGCCGACCAGGTTAATTCAGTTTCAAATCTCATCCATTAGATACTGTATTATTGTAGCAATCCTACAGCCTCCTTGTTCATTTTTCACCCTCAGCTACCATACTTTTTGTTCTCAGCCTTCAGTATAGTTTCACTTATTTAGAAATCCTATTGCACTCCAAGTATTACTCAGCTCAGTTAGAAAAATAAACAGAACAGATAAATATGTATTATTACAGCAATCCCTAAGTATAGCTCAGTACTTAGCTCAGTTAGAGAAATAAACAGAACAACTAAATCTGTATTTTACAGCAGTCCTAAAAGTATCCAGTCATTGCTTTGTCTCCATCTCAGAGACCCTGCTGTAATATAGGACCACACAGGACCCTGGGCAGGAGAGTGGGCAACTCTAAAGTCCTGGCACAGCTCCGTTGAGCTCGCCACTTCCCCTCTCCTTGCTCGCTCTGCTTCTCCCAGCACTGCAGGCTGCCCTTTTGTACTGGGCTCCTGCCTGCATTGGTGCCTTTTTCTGCCCACAAAGAAATCTGCAGCAGTCCTGACAGAGCTCCCGTTGAGCTCGCTCACTCCCCCTCTCTCACTTACTCATTCTTAATCTGTCCCAAACACTGATTTCCCACAGTGACCACTATTCTGCACTAAAAGTGCACAAACACATTTCAGCCAGGATGTGAAAATGACAGCTATACTGTTCATAAGCAGGTGTGAAAATGTCAGTGTTGAAAATCTGGCGTGAAAATATTACAAATTTGTGAAGTTACAAGGTGTGTGGAAACCAAATTTGCAACATAGGCTTTTGAGAGACCACCTCATGAACAGTGGCACTGTCGTTTGTTAATCGGTCCCGAAGGTGATTCTGCGCAGTAACTGCGAAATCACATTTGGGACTGAATAACTCCATGACAGTGACTGAATTCATGAGGAGGGTCCCAATAACCCCACGTTGAAAATGTGGTGCCAAAATTCCCAAAATGCCGAGATATGCACCAAAGTTAAAAAAAAACATATTTATGCCATTATACAGCTTACCAGTATTTCTTCAGTTCGCGGTGAAACTTGAAGGTGGCAGATGTGTTCCCAGTCCACGAAGATCATTGCACCAGGCTCCAGAGGTAAGCATGGGGTGGGGGGGTGGGGAGGTAGAGTACGCAGAGGGTGGGCGCGGTTGGGGAGGGAACTGGAATACTTCGAGGATCCGCTTTCCGTTTTACAGGAAAAAACCTCAAACGGATGACGCAAGTCAGTTTTCTTTTTCGCAGGTGTTATTTGGTACTCTGGGGTGGGCTCCCAGTGTACTACCTGCATTTGTGGGAGGGGGACCAAAGCTGATGGGATTGGGCCCCATCAGCACAGAAACCTGGGGGTGCATGATGCTGAGGGGATTGGGCAGCCTCTCGGCACACAACTGAAATGGGGGCATTATGCCGACGGGGAGTGGGCTCTCCCATCGGCAAATGAACTGGGTCAAGGGCATGCTGATGGGGTATTGGGCACCCTGTCGGCTTTCTATGCACCTCTGAGGCAGCAGCATAGAGCCTCCAGGGTCCTGGTAATGTTACACCAGGCAAGGTGCTGCCCTGTAATGATGGTAGCTCCTCATTGCAGCAGAATGGCTGGCTGCAATGACAAGGCGGCCCCATTGCAGCAGCGAAATCATTACAACTTGGTGCACTCTGCAGAAACAGTGTCATCAGGACACTGGCCCTGCATTGACCGAGCACTGCAAGCCCAACAATGCAGTGCCAGCACTGGCCTCCACCGTGCCGCACCTCCACAACCTGCTTCTCCTAAGCTGCCACATAATGTTTCTTCGCATGCGTGCAAGCAAACATAAAAAGAAATAAAGGCTTGACATTAAGGTCCAATGAGCAGACATAACCATTTTTATTGTAAACAGTAAAACAATGGGAAAAAGAAACAAAAAGGAAATTATACCTTGACAAAACCTTATTAAACATAGCAAACTATAAAGAAATGTCAATTTACAAAAAAGAAACACCTTGTGGTTCAGATTTCTTGTCTGTACCTGTCTGGCTGGCAGGGCAATTTCTTTTGCATTTTGATCACTTGTTGATAAAGCTGATCTCTCTTAGGACTTTTACAGACAGTGGTCACTCCCTATTTAAAAAGTGGATGAGACTGAACCCAGGTAAATACAGACATGTGATCTTTACTTTGACATTTGGTAAAATGCTTGAGTCAATAAAAATATATTGTGATTCATCACATCGAAGAGAATAACAGTTTTCCAGTACACAGCATGGTTTTACAAAAGGTAAACAAAAAAAACTGATTGCATTCTTCATAGACGTAACTAGGAAGTTGCAAGGGCCAGATGATGGAAGCAGTCTGTCTATACTACAGATAAGAGACACTGGATGCAGAGAACAGTGGTGAATGAGATTTGAGGCCAGATACAGAGTACAGTGTGGGTGAGATATGAGACACTGGATGCAGAGTACACTGGTGGATGAGATATGAGACACTGGATGAGAGTACAGTGGGGGTGAGATATGAGATGCTGGATGTAGAGTACAGTGAGGGGTAACATATGAGATACTGGATGCAGAGTACAGTGGTGAATGAGATATGAGACAGATGCAGAGTACAGTGGGTGTGAAATATGACACACTGCATGCAGAGTACAGTGGGGGTGAGATATGAGACACTGGATGCAGAGTACAGTGGGGTGGGATATGAGATGCTGGATACAGAGTACAGTGAGGGTGAGATATGAGACACAGGATGCAGAGTACATGAGGGGTGAGGTGTGAGATGCTGATTGTAGAGTACAGTAGGGTGAGATATGAGACACTGGATGCAGAGTACAGTGAGGGGTGAGGTATGAGACACTGGATGCAGAGTACAGTGAGGGGTGAGATATGAGACACTGGATGCAGAGTACAGTGGGGTTGAGATATGAGGTGTTGGATGCGAGTACAGTGGGGTGAGATAAGAGTCACTGGATGCAGAGTACAGTGGGGGGAGGTATGAGACACTGGATGCAGAGTACAGTGAGGGTGAGGTATGAGACACTGGATGCAGAGTACAGTGAGGGTGAGGTATGAGACACTGGATGCAGAGTAAGTGAGGGTGAGATATGAGACACTGGATGCAGAGTACAGTGGGGTTGAGATATGAGGTGTTGGATGCAGAGTACAGTGGGGTGAGATAAGAGTCACTGGATGCAGAGTACAGTGGGGTGAGGTATGAGACACTGGATGCAGAGTACAGTGAGGGTGAGGTATGAGACACTGGATGCAAAGTACAGCGAGGGTGGTATGAGACACTGGATGCAGAGTACAGTGGGGGTGAGATATGAGACCCTGGATGCATAGAACAGTGAGGGTGAGGTATGAGACACTGGATGCAGAGTACAGTGAGGGTGAGGTATGAGACACTGGATGCAGAGTACAGTGAGGGGTGAGATATGAGACACTGGATGCAGAGTACAGTGGGGTTGAGGTATGAGGTGCTGGATGTAGAGTACAGTGGGAGTGAGATATGAGACACTGGATGCAGAGTACAGTGAGGGTGAGATATGAGACACTGGATGCAGAGTACAGTGGAGGTGAGATATGAGACACTGGATGCAGAGTACAGTGGGATGAGACATGAGACACTGGATGCAGAGCACAGTGGGGTAAGATATGAGACACTGGATGCAGAGTACAGTGGGGTGAGATATGAGATGCTGATACAGAGTACAGTGATGGATGAGATGTGAGACACTGGATGCAGAGTACAGTGGTGGATGAGATGCAGACACTGGATGCAGAGTACAGTGGTGGATGATATGTGACACTGGATGCAGAGTACATTGGTGGATGAGAGGTGAGACACTAGATGCAGAGTACAGTGAGGGGTGAGATATGAGACACTGGAGGCAGAGTACAGTGATGGATGAGATGTGAGACACTGGATGCAGAGTACAGTGGTGGATGAGATCGAGACACTGGATGCAGAGTACAGTGGTGGATGATATATGAGACACTGGATGCAGAGTACATTGGTGGATGAGAGGTGAGACACTAGATGCAGAGTACAGTGAAGGGTGAGATCACGGACACTGGATGCAGGATACAGTGGGGATGAGATATGAGACACTGGATGCAGAGCACATGTGTGGTGAGTATGAGATGCTGAATACAGAGTAGAGGCGATGAGATATGAGATGTTGGATGCAGAGTACAGTGAGAGCAGTAAGGTGTGAGACATTGGATGCAGAGTACAGTGGGGCGAGATACAAGACACTGGATGCAGAGTACAGTGGTGGTGAGATATGAGATGCTGAAAGCAGAGTACAGTGGTGGATGAGATATGAGACACTGGATGCAGAGTACAGTGGCGGGTGAAATATGAGGATGCTGGATGCAGAGTACAGTGGGGTGAGATATGAGACACTGGATACAGAGTACAGTGGGGTGAGATGTGAGACACTGGATGCAGAGTACAGTGAGGGTGAGATATGAGACACTGGATGCAGAGTATAGTGGTGGATGAGATATGAGATGCTGGATGCAGAGTACAGAGATGCTGGATGCAGAGTACAGTGGGAGTGAGATATGAGTCACTGGATGCAGAGTACAGTGGTGGATGAGATATGAGATGCTCAATGCAGAGTACAGTGGTGGATGAGATATGAGACACTGGATGCAGAGTACAGTGGGGTGAGATATGAGACACTGGATACAGAGTACAGTGGGGTGAGATGAGACACTGGATGCAGAGTACAGTGGGTGAGATATGAGACACTGGATGCAGAATACAGTGGTGGATGAGATATAGACGCTGGATGCAGAGTACAGAGGCGCTGGATGCAGAGTACAGTGGTGGATGAGACATGAGACACTGGATTTAGAGTACAGTGGGCGTGAGATATGAGATGCTGAATGCAGAGTACAGTGGTCAATGAGATATGAGACACTGGATGCAGAGTACAGTGGGGATGAGATATGAGACACTGGATGCAGAGTACAGTGGTGGATGAGATATGAGACACTGGATGCAGAGTACAGTGGTGGATGAGATATGAGACACTGGATGCAAAGTACAGTGGTGGATGAGATATGAGACACTGGATGCAGAGTACAGTGGGGGTGAGATATGAGACATTGGCTGCAGAGTACAGTGGTGGATGGGTTCCACATCAGTTCTGGCATAAAATATTTCAGTGCGATCATTTACAGCATGGACATTTCAGCTAGAATGTACAGCGAGTACAATTCATTGCCTTAATTTACATCACATTTCAGTGTGTACTTTTTTTTAACTATATGCTCATTCATTGCAAAACATGGTAGCCAATGTCAACCAATTACAGCAGATGTGCTAGCCAATGATGGTGTGCTGTGTAGCCTAGTGGCAGCTTATGCTAATTTGACATACATAAATCTGTCAGTCTTCTAGTGACTCCCTTCCCAGATCAGACATGCCGCACATTTTGTTTTGAGCAACAGAGGACAGTGTCTCCTAACACATGAAGGGTATATTTATCGCAAGGACAGAAAGTATGGAGACAAGGAGTACTGAAAATGTCAGTAATACAACTCCTATAAATGTCCTGCCAGGTGCAAACAGCTAATGATGCTATAGTTAAGTATATCAGGGTACACAATCATGTTCCTAATCCAGCAGAAGCTGAGGTTAGAAAAGGTTGTGAATGATGTAAAGGACCGTGCTTGCAGCTCACAAGAAACCACCCAACAGGTTGTGGCAAATGCCATTAGTGGTATAAGTCAATCTGCCAGTGATAAACTTCCTTGATCCCAAGTTTAAAATGAAGCACACAAAGGCAAGCAAACTGCAGCTGTTGCTCCAAGTCAACCTAATCCCTCAGTGAACTTCAAATTCCACCTGAATATTGTGCGACAGACAGTGGGGAACAGTTTCTGTTGTTTGATTCTGACTGTGATGACAAGGAAAGATTTCTCATATATTCTAGAAAGTAAAATCTAAGCTATATGAGAATTTCTATGAACTGATACGTGGATGGAACATTTAAGGCTACATCAAGTCTATTTTCACAGTTATACATCATACATGGTATATGTTACTCCTCTGTTATACCATCGGTTTTATTCTCATGTCCAACAAAACATATGGCAGTTATGTGAGTACTTGCACAGTTAAAGAAACTGTGCCCTGGGCTTGCTCCACAAACAGTAATGATAGATTTTGAACTAGGTGCATCAAAAGCATTTGGGGCAGAATTCCCTACAGCAATAACAGGGTGCTTTTTCACCTCTGTCTATCAGTGTGGCGTAAGTCCAAGAACATCATGACCTTCTGAAAAACTACACATTAGACTCTGACTTTGCACTTCAAATCAGAATGATGCCAGCACTAGCCTATGTTCCACCAGCTGATGTCATAAATGCATTTGAGATTCTGAGAACAGAGTTCTACAGGACACATGATGACCAACTGGCCTCCCAGTTGACTATTTTGAAGATACTTGGATAGGGAGGCCAGTTGGTTGGCATGGTTGCCATAAGCCACACTTTGAAATAGAGTTTTGGAACTGCTACAATGCAGTAAAGGAAGGTTTGCAGTGCACTAACCACTCAGTAAAGGGGTGGCATAGAGGCTTCAACAGTCTGCTGGGGTCAAGCCATCCCACTATTTGAAAACTTATAAATGCTATAAAAGTAGAACAGAAAATGAATGTATTGAAAGTGGAGCAATACCTTTCAGTCATGGTACCCCAGCTCTGAGGAACAAGTATAGAGACACTGGAAAATGCATCGTATTGGTGGTTGATGCATACAGAACATCCGATTGCACCGATTGTCTCATGGGGTAGTGCATAGCTTCCAGTTACAGGTATAAGTGGAAGGACAGCAACATTCTAAGTAATTCAAGTTTTTAATATATTTCAAATAAAGGTTATGTTTTAAATGGTCACTGTATCTGCACTGAATCTGCAATGAAATTGGAATGACTTTGGCAGTCTACAATGATGAGTGAGTCAGGCCGTATGATGTCATCAAGAAGAGACAGAAGCAACAGAGTCTTTCAGAATGGGAAGCACATTATGGGAAGAACTTCTCTGGTATGCAATTCTTTGAATTCTTTGCTGTTTTAAATCTTTGCCCTTTTTTGCGCTGAGCATCATGTCTGGAATCAACGCTGTAATTTTCAGAACGCTGAATTACAATGTGTGCTGGTACACATGCACTGGGATGTTTTGCCGGAAAATGTTTACAGCAAAATTGACGCGCTACCTAGTGGATGAGATGTGAGACACTGGATGCAGAGTACAGTGGTGGATGAGATGTGAGACACTGGATACAGAGTACAGTGAGGATTGAGATATAAACGCTGGATGCAGAGTACAGTGAGGGTGCGGTATGAGGGCGCTGAATACAGAGTACAGTGATGGATGAGATATGAGACACTGGATGCAGAGTACAGTGAGGGTGAGATATGAGAGCTGGATGCAGAGTACAGTGGGGGTGAGATATGAGCTGAATGCAGATTACAGTGGGGAGTGAGATGAGGCACTGGATGCAGAGTACAGTGAGGATGAGATATGAGATGCTGGATGCAGGTACAGTGGGGGGTGAGGTATGAGACGCTGAATGCACAGTACAGTATGGGTGAGATATGAAATGCTGGATGCAGAGTACAGTGGAGTGAGATATGAGATGCTGGATACAGAGTACAGTGAGGATGAGATATGAGACACTAGATGCAGAGTACAGTGGAGTGAGATATGAGATGCTGGATGCAGAGTACAGTGGAGTGAGATATGAGACACTGAATGAAGAGAGTACAGTGGGGGGTGATATGAGACATTGGATACAGAGTACAGTGGGGGTGAGATATGAGATGCTGAATGCAGAGTATTATGGGTGAGATATGAAATGCTGGATGAAGAGTACAGTCAGGTGAGATATGAGATGCTGGATACAGAGTACAGTGGGGATGAGACATGAGACACTAGATGTAGAGTACAGTGGAGTGAGATATGAGACACTGAATGCAGAGTACAGTGGGGGTGATATGAGACACTGAATGCAGAGTACAGTGGACTGAGATATGAGACGCTGAATGCAGAGTACAGTGGGGGATAAGATATGAGACACTGGATGCAAAAGTACAGTGGGGGGTGAGACATGATATGCTGGATGCAAAGTACAGCAGGTGGTGAGATATGATGTGTTATAAACAAGTCTGCCTCTGAAAGACCGCTACAGTATTTGTTTTGCCAGTCACAGGTTTGGAGGCAGCTCGCGATGGAAAGTCGGCTGGATTATTTAGCCACACCAAAGCGGGATCACCTGAGGTTCTCGACAGGTAAGCAATGCTGTTTTGCTGCATTTTATGGTAACATACTGGTAGCTCTACTGACACTAGAGTTAGTGGTTTCTGTAAAACGCAGAACTGTTTGGTGGTCTCAGTATTTTGTCTCTTAGTGGGATATTGAGTCAAAGCTCAGGCAGTAGAGTGCATCATGTGAGGGACATAAAACTTTGTGAATTTTATACAATTTAGTGTCCATTTTTATCTTTGGCGTTTTGTAAAACTAGCAAAGCTTTTCTCTCTTCTGACACTTTCTGGAACAGAATTTTATACAAACACTATTTTAATAAAGGATATCCGTTACAGGGTTCTCACCATTATCATCCTCCATCATTTGTTTTGTTATTGGGTACGCAGCTGGAATTGGATCACTAATGAACTGGAACTGGATCACACAGAGTGATTGTGTTCTGTGACTGTCCAACAGCAGCCAGCTGAGGAGGTGAGAGGCAGGCTGTACTGATCACCACTGTCAGAGATCCACGGTTGGGGTGAAGGGGAGTGCGGAGAAGGCATCCTCAGAGGGTGGGAGGTTGGAGTATAGTCAGGGGTTGGCTGAGCATTAGACCACCAGATAAATGAAAGCAGAATGCAAATAGGTGATCGGGGAGGTGGGGAACCACTAGACTACCAGGAAAATGATAACATTATACAAACAGGTGACAGGAGGGCTGCTTGGTACAGGGGCAGGTGGCTGCAGTACAGCTGCCCTACATTCAGGGAGTGGGGGCACAGGCTTAGCACCTGGTTAAAATGGGATTTTAGCAGCAGTAAACAGCACGCTCTGGGGCAGTTTACCACCGCCAAAATCTTTGAGTATGCTGCTGCATGGATATGCATGAGAGACCCCTCATTTGCATAGGTGCAGCAGTATAGTTAGCATTTTGGTGCTGCCAGGTTGCAAGTGCTCTGAGGGGCCTCAGAATATTGCTTACCTGGAGCAACTAGCACAAACCTAGGTTAGCGCTGCTAACCACTTTTGCACCGGTGTTAACCTTTGAAAATGAGCCCTAAGTCTGTAACTATACTCCCATAGTTCAAAACTGGTAGCACATTTGAGTAGCTAAGGTCAGCGAGATTCCCAAGGTAAATAATTTCGGATTCTATAAAGGGTACCAATTTTAGTATGGATCTTAACTGTGACCTGATCCAAGTGAGGGTCTTAAGCGGAAAGTGGGGTCAATACCCTTAAATATTTGAAGGACGAGACACAATCTATGTAGAATCATCTGAGGTACACACATTTAAACCTTGTGCACAGTGTTTGAGTTTGGCAGCTGTTCGAATAACATTGATTTAGTCTTTGTTTTATGTAGGACAGGATCTTTAGAACTTAGCTATTTTTGCAACTTACCAAAATCGAAGTTAGAGTGGGAGCTTATGTGTAGGAAATAGAGAGGAGCGGTGACAAAAGGACAGCATTGTCTGCATATAACCAGAAGCTCAGACTCAGGTAAGGCTGGACAAGGGATTAATAATGAGAGTAGCATGGGGCCCAGTATGGATTCTTGGGGACTCCATACAGAACCGCATGCTGGAAGATATGCAACCGCCTAAATTTTATACTTTGTTGTATCCCTGTCAAATAGTCCGAGAACCAAGCCAGCAAAGTTAGCTGTTTCAATCATGCTATAACAAGTGGGTGGTCAACAAGGTTGAATGCCTTGGTTAGGTCCCAGAGCACAGCACCAGTAAGATTTCTATCCTCCATAGCTCTGTGTGCTGTGTCCGTGAATCCATCCAAGGCAGTCTCTATACTGTACCCTTCCTGAACCCATGCTAATTAGTAGAGATCAAGTTATATTTTTCAACGTACTCAGTTCATTGTCTATGATCAGTGTTTTCTTGAATTTTGACAGAGGGAAAGTATCAAAATAGTCCTACAGTTATTAAATTCAGAAGCTGAACCAGACTTATGTACATAAATTACGAGCAAATGTTTCCATACATCAGGAACTTGCCCTAGTCAAAAGAACAATTTGTAAATGCTGCTCACAGGGTAGTCTAATTCTGTCACAGCCAAAGCTTAAAATCTTGGTGCCAGTCCGTCAAAGCCACACGATTTATCTGGTTTCATTTCTTCCAACAATCTTGAAATTTCATGGCAGACGTCAAGGTAGGAGGCCACCTGGGAACTAGTGATCACCGATAATGTGGTTCAATATAAGGATGGCTGCGGAATCGAACTACACAAGGATGAGGGTCCTGGACATCAGGAGGGCAGATTTTATAAAAGATGGGTGAATGCCTGAGGGATGACCTGGCCTGGGGGATGACCAGTTTGATGTGGAGGAACAGTGGGCAAAGTGATGGACACAAACCTCTCGTCAAACAAATGAGTAGAAGTAAGAAAAAAGGAGATCACTATGGTTCTTGAAAAGGGTGATTGAAAAGGTAAAGGCTAAAAGGGTGGCATTCAGAAAATATAAAGTGATGCAGGGGAGGAGGATAGGGAGGTGGTATAAGGGAACAGAAAGAAGCAGGGAAGGCAGTAAGGAGTGAAGGCACAAACTGAAGAGAGACTCACCGAGGTAACAAAAGGCGACAAGACATTTTTAGGTATATAAGTGAAAAAGGAAGACCGAGGGTGTGGAGGACTGTAAAGTTAAAAGGGATGGGAGGGACAGTGCAGAGGGGACCAGGAAAAGCAGACATCCTGAACAAATACTTTGTTCAGTGTCATAGTAAAAAAGAGAAGGAGGGACCACAAAAGTAGCAGGAGATCTTCTTCGAGGATATTCTCTTTCTATCAGGCCACACCTATGGAACTATAGCCATCAAGCTCTAGGACCACATGAAAACTTTTGTAAGCAGTCCACTAGGGCCACCCATGATGACGCTTACATTGGCACACACTATATAAACGGTATGGCCCTTCCTTCTCAGTTCTTTTCCCTGCTGTCAATCATAACTCATCGGATCTACCACGACTTTTTCCTTTTCTTACCCTAGTAATCACTTTTTACAGTGATTTTCTACGTCATGTATGTCAACTAAAGAAGTGCTGAAACTCTTTAAATATTGCGAGTGCAGCGAAAAGATTTACAAGGACGACTCACACAAAGTCTGCATCTGCTGTCTCTCATGAGGTCCACAATGTCAGGGCCTGTCCGATCTGCAGAAAATTCAACAACACTACACAGTGACTCAGAGAAAAAGCCTTGAAACCCACCTTTGAAGCAGCAGGAGCCCAGAATGGAACAGGAACTGAGGGAAAAGAGCTCTGCCATGTCACTGGCCCGGTCCTCAGGCTCCTGGTTCTTGAAGTCCCTGGAAAATCCTTGGGCCACAAGTACAAACACTGGGAGAGGGAGAAGAGCAAAGATAAGGCCTCCCTGGTTCGCTCCTGGTCACCTATTCATAAGAAAACAAGTGCGACCACTCCAGCGCCATCAACTGCTGCTGGGGTGACACCACCAGCTGCTCCAGCCATCGACACACGTCTGGGCAGGATCCTATACAGCTGGTGAGATGCCATCAATATCTGGGGCAACACTTCCCGTCAACACCCTCCGAAAGTCCCATCGACTACCTGGGCGCCATCATGCAGGCTGTTCTCATGTCCTTCACGGACTGTCTTAAGCACCTGCTACCACCACCCCCATACAGGGACTGCATTGATGGGGTCTACATGCCTGACCAGTGTTGATGCCAGCCAGGTTAATGTGCCAGACACCCTGTAAGCTGTCGAAAGCTTCTCCTTCTCCTTTCTTGCGTTCTCCTGAGCACATTGACAAGGACCAGGAATACAATCCTGAACTTATTATGGAGGAGGAGGAGGAGGAAGAGATTGGAGAGGACTGTAGAGACCTCTATGAAAGGACGTTCCACAGTCTCTACTGCCAGTGAAGACTCTGTAGTCTGGACCCCAAGGTATTCACCTGAAGACCCCACCTTCATCACTATGATGCAGGAGCTTCTGTCAGCAATGGGGTTTGATGCTGAGGAGCAGGACATCACTAAGAGAAACTTAGTGGAATACCTGGAATTGCCTGACTTCCTCCCACAGTCATCCCTCCTCTCCTGCCAGCACTGGAAGATGCCATAATGTCTGCTTGGCACAGGCCTAATATGATATCTGCCATCCCAAGAAAGGCTGATAAGCTGTACCAAGCCCCTCAGGTAAACCTTTCTTTGCAGGACAACCTGAGGCTGACTCTGTAGTAATAAATGTGACCATGATAGATCCAGGCACCGAAGCATCTCAGCTCTCTCCTTCCTGACAAGAAGTCTAGGAGACTTGATGTCCTGTGTAAAAGGATTTTGCTTCTGCCACTCTGGGCCTGAGGATAGCAAATTACCAGGCCCATATAGAAAAATACCAAAATACCCTTTGGAGAAAGGCCAAGGCAGCTTCCCAGGCCCTCCCAGAGGGTGCCCCCAAGCAGGAGCTTTTACAGACTCTCACAACTGATGCCAGTGTAGGTAAACAACTACTTCCTTCCACCTATGACATCTCTGACTCCTCTACTAGGGCTGCAGTCTCTGCCATATAGCTCAGAAGACATTCCTGGCTGAGAGTGGCTGGCTTTGCCAGTGAAATACAGTAATCCATCCTTAATGCCCCTTTCAGGATATATAAACTCTTTGGAGCAAATGTTCAAGGCATTCTTCTCCAATCTACAAGCTTCATGCAGAATCTTGAAATCTGTCCATTCTTTGTACCATACTCAGCCTCAGACTAGGCAGAGAGTGCCATTTTGTCCAACCACTATGAGGCATAGATCTGCCACTAGATAACAGAGCAAGGGTAGGACAGCAGCATCCTTGCTTCCAACAGGTGCAGCTACATGTGCCACTTCAAAACCATCTAGAGGTGCCACTGTGGCAGAAGCACATCAACAAGCCGGCATGACTCCTCGACCACCCCACCCCACCTCGGATCCAGGAATGGTGGTTGCCTTCCCTCCGCCTGGACCAATGGAGAAAGGTAACTTTGGATGCTTGGGTCCTGCGGTTATGCTCTAGAGCTTCAGGAATCACCTCCAGACCTTCCCTAGTGCCTTCACACTATCTCCCAGGTCACATTCCAGTGTTGCTGGAGGAAAGTCACATCCTACTTCAGAAAAAGGCAATAGAACCTATTCCAATGGAACGAAGAAATACAGGCTTCTACTCGTACTTACTGGCTCCAAAGTGTACAGGAGACCTGAGACCTATTCCAGACCTCAGGGACCTGAAATTCTTCATGGAATACAAGAAGTTCAGAATAGTCACACTGCAAGGCCTGCCCCACTGCTACAACTGGGGAACTGGATTTGTTCTCTGGATATGCAGGATGCATAACTGCACGTCAAGATCTGCAAATCACACAGGAAATATCTGAGATTCCTGTTTCAGAGAACACTACCAGTTCAGGGTATTTACCAAATGTTTAGCAGTGATGGCAGCGTCCTCCACAGGAAAGGCTTATCGTCTTTCCATACCTGGACGACAGGCTTCTCAAAGCCCTTTCAAAGGAGCAGCTGTTACACACCCTAGAACAAACCAGGCATCTGTTCAGTGCTCTAGGGATCATGATCAGTGTGTCAAAGTCAGTCCCGACCCCATGTCAATGGCTGCAGTACATAGGGCAGTCTTGGACACAGCCGAGTCCTAGCCTTCCTGCCACAGGACAGGGCAGAGTGTTTGATAGCACATGCCCAGGAGGTCTACAACAACAAGTATGTCACAGCCAGAACATTTCTGAGACTCCTGGGCCTCATGGCAGCAGCTATTACCACAGTACTGCTGGCCGGCTGCATATGAGAATCCCACAGTGGACACTGAGAGTCAGTAGGACCAATGGACAGATGACCCTAGAACAACAGGTTCTAAGTGACCTCTCCTGTTCAAAAAGTGCTTCAGTGGTGGATGAATCCCAACCACTTGATGGAGGGTACCTTCCTAATTCCCTCCCTCATCAAATCTTCACAACAGATGCCTCAGGAGTGGGCGAGGAGGAACATCTAGGCTCTCACCAGACACAGAGCACATGGGCAAAATGGAAGCACATGCCACATAAAGGTCTTAGAAATGAGAGCTGTCTTGTATGACCTACAGCCTTCCAGGTCCAACTGTCACTGGGTCATCTGTTAATCCAAGCAGACAACATATGTGTGATGCTTTACATTGACAAACAGGGAGGGACTCATTCCTATCCTCTATGCAGGAGGCAGTAAGAGTCTGGTGCTGGGCTCTGAAACACGGTCTAGAACTATCTGCAGTGCATGTTCCAGGTGTCCAAAACATCTTGGCAGACAGGCTAAGCAGATCACAGTCCAGGATGCAAGAGTGGGAGCTTCTAACTTCAGTGACAGAAGACCTGTTCAACAGGTGGAGTCAGCCAGAGTTGGACCTTTTGCATCCCACACAGTGTAAAACTGCCCGTTTCTGCTCGTTGGCTTCAGGGTCTGGAGTTTTCTGGCAGGAAGCGTTATCCCTCTCTTGGAAAGGGAGGTTTCTGTATGCCTTCCCTCTAATTTAGGAGGTACTAATCAAACTGCAAATGGAGGGCAACACTCATACTCATTGTCCCGATGTGACCTCATCAGAATTGTTTTCCTCTGCTGCAACAGCTATCAGTGGGACCTCCTGTAGCCTGCCACTATGCCAGGGTCTGCTGTCCAGGAACAGGGAACTCTGGTTCAACCAGATCTGTAGTCTCTCCACCTTCATACATGGCTCCTGAAGACATAGCCATTGCTCAGTTTGGAGTGTCTCAAAAGGTGGCTGATGTCTTGGTGGCTGCCAGAAAGTCTTCCACCAGAGCCACTTACCCCATGAAGTGGAAGCTTTTTGCTTTGGGCAATTTCCCACAATTTGGGTCCATTTACCTGCCCAGTAAACAAGGTTCTAGAGTATGTGCTGTCCTTATCTGATGCAGGCCTACAATACTCCTCATTTTAAAGTGTACTTGGCCATTTCAGCTACGTGCCTACTGATGGTAATGCAGTTGCCCAAGCTGGAAGTGGCAATGCGTTTTGAGAGGCATCCCGCATTTGAAACCTCAATCTGCAATCATGTCCTGGCTTCGTTAGAACTTTGTGTTACAGAAGCTTACTTTGTCTCCTTCTGAGCCAGCCACAACTTGCAAGCTACGCTTTCTGTTATGGAAAGCATTATTTTTAGTTGCCATTACTTCTGCTTGAAGGATTTCTGAGCTTCATGCTCTTACATGTGAACCTCCTTATTTGATTTTACACAAAGACAGGGTGTCTTTGCATACCAGCCCTAAGTTCTTGCCAAGGTGGCATCTGAGTTAACCCTAAATTAAACTATCCACCTGCTAGTTTATTTTCCTGAGCATGCCAATCCAGGGAAGCATTGTTCCACACTTTAGATGTACGTAGAATACTCAGATAATATGCCCACCGTATGAAGGACTGCAGGAAGTCCTTGCAGCTTTTTGTTTCCTTCGCCCCTGGGAGAAAGAGAATTCCAGTTTCAAAACAGTGTTTGTCCAAATGGCCAACTGTATTACTTTCTGTTACAGGAGGTATGGTAAGGAACTTCCTTAGCTGTTTGTGGACACTCCACTAGAGGTAAGGCCACTTCAGGTTGCCTCTTTCAGAAATGTGTCTGCTGCTGAGATTTGTGCAGCTGCCACCTGGAGTACTGTCCACACCTTCACTAAACATTACAATCTGGACATTGCCTCAAGGGAAAGAGGGCAGGCTTTGGCCTAGCTGTGCTTCAGGGCCTACTCTTGGGTATGTAGGCTCAGCCCCCCAGACTGTTTTTATGGTCAGTACTGTTGATACCATTCCACAGGTGTGGCTTGATGAAAGAGATATCCTTGAAGAAGATAGTACAGTTACATACTTAAGTAACAGTAGATCTTCAAAAGAATCTTTTCATCAGGCCATGCTGATCCACCCTCCATCCCCTTTGTGGTCTAGAGCTCTGGAAATCCAAGACTCCTGTTCCACAGTGGTCTACCTGCTGCTGCCTGCCTTGCCTGTTAAGCAAAGCCACAGGTTCTCTCCGGTTCCCTATGGGAGGTCCTCCGAGTATGACTTCTAGCAGGGAACTAAGGATGGATGGGGCCACCACATTTATATAATGAGTGCGAACGTAAAACATTGTCATGGGTGGCCCTTATGGATTGCTTGCAAAATGTTTCCAAGTGGTCCCAGAGCCTGACGGCTATAGTTCCATAGGTGTGCCTGATGAAAGAGATTCTCTCAAAGATCTACTGTTACAGTAAGTACGTAACTATTCTCTCTGAAGGGAGGGAGATGGACACTAGTCCTTTTTCAGAGGAGAGAGTCCTTAAGGGACTCGCTAATCTGAAAGTGGACAGATGGGTACATCCTAAGGTATTGAGGGAGCTCAGGAAGGTACTGGCTACACCTCTGACAGTCCTATTTAACAGCTCTCTGAAACAGGAGTGGTTCCAGAGGACTGGAGGAAGGCAGATATAGTCCCACTTCACAAAAGTTGTAGCAGGGAGGAAGCTGGTGGTTATAGGCCAGTCAGCCTGACATCGGTGGTAGGGAAGTTAAAGGAATCACTGCTAAAGGAAAGGGTGGTGGAATATCTTAAATATAATGGGTAACAAGACCCAAGACAGCTAGATTCACAGGGTGAGAGGTCATGTCAAATGAATCTGACAGAGTTCTTTGATTGGGTGACCATAGAACTAGATCAGGGTGAAGTGGTGAGCGTGGCCTACCTAGATTTCAGTAAGGCATTAGACACCGTTCCACATAGGAGATTATTAAGCAAGCTGGGTAGCTTAGAGTGAGTCCAAAGGTGGTAAACTGAGTAAGAAATTTGTTAGGGATAGACGACAGAGAGTAGTGGTAAACGGAGTTCACTCCGAGGAGGCAGAGTGACCAGCAGGGTGCCTCAGGGATCAGTGCTGGGACTGGTACTCTTAATGTCTTTATAGGTGACATTGCAGATAAGCTAGGGAAGGTCTGCCTCTTTCTGGATGACACCTAAATCTGCAAAAGAGGTGGACACTCGGGGGAGAGTGGAAAGACTGAGCAGAGACCTGGCCAACTCAAGGAGTGGTCAAGGGTATGGCAGCTGGGTCTTAATGCAAAAAGTAAAATAATGCACCTGCACATAAACCCAGAGACAGAGTACAAAATGGGGAGGTTATTGATGACCACCAAGCAGGAGAGACAATTTGGGGGTAATAATCTCTGATGACCTAAAGATGACCAGGCAGTTTGAGGGCTAGTGGGATGCTGGGGTGCATAGGAAGAAGTATCACCAGTAGAAGGAGGAGGTAGTATTCTCTTTGTATAGATCATTGGTAAGACCTCGTTTAGAATATGGTGCACAGTTCTGAAGGCCACATCTCTAGAAGGATACAGACAAAGTGGAGGCAGTACAGAGGAGGGCAAGTAAAATGGTGTAGGGTTTGCATCAAAAGCCCTATGAGGAGAGACTAGAGGAACTCAATATGTACCCACCCGGAAGAGAGGAAGGAGAGAGGATATGATAAAGACCTTTAAATATCTTTATACTCAAATTTTATTAAGAGTTGTTTTCTTTAAGGACACAAAACAACAAGGATAAACAAGACAACGGTACAATAGACAGCATAAAATTTAATTTAAAAAAGTTAGACATGACTAGGTAAAACTGCAGGGTGGAGGCAAGGCCATCCCTATACATTAACCCAGTTCTCCCATTCCCCACCTCTTTACTACTAATGTCCTTAAGGCACAAAAGTGGGGTCTCTGTTCATAACATACAGAAGCCACCTGTTCCATCTGTTATGCCCTCATCACTCTGCTGTCATAGTGTATAGGTTAAAATTTCCATACTATACGTGCATTCACCAATACAATCCTCATTTATTGTTGGGAGCTGTACATTAAGCCATTTCTTTGTAATACATTTTTGGACATGGTGAGTAGGATCCTAAGACCTCTTGGATATAATAGGAAGATGTATACGTGTTCAGTGACCCAAAAAGTGGCAAGAAGATTTCTTCAAGGCACCTCAATTTCTGAAAAAAAAGGAGTCAGTCGGGGCCCTTCCAAAAGATAGGGGAATGTTCTGCCCACTCTTCCCCACACTGCCTCCAACAATGGCTGGTGTGTGTGCTGTCCTCCTGTGGGCCTGCTGGACTGGGGTCAGAAACATTCAGATAAGACACTTACAGCTGATTCTCTCCAGGCCACAAAGGAGGATATTCTGTATGTATTTAAGCGGTTTACCACTGCTCCTGAGTCAGTGGTTGCTTAATAGCAATTCCACCATTCGAGCACCTGAACAGAGGGGACTGTTATAGGCTATAAAGAATAGTATATAACTGTGAGACAAGATGGGCATATTGTCTCCCTCTCCTGCCAGTGTCGAGATTATTAGTTTACTAGTGGATTTCCTGTCAAGAAAAGGACCTCTATGGCTTCAACGATGACATAAGCCCTGGCTTGAAAATACCGAAACATGTCAGTCTGGGGAGACTGAGACTGTCTTTAAAGTTTGAACTTTCATCTTCATCCCTTGTAAAAGCTGGAAGGGGATAAAGAAGACCCATCTGATAACAAACCTAAAGCCCGCATCCAATCTGGCCAGGGTAAAGTCCCTAGGTAAGTGTAGTCAGAGTAACCATAGAAGTGGCTTTCAGGTTCACCCAGAAATCCATATTATCCAGATCAGCAGAGGAACAGTAACAAAGAGGACCCATCAAATAACCTTTTCCGGGGTACACAGATAGTGTAGCCCTCTCCCCTATGCCTAGTCCTGTGGTGAGGCATTAAAAGCCACTGTAGGATAGGCTTCACTTGGGAAGACCTTTAAATACCTTTAAATATCTCAAAGGGAAGTAAGGTACAGGAGCAATGTAATTTTCAGAAAAAAGGTGTACAAAAACAAGAGGTTATGCTATGAAGTTGGAGGGGTAGATTCAGAGAGATGTGTGGAAGTACTTCTTCACAGAAAGAGTGGTGGATTCCTGGAACAGCCTTCCAGCAACATGGATGTTCCAGGAGGTGGTGGGGGTGAAAACAGTGGTGGGGTTCAAGAAAGCATGGGATAGGTATAAGGGAATCTTAGTGGAACTTAGTTGGGCATGACTGAAACCTTCAAGTACATGAAGGGAATAAATAAGACCAGCACAGAGGGGCTTTTTCAAATTGGGGACGGGGACACTAGAAGGCACGATCTGAGACTGGAATGGAGAAGGTTCAGGAGGAAATGAGGAGACACTTTTTATGGAGAGGGTGGTGTCTGGGTGGACACATTGCCAGAGGAAGTGGTATCCTGTAGAACAGTGGGCTGCTTCAAAGGGAATGGGACAGAGTAAGGGGAAGGTCACTGGGGGAGGGGCAGCTGCAGTAAAAGGGCTGCTAGCTGCACAATTGAGCAGACTTGATAGACCATAAGGCCTTTGTCTGCTGGTAATTTCGTATGTTCATATGGAAGGGAATGGGAGAGGAGAAAAAACTGGAGATCAAGTAGGTTCCTGTGGTGATACTGTAGGTAGGAAAATGGGCAGATTAGGCGGGACAAGCAGTTCTTATCTGCCATCAGATTCTCTGTTTTGTATGTAACAGCAACTATTTATAAAAAGAACACATTAGGAAAATAATCCGAAAGAAAAAAGAGACCCTCTATTCAGAAATGATGAATATCCCAGACTGTGTCCCACCCATTTGTTATTATTATCCTCTAGGTTGTTAGTGTGAGACAAGCTAAAATTCAAACGGATTGAGGAATGATGTGTCTCTGTGCCACTGAAGGTTTCCTTATTCTCAACACTCAGGGCATGATCAGTCAGCAGGATCACAAACACATGGACCCCGACACAAACAGAAACCCTTAACAGCCAGAGCTAAATCCTAAATAATAAAAAAATAAATAAAACTTGTTTTATCACAGACTTACTACTAACTCAAATTAAACTGAAATATTAAACATACAGCTAAATTCACGAGTCAATGCTCACACAAAGTTCTGTGGCCCAGGCCCAGTCTTTTCCAGTCTGACTCCAGTAAGTGCATTTGGCCTCCACACTTAGCCGCCATCACTTAGATGCCACAGCGTCAAGTTGAAGTGTGGCTTTTGAAGTGGCTTGTCCCTCCCTTCATGGTGCTGCCACCATCATGATTGGATGGCTGGCTAGCAGTCAGGAATTCTATACTGCAGGAGAGCCCAGAGAAGCATGAGGGAAAGAGGTAAGCTCGAATAACGTCTCACAAGTACAGCTTACTCACGAAAAGTCAATCAGTGCCTCACAGATACAGTCTCACACTGACATACACAGGGTCTCTTGCAGCTCATAGGGCTTAAAACAAGCAGTGCCTTCACAGAAGGAGGGCAGGATCACACTCACACATGTCTGTAACTGGAGCACTTCACAAACAGGGTGCTGAATTGTGGGATGACACATCTAGTGCCTTTACACAGGAACCTGCCACACTCCAGACTCTAGTCGTTGCACTTGGCCTCCACACTTATCCACTGACTGGGTTTCTTTTCTTTTGGTCATAAAAACAAAAAATAAGTAAAATATTACTAACGTTTTGATCACAGAATCTTACTATTAATTTGAGTTTACATAAAATATTAAACATACAGCTAAATTTGCACGTGAATGCTCACACAAAGTTCTTGTGGCTCAGTCCCAGTCTTTTCCAATCTGACTCAGTCTGACTCCAGTAGCCACACTGGACTCTGCACTTAGCTGCCATCATTTAGATGCTGCTGTCAGCTTGAGTGTGGCTTTTCACAAACTTGGAGCTAGAACTGCAGGATGACACATCTAGTAGTTTTACACTGGAGCCTGCCACACCCAGTCAGACTCCAGTAGCTGCACTGGACTCCGCACTTAGCCGCCACCTGGGTTTCTTTTCTTTTTGGTAACATATTTTATTTGTTGTAAAGTAAGGCTACAAAATAACTAATTTTCTGTCACTTACATAAAGTAGTTGTAACCTTTAATTTTTCTTAGGTATATACACAATACTGCAATAAATTTCAAGAAATTCTATGGTGGGGTCCATTGCATTTGGACATTCTCTATTTTATGTTTAAAGAGTGTTTCTGATTTCTAGCAAAATTCACATTTGCCATCAGCAGAACTACATTACACAAAGTTCCCTGTAAATGGGAATTTCATGACCTTCTGGTCTTTATAACCAAATGCATTTTCATCCTTTTTTGTTCAATGTCATCTGTTCCAGTTGCTCATTCCAGCTGTGAAATCATAATCCACTGCTTGTGACATCAGGTTAGTTTTCAATGCAACAGGCTGCGATGTCTTAAGTAGACAAATGCAACAGAACTGATGACTTTGAAGGTGAAAGCTCATATTCTAATGAAAATTACTTGAGTAATAAAACATGGAAGGTAATGAAATTTAAATTGGAATTTTGTGTGGCTGTGTTTTGCCAACTCCAACTGAATTTTGCTAGAAACCAGAAAATCTCTTTAAGGCTGTGAGACAATTTAAGTACATACTCCTTCCCAGAATATAGTCAGGGACTGGATATGCAGAATGAGGTGAAAATGGGAAGAGCGACGTTTCACCAGTGATGTGCACCCTGCAGAACATGGCTTTTAATACAAATAGCAGTGCAGTCCTCTCCCCACCTCCTAGGAAACATGGCTTGGAAATACGAATCGGCTTCAAGATTTTCAGAGCATATCAGCACAGCTAGAAAGAAACACAGGCTAAACATCTTCAGTCAGTGTATGGTGGTACCAAACTCTTTAGGAAGAACTGCCAACTCCAGAAAATACCCTCAGTGTTCAGTACAGAGGGCTAGACACCCAGGTGCTCTCCTGATTGTGAAATAAATAAGCAAACAGTCCCAGGACTTGAGTAAAAGTTGGGAAATGTAAAACTGTCTTGTTTGTGTTTTAGGAGATCAGTATACTGGCTGGATACACTTCCACAACAGAAACCAACAAGGACACTGTGCGGTAAGAATAGATGACAAGAGAATCACCTTTACACTAAATATTAGACATGATAAACAACATGTGTGTGTTTTTAGTGTATGTGTATATTATATACAACTCCATGGAACCTTGTGAAGCAGTGGTGTGGTGCTCCCTCAAGGTCTGAACAATCATGTGAAGCAATGTTGGTGTTACACTTGTCGGCACTCTCTGTGCAAGCATTGCTGTGTTATTTATTTTGTGTGACAAGACTGTGCCAATATTAGGGTAGCACCAACACTACATTGCATGATCTTTCAAACCTCAAGGAACCCCACATCGCTGATTCATTGAGGCTCCAGGGAGTTTGGATCCTAGTTTTTATTTCCCTACTTTGTATGCTTTGTGCTTCAATGTATTTGTTTTTTAGCAATATTTGCAATTAGATAGATAGATACATAGATAGATGTAGACTCTAGAGAATACTGGATGGGCAACTATGCACAACCAGTGTGTTCTTCCACAGAGGGTTCTGACTCCTCTGACCTCGAGGCGTGCTCGGAGGTTCTGCGGGAATCAGAAATCAGGTGGCAACACATACTGGTTGTGCAGAGTTGCTCATCCTGTATTTTATAGTGTATGACACTGTGTGAAATATGTGTGCATGAGGTATTTTGCTTTCAAAATGAAACTGACTCATGCAGTCTCTGAAAGTTCTAGAATGCTGTTCTACCACAGTAGGGTAGAAGCACATTCTGTGACCTTTGAACTGTGGCACAACAGCATTTTGAAAGGAATGGAAATCTATACAGAACAACACTCCACTATACTAGATAGATTGATAGATAGATTAGATAGATAGATAGAATAAGATAGATAGATGCCGTGCCTTCTGCTTACTGCAACGTAACTATCAGTTACTTCCCCAGGATGCATATCTCTGGGGGTAAAAAGATCTTGCATTCCTAACATCTGGTTTAGTTTGCTTTTGATTTCATTCCAAAATGTCCTAATCTCAGAGCACTCCTAAAGTGCGTATATCAGTGTACTGACATCTTTACCAGTTTTGTAACAAGTGAGGCTAGGAATACTTCTCATTTTAGAGAGTTTTGGCGGCCTGCCAGTGCAGCAGTAATTCTGCCACTTGTGGCGCTGATGCCACAGGTTCAGTATGTGAACTCAGGAGTCAGAGGATTGGCTAGGGAGGTGGAGGATCGAGTGTCCCAGGGACTGCTCTCCTCCTCCTCCAGGGAGTAGTGTTTGGTGCCCAGTGTTAGACTGGCCTGTAGTGGTGGCTGGGGTCAGCACAGCAGGGACCGTCTAAGAAGGGAGGCGGGCCAGGGCAGGCACACAGCGTGCTGCACACAGTGCAGCGGCCTGGCCATTGGCATCACTGCCTTCTTCCTCCATGCCGGGGAATAACAGGGTGGAAAACAGGGCCGACCAGCAGGATGATGCTGATCTCTCGCAGGCCCCATACCCGGCTATCTGGGCACGCCCGAGCCATCCGGATCCTGTCTCAGTGGGGCTGTGAGGGGACCACACTAACCCCACCAGGGTGGCAAGCCCTGAGGGGAAGAGCTGGAGGCGAAGAGCTGGACAGGTAAGTCCTGGAGGATGCCTGGGTGTTGGGCTGGGAGATCAGCAGAAGGGGCTGGCGGCAAAGAGGAAAAGAGATTAATGGGGGTTTGCTGCGTGTAGTATAGGTTATTAATAATTTACATTGTTGGATTTTCAGCTCTTGTATCGTGGTAGCTCTTCTTGAAAATTCTACATTTCCATCCAGTTCCACTCTGTTGTATACTTAGTTAGTGCTTGGCTCTATCATTCTGCTGTCTCAGCTGCTTTTCCATGGATTTTATAATCAGGTTTATGTAACACTGTGAGACTGAGCATCATGATGTTATGTTTACTTCTTCCACCCAGGGTCACTGTTCTCTGTTTGACTTCTCGTTCCCCAGTGATTCTTAATCATATGCTGTATTTGTAGTAAGAAGTAGGCACTGTATGGCCTGGAAGATTCCTTGATGTTCACTAAACTTTATAAATTTTTGATCTGTTTTTAGCTGTGCCACTGATGTGGTCCCCTTCTCCTTCCATTGTTCATTATTAATGAGGGTTGTTTATCTTCAGATTATTTCCCCACGGATCCTCTTTGAGGTTAACTTGATATGAGGCCTCAGTGGTCGTGGTTTCTACAGATATTTTGTGTGTGTAATATGGGCCATTTTTTCAATGTAGAGGATAAGCAACAGTATACTAAGGATTCTATATCTATATTTACCTCTTTACACATATCTCTTTCTATTTCCACCCAGCCAGGTAAACAGGTAAACAGGTGTGTGCCATTTTCCCATTCTGCTATGTGAACCATTTACTCACAACTCTCGTTGTGTAGCAGTGTTGTATGTTGATATGTCCAGTACTTTCAAGCCTCTATTTTTCGACGAGCTTGCTGATCTCTGTAACTTACCACAAGCATTCTTACCAGCCCAGACAAAATTATGGATCAGCCCTGCACTTGTTTCGCCAGGAAAGTCATACTGAGCTGGTATCAGCTCATTTCCAGATGTGTCCTGGGAGGGAGGGAGGAAATGAGGAGAGCATATACAAAGTATAAAATAATACAATAATATTGAAATAATAAATCAAAATGTACATGTAACCCTAGGTGGTGCTATCCCAAGGGATACTACCCCTGCCTGCATGACTACTGGCAGAGTTGAGGGACCTGAGTTCTGTGAATGAATGCCTCCACCCAGAGGTTGGTTTAAGGGTAGCATAGCTGCTCTGGTACAGCCCTCAGGACTCTGATACCACCCTCTAACCCCTCTAGTGGCCTATACTGATCAGCAATTAGACAGTTACAATGAACCCCAGAATGCAGTGTTATATACCCACACTTGGCACACTTACCACCAGGGCAGGATCAGCTGCACTGGCTCCTGAGACCCCTGCAAAACAAGACATGCAGTGGAGAAAGACAATAGCAACACAGTATACCCACCACAAAGGTACACATTAACCAGTGCAAAAGCAAAAGATTTAGATCTGATTTATTGGGGAACATGAACAAGGGAAGGGCAGTAATCTAGTGTTTGATTCTGGATCTGATTTAATCAGGCTAAGCATGCATGCCTCTAAGAGTCCCTCTAACACAGTCACACACACTCTGGGTACCCAGTTGGTCTGCAGGCTAGCCTGAGCTGCCCGGAGTAGGCTGGTATTGCAGCTGTTGTTGGAGCCCTTAGAAGGAAAAAACACAACATGCACTTTAACCGATAATTTGTATTCAGGAGCCAGTTGGCTCAGTTCGTAATGATTAACCAAAACAATTAAATCAGATGATACACTTTGATTTGAGCTCGGTTGCAGGGAGCTATCCTGATGTTTACTCACGCTACCCAGACCAGGAGGCAGGATGGACAAAATGAAGACCTCAGGATGATTGACTGCTGTGCCAGGAGAATCAGGGCCCATGACACACCATGGTGGTCGATTCTGTTTGACGATGTTGAGCGAGGCTGAATCACAGAGTGGTCATTAGAGTAGGATGTAATTCTGCAGGTGTGATGTGAATCTGGGCGAGATTGTAAGACCCAGACCAGGTGAATGATTTCAGATACAGTCAGGTAGGTGTTGCTGGATGCAGCCTCCAGCCAGCGTGACACATTCAGCAATGTGGGAACCAAATCATGACCCATACTCACATTCAGCACAATTATAGTAAGAACAAGTAAATACCACAGTTTGGATGACAGTCTGGTTGCAATCAACAGTGTCGCTGCAGAAACGTCGCTCTCGCAGTTGTCTCAAGTCCTGAAAGGCCGATCGCACCGAGGCAAATCTTTGGTCCACACCAGGCTAATTTCATTTTGTCACAATTCAGGATTCCAGTCACAATCACAGCAAATTCAGATAAAGTCTGAATATTAATGCGAGACTACTTCACTCAAGAAGATGGTAGCAGGCAGGCCAGACACAACCTGCCCTATTCCCGCTACTACGCAGGAGCAGTTGCTCGAATGTCCCAGCTTTTCACCCCTCTCAACCCAACTACACACTGACCCACTGCTGCAGGCAAGCTCTGGGACTTCATAGTGACTGCAAGGTTCGGTTGGTTGATTCATCTGTCTGTCACAGCAAGGGCTTCCCTCCAGGTCCATTTAGGCGTGAAACAGTAAAAACTACAATTTCTACAGAAATTCACTCCTCAAGACCCAGAGGATAGTCTCCATTTTAGAGTCCCCAAAGGTACTGATTGGTCCAAACTGGCAGTCAGAACCAATATGGTGGTGCAAAACAGAAAGTCCATGCTGCAAAGGAAGGCAGGTTAGACAAACTACTATATTATTACTATTAAAGCAGATAATCAGCAAACAATCACATATTCTAGGAGGGCTTCCTCTGCAATTAGCGATGGCAGAATGAAGTGGCTGTATTGCAGCCCGAGGCGGAACTCAAGCCTGAAACCACTCGCCCCCCACCCAGAATAATTATAACCTCTCTAAAATGATGCCTCTTAAAGAGACAGGCACGGAGGCTAACAAGGCACTCGTGATGCAAGCACGCTTTAAAACTGTTAGAACACAGAACACCAGCCTGGCAGTGGGCATTAGCAAGCCCAGGAAGACAATTTAGGAACCCCATTTGAGGGGTTACACCTTCCCTGCCTGGAAAGAACTGACGTTCGTGTCAGTCTATACTTACAGTATATTTATAGAACAACGTTATGCTATATGAAAAATATGTTCCATCATTATACGATACAGAAAGTAAAGACTGATGCATCAGTAAATGTAAACTTATAACATTACTATATTTATTCATGGTACTCTATAGTTATTCTGTAATGACAACAGTTATGCATTTTTCATACACATTACTATTTTACTATGATTCACACTATAATATTACTGTACTTATTCAGGGAATTGTTTCCTGCACTGTAAATAACATAGATGGGGACCCATCCCTATCAGCTAACTTAGGGTTAGATGGGGCAGGGGCACCATGTTCATCCTTCAGAACAATTTAACTTAGATGTTGCATTTTTTAGCAGGCATGTCTAGGCATCGAGCCGAGAAAGTTTCTAAATAATGGGTAGCATGTTCTTCTACAGGTTTCCCAGTCATCCTCCTTGCTAGAGGGAGGGATGATTCTTGAAGGTATTCAATCCATATCTCTGCGTGCTCCTTAAAAGCATGGGTGATACATTTGTTGTCCACTTTGCTGCCAAATTTGTAATTAACTGCAGTTTGGTCTTGGGCCACTAGGGTGCTAATCCCAGCAGTGCATCCAAGATGTAACCCTTAGGTGGCGCTGTCCCAAGGGATACTACTCCTGCCTGCATGACTAAGTGCAAGTTGAGGGACCTGGGTTCTGTGAGCGGGTGCCTCCACCCAGAGGTTGGTTTAAGGGTAGAGTAGCTGCTCTGGATACAGCCCTCTGGGGCTCTGATACCCCCCTAACCCCTCTAGTGGCTTATACTGGTAAGCAATTAGACAGTTACAGTGAACCCCAGAAAGCAATACTATACCCACACTTGACACACTTACCACCAGGGCTGGATCAGCTGCAATGGCCCTGGAGACCCCCTGCAAAACAAGACATGCAATGGAGAAAGGTAATAGCAACACAGCATCCCCACCACAAAGGTACACATTAACCAGTGTAAATGCAAAAGATTTAGATCTGATTTATTGGGGACGTGAACAAGGGAGGGTAGTAATCTGGTGTTTGATTCTGGATCTGATTTAATCAGGCTAAGTATGCATGCCTCTAAGAGTCCCTCTAACACAGTCACACACACTCTGGGTACCCAGTTGGTCTGTAGACCAGCCTGGAGCGTTGCCGGGATAAGCTGGCATTGCAGCTGTTGTTGGGACCCTTAGGAAGGAAAAACACAACATGCATAATGATTAACCAAAACAATTAAATCAGATGACACACTTTGAGCTCTGTTGCAGGGATCTACCCTGATGTTTACTCATGCCACCCAGACCAGGAGGCAGGATGGATGAAATTAAGACCTCAGGATGATTGACTGCTGTACCAGGAGACACAAGGCCCACACAACACACCGTGGTGGTCGATCTTGTTCAATGGTTTTGAGCAGGGAGCCAAATCCCCAGGTGGGTCTTTCATCGGATGTAACTCTGCAGTGTGAGGCGGCAATCTGGGCAGAGATGGTAAAGCCCAGACCAGGTGAATGATTTTGGATGCAGTCTGGTAGGTTTTGCTGGATGCAGCCTCCAGTCAGCATGACAAATTCAGCAGTGTGGGGAACCAAATCATGACCCACACTCCACATTCAACACAATTATAGTAAAGACAAGTAAATACATAGTTCAGATGCAGTCGGTTGCAATTAACAGTGTCTCTGGGCAAACCATACACTCTGTGGTTGTCTCAAGTCCTGACAGGCCGATCGCACCAAGGTAAATCTTCGGTCCACACCAAGCGCAATTTCACTTTGTCACAATTCAGGATTCCAGTCACAATCACAACAAATTCGGATAAAGTCCGAGATATTAATGCAAACTTCTTCACTTGAGAAGATGGTAGCAGGCAAGCCAGACACAGCCTTCCCACTGATTCCCCGTGCGTGTTATGCAGGAGCAGCTGCTCGAATGTCTCAAGCTCTTCACTCTCTCAACCCAACTACACACTGACTCACTGCTGCAGGCAGCTCTGGGACTTCCCAGTGATCCAAAAGGTTCAGTTGGTTGATCCATCTGTCTGTCACAGCAAGGGCTCCCCTCCAGGTCCATTTTGCGCCAAACAGTAAAAACTACAATCTCTACAGAAATTCACACCCACAAGACCCTAGGACAGTCTCCATTTTATGGTCCCCTAAAGGTACTGATTGGTCCAAACTGGCAGTCCAGAACCAATATGGTGGTGCAAAACAGAAAGTCCATGCTGCAAAGGAAGGCAGGTTAGACAAACTACTATATTATTACTATTAAAGCAGATAATCAACAAACAATCACATATTCTAGGAGGGCTTCCTCCTGCAATTAGTGATGGCAGAATGAAAGCGGCTGTATTGCAGCCCGGCGGGACTCGAGCCTGAAACCACTCAGCCCCCACCCAGAATAATTATAACCCATGAAAATGATGCTCTTAAAGAGACAGGCACGAGGCTAACAGGGCACTTGCATGCAAGCACTTTTGAAACTGTTAGAACACAGAACACCAACCTGGCAGTGGGCATTTAGCAAGCCCAGGAAGACAATTTAGGAACCCGCATTTGTGGGAGGGGTTAAATATGGTTTAAGGAGTTTCTGGCATAAGGTATTGAGCTTAATAACCCAATACCTTATGCCAGTTGTTTAGCATTTTTTTCTGATGAATAAGATATTGAGCGATCACTAGCTGGTTCACCGCCAGTCAATCCTTCCAGCTTCCTAGTTCCTCAGCCTGTCCCTCGCTCGGTGTTTTTGTGACATTTCAGCAGGAGGAACGTGGGGAGAGCCCTATACAAGTCTATGGGGCATTATTTAAAGCTGTTTTATGAAGCTATAAGCAATCTGACAGGAAATGAAAGCCACCACTCAATCAATAAGCCACTCACTTTACTAATAGGGTCCCTATTAGTAGAGCGATGGCTTTCATTTCCTTGTCAGATTGCTTACAGCTTCATAAAACAGTTTAAAAAAATGCCCCATAGATTTAGTACAGAGCTCGCCCCTCGCGCCTCCCTGCCAAACATCACAAAACACTGAGCGCAGGAGCCGAGCTGAGGAACTAGGAAGCTGGAAGGATCGATCACAGTGGCTACGGAGACAGCAATGATCCCTTCAATAACTTCATCCAATGAATAAAAAAATTACCTTTAACAAAAATAGTTACACTGGCATAAGGTATTAATATGAAGCCCAATGCCTTATGCCATTTGTCTAAGCAACTTTAAGAACACTTAAAGAATAAATTGCCAAACAGTAAATTACCATACAGTAAATTGTGAATTGGACAAAGAACATTGAACAGTAAGCAACACAACAAAATAAGAAAAGGAGAAATGACTGACACTAGGGAGTCAGGGCAGTGTGGTGGAAGGCAGGTAAAAGGAGTCCACCCCAATATCAGAAGCAACTGCAGGAGTCAATAGAGAACTCATGGAGGAGAGATTTCAGTGCAGGAAGGAAAGGAGCAGAGTGCATGGAACTTAAGAGGGAGAGAGAAGAGAGCTCCATAGTTTGGGAAGCAGAATGAGAAGACAGCTTGCAGCAATAGATTTCATTTGAGGAAAGCAAGACAGGTGAGCAAGCATTGCAAAAGGAGGCACTTGGTGTGTGATTTTTTGTTTGGTTACACCCAGGTGCTTCCCCACAAATTTTACTAACATACATTGTAAATGCAGAGGTTGAGCTTGCAAAACCCCTTATACCGAGGAAAGAGGGAGAGGGGGACATGATAGAAACTTTCAAGTACCTCAAGGGAATCAACAAAGTCCAAGAGGGTAGCATCTTTCAAAAAAGGTGTGCAAGAACAAGAGGGCACAATTTGAACATAGAGGGGTGGCTCAGAGGTAATTTAAGGAAGTATTTTTTCACAGAGAGGGTTGTGGATGCATGGAGCGGCCTTCCGGAGGAGGTTGTGAAGTCAAAATCAGTGGTGGAATTCAAGCATGCATGGGACAGTCATAAGGCAATTCTGGGGGTGGGGGTAAGAAGAAGTAGGCTGCTGGTTAACTAGGATCTGCAGCTTATCCAGTAGGTAGGAAATGGGCAGACTGGGTGGGCCAAGCTGTCCTTATCTGCCATCAAATTCTATGTTTCTATGTTTCTATACTGATTTGAATGCAGGAGAATTGTAGCCGCCTTCTAATTGGTGAGCTCCCCATTGAACACCTGTGCACCTCTTATTGGCCAGAGCACACTACATAAGTAATAAAGCCGGAGAGTGGTTTCTCCACAAGACAGAGAGAAGCGGAGGACCTCAGCTCAGAATGGAAAGATACAATGTGATGCTTCTTCCTGACCGATGGAGGTAGTCACCTTGTTGCGGTGGTCAGGCTTGATCAAAATTCAGCTGGATAATGAGACTAAAACCCTCCAATAATTTATAGCAAGTAAGAATATTGGAGTTATTTGAAAAACTGCAGGCTTTAAAGCAGCAGAGTTGGTGGGGGGAGCACTGGTACCTAACTATATGCAACCCCATGTTACAGCCTGTGCATCGGTTCTATGTGCCATAATGGTGCTATGTATACATCACGCACCATCATAGCTGTGAATAAATTGCTTATCAAGTGGCAAGTGAATAGTGGTTTGATGTGAGGCCTCGTGGGTGGAGCAGTGACAGGAGCCCCAGAGAACAGTGCTGGCAGTAGTGGTGTCCCAAACTCCCATCCCTGAGTGGAGACTGGTCTGCACAGACCCCCAACCATCCCTATAAACTCCCACACCTCCCCCAATCGGCCTCCCCATGATCTCTAGCACATTCATAATTTATTGACACTAACCTTTCTATCAGAAGGACATACTCTGTTCCTTCAAGGATTGGCAAATGAGTTTCAGCTAAGAGGTATGTGTTTGGCATGTGTTTTCAATGCTTGCTTCCACTTGGACTTCAGAATGTTTAACTAATTAGATTTGAGGTCGTATGAACCTCTTCCACCTCCTTCCTTGTGTCACTGGACATGTACGCTCTCAACCAGTAGCCTGTCATGTCCAATTAAGTCCAATTTAGTTGCCTATAGAAAGTCCCTGGATACAGTGCCCATGCTTTTTCAAAGGCTCGTATTGTGGGTGCATCATTCATGATCTGGAGTTTCAGGCCACCACCACCACGGGAAAAGGATTACTATTCCACTTTTGCTGCCCATCCTCCCCATAGACACCTAATTGAGTGGGCAGTTGGAAGCATTTGGGCCTCTGCGTTTACCTGGGCTTTTACAGCAGTTTCATTCAGTCAGTGTATGGTAGCACTAGCATGGTGCACAGGCCTCTGATGGCGGAAAAGTCAACTTAGTTTGGAGTTGTGTCTTTTGTGGTTGAGAGTGAGGGAACAGCTTACTGTATAGTCCTCTGTGGTGCTATGTAAGTGACAAATAGTTTAAAAAGTCCTTTCAGGTCTTATATGCGCCTTCCCTCCTTCCACTTTTCTGTCCTGGACTTGTGCAGCATACTTTGGATTTCCTTCATCGTGTGTGCTGGAGTTCTCTGACTGGAGCCTTGATGTTTTGTCTTTGGACGGTTGACAGCTGTTCTCTCACTTCTCTGGATATGTAGGATCCGATTGCTGGTTTTGGGACCTGTTATCTGCTGGGGTGCCATGGTTGTGCAGTGCCTCTCTGGCCTCTTATGGAATGTGATACATTTTTATGCCTTCCTCCCAAGAAATCTTTATCCTAGTAGGGTATGGGGTCTGAAACTTAATTTGTTTGGCTCTCAAGGCTTCTATAATGTCAGTGTACTGTAGATGTTTCTTCAAGATCTCAGGAGGTAATATTAATCAAGGTATAACTGGGAAGCCTTTGTAGTTGATCTCCTTCTGTTGCCATGCCATACAGAGAACCTCTTACATTGTCCTATAGCTGGAGAATTTAAGCAGTATGGATCTTGGTCTAACTTGAGGGTCAGTTGGCTTAGGAAGCAGTGGCCTATGTGCCCTTTTGGTGAGGATGTCCAGTGTGGGTGATAAGGTTAGCACATCTTTAGTAATTCTATCAGAAAGTCACCGTGTCCTGTTTCTAATCCCTCAGGCAGTCCTGTCAGCCGGAGCTTGTCTCGATGAAACCTTGTTTCTAGGCCCATACATTTTCTTGTAATATTTTGGTAAAGTGGATCAAAGATTCCAGTGTAGATCCCAGCTGCAGTGCACCATTCTCATCCCCACAACGGCTCCTCCGCTCCTCTACCCACCGTTCCACTTTGTCCAGTCTCTCATATCGTTGATGAAACTCCTGTTTATTTTCTTTGTGAGAGGTTTTGATTTCTCTCATGAGAAGCTCAGTCCTGTTTCTTGTTAATCTTTCTCCCTAGTCTGTGTCATAGCTTGGGCCTCTCAAGCTGTTGGAAGACATGCTGCGACTCCAGACTGAACTTTCATCTTGTGATTGATCTGCCTCCATCCTGTCCTGGTTTGTTTTTAGGGTACTGGATCCGGTCTGTTCATCCTTTCCCTCAGCTCCAGTGGGCATTTGTAGCCTTTTGAAGTGGTTTAAGTTGCAGGAGAGGGTTTTAATCCCTGGCAAGGAGGGAGCTTTCTTCTCAAGCTTCTAGACACTCTGTGTCATTACCAGATGTCCCTCTATGTATTTTCAACCATCTAAAACTTTTAAACTGTTGAACTGACTGTTACCAAATATACAGGACCCAGTAACCTTGGCACTGACTCGTGCATGCCAAATTACAAAATATTCTGTCCAGGGGCGGTCACATTATTAAGGTGCAAAATCAAGGTTTAAGGAGAACTGCACTGAATGTACAAGTTATTTTTCCTAATAGAAGCTGTTTTTAAATATTGGTTCAGATTCTGTTATTGTTCTAGCTATCCATGCTTTTTAGTTATCCTTGTGGGTGTTTCTGATTTACATGCTGCTGGTAAGAACCATTTTAGAACTGTATATTGTAGTTTGTGTCCCTGTTCTACTCTTCTACTGTTGGCACAATGCATCCATGTTCTACTATAGGACTCTGTGGCTAAGAGGGACATAAACTACATCACACAGTTCTAAAACACACTACCATCAGACCGTAAAGCAGAAGCACCCACTGAAATACTAAAGGCCTGTATGAATGGAACAATAAAAGAATGTTAATCAGTACTCAAAACAGCTTCTATTGGAAATATGACTTACAGGTTCAGCGCAGTTCTCCTACCATTGAAGTGCCTATGCAAACCTGATGATAGAGCCACTATAATAACATCTCATTGCAAACACACACAGCCAGGTGTACATGCATAAATGCTTGCATGCCTGCATGTATGTGTGTATGTATGTATGTGGGCATGCCCATAATTAACTGTGTCTGTGTGTCTATGCTTGAGTGTGCATGTTTGTGCTGTGCATGCATGTTTCCATTGCATATTAGTTTTAGTAGTGTGTGTGTATGTGTGTGTGTGTGTGTGTGTGTGTGTGTGTGTGTGTGTGTGTGTGTACGATGTGCGGTGTGTGTGTGTGTATGTTTCAAACAACATGAAGTCTTGCTGATTCTGACATATGCAGTTAGGTCCTGCTTTCAACTGCCCGGAGAACAAAGAGTTAAACTTTCCATGACCAGCATGGAATGTTCACCACGAGCCCGGTTGAACCACTGTCTACTGTTGTTTAAACTGCAACCGTCAGATTCTTTACTCCGCCTCACCGAACAGTCGCTCCGGAGATTTCTCCTGCTGCTCGGTTCAAAAGTCGGTTGAAGTGTTGGTTTTCGGTCAGTTTTACCGAATTGCTGTTACCGCTTAGTCGGTTCAAGTCTCTGTCTGTGGTACCATGAGTACTAGATAGGTTTTTTGTTCTGTTTCTGTGTGGAACTTGTAATTGTGGATCGTTCGGCTGAACCGCCAGTTTGAGGTAAAAAAAACTTGTGCTACTTTTAGAGTGTGGTAACTGGTCCGTATCGGTTCTAAAACTCAGATTTAATTACGTTTTCAAGACCACAGTGACACGGTCAGGAACCGATAGAGGAGTCTTGCCTAGTGGATTGCCGAAAAGGGTAAGTTTTGGTAAGGATTGGCCATGTCTGAGAAACCCAAGGAAAAACCAGGCCCACTGGGTTTCAACACTGCAGTGTGTGTGCGGAAGTCTTTGCCAAGGCTGATCCCACATCACTTGTGTTTATTGTCTGGGGTTTGACCACCTCGATTCAGACTGCCAAATTTGCAGAATTTTCCCAAATCTACCCTGGAAAAGATTAGCTAGACTGAGGGAAGGGAAGGCAGAGAAGTCCGCTGACTCGGATGGCCAGCCTGGTTGGGTTCTGACCGAACCAGAAGATACCTCTGACAAGGCGATACTTCTTTGGGCAAAGGAGAGCCGATCCAGGAATCAGTTCCGCAAAAGAAAAGAAAAGACAAATCAACCGTTCGACTCAGAATTTCATACCACCGGGCCGATGAGATAGCCAAGGCTTATAAGGATTGTGCAATCGCTTAGCTCAGTTCCGACCGAACCGGCACCATCTGGCAGGGGCTCGGTTCGGTCAGTTCCCCGGTTCCGGATTATACTTTGGAAGAATTTTATGAACCATAGGAGGAGGGAGATTTTGAGGATGATTATGGTGATAGTGAAAGTCTGGATGTGCCTATTGACCCAGACATCTCCCAGACAGACCTTCAGGTGTTTCTCCTCCTAGGCTTTCTGAGTCCCCTTCACTATATGTTTTACAAAAGTGGCTGAGACCCTCCAGCATCCTGTGGAGGAAGCAATAGAGGATCAGGAAGAGCCTGATTATGTTGAGATGATGGACATCCCAGAGTCCAGGAGACTGTCTATTCCCTCCACAAATCCTTTGGGAAACAGACACATACAATTCTTAAGTCTTCTAATTCTATACCTCCTGTGGACAGATGAATGGACAAGAGTACACTCTCTCAGGCTCGAGACAGGAGTTCCTTTTCAGCAATGCAGCCATGTTGGGGTTGTGCAGGCTGCTGCCTGTGATAAGGCAAATATTCCCTTGGCATCACACCCCAGGCATGGACTCCAGGAAGATTGATGCCATGGCAAAGAAACAATTCATGGCAGCATCATCTTTGGGACCCAGGCAGGCTAACTATATGGCCTATACAGCCAGATACCAGAAGTCAAGGTGGGATACTGTGCTGGCTCTGGCTAAACAGGCCCCAGACCAGCTTGCAGGAGCTGGAGCAGGTGGCTGCAGATGGGATTGAGGCATCGAAAGTACAGTTTCATGCTGCTGTAGACTCCAGTGATATGTCATCAAGAGTCATGGCTACATCTGTGGCTCTGGAGGATGACTTGGCTCAGATGTACTAGCCTCTCACAGGATACCCAGGCTAAGGCCATGGATTTTCCTGTAATTGGTAATTCTCTGTTTGGGAGCAGACAGAGAATTACATGAAGAAGATGGATGAGTACAGGACCACTTACAGGAGTGCTCAGGCCAAAGAAAGGCAAGCAGCTCCTCAGAGGCAGCAGACCAGGGCAGGGGCAGGCTTTCCAAAGGCCTTTTACCAAGCTCAGGCCTCCTCTTCTTCCTTTTCACAGAGGGGTTCTTTAGAGGAGAGACAGAAGGGGGATGAGCAGGCCTGCATCCACCCTCAGCCTAAAGCCCTGCCAAGCAGACACCCTGATGGGTCTGCCCGGTCAATTCTCCCATACCAGTAGGGGCAGGCTGGCTTACTTTGTCCAGGACTGGAAGTCTCTTACATCAGACATGTGGGTCCTGGAAGTAGTAAGTCAGGGACTGGTTCTCAGCTTCAAAATTTCCCAAGATGAGAGCCAGATCTTTCCACCTGAAAATCTCTCAGGGACCCTTGCCCTAGAGGCAGAGGTTTCTTCTCTCTAGCTCTCAGAGCTATAGAAAGTTCCCACCTACACAGGGCAATGAATTGTACTCCAGGTACTTCCTAACCCCCAAAAGACAGGAGAATGGTGGCCCATCCTGGACCTAAGATATCTGAACAAACATCTTTGAAGCCAAAGTTCAAAATGGCAACTCTGGGAATTATCCTTCCCTCTCTAAGGCCAGGGACTGGCTAGCCTCCCTGGACCTCAAAGATGCCTACTTTCACATTCCCATCAGGTGCTCCCACAGAAAGTACCTCAGGTTTGAGTTGCCCTCAGGCCACTATCAATTCAGAGCAATGCCCTTTGGCCTAACATCAGCCCCAAGGGTTTCACAAAGTGCCTGGCAGTAGTAGTTGCTTTCCTAAGAAGAAAGAGTCTCCATCTTCCATACTTGAACGACTGGCTCATAGTAGGTCAGTCTCCAGACCAAGTCAAGTCACATATGAGTGACCCAGCAAGTGCTCACTTCCTTAGGATTCCTTCTCAACCTACCAAAGTCAGTTCTCGAATCAGTACAGCTCCTCACCTTCATAGGTGCAGAACTGGATACAGTAAAGGCAAGAGTCTTCCTTTCTTCCCTGGAAAGAGCAAGGACCCTTATGGAACTGGCCTTTTCATTCACCCTTCAGGTGTCTCGACCAGCAAGGCATGTCCTTCAGCTACTGGGCCACATGGCAGCTTCCACAGCAGTGGTCCAGGGAGCAAGATTCCAAATGAGGGACATTCAGTTCCATTTAAGAGCCTTTTGGTCCCA
This sequence comes from Neoceratodus forsteri, assembly GCA_016271365.2. Classification (NCBI taxonomy): domain Eukaryota; kingdom Metazoa; phylum Chordata; order Ceratodontiformes; family Ceratodontidae; genus Neoceratodus; species Neoceratodus forsteri. The sequence goes on along the minus strand of JADMNL010000031.1, from coordinate 102,942,455 downwards.
AAGAAAGGATCTCTTACCAAACTAATCCCAGTGACTCGAACCCTGATCCAAGCCTTGCAATGGTGGCAGGATCAGGACAATTTGAGACAAGGGGTTCCATTTGTCACTCAGTCTCATTCAGTGATACTCACCACAGATGCTTCCTGCTGGCCTGGGAGCCCATTTGGGGATCTTACCACCCAAAGACTGTGGTCACCTGAGGAATCTCTGCTTCACATCAATCTCTTGGAACTCAGAGCAGTGTTTCTGGCACTGTAAGCTTTTCAAATCTGTACAGAACAAGGTGGTTCAGGTCAGAACAGACAACACCACCACCATGTGGTACATCAACAAGCAAGGAGGCACTCGGTCTGCCTTGTGCACAGAAGCAATGAAGTTGTGGTCCCTGGCCTATTCCTGCAAACCTCTCTGAAAGCAGTTCACCTCCCAGGGAAGAACAATGTCCTAGCAGATGCACTGAGCAGAATATCCCAGGGCCATCACGAATGGCCCTAGATCCTCTAGTTTTAAAAGTGATTTTCTCTAGATGGGGCACACCAGAGATAGATCTTTTGTAGCCCCAGACAATCACCAACTTCCTCTTTTTGTTGCAGACCCCAGTCTTGGGCTCAGTCCCCTGGATGTTCTGATTCTGAACTGGGAAGGAAAGTCCTGTATGCTTTCCCCTTCCTCTCCTGTTCAGGGTGCTAGTCAAGATAAGGTCACAACCTTGCAAGGTGATTCTGATTGCTCCAGACTGGGCCAGACAGCCATGGTATCCTTGTTGCTGTCCCTAACAGTTCACCTTCCCTGTCTCTTCCCAGGAATTGCAACCTGTTAACATCCTCTCAGGGAGGATTTGGTACCCGAATCTTCAGTCTCTCAATCTGAAGGCTTGGCTCTTGAAGAGTTAGAGTTTGCAGATCTGCATCTTTCCCAAGGGGTTCTGGATATCCTTAAGGCTTCTCGAAAGCCTTCCACCAGGAAGACTTACAACTCAAATGGAAGCGATTCAGCATTTGGTGTTCTAAGAAGAATATTTCTCCAGACTCTGCTGAATTGCCTACGGTTCTGGACTATATGGTCCATCTTAATGGAGTAGGCCTCAGACCACCTAACTTTAAAGTACACTTGGCAGCTGTTTCTGCTTTCTTGTCAGTAGGCAAGTCTTCTTCTCTATCATCCCATCCTGTATTCTGTAAGTTTTCAAGGGATTGCTTCACATCAATCCCCCTTTGAAGCTCCTGCTCCTGTTTGGGACCTTAATGTTTGCATTGCTCAGCTTATGCAACCTCCCTTTGAGCCTTTGTCCTCAGCAGAGCTTAAGTACTTGACTTGAAAACTGTGTTTTTGGTAGCCATTACTTCTGCCAGACGTATCAGTGAATTGCAAGCCTGTCAGTGGAATCTGATTCTCTTTTCACAGAGATAAAGTGGTCCTAGAACTAACAGAAAGTTCTTACCTAAAGTGGTTTCAGATTTCCACCTCAACCAGTCTATATCTCTCCCTGTTTTCTTCACTGACCATTCCTCCTCGGGAAAGAGGAGGCTACACAACTTGGATGTTAAAGAGCCCTTAGCTACTACACAGAGCGTACCAAGGGTCACAGGTTTGAATCCCTCAGCTATTCCTTACTTTATGGAGAAGTTGGTAAGGCAAACCTGCCACTAAGAGATCTATTGCCAGGTGGATTGTTTCTTGTATACAATTCTGCTATGAAAAACTGGGTAGAACTCCACCCTCAGGCCTGAGGGCTCATTCCACTAGAGGTACAGCTGCTTCCCTGGCTGCTGCCAGGGATATTCCTCTCTTAGAAATTTGTCAAGCAGCCACCTGGAAAACAGTCCATACTTTCACCAAGCATTACTCTCTGGATATCCAGGCTAGGAGTGATGCTCGGTTTAACACAACAGTACTTCAGAGACTGTTCCCAAAGTAGGTTCTGTCCCTCCTCCATGGAGGTACTACTTAGTAGTCTGCATATGTCAGAATACAGCGAGACTTCATGTTGTTTGAAGAAAAATTACTCACCTTAGTAATGTTGTTTCTTCTAATGGAGTCTTGCTGTATTCTGACCTCCCTCTCCTCTCAGAACCTAGATTTTGGGATGTGGGTGGGCAGGAGCAATGTTGGCACCCTAGGGGTGTCCTTTTACACCCTCTTTTTGATTTGGGTGAGAGGTTGTGTTTTGGATGTGTTTTGTTTTTGGGTTTCTGACTTGCGTCTTCCTTTGAGAACCAAAAACGTTTTATATATTGCCAGTTGGCTAGTAAAATTTTACAGTTTCCACACAGAACATCTAGTGAGTCTTTGCTTGTAAAGATCTGATGGTTGCAGTTTAAACAACAGCAGACAGGGGCTTCAGCCGAGCTCTGGGTGAACATTCCATGCTGGTCATGGAAAGTTTAACTCTTTGTTCTCGGGGCAGTTGAAAGGCAGGACCTAACTGCATATGTCAGAATACAGCAAGACTCCGTTAGAAGAAACAACATTACTAAGGTGAATAATTTTTCTTCTGTGTGCACAACTTCTCATGCAAGCTTGTAGAGATTGATGTCCACAGTATTTATCTGCCGCCTGTGTGTAACCGTGGTCTATACTGGGGTGTCATGATATAGAAAGGTTTCACAGGATGCTACTATGAATAATACAGCTACAGTCCTTGTGTGTGTCTCTCCTCTTATATACCTCCTTCTAACTACTTCCTCTGTTTCTTGCACTCTCGCAGTTCCATTCGTGCCTGTTGTACTACTTCTGGACAACCTGCAATTTCATTCTGACTCCCTCAATGTGGAACAATCTTTCAGCCTCCTTCCATCTCTCCCCTTATCTAGTTTTAAATCCTCTCTTAGAAAATTTCTCTCTCCTCCTGCTCTTGCCATTAACTTTAACCTACCGTTACCCATCTCTAACCTTCTTGTCTTCTGTCCCTTTAACATACACAGCCTAGGGCCGATATTCAAAGTTTGCACAGGCACTAGTCGGTGATCTTTCCTTGTAAGTCTTCACCATTCATTACTGCTGGGTGTAAGCGGGCGCTTTTATTTTTTCTGGGAGGAGTCTGGCCTACGAGGCTGATGCATGTGCCACTTGTGGGTTGGCCATGAGGCACCACTGACTCCTCCCTCCACCCCAATTCTGTTTCTCCGCCATTGAGGAAGCACCTGCTTGCGGGTAGAACAGAAAAAGTTGCGTCAGCAGCCTACTGTTTTCAACGCCGTTCCTACTGATGTATTGGTGGCGGCCCACTTTGGATTTCTTCCTAGCCCTCAAAACCAGTCATGGGCGTGAAATAAACCCACAAAATTGCAGCAAACAGACACGGCACTGTCGGTAAAAAATTTAGGAACAATAAAAGAACGGCTTACCAGGTGAAAACGGCGTCAGGTGAGCAATTTCAGAATCGGGATAGAAGAAACCGTTGAAATCCAAAGTGGGCTGCGCCTAATGTGTCAGTGCCCATGTGGCTGGCATTACTCTGTTTCAGACCTGCATCTGCCTTTGCTGCCTGGGTCCCTACCATGACATGGGCAACTGCGACACCTACTTCCATGGACCGCCGTGTACTAGAAATCCACGTTTGAAGTAGGCAGGGCCCGCTGACTTTGGAGGATGGTGTCATTCTAGGGATGCCATGGCTTGAACTCTGACACTGCCTCCAGGTCTCTTTTGGGTCTATACAGCCCAGTGAGGAGGAAACCTCCTTATCTGATTCCAGCCTTGCCGTTGAGGAGGTTTCTTCCATGGAGCGGAGGAATGGCTCGATTCCTTTGGGCCGGGTTGGGAGCACCCCTCGGCAGTCACCTCCTCGGAGGTGCAGGCTTCCCCAGTGTTGTGGCTGCGGCTGCTGGGCCCGGCACCCAGCAGCCCTCAGCACCACCGCTGGCGCCATCTCAGAGGAAGAGGGTGGCCTTAGAGTCTGAGGGGTTGAAGGTCAGGGTGAAGCATGGGGGCCCTCCATTACCCTTCAGGGGTGGGAGGAGCCACAGTGCCAACCCACTCTCCTCCTCCTCTGAGACTGCAGAGGTGCCCTTATTAGGCAGCACTGGGACTTGCCCTTCTGGAACCATGCAAGCCCAGTTGCATCACAGGGAAGAATCCCCTCAGGGCTCAGGCAAACATTTGTTCTCCAATTTGCAGTGTTCACCGACTGGGTCGACCATTGATCCCCTCATATGGAGGTCTCTCCTGTGAGGTCTCAGAGCCCCTGGCAGAGGCCAGGCACTTTCTCAGTGCCCTTCCCCAATCCCTCTGTAGACACCACCTCCTGTCCTCTGGCCATGTGGGTCCACAGGACCTTGACCTGGGAGACGCTCAGACCACCACGGTGGCCTTCCCAGGTATGTCAGGGGTATACCAGCAGGTCTTCTGCCTGTCCCCACTGCCGAGGAGGACTCTGAACATCTGAGCTCCTCACTTCCTCAACTTCCTCCTCTGAGGAAGAGAACATTCCATCCACCTGTCCTCCGATGCCGATTTCATAGAATATCAGCAATTCCTTTCAAGGTTAGTTCAGAAACTCCATATATCCCATGTGGTCAGGTGCAATACTGAGCAGGAGACATGCTCCTTCCTGAGCAAGTTCAGTCACGAACCTTGTGGGTTCCTCCTGGTCTATTCCTTTCCAGGAAGTGTCGATCACACTTGGCAGTCACCAGCCGCCTCATCCCCAGCCCCAGTGGACTGCAGGAGGAGGTGTTGCACACCAGGAGTCTCTAGGTTCTCTTCCTCACCCACCTTCGAGGGCTGATGGCCCTAGACACTCCCTCTGGATACAGCACCAGCGAATGACCCAACCACTGGATCTAGACCCTGCAGAGTTTAACTGGTGGGAAGAAGAGTATTCACTTTGTCTCGTGTGCTGATCTGTATCACATCATACAGGCCCACCACTCTGCCTACAACAGGCATTTGTGGTCAATGCTGTCACAGGTGTTAGCATTGTTGCCTGATATGGAGGAATCTGCATGGGGTCTGGAGCTTACAAGGCACCATGCAAGGGCATAGTATGACACCAGTGAGGTGGCTTCCAGACTGGTAGGGACAGTGATCTTCATTAGGGCAGATGGCATGGCTTCTCCTGTCAAGATTATCACCCATGGCATGGTGTGGGGTGATGTCCTCCACCTTCCAGGGGACCGTCTCTTTCCCACAAGGCGAGGAGGAATTTGCAGGGGTGTCTTCCGTCTCCCCGGTCACGAGGGACACCGCCACGCCCTGAACAACCTTAGACCATGTATGGCCTAGGATGGCTAAAAGGGTCTCCCCTCCTGCATCTCCCCAGGAGGCTGAGGGAAACTGTTCCCTCAGGGCAGTGCCAGGTCCCCTCCAGGGGCTTGGTACTCACCCAGCAGTAATGAATGGTGAAGATTGACAAGGGAAGATATGAAAATGATGTACCTACCTTAATTCTTGATCTTCCCTTGTATCTTCACCATTCATTACTGTTTCCACCCCTTCCCTCTGGGCCCTCAGCTTTTAGGCACCACCTCCACCCTGCTCGCCCATCCGCCTCTACAAGGCAGTTTAGGGCAGAGTTCCCCTAGTACCTCAGGGTCCTCTGTTTCCTCTCTCTAGGTCACAAGAGCACCCAACCTGAGGAGGGCAGTGAGTAGGGTCTTTGCCCGGCCATGGAGGAACTCCTTGGGTTCTCAGTGGGATGCAATGTGGGCTCCCTTCCGTGACTTGACATAGACCTATCTGGTCCATTGCTGACTCGGAAAAAGGGTGAGGACTCCATGGAGCATCCTGCAGGAGGGCCCATGGGGACTCCCCTTCTCTCTGTCCCTCTCTATATAGGGGTTCTTTCTGGACAGGGTCCTCTCCCGATTAGAGGTTCCACCCCTTGGCTAAGCCCTCAGGTGACAGACTTGAGAGGGCCATGCTCCAGGACCTTCATTCGAATCACGGATTTAGGGGCAGGAGGGGCAGACACCACCATGCCTTGTATTCTCCAAGACCATCTCAAACTCTCCTTTCTGGAGCTATGTCCAGTGGTTTCTGGAGCCTGATGGGATCCTTGCACCTGTGTCTTCATACCTCCCAGGTTTTGAGAATAAGGACAGGCCAACAATCTTCTGGCTGAGCATGGCAGAGGTCTCTCGCCGTCTCCCTTACCTTCTATCTTTTCTCCTTTCTCATTCTTTCCCTCTCTCTTTTTCTCTCTGTGCTGCCTGCCCAGGGGCAGGGGCCTAATGTCCAGACAATGAAGTCCTACTTCCCTATGCCCTCTGGCTGGCTTATTCTTTTCAGTTTATACCCTTTCCTTTTCCTATCCTCGCTCCCTTGCCTCATCTTAATTTCTCTATCCTCTTTTTCCCTTTCTCCAGCAAAACAAAACTGGGGTGGAGAGGAGTCATGGTGCCTAACGTCCAACTCCACGAGAGGCACGTGGTGTGTTTTGCTCATAGGTGGCACCATTGGTGCTGACTCCTCCCACACACAACAAAAAAAGCTCCCGAGCACGAGCAAGTCGGCACCTCGCTACACCCAGCAGTAATGAATGGTGAAGATATAAGGGAAGATCAAGAATTACGGTAGAGTACGTATTTTCATTTTCTTACATAAACGGAGTTTGCTCTGAGTCCAATATTCAAAGAAGCTCAGTTGCTGGTAAGCAGGGTTAGAGCCCATGCCAACCAAGAAGGGAGGATATGCAAATGGTGGGGTGGGGACAGGAATATTAGTGCATACTCATATTCAGCAGATTTGCACTGCACAAAAGGTTTTTGCAGTCTGTTTACGTCGCGCAAAATACTACCAAACATACCTTCTCTTACTCGCTCAGCCCTAGCAGCTGCGGAGGTAATTTATTTTATTTTTTTATTTATTGAAATTTCGGAATTACAGTCCTTTGAGTCGAAGACTCCTTTAAAAGCTCCATGTTCATAAACAGAACAACACATGGTGACAAGCTGTACATTGTTAACCAGGCGAACAATACATTAAGGCAGTATAACATGGTAGAGTCAGTACAAGTAATTTGCTATTTAGGTTGGTTTCACATGGTTTCACTAGGGTTGAATAGGAACCTGTGGTCGCTATGTGTGTGGGGTGGGTTGGCTGCTAGTTTCAGATGCTAGCATTTGGCCAAAGGGTTGTGCTTAAGGGACCCAGAGCCATGATGGCCAGGTAGGGAGTTGAGGAGACGTTGGTTTCTGACTTCAGCCTAGTGTGGGAGGACTGATTGAGGCAGCCACAAATCTCAGAGACAAGAAGAAATCTCTTGAGGCCTTTGTTATATAGGTTAAGGCTGGGGCTTGGGAGATGGAGGAGGAGTTGATTAAGCCAAGTGGTGCTCGATACCTGAAAGACCTTTGCCCTAGTAAAGTCCTACAGTGGGGGATTAGAGTGTGTTGTCAGCAAGATGTCGAGGGGTGCTCCTATTAGGGGTTGGTTGGATATGGGTGAAGACCCGAGGGTGAAAGTTTCATCTGGATCTTTTTGCTTGGAGAGGCAGGTGTGGTACTTTAGCGCCCTTCAAAAGTCAGCCAGTCTGCTTGATTATAGAGCTCACAAGTGTGGGTTGATCTTTCTGCATCAGTGACCAATTGGCAGGCTTTGTTAAGAGCTAATTTGATGCTGTTTAGGGCTATGTTATCGGCTGTGCCATATATTGTAATCCCATAGTCGACAGCAGATAGGACTGAGCAGGTAACAGCGAGTCTAAGTGCCGGGGAGGGACAGTGCTTGTGCCTGTAAAGAATCCCCAGCCATTATGTTGGCAGAGCTGGAGAGGTGTTTAATATGTGAGTGGTAGGTGAGGGACGTGCTCAGTGTTATGCCCAGGTACTTAAAGTTAGTGACCTGTTCAATTTGGGTGCCCTGTGGATTGGAGATATTAGTTGGCATTACTATTGGGGTTTTATGGTGAGCAAAGATCATAGATTTGGTCTTGTTGTAGTTAAGTAATAACCTCTGATCAGTAAACCAGGATTCAAGTTCTCGAAAGCAGTTTTCTAGGATATTTTGAAGGAGGTTGGATTTGTGTGTTTCAGTATACAATGGCATCATCGCGAGTAATAATTTACCACTGCAGGCCTGGGGAGGGAGTTGCGAAGAGAGTGAAAAGTAGGGGGCTAAGATAGACCCTGGGGACTCCAGAGTGAACAGGTAGCTTGGCAGATAGGATGGTGTTGATTTTGGCCTGTTGCGCCTGGTCTGAGATAGTTACTGAACCAGGAGACTGCTTCAGGGGCAAGATGGAGGAGGAGGCAGTGGATAAGAAGTGCATGACTGACGGTGTCAAATGCTTTGGTCAGATCTACAAAGATAGTCCCTGCAAGTGACCCTTGATCCAACGCTCGTGTTGAGGGGTTGAGGAACAGGGGAAGTATTTAAAATGGGGATTACAGAGCAACAGAATTATGTATTAAGCAGTAGCAAGAGGAAAAGGAAGAGGAGACCATTATGGTTTCCAAAGAGGTAGCAAAGAAAGTGAAGCCAAAAGATTGCATTCAGGCAATACAAAAAGACACAGGCAGAAGGGGATAGGAGAAGTACCAGGAGAAGCAAAGGGAGGCAGGGAGGTCAGTAAGGAAGCCAAAGCTCAGACAGAAGAACACATTGCAAAATCAGTGGGTAGAGGGGACAAACTTTTACAGGTACATAAGGGAAAAGAAAGGCAAAGGGAAGGATAGTGAGACTGAAGGGGAGGATGGGGGCTGTGTGGAGGATGACAACAGTAAAGCTGACATATTGAACAGGTATTTCTGCTCAGTCTTTACTGAGGAAAAAGGAGGGTAATGGGTCTGAATGGAGTACAAGGGTGAGAATGGTGCAGAAATGGACACAAGTCCCTTTACACGAGAAAGGGTCCTGAAGGAACTGGAAGTAATAAGAGCTGATAAAGCAATGGGGCCTGATGGGTGCACCCCAGGGTCCTTAAAGAACTAAGAGAGGTGGTGGTGAACCTCTTTCAATCCTGTTTAGCCGATCACTAGAAACAGGAGGTACCCAAAGACTGGAGGATAGCAGATGTAGTCCCTTATACAAAAGTGGGAACAAAGAGGCGGGAACTACAGACCAGTCAGCCTCACCTCGGTAGTGGGGAAGATCATGGAAGCACTACCGAAGGAGAGATTGATGGAACATCTGGTTGTCAATCGACTACAGGACCCAAGGCAGCATGGTTTCACCAGGGGAAGGCTCATGTCAGACCAACCTCATTGAATTTTTTGACTGGGTGACTAGGGAGGTGGATCAGGGGAGGCAGTGAACATGGCCTATCTGGACTTCAGCAAGACCTTTGACACTGTGCCACATAGAAGACTATTGCACAACTGGGAATATGGTGTGGGCAGGACAGTAGTGGGTGGTAGGTAACTGGCTGGGCAGCAGGACACAGAGGGTGGTGGTAAATGGCTGTCACTCCACAGAGGAAGAGTGACCAGTGGGGTACCACAGGGATCAGTGCTGGGACCGGTCCTATTCAATATCTTCATCAGTGACATTGCGCAGGACCTAGAAGGCAGAATTTCACTGTTCGCTGATGACACAAAGCTCTGTAACAGAGTAGACACACCAGAGGGTGTAGACAGAATGAGAAGGACCTGCAGAAACTTGAAGAATGGTCAGGGTTTGCAGTTGAAATTCAATGCAAGGAAGTGCAAGATAATGCATATGGGGCACAAAAACCCTGGCACAATATATCAGTTGGGGGTGAGGATATAGCATGCACCAAGCAGGAAAGGGATCTTGAGTTATCATCTCTGATGACCTCAAGGCAGGGAAACAGTGTGACAAGGCAGCAGGTAAAGTAAATAGGATGCTGGGATGCATTGGCAGGGGCATCACCAGCAGGAAAAGGAGGTCATAATTCCACTATACAAGACACTAGTGAGGCGCACCTGGAGTACACTGTGCAGTTCTGGAGACCTTACAATGAAGGACATAGACAGGGTAGAGAAGGTTCAGAGGAGGGCAACAAAGATGGTGCATGGATTGCATCACAAGTCCTATGAGGACAGGTTGAAGGCACTGAACATGTACTCCTGGAGGAGGAGGAGAGAGGGGATATGATAGAGACATACAAGTATCTTACAGGAGGAACAGGGTGCAGGAATGCACTATTTTAGCGAAAAGATGTTCCAGGACTAGAGGGCATGGGATGAAGTTGGAGGAGGACAATTCAGAGGAAATGTGAGGAAGAATTTCTTCACAGAACGGGTGGTGGACAAGTGGAACACCCTACCAGAGGACGTGGTGGGGGCTGAAACAATCACGGGATTTAAGAATGCATGGGATAGACATAAAGGAATTCTGGAGGTCAGGGTAAGGGCAACAGACTTCTGGAAAACATAAACTGAACTTACAAACTTAAATGGGCAGACTGGTGGGCCATAGACCCTTATCTGCCGACACTGTCTATGTATCTATGTATGTAGGAGGTAAATTCAAGGAGGGCCGTAGTGGTGCTGTTCTCTGATCTAAACCTGTGCTGTTCTGGACACAGCAGACTGTATTTGTTCAGGTACTCTGTGAGCTGGTCTGCACAATTTTTCCAGCGCTTTGGGGGGTTGTGATGGGCTTATAGTTAGTAGGGTCAGTTGATTACCTTTTTAGGATAGGTGTGATGATACCTTTTCCAGAGAGCTGGAAATTGACCCAGTGTCAGAGAACAGTTTAGTATTTTAGTGAGGTGAGGCAGGGTCTCGTCAAGTGTAAGTCTGAGGATTTTAAGGTCAGGAGTCACTGCTGAAACGCGAGTTGCTCAGTGCTTGATTAGCAGCGCTGTAGCCTCATTACAGGAGATGATTCTCAAGCCAAAGCGAGGATGCGATTATTTGAGGAGGCGCTAGAGGACCGGTTTGGATAGGGTCAAAGAAGTTTTGTGGTAGGATGTGGCTTAGATTGGAGAAGGAGTTGTTAAGGACATTTGCTATGGTGTTAGGGTCCTGGTGAGGGTGTCCTGATTGAAAATCTGCATGGGGATGGGGAAATGGCTTTCCCACAGAGTTCTTTGACATTGTTCCAGAATTTATTCCCGGTGCCCCATGTGGAGGTGAGTGCTTGCTTGTAGTAGGTAGACTTAGCTAGTCTAATTGCCCAGGTGCATTTGTTTCTAGCCTCTCTATATAGCTGATGGTCAGATGGGAGTTGGGAGTGCAAGGACCTATACCAGAGGTTGTCTCTGTGCTGCAACTGTTTTAATAGGGTGTACAAGATCACGGAGTATCCCTGCCTTTATAATTTGTGTAGTGAAAGGGCAAATATATGCAGGTGGTATTAAAAATTTTGATAAAGGAGGTGAGGGCAGCGTCTACGGACGTGGCAGTGTGAATGGGTGCCCAGTCACAGGAGGAGATAGAGTTTGAGACGAGAGAGGGCTCCTTTTAAGGTGTCTCTAGGTGGATTTTTAGACTGACTGGGAATGGATTTATTGACCAGCAGCAGGAGACAGGAGAGTGGTCACTTAGGACATCAGGGAGGACTCTTACTTTGGTGAGGTGGGTGGGTTTATTAGTAAGGATGAGGTCAATAAGGGTGAAAGTCCCAGATTTGGGGTTGACCCTGGTAGGCAACTGGACAACCTGGGTAAGAGTCATAGGCACGTATTGCATACTTGAATGTGGTGGAAGCAGGGGATAACCAGTTTACATTGAAATCACCCATTATAATCAGTTCGCTCCTGGGGGCAGGTGGGAGATGCTAGCCAGAATAGATTCAAAGGCCTGTTTCTGGTCTGAGGGTGGGATGTAGACTGCCATAATGTACAGTGTTTTACCTGGGTGCCTAGCAAGGTTTTAATTGTGATGGCTTGGGCACCGTGTGCTGGAGGGGCAGGGGACAAGGAGTGGCTGGAGAGGTTCTTGCACATATGGCGCAACCACCCTCTTTTGCCTCTCCTGACTGCTCTGAAGATGGAGTAATCTTTAAAGTGATGGAGGCATCTGGTAATGCAGCCAACTATTGATTGGCCATTGGAGGCACACCCATCTCTGTGGTCTATGGATCCCCCGATTGCCAGCCCATAACTGTAAACTAAACTCCCTCATGCTAGTGCCCCTATGGTCGCCAGCCTGTAATGTTAAATGACACTTCCTGGTGCTAGTGGTCCCCCCACTCTGATCGCCAGTCTGTAATGTTAAAAAGCAATCTCTGGTGCTAGTGGTCCCCTCCTCCTATAGCCAGCCGTAATTTATAACAAAACTCCCTGGTGCTAGTGGTTTCCCCCTCCCTCTGATCACTCAGCTCGTAATTTATAAGAAAACTCCTAGTACTAATGTTCCCCTCCTGATTGCCAGCCCGTAATGTTAAAAAACACTCCCTGTGCTAGTGGTCCCCCTTCCAATCACCAGCCCTAATGAAAAAAAAATCCTCCCTGGCATCCAGTGGTCCTCCCCGGCACCAAAATTCCATAATTCCTGGTGTCTAGCACCCCAGGCACCAAACATCCACCCCAGTCACCTTACCAGAACCCTTGGTGTTGCGAGGTGCATCGATGACTAGCACAGCCCTCCTCCACCTCCTTGGCCGACCGCTGTATATCTGGGCAGGGAGTGCACCTCTTATTTATGGACAGGGTCCTGTCCTATAAATAAAAGGTGCACTTCCTGCCCGGACATACAGTGGCTGGCCGAGGGGGAAGAGGAGGGCTGCGCTGGTTGCCTATGAGCACCTGCAGCACTGAGGGTACTGGCAACATGACTGGGGGGTGTTAGATGTCACAGGGGCTGCTAGATGACAGGGATTATGGAATTTTGAGCAGCGGTACCATGGACCGGTACTCAGGGGACCACTGGATGCCAGGGAGTTTTTTTTTTTCATTATGGGTTGGCAATAAGAGGGAGGGATCTCTAGCACCATGGAATGTTTTAACATTATGGGCTGGTGATTGGGGGGATACTAGCACCAGGGAGTTTTGTTATAAATTACGGGTTGGCAATCGGAGACTACTAGCACTAGGAGGATTTATTTGTCATTCAAGCTGGTGATCGGGGTGAGGGACACTAACAGCAGGGTTTTATTATAAATTATGGCTGATGATTGAGGTGGGGCCACTAACACCAGGAGTTTTGTTATAAATTACAGTCTAGCAATTGGAGGTACCACTAGCACCAGGGAGGTTTATTTGTAATACAGGCTGCTGATCGGAGGAGAGGGACTACTAGCATGAGGGACATCTATGTAAGTCTTAGACTGTGGAAGGGGGTGGTGTCATGCTATCTGCTTCCACTACCCATGAAAATGGGCCCATAATGGGCATGCAAATGGCCCTTAACACCTTGCATGGCCAATGAGCTAATTTGCATGGGTTCCTTGACTATTGCAGATAGAGCTCCGGCACCTCCACTCTGTGGCCCACTTCAGAGCCATATCCAGCCAGCTATTACTTCACTTAGTGCTCTGCCGACATGTCCCTATATTCAGTCAGATAACACCATTGTGCTACTCGACTGCATATAACATCCTTGGACCCTGGCAGTTGCAAGGAGAAGCGCAAATCTTTTCATCTGCTTTGCATTTTACTGAATATCGGGCACCTGGTATTTATTTGGTGTTACAGTTTTGTCCTTTTAGAGCTGCAGTGGGCGGAGCCATGCAGACCTCTTACTGAGAAAAGGACTCCCACATTCCTTCTTGACCAAACATGTTGGAGTGTCAACACAGTCGCCTCCGCATCTGTGAAGCACTCCACACTGCACTATTTACTGTCGGTGTTTAATTATTATTTTTTTAATTATACATATCCCCACCCGATCCTCCTCTTAGCACCCACCACCCCACCCCCAGAAACATAATAGTGACACTGGAGGTGCCTAATCCCTCAGTGTCTGAATCTGATCACAAAATCTTGTTACTGACCCCTGTCCACTGCCACATATGGCTATTATTTCTATGTTGTTTGTTTTTGTTTAAATATATTTTTATAGTTTCCCACCTGACCCTTCCTCTCAGCACCACCACCACACCCAACATAATAGTGATACTGGGGTGATCATTCCCAGTGCCCTGAATCCGATCATGAAATCGTGTTACTAACCCCCATCCACTACCACATGTGTGGTTATTTCTGTGTTATTTTTTTTTTGTTCTTGTTTTAAGTATATTTTATACTCCCCCCCCACACCCTCCTCTCAGCACCTACCACCCCCAGAAATGTAACAGTAGCACTGGGGGTGCCCATCCCCAGTGCAGGAATCTCTCGCCTCCCCGCCTACTACTGCTCATGAGTGGTTATTTATTTTTAATACTTCCTCCCCACCTGACCCTCTCTCAGCACCCACCACCCCACCCTCCCTTAGTAATGTAACAGCGGCACTGGGAGGTGCCCAATCCTCAATGCAGGAATCCTCGTGTGTTTTTAATCCTGCTAAAAAAAAGTCCATCTATGTCTTTTGCAATCATTGAACTCCCCACACTGCCCTTCCACTCGGCACCACCACCAAACCCTTACTCCCCATGAGATCCAAGCCATAATCCTCTCTGGACGCAGACACATCTTCACTCTTCAAAGCTGGACTCGAAATGAAGAAACAGGTATGTGCTTCAATGAATTTCAATGGTGTTTTAAACTTACTGGCATAACTTGACCATTTTTTCATATTTGGCCCACATTTTCAACATGCCTTTTTGAGACCCCGCCTCATGAACAATTGAGTTGTCATTAGCAAATCTGTCCCGGAAGGTGATTTTGTGGTCCCTGCACGAAATCACTTTTCAGGCAGGACTTGAAAATTTCTCTACCCTTGTTCATGACGTGGTGTCATAAGAAGGCTGTATTGAAAATGTTTTGTAAAATATTAAATAACAGCAAAGTTATGAACCTACGTTGAATTTTTGCAATGCAGGCTCGTAACTTTGGTAGTTTTCAATATGTTGACCCCAAATTTAAAACATAGTCATATCTTTATAGCACCTCATGAATATGACAGCTGTCATTTTAAATCCTGGCCAAAATGTTTTCACATCCCAAAGGTGATTTAGCAGTCCCTGCATGAAATCACCTTTCGGACAGGAGTTGAACATTTTCTCTGCCCTTGTTCATGAGGTGGGGTCATAAAAGGCTGTGTTGAAAATTTGGTGTACAAATATTCAAAACTACAAAGTTATGTTGATACTGATGGTTGTGAACACAGGCTTGTAACTTGGTAATTTTCAATATTTTGACCCCAAATTTACAACATTGCCATTTCTTTACAGCACTCATGAATGTGATAACTATTCATTTCCAACTCTCGCCAAAATGTGTTTTGAGTCCCGAAAAGTTGATTTTGCAGTACCCACGTGAAATCACCTGTTGGGCAGGAGTTGAACATTTGCTCTGCCCTTCTTTATGAGGCAGCGTCATAACAAGGCTATGTTGAAATTTGGTGCACAGATATTACAAAAAAATGTATGAGCCTACGTTACATTTTCCTAATGCAGGCTCGTAACTTTGGTAATTTTCAATATTTTTACCCCAAATTCCTTCCATGCAGCCCTATCAGCCTGACCAGAGTTTGTTGTACATGCAACTCTTTGTGCCCTACCCTGTCTCCTGTTCTGAATTGATTTTTGCCAGGACTGCATTCGATCTGTAACATTTCTATTATTATACTGGCTCAATGACCACCTGATTTCATGATAAGTGTGATTTTATGTATCGCTTTCAAACAACATGAAGTCTTGCTATATTATAGACATTAGCAGTTTGATCAGCTCTAGAACTGCCCGGGTGAAATGGTTAAAACCATTCCAAAATAGAATTTTGGCACGAGCAGCTCTATCTGTGTCATTTCAAACTTGAACTGTCAGATTCTTTACTCTGCCTCAGTGAACAGTCGCTCCGGAGATTTCTCCTTCTGCTCGGTTCATTTCTCGGTTTAAAAGTGTTTTCTCGGTTGGATTTAACTGAGAATAGTTTATTTTAACCATAAAACCGTTCGGTTCAAGCTCTATCTGTGGTAACCGTAAGTAAATGAAGGTTTTGTCTGTGTGGAACTTATGAAGTTATCGGTTAGGTTTGAACCGATCAGTGGATTAAAACTCATTTAAAACTAAAAGTTACTATTTTAGAGTGCGGTTCCCGGTTCTTATCGGTTCTAAAAACCGATTTATTACGCTTTTTCCAATACTCGTGACACGGGTTAGGAACCGATAAGGGTAAGTTCTTGTTTCCGGCACCGCCCTTAAAAGGGCAAGTTTTTGGGTTAGGCTGGCATTATGTCTGAGAAACCCAAAGAAAACCGGGCCACTGGGTTTCAACACTGTGATGTTTGTGGGAAGTCTTTGCCAAGGCTGACCCACACACCACATGTGTTTATTGTCTGGGTTTGACCACCTCCAGTCAGACTGCCAGGTATGTAAGAATTTCCTGCAGCCACCCTGGAAAAAGATTGGGCAGGCTCAGGGCGAGAGGCCAAAAGTCCGCTGACCGGATGGCCAGCCCGGTTCGGTGCCAACTGAACCAGAGGAGTGCCCTCTGACCAGGGCCAGACTTCCTCGGCAAAGAAAAGCTGGTTCTGAGGAACCAATTCCAGTAAAGAAAACAAGAAAATCAGCAGGTCTGGAGTCCAAAATTCCTTCTCCAACTGCTGCAGAGATAGCAAAAGCCATACAAATTGTCCAGTCACTGTCTCAGGGTCCGTCCGAATCACCACTATCTGGTAAAGGTCGGTTCATCCGGTCCCAGTGGTTCAGGATTATGATATTGAGGATTTTATGAACCAGAGGAGGGAGGAGGATTATGAACAGTATGAATGTGGCTGGGAAGGTCTGGGTGTGCCCATTGAACGGACATCTCCCAGACAGACCTTAAGAATCTCCCCATGCTGTCTGAGTCCCCATCTCATTTTATGTTTTATAAAAAGTTGCTGAAACCCTCCAGCTTCCTTTAGAAGAGGCTGTGGATGAGCAAGAGGAGCCTGATTTTGTAGAAATGATGGATATTCCAGAGTCTAGGAGATTGTCTATTCCTACATAAGTCTTTTAGAAACAAACAATTAAAATTTTAAAGCTCCTAATTCTGTGCCTCCTGTAGATAAAAGATGGACAGAAGGTATACATTGTCAGGCCCTGATGCAGAATTCCTTTCTCAGCAATGCAGTCATGTTGGGAGTAGTTCAGGCTGCTGCCTGTGATAAAGCTAATATTCCTTGGCTTCACATCCTCCTGACAAAGATTCCAGGAAGATTGATGCCATGGCAAAAAAACAGTATATGGCAGCCTCTCTGGGACTCAGGCAAGCAAATTATATGGCTTATGTAGCTAGGTATCAGAAATCTAGATGGGATACTATTATGCGATTGGCCAAGCAGGCCCATGGCCAGCTGGCTAGTGAACTAGAACAGGTGGCTGCTGATGGCATTAAGCCTCTAAGGTTCAGTTTCATACTGCTGTGGATGTTAATGATGTTTCCTCTAGGGTCATGGCCACATCTGTAGCTTTTCTAGGTTGGCCTGGCTCAGGTGTACTAGTTTGTCACAGGATACCCAGACTAAGGCTATGGATTTTCCTGTGGTGGGAAATTCTCTGTTTGGAGAGCAGACAGAGAACTACATGAAGAAGATGGATGAATATAGGACTACTTACAAGAGTGCCCAGGCTAAGGGCGGCAAGCCACTCCTCAAAGGCATGCCCCAGGGGTAGGGGTAGGGCTTTCACAGGCCTTTCTACCAGACTCAGGCCTCCTCTGCCTATGCTCAGAGGGGCTTCTTCAGAGGCAGGGGCAGATGAGGGGTGGGCAGACCTGCTCCCACCCCCAGCCTAAAGCTCCTTAAGACAGGCAGCCTGATGGGGTGCCCAGGGCCGATTCTCCTGTACCAGTGGGGGCAGGCTGGCTTACTTCAGTCAGAATTGGGCTTCTTTAACCTCAGACAAGTGGGTTCTGGAAGTAGTAAGCCAGGGTCTGGTTCTCAGCTCAAAAGTTTCCCAAGTTGAGAAGCAGACTTTTCTACTGCAAGTGCTTCAAGACCCTCGCTCTGGAAACAGAGGTCTCATCCCTGTTAGCTCTCAGAGCAGTAGAAAGGGTTCCTCCCTGCATCAGGGCAGGGGTCTGTATTCAGATACTTCCTTACCCCAAAAAGACAGAGTGGCGGCCCATTTTAGATCTCAGATATCTGAACAAGCATCTTTTGAAACCAAAGTTCAAAATGGTAACTCTGGCAATGATTTTACCTTCCCTAAGGCCAGGGGACTGGCTAGCCTCACTGGACCTCAAGGATGCCTATTTCCATGTCCTAATCAGAAGATCCCATCGAAAGTACCTCAGATTCGAACTGCCCTCAGGTCATTACCAGTTCAGAGCAATGCCCTTGGCCTTACCTCTGCTCCAAGGGTATTCACAAAGTGTCTAGCAGTGGCAGTGGCCCACTTAAGGAGGCAGAGGATTGCTGTTTTTCCCTATCTAGACGACTGGCTCATTGAGGCCAGTCCCCAGAACAGGTAAAATCTCACCTGCAGGTGACCCAGCAGCTTCTCACCTCCCTGGGTTTTCTGCTAAACCTACCAAAGTCGGTTCTGGAACCAGTCCAGGTACTCACCTTTATAGGGGCAGAATTGGACACAAAGCTAGCCAGAGCCTTTCTTCCCCCAGAAAGGGTAAGGAATTTAGTGGCTCTGGCCTCTTCCTTCACTCTGCAGGTCTCTCGACCAGCAAGACATTTTCTGCAGCTCCTGGGGCACATGGCTGCATCCACAGCTGTTGTGCAGGGAGCCAGATTTCAGATGAGAGACATTCAGTTTCACTTGAGAACCTTTGGTCTCAGAGAAGAGACCCCTTTCCAAGTTGGTCCCAGTGACTCAACCTTGATCCTAGCTCTCCAGTGGTGGCAGGATCAGAGCAATTTAGAGCGGGGGTCCCTTCATTTCCCCTTCTCACGACTTGACTCTCACACAGATGCTTCCCTTCTGGGTTGGGGAGCCCACATGGGCGACCTTTCCACTCAGGAGTTTGGTCCCCCAGGAATCTCTGCTCCACATCAATTTGCTGGAACTCAGAGCTGTCTTTTAGCTCTTCAAGCTTTTTCTGCATCTGTCCACGACAAGGTGATACAAGTCAGAACAGACAACACCACAACAATGTGGTACATCAACAAACAGGGGGCACTCGGTCTTCGGCCTTGTGCACCGAGGCAATGAAGTTGTGGTCTCTGCCTATTCCTGAACACTTCCCTCATAGCAGTTCATCTTCCAGGGAAGGACAATGTCCTAGCGGATGCCCTCAGCAGGATTTCCAGGGCCAACACGAATGGTCCCTGGATCCTCAAGTGCTGGGATAGTTTTTGCCAGGTGGGGCATCCCTCAGATAGATCTTTTGCAGCCCCAGACAATCACAAACTTCCTTTGTTCTGTTGCAGGCCTCCAGTGCTGGGCTCAGTTCCCCTGGATGCCCTTCTTCTGGATTGGGAGGAAGTTCCTCTATGCTTTCCTCCTTTCCTCTCCTATTCAAAGTACTAGTCAAAATCAGATCTCTGCCTTGCAGGCTGATTCTGATTGCCCCAGATTGGGCCAGACAGCCCTGGTACCTCCTTCTGTCTCTGACAGTCCATCTTCCTCTGTGCCTCCCAGGAATCACAATCTGTTGACTTGTGCCCAGGGAAAGGTTTGGTATCCGGACCTCAAATCCTCAACCTCAAGGCCTGGCTCTTGAGGAGTTAGAGTTTGCTGATTTACACCTCTCAGGGTGTTCTTGAGATCCTAAAGGCTTCCAGAAAGCCTTCCACTAGGCTACTATAGTTCTAAATGGAAAAGGTTTTCCATTTGGTGTGCTGGGAAAATATTTCCCAGAATCTGCTGAATTGCCCATTTGTTAGATTACATGGTACATCTTAATTCCTTGGGTCTCAGACCAGCTACCCTGAGAGTTCATTTGGCAGCTGTGTCTGCTTTTGTGTCAACAGGAAGAGTCATCCCCTCTTTCCTCTCATCCTGTGTTTTCCAAGTTTTTAAGGGATTACTCCATACTAATCCTCTCTTTGAACCGCCCCTGCTTGGGACCTTAATGTTTGCATTGCCCAGTTAATGCAACCCCTTTTGAACCTCTGTCTTCTGCAGAGCTTAAGTACCTAACTTGGAAAACTGTTTTTCTAGGTGGCTATCACTTCTGCCAGACGCATAAGTGAATTGCAAGCCTTGTCAGTGGAGACTGACTTTATTTCTTTCCACAGGGATAAGGTAGTCCTTAGGACTAATAGGAAGTTTTTGCCTAAGGTGGTTTCAGATTTCCATCTTAATCAATCTATCTCCTTCCAGTATTTTCACTGATCACTCCTCTTGGGTGAGAGGAGGTTGCACAGCCTGGATGTTAAGAGAGCTCTTAGTTATTATATAGGCGTACCAAAGGTCACAGGTTCGAATCCCTCCAACTTTTCCTTACCTATGGTGAAGTTGGGAAAGGCAAACCTGCCACTAAGAGATCAATAGCCAGGTGGATTGTCTCTTGTATCCAATTTGTTATCAGAAAGTGGGCAGAGCCCCGGTTTGAGGGCTCATTCTACCAAGGGTACAGCTGTGTCTCTAGCTGCTGCCAGAGATATCCCTTTATTAGAGATTTGCCAGGCTGCTACTTGGAAAACAGTACACACTTTTACTAAGCATTACTCCCTGGATGTCCAGGCCAGGAGAGATGCTCAGTTTGCACAGCTGTTCTTCAGGAGCCTATTTCCTAAGTAGGTTCTGCCCCTCCTCCATGGAGGTACTGCTGTGTATTCTGCTAATGTCTATAATATAGCAAGACTTCATGTTGTTTGAAGAAAAATTACTCACCTTAGTAATGTTGTTTCTTCTAATGGAGTCTTGCTATATTATAGACCTCCCTCTCAGAACCTCTACTTGGTGTGGTGCGGGCAACTTAGTGTGGGCACTACTTATGTCCTGTTAGCATTTGTCCCCTTTGGGACTTTGGGGGTGTGTATGTGTGAGCGTGTGTGTGTTTTATTATACTTATGTTCCATTTTCATATTATTAGAATGGTGTTAGTATTTCTGGTCCCCTGACTTGAGTCTTGGGTGTTGGGACCATCAATGGTTGTTATTATTTAGGTAGCCATTTGGCTAGTGTAGGTTACAGCTTCCACACAGACCTTAGTGAGTTTGGCTCGTAAAGATCTGACAGTTCAAGTTTGAAATGACACAGATAGAGTTGCTCGTGCCAAAATTCTATTTTGGAATGGTTTTAACCATTTCGCTCGGGCAGTTCTAGAGCTGGATCAAACTGCTAATGTCTATAATATAGCAAGACTCCATTAGAAGAAACAACATTGCTAAGGTGAGTAATTTTTCTTATTGCACCTTGTTACTTTTGTTGCTGTTATGTACCCATTGTTCCCTCTTCCCTGGCCTACACCTGGAACCTTTGGCTCAGTGTGTGTCTCCCAGTTACCCAATTTCAAATAAATAAATAAAATTACCTCTGTCATGGGCTAACCAGTGGTGCGGAGGGCTGAGGCTCTGGGTGTATCACCTTCTGACATGCCAGCGATCCAGGTTTGGAAACAGACTAGGGTCGCTCGGAGGCAATCAAGGGAGGAAGATTGAGCATCCAAAGACAGCTGTCCTCCTTCAGGAGGGTGACAGTACAAGTCATTGCAAGGTCACCACCTAGCAGAGCTGGATGGCGCAGCAGCAGTCACTTCCTGGTTAGCCGAGGCAGGAGCTGAGTGCATGCATATGTGCAGCATCTTTATGGTGCATGCCCAAGATCTTTGCAAGTCGGGCCGTGAAAGGGGAAAACTGAAAATATAGAACTCGCTGGCACGATGAAGCTCTTGCTTGTCGCAAGCACCTCACCACTGACTGGGCCCTGGTTTCACTCTGAATATGATCAATGGAGGTGAGGTGGATGGGTCTTGCCATGAGGCGCAATCCATTGGGGGATCATCCCAGGCCACGTAAGCCCAGAAATGGCAGGTAATTGGGCTGGGGGCAGGAAGCAGGAAGGGGCCAGAGAAGAAAGGGCATTGACACAAAATTACCACCATCCCTGTGTGTGACACTGTACAGTTACAGTAATCCCAGACTGTGATCTGAATCACAGGCTATTGGGTTGGTGAAAAGATACTTATTGTTTCTTTCAAACTTATTTCAACTTTTTTTTAGTTTTAACTTCTAGGCAGGAGGAACTCTGTCGGCATAAACGGTCCATGAAGACTTCAAGAGTGACAGGTAAGGAGAGCTGAACCTGCTGTGAAACCAAAGATGGAAAAAAGATCAGGCAGTTTGCAAAGGAGTCAGGGCACTGGAAATTAGTTTTTAAGCTACTTGCCCAACTGGAGACCTTGATTTATAGTTCAGTTGCCCTGGTACTTTGCTGCTCACCCAGTTTCTATAGCTACATTAAAGAAAGGGGCCTGACATCCCTGAACGAGGCTTGGGTTAAGCAATGAGTACTGTGAGAACACTGGAAATGGCTCAATAGAAGCAGTTCTACTCAATGATTGTTTTTTTTTTTTACATTTTGCTTATTTCAGTTGGATTTTTCCTTGTTACCTCAGTCCATAATCAGATGAAACTGTCACTGGCAAATATGTGGCAGCACAGCAATAACACATAACCCCCATAATGCAAAGCATCATGTGATATATATGCAAATCACCATGAATGTTTAGGCTGGTTCTGTTTTAAGCAGGAATGCATGGTGCCAAAGGGCCTCTCATACAGGCTATGTACAGAGTTGATAAAGATCTAAACCTATAGAAACATAGAATTTGGACGACAGATAAGGACTGCGTGGTCCACCTTGCCTGCCCATGGATAAGCTGCAGATCCTAGTTAACCAACAGCCTACTTCCTCCTACCCCACTAGAATTGCCTTACACCTATCCCATGCATTCTTGAATTCCCCTTTTGGCTCCACGACCTCCTCAGGAAGGCTGCTCCATGTATCCACAACCCTCTCCGTGAAAAATATTTCCTCACATTACCTCTGAGCCGCCCCCTCTATCTTCAAATTGTGCTTGTTCTTGCACATCTCTTTTCTGAAAGATGCTACCCTCTTGGACTTTTCCTCTTGAAGTACTTAAAAGTTTCTACCATGTCCCCTCTGCCTCCTTTCTCAAGGGTATACATATTAAGCTTCTTTAGTTTCTTTTCATATGTCTTCTGGTGCAGGCCCTGCACCTTTTCAGTTGCCCTCCTCTGGACAGCCTCCATCCTGTCTATGTCCTTGCAGAGAAGGGCCTCCAGAACTGTACACAGTACTCCAGATGGGGTCTCATCAACTGTCTGTACAGAGGGATAACAACTTCCTGTTTTCTACTGGTGTTGCCTCTCCCTGTGTATCCCAGTATCCCCCAGCCATCCTTACTGCCTTCTCACATTGCTTGCCCACCTTTAGGTCATCTGATATGACTACCCCCGTCCTTTTCTTTTGTTGTTGTTAGTATCTCATCCCCTGTTGTGTAATCTTTCCCTGGGTTTTGTTTCCCAGGTGCATTACTTCTGCACTTCTTTGCATTTAATCTAAGCTGCCATACATTTGACCATTCCTCCAACCTTGCCAAGTCCCTCCTCACCCGTTTCCACCACCTTGTGTATCAACCCTGTTGCAGATCTTTATGTCATCTCCAAAAAGACATACTTTTCCTTCCAATCCTGAAATGTCACTTATAAAGACAGTAAAGAGGACCTGTCCCAGTACTGAACCCTGCTGTACCCCTTTCTTCAGAATGGACTCTATTTACTATTACCCTCTGCATCCTGCTGTCCAGCAAATTGTTTAGCCAGGCTACCATTGGGACCCACTCCAAGGCTGGCTAACCTGTATATTAATCTTTTGTGTGGGACTGTGTCAAATGCCTTGCTAAAGTCAAGGTAAGCAGTCCACAGCCCCTCCCTAGTCTACTACTTTGGTCACCCAGTCAAAGAAATTTATTAGATTCATCTGACACGACCTTCCCACTGTGAATCCATGCTGCCTTGAGTCCTGTGCCCACTGCTGGCCTCTAGGTACTCATTCTTTCCTTCAGAAGTGATTCCATCTTTTCCATACCACTGAAGTCAAACTAACAGGTCTGTAGTTTCCTGCCTCTGCCTTGCTCCCACTTTTGTGAAGTGGAATCACATCCACCCTCCTCCAGTCCTCAGGTACTACCCCATCCTCCCATGATTTGTTAAAGAGGGTAGTCAGTGGTGTCACTAGTTCTACCTTAGTTCTTTTAAATTCATGGGTGAATCCTGTCAGGCCCCATTGCTTTGTCCACCTTCAGTTTTAAGAGTTCTTTCAGAACCCTTTCTTCTGTGACTGGGCTGGTATCGACCTCCCTATCTAGAGTGTTTCTGTTGTATGGTTTAGGTACCTCCATGACTTACATCTTACATGCAATCATTCTGCAATATACCTAGTAGGAAAGAAGAGTCACTCAGCTGTTTGGGGCATGTAACTTGCAAGTGGTTTCTGAACTAATGGGTTCTAAACTCATTGTTTCAGAGATGGGGACTGTCAGATCTGTTGGCCTCATGGAAAAGCAGGACATTATTCCATGTCTGTTGCAAGCCTCCCTCTTGGGATAGTTGCAGAGAATGTACTAGCTCTTTCCTGAAGAAGCGGGTTCCTATGCATTTTCTCCATTTCTCCAATTCACGTTTTCTGAAATTCAGAAGGGAGACTGCTACAGTGATTCTGATAGTACCAGAGTGGGCAAGACAGTCCTGGTACTCACTGATGCTGACAATGTCACAATGAATACCAGTAGACCTGCCACTGAGATGAGACCTGTAGACTCTGTCCCAGGGTAGGGTATCTCACCCAGATCACATACCCCTTCATTTGACAGCATGGTTCTTGAGGCAGGGAAGCTCCGGGTGAGGGGGTGGCTTGTGTGGGCTGAAGTCCTTTTAAAATTTGACTGTTTTAATTAAATTAGCCTACTGTTCTTGAACAATAATGACTTTTTATATTAAGAAAGACCCCTGTTGTTTTGGTCTAGAGCCTCCCCTGTTGAGAAGTTAGAATAATCTAATCTGAACCTCTTAAACTAGGTCCTGTGAGTTTTAGCAGTTGCCAGAAAGCCAGTAACCAGCAGTAACTATATTTCAAAACAGAAATGATAAGGTATTTGGTGTGACTATGTTATATCACCACAAAAACTGTGGATATATCTGTGGTGTGGGACTTCTTGATACAATTAAGCCCATGGTCTAAAACTATCCACTTTTAGGGTGCATTTGGTAGCTATTTCTGCTTTCAAATCTACAGGTACAATACGGTAGGGCAAATCGCTCAGCTCACCCAGTGTTTAAAGATGTTTTCAAAGGTTTAAATCTTCTGTACCTCTGGGTGAGGAAACAGTGTCACCATGGCATGTAAATTAGGTTCTTTCACAACTGATGATTCCTGCCTGTTAGCCTATGTTTTATCACAGCTAAAATATTTAACCTGGAAAACTATGTTTTGTAGCCATTACTTCTGCAAAAGGGTCAGTGAGTTGCAAACACTTTATACAGACTCTAATTCCATGGTGTTTCATAGAGATAAGGTGGTGCTTATAACAGAGCGTGATATTTTCACTTGAGGTGGTTTCCTCACCTAACTCGTTACTACCAGGAGTACTTTTTGAAGTCTGAGCTTTCCATTGCTTTACCTTGATACAAATGGCCTTTCTGTAACATTGACTTAACATGGATCAATAAGTTATGTTGTCTGTGTTCTTTTTTTTTTAAATAAGTAGTATATTTTATTGAAAGATAGAACATACAAACATTGAAACTATAACTACAAAATTGTCTGTTCAAGGCAGCAATGGTTACAATATGAGATCCCATACACACTTGCAGGGCAATCACAATTTATTTGGTCCAGAACTGTCTCCCAACTTGCAAATCCTGGGTTGTTGGTTTATTTTGTCTGAGGGATCCTCCTTCTGCAGAGGGTGGAGCGGTGGGTTGGGACCCTGTCTGGCAAGGAGGAGAGTCTCTAGAGTACCCCATCTATGTTGGAATTATTGTGGTCTGTTTGCCATGGAGCAGATCATTTTTGATTCTGAGGGCATCTAGGATGGCATTGTGCTATTCTTGGTAGGATTGTTCTAGCTCATCCATCCAGTGTTTTAAAATGATTCTCTTTGCTATGGCTGTATTAGTGTGAAGTGGTGTTTACTGTTGCCAAAGACCTGGTCAAGGTTAAGGCCTAGTAGACAGATTTGTGGTGTGAAATGAGATTCCAGGCCCAGAAGGGTGTCCATGTGGGACTGTATTGCATTCCAGAAGGTCAAGACTTTGTGACAGTCCCAAATGTGTTTGAGTGATCCTCGGTCGAGTTTGCATCTTATACATGTGGGAGTTGGTAGATGCCCTATTTCATGTAACTTAGAAGGAATGTAGTACAGGTTATGTGTTATTTTATATTGCATAAGCTTTAGGCCATCAAATCTCAGGTATTTGTATAGGTTCCTCAACATGGCAGATCTGGTGTTATCATTCTCTAACTCTGGAAAGGTAGTTGTCCAATAAGAACATCTATCCATATTCTTTGGAGCCGTGAGAGAGAGTAACCTTTGTAGATGGGAGAGGTGGAGTGTCGCTGTGTTGCTAATGGGAGGAGTTCCTCCAGGGGTTGGGACTTGGTAGGTGCCAGGCTTCGCTCCTAGAGACTGCATGATGGCGTGATGCAGCTGAAGGAAGGTGAAGGAGGATGTGTTGGTAGGGAGGGATGTGCTGAAGTTATTGTATGTTATAAATGAGTCATTTAGGATGAGCTGGTCCAGTCGTAAGTTTGGTAGAGATTAAGGTGTTTTGCTTGGATTGGTTTGTTTTGGACTCTGAAGTTCGGATTATTGAACACTGGTTGGTTTAGGATTAGGTGGGGATTGTTTTAGGAGTTTGTGGAGTTGTTTGAAAATTAATTGTGAGGTGCCTAATGGGGTGTGTCTCAAGGTGTGAAGAGTGTGGTACATGTATTATTGCTCTGATGTTGATCTGCACCTGCTGCATAGACTGATTTCTGTTTGGTACCACTGTTGTTCATAGTGTGGTGTCAAGGCGGTGGGTCACTAATCTTCCATCTAAGGAATTTCCCTGCATGCAATGCTAAGTAGTACAGGTAGGTGTCCAGGAGTTGAAGACCCTCCTGGGTTTTCTGGGGTTCAGTTTGTGAAAGGCCCTACATGGTTTCTTATTGTTCCAGAGGAAGGCTGTGATCATAGTTCTAAGTTTAGTGAACCACTGCAGTGGGATGCAGATGTCCAGCATTCTGACTGAATATAGTAATCTAGGCAGGATGTTCATTTTCTATGATGTTAATTCTTGCCCAGAGTGTTAGTGGAAGGGCAGCCCATCTATTCAGGTCATGCCTGATTTGTGTGAGAAGAGAGTCTAGGTTGTGTGAGAAAAGTTGTCTTTTGCTATTCGTTAGTGAGATCCCAAGGTATTTAAGAATGTTGGGGACCATATACTTTCCCCAATGTGTAGCTTCTTCAAACAACATGAATTCATGCTGTATTCTGACTATATGCAGTTAGCCTAGCACTTGAACTGCTCCGAGAGTAAAGGGTTAACTCTATGCACAAGCATAGAACGTTGAGCTCGAGCTCAGTTTTCAAACCTCTGTCTGTGACACTCTGAAGTCTAACCATCAGATTTCTTACGCTCTAACTGTGAAGTCGCTCTGGAGATCCTTCTCACTTCAATTTGGTTAAGTTCAATTATCGGTTTTTTTTCAACCGTAATTCATTTATTATTCGGTATTCTTACCTCTGTCCCGTACAGTAAGTGATAGTAGTGGCTAGTGTTGTTTCTATCATTTCTTCTGTTAGAAATTGTTTTCCCTTCAGTTCTTTTCAAACAACATGAAGTCTTGCTGTATTCTGACTATATGCAGTTATCCCAACACTTGAACTGCCCCAGAGAGTAAAGGGTTAACTGTATGCCAAGGCATAGAACATTGAACTCGAGCTCGGTTTTCAAACCTCTGTCTGTGGTACTCTGCAGTGCAACCATCAGATTCTTTACTCCGCCTTACTGTGAAGTCGCTCCAGAGATTCCTCCTGTGCTTCAGTTCGGTCCAGTTCGAATCGGTCGGTTTATAACCGTGAATTCTGCATTCCGGTATTCTTACCTCTGTCCGGTACAGTAAGTGGTAGCTTAGGTAGTGATTATAATTCTCTGTCGTTAAGAAATTGTTTTATTTCAGTTCTTTGCTGGTTGGTCCGGTTCAGAACCAAACTTTATCTTTATATTATTACTATTACTGTGTGTGTGTGTTTTCCGGTACTCATGGTTCCTAAAAAATCCGATATTTTAGGATTTTTTAACTGACCTATGACACAGTTGGAACGTTGGGTGTGTAATCACCTGGCTTAACCGCTGTATAAGGTGATTTTTTCTGGTTTAAGACATGTCTGAAAACCTAGAAGAAAACCAAACCCACTGGGTTTCAGCACTGTACTGAGTGTAAGGAGGCCTTTGCAAGGCCGACCCTCACTTGTCTGTGTGTATTGTCAGGGTTTGACCCCTCAAGGAAGACTGCCAAATATGTAAGAACTTTCCCAAAGCCACTCTTGAGAAACGTTTGAGTAGGCTAAGGGAGAGGGAGGCGAGAGGCCGCTGACCCGATGGCCAGCCGGTTCGGTTGCAGCCGAACCTGAAGAGTGCCTACTGACCTGGCGAGACCTCTTGGGCAAGCGGAGAGCCGATTCTGCAGAATCGGTTCCGACCCCAAGAAAAAAGGAAATCGGCAGTTGGATCCGCTTCCCATGGTCCGACCGCTGATGAGATAAGCGGCGATTGCAATAATTCAGTCGCTTTGCCGGTTCCGACCAAACTGGTTTCAGTTCAGTCCCAATCAGTTCGGCCAGAGGTACTGGCTTCAGATATAGATCCTGAAGCATACTATGAGGGCGACTGGGAGGAGGAGGATGAGACTATGAAGAAGATGATGGCTTAGATGAGCCAGTAGGCCTGACATCTCCCAGACAGGCCATCTCAGGCTTCTCCTCCCAGGCTTTCTGAGTCCCCTACCCATTTTTGTTTTACAAGAAAGTGGCTGAGACTCTTCAGCTTCCTATGGAAGAGGCTGAACAGGATCAGGAAGAACCTGACTATTTAGAAATGATGGATGTACCAGAGTCAGAAAGGGTGTCTATCCCCTACACAAATCCTTGGGGAAGCAGACACAAAATATTTACAATTTCCTACATCCATACCCCTGTGGAAAGAGAATGGACAGGAGGTATACTTTGTCAGGTCCTGGGACGGAATTTCTTACCAATCATTGCAGCCATGGGGTAGTGCAAGCTGCAGCCTGTGACAAGGCTAACATTCCCTGGCATCACCCCCAGAGAAGGATTCCAGGAAAGTGGATGCCATGGCAAAGAAACAGTACTTGGCATCCTCTTTTGGGACTCAGACAATCTAACTACTTGGCATATACAGCCAGGTACCAGATTTCACCTCTTACTTGTTGGGGAGGGATGCAACTTGGCTAGGGTAGGTTGTTGATTGAACCAGGGAGTTCTTTTCTACTTTTAATAAGGTAAGACCAGCCACTCCCTTTGTCCTGAATGGGTTGAAATAAAGTTAATGTCAACCGGGAGATTTTATATGTTAAATAATGTTAATGCCTGGTTAATTGAATATCTGGTCCCCAGATTATGTTTGTATTTTAAAATAAGCTTCCTTAACACTGTATACCTCCCAATAGAGGACTTTTCATGTTAAACACAAAATGTTATAAATGATATATAGATTTCCTTTCTCTTACTGTTGCATTAGTCTCTACTGAACGTCATAGGAACTGCAGTAAATGCACACACTTTGGTTAAGCATGGTTCTGTTTAGCCCTATCACAGATAAGGTGTTACTAGACATTATATGGACTATGATGTTTCTTTTCCACCATGCAGCTCATCGGCTTATGAACAGCTTGTTATAATTATCACTGGTTTTTAACTGATATGGTATTACCCTTCAAGGATGTATCAAAATTAATAGATACCTGATATGTGAATATTAAGAGGTGGCACCCTCATTGGGATTTAACCTGTGTACTATATCTGATTGCTTGGAATTTGAAATGTCTGTTTGAATTTTTAAACAATAAATAAAAAATAAATAAATAAATTATGTGAAGAGGTTAGGGCCAAGAGGAATGCAGTTCCTTTGGGAAGGTATCTCTGCTGTGGAACAAACCAGCAAGAAGACTGCCCAGATTTTTCTATTCCTCCCCTCCCAGTTCTGTGGTATAGACATGCTGCGATGAGGTGCGATCCTCTGTCTATTCTATAAATATAACATGAGTTGACCCCAGGAGTCCGACTGTTCTATGTCTGGCGGCCCCATTTCATTCTCCAATAAGGGCTTAGGGAGTACAGGCATGGGTTCTGTATTATAAGGTCTAGTTTGTAATGCATGCTGCCAGTGAAACTTGTCCTGGTGGATTGTTACCTCCTGCTACCCTGTTGCAGCTTTGGGACCCCTCCCATTTGGTCTGTCCTATAGGTTGTCACCTAATGTAGTCCGAATGACTGTGACCTCTGACCTTTGGAACTCGCTGTCTCCACCCTTGGCTCTCTTGTCCGGGCCTAATGCCAAATGGACCTGTACCTAATGGACCTGTGCTTTGTCCCACTTTGCATTATGTTGTTCGGGAGTGAGGTAGTCGTAACTCCAGTACTAGCAGGTGCACAGTATGCTAGTGTTTCTGCTAGATTTCTCAACAGCCCCCTTCCCCCAATGCACGCGTGCCTGAGGCCAATGTTTCTGATGTACTACAACTGATGTGGTCGAGCTCATGACTATAGGACCCATGTTCGTGATGTTCTAGGTTCTCCCCACACAGCACTGCAAGACCAGCTATCCTTGCCATTGCATACTGGCATGATGTGCCCACAAGAACACCATGGGCTAGTGCCGCACCCACAGCTTTGACCACTTGCCCCTCTGTAGTGAGTTCATGGTGTGGCCTGTTACTTCTGCATTAGATCACCATTGCTCAGTCTGTTGCCCTCATTGCAACCTTTCCAGCTGCTGCCCCCATGCCGAAGCAGATCAGTATAATAAATGGTTTGTGTGGTTTCTGAACAGCACATGCACCTATAAAGGATCTGAACAACATATATCTATTCAGATGCAGACATTAGTGGCCCATGATAGTCCTCTTATGTCAGATTGTAGTACTAATAATGATACACAAGCCTATGGTTTTGAAACAGGGGCATAATGTAGCTGCACACAAGATGTGTACTGTGAATATGCCTGTCTGCCCTCTTCTGATTGGGATGGGTGACAGCAGTGGATGAAGCATCTGGGAGTGCTACTCCCCCTCCCCCGTGTACCAGGCTCCCAAATTTGCAGGTCTAACTGTATTCGACAAGAAAAGATAGTCATACACAACGAGGCTATCCCTAGATTTGTCTTAATTTTGAAACAGAGCTTAGCAAGTAGGTGTCTATAAGAACATGTGATCTGGGAATGTCACCCACGAATTATTGGGGGAAGCCAGAGCCCCAGAAACCCCTCCTCCTTCATCAGTATTCAGGTGAAACATCTTCCATGCCCCGACCCCTAGCTCTTTTCCTATATTAGCCCCTGTTTGTGTCCCTTCTTTGGAAGGCTGGATAAACTGGGTGTCAGAGGCGCTTCCATCCTTAATAGTGATCCAAAATAATTGTGTGCCAGTCGAGATCAAACTTGGGTGCAGAATCTACTCTGGCTCCCGACAATGCGAGGCTATACACCATTGTATTGTTTCTGTTTGACCAAGCTCTCGGAGAGAAGGTGCGATCTTCCCCTTATTTGAAGAGGTCCTGTATTTCCATATACTCAGCGTGACCTGTCATGTAATAATTAGTGCCCTGGTCTCATCAATATTCAAATGAATTGGCTTACCTTGTCTAGCACTGAGAGGGTGGCTGGGTTCCAGGGAGAGAGAGGTTTTAGCCTTATATCTCCCAAATGCCTAACCGTAGTCTCATTAAATCATACTTCTCTCCTCTCCCACCTCTATAATTAACCCTGAAAGCAAAAGTGCAGGGGGACACTGTGAAACATTAGTCTGGTGTCCACAAAATAGCTTTTTAACCAATTGAGTGGAGAGTCTGGTTATCCTTTTGAATTCTTCAGGCACCAGGGTGGTTCCTTCCTGATGGAGTTGTTCTTTGCTGGAGTATGACTCTAAGCCTGCTCCTATCAAAGTTGTCATCCCTAGGCTTCTCACCCTCTGTCACCACCGGTTCCAAAATTATCTTTCAAAGCGGCAACAATTTGTCCAGATCGGAGATGGTAAGTCCCCTCTTGCTCTACTTGGATCGGAGTGCCCCAGGGTTCAATTCTTGGTCCTCTCCTGTTTACAGTCTTCATAAAATGACATCCCACTGCTCACTGGTGCTTGCTCAGGTCTGCTATATGCAGACAATCTATTCTTCTCATCCTCCTCAAGCCTCTCAGAGATCAACCTGAATCTCAATTGTAACTTCAATACCTTTCAGAGCAGACTATTGCAAAACAAGCTTGTCTTAAATAAAATAAAACAGTGACTATGCTCTTGGTTCAGGTTCAAAAATTCGGTCCTGTACCCAGCCATTAAGTATCAGAGCACTTGATGGCTCTCCCTTAACACAGTTACTGCCTTTAAATACCTAGGAGTAACCCTTGATCCTGCCTTGGATTTTGACCCGCACCTAGCCTCAGTCATTAAATCTGTCAATATTCAACTTGGACTGGCATATAAGGTGAGACATAGCCTAACATCCACGGAGAAGATGGCCATTGCACAGGGATCCTGAGACCCAAATTGGTGTATGGGTTAATAGCCTTTCCAGCAACTATTGGAGGGCTCCTCCGAAGAGGGATGTCTGCTACAACAGTATTTGCCATTTTGCTTTGTCTTTGTCCAAACTTACTCACCGATGACACTATACTCCAGTCTGGGATGGTTTACCCTCAGCCTTCCGACAGTTTACTTCCTACTGTTTTATAAAGAATATAATCTCCTCCCAGATACCTGACAAACTGGCTCTACTGCTCAAACCTGTGACCTCTGCCTACCCATTGAGATCAGCTGACAAATCCCTTCTTGTCCAACCGAGATGTAAAACCAAAATGGGGAGAATGCTTTCTTTAGCTGGGCCCTAAACTGTGGAACTCCCTTCCACTGAGTCTAAGAATCGCCCTTCTCCACACAGCTTCAAACATGAGCTCGATATGGCTCTTCTAAGCTCTGAATCCTGCTCCTGTCCTCCTATCCACCCACTCCTGTACTGGTTCCTCCTAGTTGCCTACTGGCTCCAACCTCTATTACTCTCAAACCTACCTGGAAATCTTGTCATTTTCTCTTCTAGCACTTACTCACTAGTTGTATGACTTATGACTGTTAGTTATTTGCACTTATATTTCTGTTTTGTTACTACATATAGATTCCTGCAAATGTACTGTAATTTGCTGAAAATGTTGTATAAGTGTACTTTGTCTGACTTCTACTTGTCCCATGATGTTTTCTTTATCTACTGTTGTCTATGTACTCTTTGTTGTAATCTCCCGGGTCGTACCTGAAAATAGGCAGCTATACTGTCTAGTGTACCTACCTGGTTAACAAAAACTAAGTAAATAAATAAGTAAGCCTGTGTTGACTTAAGCCAAGCACGGGTCTGAGGTGAGGCAATGTGGAACAGTGGGTTGTGGTGTTGCTTCACACAGAGTTGTATTGTTTGGCAGTGGTGGATGCATTCGGTGGTGGTCACAACTCCAGAGTGTTACCCATCTGCAGCCATGGAACAGGTGTGGCACTGCTCCTTGACATGCAAGTTTTCGTGCTGGCTTGCTATTAGTGGCTAATCAGCCAAGGTAGTAGTGATTGACCCAACTTAAGCTCTGTGTGATCTATGAGGTTGGCCAAATGCATATTGTAGCTGGATTTTCGAGTTGACAGGCTATCACAGCAACATTTTGGGGTTAGTATTCAGAGAGCTAAGCCCTGGTCGATTGTTCATGTTCAGATCACTTGTATAGCTGTGTTGTCTTCAACTAGGGTCTATTAGTGTGGGGGTTTTCCGGGGAGTGCATCGTGTCGGAGCAGTAATGAGATTTTATTTTAATTGTCAATGGGTTTGGAGCAGGGTGTTGTTGTGGTATCTTACAGTAGCGTGGCCAAATGACCTAGACTCCATGGAATCCTGAGCTGCTTCCTTAATTCAGACATTAGGCGGCTAAGAGGAGTGGTCATCTGCCATGCCTCTAATGAGTGATTAGTAGGCGATGTCCTGAAGGGAACAAAGGATGCGTTGGTGGGATATCTGCAAGTTCAGAAAAGAAAGGCAATAAACATGTGGGTCCACCATGATAGTGGGACTGTCCTTTATAGATAGTTCACAACAGTTTTCGGTAACCTTTTGCAAAATCATTGTGCAACATAAAAGCCCATTTATTTCTGCCACTGCAGGACTGAAGTCCACAGTTAGAACATTATACATTGTCCTGGGTGTGAGTAGATATTGGTCTAGGAGCATTAAGTTGGACCCCATGGCACTTATTGGATGCAATTGATTGTTGTTTTTAATGCATGAATATGGATGAAATTAGGATTAATCAAAGGCTGCACTCACCAGTTATACTGACATTTCTTAACTCCGATCCTTGCCGTTAGTTGGCGGGTGTGGCTTTGAAAAGATCAGTGGGATCAGTTTAGGTAGCTCTCTCGAACTGCATCTGCATTTGAGAACTCCGTGTGTGCCCATGCCAATTGTGATAATGAGCCTTGCTGGGTGCAGCATGCGGTGCAGGACATGAGTTTGAGACAGTATTTTTTCGATGTCCTGATAGGCTCTTGCCTGTACCAGACCACGGGTGTCACGTCAGAGACTATGTAAGCGTTTCCCTCTCCATTCTAGCTGATCATTTTTCTGTGCCTGGGTCATGATGTGGGTTTAATCATGGAAGTAGAGGCATCTTACAGTTTTGAATGAACCCCATAAAGTTGGACCCTTCGACTTTTCAGGTGTCCCCACTACAACCAGGTTTTGCTGCAGGCTCTCCTTGTGTTCCTTGCCTCTGTCCTCCAGGATAGCCACTTTCTTCCTGAGTTCTAATACTTCTGCCCTCTCAGTTTTGGTGATCTTCCACAGAGCTAATTCTGTTTTCTGCGTTGGAGACTCTGACCCCAGGAATCCCTCACTTAATGTTTAAACTTTATGCAGTCATCTCAGCTGAGAAGCCAGAAGGGAAGGAAACATATTCAATTCAGTGCTTTACAGTAACTGGTAATTGCTATTTTTCTTTTAAACTTAGATTGTGGGCTTTAGTGACACTGTACTTTCTTTGTTGTCTTTACTTAGAATTGTTTTTGGGCTGTTGAAAATTTAAAACGTAGTGGTGGTGTATTTCTTTGCTGTCCGTAATTGCTGCAAATTTAGTCTTGGCTTGTCTGACTTGCCCTGTAGTTTGGGTGAGGGTGTTAATTGTCTGGCCTCTGACCTCAGCTACGTGATAACTGGAGGGGCTTAGTCAGAGTTGAGGTAGCAAGTGAGTTTTATTTTCTCAGAAGAAGCCAGAAGAGGAAGAAACATATTCAATCCAGTGCTTTACAGTAACTGGTAATTGCTATTTTTCTATTAAACTTAGATTGTGGGCTTTCAGTGACACTGTACTTTCTTTGTTGTCTTTACTTGAATTGTTTTGTGCTGTTGAAAATTTAAAATGTAGTGGTGGTGTAATTCTGTGCTCTCTTTAATTGCTGCAAATTTTTGCACCCCTGCCCTTCCCCAACTCTTAATTATATGCCCTGTTAAATCTGATTGACAGGGCTAAACACAGAGGTATAGTAAGGGTTGTGGAGTAGGAGGGGCATAAGGGTGAAAGCACACCCTCAGCACGACAAGTGTTTTGATTCATTTATTTATTTATTGGTTTATTTTCTTTTTAAAAGAAAAGTATCTGAGGATCAGTGGCAGGATTTTTAGGACAGTAAATTAATAAAAAGGAACTAGGAGAGCTTCAGTAGCAGACAAGTAGTGGAATAGCAGTATAATTGCAATATAATGTGGGGAGTGGTGCAATGCAGTGGCTGTGGGGCAGCCATATTCAAGGCAGACCTTCTGGACACTGAGGTGCTGCCCTATCTGCATGCATCTCTCTGGACTGTGGGATGAGGTAGCCAGACTCAGGTCAGGAGTACCATCACCCCTATCTAGAGACCACCCAGTCCAATGCAACTGCCTCAAAGGATGCTGAGAACGAGGAGCACTTGGATGACAGTGGGCTCAGGGAGGGTTAGAGCGGTCAGGCAGAGGCACATCCCAGATCCTATTCCACTCAAGAACTCATATGCCACACTGGCAAATGGGGACAACAAATAGAGGTACCCAGAGAGTGGAAGGAAAGGATGTGGCAGTTAGCCAAGGAGGTGACCTCAAGCGGGAAGCAGTGGACCCCAGAGGAGGAGGCGAATCCTGGTGGGGACTCCATCATAAGAGGGATCCAGCTAGGAACACAGGAGGAGGAGGACAGGGAGGTGAGGTGCCTACCAGGTACCACAGCATGGAGGGATGGAAGGAAGATCCTGGGGATCACTGGGAAGACAAGACAGGAGGGTGAGCTGGATGTCATTATCCACCTAGGTACTAATGACCTGGCAAATGGGGAGCCAAAGGAAGTCAGGAAGAGTTTAGGAAATTGGGAAGGGTCTCAAGCAAGTAGCTATTTCCTGTCACTTCTCAGAAGTGCTACCTGCAAGAGGCAAGGGAGAGCATAGGGTGCATGCACCAGGAACTTTAACTCATGGTTGAAGAACTGGTGCTGTGAGGAAGGGTTTGGATTCATTGGTGACTGGGAACCTACCTGGAGGGACGGAGGTTGGTTCAAGCCTGATGGCCTGCATCCATCCTGGAGGGAATCCAAGCACTCAATGATAAGTTTAAATGCTACATTGACAAGCATTAAACTAGCAAAGGGGTGGCAGGCCAGCAAGGAGGGTACCTACTGCTCACCCCCACAGCTAGCAGTGGAACCAGTGAACCAGAGGAGTGGCTCTCTACAAAGCAGTGTGCAAAAGATGGAGATTAGCACCCAAGAGGTGGATAGGCAGAAAAGGGCAAAATTCAGCAGAAGGGCAGACAGCAAGGAGAACCAGGGATAAAGGACAACCAAGGAAGGGGCTGAGTAGAACAGTGAAGCAGTCTAGGGAGGTCAAATCATGGAAAGCCATTGTGCAAATGTCAGGAGCCTTAGCAACAAGATGGAAGATCTGGAGGCTGTCATGGTGCAGTCAGACCTGGACATTGTGGCCATCACTGAAACCTGGTGTAATGATAACCACGACTGGGAGATGGCCATACCTGGCTACAACATATTCAGAAGAGACTGGGCAGGCAGGAAGGGAGAAGGAGTGGCACTGTATGTGAAAAATGACATAAGGGCCACAGAGATCCAGGAGGAACAAAATGGAGGAGAGATACTGTGGGTTAAGCTGGAAAGGAAAATGGGGCCAGCCATCCGCGACGGGTGTGGTCTATAGACCACCAGCCCAGGAAGGAAGAAACAGATAGGAGCTGATGCTAGCCATCCAAGGATGGCAGACAAGAATGGTGGGTACTGGTTGGAGACTCAATATTCCAGGACGTGGACTGGAGCATCCCAGCAGCAGCATCAACTAGGAGCAGATTTATCCTGGACTCCTTCAGGGTGCCTTCCTCAAGCAACTGGTCATGGAACCAACTCGGCAGAAGGCAATACTGACCTCATGCTCACAAACAGGGACAGTGTGATGGGGGTAACAGTGGGGAGCACCTGGGGAACAGTGACCACCAGTCATTGTGGTTTGAAATCACAGAAAGAGCAGAACCAAACCACACAAAACATGTATCCTGGATTTTAGGGGGCAGACTTTGGGAAAAGGGGAGATACTTGAAAGAGGCATTAAGGGAATGGGGCAGGAATCAGGGGTTGAGGAACAGTGGGCGGTATTTAAAATGGGGATTACAAGACAACGGAATTATGCATTAAGCAGGTTAGCAAGAGGAAAAAGGAAGAGGAGACCATTATGGTTTCTCCAAAAAGGTAGCAAAGAAAAAGTGAAAGCCAAAAAGATTGCATTCGGACAATACAAAAGACACAGACAGAAGGATAGAGAAATACCAGGAGAAGCAAAGGAGGCAGGGAGGTCAGTAAGGGAAGCCAAAGCTCAGACAGAAGAACACATTGCAAAATCAGTGGGTAGAGGGACAAAACCTTTATAGGTACATAAGTGAAAAAGAAAGGCAAAGGAGGATAGTGAGACTGAAGGGGAGGATGAGGGGCACGTGTGAGGATGACAACAGTAAAGCTGACATATTGAACAGGTATTTTGCTCAGTCTTTACTGAGGAAGAGGAGGGTAATGGGTCTGAATGGAGTACAAGGGGTGAGAATGGTGCAGAAATGGACACAAGTCCCTTTACATGAGAAAGGGTCCTGAAGGAACTGGAAGTAATAAGAGTTGATAAAGCAATGGGGCCAAGATGGGAATTTCTAGGGTCCTTCAAAGAACTAAGAGAGGTGGTGGCTGAACCTCTGGCTATCCTGTTTGCACGATCACTGGAAACAGAGGAGGTACCCAAAGACTGGAGGATAGCAGATGTAGTCTCCTTATACAAAAGTGGGAACAAAGAGGAAGCAGGGAATTACAGACCAGTCAGCCTCACCTCGGTAGTGGGGAAGATCATGGAAGCACTACTGAAGGAGAGAGGGTGGAACATCTGGTTGTCAATGGACTACAGGACCCAGGCAGCATGGTTTCACCAGGGGAGGTCATGTCAGATCAACCTCGTTGAATTGTTTGACTGGGTGACTAGGGAGGTGGATCAGGAGGGCAGGTGACAAGGCCTATCTGGACTTCAGCAAGGCCTTTGACACTGTGCCACATAGAAGACTATTACACAAACTGGGGAATATGGGTGTGGGCAGGACAGTAGTGTGGTGGGTAGGTCACTGGCTGGGTGCCAGGACACAGAGGGTGGTGGTAAATGGCTGTCACTCCACAGAGGAAGAGTGACCAGTGGGGCCCACAGGATCAGTGCTGGGACCGGTCCTATTCAACATCTTCATCAGTGACATGCATGGGACCTAGAAGGCAGAATTTCACTGTTCGCTGATGACACAAAGCTCTGTAACAGAGTAGACACACCAGAGGTGTAGACAGAATGAGAAGGGACCTGCAGAAACTTGAAGAATGGTC
Source organism: Neoceratodus forsteri (assembly GCA_016271365.2). NCBI lineage: Eukaryota > Metazoa > Chordata > Ceratodontiformes > Ceratodontidae > Neoceratodus > Neoceratodus forsteri. The sequence goes on along the minus strand of JADMNL010000031.1, from coordinate 102,903,420 downwards.
AGGGGTTTGGCAGTTGAAATTCAATGCAAGGAAGTGCAAGATAATGCATATGGGCACAAAACCCTGGCACAATATATCAGTTGGGGGTGAGGATATAGCATGCACCAAGCAGGAAAGGGATCTTGGGGTTATCATCTCTGATGACCTCAAGGTAGGAAACAGTGTGACAAAGCAGTAGGTAAGCAAATAGGATGCTGGGATGCATAGGCGAGGCATCACCAGCAGGAAAAGGAGGTCTAATTCCACTATACAAGACACTAGTGAGGCCCCACCTGGAGTACAGTGTACAGTTCTGGAGACCTTACCTACGTAGGGACATAGACAGGGTAGAGAAGGTTCAGAGGAGGGCAACAAAGATGGTGCTTGGATTGCATCACAAATCCTATGAGGACAGGTTGAAGGAACTGAACATGTACTCCCTGGAGAGAGGAGGAGAGGGATATGATAGAGACATACAAGTATCTTACAGCGAGGAACAGGGTGCAGGAATACACTATTTTTAAGCAAAAAGATGTTCCAGGACTAGAGGGCATGGGATGAAGTTGGAGGAGGAGCGATTCAGAGAAGCGTGAGGAAGAATTTCTTCACAGAACAGGTGGTGGACAAGTGGAACACCCTGCCAGAGGAAGTGGTGGGGGCTGAAACAATCACAGGATTTAAGAATGCATGGGATAGACATAAAGGAATTCTGGAGGTCAGGGGTAAGGGCAACAGACTTCTAGGAAAACATAAACTGAACTTACAAGCTCAAATGGGCAGACTGGGTGGGCCATAGGCCTTATCTGCTGACACTGTCTATGTATATATGAGAGTGACACCCAGAGAACAGAACCTATTAATTTAGAATTTGAATATAGGTTCAAACTCTGCATCCGTGCTCCACACTACTGTAGCTGTTGCTCAGATCTGTTTCTCTACTTGAAAAGAGCAGTTGCCCCACAGTGAACTCTGATAATGGCTGGTTCTCCAGTTAGTTTATTTGTTTAATTTCAAACCTCAGGAATCCCTCACTTAAGTTAAACAAGTACAATCATTCCTCTTGAATGAGCAGCCCCGAGCTTTTAGAATTTTATACAAATTATGGAATTTAGAATGAAATTAAATTCTGCTGTGTGGTAACACACACCCTCACTAAATTTCTCCGCCTGAAGAAATCAGTCACCCTGAAATCTTCTATTCAGCTTAGTTTTGATTAGTCTGCATTAATATTTCCTTGTGTTTTAATTTCTCCAGTTCCCGATCGATTCTCAGGAACGGAAGCTACTCTAACTGGCTACCAATTTAATTTGGGCTTTCTAATCATTTAAGCCATGTTTTGCCATTATTTTATGTTAGTGCAGTATTTTTACTATTAAACTAATAAGAGGTGGAGGCGTTTCACTTTCCATTTCAGTCTCTGCTCTTTCACTGTAATTAATCTGATTTGACCTTTGGCACAGTTTCTGAGTACAAGCCATTTCTTCTATTGGACTCTTGTACTACAGGTCTTTTGGAAATTGCTTTAATATTCTTAAGGGTCTCCCAAACTGGTTATGCCTGAGAGACCTGGTGGACCTACAAGATTAAATAATTGTAAAATGGTTTCCAACTCATGGCAAAGACAGACTGCAATGAGTTTTGTTTAAAGTGTCTAGGTCCAGAACATGACTTTTTAAATTGTAAGTTCTTTTTCCCCCAAAATCCTCATTTAAAAGGTAAAACATTTTTAAAAAAGTATGCCTTCTCAATCTGCCTCTGTGTCATAAAAAATAATAAAAAAGCTTGAGGTCCCAATAATGGTGGAAAGAGCATGCATGGAACAGTCCATCTCCTCATGTACAGCAGCAAATAATGTAAAAGGTGACAAGAAAAAATATAAAGCTAGTAGCCATCAGAAAAGCTTTGTAAAGATGGTTCAGACATCAGAGCATTCAAAAGGAGGAACCCTGTTCCAGTGATGGCAAAATAAAAATAAAAAGCTTCAGAGCAGACAATGGAATTGGTGTCTGCAAACAGAAATTAAAGAAAAGAATGTCACTGCCTTTCTTCTTGAAGGAATAAAGGAGCTGGCAGATGGCAAGATAAAATGCCTAATCAGAGGACATATCAAGAATGTGTAAAATTTTCCAGCCTGTCTAAGCCATGGGAAATTTTTATGATACCTGCCACCCACCCCAGGCTCAGGCTCCAACCTATCTGCCTGCAGATGGGGAGGATGAAGAATACTATGTGGAAATGGAGGAAGATGACCCCTTAGAATTGGAGGGTACACCTGAGTAAGATTTTGAACTGCCTCCAAACATAATGAGGACTACTCGTCTTTCTCCTCATTTGTCAGACAAATGGTTGATACCTTCAATACCCCCACTAGAAAAAGAAGGATGAAGAGGATGCTGATTTTATGACATGTTGGAGGTAGCTCCACCAAGAAGAATGCTACTTCTCCAATATAAACCACTTAAGAAGGCTATATCAAAATCATGTCTGTACCTACTCCAGCTGCAGCCATTGATAAGAAAATTGAAGAAAATATTGGGTGGACAAGCAAGGAATGGAATACCTTTATGGCCATCCTAACCATCAAGGAGTAGTTCAGGCTGCTGCTTGTGGAAACAAAACAATCACTCTGTCTGCACAGCCCCTGAAAAGGGCTCTTAAAAAACTTAGTTGCTATGGCCAATAAGGTTTTATACTATAGCTTCCTGCATAGTGGGCAGGCAGTTTACTTGCACATATACAGTAGCACTGTACCAGATAGCACTTTGGAACACAATTCTGGCACTTGTTGAAAGAACAGATGGTGAATCGCACAGGACCTGACTGCCACAACAAGATCAGCCCTGTGTACCACAACACATTATTTCCACACTGTGGTGGATATAAATGACATTTCTGCTATAGTTCTAGCTCATGCAGTGTCCTTGGAAGGTTTTCCTGACTTAGGACTACCATCCTTTGTCAGGATACTCAAAACAAAAGCCATGGAATTCTCCTTTGAGGAAAGTCACTATTCAGTGATAAAACAGAGGCATACATGAAAAAGTGGATGAATACACAATCTCTTGTAAGTAACATGAGAAAGAAAAAAGCCTCTACCTCCTACAGGTCCTGTGGAAGGAGGCAGAGGCAGGGATACTTCCCTAGAGCCTATGTCTCTTATTTTTCCTATGACTACCAATCAAGAGAAGTTGCTAGAGGGAAGGGAAAAAGGTCTTCCAAGGTATTATACTGCAGCTCCACTGCCTAAGCCCCAGCCAAAATGAACCCTGACAATTTTGAACAGGTCACCCAACCATTGCTAGTTGAAGGAAGATTAGCCCACTGCACTGCTTCCAGGAATGGGTAAACTTTACCACAGACAAGTGGGTAGTGGAAGTAGTGGGCTGGAGGTTGCATCTGCAGTTCAAACACTTTACAAGCCTGCAGAAACACAGAAGTTTTCCAGCTCACTCTCCCATAGAAAAAAACAAAACATTCTACTGGAACTAGAAACAAGCCATAGAAAAAGTCCTTGCCTCCCAGTGGGGCAGGGGGCCCATTGTCAAGATATTCCTGATCCACAATAAAATGGGGAGTGGTAACTCATTTTAGAGCTCAGATTTCGAACAAGCATTTCAAAATAAGAAAAATTCAAGATAGTTATACTAAGGACATTGATACCATCCTTGCAGACAGGTCATTGGCTGGGATCCATGGATCTGAAAGATGCCGGTTTTCATATCCCAGTCAGGCCATCCCACAGAAATATTTCAGATTCAAGTTGGGGAACTGCCAATACAAGTTCACAGCTGTTCCCTTTGCTCTCACCTCAGCTCCAAGGGTCTTCACAAAGTGCTTGGCTGTGGTGGCAGCACATCTAGAAAACAAGGCATGATGGTTTCCCTACCTGGATGACTGGCTAGTCTCAGGGAGAACAGAACAAGAGACAAGGTGCTCAGTTCAGTTGGTAAAAGCACCTTGGAGAACCTGGGATTCTTGGTAAATCTGCAGGCGTCCCAGCTAGAGCCCGTTCAAATCCTGGATTTCACAGGAGCAGAGCTAAACACCCTTAAGGGAAAGCTTTCCTCCCACAGGCCGGAGTTACAGCCTTGATAGCAACAGCAGAGTCTTTCATACTAACATACTAAGATGCCAGCAGCAGATTAGGCCTAATGGTCTATTTCATCTGCTTGCATGCAGCTCATAGTTATGTCTCTGTAGCAGCCCTTCCCACCCATTTTGTTTCTCCCTTTGCAGGCTCCACCCTGAGCATCCCTGTTCCTTACCCTCCCCTCCTGCACTTTTCCATGTATCTGTTCCAGCCCCTCTTGAATCTACTCACTGGTTCTATATGCCAGCTCTTCAGGTAGGCAGCGTTCCAAGCTGCCACCACCCTTCCGTGAAATAGTGATGCCTCACCTCCTCCAGCCTCCCCCTACGAGTTTTAGGCTATGGCCTTCATGGTTCCTTCCACCTTCAATTTGAACAGTCCCTCACTGTTTACCCTATTCATCCCTTAAGTATTTAAAGACGTCAGTCATATCCCCTGTCCTTTCTATCCCCAGGGAGTACATGTTCAGCTCCCGTAGTCTCTCTTCATAAGACATATCCCCAGACCGTGAATCATCTTTGATGCTCTCCTCTGGACTTTTCCAGAAGAACAACATCCCTCTTCAGTAAGGGTGCCAAAACTGCACACAGTACTCTAAGTGTAGCCTCACAAGTAATTGTACAGAGCAGCAGAACCTCCCTCCTTCTCGATGTTATCCCCTAGCAATACAGCCAAGCATTCTATTTGCCTTTGCTGCTGCCCTTCTGACTGCTCGAGTTGTTCATCCTGGCATCTGTTACTACTCCCAGATATTTCTCCCCATTGGAGACTGTAAGCTCCCAGTAGTAGTCATACCTAGGATTCTTAACACCCAAGTGTAGTACACTACACTTCCTGGCGTAAGCCTCAGCTGTCAAATTTACGCCACCTTTCAAGTATCTCCAGGTCCTCCTGTGTGTCCTTCTCCCTACCTCACCATCCAATGCCACTCCCAGTTTAAGTCATCCATGAAAAGGCTCAATCTACTCCTAACTCCATCCCCAATGTCCACTATGAATGCATTAATAGAGGCGGCCCAACACCGACCCTGAGGGACTCAATGATGACCCTTCTGGGAGATGAGACCTCCCCACCACCACCACTCTCTGCAGCTGCCCACTCAGCCAATTCCCAATCCACTCTACCATTTTTCCCCACCACTATGCTCCTCAGCTTACTCAACAGTCTCTTGTGTGGCACCAAATCAAAACCTTGCTGAAGTCCAGGTACAGGACATCAACCGGCCTTCCAGTGTCCAGAGATCTTGTCACCCACTAGGCTGGTTTGACATGATCTCCACTGACGAACCTGGCATTCATCTTGAAGGCCATTTGCCTCCAGGAACTCCACCTTCAAACAACATGAAGTCTTGCTGTATTCCGACTATATGCAGTTAGCCCCAGCACTTGAACTGCTCTGGAGAGGAAAGGGTTAATTCTATGCCAGGGCATAGAGCGTTGAGCGCTCGGGCTCGGTTTTCAAACCTCTGTCCCTGGTACTCCTCAGTGTAACGTCAGATTCTTCACTCCGCCTAACTGTGAAGTCACTCCGGAGAATCCCTCCTTAGCCGGTTCAGTTAAGTAAATTCGGTCGGTTTTAAACCACTTTTCTTGTTTTGTTACGGTATTCAGATCTCTGTCTATGGTACAGTAAGTGTAGCTAATAGGTAGTTAGAGTTTATTTGATAGAAATTGTTTTTTGTTCGGTTTTCTCCGGTCGGTCTGGTTGGGAACGAAACAAATTCTTACTATTATTTCTTGTGTTTTTCTGTATTATTATGTGTAACCCCCACCCAGGTATGCCGTTTCCATCTTGACAGCACTACCTGGTGGGCTGGGTTCTGGGAAAAATATGTCACTTGGCACATTGGCTAGGTTTGGCTACTCTGCAACAGAGGCACCAACTAACTCCAGACACAGGAAGCAATAACTGTAATGTCCAATACCAGAAGTGGAATTCTAAAGTGTGGCTTTTATTCACATCCAACAGAATAACAAAGCATAGATGGACCCCACGTGGCTACACTCCTGGTAATGCAGATTGATGGAGATCAGAACACATCCTCATTCACTTTAGCCCTCAATCTCTGAAACACACTGGGCACAGCCAGACTTGTACTCTGCTCTGGGTTTCCCTGGCTTGGCTCCCTTGCCAGCCATGGACTACAACCCTTCCATGGCTCGGCTATCTGCCAGCCCTTTGGACACTTTCCATATAGCATGGAAACACTTACTGGTGGCTCTCTAAACCATCTATGAGCACTTCTGGCTCCATCAGGGAATCTTCCTCATCAATCCCGTCTGGGTACCTTCCTCAGGCACCGCCAAGTACCTGAGAGAAAGCAACAGGTGTCCCAAAGCAAACCCGTAGAGGTGAATTTGGTTACTGCTGATGGGGGTCTCCCACCTCTCGCTCCCATAATTCATACCAGGCCATTTCTCTGGACTGTAAGACCTCATCCTGAAAACACTTTGCTGTGTAGATTCTCTTTAAATGTATTCACATTCAATTTACTGTCTTTATATCCCATTTGTGCTGAACTTGAATATACTTAATAAGTGGCTGTGTCCATTACTCTAGACCCACCACAGAGTTAAGCAGTCCAATCCCACATCTTCCAAACTGCACTTGGCTGTCTTTTCCTGACCCACAGTAACAATCACTTTAGTTTCATCTTGATTCAGGTGAAAACACATTGGCCCTTTAGCAGGCGAACTCACCTCTAGGTTGCAGGTGCCCCACAGGCATTTTCTCTTCAACGAAATCTCATCCAGAACTTCTGGTGCCTCAGCATGAACCTAACTCAGGCAGCTTCTTTTCCCTAGCTGGACCAGAGTTTGCCCTGAAACAGGCTGATTCCTTCCCCATCCCTGCAGGGATGGGGCCCTAAACTCACTGAAAGCGGTCTCTACCACTTCACTTGGCTCTTCTTGTGTTCCTCTTCAGGTGAGAACACACACCTATACAAAAAATAGCTCTTTGACAGAGCTTAGGACTCTGAGGGCCTGCCTACAGCAGAGCACCTCCTTCCTCTACTACAGACTGCAACAGACTGACTTCAAATTCTCCAACGTTCTACTCTAACCTCCAACTGCAACATTCCAGTGTGGTTTATGCAGCTGTGACAGTTCTAAAATGATGTCATCCCTCAGTCTCAGCTGAGACTGAGAACAGAGTGAGACAGTGTGAAATCCATTTAACTGGAGTTTCACAAGCTGCCTTCCTACTTACCACTAGGTCTAACTGGAGTCTTGTAACCCCAGGTAGCAGGGGTTACATATGGTTTCTGGTACTTATCGGTTCCTAAAAAAAAAGCGACAGTTTTCTTCGTTTTAACCAACCCGTGACACAGTTGGAACCGATAAGTGTACCAATGCCTAGCTTAACCGCTGTTAAAGGTAACTTTTTGTATCCGGCATGTCTGAGAAACCCAAAAGAAAACCCGGTCCACTGGGTTTCAGCACTGCACCGAGTGTGGGGAGGCCTTTGTAAGGCTGATCCCCACCTGTCTGTGTTTATTATCTGGGGTTTGACCATCTCAAAGAAGACTGCCAAATATGTAAAACTTTCCCAAAGCCACTTTGGAAAAACGTTTAAGTAGGCTGAAGGAAAGGAGGCCAAGAAGTCCGCTGATCCAGATGGTAAGCCGTTCGGTTCCGACCGAACCTGAGGAGTGCCCTGCCCACTGACCTGGGCAATACCTCCTCAGAGCAAGGAGAGCCGACTCTGCAGAGTCGGTTCTGTCTAAAAGAAAATGCAAGTCAGCCAGTTTGGATCCGGTCCCATGTTACAACCGCTGAAGAGATTGCAAAAGCGATTACTATTGTTCTGTCACTTTGCCTGGTTCCGACCGAACTGACACCAGTTCAAAGATGATCGGTTCGATCAGACATAGTTGCATCTGAAATTGAACCTGAAGCATTCTATGAGGGTGATTGGGAAGGAGAAGAAGATTATGAAGAAGGAAGATGAAGGCATAGATGAGCCAGTAGAGCCTGACATCTCCCTACAGGCCTTCAATGTGTCTCCTCCCAGATTTTCTGAGTCCCCTCCCATTTCTTGTTTTACAAGAAAGTGGCTGATACTATTCAGCTCCCAGTGGAAGAGGATGAACAGGATCAGGAGGAACCTGACTTGGGAAATGATGGATGTCCCAGAGTCAAAGAGAGTGTCTATCCCTTTGCACAAATCCCTGGGGAAACAGACACAGAAAATTCTGCTGTTTCCAACATCTATACCTCCTATGGATAAAGGATGGACAGGAGGTATACCTTGTCAGATCCTGGGACAGAATTCCTTACAATCATTGCAGCCATGTTGGGGTAGTGCAAGCTGCAGCCTGTGACAAGGCTAACATTCCCTGGCATCTCACCCCCAGATAAGGATTCAGGAAAATGGATGCTATGGTCAAGAAACAGTACTTGGCATCCTCTTTGGGACTCAGGCAAGCTAGTTACATGGCATATACAGCCAGATACCAAAATATATGTGGGATACGGTTCTGGAGCTGACTAAGAATGCCCCTCCCCAGCTGGCCAAGGAGCTGGAGCAGGTGGCTGTGGATGATGTTGAGGCATCCAAAGTTCAATTCCATGCTGCTGTGGACTCGAGTGGTGTGCATTCCAGGGTCATGGCTACATCTGTCTCCATGAGGAGATTTGCTTGGCTCAGATGTACCAGTTTGTCTGAGGATACCCAGACTAAGGCCATGGATTTTCCTGTTGCTGGTAACTGTCTGTTTGGGGAACAAACAGAGGCTTACATGAAGAAAATGGACAGTACAGGACCACCTACATGAGTGCTGCACCAAGAGAAGCAGGCCACTCCTCAGAAGTAGCAATTTTGGGATGGCAGGGCAGGCCTTTTCACAGGCCTTTTACCAAGCCAGGCCTCCTCCTCTTTCCAGCAGAGAGGGTTCTTTGGAGGAAGAGGCAGACGAGGGATGACCAGGACCCCATCATCCACTCAGTCTAAGCCCCCTGCTAAACAGACACCCTGAGGTGTCAGTCAGGGTCACCTCCCCAGTTCCTGTAGGGGCAGGCTGGCTCACTACTTCCAGGCCTGGAAATCTATTTCTTCAGACAAATGGGTCCTAGAAGTAGTGAGTCAGGGACTTGCTCTCAGTTTCAAAGGTTTCCAAAAATGAGAGCAAAGTCTTTCAGTCCTCCCTCTCCCATGGAGATAAAGGCCTTAGAGGCAGAAGTCTCCTCTCTTCTGCTTCTTGAAGCAGTAGAGAAAGTACTTTTTGTCACAGGGAAAAGGACTGTATTCCAGTTACTTCTTACCCCAAAAGACAGGGAGTGGCGACCATCCTAGATCTAAGATACCTGAACAGACATATATTAAAACCAAAATTCAAAATGGTGACTCTGGGAATAATTCTTCCCTCTCTGAGACTGGCTAGCCTCCTGGATCTCAAGAATGCCTACTTCCACATACCTATCAGACATTCCCACAGAATGTACCTCAGGTTCAAGTTGCCCTCAGGTCATTACTAGTTTAGAGCAATGCCTTTTGGTCTAACATCTGCTCAAAGAGTGTTCACCAAGTGTCTAGCAGTAGTGGTGGCCTTTCTCAGGAGACAGGGTATCATGCTGTTCCCATATGTGGACGACTGGCTCATAGTGGGTTAGTCCTCAGACCAAGTCAAGGCAGCTCTAGAGGTCACTCAAAAGCTTCTAGACTCCTTAGGATTCATTCTGAACCTAGAAAATCTGTTCTGGAACCAGCCCAGCTTCTCACTTTTATAGGGGTGGAACTAGACAGTCCAGGCAAGGCATTTCTCCCTCTTTCAAGGGTACAATCACTTATCACTCTGGCTTCCTCTTTTCAACCTCTAGTGTCTCGGCCAGCCAGGTACTTCCTACAGTTTCTAGGCCACATGGCAGCTTCCACTGCAGTGGTGCAAGGGCAAGATTTCAAATGAGAGATATTCAGTTTCATCTAAGATCTTACTGGCCTCAGAAAAAGACCCTCTCTCCAAATTGGTTCCAGTGTCACAAACTCGGTTCAGGCTCTCCAGTGGTGGCTGGAGGTGGACAACCTAAGATAAGGTGTCCCTTTTCTCAGTCAGGCTCCTGCAGTGGTTCTCACCACAGATGCCTCTCTACTGGGATGGGAGCTCATCTGGACCAGCTGACTGCCCAGGGAACCTGTTCTCATCAGGAGTCTCTTCTGCACATAAATCTTCTCGAACTCAGAGCTGTCTTTCTAGCACTTCAAACATTCTCAAAAACTATTCAGGGAAAGTGGTGCAGATCAGGACAGACAATACCACAATCATGTGATACATCAACAAACAGGGAGCGACTCGGTCCTCGGCCTTGTGCACAGAAGCCATGAAAATATGGTCTCTAGCTTATTCCTTCAGGTTTCCCTGATAGCTGTGCATCTCCCAGGGAAGGACAACATACTAGCAGATGCTCTCAGCAGGATTTCTCAAGGTCACCACAAATGGGCGCCAATCTCTGATTCTTCAGGTCATTTTCAAGAGGTGGGGCACTCCAGAGATAGATCTCTTTGCAGCCCTGGACCATCACCAGCTTCCTCTGTTTTGCTGCAGACCCCTCTTCTGGGGTCTGTCCCCAGGATGCTCTCCTACTGAATTGGACAAGCAGGTTTCTGTATGCTTTTCCTCATTTTCCTCTGATATTCAAAGTTCTGCTCAAGATCAGATCTCAGCCTTGCAAAGTGATTCTGGTGGCTCCAGACTGGGCCAGACAGCCTTGGTACCCACTATTATTGTTCATGTCAGTGACAATACCACTGTGTCTTCCCAGACAGTACAATCTCCTCACCTCTTTGCAGGGAGGATACTGTATCCAACCTTCAGACTCTCCAACTCAAAGCCTGGCTCTTGAAGAGCTAGAATATACAAGCCTGCAACTTTCTCAATCAGTCTTGGACATTCTTAAGGTTAGTAGAAAACCTTCTACTAGAAAAACTTACAATTCAAATGGAAGAGATTTGGGTTTTGGTGTTCTCAGAGGCACATACAGCCAGATTCAGCTGATATTGCCACTACTTTGGATTATTTAGTGCATCTTAACAGTTTAGGCCTCAGGCCTACTACTCTCAGGTACATCTGGCAGCTGTCTCTGCTTTCCTTTCAGCTGCCAAGGGCTCTTCCTAGCTTCTCATCCAGTTTTCAAGACATTTTCAAAGGTCTGGTTCATATTAATCCTCCTTTAGGAGCCTACTCCTGTTTGGGACCTGGATATCTGTATTGCATAGCTTATGCAGCCCTTTTTGAACCATTATCTTCGGCTGAGCTGAAATACTTGACTTCAAAACTGTATTCCTGGTAGCCATTACTTCTGCCAAGAGAATCAGTGAATTACAGACCTTATCAGTGGAACCTGATTTCATTTAATTTCACAGGGATAAGGTGGTCCTTCGAACCAATAGAAAGTTCCTTCCCAAGGTGGTATCAGACTTTCATCTGAATCAGTCTATGTCATTGCCTGTATTTTTCACTGACCACTCCTCCTCTGGGAAGAGAAGACTGCACTGTCTTGATGTAAAGTTATTATATAGAACACACTAAGGCCCATAGAAACGATTGTTCACAGCTGTTTCTCACTTATGGAGAAGTGGGTAAAGGTAAACCTGCTACTAAGAGGACTATTGCCAGGTGGATTGTCTCCTGTATCCAGTTCTGCTATTCAAAATTGGGAAAGAGCCACCCTCAGGCCTGAGGGCTCACTCGACCAGAGGTATAGCTACTTTGGTCGCAGCAGCTAGAGACATACCTTTAGTGGAAATCTGTAAAGCAGCCACCTGGAAAACTGTTCATGCATTTACAAGCATTACTCTCTTGACATCCAGTCAAGAAGTGATGCTAGGTTTGATACAGCAGTGCTGCAGAGCTTGTTCCCAAAATAGGTTCTGTAACTTAATCCTCCAAGGAGGTACTGCTTGGTAGTCTGCATATAGTCAGAATACAGCAAGACTTCATGTTGTTTGAAGAAAAATTACTCACCATAGTAATGTTGTTTCTTATAATGGAGTCTTGCTGTATTCTGACCTCCCACCTGCCTGCCCTCCTGGAACCTAGTGTTTTGGGATGTGGTCTGGCAGGCGAGTGCTACACCCAGAGGTGTACTGGGGATACTTCATCTTTATTTTAGGTTTTTGTTTGTTTTACCTAGTTATACAGTACAAGTCACATTAAACAGCTCCTCCAATGAGTTGTTTTAGCATTTCTGACTGAGTTGCATAAGTGTTACTGGATCTAGCACAAAGCCCTGCAAACTGTTTCTTAAGAGTTAAAACTCATTTTGTATTGCATTGTGACAAGACTGCAGATGCAATCCAAATGAGTTAGCAAAACATTTACAGACATTGCTCTTGAGCTGGTTAAACGCTAAAAATAATGCAATATGAGTTGTCAATGCATTTCCAACTATAAAACAATGCTAAACCAACTCATTAGTGGAACAGTTTAATGTGACTTGTACTGTATATTGGATGTTTCACTACCTGCTTGGATTCTTTTGGGGTTTCTCGACTTGAGTCTTTTGGACCCACAAAACATATGTTTATATCCTTTTGGCACAAAATTTAAAACAATTTCTAGATTGTTAGTTAGCTTAGTGCTTGTAAGAATCTGACAGTTACACTGAGGAGTACCAGGGACAGAGGTTTGAAAACGAGCTTGAGCTCAACATTCTATGCCCTGGCATAGAATTAACCTTTCCTCTCCGCTGCAGTTCAGGTGCTGGGGCTAACTGCATATAGTCAGAATACAGCAAGACTCCATTAGAAGAAACAACATTACTATGGTGAGTAATTTTCATCCTCTCCTTCTGGATGGTCTCCAAAGTTTCTCCACCACAGATGTCAGGCTGACCGGTCTGTAGTTTCCTGGCTCATCCCACAGTCCACTTTTGTAGAGGGCACCACGTGTGCTGTCCTCCAGTCGAGGAACACAATCTGATTGGAGGAGGAATTGAATAGTTCAGCCATTGGTGCAACCAGGACATCTGCCAGTTCCTTCAGCACCCTGGGGTGGATTCCATTCAGGCCTGGAGCCTTGTCAGTTGTCAGAGACTTGAGAGCCTCCCTCACCCTCCCACTGGGATCTCACCATCTGTGAGTGCCTCCCTCCCACAGCAGGTCAGCCAAGATCTGCAAGGGACTTATTGAAAGTACTAGAACTCATGGCCAGATCCACAGCTGTGGTTCCGTGGGCCAGCTTCCAAATTAGAGATACCCAATACCATGTAAGAGACAACTGGTCTCAAAGATGGGATCTGCTTTCAAAGCTGATGCCAGTGTCAAAAGCACTAGTATAATCATTAGAGTGGTGGATGGAAGAACAATCTTGGAGTGAACATTCCTTTCCTTCAGCAATCACCAACAAGTAGTCTACTACAGATGCCAAATCCTGGGATGGGGTGCCCACCTACAGGACCTCAGAGTGAGTGGCACATGGAGCCCACTGGAGTCACTAGAATACATCAACCTTCTGGATCTCAGGGCAGTGCTAGTAGCAGTAGTCTTTCTTCTCCCAACTACAGGATCCGTCTCTCCAAATCAGAACAGACAACACCATAGCAATGTACTACATAAACAAGCAGGGAGGCACAAGATCCTCAGAACTGAGTACAGAGGCAAGAAGGAGTGTCAACATGGTATATTCCTTAGAAGCAAACATATTTGCAGTACTACTGCCAGGCAAAGACAATGTCCTGGCAGGTTATCTAAGCAGAATCAGCGGGAAAATCATGAATGGGCCTTAAACCAGCAGGTTCTGGCCACAGTGTTCAGAAGGTGGGGCACTACCAATATAGACCTGTTTGCTTCTTGGGAGAACTATCAGTTCCCAGTTTTGTTGCAGACCACCAGCCACAGGGACAGTCTCAGAGGACGTCCTTCTACTTGACTGGACAGGGAGTTTCTGTATGTCTTCCACCTTTCCTATTCATACAGAAAGTACTTTTGAAGACTGGCCCATTGGTGCTGAGGGTTGAGGCGCTGGACACCTTACCTCGTGCCACACTGGTGACCCAGGTTCGGGAGCGACCTCGGGTTTGCTGGGGAACTAGCACAGGGGGAGAGGAGGAGCTGGATCAAGCCGCCCAATGGCAGCTCTCCTGTCCTGGGGAGATTATCATCCCCATAGTTCCATCCTTGAAGAGTGGAGGTCCAGTGATGGTGTGGGCGAGAGGGGGCGCATATGAAGGCAGGGCATCTCAAGGACAACGTGCAAGATGCCTCCACATGTGTGCATTTGTGCTGAGACAGGGACAGGAAAAACAGGGCACAAAACCGCAAAACTACTAATTAAAAAAAAGAAAGTACTCTTGATACTCAGGAAGGAACATGCATTGATGATCCTGATAGCTCCAGACTGGGCCAGACAGGCCTGGTACTCAATGCTCCTGGGCCCATCTGGCAAGAATCCAATCAGCCTGCTATTACGTCACAATCTGCTGACTTTGTCCCAGGGCAGAATAACAGTTCAGAACCCCAGGATCCTACGCCTGAGGGCATGGTTCTTGAGGAGTTAGATCTGTTTGAGTTTAATCTTTCAGAGGAAGTCCTGATGGTGCTTAAGGTTTCAAGGAAACTCGCCAACAGAAAAGCATATTCCTCTAGGTAGAAAAGATTTTTCTTACTGGTGTGCCCCAGAAAAATACCCGATAGAGGCAGGATTGCCTATAATTTGAATATCTAGTACACCCATAGCTGTTAGGCCTGCAGGTTTCAACTTTGAAGGTACACTTAGCGCAGTATCAGCATACACATCAGCTGACAAGGGAAAGTCTCTGGCCTCACAACCCATTTCAAAAGGTTTTTTAAAGGACTTAGCTAGTTGTGCCACCAGTGAGGTACCTGTCCCACCCTGGGATCTCAATGTATGCATTGCCCAGCTTATGGAGGTTCTGTTGGGTAGGTAGTTCTTAGAACTAACAGAAAATTCTACCCAATGTGGCATCTGAATTCTACCTGATTCAGTAACCCTTCCTGTACAATGTCCAGAACATTCCAGTCCAGGTGATGAACATTTGCAGATGCCTGTACCTAAAGTGAGTCCTGACTGTTTACATGGACCAAGCAAAATATGTTAGGTCCCAGAATACCCAGCTTTTGTTACCTGTGGTGAGGTTGGCAAAGACAAACCAGCTGCAAAGAGATCTATCTCTCACTGGATAACCTCTTGCATTTTCTGCTACAAAAAAATGGAAAAACGCCATCAAGAAGCTTAAGGGCACACTCCACAAGGGGTACCTCTGCCTCTGTGGCATCCTCAAGGGTCATCCAGTTGTTAAACATTTGCAAAGCAGCTACCTGGAAAACAGTACACACCTTCACAAAGCTTTACTGTTTGGACATACAGTCCAGAAGGATGCCAGCCTTGGAACTTCTGTCTTGCAGAACCTTCTTCCTAACTAGGTTCTGGACCCAACCTCCCAAAGTACTGCTACTGAGTCTTCAGAAAGTGTAAATATTAAGTGAGGGATTCCTTTGGGTTAGAAGAAAAAAATACTCACCGTAGTAATGTTGTTTCTTCTTGAGGATCCCTCACTACGTTGACATTCCCCAAGCCTGCCTCCCTCTCCAGAACCTGAAATAGGTTCACAGAAGAATCAGTTCCTTTTATTGAGGTTGCTTGAACATTACTACAGTCAGCATTCCTTTATCTGACTCACATTTTACCGAGCGCACATGTATCCGTCATCAACCAGTTATTTTACTCACACCATTGTGTTATCACCCATAACCGCCACTCGCTGTTATCCATTTCTATCACTGATCCTACATGTTGCCTCCTATGCTGCTCACAGTCTCCACTCCCAGATAACCGACCTTCCGGAGACTATGTTATGGAAACATCGCAGTTTTTAGCACGACTTCTAGGCGCCCAAGCGACCAATCGGAAGAAGCAGGACATCAAGGAGGATCCAGCCATGTCGGGAGAGCTCTGTAAATGCGCCATCACAAACACCATTGTGAAGATTAAGAAAACTACTGCACTGTAGTGTACAGTACTTAAACAAAATAGAAAAACAGTACAGGTACAGTAGTACTGTACAGTAAAACCTGTACAGTACAGAATCTGTAAAGTACTGTAATTTGCACCTCAAATTTTTGTGCAGACAAACTGAAGCTGGCAAAGCAGCCACCAATCAAGCAGCCATAAAGTAAGTGTTGGAGCACCACTTCTTGTTAAATGTGGGGTGTGGGCACAGAAGGCAGAGGAGGGGTACAGCATTTTTTTTGCCACCAGTCAAGCAGCCATAAACTAAATGTTGGAGCACTACCTGTTGTTTCATTGGGAGGAGAAGGCAGAGGAGGGGGTACAGTGACTTTTCTGCCAGCAATGAAGCAGCCATAGACCAATTGTTGAAGCACCACCTGTTGTTTCATGGGGGCGGGGGGACAGAAAGCAGAGGAGGAGGGTA
Source organism: Neoceratodus forsteri (assembly GCA_016271365.2). Lineage (NCBI taxonomy): Eukaryota > Metazoa > Chordata > Ceratodontiformes > Ceratodontidae > Neoceratodus > Neoceratodus forsteri. The sequence continues at coordinate 102,886,962 of JADMNL010000031.1, read as the reverse complement.
CAGTGACTTTTTCTGCCACCAATGAAGCAGCCATGAACTAAATGTTGGAGCATCACATGTTGTTTCATGGGGGACAGAAGGCAGAGGAGAGGGTACAGTGACTTTTTCTGCCACCAGTCAAGCAGCCATAACTAAATGTTGGAGCACCACCTGTTGTTTCCTGGGGGGGGGACAGAAGGCAGAGGAGCAGGGTACAGTGACTTTCAAACAACATGAAGTCTTGCTGTTCTGACTATTGCAGTTAGCGCCAGCCTTTAAACTGCCCCAGAGAACAAAGGGTTAACTTTCTATGCAGTGCATAGAATACTGAGCTCGAGCTTGGTTGAGGTCTCTGTCTGCATCCTTTGAAACTCAACCGTCAGATTCTTTACTCTGCCTCACTGAACAGCCGCTCACGGAGATGTCTCCTTCAGCTCAGTTCGAAAGTCGGTTAAGTTGTCGGTTTTAAACTGAAATTATTCCATAGTCGGTTCAGTCTCTGTCTGCAGTACCGTGAGCACTAGATAGGTTTTGTCTGTTTTTCTGTGTGGAAATTGTAAAGTGTTAGATCGTTCGCTGAACCGATCACTTTAGTAATTCTTGTGTTTTACTTTAGAGTGTGGTTACGGTCCTTATTGGTTCTAAAAAAAACGTGTTTTGAACGTTTTTTACAATACCGTGACATGGTTAGGAGTAAGGGAGTCTGCGTGGCGGTTGCCATAAAAAGGTAAGTTTGGTTAGGTTGGCCATGTCTGAGAAACCCAAGAAAAAACGGGCCCACTGGGTTTCGACACTGCAGTGAGTGGGAGGTCTTTACAAAGCCGATCCCCACACCATTTGTGTTATTGTCTGGGGTTTGAACACCTTGATACAGACTGCCAAATTTGTAAACATTTTCTGAAATCTATCCTTGAGAAGAGATTAGGTAGACTTAGGAAAAGAGGCGAGAAGTCCACTGACCCAGATGGCCAGCCGGTTCAGTTCTGGCCGAACCAGAAGGAATGCCCTCTGACCAGGCGTATACTTCTTCGGGCAAGAGGAGAGCCGATCTTGAGGGGTCGGTTCCTATAAAAGGAAGCGAAGAAGAAAAATCGTCCGGTTCAGATCCAGAGGTTCATGTTCCGACCCCGAGGAAATAGCCAGGCGATTCAGATTGTGGAAACGCTTTGCCTGGTTCCGACCTATCTGGCACCTTTGGCAGGGGTTTGGTTCAGTCGGTTCCCCGGTTCAAGATTATACCCTGATGACTTTTATGAACCGGAGTTTGAGGAGGAGGGAGTTTGAAGATGAAGGTGATGATGGTGAAAGTCTGGATGTGCCTGTGGAACCAGACAGCTCCCCAGACAGACCTTCTGGTGTTTCCCCTCCTAGGCTTTCTGAGTCCCCTTCCCACTATCTGTTTTACAGAAAAGTGGCTTGAAACCCTTCAGCTTCCTATGGAGGAGGCAATGGAGGATCAAGAGGAGCCTGATTATGTGGAAATGATGGACATCCCAGAGTCCAGGAGACTGTCTATTCCTTTCACAAATCCTTTGGGAAGCAGACATAAAACATCCTAAAGTCTCCCAATTCTGTACCTGCTGTAGACAGAAGGATGAACAAGAAGTATACACTATCAGGCTCAGATACAGAGTTTTTATACCAACAATGCAGCCATGTTGGGGTAGTGCAGGCTGCTGCCTGTGACAAGGCAAATATTCCATTGGCTTCACACCCTAGACAAAGACTAAGATGGATGCCATGGCAAAGAAGCAATACATGGCACCTTCCTTGGGACTCAGGCAGGCAAACTATATGGCCTATACAACCAGGTACCAGAAGTCCAGTGGGACACTGTACTGGCACTGGCTAAACAGGCCTCCCCAGCTGGCCAAGGAGCTGGAGGAGGTGGCTGCTGATGGGATTGAGGCATCAAAGGTACAATTTCATGCTGCTGTGGACTCCAATGATGTGTCATCAAGAGTCATGGCTACATCTGTGGCTCTTCAGAGGATGGCTTGGCTCAGATGTACTAGCCTCTCACAGGACACCCAGGCTAAGGCCATGGATTTTCCTGTGGTGGGTAATTCTCTGTTTGGGGAGCAGACAGAGAATTACATGAAGAAAATGGATGAGTACAGGACCACTTATAGGAGTGCTCAGCCAAAGAGAGGCAAGCAGCTCCTCAAAGGCAGCAATCTAGAGGCAGGACAGGCCTTTTAATAGGCCTTTACCAAGCACAGGCCTCTTCTCCTTTTGACAGAGGGGTTCTTCAGAGGGAGAGGTAGAAGGGGGATGAGCAAGGCTGCATCCACTCCTCAGCCTAAGGCCCTGCCAAGCAGACACCCTGATGGGTCTGCCCAGGTCAGCTCTCCTATCCCTGTAGGGGTAGGCTGGCTTACTATGTCCAGGACTGGATGTCTATTACATCACACAAGTGGGTCCTGGAAGTAGTAAGCCAGGACTGGTTCTCAGCTTCAAAAATTCCAAAGATGAGAACCAGATCTTTTCCACCATGAGTCTCTCCAAGACCCTTGCCCTAGAGGCAGAGGTTTCATCTCTTCTGGCGTTAGAGAGTTCCTACCCTACACTGGATCAAAGGTCTGTACTCCAGATACTTCCTTACCCAAAAAGACAGGGAGTGGTGATCCATCCTAGATCTAAGATACCTGAACAAACATTTTTAAAACCAAAGTTCAAGATGGTGACTCTGGGAATAATTCTTCTCTTTCTAAGGCCAGGGGACTGGCTAGTCTCCCTGGACCTCAAAGATGCCTACTTTCATATTCCCATCAGGTGCTCCCACAGAAAGTACCTCAGGTTCAAGTTGCCCTCAGGCCATTGTCAGTTCAAAGCAATGCCCTTTGGCCTAACATCAGCACCAAGGGTCTTCACAAAGTGGCTGGCAGTAGTAGTTGCCTTTCTAAGAAGGCAAAGATTTCCATTTTCCATACCTGGATGATTGGCTCATAGTGGGTCAGTCTCCAGACCAAGTCAAGTCAGACCTGCAAGTGACTCAGCAAGTGCTCACTTCTCTGGTTTTCTTCTCAACCTCCCCAAATCAGTTCTTAAATCAGTTCAGCTCTACTTTTACAGGGGCAGAGCTAGATACTGTCAAAGCAAGAGCCTTTCTTCCCTGGAAAGGGCAAGAGTTCTTACAGAACTGGCTTCGTCCTTCAGCCTTCAGGTGTCACGACCAGCAAGGCACTTCCTTCAGCTCTTGGGCCACATGGCAGCTTCTACAGCAGTGGTCCAGGGGCAAGATTTCAGATGAGGGACATTCAGTTCCATCTGAGGGCCTTTTGGTCCCAAAGGAAGGACCCTCTTACCAAACTGATTCCAGTGACTTGGACACTGATCCAAGCTCTTCAATGGTGGCAGGATCAGGGCAATTTAAGGCAAGGGGTCCCTTTGCCACTCAGTCTCATTCGTGGTCCTTACCACAGATGCTTCTCTTTAGGGTGGGAGCTCATTTGGGGATCATACAGCCCAAGGACTGTGGTCCCTCAGGAGTCCCTCCTTCATATCAATCTCCTGGAACTCAGGGCAGTTTTCTGGCCCTGCAAGCTTCCTCTCTCGGTGCAGAACAAGGTGGTTTAGGTCCAGAACAGACAACACCACCACCATGTGGTACATCAGCAAGCAGGGAGGCACTCGGTCTCACGGCCTTGTGCATGGAAGCCATGAAATTGTGGTCCCTGGCTTATTCCCTGCAGACCTCTCTGATAGCAGTCCACCTTCCAGGAAAGAACAATGTGCTGGCAGATGCACTGAGCAGGATCTCCCAGGGCCATCACGAATGGTCCCTGGACCCTCTGGTTTTGAAAGTGATTTTCCAAGGTGGGGCACTCAGAAATAGATATTTTGCAGCCCCAGACAATCACCAACTTCCTCTGTTCTGTTGCAGACCCCAGTCTGGGTTCAGTCCCTCTGGATGCTCTGATTTTGAACTGGGAATGGAAATTTCTGTATGCCTTCCCTCCCTTTCCTCTACTGTTCAAAGTCCTAGTCAAGATAGGTCACAACCTTGCAAAGTGATTCTGATTGCTCAAGACTGGGTCAGACAGCCTTGGTACCCCTGTTGCTGTCTCTAACAGTCCATCTTCCCCTGTCTCTTCCCAGGAATTACAACCTGTTAACCTCCTCTCAGGGAGGATTTGGTACCCAAATCTTGGTCTCTCAATCTCAAGGTATGGCTCTTGAAGAGTTAGAGTATGCAGATTTGCATCTGTCTCAGGGGTTCTGGATATTCTCAAAGCTTCTTGAAAGCCTTCCACCAGAAAGACTTTTAACTCCAAATGGAAAGATTCAGCATTTGGTGTTCCAAGAAGCATATTCCTCCAGACACTGCTGAATTGTCTACAGTTCTGGATTATATGGTCCATCTTAATGGCCTTAGGCCTCAGACCAGCTACTCTCAAGGTACACTTGTTAGCTGTGTCTGCTTTTTTGTCAGTGGGAAAGTCTTCCTTACTATCATCTCATCCTGCGTTCTGTAAATTGTTCAAGGGATTGCTTCATACCAATCCTCCCTTTAGGGATCCTGCCCTGCCTGGGACTTAAATGTTTGCATTGCTCAACTTATGCAACCTCCTTTTGAGCCTATGTTTTCAGCAGAGCTTAAGTACTTGACTTGGAAAACTGTGTTTTGGTAGCCATTAACTCTGCCAGACGTATCTGTGAATTGCAAGCCCTGCCAGTGGAACCTGATTTTATCTCTTTCATAGAGAGAAAGTGGTCCTTAGAACCAATAGGAGGTTCTTGCCGAAGTGGTTTCAGACTTCCACTTGAATCAGTCCATGTCTCTCCCTGTCTTCTTCACTGATCATTCTTCCTCAGGAGAGCGAGGCTACACAGTCTGGATGTTAAAAGAGCCCTTAGCTACTACATAGAGCATACCAAGGGTCACAGGTTTGATTCCATCCAGTTATTCCTCACTTATAGGGAAGTGGGAAAGGGCAAACCTGCCACTAAGATAACTTTGCCAGGTGGATTGTGTCCTGTATACAATTCTGCTATGAGAAACTAGGAAAGATTCCACCTCAGGCCTGAGGACTCGCTCTACAAGAGGCACAGCTGCTTTCCTGGCTGCTGCCAGGGATATCCTCTCTTAGAAATTTGTCAAGCAGCCACCGGAAAACAGTCCATACCTTTACCAAACATTACTCTCTGGATATCCAGGCTAGGAGTGATGCTCGGTTTAGCACAGCAGTACTTCAGAGCCTATTCCCAAGTAGGTTCTGTCCCTCCTCCACGGAGGTACTGCTTGGTAGTCTGGCAATAGTCAGAATACAGCAACACTTCATGTTGTTTGAAGAAAAATTACTCACCTTAGTAATTATGTTTCTTCTAATGGAGTCTTGCTGTATTCTGACTCCTCCCTGCTTCCCTCACAGAACCTGTTTTGGAAGTGGGTGGGCAGGTGCAGTGTTGCACCCCAGAGGTGCCTCTTACACACCTCCCATTTTGTTTGAGGGTTTTGTTGTTATTGTTATCCCTTATTTGGATGGGTTTTGGTTTGGGGTTTCCTGGCGTGAGTCTTTTTGGGAATCCAAACTCCTTGTTGCCAGTTGGCTAGTAAAACATTTAACAATTTCAACATAGGATAGTTATTGAGTTTTGCTCATAAGAATCTGACGGTTGAGTTTCAAAGGGATGCAGAGATCTCAACCGAGCTCGAGCTCAGCATTCTATGCACTGCATAGACAGTTAACCCTTTGTTCTCCAGGGAAGTTTAAAAGCTGGAGCTGAATGTAATAGTCAGAATACAGCAAGATTCCATTAGAAGAAACATAATTACTAAGGTGAGTAATTTTTCTTTTCTGCCACCAGTCAAGCAGCCATAAACTAAATGTTGGAGCACCACCTGCTGTTTCATGGGGTTGAGGGACAGAAGGCAGAGGAGGGGGTACAATGACTTTTCTGCCACCAGTCAAGCAGCCATAAGCTAAATGTTGGAGCACCACCTGCTGTTTCATGGGGGGTGAGGGGACAGAAGGCAGAGGAGGGGGTACAGTGACTTTTCTGCCACCAATGAAGCAGCCATGAACTAAATGTTGGAGCATCACATGTTGTTTCATGGGGGTACAGAAAGCAGAGGAGGATGGTACAGTGACTTTTTCTGCCACCAGTCAAGCAGCCATAAACTAAATATTGGGCGCCACCTGCTGTTTCATGGAGGTGAGGGGACAGAAGACAGAGGAGGGGGTACAGCAATTTTTGTCACCAGTCAAGCAGCCATAAACTAAATGTTGGATCACCCAACGTTGTTTCATTGGGGGATATAAGGCAGAGGAGGGGTACAGTGACATTTTCTGCCACCAGTCAAGCAGCCATAAACTAAATGTTGGAGCACCACCTGTTGTTTCATGGGTGGGAAGGCAGAGGAGGTGGGTACAGCACAGTAAACAGCAACCTTTTATTTTACAGATTGAAGGTGCTTACAGTAGACTGTAATCTGCACAGCACAGTATGTACAGTACTGTAAGATGGGCCTGCAAACAAAGGGCCAGGACAGCCATGCTGCAAATGTGAAATGCAGCATTTGTGTTTTCCATACCCAAATTTCCAAATGCTCAAGGTCTGACATAGTTGCCTATGTTTCAAAGGAGCATAAACTGTCAATAGGAAAATCCACAGTTTCAGACATTTTGAGAGAGAAGGACAAGTGGTTAGCCTTGTTCGTCCCTCTGATGCCTCAACTAAAGTAAGAAAGCCTCAGCATAAGCAACTAGAGGATGCCGCTTTATGGTTCACAGATGCCAGGATGCAAAAGTAACCATAAGTGATGTCCTGTTAACCAAAGCAAAATCACTTGGCCAGCGTCTGGGTGTGCCAGACTCCTTTTCTATTCAGTGGGGTGGCTGCAAAGATTTAAACAGCGTCACAACATTAGGCATTACAAACTGCATGGTGAAGCTGCAAGTGTGGATGAAGGAGTTGTGCCTGATGGGATGCTGCAGTTGCCACATGTTTTGAAAGATTATGACCCTAATGACATTTACAACATGGATGAATCTGGTCTATTCTTTGGATGGAACATAATGCTACACTTTCAACAGGGCCAGTGTCTGGAAAAGAAAAATAAAGATAGATTGACAGTGGCACCATGTGTCAATGCAAGTGGCACAGACAAACGTAAGCTACTGGTAATCTGGAAATTTAACCACCCTCGGAGCTTTGAAAGGACTTTGATCCTAACAGTTTCTGCTATTGGTACACTAACAGAAAAGCCTGGATGACAGCTGCAGTTTTCAAAGAATGGCTAAAGGAGTTTGACCGATCTATGCATCTACAGAGCGTCATATGATTTTGCTGCTTGACAATGCTTCCTCGCATTCCAACACAGTTCGCCACCGTAATGTCACCCTTCATTTCCTCCCAAACACTACCTCTAAAATCCAGCCATTGGATGCTGGCATAATCCAGAACTTTAAGGCTCTGTACCGATGACAGCAACTGCAGCACTATGTCAACTGCCTGGATGATGGCAAACCAGCAGATGTTAACATCAAGGAGGCTCTGTATTTCATACGGGACAGTTGGCACGATTGAGAGCAACAATTGTCAATTGCTGGAAACATATGGAAATTCTGTACCTGTTGCTCAGCTGTCTACTGACAACAGTGCCACCCAAGAACAACCTAACAACTCCACTGGCTCTGTGGTGCAGTCCATCTCCTCCATTCTTGACCAGCAGCCTGACACCACAAATTCAATGGGGTAGACATCCTGCAGGCTGATGAGAATGTTGAAACCCTGCAGCACTAGATGAAGAGGAAATTGTTCAGATGGTGAAACCATCCAATGAAGCAGAAAATTCCAATGTAGACACTGACAGCATCAATGACACAGAAACACCTATCACCCAGACAGCAGTGGATGCCCGTCTTGGATTGGAAGTTGCCTTGGGATATGTTTAACAGAATATGGATTTCTTTGACATAAAAGATATTATAAAAAGGTTCTGAGAAATGGAGCTTTTGATTGGCTGCAAACATTCTAACAGCCTTATGTTAATCTTTTATTAACATACATGTAGTTCTTAACCATATGCTGAACAAGGTTTAACACTGTTTAAAAACATTTTTATTATATTAGCAATGAGGCACTCCCAGGATCATGTTAATGGTCAGTTAATCACCCTCTAGGGGCACGTGGCACTCAGCTACACCTCGTGCCACAGCACACCCCTAGAAGGTGATTAACAGACCATTAACATAACCCTTGGTCATGCCTTATTGCTTAATTGACTGCATCCGCCCTGACTGCAAAGACTTTGTGGTGGGTCAGAAAAGTCATGTCAGGCTGTGATCGAGCAATTCTTTAAAAGATCATGAATGCAGTGAACTGTGAGGACTTCAAATGTGAGTCAGTGCATTTCATTTTCAATTGTGATGTTATGGCACTGTTGGTAAGTCCAAGAACATGTGGGGAATGTCATCTCTTAAATAAAAAAGAATGCCATGCTATGGGTGGGGTGGGGGATGCCGTGGTTTTGTGATGGTGTGGTTACACATATGCCATGCTTATTCTGGGCATGTGGTGGGCTGTGGTTTCTAAGTGAAACAAGAATGCAATGCTGTGGGGGAGGCCATGGTTTCTAGGTGGGAAGGGGATGCCATGATTTGTGACGGTGTGGCAGAATGTTTTCTTGAAAGTTAAAAGGTGCATGTTTTACTCTGGGTATGTGGGGATTGTCATTTCTTAAATGAAAAAGAATGCCATGCTATGGGTGTGTGTGTGTGTGTGGGGGTGATGCCATGGTTTTCTGATGGTGTGGTGGAATGTTCTTCCTCAAAGTTACACAGATGCCATGTTTTATTCTGGGCGTGTGAGGGACTGTGGTTTCTAAATTACAAAAAGAATGCCATGCTGTGTGTGTGTGTGTGTGGGGGTACCATGATTTGTGATGGTGCATGGTGGAATGTTTTCCTGAAACTTAAATGTGCCATGTTTTACTCTGGGCGGTGGGGGACTGTGGTTTCCTAAGTGACAAAAAGCCATGCTATTGGTGGGATGGCGGAAAATGCCATGGTTTGTGATAGTGTGGTGGAATGTTGTCCCTGAAAGTTAAAAGGTTCCATGCTTTACTCTGGGTACAGTATGTACTGTATATGGGGACTGTTGTCTCTTAAATGAAAACAGAATGCCATGTTATGGGTGAGCGGGGAAATGCCATGGTTTTGTGATGGTGAGGTGTTGAAAGTTAAACAAATACCATGCTTAAACAAATGGCATGCTTTATTCTCGGCTTGTGGGGGACTGTTTTCATTGCAAGTGCCTTGTTTCATGGCGATGTGGAGAACTGTTTTCCATGAGGCTGAAAAACAATTGCCACGTTTTTGTATGGTACAGTACTGTATTGGGGAGGGGGATGCCATGCTTTGGGTTGGTGTGGTGGAATGTTTTTCATGAAACTGAAAAATACCATGATTTCTTGTGATGGGGTACAGGGTACTGTTTTGATTACTGTACTGTAACAAGGTGAATTGTTTTAAAAAGTGGAAAATGTACAGTACTGTAAAAATATACTGTACTTTAATACTACTGGTACAGACCTGCACAGATATAAACAGTGCTAAAACAAGAAAAAATAAGAACTAGAGACCATTTTACATTTTAAGTCATTTTATTAGTGTTTTACTAAATATCTAGAGTCATTAAAGTATTACAGGGTCACCAGAAACTCTTTTCCTGCATTTCTAAATGGTTTCCATGAGTTCTGACAATCGGACAGAAAATAATGCATTTAACTATTTTCTCTCACATATCCGTCACCATGCCTGGGAACTAAGGGAGACGGATATCTGAGTGCTGACTGTATTGCTGTTCCTACATTTGTAAGCTTGTTGTCACTGTTTGCATAATAATGTTCACAAGTCTACGTTCAATTTGTTTAGTGTTATGAAATTCCATGAACATACACAAACTAAAAAAATGGCAGCCTTTTAGCTATTTTCACTAACCATTGCTCCAGTGTGGCTTGGAACAGATGTAAGTAACAGCCAGGGTGGAGTGCAATGCAGAGTTTAAACCTACATTCCAAATTCTAATATTTGCATAGGTGCTATTCTCCAGAACATCACTTCCAACAACATTACTACGATGAGTAACTTTTTCTTCCCTCCAAAGTGACGGGTTCCTCCCTCCACACCTTTAGTGATCTTTCTCACCCCTATCAGTCGGCTGCTTGAGAGTCTCCATCTGGAAGAGCTTCTCGCTTAGATCAAAGTTCTGTATGTTTTTCTAAAGTCAATCTAAGGGTTACCATGACAAGTTCCATCCTGTTGATTTCATCTACTTTTTTCTTTCTATTTAATCTCCCTAATCAGACCCCTTCAGATTAGTGCCCAGCCCCGTCACTCTGCCCTCCACTGGGACTTACTGCCAGCCGTCTTCCCCAGGGCTTACCTGCCCCCAGCAGGGTGGGCAAGGTTCCCCAAATCCTGCCATAGTCCCGATCCAATTTGGGGCCAGTGTGACCAGTTAGTCAGATGTGGGGCCTGCAAGCACTCATCAGCATCCTGCCGTTGGCATTTTCCCATTTTTTTCCCCTGGTGACATGTAATGACATCAGGGTGCATGCCACACACTCCCACGCAATGTACACTCATGTCTGTCACACTTTCTGGATGTTCTGGCCTAGGCTGCCTTCCTCCAGCTTTCTGCCAGGGCCAAGAAAGCACCAGGTTTGCCCCCCAGAGAAGTAGAGAGCAGTCCCACGGATGCTCAATGCTGCTCACTCCACATGTCCCCAACAAACCAGGCTCACTTCCAAACCTGGGTTGTCAGCATTGCAAGTGATAGCGTTATAGCTGCATCAGCAAGCCAGCTCATCTACTCCTTTTTCCAGGAGTCAAGTGAGGGACTGTATTTTGTAGCCAATTAGCGGTTATTCCCTTACTGGCAGCTGTATGGGTAGTCAGCAATACTTGCTGCCCAAGATTCCCTACTTGCCTTTTCTAGTCCCCAAGACCAGGTTTTAAGCTCAAATAAGGCAGACTCACCCCACAGCTATATTTTTGTAGATCTAGACCCTGCCTCCTGAGTGCTATGTGGAGTCTGCTACTTGTATGTCATCACACATACACTTATAGCCTTGCAGTCCCTCAGTGCTGCTGTGTAATCCTCCCTGGTCTGGAGGCAGCCTGTCCCTTTCCAGCAGTCACACACCTTCTGTTTGTTCAGGAGTGGTTGCCTTCGGTCCCTGTTAAGCTGAGGAGGCCCTTCTTTGTCCTTTTCCCTCATTGTTTAAAGGGTGGAAACTTCTGCGGCTCCTTTGAGTGCCTTTTCAGTGAACCTCACATGAGCTGTTCAATGCCAGCCTCCTGTAGCTGCACCAGATACTTGAACACAAGGCCTTACATCCTGGGGCTGAGGCATGGCTTGTGTTTCCTGTCAGCAGGCTGTGGCTGAGGCATGGCTTGTGTTCTGTGTCAGCAGGGAGGGACTGAGGCATGGCTTGTGTTACCTGTCAGCAGGGAGGACATTACCTACCTATGTAAGGACATAGACAGGGTAGAGAAGGTTTAGAGGAGGGCAACAAAGATGGTGCATGGATTGCATCACAAGTCCTATGAGGACAGGTTGAAGGCACTGAACATGTACTCCCTGGAGGAGAGGAGGGAGAGAGGGATACGATAGAGGCATACAAGTATCTTACAGGGAGGAACAGGGTGCAGGAATGCACTATTTTTAAGTGAAAAAGATGTTCCAGGACTAGAGGGCATGGGATGAAGTTGGAGGAGGACGATTCAGAGGAAACGTGAGGAAGAATTTCTTCACAGAATGGGTGGTGGACAAGTGGAACACCCTGCCAGAGGAAGTGGTGGGGGCTGAAACAATCATGGGATTTAAGAATGCATGGATAGACATAAAGGAATTCTGGAGGTCAGGGGTAAGGGCAACAGACTTCCTGGAAAACATAAACTGAACTTACAAACTTAAATGGGCAGACTGGGTGAGCCATAGGCCCTTATCTGCCGACACTGTCTATGTATCTATGTATGTATACCTGGTTGTGGTCTCTGTCTCCTACCAGTTTCTTGACTTTCACACTAAAGATGACCCTATCCCGTCTTCTCAGAAGAAAGTCAGTGGTGGCCTCAAACCTAGTCCCCTGCTGGACACGTTGCTCTAGGAAACAGTGATTGCTGGGTTTTTATCTCACCACCATCCTTTCCACATGTGCAGTACACAATGGTTTATCTGGATATCTCTGCCTGTCTTGCATCTCAGCCTTACACAACATTACTTTTTTAAATGTAGGCCCTTCCAATCTGGCCTGTGGCCCCATCTGCCATGAACTGTACCTCATCTCTCAGACTGGAGCAGCTGGCTCAGTCAAAACAAGTCAACGAGAACTGGCAACCTGATCGATCTGTTTATTCTGAGGTGAGTATAGTGTTGTTTACACCTGCTAGTGCACTGTGTATCAATAAAGCAAGAACAATACTATATACAGTATATAGCTCTCTCTCTCTCTCTCTCTATATATATATATATATATATACATACACATACATACATACAGCAGGAGTGGGGTAAATGACAAGATAAAAATGGATAATCTAGTTAGTGACATCAGTAACAGCAACATATCCAAAATTATTGCTGTTACTGTTGTCACAATGGATATTTTTAAGGTTAGTATCATCACACTGGAATACAGAACCAATCAGAAAGCAGCTTTCACACTGCTGATGACATCACAATGCCTAGTGCAGCACTGAAGCTGTTTTTTGTTTTGTTTTTAGTTTTTGTTGACCGGTAAGTGCACTAGACAAATCCTGCCTATTTTCAGGCACGACCCGGGAGGGGATACAGATGAATGCCATTAGTGAATGAGGGAAATTTGGCCAGGACACCGGGAAATTCCCTACTCTTTCGATAAGTGCCATGGGATCTTAACATCCACCTGAACTACCACTAATCCAGGAAGATGAGACCTCGGTTTAACGTCTCATCCAAAAGATGGCACCTCAGAAGTGCAGCACCCTCTCATGCTGCACTACAGTGTCAGTACTGGGATATTAACCCAAGTGCCAGATGTGGGAACTGAACCCACAGCCGTCTGATCTCCTGGCCTCAGAGGCGAGTGTGCTACCTACTAAGCCACTGACACTAAATGTTAAAATCATTATAGATTGAGGGAGCACTGACCAATCAGAGCACTCCTTTCCTGTGTGTGTTAGACACTCTCATTCTGCAAAGAGTCTCTGATGTGCAGCTGCCCTGAAATGGGCATGTTCTGGGACAGTTTAAAAAATATATTTTATTTATTGAAGTTCTCAGAATTACAATCCTTTGAGTCATAGACTCCATTTCAAAGGCTCCACGTCAAGTAGACAACATTCATACATACATGTAGTTGGAATACAATGATTAGAATAAACATTTGACATAACATACTGTTGGGGGTTACAACTGTGGGTAAAATAAGTATATATACAGTTTTCATACAATCATAAGATAAGTTCATTAAACAATAAGAATATAGGCGGCATAGAGACAGGCGACAAAGTAACAAGGTTGATATTGCTTTGACGGATTAGACAGTCCATAGGATAGCAGGCAGGATAAAGGTCCATTGTCAGATATGAGAGATAAGGTAGAGGATGTATATATTATTGAACGAGCTCAATCAATAATATATTAATACTGTTATGGAGACCACTCTTATGCTTGTAAGAGTGGTTTCACTTACATTACTAGGGTATCAGACCCGCTTACCTTCAGTTTGGGTTCTCATACTCTTAAGAATGCATGTGAGACTACTCTTACAAGCGTAAGAGTGGTCTCTGTGGTCCTGCTGGTATTAACATACAAAGAATAACAGCAAAATCTTCAAACTAACTGCAGATTTAAAAGTTATAACTTGTAAACTACTGCTGTACATATCAAATAAAAGTAGTAGATCAGGGAGGGGCTGTGGACATGGCCTACCTAGACTTTAGCAAGGCATTTGACACAGTCCCACACAAAAGATTAATATACAAGTTAGCTAGCCTGGGAGTTGGTCCCAAGATGACAGCCTGGGTAAAATTGGCTGGAAAATAGGACACAGAGTAATGGTAAATGGAGTCCACTCTGATGAAAGGGGTTACTAGTGGGGTACCGCAGGGTTCAGTATTAGGACTAGTCTCTCAATGTCTTTATAGTGACATTGCAGAGGGACTAGAAGGAGAGGTATGTCTCTTTGCAGATGACACAAAGATAGGTTGCCACCTGTCAGGTTTTTACCTGGTGATCAGGTTTTCAGGGTCCCTATCAGGTAATCCGTTTTGCTCTGTGCTGGTCAGGTTTTTGAGCCATTTTGAGTGCTCACATACTTTTGAAACAGATTTTGTCATATCCATTGTTTCAGCTGCATGTCCAGGTTACAGACAAGTTCTCTTGTCAATATATCCCTTTGTTTGTGAAAGCAGTCAGCCTGGGAGGTGTAAAGTATGGTCATTAGCATTTATTTAGCCTAATCTTTTCCTCTACACCTTACAGTGGCATAGCAGCACAGCTGCCCCACCTTTGTAACAGTAACACAGCCAGTTGTCTTCCAGTTTCATTTGCTGGTAAACATTTTCATCTCTAACAGAATTTAGACATTTTAAATGTTTTAAATTATTTTTTTCCTCAAGAAAATAGTATGGTCACTTCTTTGGCTTTGAAATAGTACTGTGGACATGAATAGGGAAAGAAGCCAGAAAAGCTATAAAGTACACATTACAGGAAACAATTTCTTTTTATGTATTATTATATCCCATGTATACTGTTGTATGCTATTTACAGTATTTCCTTGTCTCCTCCAGATCGTAGATCTGTAAATGATATTTCTTGTATATCTGTATGTTTATTTGGTAAACCAACCTCAATAAATTATTACATAAATAAATGGATGACTAGGAAGAACCTAGGAAAGTAACTAACAGATACAATATCTTAACATTTTGTTGAACTGCTGCTTTACGTGCTGTCTTTTATAATAACAAATGGCCTTCTAGGAGGAACAATGCATGATGAGTCATGAAAAGGGGGTGGTGCAAGGGGAGCTTAGGATCCGGTTTGCCCCATCCAAAGATGGCAACCCTACACAAAGATCTGCAACAGAGTTGATGCACAAGGTGGGGTGGAAAGGATGAAAGGGACTTGGCAAGGTTAGAGGAATGGTCAAATGTATGGCAGCTTACATTCAGTGCTAAGAAGTGCAAGTAATGCACCTGGGAATCAAAACCCAGGGAAGAGTACACAATGGGGGTGAGATACTAACAACAACAAAAATGGAAAGGACCTGGGGTAGTCATATCAGATGACCTAAAGGTGGGCAAGCAATGTGAGAGGCAGCAATGAGGGTGGGGGATATTGGGATGCATAGGAGAGGCATCACCAGTAGAAAACAGGAAGTTATTATCCCTCTGTACAGACAGGTGGTCAGACCCATCTGGAGTACTGCGTGCAGTTCTGGAGACCCAGTCTTCGCAAAGACATAGACAGGATGGAAGCTGTCCAGAGAGGCAACTAAAATGGTGCAGGGTCTGCACTGAAGACATATGAAGAGAGACTAAAGGAGCTTAATATGTATAGCCTCAAGGAAAGGAGGGAGAGGGGGACATGATAGAAACTTTCAAGTACCTCAAGGAATCAACAAAGTCCAAGAGGGTAGCATCTTTCAAAAAAGAGGTGTGCAAGAACAAGGGGCACAATTTGAAGATGGGGGGGGGCTCAGAGGTAATTTAAGGAAGTATTTTTTCACAGAGAGGGTTGTGGATGCATGGAACGGCCCGGAGGAGGTCGGGAGTCAAAACAGTGGTGGAATTCAAGCATGCATGGGACAGTCATAAGGCAATTCTAGGGATGGGGTAGGAAGAAGTAGGCTGCTGGTTAACTAGGATCTGCAGCTTATCCAGTAGGCAGGGAAATGGCAGACTGGGTGGCCAAGCAGTCCTTATCTGCTGTCAAATTCTATGTTTCTATGTTTCAAATATACAGTAGCAGGACTCAAAATAGACAATTTATCATCACTTGTAATGGGCATGACTTTGTAAGTTACCGTGGCTCTGTCACTCATGAGTTATGGTTCTGCCCCCTCACACTTGAACACGTAAAGATAAATTGCATATTTTGAGTCAGACTATTGCATATCCCCTATGTGTGTGTGTGTGTGTGTATATATATAAAATTATATTATATAGGCATGGTAGTGCCTCCATATTAGGTTGATGAGAGTGTTTAATGTTAAAGGGCAATTTTTGGACCTTAATAACTTTGCAATGGTTGAAGTGATTTCTATGAAATGTGGCATGCTTAATCGCCCTGGGCAGGTGTGTATATGTGGGAAATTTGTCTCAATAGCATTAGCCGTTTCTGAGATACAGACTGTTAAATATACAGAAGGTTTGGGGTTTTGCACTTTTTTTCCCACCTGTATCTCAAACGGCTTTAGCTTCTGGGCTGAAATTTTGGGGTAGAAAGCCTGGCCTCACAGATGTGCCTTTGAAGGTTTGGTGAAAAATATGAATCCATTCCAAAGTTATTAATTCTGAATTCTCTATTCTGTACCCATATTACCTTACTTAGTCTTGGAATGGGGGACATTAGGGTTTGAGACGCCAAGGTACACCGTCACATCTGTTCCTGCATGCAGAGTGGGGTGAGGTCTCACGATTGGAAGCTGAGGTGTGGGTGGGTGTTGGTTGGGGAAGCCTAAGTTTCTCATGCCTGTTCCTGCATGTGCAGTGGGAGGGCCTATGCTTGGGAACCCTAAGTTTGCATTTCCTGCTTTTAACTGCTCAACCCTAATGGTGCATTAAACAAAATTTTTGCAATATATAAATATGTATATATAATATATATATATACACACGCACTCACTATATATATATATATATATATATATATATATATACACACACACACACACACAGACAGAGAGACTGTTTCTCTAGGTGCTCTCAGGATCTGCTGGTTCTTGTCCTGCCCTTAGGCCCTGTCAGCCCCATTCTGCCTCTCAGGGTCCAATCTGCCGCCTCCTGCACCATAGGATGTTTTTGTCCTTCCTGTCTTCAGGGTCCATCTGCCCCATTCCACCCCTCAGGGTACTGTCTGCCCTTCTCCTGTCCCTCTTGGTTCTATCAACTACCCTCTGCCCCAAGGTCCTGCCTGCTCCCCTTTTCCCACTCAGGGTCTAATCACCCTTTGGGGTCCTGTTTGCCCCTCATGCCTTTCAAGGTTCTGTATGCTACCCTCCTGCCACTCTCCTACCTGTCCTTCTTCTTCCCCTCAGGGTCCTGTTAACCCTTCTTGCCCTTATGTTTTCTGCTCTAAGTATCCTGTCTGCTCTCACCTGCCCCTCTAGGTCCCCCCAGTCATCCTATCTGTGCTGTCTTGACCCTCAGGGCCTAAAGAACTATTGGTAAGGCAGCCATATTTATGGTGGATTTATGGGCCATCTGTTCCTGAATTTTGGTTTGAAATCATGTGCTTTGGAGCCGCATATGTCTGCTGTTAAAACTGGGTAGCATTTTTGCAGCCTTACTAAAGGTCCAGATGTGCAACCTGAAAACGAAAGATCAGACTTTGAATTTTTCTCCAGTGCTCGTGTGTAGTGCAGAACCTTTTGATGTGAAGCATTCCAAACAAATTATTCTGCAAAGGCATAGCTCATTCAGTGAACCAATAGGTGTATCATAGTGAGCCAGTAGGGTGTGTCGATATATAGCACTGTCACCTGGTTCTCACCTGGTCCCAGGGCTGCTGCTCAGATGACTTTGTTCATGTTTTTCTTTTTAAGACAAATTTCAATTGTTGATGTTTGTAGGTTAGTGAGGGAGCAAAGATAGCCATGCCATCCCCACGGATTCTCCAGCTTTCTAGCCCAAATCCCGTGCCTCCTTGCCTATCCAAGAGTCAGACTGTTGGGAGCACATCAAATGGGAAGATGCCTTCATGAAGAACAGCAAAATGGAACTGTCTCCCAGAATTGTAACATTAGCAGGTAAGAAGATGGACTAACTGCTGTTGTTTATTTTTGTCCTCCTCTCCAGTGGGTTCTGCCATGCACCACCCACCACATCAGTGTAGCCTGTGCACTTCAAAGAGGGCGAGAACCAACAGTAGTGACTCCTTTTGTTAGGCCTTAGGAAGGCGTGTCACTAAAGCCTTCATTCTGAGTGCTGTTTGTATGACTGGTCCCACCTTCACCTTACCTTTTTGCCAGGTTAGTGCATACGCACTGACCTGCACAACAACTGTCCATGCAGCTACAGGGGTCAGGCAGCAGTGGACTTACACTGGTAAGAAGCAGTGCACCTCTCGACACTGATTTAGCATTACCGCACACCCTGTGATGGATTATTGCTTGCATCATCTGCCACAGCGAAACTCTGGCTCCATCAGCCCACGTGGTCTGCTGCCATTTTACCTTTTAACTATCAGGCACCCAGTGCCTGCATTTGTTTAGTTAAGCTGATTGGGAGGGAGGCAGCTTCAACTCTGGAATTCTGACCTGAGTACAAATCAAACTTGGGTCAGAGAGGAAGGAGTTTGATGGTCTCCTTTCTCCAGGTCAGACAGGACTGGGTGATTGCTTCAAACATGGTGGTTTGTCAGGCTGCTCCATATATGGCCAAGCAGGAGGGGCAGACTTGCTTCCTACAAATGAAATGTTATTGCATGGCCCATGGGGTTTGATTCCTGGTAAATTCTAATGTTACTGGATGGCCTGGTGGTGGTACTGGCTGGTTACAATGCACCACCACCGGAGACTCAGTTTTGATTCTTTGTCCTAACTCCCCTGCTCTGGGCTGGTGGTGTCCATGACACAGAGTATCACACTTGCACCCTGGGGGAGCAGCTTTGTCAGCTCTTATAGCACCTCCTGCAGCAACAGCTGGGATTGTATTACCACCACGGTGACCACACAATGTCAACAATCCCCTGGCTACAGGAATAATGTTGCAGGAGGAGGTCTCCTCAGGAGTAGTGGAGAACTTATCAAAGGGAAAATAGATCCTGTACGGTAAAGAAGAGAACTTCAACTTTCCTGATCACCTCATAACCTGTGACTGTTCCAAAGATCCTTTTTCCTTCAAACCTCAATGATCGGATCCATGTCCTCACTAGGTTGGGAACCACAGCCTGAGCTGAAAGAAACTAGTTCTAGGAGGGATAACCTGTGGGAGTACTGAAATTTTGGGGTTGAATCCAGATAAATGTTCTAGGACTAGTAGTAGGCATAGCCTGAGGGGTGTCTGAAGCATTGGACCAGCCTGAGGTGAGGAGTAAGGAAGAGCACAGAACTGCCAGCTTGGGGAGGATAAAGAATCAGCACAGGCAGCGCCCTATTCACCCATTCTTTCTTTTATATGCCTCATTACTGGTTAAGTGAGCTGTCATTAGTATTACTTTTTTCTGCTATAAAGATTTTTCTGCCATGGAGCCTGGTCAGCCCTGTCTGCTCCAGCCTCTTGGGTACTCATCAGCTAACAATCCCCGTGGCCTGCCCACCCATGTCAGGGCCAGGAGGGAGGGTCATCCTCCACCGACACAATCCAGACAGACTAGGAGCACTGGGCAGCAGTGCAGGTTGGAAGTGAGCCAGGCATAATCCACTGGCTCCAGACAGGCTAAGAGCACCGGGCAGCTGTGCAGGCTGAATGAGAGACAGGCATCACGCACTGGCTCCAGACAGGCTAGGATCACCGGCAGCAGTGCGGGCTGGAAGGAGCAAGGCAACATCCACCGGTTCCAGACATGCTAGAAGTACCGGCAACAGTGCAGGCTGGGAACAAGCCAGGCATCATCCACCAGCTCCATCTTCCTGTTTTCTGTCCACTTGGCTGCCGGCATGCAGTGACCCAGTTGCACATGCGTGGAGGCATGCATGCACATGTCATGCTGCCAACTATCCCACCACTCTGGGCCACCTGCTGCCCTGCTAACAAGTGGCGGCAGCACTGCAGTAGTGTGGCAAGTCCCCCCGGGAGAGGAGAGCAGTCCACTGTGTGCTCGCTTCTCCCCATGGTTGACTCCTCATGCTGCCCGGTTTGCTACCAAACCCAGGCTGCCGGCATATTGGAATTGTGGCATCCAGCACCTCAACCCTCCATGTCACTAGGCCAGCTCCAAGCTACTTTTACTAGCAATCTGGATCTAACCTGGGAACCTCCTTCATCTCCCTCAGGTCCCTATCCCACCTGTGGAACCCCTTAGAGTACACTCCATACTTGTCTTTGCTCCACTCCTGACTCTAGTCTTGATTAGTAACACGTAGCTTGTCACCCACAGGTAGGAACTCATAGGGACCCAAGTCCCCAGGGAGATACTTCACCTTATTGCCTTGAGCTACAGGAAGAACCAGCACAAGGAGGTGGCCATGTAGCCCTGAAGGGTATGATGGGAAGAGGGCTGCCATCTGTCCCAAACTTGCACTATTTTTCTTACCCTGTAAGCCCACCTTTTTCCTTCCCACTACAGGAGTGCAACCTGGGAAGCCAAGGCATTAGACATTGAGTAGGGTCATTGGGGACTAGCAACAACCACCACCACTTCTGAAAATACCCTACTGGCCACACACCCACCCTTCTGAAAATACCTTACTGGCCATGTTCTGATGACAGACACCCTCACGCCTGATATCATAGAGTGGTATGTGCCAGTGTGACCCTGCCTCAGAGGGAACCACATAGCCTATCCCTATATCTCTGCTCCTAGAACACACAGGGGACAACCATGGATGGAAAGAAGCTACTCTCTCCTGAAGGCATAAAGCTTGAACCCTGTCTTGTCAGTTGGCAGCAGACATTCAAGGCCTGGGGTTTGAACCCTGGATGTCTGAATGGTAGCATTAGCCAGCTGGCCCTTGGTTCATTTACTAGTGTGGGGAAGAATCAGCAAGTATAAATTTAAGAGATGCTTGGGCCTGCCCTCATGGAAGCACAGAAAAGACCATCACAATTAAACTATGTCATGTCCAGTGGCAGAGTGGGGTAATAGAACTCACACTTAGCCCAACTGAGGTATTAGAATTCCATACTAGGCCTGGATGAGTGATCAGAATTCCCACTGAGCCCAACTGGGTCACTAGAATTCTGCACTGGGGCCTGCTGGGGAGCAGAATCCCCACACTGCTACCAGCTGAGGGACCAGAATCCTACATTGAGGCCAGCTGGGTGACTGAATCCACATTAGGGACTACAAGAGCACCAGAACCCCGCACTGGGGCCATATAGCAGACTGTAATACCACCTTTGTGCTGACAAGAGGACTGTAATCCCCACTGGGGTTGTAGGGAGGATGGGACTCCCACATTGGGGACAACAAGGAGAGCAGAACTCTGGGCCATTAAGGTGATGTGAATTCCACACTGGGGCTGGACAAGATCAGAATCAAACACTGGAATGTATGAGGGGCCAGAATTCCACACTGGTGCCACTTTAGGAACTGGAATGCCACACTGGGACAACAAGGGACTGCAATCCCACACTAAGCCTGAAAAAGGAGACTAGACATCCCACACTGGGGTCGTATGGGGGACTGGAATCCCACACTGGGGCTGACAAGGACTGATATCCCACACTGGGGCAGTATGTAAGGAGGACTAGAATCCCACACTGGGGCTGACAACAGGACTGAAATCCCAGACTGTGGCTGACAATAGGATCGGAATCCTACTCTAGGACTGTATGGAGACCGGAATTCCACACGGGGAAAACGGCGGCTAGAATCCCACAATGGGGCCATATATGGGGACTAGATTCTGACAGTGTGGCTGACAAGATAGCCACAAGCCCCACTAGGGCCATAGGGAGGACTGAATCCCACAATGGGGCTGTACAGGGGCCCAGAATCCCACACTGGGGCTGACAGGACACCACAGTCCCACACAGGACTGTATGGGGCCCAGAATCCCACATTGGGGACATGGGAGACTGGAATACACACTGGGGCTGTATTGGGACCAGAATCCCACAGTGGGGCCCGCATTAGGGACCAGAATCCCACACTGGGAACATATGGGAGGCAGGTCCATCACAGAGGAGAGTTGCTTGGCTCCAGAGGAAGACATTGGCTGGCCACTATTTGTATACCTCTAGTTGACTGATCATGGAGTAGCATTGAGCTGCAATGCAGACTGCCTCTGCACCCTCCCAGTGGGATTAAGGGTGGGTGCAGCCATGGCATCTGTGACATCATGGTGAGGGTTGGGAAAAGAAAAATGGCACAATACAAACAAACCTCAAGGGGATATATGTAGTCCATGGAGAAAGGACTGTTTTGAATAGGTCAGTTACTTTGCCTACCTGTAACCCCTCCGAATATTTGGTACCATTTGGTGACACCGCAAGCAGCACACACAGCGCCCTCCTGGAGTGGGACATTCAGCCGGGTGCTTAGAGGTAATTAAACTACCTCCTGCATTATCACCCTTGTGAGGGTGGTTGGCCCATCAACACGCTGCGCGCATCAACTGCCCCACCCAGGCTTGTCACTACCATGTAGTCTCACACTTTGTGATATCACTTCCTGCCCATCACTGTACTAAGTCCCCACTTTCCCATTAGCAGGTTATACCTGCCAGCCACCAGAGGGACCCCTGAATACTCACCTCTGTTTCACTACCTGAACTTCCTCCTCCTCCTACTTCCTGGAACCCCGCTAACCACATACACTACTTCTCTCCTTACTCTCAATCCTGCTCGCCCACACCTCACACCTATACCCAGCCTCCAAGCTAACTCATATACTGGCCCCTGCCTCACCACAGGACCCTACCCTAGCATGCCATTAACCCTCAGTGACCACTAGAGTCACTATTTCCACCCTGGATTTGGCCCAATTCCAGCCCGCTTTGAGTCACCCAGAACGCCGATCCCCACACTCACCCAGGTCCTATTTCACCTGCCCTACCAGGGTCTTGAACCTTGTACCCTGTCCACCAGAGTCCATGACCCTACCACTAATCCAAAGTGGTATCCACGCTTTCTGAGGGGCAGTCAAGATACCTGAACCCTTTCTGCCTTGCTGCTACCATAGGCATTATGTTTGTTCACCTTCTCTCAAGTGTCTCCTCATTTTCTTGCTAGTACCCACATCCCATCAGCCAGACATATTCCCAGGCCCACTTGTCCCAGCACCCCAACCTCCTGACCTAGTCCGGATCCTATCCTATACTGACCATGTACCCTGGCCCACGGCACCCACCCCTATCTACCCCCCACTGCCTATCCTGGCTCCCATGTTTGTAACTCGTCTCTGCTGCCTCCCAACCCTTCGAACCCTGCCCATTCTTTGCTCTACTATGGCCTCCTCCCATCCCAGCATACACCCCGGAAGTTGACTTACTGCCACCCCTGACCAGAGCCTTGGTCTTCCTACTATTCCTATCTGGCAACATACATCCTAACCCAGGCCCTGCACCTCCAGCCCACCTACTGGCCCATTGGACTCCAAATAGCCTCCATGAACATATGCAGCCTACTGAAAAAATGTGATGCCCTCCAGTGCTGGGCCATGGTATCTCAACCAGATATCATAGCCCTGGTTGAAACCTGGCTGTCCAAATCCACCCCTGACTCATTTGTCTCCCTCCCAGGCTATACCCTATACCGGGAGGACCGAGTAAGCAAACGAGGGAGGCTGTGCAATCTACACCAGGGACACAATCACTGGACAAGCGCCCTACCCCGCCCTTGTAAATGGGGCCCAAGCCCTCCCTCAAACTCACTCCTAACCCCTTTAAGGGCCTCTATCTCCACCACTACCTAAGTTCCCCAAAGAACCAGAACCCAACGCTGGTATCTATAACTGAATATCTGGCCACCCTCCACCACAAGGCAGAACAAATCCTAGTTGGGGATTTTAACGTAAACTGGCTCAGCGCTCCTCTTCCACAATCCGAGACTGCTCATGCCCAAGACCTGGACGCAACTCATCTCCCAGCCCACTAGAATAAACCCAAAAGAGGAACCAGTACCCTTCTGGATGTAATTATCACCAACCGCCTCAAAAATCCAAAAACATCCAGGTCCTCCCAGATTCCCTAAGTGACCACTCCCTATCCTATTTCTTTGGCAGCCCCACTCCCCAAACCCAATGCCCAGACCCCACTCCGTGAGGCGCTTCCGCCTCTGGTGGGCTGAAAAACTTAAACAGTTTCGCCCAGATTAACTGGTCCCCATTCATCGTGCACCGACATTGACACTGCCTCGCCTTCTTCTCCCAAACCTTCAACAAGGCCTGTGACCTCTTTGCACCCTTCACCAAAATTCGATCCAAAAACATAATGCACCCTGGGTTACCCCTGCCCTACTACAATTGCTCGAAATCGGGATAACCTCTGGCCCCTTGCCACTGAAATGGGCTGGCTGGCTGATAGACAAACTTACAATGCTGCCCAGAATAGGTGCTCTTGGGCCGTCCGAAAGCCATGCCCAGACTTTCTGGGACAATATTAAACATCTAAATGAAAATCACGCCCTCCCCATCCCAGCTCACTATTGATGGCACCTCCACCGATCCTGCCTTCATAGCTAACTGCCTTAACACCTCCTTCACTGACCTTAGCTCTGTCCTCCCCAGTAATTTCTTTGACCCTCCCCCAACCAACCTCCTCCTGTCCTCCACCGCCCCAGCTTCCACCTCATAAGGTATCTGCCCAGGAAGCCAGAGCAGACCCTCCTAATCAAAGCATTAAATGGCAACTGTCCCGGCAGCGACTCACTGGATTCCAGTATTTCTCAGGCTGGTGCTGGATGAAGTCATTGCCCCACTCACCAGCCTACTAAATTGATCCCTCTGCCTGGGGCAATTTCCCACTGCTTGAAAACAGCCATAGTCACGCCATTCATAAAGGGGTGACAGTTCCTCCCCAGCAAATACCGACCAATCTCCATCCCCTTCCAATGCCCTAGAAAAGTGGTGGCCATTCAATCACTGAATATCTGACTACATAACATCTTATGCCCTGAGCAGCACGGCGTGTGCCTGAGTCACAGTACCGCACTGCACTAATTGAGTTCTCTAATTTCCTATACTCCTCCCTGGACACCAGCTTCCTGGCTGGTGCAGTGTTCGTTGACCTCTCTAAGGCATTCAACACTGTCTCCCACCCTCTTCTGCTGGATGCCCTCTGCCACACTGGTTTCTCGGCTGGCCCCTTGCATGGTGCATGAGCTATCTATCCGCTCGCTCACAGTGTGTAAAAATCAATGGGACACTCTCTGATACCCATCCCATCCACTCAGGGTACCCCAGGGCTCCATCCTGGCCCTCTCTTCTCACTCTATCTAAACACCCTGCCCAGTGCATACTCTGGCAAAATTCTTCTGTATGCAGACGATGCTGTCATTTTGCCACCCACCGCAATCCCATCTACCAGGACTCCCTTACAGCAATCGTACAATGATGCGAAGCCTGGTTTAAGGAGTGCAGACTCATCATTAATCTTAAAAAACAAAACTATGCTCTTTGCCCACCCCCAAAACAAAGCCTGCAACTACCCACTCCATATCCTTCCTAGTACCAAACAACCGCTTGAACAAGTCAGCTCCTACAAATACCTTGGGTTACCTTTGATTCAGCCCTCACATTCCACACCCACATTGATGCCCTTGCATTCACCATCAATACACGGCTTGGCATCCTCTACCACCATAAAACTGCCTCCCCTGATGCTCTCCGACTTGCTGTTACGCTCTCAGTACTGTCCTTGTAGACTATGGCCTGCCAGTCTATGGTGCTGCCAACACGACTGCCCTCAAAAATTTGCCTCACCCTAAGTAAGGCATGCAACTGATTACTGGTGCCCCCAGGCTCACACATACCTGTCAACTGTATGACGAGGCTAAACTCCTTACCCTAGATGAACGGCTACGCTATCAAACCTGCCTCTCTCTCACTAAAAACCTACTGGCTCTTCTCTGGGTGTCAGCTCCATCCACCACACCCACCTACTATCGCGACACGAACCTCCAACAAGACCACTCTACTGGTCCCCAGATCAAGGACCACCCATGGTCAGAGGTCCTTCTGCTACAGAGCCCCATCCTGGTTTAACTCTCTCCCTGCTCCCATCTCCAATGCCCCACAATCTCCAACTTCAAACCGCCTCGAGCTAACTCTTTAACACTCGTAGCTGCTTCTGTCTCTGAATGTGGCCTGACCTCTCACACATGACAACACCCGCTATGGCGACTCTCCACCCCACCTCCCACCGCTCACCTCTCCCCTGTGCACCATACCTATGCTATAACCAGGCCTGTGCCTGCTGTATTATTGTAATGCCACTAGATTGTACAGTGTATGAATTCAACTTGTGTAACACCAATTTCAACTACTTGTACTCTGTAACTTAAATGTGCTATGTTTGTCCTCAATGTGACGGTACCTTTGGTAATGCCAATTTCAGCTACCTTTACTCTGTAACCTAAATTTGTTATGTTTGTCCTCAATGTGACGAGGTACTTTGAAACGAGCCCTGGCTCAAAGGTTGTAAACTGATTTACAAATAAATAAATACAATTTCCTTTTCACATTACGTGTTCCTTACCCTGTTAAACTTGAATCTTTGTCCTTTGGTTTCTCCAGCGCTGAAGGCAGTGCCTCTGCCAATACCTTCCCTGGCGCCAGTGCAGTGGCGGTGTCAGAGGTTATTAAGAGTGCTGTCGCCACGGAAAGAGTCGTCCGACTGGCTAAGCCCAAGGTCTGCAGAGGCCCTGTTTGAGGGTTTTGACCCTACAAGGTTTCTAGTGCCGCAAGCATGCCACAACATCTGACAGGCTCCTTGAACTTTGTGTGTTTCTGCCCAGGAAAACAAAACAGAAGAAAGTTTAAGAACATTAATGGTTTCTTGGCATTGACTTTCAACTCTTTTCATTAACAGGTCCTGCTGGGGCACCCAGGGTTGTGGGTCTCGGATGGAGCCAGAGGGATGGTGGTGGTGTTTCAGGAGAAGGTAGCTGGGGTGCATGGCTATGAAGAATAATGCTGTTTATGCCAATGTATGTAGGTACAGAAAGAGATGCCACACTTTTTACCTCCATACGAGCTGTTATGAGGACAGTTTACAAAATTGGTCTCTCACATCCTGAGAATGGACTTCTTTCTAAAATGTAAACACTAGATACGTGCTCCTCTTCCATATCATGTGCAGTACTACAAGTACAGATCAATGATAGCATCAACGTCACTTATTCACATCTTCAATAAAATGTGAATTGCTCTCACAAAATGAAGCCAGCTTCTCCACTGGACCTACCATTCAGTATTTATTTGTAGTTCTTGACCAGAGAAAGGTACAATGAGGTGGAGGGAACAGCTTGTCTCGGGTATGTCCTGTGGAATAAAGGAAGGGGACCAGCTACCAAAACCATCAATGGGCAGAGCAGTTCAGAAACACACACAGTACTTCAACTTGACAGCCACTGTTGAGGCCATGTAAACTCAACCTTTTTCCCTCAAGGCACAGGCCCGGCTGTGGAGCACAGAGATAAGGGTGCGGCCTGAGTATTTGATGTCTAAAACAGTTCACAATACATTGCCTATTCACACTTTTTTGTTCATCAGTTTTATTTCAGTCTGATAAAATCAGAAAGACGAAGATACAGGTATACACAGGAGAGATTAATAGTCTATCAAAATTATCTACAGTATAGCACAGCAATAGCTAATAATCCACTGTACTTGGTTTCCAGTGCTCATGTAATCAGACATGCACATTTAAAGGGAACTGTCAGCATTCCCCAATTAAACACAGGGACCTACAGGTCCCGATTTTCAAAACACACTAGCTGTAATTGTTTTAAATATCTGAGATTGCTGAAATCTTAACATAGAAACATAGAACCTGATGGCATTTAAGGACCGATAGGTCCATCCAGTCTGCCCTTTATCCCTACCTACCTACTAAGAATGTCACAGATCCTACTTTATCTCTGACTTAAGTTTATCTGGTTGATCCTGCAACCCTCTGCCGCCATTATTGTGCCAGAGTCCCCACAGCCAGCCCTCTGATTACGCAACTGACAGGCTAAGCTGCAGGGACTCTATGTGTAACAAAGTTGCCGTAAAATGTTAACAGATAAAGTATTTATTACGCTTTTTAATGTTGGTATTTATCAACCGAGGAAAGTGCCTTCCTCGGTCGATTGGTACCAGGCCAAGAAGTTTAAAACATGCATTTTCATTTGTCAATATTTTACGGCAGCTATACTGACAGATAGGAGTCCCCTGTAGCTTAGCCCGGCCAGTCGATCATCAGAGGGTTGGCCATGGTGGGTGACTCTGGTACAATAATGGCAGGTGGAGGATCGCAGGATTAACCAGATAAACTTCATGATTTCAACAGTCTCAGGTATTTAAAATAATTATAGCTAGTGCATTTTACAAAATCAGGACCTGTAGGTGTCATGTTCTTTAGTGGGGAATGCTGACAGTTCCTTTTCAAACTTTGTTCTGTAGGAAACAGCACTGCAAAATAACAGTGGAAACAAAACACTGCATGTAACAGTTAACCAGGCGTAACTAACAGTCGCCTGTTTGATGCTTTATTTATACTTAACTGCCAATAAACAGCACCTCCACAGTATGTAACTGTTTACCACTGGCATGTGTTCTAGAACTATGAAACATAGAACCTGATGGCAGATAAGGACCAATAGGTCCATCCAGTCTGCCCTTTATCCCTACCTACCTACTAAGAATGTCGTAGATCCTACTTTATCTCTGGACTTAAGTTTATCTGGTTGATCCTGTGACCCTCTGCCTGCCATTATTGTGCCAGAGTCCCCCACAGCAGCCAGCCCTCTGATTATGCAACTGACAGGCTAAGCTGCAGGGGACTCCTATGTGACAGCATAGTTGCCGTAAAATGTTAACAGATAGAAGCACATATTTACGCTTCAAGGTTGGTACCGATCAACCGAGAAAGTGCCTTCCTCGGTCGATTGGCAGCAGCTTCAAGAAGTGAACACACGATTTCTCATTTGTTAATATTTTACGGCAGCTATACTGGCAGAGAGGAGTCCCCTGTACCTTAGCCCGCCAGTCGATCATCAGAGGGTTGGCCATGGTGGTGACTCTGGTACAATAATGGCAGGTGGAGGATCGCAGGATTAACCAGATAAACTTCATAATTCAACAGTCTCAGGTATTTAAAATAATTACAGCTAGTGCATTTTACAAAATCAGGACCTGTAGGTGTCATGTTCTTTAGTGGGGAATGCTGACAGTTCCTTGTCAAACTTTGTTCTGTAGGAAACAGCACTGCAAATAACAGTGGAAACAAAACACTCGCGCCCAGATATTCAAACTGCGCCAAAATGAGCGCAACAGCAGGAGCAAGCACAAACCAGTTGCGCAAATGCAAGACAGGTGCGACTATTCAAACATGGAGCAGAACAACTGCGCAAGCAACCAACGCCTGAATATCGCGACATACCGCGCCATCGCAACCAGGAAGAAGCTGAGCCGAAATGTTGTGCTATGGCGCAACCAGGGCAGCCCAGCTGAGCATTCCAGAGGTGCCATAGCGCAAGCAGAGCCCCCCAGAGCAATGGAACTGTACATCCAGGGAGGCAGGCTGGGGCCCACCGTCAAGCCATGCCACACATGGGCACAGGAACACACTGCAGAACCCACACCACACCTGCACACCCCAAGCACAGCATCACTGGGGTGGGACGGATGATCTACTTGCCCATGGGGACAAGCCAACAAAGCATAGCAGAGCCATGACACCCCAGCACAACCACTGGCAGGCTGAGAGTGCCACACACAGGGGTTG
Source organism: Neoceratodus forsteri (assembly GCA_016271365.2). NCBI lineage: Eukaryota > Metazoa > Chordata > Ceratodontiformes > Ceratodontidae > Neoceratodus > Neoceratodus forsteri. The sequence goes on along the minus strand of JADMNL010000031.1, from coordinate 102,857,228 downwards.
ACAACCAGTGCACATCAGCCCCCTGCACGCACAGCACACCCTGCACTGTGACCCCAAGACACCACCTATGTGCAGTGACTGGCACTGCAGGAAACCATGCATCCCCCAGCACACATCAACCCCTGCAGCAGAAGCCTACAAGCCAGACACACCTGTGCACCCAGCAGTGGGTGGCAGCAGACGGCAAGACCAACCGAAAGTCACTGCCATGCTGGAGATACCTCCCCATGCACACATCACACACACACACACACACACACACACCAGGACCATACCAGCCCAGATGGCATGTACACCCCTGCAACTGAGCACCCATAGGCAGCTGCAAATCAGAGACAACACATTATTCGTATAAAAATATAAATGTATTTTAACACAACAAACATTAACAAGAACAATTACAACTATTTACAGGGGGACGGGTACAAGGTAGGGTTGGTCAAGGGGTAGGGATGACAAACTTGGAGAGGAGGGCAGGGTGGTAGGGATGGGAGAAGTGGGAAGGGAAGATAGGTCATGGGCCAGCCGGCCGGCCGTCCTCCTGCTGGTGTCTTGCAGTTCCCTGCCGCCTCCTCCGCAGGCCATGGCGGTGTATTGACTACAGGATGTTGGTGTTCTGGGCCACAAGCTGTCGGATGGCCCTGACATCCCTCGCCAGCCGATGGAGAACCCCGAGGCCTAGGGAAATGGGAACACAGTCAAAGGCTGTGACTGACCACAACCCTGAACACCACCCAACCTGCAAGCCATATAGCCCAATGTCCCGCACCTGTGATGGCATGCACCCACCCACAGTGAACATGCATATGGCCATCACAAACAGGCGGCACAGCTATGCGCACCACTGCACACACACACTGCCCATGTCCATCACAGCACAAACAAGGCTGGCAAGTGACGGGCAATGTGGTGCGATGCCAGTTACACAGCTATGTGCCCAGTGCATGCATGGACCACCAGTGATGCATACACAGACGTGCTGTGAAACTGACAGTGATGCATGTCACCTGTGTCGTGCCTACAGACATAGATACATAGCCAGTGTCGGCCGATAAGGGCCTATGGCCCACACAGTCTGTCCATTTCAGCCTGCAAGTTACTTTGTTTACCTAGAAGTCTGTTGCCCCTTACCCTGACCTCAAGAATTTCGTTATGTCTATCCTGCAGTCTGAAATCCCATGAGTGTGTCAGCCCCACCACCTCTCTGGCAGGGTGTTCCACTTGTACACCACCCGTTCTGTGAAGAAAGTCTTGCTCATGTTTCCTCTGAATCGTCCTCCCTCCAACTTCATCCCATGCCCTGTAGTCCTGGAACATCTTTGCACTTCAAAATAGTGTTTCCTGCACCCTGTTCCACCCTGTAAGATACTTGTATGTCTCTATCATATCCTCTCTCCTCCTCTCCTCCAGGAGTACAGGTTCAGTTCCTTCAACCTGTCTCCATAGGAGTTGTGATGCAAGCCATGCACCATCGTTGTTGCCCTCCTCTGAACCTTTCTGCCCACTCTACGCCCTTACATAGGTATGGTCTCCAGAAATGTACACTGTACTGCAGGTGGGGCCTCACTAGTGTCTTGTATAGTGGAATTATGACCTCCCTTTCCTGCATGTTTGTATTGTGCAGGGCTACTGCCCCAGCATGCAATAGCATCCATGAAGTCATGATACTCACACTGCTCAAGCAGCTCTGACTGGCGCTGTTGCTGGTGCTGCTGCTGCTGGTGGGGTGCAACCCCTGCTGGCACGCGTCTCCTGGCACGCCCTCATCAATGTTGCCCCCATCCTCACATCCCGGCCTGTGGGAGACATATGTTGAGACAAACATCAGTGTGACTCAAAAGCAGACTGCCCCCTGCCCCAGTGACAGTGCCTGCCCACACAGCCATACCCATTCATCTCACAGCTGCACACACTGACACAGCCAACCGTGGCCGAGCCATCACCTATGCACAGCCACCAAAACACACACACACCCTACAGATAATACAGGTGCATAGATGGCACACCCACCTGGCCTAGCACCACGCCCGCCTGGCACGTGAACGCAGCCGCGTTAAGCTCTGGCTCCCTCCGGGCGGAGGTCACTGTACCGTGCCAGCACTGCTCAGCAGACCGGTACTGTCCAGTGACCCCACCAGGTCAGTGGCCACTTGCTGCCACACCTCAGTCCTTGCACCGGTGACGGCACCTCACCATAAAGGCCATCATAGTGTGGCTCAACTAGGGCCACCAGGTTGGCCACTTCAAGCTGGCTCCAGGACACCGCCTCCTCCCAGCCATGGCACCAACTTTACAGCAGGCAATATGGCGCCCAGCTGGCCGAGAACCTCACGTGAGATGTTGCGCAAAGACCACCACAGAGGCTCCAATCGCTGTTCGAACAGCGCCATCACTTCACAGCAGTGCTGCCACCAGACAGCGCAATAGGGATGTACACATGGCAGGCGCAATAGCCAGGGGCAAAGGTCATACACAAGGTCATGGGCACGACTTAAGGCTACGCACAGCGCCATCTGACGATAGGCATCCCTGCGCGACCGACCAGCCGCGCACAGTGCCACAGTGGAGTATCGCGCAGTAGTGCCACAGCGCCATATAGTGCCCATTGCTGTAGCGCCACTGGCACAATGGTGGCCATGGCCTGAATTGTCGATCACGCCAGCACATCAGCAGCGCGACAGACGCCTGCGTAAGCTATCTGGGCATGCGCAATGCAGTGTACCACACAGGCACAGATCTGCGCCATTGGCTCAGCTGACTTCTTCGTATTGTGCAAGCGCAGCAGATTCACGATATTCAGCCGACACATGCAAATCATCTGATCAGCCATTCAAGGTGCAGTGGCACGATTTGCATGTCATTATAGTTGCTCCACCCTAATTTGCATGTATTGCGCATAAATGTGCGATACTGGGCTGCGCTTGGCCAGATTCGGTTACTGCAGGTGAGAGGTGAGTTGCATGCTGTGATGTTCAGGACGATGGTCATGGGAAAATGCTGTAGACTGCACAGTGACAGGTGTCCACTTCCCCATACAGATCGCCATGACCGAGCAGAGCCAAGGTGAGGGTGAGGACGGTGGCGAGGAGGAGGTCCAACTTTACAGCAGCAGAGACGGAGGCTCTCTCCAGGCCTACCTGGATGAGGAGCCAATGCTGAGTGGATGGAGGGGCACCTCAGTCCCTGCAAGGCTGCATGGGAGGGGTAGCTCGTGCCGTTAACCTGCACAGAAGCCACCAGTGTCTGTGCAGGAATGCAAGAAAAAGGTGGACAGACCGCGAGGAGGTTGAAGGAGAAGGTGGCAGCCTTCAGGGCGGCACGCGCTGGCACTGGCGGGGCCCGCCAGTGGTGTTGGAGCTGACCCCAACTGAGTAGACACTGGTCGCAGCCATGCAGCCGAGCGCCATTGAGGGCGACCAGGCGGAGGATTCCAGAAAGGTGGAATCCCATCACTGCACGGTATGACAGTGGTGGTGTTTGGGGGCGGTTGTTCACATGCACTCACATGTACTCTATTTCTGTTACAGATCCTGTTCGCTTCAGGAGACGGTGGTGGTGGGTCCAGACAGTGATGCTGGACTGCTGGACATGGAGGAGGGTCCATCCACCTCCACCACCAGCCAGCAGGCACTGCAGCAGCATGCACGCTGGGCCGCAAACTCTGGTGTCAGGGATACGGGTGCGGGGTGCACAGCCTGTGTCTCAGCAGTCTGGCATGCAAGCATGCCAGCACGCCATGACCATGGCAGTAGCACGACCTGCACCATTGATGATAGAAGGCCTGCAATGGGCAGTGATGGTTGTGTGTCCCATGACGGACACACGGCAGGCCAGCACGTGCCCCTGGGCCTGTCTGGTTCCAACTTGTGTACCAGCATGCTGGCACGGTCCCAGGCTGTGCCTGTCAGCACCCGTGGGGCAGCACCGGTGGCTGTGCAGGTGTCTGGCACTGTTGCCAGCACAGCGGTGGAACGAGTGGACCCGGGGCACAGCAGTTGGAGGGCAGCAGCAGCAGTCACCCACCAGGTCTGGGGGTACAGTGTCAAGCAGTGGCACATGTCCACCCCCTTGATCCGCCCATTCCTGGTCCTGGCGAACAGCGCCCACCCTCAAGGGTGTTGTGCATCAGGACCGTCCACACCCTGGGGTCAGGATGCCGTTGGGGCACAGTACCCATTGGATGAGCACACCCGCCTGCTGCAGGAATCAGTACAGCTGCAGAGGCGGGTTGCAAGGTCCGTGGAGGCACTGTCTGTGTCCGTGGAGCGGCACAGCAGGGAGTGTGCTCGGGACCAAGCCGAGCTGGTCCGTATGCGGACGGATGTGACCGCCACCATTGACAGGCTGACCCAGGCAGTGGTCTCTGTCATGGACGCATTGCACACAGTCAGGTGCCCCTGTACCGCACACCCACACAGTGCACTCTCCACTCCCCGTCTCGGCATCGTGCGACACCAGGCCTGTCGTGCGGGTTCTGCTGTGGCATCCCGAGCACCCCTGGTGCAGGTTTGTTCGGGATGCTGCAGACCCCTGTGCGGCAAGGTCGCGTTCGCGCAGTGGGACCCTGGTGGTGCAACAGTGCCACCCATGTGGCCCCTGCTCAGCCTGCCCGTGCTGTTGGGTCACGGCGGGCGGCCCACGCATCCGCGGTGGCCGTGGGACAGTGCCATGACTGAGCTGTCTCCCAGTGGTCACTGTCTGGTGCTGCCATGTGTGCAATGTGTGTCATGGTGGGCAGTGCACTGCTGGTTCTGCTACCACGCCAACACACGGACCACCTGCACACCCTCCCAACTGCTGTCCACAGGTGCGCCTGCATGATGATGCCTGCATTGCACTGTACACCAAGGTGCAAGGGTGCCCAGCATCTGACACACGCATTGGACAGTACGGTGGTGGGGTGGTCGGTGGTGCTGTGTGTTAGCAATGTTGGTTCTGCAGTGCTGCATCTGCCCATGCACGCCTATGCCTGGTGTGTGTGTGTCCATATGAGTGCTCACCCTCCTGATGGTGTGTCTGTATGCCTGGACCGTTCCACTCCCTGACCATCATGCACCCCTGGTGTGTTCCCCTGTGTGCCTGTGGTTTGCGCATGGACAGTGTTGGTTGCACATGTCCCCTTGACTTACCTGTGTTGTGCGAGTGCTCCTCTGTGATGGTGTCCAGGTGCAGCTGGGCCTGCAGGATCAGTCGGGGTCCCTCCGTCCTGGGGGCTGCTCATCACCATCATCACCGGCGCCTGGCCCCCATTGCTGTCCCCCTCTTCGACCTGTATGGCTAACCCACGGTCTTTGGCCATGTTGTGCAGGATGCAACAGGCCAGGAATATCCCACAGGCCTTTTGGGGCTGTACTGTAGGGCACCACCGGAGGTGTCTAGGCATCGGAGCGTGCCTTGAGCACCCTAAACACCCGCCTATGATGTTGCGTGTTGCGGCATGTGCCTCATTATAGCATAGCTGCGCTGGGGTCATGGGGTGCTGGTACGGTGTGAGCAGCCAGGGACGGAGTGGGTATCCGCAGTCACCTGTGTGGAGATAGTGGAGATCAGTGTCATGTTCAGGTCCATATTGGCCATCTCCTGTGTGCCACTACCATGGCATCTGTGGCATTCCCACCCTTGCCCAGAGTTTGCATTCCATACATGTGTACTCACCCACTAGATGTCCTGTGGGGATGTCCCCCTCGAATCGATGGCACAGTGCAGACTGATACCATATGAAGGCATCATGTGCTCCACCAGGGTGTGTGGCACAGACATTGATTATGCACCCAGTGGCATCACACACCACCTGACAGTTGACACTAGGAATCCCTTTCTGTTCCGATATGCGTGGCCATGGGCCAGGTGCCGTCTGGATGGCCACATGGGTGCAGTCTATGGCCCCTAGCACGCCAGGCATACGTATACCCTGTGGAACTCCTGCATGTTTGCTGCACGCTTCTGCCGTGCTGTGGAAATGGATGTACTCCACAGCATGGCAGCAGTGCGCTGAGGAATTGGGTGAGGATGTGGCGTGGCCGACTGTGCTTCTGGAAGGTGCCCGTGGCGAGCAGGCACATGCAGGCTGTCACCTTGGTCTCCACCGACAGAGCGTGACTCTCGTGAGGGTGCCTGCATCACATCACTGCACAGCTCACAGAGCCATCTCAGTATTGCCCTGTTCAGGTGGTACCGCCCACATCTCTACATCTGTGTACAGCTCAAAGCTGATGCGGGCATGGTACCGCCTGTCGGGGGCATACCGCGGCCAGACCTTCACGCCCGTCCCCCTGCAGCATGCATTCTCACCCCCCTCATTACAGCTTCCATGTGAAACTGGCACTGTCCATCTCCCCGGCTTCTGACCCCCGGCTGGTGTTGCTGGTGTTACCCCACTGTCCTGACTGCTACTTCTCCACTGCACTGGCACCCCCGCTGGCCTCTACAGACTATGGGCCACACTTTCCTTGCCTGCCCTTTGCTGTCTGTCTGTCTGTCTCTGTCTCTCTCTCTCTCTCCCCCACTTGGCAGCCTGGTAGCGTTCTTGCACGCTTCCTTGAGCCTTTTTATTTTGGCTCATTTCCGCGCGCAATTTCCAGCTGTGCCGCTCTATGCACTCGTGCAAGTTCCTTTTGAATATCACATTGCGTGTCTTTATGCATGGATCCACCCTTCGTTGCGCATGCCTTCATTTTCATTGCGCTTGTTGCTCAGCATGTTTTCGGGGCTCAAGTGCCTCCTTCTGAATATCGCTAAATGGCTTAGTTTTGGACTTGCGCATGCAAACCTTTGAATATCTGGGCCTGTATGTAACAGTTAACCAGGCATAACTAACAGTTGCCTGTTTGATGCTTTATTTATACTCTTAACTGCCAATAAACAGCACCTCCACAGTATGTAACTGTTTACCACAGGCATGTGTTCTAGAAATATGGTATGGCTTCAGCTCTATTGTGTTTCCTAGCTCTGCACCTTGTGACTGTAGAAATTATGTTTGCTATTTGTAATTTCTAATTTCACCAAGGACACTTTTCGTTTGTCTGAGTGATATTTATTTTAGTAAATAGTAATGCTTGTGATCTGCTGCCTCTTGCCCTGGGAAACCTACTGTAAACAAGACTCTGTGGGTTATAGTCTAGAGATCTTACAATAGATAGATACACAGACAGACATATACATAGACAGATGGATACTGTAGAGCCAGACAGATGGCTAGCTAGATGGATAGACATACAGACAGACACATTTATTTATTTAGCTTTTGTTGACCGGGTAAGTGCACTAGACAAATCCTGCCTATTTTCAGGCACGACCGGGGGAGGGATACAGATGAATGCCGACTGACCTTGAACCAGATTAAGCTGTTGGTGGTATTTTTAGTGAATGAGGGAAATTTGGCCAGGACACCAGGGAAATTCCCCTACTCTTTTCGATAAGTGCCATGGGATCTTTAATATCCACCTGAACTACCACCAATCCAGGCAGATGGGACCTCAGTTTAACGTCTCATCCGAAAGACGGCACCTCAGAAGTGCAGCCCCTCTCATGCTGCACTACAGTGTCAGTACTGGGATATTAACCTAAGTGCCAGATGTGGGAACTGAACCCACAGCCCTCTGATCTCCCGGCCTCAGAGGTGAGTGTGCTACCTATTGAGCCACTGATACTGCATACTATATACAGTAGAGTTAGATAGATACATACTATAGAGAGACAGACAGACACATTAGACAGAAAGACAGATGCTGAAGTGAGAGAGAGAGATAAAACAATAAAATAAACATCATTACCCAGGTATTTTGAGGCTTTCATCACTTCTCTGTCCATGTCCTGACATAATCTTTTGTTTGTAGTTTGTCTTCTATAATATGAAGGACATTTTTATCTCTGAAAGCAGTGTGAATGAAACCTAAGGAAAACTTAGTCTACAGGGTTGTCATACCTCTAAGAAAATGGCACTGTTACTGGCAGGGTTCAGAAGTGTCCTGGGGTGGTACTGGCTCTGGATTTAGACCCAGAGGTGTCCTCAGGTGATACTGGGCATGAGTATGGACTCAGAGATGTCCTGGGATGGTTCTGGGTCCAGGTGGGCTCAGAGGTGTATATGGGTGTTACTGGGTCCGGGTGTGGTCTCAGAGGTGTCCTGGGGTGACCCGGGGTCTAGGTGTGGGTTCAGAGGTTCCTGGGATGGTACTGGGTTCATGTGTGGGCTCAGAGGTATCCTGGGATAGTACTGGGTCTTGGTAAGGATCACAGGTGTGCTTGGGTGGTACTTGGACATGGTGTGGGCTCAGAGGTGTTCTGAGGAGGCACTAGGTTTGGATGTGGGTCAAGGTGTCCAGGGCAGCACTGGGTCTGGGTGCAGGCTCACAGGTATGTTGGGTGGTACTGGGTCCAGGTGTAGGCTCAGAGGTTCTTGGGTTGGTAATCGGTCTGGGTGTGAGCCAAAAGGTGTGCTGGGTTGGTACTGGGTCAGGATGTGGGCTCATACATGTTCTGGGGTGGTATTGGTCTGTATGCAAGTTTAGAGGTTCTCAGGTTGGTACTGGGTCTGCATGTAGACTTATAGGTGTGCTAGGGTGGTACTGGGTTTGGTGTGGGTTTAGAGGTTCCTGGCTTGGTACTGGGTCAGCATGCAGGCTCATCAGTGTGCTGGGTCTGGGTATGGGCTCACAGGTGTGCAGGGTGGTACTGAGTCTGTGTTAGGCTCATGAGTGTCCAGGGTGGTACTGAGTCTGTGCTCAGCTCAGGGTGGAACTGAGTTTGTGTTAGGCTCAGGGGTGTCCAGGGGTGGTACTGAGTCTGTGTTAGGCTCAGGGTGTCCAGGGTGGTACCGAGTCTGTGTTAGGCTCAGGGGTGTCCAGGGTGGTACTGAGTCTGTGTTAGGCTCAGGGTGTCAGGGTGGTACTGAGTCTGTGTTAGGCTCAGGGTGTCCAGGGTGGTACTGAGTCTGTGTTAGGGCTCAGGGGTGTCCAGGGTGGTACGGAGTCTGTGTTGGCTCAGGGGTGGAACTGAGTTTGTGTTAGGCTCAGTGGTGTCCAGGGTCTCAGAGGTGTCCAGTGTGGTAGTGAGTCTGTGTTAGGCTCATAGGTATCCAGGGTAGTACTGAGTCTGTGTTATGCTCATAGGTGTCCAGGTGTGGTACTGAGTCTGTGTTGGGCTCATAGATGTCCAGGAGTAGTACTGAGTCTGTGTTAGGCTCGGGTGTCTGGGGTGGTACTGAGTCTGTGTTGGGCTCAGGGGTGTCCAGGGATGGTATTGTGTCTGTGTTAGGCTCAGGGGTGTCCAGGTGTGGTACTGAGTCTCTGTTAGGCTAAGGGGTATCCAGGGTGGTACTGAGTCTGTGTTAGGCCCAGGGGTGTCCAGGGTCGTGGTGAGTCTGTGTTAGGTTCAGGAGTGTCCAGGGTCATGAGTGAGTCTGTGTTAGGCTCAGGGATGTCCAGGGGTGGTAGTGGTCAGTGTGTGGGTTCAGTACTTGGACTGGGTATGGGCTGCTGAACATGGCTAAGGCTGCAGTTTGCATCACTGTTAACTCTTGTGCTAACAAAACACACTACTAACTGGTGTATTAAACCTACATTAAAGTTACCAAGTTACCTCATAAGATTTGAATCTGATTTCTGCTGATGATTTTGTGTTGTAACTGCCACATAAATACTGCACTTCAAAATAAACTCATTTAGATGTGGCATAGTCATGGGGCACGCTGCTAAATATCTTGACAGTTTGAAATTAACAGTGTTGCAAGTGCCTTCATCTCTTAGAGTTGCCTTCTAAAGTTGGGCTTTATTTTGATTTACTGACCAAATAAGCAGTAGTTTAAGTAATAACCAGACTCTGTTGAAACCAGACCCTCCAATGCCGAACCAAAGGGAGGATACACTGTGAATGCACCAACTCATTTCGTAGCTGCAACAGCGAGAAACTCAACATCAAAATAAATGGACCAGTTGGTTAACTCATCTTATGGCAAATGACCGATATTATTTATTTATCAAATTTTGTTTACTGGGTGAACCCACTGGGCCTCAGAGAGTTCCTTTTTCAGGGCTACCTGGAATCAATTGCAAAAGTAATCAACGAAGATACACAGTTACAAAGAAGGTAGGATAGTAACTAGCACAATAGAAAACAGGTTACATAATAGAGGACATTAAGGATTGACAATGAGCATATTTCCTAAATGTATAAACGGATAAGGACCATGAGGGATTTAATTGACAAGTACTGAGACTGTCGGCAGGGCTTGGAGGGAGCACTTAAGAACTGAACTGTATATAATGCTTATGGATGTGAGCCGCCATGCCCTTAACTAAAATAAAGTTTCTCAGATGTTCTGAATGTAAATCAATGGCTATAACCTTATTAGAGATGCTATCATTTTGACCCAAGATTGCCAGTGGATACTGCAAGACAGCTTTAGTTTTATGCTCACTGTAATAATGATTGCTATTACCTTTGTTATCTATGGTTTCTTGAGTCTGTAAAAATGTTAATAAAAATTTAAGTATAAAAGACAAGGAGTTTGGTAGTATGTTTTTTTTTGTGACTACACCTTATGATGAATGCTTAAAAGACTACTTTGTGGCCATCTGTGGTGGATATCAGGAGAATATCTCTAGGCTGTTCAGAAAACCACAGTAGGATGACTAAATCAGCTGGGCTTCACGACAAAGTCAGAGACCACAAATCATAACAGGAACTTCTATTTCCTGTGGAGCAATCAAAGCTTAAAGGGCACTGTTTATTCTAGGTTACACGTAAACCATCAGACAGTTGACAGTTGTGATTAAGATTACTCCCTCCACACACACACGATGCTCACAACACTCAGATACCCATATCTGATGGTGGAGCAGAAGTGCGGCCATGTGATGATGGCGCACCTCGATTCAGGAACAAGCTTGGTAGTTGGGGAGCTGGCCAGGAGGAAGGTTTGTCTCAGAGGACACTTCCTTCCTCTGGAGAGGAAGATGTGTAGTTCTGCTACATTGCCAGAAGATGCTCCTTCTCCTGGGGAGGCAAGGCAAGTAGTTCTGCTGTGTTAACAGAGGACACTCCTTTCCTCCGGGAAGGGAAGCCGAGTAGTTCTGCTGTGTTACTAGAGGACACTTTTTCCTCCTCCAGTTAGGGAAGGTGAGTAGTTCTGCTGCATCATTACCAGAGGATACTCCTCCCTCCCTCAAGGGGGTAGTTCTGCTGCATTACCACCCCTGGGTGATCACAGGAGGTGCCATTGGGACCTCGAGACAGGGTGGGAAGGACGACTGTCAGTGCTTGCACTCCATGCACATGTCCTAGAGCTTCACCATCCTTGAGGGCTGGGAGAAATAGCAAAGGAAGCCCTCTACCCATTGCAGTATGATGAATACCGCACAACCATCAGCATCCTTGAGGGCTGGGAGAAACACAAATGAAAGCCCCACCCATTGCAGTATGATGGATACCGCACAACCATCAGCATCCTTGAGGGCTGGGAGAAACAGCAAATGAAAGCCCCCACCCATTGCAGTATAATGAATACCACACAACCATCAGCATCCTTGAGGGCTGGGAGAAACAGCAAATGAAAGCCCCACCCATTGCTGTATGATGGATACCGCACAACCATCAGCATCCTTGAGGGCTGGGAGAAACAGCAAATGAAAGCCCCACCCATTGCAGTAAGATGGATACCACACAACCATCAGCATCCTTGAGGGCTGGGAGAAATGGCTAAGGAAAGCCCCTACTCATTGCTGTATGATGGATACCACACAACCATCAGCATCCTTGAGGGCTGGGAGAAACAGCTAAGGAAAGCCCCACCCATTGCTGTATGATGGATACCACACAACCATCATCCTTGAGGGCTGGGAGAAACAGCTAAGGAAAGCTCTACCCATTGCTGTATGATGGATACCACACAACCATCAGCATCCTTGAGGGCTGGGAGAAACAGCAAATGAAAGCCCCACCCATTGCAGTATGATGGATACCACACAACCATCAGCATCCTTGAGGGCTGGGAGAAAGAGCTAAGGAAAGCCCCCACCCATTGCAGTATGATGGATACTGCACCATCATCAGCATCAGGAGTCAACCTTAACTATTCTTTGTACTAGCCAGCAGGACAAGTTGATTCAGAATTGCACTAGCCTGCAGATGGTTGCACTAGCCCACAATTATAATGATAAATTCAAACAACATGAAGTCTTGCTGTATTCTGACAATTGCAGTGATTCCCAACCTTTGAACTGCCCCAGAGAACTAAGAGTTAACTTTCCATGCAGGGCATTGAACGCTGAGCTCGAGCTTGGTTGAAGTCTCTGTCTGAGTGTTTTGAACTCAAACCGTCAGATTCCTTACTCCGCCTCACTGAAGGTCGCTCTGGAAATTTCAGCTCGGTTCAAAGTCGGTTAAAGTTACGGTTCTTATCGGTTCTAAAAAGCATTTTAACCGTTTTTCACCAATTCATTGCAGTTAGGAACCCGATAAGGAGTCTTGCCTGGCGTTGCCGAAAAAAGGGTAAGTTTGGTTAGGTTGGCCATGTCTGAGAAACCGCAAAAAAAATAGGCCCACTGGTTTAACACTGTGCAGTGAGTGTGGGAGGTCTTGCTAAGGCCGATCCCACACCACCTATGTTTATTGTCTGGGGTTTGACCACCTCGATTCAGAATGCCAATATGTAAACATTTTCCAAAATCTACCCTTGAGAAGAGATTAGGTAGACTGAGGAAAAGGAGGTCGAGAAGTCTGCTGACCCGGATGGCCAGCCAGTTCGGTTTCGACCGAACTAGAAGGAGTGCCTCTGACCAGGGCGATACTTAATTCGGGCAAAGGAGAGCTGATTCTGAGGGATCGTTCAGACAAAAAGAAAGCGCAAAGATAAATCGACCGTTTGGATCCAGAGGTTCATGTTCGACCGGCCAAGAGATAGCCAGGGCTATTCAGACTGTGGAATCGTTCCGTCCGGTTCCGACCAATCCGCTCCTTCTGGCAGGGGTTCAGTTTGGTTGGTTCCCCAGTTCAAGAGTATACCTTTGAAGATTTTTATGAACTGGAGTTTGAAGAGTAGGGGAATTATAGGTTATAGTTATTGGATAGAAGAATGGACAAGAGGTATACACTTTCAGGCTCAGACACGGAGTTCTTATATCAGCAATGCAGCCATGTTGGGGTGCAGGCTACTGCCTGTGACAAGGCAAATTTTTCCTGGCTTCACACCCCCGACAAGGACTCCAGGAAGATTGATGCCATGGCAAAGAAGCAGTACATGGCATCTTCTTTGGGACTCAGGCAGGCAATTTACATGGCATGTACAGCCAGGTACCAGAAGTCCAGGTGGGACACTGTACTGGCACTGGCTAAACAGGCCTCCCAGCTAGCCAAGGAGCTGGACGGTGGCTGCAGATGGGACTGAGGCATCTAAGGTTCAGTTTCATGCTGCTGTGGACTCTAATGATGTTTCATCAAGAGTCATGGTTACATCTGTGGCTCTTCGGAGGATGGCTTGGCTCAGATGTACTAGCCTCCTCGAGACACCCAGGCTAAGACTATGGATTCTCCTGTAGTGGGTAATTCTTGGAGCAGACAGAGAATTACATGAAGAAAATGGACGAGTACAGGACCACTTACAGGAGTGCTCAGGCCAAGGAAAGGCAGGCAACTCCCCAAAGGCAGCAGTCTAGGGCAGGGCAGGCCTTTTCAAAGGCCTTTTACCAAGCACAGGCCTCTTCTTCTTGAGTTGTACGAACCTTTCCAGTCGGCATTTCGGCTAGACATAGCACAGAAACTGCACTTGTTCGGTGCAGAATGATCTCCTCAGGGCTAGAGATTGGGGACAGGACAATTCTTGTCCTCCTTGATCTCTCTTCTGCATTTGACACTGTGGACCATTGTGTGTTGCTTGTCCTTTAGGGAGCTATGTGGACTCACGGTACTGTCATCAACTGGTTTGAGTCCTTCCTTACCAACAGAAGGCAACTGGTTACGATGGGAATTCCTCATCTATATCCAGTCCTTTATTTTGTGGAGTCCGGCCAAGGATTGGTACTCATTCCTAATGTTGTTCTAGGTACATGCTGCCCTGGGAGGGACTATTAGGAAATGTGGTCTGAGCTTCATTGTTATGCCGATGGACACTCAACTATATTTTTCCTTTGCCCCAGGAACATCTAATGCAGTAGATGTGCTTAATATATGTCTGCCTGCATTAACGACTGGATGGCCTCCAGCTGGTTGTGACTGAACCCTGACAAGATGGAGGTATTGGTAGTGGAGTCGAACAGAGTTCGTGATAGGATGACCCTGATTCAGAGACTGGGCTTGTCCTTGGAGCTGCATCATTGAAGGCCTCCTCTTGGGTGCGAAATCAGGGAGTGATTCTGGACGGGAACTTAACCATGGAGGCTCAAATTTCCTCCATGATTCATACTGCCTCTCTCAGAAACATTGCCAGAATTAAGCCCCTTGTTCCGTCTCTGGACCTCCCTACTTTGATACATGCCTTAGTCACATCTAGGCTCGACTACTGTAACACGCTCTATCTCAGGGTCACAGGAGGATCTCCACAGACTGCAGCTGGTGCAAAATGCAGCTGCCGGTTGTTGGCTGGGCAGCAAAGTTTTGTCATATTACACTGGTTTTATGCAAATTGCACTGGCTGCCAGTCAGGTAGAGAGTCCTCTTTAAGTGGGTCTTCTCACTTATAAGACCCTACACGGGCAGGGCCCCGTTGCCTGTCAGACCTTCTGTTACCTACCTCCCACGCACCCTCTTCGATCTTCTAGTGGTGGCTTCCTGACCATTCCCAGAACGAGGCTAAAATCAGCTGGTGATAGAGCCTTTAGTGTTGCGGCTCCCGTTCTGTGAATTCTTTGCCAACTTTGGTCAGGAAGCCCCCACAGTGGATATTTTAAGGCCCGTCTGAAGACTTTTTTTTTCCCAAGCTTTTGATATCTAGATTAGTATATACAGTAAAGATTGCATTGTAACAGATTTATCTATTTAATTTGTATAAAATTCTGTGTTTTAAACTTTTGTGCTTTTAAAACTCTGTTTAAAATTTTGTACTGCACCCAGAGCCTCAGGGATTGGGCGTCTTTTAAATAAATTGTGCCTTCTTCTCTTTTCGCAGAGGTTCTTCAGAGGGAGAGGCAGGCGGGGATGAGCAGGCGTGCATACACCGCTTCAGCCTAAAGCCCTGCCAAGCAGACACCCTGATGGGTCTGCCCGGTCGACTCTCCTATTCCAGTAGGGGGCAGGCTGGCTTACTTTGTCCAGGACTGGATGTCTGTTACATCAGACAAGTGGGTCCTGGAAGTAGTAAGCAGGGACTGGTTCTCAGCTTCAAAAATTTCCAAAGATGAGAACCAGATCTTTCCACCTGCAAATCTCTGGAAACCCTGCCCTAGAGACAGAGGTTTCTACTGTCCTAGCTTTAAGAGCCATAGAGAGAGTTCCTACCCTACACTGGGGCAAAGGACTGTACTCAGGTACTTCCTGACCCCAAAAGACAGGGAGTGGTGACGCATCCTAGACCTAAGATATCTAAACAAACATCTCTTAAAACCAAAGTTCAAGATGGTAACCTGGGAATAATCCTTCCTCTCTCAGGCCAGGGACTGCTAGCCTCCCTGGACCACAAAGATGCCTACTTTCACCTTCCCATCAGGTGCTCCCACAGAAAGTACCTCAGGTCTGAGTTGCCCTCAGGCCATTATCAGTTCAGAGCAATGCCCTTTGGCCTAACCTCAGCCCCAAGGGTTTCACAAAGTGCCTGGCAGTAGTAGTTGCCTTTCTAAGAAGACAAAAGATTTCCATTTTCCCATACTTGGATGACTGGCTCATAGTGGGTCAGTCTCCAGACCAAGTCAAGTCACACCTGCAAGTGACCCAGCAAGTGCTCATCTTTAGGATTCCTTCTCAGCCTACCAAAGTCAGTTCTCGAACCAGTGCAGCTCCTCACCTTCATAGGTGCAGAACTGGATACTATAAAAGCAAGAGCCTTCCTTCTCCTGGACAGGGCAAGGACCCCATGGAACTGGCCTCTTCATTCAGCCTTCAGGTGTCTCGACCAGCAAAGCATTTCCTTCAGCTACTGGGCCACATGGCAGCTTCCACAGCAGTGGTCCAGGGGGCAAGATTCAAATGAGGGACATTCGGTTCCACTTAAAGCTTTTTGGTCCCAAAGAAAGGATTCCTTACAAACTAATTCCAGTGACTCGGACCCTGATCCAAGCCTTGCAATGGTGGCAGGATCAGTACAATTTGAGGCAAGGGGTTCTATTTGTCACCCAGTCTCATTCAGTAGTCCTCACCACAGATGCTTCGCTGCTGGGCTGGGGAGCCCATTTGGGGATCTTACCACCCAGGGACTGTGGTCGCCTCAGGAATCTCTGCTTCACATCAATCTCTTGAACTCAGAGCAGTGTTTCTGGCACTGCAAGCTTTTTCAAATCTGTACAGAACAAGGTGGTTCAGGTCAGAACAGACACCACCACCACCATGTGGTACATCAACAAACAGGAGGCACTTTTCGGTCTGGCCTTGTGCACAGAAGCAATGAAGTTGTGGTCCCTGGCCTATTCCTGCAAACCTCTCTGATAGCAGTTCACCTCCCAGGGAAGGACAATGCCCTAGCAGATGCACTGAGCAGAATATCCCAGGGCCATCACAATGGGCCCCAAGATCCCTGGTGTTGGAAGTGATTTTCAAGATGGGGCACTCCAGAGATAGATCTTTTGCAGCCCCAGACAATCACCAACTTCCTCTTTTGTTGCAGACCCCAGTCTTGGGCTCAGTCCCCTGGATGCTCTGATTCTGAACTGGGAAGGGAAATTTCTGTTGCTTCCCCTTCCCTCTCCTGTTCAGAGTGTTAGTCAAGATAAGGTCACAACCATGCAAAGTGATTCTGATTGCTCCAGACTGGGCCAGGCAGCCATGGTATCCCTTGTTGCTGTCCCTAGCAGTCCATCTTCCCTGTCTCTTCCCAGGAATTACAACCTGTTAACATCCTCTCGGGGGATGATTTGGTACCTGAATCTTCAGTCTCTCAATCTCAAGGCTTGGCTCTTAAAGAGTTAGAGTTTGCAGATCTGCATCTTTCCCAAGGGTTCTGGATATCCTTAATGCTTCCCAAAGCCTTCCACCAGAAAGACTTACAACTCAAATGGAAAAGGTCAGCATTTGGTGTTCTAAGAAGAATATTTCTCCAGACTCTGCTGAATTGCCCTACGGTCCTGGATTATATGGTCCATCTAATGGCTAGGTCTCAGACCAGCTACCCTTAAGGTACACTTGGCAGCTGTTTCTGCTTTTCTATCTGTAGGCAAGTCTTCTCTCTGTCATCCCATCCTATATTTTGTAAGTTTTCAAGGGATTGCTGCACACCAATCCCCCTTTAGGAATCCTGCTCCTGCTTGGGACCTTAATGTTTGCATTGCTCGGCTTATGCAACCTTTTGAGCCTTTGTCCTCAGCAGAGCTTAAGTACTTGACTTGGAAACTGTGTTTTTGGTAGCCATTACTTCTGCCAGGCGTATCAGTGAATTGCAAGCCCTGTCAGTGGAATCTAACTTCATCTCTTTTCACAGAGATAAAGTGGTCCTTAGAATGAACAGAAAGTTCTTGACTAAAGTGGTTTCAGATTTCCACCCAACCAGTCTATATCTCTCCTGTTTTCTTCACTGATCATTCTTCCTCGGAGAGAGGAGGCTACACAGTTTGGATGTTAAAAGAACCCTTAGCTACTACATAGAGCGTACTAAGGGTCACAGGTTTGAATCCTTCCAGTTGTTCCTCAATTATGGAGAAGTTGGTAGGAAAACCTGCCACTAAGAGATCTATTGCCAGGTGGATTGTTTCTTGTATACAATTCTGCTATGAAAAACTGGGTAGAACTCCACCCTCAGGCCTGAGGGCTCATTCCACAAGAGGTACAGCTGCTTCCTGGCTGCTGCCAGGGATATTCCTCTCTTAGAAATTTGTCAAGCAGCCACCTGGAAAACAGTCCATACTTTCACCAAGCATTACTCTCTGGATATCCAGACTAGGAGCGATGCTCGGTTTGGCACAGCAGTACTCAGAGCCTGTTTCAAAGTAGGTTCTGTCCCTCCTCCATGGAGGTACTACTTGGTAGTCTGCAATTGTCAGTAACAGCAAGACTTCATGTTGTTTGAAGAAGAAATTACTCACCTTAGTAATTATGTTTCTTCTAGTGGAGTCTTGCTGTATTCTGACCCCCCCTCCCTCTCAGAACCTAGTTTTTTGGATGTGGGTGGGCAGAGCTTGTGTTGGCACCCTAGGGGTGTCCTTTTACACCTCTTTTTTGTTTGGGTGGAATGTTGTTTTATGGATGTGTTTTGTTTTGGGTTTCCTGACTTGAGTCTTCCTTTGAGAACCAAAACATCATATATTTGCCAGTTGGCTAGTAAAATTTTACAGTTTCTGCACAGAACACCTAGTGAGTTTTTGCTCATAAAGATCTGATGGTTGCAGTTCGAATAACAACAGGCAGAGGCTTCAACCGAGCTTGTGATGAACATTCTATACAAGGCATAGAAAAGTTAACCCTATGTTCTCTGGGTCAGTTGAAAGGCAGTACCTAACTGCAATTGTCAGAATACAGCAAAACTCCACTAGAAGAAACATAATTACTAAGGTGAGTAATTTTTTTGTCTGTGGGGAAGCCTTCCTCACTATCTTCCCATCATGTGTTCTGTAAATTCTTTAAAGGATTGTTTCACACCAATCCCCCTTTTAGAGGCCCTGCCCCTGCCTGGGATTTGAATGTTTGCATTGCTCAGCTTATCAACCCCTTTGAGCCTATGTCTTCAGCAGAGCTTAAGTACTTGACTTGGAAAACTGTGTTCTTGGTAGCCATTACCTCTGCCAGGTGTATCAGTGAATTGCAAGCCCTGTCAGTGGAACCTGATTTTATCTCCTTTCATAGGGATAAAGTGGTCCTTAGAACCAATAGAAGGTTCTTGCCCAAAGTGGTTTCAGACATCCATTTAAACCAGTCTATGTCTCTTCCTGTTTTCTTCATTGATCATTCTTCCTCAGGGAGAGGAGGCTTACAGTTTAGATGTCAAAGAGCCCTTAGTTACTACATAGAGCATTCCAAGGGTCACAGGTTTGACTCCTCCAGTTGTTCCTCACTTATGGAGAAGTGGGAAGGGCAAACCTGCCACCAAAGATCTATTGCCAGGTGGATTGTGTCTTGTATACAATTCTGCTATGAAAACTGGGGAAAACTCCACCCTCAGGCCTGAGGGCTCATTCCACAAGAGGTACAGCTGCTTCCTGGCGGCTGGGAATATCTTTCTCCTAGAAATTTGTCAAGCAGCCACCTGGAAAACAGTCCATACCTTTTCCAAGCATTACTCTCTGGATATCCAGGCTAGGAGTTATGCTCGGTTTGGTACAGCAGTACTTCAGAGCCTATTCCCAAAGTAGGTTCTGTCCCTCCTCCTTGGAGGTACTGCTTGTAGTTCGCAATTGTCAGAATACAGCAAGACTTCATGTTGTTTGAAGAAAAATTACTCACCTTAGTAATTATATTTCTTCTAATGGAGTTTTGCTGTATTCTGACCTCCCTTCTGCCCCTCTCAGAACCTGTTTTGGGAAGTGGGTGGGCAGGTGCAGTGTTGTATCCCAGGGGTGTATTTGCTTGCATTCTCCTCCCTTTTGTTTGGGTGCTTATTTATTATTGTTATTTTGAGTAAATTGCGTTTAGTTTTTGGGTTTCTTGACTTGAGTCTTCCTTGGGAATCCAAAACTTTTCAGCCAGTTGGCTAGTAGAATTTTACAATTTCCACATATAATTTTTAGTTTAGTTGGGCTCATAAGAATCTGACGGTTTGAGTTCAAAACACTCCAGACAGAGACTTCAACCGAGCTCGAGCTCAGTGTTCCATGCCCTGCATGGAAAGTTAACCCTAGTTCTCCGGGGCAGTTCAAAGGTTGGGAATCACAGCAATTGTCAGAATACAGCAAGACTCCATTAGAAGAAATATAATTACTAAGGTAATTTTTCTTTTGGTCACTTATACAGGAAAATGCAAGCCAAGAAAATACTCAGATTATTGCATATTTATCCTGCTCCCACATTGCTTCTGGCCCCAGCAGAAAAAAGACTGCAGTACCATCACACACAGTGCCCCCATTGTTCTGTACCATGGCCTCTCTCTCTTCCTCTTTCTGTACCCCCCAAACCAGAGGATAACACACAGCAACAAATATTCAGTCAAGTAGACCTAGCTCTGCACACACAATAGCTGGCATCATGTGCACCTCCACACTCTCCTACCACCCACAGGGCAATGAACAGAGTCACGCAGAGAGGGCTCTCAGGCCCCACCCTGTGATCAACTGGAGCCCAGCCCTTCTGGACATTTTGTACAGAGTCAAGTGAGTCATGAGCACATCTAGGATTTCTTTGGGAGGGGGCTACACAAACCTAAGGGGCTTGGGAAACAGAAAACTTTATGACATTTTTATTTTTAAAGTATTGATTTTAACATGCTATGCCTAAACAGTAACATATTTTTTTAAACATTCTCCTTTCATCAGGCCATGGTAAATAGTACACAGGCATGATACTATACTACCACTGTTTCTATACAGTATAATCTATGCACACCAGGAATACTTATTTTAACCTTTCAAATTATGTGTTTCATTAAGGTATTTTGTACCATACATGCTCCAAAGCTTTGTTTTTAGACTGAAAGGACATGCTGAGTAGGATAAGGGTGGATGGTGTTGGCTGGCACCGTCCATTTACCGTAGAAGTGCTGGGGACCCCTACACTTGCCAGTAATGGCAGCTATGGGTCTATGGATAGTCATTTCAGAGTATGGTCTGCAGTGGTGTCCAGGGAAAGTACATATATGAGAGATTTGGAGGGAGAGGAGCAGCTATGATGAGGCTGGGATAAAACCACCACCTGCAGAGCAGACCCTTTATACCTCTTAGCATTTTGTGACTGAAATGTTGGATACAGGCACTCAAAATGTAGAGAAATGAGGGCACTTGTCTTAATAATGTCAGACAAATTGTCAGATAATCATAAGAGACACACTCAGAAAACTAGACGGTAGTGACTTAACAGCTTCTACCCTTGATCACACCCTGGACACTAGCTGAAAGTTCTAACAGTGGAATGACAGTCACTCACATTGAGCCTTTGTGGATCCTTCTTGAACTGTCAGATAACTGCAGCTCTTAATGAAGTGTTAATCAAACCAGGCCATCTGCAACACTGAGAGAGATTAGCATGAGAACTACAGCCTGCAAAAGCAGGGACATTTTAACTAATTAACAGCCATGGAAAATCTGCACTAGTCATGATGGACAAGTAGAGGGTTAGCTGCACTGGCCATGGCCAATTGTACATATCGGCTAGTAAAACAATGTTAAAATCAAACCCTGATCAGCATCCTCGAGTGCTGAGAGAAATAGCAAAAGAAAGCCCCCACCACTGCTGTATGATGGATCAGACCATCAGCATCCTTGAGGCTGGGAGAAACAGCGAAGGAAAGTCCCCACCATCGCTGTATGACCGGTACCGCACAACCATCAGCATCCTCGAGGCTGGGAGAAACAGCAAAGGAAAGCCCACACCCATTGCAGTATGATGGATACCACACAACCATCAGCATCCTCGAGGGCTGGGAGAAACAGAAAGGAAAGCCCTCACCATTGCTGTATGATGGACACTGCACCATCTGCAGGCTCCAACCATGCTGGCAGGCAGCTTCCCAACACCCTCATGAAGGAAAGGCTTGGCATGCTAGAAGCGTGCAAGTACGTGCAGGATAAACAGGAAGGGCAAGGCAAGGCAAGGTAAATTTTATTTATACAGGGCTCAATCCAAACAAGGGCTCCGGTGCTTTACAATAAAATAAGAATAAAATAGAATAAGATCAGTATAAAATAAATATGATATATGTGGGATACGAACAGGGATCTGTGCAGTACATGATTTATTTTTCACAAGTGCTGTTGTAGGTAATCTCATGAGTGGCGTGAAGCCACAGTACTATGTCAACGTCAAACAGCTCTGAGTGAAAATAAATCATGTATTCCACAAGGTCCCTTTTACGTATTTCATTTATGCAATATGGATTCTTTAGGATTGTATAAGTAATTTTGTTTTAGATTGTTTATTTAAATTTTCATCTTAACATACTTGGACTTTGTGGTTTTCCAGGGTAGCTCGACTTAGCATAGTGATTGCTAAGCAGTTGCTATAGGTGCTTCAACTCTACATTATGGACAGTACATAATGAAAAGTTTGATGCACAATTCTTTTGTTTTACATTTTTGGGAGGAATTTGTCAGAAAAAGTGAATAAAACTGAATTTTCTGCCATTTTTGCTGATTATAAAAAAATCTAAAGGCATCTATATATGAAATACCTCATTTTGTAGATAATTTTGTGCTGAACTTTTGTGCTCAATGTACAATGCTATCACTTTTCATTTTAAAGTTATTTTATTTATTTGTTGAAAAATGCAAAAACACCTTAACTTTCTGCTGTTTATTACTAATTCTACAAAAACTAAAAGGTATCTATAAATGAAACACCACTCATTTTGTAGATATTTTGTGCTGGACAACTTTTGTGCTCACAGTGCCATTCTATCATTTTCGTTTTAAAGTTATTTGCATTTGAATAGGATTAATACTGCTACTGAGGCCAAACATTCTAAATTGGCTGATGATATAGCAACTGTGTATATAAATGAGTGATGACATACTTACTATACATATAAACAGTTTTATTTATACAGTGGTTACAATACACATTATTTATGGCATGCATTTATTGTTCACACCTGTTGCATAAATAAAATACGAGATAACATATAAATAACATAAGCCAGGTCCCATCAAAAGCTTTTTCAAATAAAAGGTCTTAAAGAGGCTTTGAAGGCTTCCACTGAGCTGGCAGCGGGATGTGGTAGAAAATTGAGTTTCAAATGATGGGGCCACCACCCCAAAGGCTCAATCACCTGATAACGTAAGCCTTGAGGTGGGCACCACCAATAATCCAGTTGCAGTGGAGTGAAGCGGGCAGAGTGATTGATAAGGGTCAGGAGATATTTTAGTAGTCATGTCCCAGTCCACATAGGGCTTGATGTCAACAAGCCAATCATGAAGGTGACGACAAATGCACAGGCAGCCATTGCAAAGCGCAGGATCAGAGTGATGTGATCTCTCACAGAGGAACCCACCAACATCCAAGCTGTAGCATTCTACATCAGCTGCAGTAGATGCATCAAACCTCAAGATAGCCCTAGGTAAAGAGTGTTACAGTAGTCCAGCCTAGTGGTGACAAAAGCATGGATAATTGTCACCAGGTTGTCATGGGCTAAGAACAGTCGGATCCTAGTGATGTTTCAAAAGATGAAAAAGGCAGACCGGATGACAGATGACTCCTGGTGTTCATAGCTCAGTCTGTTGTCCAGTATGACACCCAGGTCCCTGATCGTACTCACTGCCGAAAGGGCTGGCCACCAGAACAGGTAGGCCAACATCCCACATCAGCAGGCAAGCCCCATGACCAGGCTCAATAACCATGACATCTGTCTTACCTGGATTGGGACACATCCAGTTGGCAGCCATCGAATTATTAACCTCGGCCAACAGCGACTTAGCATCAAGATGCAGATGTGTCATCAGGGCATAAGACAGGTGCAACTGGGCATCATCTGCGAGCAGCAAACCCCCATGTTGTACCACCTTATGAGCTCCCCTAGTGGCAGCATGTATACAGAGAATAAAATGGGAGACAAGACTGAACCCTGAGGGACAACACAGATGATCATGAGGTAAACTTCCGAGAACTGCTCGCAGTGTTCTCCCATCATATATGAGCGAAACCAGTGCAAAACTGAGCTAGAAGCACCCACATAGTTCCTCAGGCAGTCAATTAACACCCCATGATCCACCATATCAAATGCTGAGGAAAGGTCCAAGAACACCAAAATAGTTCATTGCCCTCCATCCCTCGCCATGAGGACATTATGTGTCACCCTTATCAGCACGGTCTCAGTGTTGTGGTGAGGTCAAAATCAAGAGTGGAGAGGTTCAAAGATGGACAGACACTCCGGAAAGTGTTCTAGCAGCTGCTCAGCCACCACCTTCTCTGTAACCTTCCTAAAGAGGAAAGGTTAGAGATCAGTCTGTAATTCACAAGAACGCCAGGATTCAAGGATGGTTTCTAAGAAGGGCCTCACCACTGCCTGTTTCAAAGCCAAAGGAAAGACACCTCCTAGAGGAGTCCTAGAAGAACTCAGGAAAATTAAAATAGATAAGGCAATGGGGCCAGATGGAATTCATCCCAGAATATTAAAAGAGCTCAGAGAGGTGCTGCCACGGTCCCACTGACCACCCTATTCAACAGAACACTGGAGACAGGGCAGTCTCAGAAGACTGGAGGAGGGCTAATGTGGTCCCTCTCCACAAAAGTGGGAGCTGAGAAGAAGCAGGCAACTACAGACCAGTCAGCTTGACCTCGGTGGTGGGAACTTAATGGCAGCACTGCCGCAGTACTGGTGCCCCTACTTGTAAAAGGACAAGCTATTGGAGAGGGTACAGCTGGGCAACAAAAAGTGATTCTGGGATTGGGAGAAACCTTATGAGGAGAGACTGAGAGAGCTCAATATGTATTCCATGGAGGATAGAAGGGAGAAAGGGGATATGATGGAGACCTTCAAGTACCTGAAGGGTATGAACAGAGTAAGCACAAAGTATTTTCAAATTAAAAGGTGGAAAGGAAAACAGGGGCACAGTCTGAAGCTGGAGGAGGCAGATTCAAGAGGGGAAATGAGGAGGCACTGTTTCACCAAAAGGGTGGTGGCAGGGTGGAATGCGCTGGAAGAGGTGATATCACTGTGGACAGTGGGCAGCTTCAAAAGGGATGGGACAGGTTCAGAGGAGGGTTCAAACCGTGGGGGGCAGGGGTGGAAGTGAAGACTAAGTGGGCAAAAATCAATGGTGGGGAGGCAGGGGGAGCTGTGGTCTGAAGTACTTTGCACACTCGAGCAGACTAGCTAGACCGAATAGGCCTGTATCTGCTGGCACTGTAAAGGAGAGGATTGTGTCATTCCTTGAATCCAGCAGAGTACAGGATCCAAGCAGCATGGATTTACAATGGGAAGGTCATGTCAAACAAATCTAATAGATTTCTTTGACTGGGTGACCAGGAGGTAGATCAGGAAGGGCGGTGGAAGTGGCCCTATTAGATTTCAGCAAAGCCTTTGATACCATCCCACATAGAAGGTTGGTAAACAAGTTAGGCACCATGGAGTGGGTGGCTCAAGGTGGTAAACTGGGTCGGAAATTGGTTGAAGGGCAGGGTACAGAGGGTGCTGGTGAATGGGGTTCAATTAGACAATAGGGAGAAGTGACCAGTAGGGTGTTACAGGGACCAGTCCTCTTTAATATCTTTGTAAGTGACATTGCAGAGGGGCTGGAGGAGAAGTATGTCTTTTGTAGCAACACCAAGATCTGCAACAGGGTTGACACTCTGGAGGATAGAAAATACCTAAGCAGATTAGAGGAGTGGTCAGAAGTGTGGCAGCTAAGATTCAATGCAAAAAGTGCTAAGTCATGCACTTTGGGAGCAGAAATCTAAGGAAGGTGTACAAGATGGGGGGGAGTACCAAGTGTCACCACAAGAACAGACATGAGGGTACTACATCGGATGACCTAAAGGCAACCTAACAAAGTGAGAAGGCTCTGGGGAAAGGCAGAGGGATGCTGGGGTGACAGGAGAAGTATCACCAGCAGAAAGAAGGAGGTGGTTGTGCCACTGTACAGATCGCTGGTGAGACCTCTGCTGGAGTACTGTGTCCAGTTCTGGAGTCCACATCTTTGGAAGGAGATAGACAGACTGAAGGCAGTCCAGAAGAGGGCAAAGATGGTGCAGGTCAGCATGAAAAGCCCTATGAAGAGAGGCCAGGGAACTCAGTATGGCCCCTGGAAGAGAGGGCTAGAGACAGGGGGACATGACAGAAATGTTCAAGTACCTCAAGGTATAAACAAAGTACAGGAGGGTAGCATCTTTCAAAAGAAAATGTGCAAGAACAAGGGGCACAAAATGAAGTTGGGGAGCAGGTTCAAGGGTATCACGAGGAAGTACTTTTCACTGAAAGAGTGGTGGATGTTGGAACAGCCTCCTAACGGAGGTGGTAGGGCAAAACAGGAGTTCAAGAATGCATGGGATAGACATAAGGCACCAGAGGGACAGGAAAGAAAGAATCTGCAGATCAACTCAGGATCTGCGGTTTGTAATAGGTAGGCTTAAATGAGCAGACTAGGTGGGCCACAACGGTCCTTATCTGCCTTTAACTTCTATGTTTCTTCCTCAAGGA
The DNA here is from genome assembly GCA_016271365.2 of Neoceratodus forsteri. Classification (NCBI taxonomy): domain Eukaryota; kingdom Metazoa; phylum Chordata; order Ceratodontiformes; family Ceratodontidae; genus Neoceratodus; species Neoceratodus forsteri. The sequence goes on along the minus strand of JADMNL010000031.1, from coordinate 102,830,878 downwards.
CTATTCATGCTCTCACAAAAACCAGACCCAGGAACTCAGCGCAGCCTATAACTAGCCACGCTTGAGCATGGGTCCGTTCACAGTTGCTGGGACGAAGGAGCTGATCACTCGGGAGGACATTAGCCTGTGAACCAATCGAACTCAGCCCAGGCAGACAGATCAATGCCACCACAGCTAGGCCATGAGAAGAGATACTGGATCTGATGGTGGACACTTTGTCAGTGAAGAAATGCCTGAACTCTTCACATCTGTCTGTGAAATGGCTCCCATGGGCAGCAAACAGGGTGGGTTTCCCATCTGCCTACAGTGCAATGAGTACAGCTGGGCAATTCTTTGCTACAGCAATTGACTGAGACAGAAATTCTGTCTTTTTCTTATCAAAGGGGCACCAAGGAACTCTGCTCTTGAACTCAGATATGGGGATGAGGGGAAACTCACTTAAACTAGCAGGGGAGATTCAAGAAAGACACCTGTGTACTTTTCACGGAAAGAGTGGTGAGCAAGTGGAACAAGCTGCTGGAAAAGTGCTAAAGGCCAAATTGGAAGGAGGGCACAAATTAAATGGTGGGATGGCCACTAGGGCCAATACTGACTAGTTAGGCATGGTGGGCTGATAGGCCTTTTCTGATGTCAATGTCGGTGCATATATGTCAAAGTAATTAACCTCAGAGACATTACTCAGGACATCAGTACTAGAATAAAACAACGATATGGTAAGTGCTTAATTTTCTTTAAAAGGCTGCATACTGGTAACCTGGAGAAAGGCAGAACTATTTAAAGCAACAGATACTGTAAGTGCCATGCAAACATCAGTGTTTTCAGGTTATAATGGAGACAGATCAGATTCTGAGGACAGTCAGGCACCCTCATTATGGAGTGCCCTCAGAAACTACAAGCCAACTCCAAGGAAACAACAACCTAAGTTAGGAAGAAGTCTCTTCCTGCAGAAATGAGAATGTTGATAGCACACGTCATAGCATCTTGAAAGGTACTGTGCACAGACATGAAAGAGATTAAAGTTACTATATTAACATTACAGAAATTGGGGAGGGTAGAAGAAAGTGGACAAATGAAAATCACTCTGAGAACTCGGAGTAGCTGTTCAGTATGAACTGTTTCACATTAGCACTATATCAGCTGGTGTAACTATTGTCCTAATGGTGTGGCTGGTGGAAAAGGCCACTTGGGGACCAGTGATCACCATACAGAGTGGTTCAATATAAGGACAGCTGCAAATCAAACCACACAATGGTGAGGGTCCTGACTTTAGAGGCAGATTTTAAAACATCTGTGAATGTCTCAGGGATGACCTAGCAGGGATGGGTGACCTGGAAGGGGTGGAGAAACAGTGGGCAAAGATAAAAGGAAGCATAGGAAAGACAACAAACCTCTCAGGCCAAGCAAGTGAGCAAAAGAAAGAGGAAAAGAGACCACTGTGGGTCTCAAAAGAGTTAGCTGGAAAGGTAGTTAAAAGGTAGCATTCTGAAGGTTATAAGGAGACTCAGCAGGAGGAGGACAGGGAGGTGTATCGGGAAACAGGAGGGAAGCAGGAAAGCAGTAAAGAGTGCAGAGGTGCACACTGAAGACAGAATAGCCCAGGAGGTAACTAAAGCAGACAAGACGACAGCAGCAAATAATGCTAAAGTTGATGTGAAAAAGATAAAGCTGCATAACCGATAGGCACAGCAAAGATGGCCGAGATATTAGGGTGTCCGAAAGGGGACCATGAATCCAGTGATGGCAAAATATAAATAAAAGTCTTCAGAGCAGACATTGGAAATGATGTCTGCCAAACAACAATTTAAAGAAACGAATGTCACTGCCACTCCTTCTGAACGAAGAAAGCAGCAGGCAGATGGCACAGATAACACACCTCATCAGAGGACATATCAAAATGTCACAATTTTTCCAGGCTGTTCAAGCCATGGGAAATGTTGTTATGATACCTGCCCCCACCCAAGCTCAGGCTCAAACCTATCTGCCTGTGGATGAGGAAGAAGAATATTATGTACAAATGGAAGAAGGTGGCCCCATGAAATTACAGGGTGCACCTGAGCAAGATTTTGAACCTCCTCCAAGACATAGTGGGGACTACTCATCCTTTTCTTCCTTTATCAGACAAATGGTCGATACCTCAACATCCCCCTACTAGAGACAGAGAAGGATGAAGAGGATGCTGATTTTATGGACATGCTGGGAGTAGCCCCACCAAGAAGAATGCTACTTCCAATACATGAACCACTTAAGAAGGCCATATCAAAATCATGGCTGCACCCACCTCAGTTGCATCCATAGATAAGAAAACTGACAGAAAATATCACGTGGACAAGCAAGGAGTGGAATACCTGTATGCCCATCCAGATCATCAGGAGCAGTCTAGGCTGCTGCTTGTAAGAGAGCAAAATCACTCTATCTGAGCAGCCCCTGAAAAAGACTCTTAAAAAGTGGATACTACGTCCAGAAAAGGGTTATGCTACAGCTTCTCTGCTTATCAGGCAGGCAGTTTACTCGGCATATATAACACAGTACCAGAAAGCACTTTGGAACACAATTCTGGCACTGGTAGAAACAATGGATGGTCACCTGACACAGGAACTGATTTCCCACAGCAAGACCAGCCCAGGGCACCACAAAGTATAATTTCCATACTGCAGTGGACACTAATGACACTGCTGCTAGCGTTTTGGCTCATGCAGTGTCCTTAAGAAGGTTTTCCTGGCTGAGGATTACAATCCTTTCCTAGGATACTCAAAACAAGGCCATGGATTTCCTTTGGGGAGACTTATTATCTGGTGACAAAACAAAGGCCTGCTTAAAAAAGTGGATAGTAGATGATCACTTTCAAAAGTATCAATGAAAATATAAGGCCTCTTCCTTCTACAGGTCATATGGAAGGGGAGGCAGGGATACTCCCAAAGCCTATGTCTCTTATTCCCCTACAAGTACCAATCACAGAGAAATTGCTAGAGGGGAAGAGGGGAAGGTCTTCCAGATGTAATGCTGCAGCTCCAGTGCCTAAGTCCCAGCCAAACCAGAACAGCGACAGTTTTGCCCAGTTTGCCCAACCATTGCCAGTGGGAGGAAGACTGGCATACTACTTCAAGGAATGGGTAAACATTACCACAGACAAGTGGGTACTGGAAGTAGTGGTCCGGGAGCTGTGTCTGCAGTTCAAATGCTTTCAGACCTGCAGAAACACAGAAGTTTTCCAGCTCACTCTCCCAAAGAAAAAGTCTGCTTGAACTGGAAGTAAAACAACTGTTAATATCAAAAGCCATAAAGTCCCTGCCTCCCACTGGGGCAGGGGTCTATTTTAAGATACTTTCTAACTTATAAAAAAATTGGGAGTGGCGACCCATTTTAAATTTCATGTTCTTGAACAAACATTTGAAAAAAGAAATTCAAGACAGTCACACTAATGGTAGGGGATCCATATGATTGACAGACTCTTACAGTACCGACAATCGCTTTCCCTTTCCATTTGACCGCAGCATTCATAATACTGACGGACACAATACCACTTCCCATGATACCGACAAGGCTGACCTTCTGGTTGCACAAGTTTACAGCAAGGAACTAATGAGTGCAAAGTGCAAACATTTGAAGTTTACAGCAAACATTAAATTTACGTTAACTGAGCTGTGCATCTTATTTCAACTTTGCACCACTATGAGGCTGCTGTGTAAATGCTATGAAATCTGAGTACTGAAAAAAGCCATACGGCGCCATCTAGTGATCGGAGTGCAAACTGAGCTCCACTATGAGGCTGCTGTGTGAATGCTACTGAGATAAATGACCTATGATTGGTGATACGGGCCATAGTGCTACCATAGTGACAACTGTAATGGCAGCTTCCATGGTTGAGCCGTGTAAGATGGTTCCCAACAGAGGGGCCACAATAAACTTTCTATTGATGGCTATTTATATTATAAGGAGTGGCAGAGGAGTGACTTATTCTACTGGTGCTGCCAAAATGTAAAACTGGGTGCCACAGGTGGGCAAGCACCGTTAAGGTTGGGGGACACCATCATCTCCGTAGCAACACAGAGCACACGTATTCGCCTTTGATGCTACTCAGGGTCCAGTTGCAGAGGCAGTTGCTTCCTGAAAGAGTGGGCGCTAAGCACTAATGATTCCCCAGCTTAGTTAATTCAGGCTGAGTGTGCCAAAGTGACTGCTGAAGTCCGGCACAATATGCTCTCATGGCATGCAATGCAACAGGTGGTCAAAAGAGCCAGTGTGAAACATGCTCCAGAGCCCAGAACACATGATGATGTCTTAGTACCCGATGACCCACGGTACACTGCTGATGAGCTGTTCTTTGCAAAAGAATCGCAATGTGGAGAGAACATTTGATATTTTGCACAAGCCTAATATCCATAAATTATCTGTACGGAAAGCTGGCTGATGGATGGGACTTTTAAAATGTTGCCTCCCTATTCAGACAGCTTTATTCAATACATGCCCCTGTGGTCAGCATGGAGACCAGTAGGATTGTGCCCTTGGTATATGCCCTAATGTCCTCCAAGTCGCAGGACTGTTATGTTCAGCTCTTCCAGGACCTGCATGACTTAGCTGATGAACATGGGGTAACACTGACACCACAGTACATTGTGATCAATTTTGAGCAGGCAGCCATCAACGCCTGTAAGGCAAAATTCCCTACCCCCATTAACAAGGGCTGCCTTTTCACTTAGGCCAAATCATTTGGTGCAAAATTCAGAGCATGGGACTGTCAGCAAAGTATGGCTCAGAACGAATTCAGCCTACAAATGAGGCAGCTGCAAGCACTGGCTTTCTTGCCCACATCTGAAAGTCCTGCCACTTTTACATCAATAAAACCAGAATTCCCAGAATGTAGCCTCCCAGTGCTTGACTGGTTCGAGAGAACTATGTACTTGGCAGGATCAGGAGATGAATGCGAATGACACCACTATTCGTAGCCATCCACTTTTACTCCAGAACTGTGGTCTGTGTATAAACAAATTGCCTCTGGTGTCCCTGCACCCAAAACAATGTTGAGGCGAGGCATGGCATTGGCGCCTCAGTGCACTGGTCAGCTCAGTCATGTCAGCATAACATGGTTTGTCTGAGTGTTGATGATGGAACAAGTTACTGAAAGCACCACTGAAAAGATAAATGTGGTCTTCCCACTCCCTAAGAAGAAATACAGCATCCGTGAAGAAAAAATAGGAAATATTCTGCAAAGTAAAATGAGAGATCTGCCCATGAGTTTCTACATGGCATAGCCCACAATATAGCTCTATAAGAGTGAAAGTCTGCTTTTAATTGATGAACAAAATAAATACTGTTTTTAAATAACTGCACTACGCTCACTAGATGGCACTCAAAATGGGCTGCTGCCGCTAGAATGCTGCGTAATGATGAAATGTTATCAGGATCACTGTTGCAGGTTCTCTCCTGAATTTCAGGAGTACTTTCTGAATGAGTGGGAATGGTGGGAAGGCATACAGACAATTCCCTTGTAGTGGTGCTGCTACTATCCGCAAAGTTGAAGTGAACTGCACAGCTCAGTTAAGGTAAGAACCTTTTCCCAATAATTTTAATTTCACCAACAAGATACACAAGCAAATCAAGTCATCGAGTATTTATATGTATTTGTCGGTGTACTGTCAGGTGGTATTTTGACTGTCAAGAGATGAACGCGATGGTCAACTGGCAATGGGCAAACTGTCAGTAATGTAAGAGTTGGTCAAATGTACTAGACCCAATGGTAGTGATACCATGTTTGCAAGCAGGTCATTGGCTGAGATCCCTGGATCTGAAAGATGCATATTTTCATATCCCAGTCAGACCATCCCACAGAAAACATCTCAGATTCAAGCTGGGAACTGCCATACAGTTCACAGCTCTTCCCTTTGGTCTCACCTCAGCTCCAAGGGTATTCACAAAGTGTTTTGTGGTGGCAACATCTGAGAAAACAAGGCATGGTGGTTTTCCCCTACCAGGACGACTGGCTAGTCTCAGGGAGAACAGAACAAGAGCAAGTTGCGCAGTTCACTTAGTAAAAGCACCTTGGGGAACCTGGGATTCTGGATAACCCTGCTTAAGTCCCAGCTAGAGCCTGTTCATGTACTGGACCTCATAGCAGCAGAGCTAAACACCCTGCAGGGGAAAACGTTCCTCCCGCAGGCCAGAGTTACAGCTTCAATAGCAACAGCAGAGTCTTTCACAACAGGCCAGCAAGAGATTTCCTGTAGCTACTAGGACACATGGCTGCATCCACAGCTGTGGATCTATGGGCCAGGTTCCAGTGAGAGATACTCAGTATCACTTAAGAGATAACTGGTCTCAAAGATGGCACCCCTTTCAAAGCTAGTGCCAGTGACAAAAGCACTAGTGGAGGAAAGGATGAAAACAACCTCAGAGAGGGCATTCCCTTCCTTCAGCAATCACCAGCAAGTATTCTTACTATAGATGCCTCACTCCTGGGTGGGCGCTCACCTGCAGGTCCTCACAGTGAGTGGCACATGGAGCTCAAAGGAGTCACTAGAACACAGCAATCTCCAGGAGCTCACAACACTACTGTTAGCAATACAGTCTTTCTCCTCCCAGCTACAGGGTAAATCTGTCCAAATCAGGACAGACAACACCATGACAATGTATTACATAAACAAGAAGGAGGAACAAGATACTCAAAATCATGTACAGCGCAATGAGGATCTGGGGCCAGGCATACTGTTTAAAACAAACATATTTGCAGTACATCTGCCAGGCAAATACAATGTCTTAGCAGATTCCTAAGCAGAATCAGCCAGGGAAATCTCAAATGGGCCTTTATTAAACCAGCAAATTCTAGCCAGTGTTCAGAAGATGGGGCACTCCAATATGGACCTGTTCACCTCTTGGGAGAACTATCAGCTACCACAGTTTTAATGCAGACCACCAGCCAGAAGGACAGTCCCAGAGGATGCCCTGATACTGACTGGACAGGAATTGTCTTATGCCATCCCACCATTCCCACTCATTCAGAAAGTACTCCTGAAATTCAGGAGAGAACCTGCAACAGTGATCCTGATAACTTCAGGCCGGGCCAGACAGGCCTAGAACTCAATGCTCCTGGGCCTCTCCAGCAAGAATCCAATCAGCCTTCCACTCAGTCACGATCTGTTGACTTTGTCCCAGGGCAGAATAACATTCCTAAACCCCAGGACCCTATGCCTGAGGGCACAGTTCTTCAAGAGTTAAGAATTTTCTGGACTGGCTCCCTCAGAGAACTCCTGAATATGCACATGGTTTCAAGGAAACCCGTTACTAGGAAAGCATAGTCCTCAGAGTGGAAAGGTTTTCTTACTGGTGTACCCCAGAGAAATAAACCCAAGAGAGGCAGGGTTGCCTGCAATTCTGTAATACCTAGTACACCTACAGTTGTTAAGTCTATGGCTTTCAACTTTAAAGATGCACTTAGCAGTTTCAGCTACATATCAGCTAACAAGGGAAAGTCTTTGGCCTCACAACCCATTTTCAAAAGTTTCATTTTTTTGTTATTCAGATTTTTTCCGCCAAGCCCTGGCAGGGCTTGCCCTCTAGAGCAGGACTCTCTCGGGTCCCAGACTTGCTGACTCTGATGATTCTGTCACCCCCATGGCGGTGCCAGAGAGTTGGCACCCCTCCCTGGAGACCCAACCCAGAGGTCGGGTCAGCCCTCGGTGCAGCGGACCATCATGGAGCTCTGCCAGACTCCTTTTCTCCCATTCCCCTCCCTACTGATGTGGTTATGTTGGAGCGTGCCTCCTGACCCGTATCGCCCTTCAGCCACCACCAGAGGGTGATCAGCGGGTGGGGCGACATGGCACCCTCCCCGAGAGGACAGCAGTCCTCGGATGCTCAATCCTCTCTCCCTCTGCCGACCCCGGTGGTCTGGGCTCGTTGCTGAACCCGGATCGCCACCAGGTGTAAAGTGTGGCGACCAGCTCCTCAACCTCCAGCACCACTGGGCGGCCCTCAAAGGTTTTTAAGGCCACAGTCAGTTAGTTACACCCACCAGCGAGGGACCTTTCTCCACCCCACCCCACCCGGACCTCAATATATGCCTTGCCCAGCTTATAGAGGCTCCTTTGAGCCTGTGGAAACTGCTGACCTGAAATATGTCACATGGAAAACCATATTCGGTTTGCAACTACCTCTGCTAGGAGGGTAAATCAACTGCATCCTCTGCACAATGCCAAGTTACATAGTTGTTGAGAACAACTTCGGCACAATGTAGGAAGGCAGCTGCAAAGGCCAACAAAATGCTGGGTTGTATTGCAGGGGTATATCCTGAGGAGGGAGGAGGTGATTCTGCCACTGTATAGGTCATTAGTTAGACCACACCTGGAGTACTGCGTGCAGTACTGGCGCCTGTATCTGAAGAGGGACATTAGGTTACTGGAGGGGTGCAGCGAGAGTGACAAAGATGATCAAGGGGCTGGGGACTTATCATACGAGAGGAGGTTGAAGGAGTTGAACATGTACTCACTGGAGGAGAGGAGAGACAAGGGTGACATGATTGAAACCTTTAAATACATGAAAGGAATAAACAAGACGGTACAGAGGGGCTGTTCAAAGTAAGGGAGGGAGGAGCCACCAGGGCCATGATATGAGACTGGGCGAGGAAGGTTCAGGAGAAGATGAGGAGACACTTTTTACAGAGAGGGTGGTGGCTGGGTGGAATGCATTACCTGCTGAAGTGGTATGCAGTAGAACAGTGGACTGCTTCAAACGAGGATGGGACAGGACAAGGGGAGGGTTAATGAAGGGAAAGGGTGGGAGGGAGGGGCAGCTGCAGAATAAGAGGTGCTAGCTGCATTCGAGCAGACTTGATAGACCTCTAGGCCTTTATCTGCTGGCAAATTTCAGATGTTCGTATAATCTCCCACAGGAATAAAGTGTTTCTGAGAACCAACAGAAATTTCCTGCTAAAGTGGCATCTGAGTTCCATCTGAATCAGTCAGTGACTCTCCTGTATTTTATCCAGAGCACTCCAGTTCAGGTGAGGAAAAGTTGCATAGCACAGACCTAAAATGAGTCCTATCTACATGGACCAGACAAAGGATGTCAGATCCCAGAGCACCCATCTTTTATTACTTATGGTGAGACTGGTAAAGGCAACCAGCTACAAAGAGATCTATTTCTTGCTGGAGAGATGCTTGCATTCAGTTCTACTATGAAAAAGCTGGCAAAATGCCAGCAAGGGGCTTCTATGGGCACATTCCACAAGTGGCACCTCTGCAGCTTCCTCAAGGGCATCTCACTGTTAGACATTTGTAAACAGCTACCTGGAAAGCAGTACACATCTTCACAAAGCACTACTGTTTGGACATATAGCCCAATAGGGATGCCAGCTTTGGAACTGCTGTCTTGCAACATCTTTTTCCTAGCTAGGTTCTGGACCCAGCCTACCAAGGTACTGCTACTGAATCTGCATAAAGTGTAAACATGTAAATGAAGGATTCTGGGGTTAGAAGTAAAAATGACTCACCATAGTGGTGTTGTTTCTTCTTAAAGGGACACTGTCAACCCCTTTTGCATCATATTATTTTTAGAAGAAAACCTACACTTTATGGGTGCTTACCTTCTCTTTTTTGTGTTATCTGTTTTTCCCACTCCTGCTCGGTGCTTACCTTCTAAAACTCATTGATGTTCCTGGTTGTTTTATTTGCTTTTTTAGTAGAACTGAAATACATACTAATGGTGTAATTATATCCAACTTTGTTTTGTTTCAAATCTTTAATCTACTTTTTGCATACTTCCTCAACATTAGGAACACTCCCAAATAGTGCAGCCACCATGATGCAATAATCTCCTTCCTCCCACTGCATCATGAGTGTCTAGACAGTGTGGGGTGTTCCAAGTCCAGGAAAGATGGTGGAAGCTGATCAAGGAATGTAAACAAGGACTTCCGTGATGTCATGACCCAGGAAGCCTCGTGAAAATGGAGCTCCATCTCAACCTAAACTAAAACAGCTAAAAACTCACAATTCTAGCAACAAAAATTAGGTTGAAACTCATAATATCAGAGAAGAAGGGGCAGCCACCCTACATCTCTGGAGGCTCTGCTGAAAGGGACCAATTTCACTCTGACAGTGAGGACTACCAATCTTCCAGCAGAAGCTGGCCTACCAGACCGGAAGCTGTGGTCATGGAGCACTGGAAAACAAACGGCTCTTATCCTGAAAGAGCATAGAGACTTTTGAAATGAGATGAGGCTCATCACCGCAGCCCTCTGGATGGAGGTCGATAAACTCTTTAAATGCCAGGATGCCACTGAGGACCAATTAACTGCATCAGACTCCAGGTCAATTTCACCGAGAGAGCCATGATTCAGCTGAATCAGGAGATCGAAGCCCTGCAGGACCGCAGAGGACATGGAAGCCTGAAACAGATGCAATAACTCTCGAATCTCTGGAATCCCTGAAGGAGAGGAGGGTCCGACATGATTATCTTTCTGCAGCAATTCCTAAAGAGCCAAGTAGAGGTCCCTCCCTCCTCAGATACTAGAGATGGAGCGCACTCACGCACTATTGGTCTTAAGCCCCACAAAACCAGCTCCAGGCCACGCTCAATATTTACAAAATTCCTGAGGCACCAGGAAAAAGAACTGATACTCCACAAAGCCTAGCAGAAGGGGTAGTGCAGTACAAGTCCTCCCGTGTCTACTTTGATAATAACTACCTCCCTCACTACTGCGAGCCCAGAGACAGCCTATGCTCCAGTAATGAAGGCACTGAAGCAACTTAAAAGTAAAATTCCACACACCATACCCTTCACAACTGGTGGCTTTTTTGAGGAGGGCACCGAACCTACGAAACAGCTGAAGAAGCTATAGCAGACCTCACCAAGAGGAAGATAGCACTTTCTCCAACTCTAGCCAGCAAGAATCTTCCTCACCTCGCCCAAAGTTGGCCCAGAAGCTCTGGCAGACTGCATCACCAAAACAACAGAGGCACAGACAGGTGCTACAGAGCTACAGAAAATCGTGGCTACTCTTCAAAACAAGATGAATGGCCAGCCTGCTCCAGTTCAGACCCAACCAGAGAACACCTGAAGAACGTTGCAGCTGATTCTCTGGAGGTAGGTCCGTAAGTTCTCTTTAAAGATGTCCTGACTTACAGAGTCTCCTGGTCCCATTTTATCTCTAATAGCCCCTGATTAACATATACAAGATAACTTAATAGCCTCCGTTCCCCAAACCAAAATATTACTTTAGGCATTACAGAGTGCACTTCTGTCTGTCTCCCATGTATCCCGAACCTCCTAGGCCTGTCATCAATTTTCATCCCATTTTTTGAATCAGTGGCCACCACCAACCTTGCAGTGAAGGGCTCCGGACCTCTGAGGCTTGCTGGCGGATTGCTGGAGCATGGGCCTCTCCTTGTGGCATTCTCCAAAATGGCGACAACCGCATGGTGGTGCTCCAAAAAACGAGCCCTTACAGAACCACCACCCAGAACCATTGATTCCCTCACTATGTAGAGATGCTTCACTGCCTTTAGTGTAGTAGCACTCCGAGCTGAACGATAAGATATTCAGCTCTGAGGGTTCATGTTCTTGCCTAGATAACCGGGTGGTCGAGTAGCGGTGGGTGGGATACCAGGAGGGTGTGCCAGGATATACGATGAAATGAAATTCCTCCAACACTGTTGCTTGGGCAATACCCTTTTTGACACCACAAGGTATAAGGACACTGTACCTAAGTAAGAGGGAAGGGGTGCCCTGCAACTGATTATGGTTTTCGCCTCACCCCTGAAGTCAGATACAGTAACTTATAGGCAAACCCCTTAGCTAAATTATATCTTTATAGCCGCTTCCCTCCTTTTCACCCCCATAGTGAATTTCACTGGCTACTACAGGGAATCGTAGTGGCAATCTGAGATTATAATTAGGCTAAGGCTGAGACAACCCATGATGTTCCAAACTCCCCCACCCCATTTCCATTAACATCGAGATTTCGTCTGTTGGGTCCCTATAAGAACCCACATCTCCTTGGCAAGGTATACACCATGCCATCCTGCCCCTGCTAAGGGTTCCCAGACTTGAAGCCCACAATTCCCATTACGCCTGGGAGGCAGCCCAGTTGGCACTCCTAATGGCAGTTAACTGTCCGCAGGTTGCAGTACAGAGTTATCCATAGCCCTCCCCAAAGTTCTAGTTTTAATTGTTTGTTTTAATAGAAGGTCAACAATGCCAAGGAATAGAGAGGCACTGCGTGTTCGTCCCGGAGACAGTGTGATGGGTGAGCAGAGTCCCAAGGACCTTCCACAATGGCACAACATACACAAGTCTATTCTCTCAATGGTTACTGGTCTAACAAGCCCCATGAAATGCTCTCAAATATTGACCCTCCTTAAGAAATCTCACTCAGATGTAATGTATTTACAGGAGACCCAATTGTCCTCATTCAAGCACAGCAAGCTGACTAAATTTGGGTACCAGTCTACTCCTACTTGTTCCATACCAGAAGGAAAAGGAAGTTGTAATACTGATACCACATCACACCCCATTTCACTTCTCCAGTACTTGGTCAGCCCCAGAGGGTCGCCTCGTCCCAACCCAAGGTAGGCTCTATGATACAGAGGTCACTCTTGCTAACCTGTATCTCCCCTCAGGATCCAGCTCCAAAACAATAAAGCACCTGCTGGACAAGTTGGTCACCACACACTAAGGGTCTGCTAATTTTAGCCAGAGACTCCAGTATAGCCCCACACCCTAGCTGGGATTCTACCAATACCAATTACAGACCACAACCCACACCCCATAAGCCCTTTAAGCGATTTTCGAGGGAGGTGGGCTGGGTTGATGTTTGGAGATCCTGTCATCCCCATACTAGGTTATACCCACTATTCATCTATACACAGGACTTATTCATGCATCGACCATTGCTACACCTAGCTTGAAAACCTAACCCACATAGCAGACTGTAAACTGGGAGATATCCTACACTCAGATCATGCCCCAGTAATCACAAAATGGAGTACTGGTCAAGAACACAGCTCCACTAGGTGGCACTTAAACCCCTACTACCTTAAGAACAAGCAATTCCATGATTTCCTCAGGGAAAATCGAAGGAGATCCTCCAGGAGAATGACTCTCCAGAGATCCACAGAGCGATTCTCTGGGACACTCTAAAAGCGGTGTTAAGGGACACATCATCCAATATACCTCAGCTCAAACTAAACTCTGTAAAGAGAGGCAGCAGAGGTTGGAAGACACCCTACACATCTTACAGCAAGGCGACACTTAAGTGCTACAACAGATAAAACAAGTAAAGTCTGCCTTGGATGATCTCTGCTTACAGCAAGCGGAGACTGCCCTGACATTTCTCTGTCAGAAATCCTGTGAGGGGGCCTGAAGGCATCCCGCTCCTGGCCTACCAGCTGCGAAACAAAAATGAGTCTTGGCGATAGCCATGATCAAACACCCAACAACAGGCACCCTTCATACTAAATTACATAACATAGTTAACACATTTAAAGATTACTATAAAGGTTATACACTCTAGAACAACCAGACTCCCCAGAAGCTATCACTGCTTTCCTGGCAAAAATCACTCTACCTCTCTAACCGATGACCAGAAAGCAACTATGGTAAGACCAATTCAGCAGGGGAACTTGAGTCAGTAATAGCCCGCTCAAAACCATGAAAGCACCAGATGGCCTTGAGCAGAATTTTGTAAGATCAGTAAAACAATACAATAACGCTCCCCTACTAATTCTCAATGAGATACAAGATGGTAATCCCTCCTCTCCCAGCTGGGCACAAGCAGCGATCTCCGTGATTCTAAAGCCAAATAAAACCCACAGCTTTGCCCTCCTACCACCCTATCTCGGTATTAACTACCGACTATAAATATTTTGTGTCAATATTAGCCCACAGAATAGAAGAGATGTTGCCCTCCTTGATCGCATTAGATCACACAGATTTGTCCAAACGCAAACATGGGCTGGTGCCAAGTGTAGGAACTGGCAACAGTTTTGGGAGCAAAGTTCTTTAAATTCAATGGACTGCATCTGACTAAGGAGGAGTCAGTGCATTGGGGCAGAAGTTTGACGCCTTTGCAGAATATTTAAATTAGCAAATGGGGAGAGGGTGCAGCTCCTGATACATCGAATGGGAAGAACACCCCTCCCCTCAGCTAGTAATCAAACAGGAATTCAGCATGTTTATAGCTCATTGCATCACCAGGTAAGGAAAAGGGTCTGGCTCCCCTCCCGACATGCAGGAGAAACCTCGGACCTCGCCCAACAACTAACACACAATCTGGCCAATGGAAAATCATGTACATAAATGCCCCAGTCTGGGAAACAAGCTCCAAGACCTGCAGACAACAATGACAGAGGCTAAACTGACATAATAGCATTAGCAAGACATGGTTCACCAGAAACCACACTTGGGAGACTTCAGTGCCTGGATATGTACTGTTTAGAAGAGACCGAGGTGCAAAAAGGGGTGGGGGTGGAGGTCCTTTATGTCAATGAAGATATTAAAGCTACAGAAATTCAGAATACATAAGGAGCAAGAAGAACTGTGGGTCACCCTGAAACAGGAAATGGGACAGCCGTATAAGTGGGTTGTCTACAGGCCTCCAGACCAGGGGAGGACACAGACACATCACTGTTAGAAGATATCCAAAACATGACAGCTAAAGTGGAAGTTCTGATAATGGGAGACTTCAACCTGCCAGATACAGATTGGTCAATACCAGCAGGAACATCCGCCAGAACTAGACACATGGTGGATTCCCTGCAGGGAGGGCCTCGAACAATTGGTACAACAACCCACAAGAGACAGGGCTATCCTAAATCTAGTACTGACTAATGGGGAAAGGATTGCAGATCTCCAGGTAGAAGGTCACCTGGGGCCAGTGACCATCTTATGGTATGGTTCAATTTGGCCACTAGAACTAAATCATCCCATTCCAAGGCAAAACTATTGGACTTCAGAAGAGCTGACTTTGATAAGATGGCCAACAGAGTTAAGCTAGCCCTGGGAAGAAGAAATACAGGTGAGGGGTACAGGCAAAGTGGGCAAGCATTAATGATGCAATACTTGAAGCAACATCCCATTGTGTTAGAGAGAAAAGCAAGACCAAAAGAAGGAGGAAATCACTTTGGTTCTCAAAACAGTAGCAGAAAGGTCAGAGCCAAAAGGCTGGCCTTCAGGAAAATATAAGGAACACAGCGAGATGAAGATAGGGAGGCATACCAAACTTTCTAAGGGAAGCAGGGAAGGCAGTAAGGCAGGCAAAGGCCCAAACCGAGGAAACACTAGCATGAACACTAAAGAAAGGGACAAGACTTTCTATAGATACATTAGTGAAAGAAGAAAGTCCAGAGGGCATGGGCATGGGTATTGCTAAGATCAAAGGGAATAAGGGCAGTGTGTGGAGGAGGACCAAGGAAAAGTATCTATCCTAAATAGATACTTCTGCTCGGGTTTTACCGAGAGAAGTAGAGGGCAGGGCCCACAGCCCAAGCACTATGGACATGGGGAGAGGGAGGTGTGCACTAGTCCCATCACAAAGAAAGGGTCCTACAAGAGCTCGATAAGCTCAGGGTGGACAAGGCAATGGGACCTGATGGCATACATCCCAGGGTAATAAGGAGATAACGGTGGAACCAGGAGACCCATTAGTAGAACTGTTTAGTATGTCTCTGAGCACAGAAGAGGTCCCAGAAGACTGGAGAAGGCTTACGTGATCCTTCTCCACAAGAGTGGTAGCAGGGAGGAGGCTGGGAACTACAGATCAAGTCAATCTTACCTCAGGATTGGGCAAGATTATGGAGGCACCTTAAAGAAAGGACAGGACAACACCTACAACACCTGCAATCCACAAGAGCACAGGATCCAAGACAGCATGGGTTTACAATAGGAAGGTCCTGTCAAACTAATCTCATAGATTTCTTTGACTAGGTAACTAGAGTGGTGGACCAAGGGGTGCAGCTGATGTCGCCTACCTTGACTTCAGCAAAGCTTTCGATACTGTTCCACATAGAAGACTGATTAATAAGCAGGGTAGGCTCGGGAATGGGTCAGAGGTTGGTCAACTGGGTGGCAAACTGGTTGGTGGGCAGAAAACAGAGAGTGGTGGTAAATGGTATACAGTCAGAAGAGCCATAGTAACAGTAAGGTACCTCAGGGATCAGTCATGGGGCCAGTCCTCTTCAATATCTTCATCAGTGACATTGCAGATGGACTGGAGGGTAAGGTTTGTCTGTTTGCAGATGACACCAAGATCTGCAACACAGTAAATGATCTAGATGGGGTGGGCAGAATGAGAAGAGATCTGGATAAACTGGCAAAATGATCAGAAGAGTGGCAACTGGGGTTTAACGCAAAGAAGTGCAAGATCATGCACATAGGGAAGAGAAACCCTGAAGCCACCTACAGATTGGGGAGGAGTTGCTGGCAATCACAAGGGAAGAAAGAGACTTGGGCATCATCATCACAGATGACCCGAAATCATCCAAGCAGACCACTAAAGCAGTAGGTAAGGCTAGAGGGATGTTGGGTGTATTAGTAGGAGTATCACAAGTCGTAAGAGGGAGGTAATAATCCCTCTTTACAAGACACTGGTTAGGCCCCATCTGAGTACTGTGTGCAGTACTGGAGGCCTGACGGCACGTAGACATTAATAAAATGGAGGCAGTCCAGAGAAAGGCAACCAAAATGGTGCAGGGACTGCATCAGAAAACATATGAGGACAGATTAATGGAGCTCAATATGTATACCCTAGAGCAAAGGAGGGAGAGAGGTGATATGATCAAAACATTCAAACATCTTAAGGGCATTAACAAGGTGAAAGAGTCTAACATGTTTCAATATAAGAAACATAGCAGGACGAGAGGACACAGCATGAGATTAGAGGCAGGCCAATTAAGGGTAATGCGAGGAAGTTCTTTTCACAGAAAGGGTGGTGGATGCATGGAACAGCCTACTTCAGGAAGTGGTGGATATGAGTACAGTGCAGGGCTTCAAACAGGCATGGGATAGGCATAAGGGAGCAATACAGAAGAGTATGAATAGAAAGACCATTGACAGAGCAAAAGGCCTATGGCACATTCATAAGGTAGGAAAAATGGGCAGACTGGATGGCCTTGCAGTCCTTATCTGACATCAGCTTCTATGTTTCTACAACCACTGATAACATCAGAAGAGAACTTTACCTGATCCAAGAAATGCAATTCCATCAATCCCCATCAATCCTGCTTAGCCTAGATGCCGAGAAGGCATTCAATGAGGGTTTAAGCATACCAAAACAAATGTACTCCTTTATCACACAGACTACAGAAGACCTCACAAGATGGGGTATACTTCACTTAGCCTCTCCAAGAGAACAGATACTTCCCAGGGCTTTATCTGTTTCAGAATATCCCTATGGCTCTACCCTCTGCAATTCTTCAGACAAATAAACAAGTTAATATTACGTTTCATCTGGGCCTGGCAACGCCTCGGTAAAGCTGCTCTCCCATATATCCCTAGGAAAGGGTGGCCTTGCACTACTGCATTTAAAGTTATATTATTGGGCAACTCATATCAAATTTATAGTACTACGCCAAATGGGCTCTCCTCGTTCACTCTGGCTGGAGATGGACTAAGAGGCTCAATCCTCAGCAGAGTTCTGTGGTAGACTCTATAATCTGACCTCCAGATACTACGGGGGTGCTTCCCTCCCAAGGGCACTGGAGTCAGCTGAGGGTCTGGTCTTCAATAAGAAGGGCACTGCACCTAGGCCCATTCTTACCCCTGATCTGTCCAATTCCCTACCTAGAGAATTTTCCTCCGGCTCTAATAGATTTAGCTTTTCGACAGTGGGCTAGACTCTCTGAATACCTCACAGTCCAGCTCAGCCCCGTGTTTAACATTTTGCTGAGGTACAACAAAATATGGGCTCTGACAGAATAACTTTTCAGATTCCATGAACTCCGACACTTTTTCAATACCTCCCAGTAGGAGCATATCACCCGAATCTCACCCTGCACTTATCACCGTTCTGCCCATCCTAAGGACAGGGATGACAGAACATCTAATTCTCCTACCTACATAGAGCTCTGTTAGACTCTATGGAGAACCTCCTCACTGGGACCATACAAACCTGGCAAGAGGAACTGGACATCCAAATAACTGCCAACCAATGGAGTGTCTTTTGTGAAGTATCCTCCAGGATTACGATCTCTTCTCAATGGAGGGAATACTCCTGGAAGGACCTGATTAGATATTTTAGGACCCAGTTATTACAGCACACTATCAAACTGGAAATGGATTACAATGCTGGAGAGGCTGCGGTGAACCCAGGGCACATCTCACACATGTGATGTGGGCATGCCCAGCCCTCCAACCCTTTTTCAGGCTCTACAGCTTGAATTGGAGGAGCTCTATGGTGAGCAGACATGTTCCTCTAATGAGCTTCCACAGGAATATCGCAGACCACTCTGGCCTTATCTACTGGGCATCCTGCTTACAGCAGCAAAAAAGCTATCACAAGGGCGTGGCTGACTCACTGTCCCCACTGCTGAGAACTGGAGAAACATAGTTAACCAGATATGTCAGATGGAGATAACCCATTCATTAAATGATAAATGCAAGTTGTGTTCATCCAGATGGATCCTGTATGTGATGACTAAGGATCCAGACTTAGTGCACTGAGTGAAGCATAACCTCCCCCATCTCTGGCCCACAGCTGCCCCTCAGGACCTTGGGCTCTCTGCTCTTTTCTAACCTGTCTCCGACCTCTCAGGCTCTCATTTAATCCCTCTAGTACCTCAATATTTAGAATGGAGATATATAAATTGTCCCCTCCCCACTGTGATGGGATGAACTAACATTAAACACCTTCACATAAACCCTAATGACAGCAGAAGCATGCCTTACAAAAGATAGCCTGTATACTGACCTAAAGTGCTCTGTTTGGTTCTTTAGCCCTCCAACACTTCTGTAACTTGGGGATATTAACTAAATGTGGACTGAGCTGAGAAAAATGCATGCCCAGTATGAATTGTAGTACCATAATCTAACACTGCTGTGCCTGTATGTAAAATGAATTTTCTTAGACATTAATGGATTGGCAATGTATGACCTGAAAAGTTTGTTAATAAAAAAAAAAAGGAATGTACCCTTTCCATGTCAAATGGACACATGAGGCTGGTTGTCAATTTCAACACAGTACAAATGGAGATATATAATTCTCTCAGTTGGAGTAAGCAGGGATGTAGCACTGCTTTTGCTTTCTGAATATGGCCCCTTGTTTCCAGGGAAGAGAGGAGGGTAGGAGAGGAGGGAGGAGGGGAGGAAGGATGGTATGCATGGGGTGGGTGGGAAGGCTTTATTAATTAAAATGTGTTGTAATTTTATTTACCCATGTAGTACAGAATGTAGATGTTGCCTTGTATAACCCCATGCTTATTCAGTTCTGGTCTGTTGAAGTTTTATGACTTAATGTTTTCCTTATGTGCTCAATTTTTTCCTGCAAAGTAAAGTATATTAAATAAAAAAAGGAATGTAAATAATATGTTTTTCTGTGATACCCGTATGGTTGGCAATCTGTTTTTCCCTTTTAAAAAGAAAATTAGAATCAGAATGAAACAACCAGCTACATCAACAATCTTTACAGAATGTGAGCAATCATAAAATGCATTTTCTAAACTAGGGACACCTCGAGGCCTAACAGAGTTTACAATGTCCTTTAAGGGATCACTTGCTATGTTTACACTCCCCAACCCTAACTCCCTTCCAGAACCTGATATGGATTCACAAGATTCAGCTCCTTTTTCATTGAGGTTACTTGAGCATTACTATTGCAGTTCTCACAGTTGTAAGTTTGTAATTATGGTTTCTATGATACATTTTCACAAGTCTGCTTTAGTTTTTTCTAAAATGTTTTGGTAGCCTTTTAGCTAGTTTCACTAGCCACTGTTCCACTTTGCTTGGAAACAGATATAGCAATGACCAGAGTGGAGCATGAATACAGAATTTGAACCTACATTCCAAATTCTAAAATTTGCATAGGTTCTGTCTCCGGGCATTACTCTCAGCGAGATGACTGTATGAAGTGTAAATACAGTGCATGATCCCTTGAGAAGAAACATTATTATGGTATTTGTTTTTCCTAAAACATTTATACCTTTCTTCCATTTCCTAAAAGACTTTGCACTTCCCTCCTCCCTTATAATTTTGCCACACACCCTCTATCGCACATCCTCAAACAAGTTTCAAGTTTAGCCCCCTCTTCCCTAATACACTTCCACTTTTCAACCATCTTCACGGTGTCCTTTAAAAACATTCAATGAGTTTATGGGTAACACATTGATTATGGTCAACCACTGAGAAATGGTGAGTCATAAAGGCATACGCTGATCTGTACTAGTCCGATGCATTCTGTATCCTATGTATTTCCTAAAACATTTCCCCTCTTCTCCTGTCCAATAAATGATTTTCTTCTTTTCTAAAACATTTTGACTCTCTTCTTAAATGCCTTCCCACTCTGTTCTCCCTTTAAACTTTTGCACCCTTACTTTCTCCCATCAAAGCTTTTATGCATCTCCTTATAACATTGTATCCCCGACTCAGAATATTCTCCAAAACAAAATACGCCCACTATCTTCAAAATATGTATCTCTTTTCCCCTAACACTTACGCCCATCCTTCACACTTTTTTGCCCATTTCTTCCCTTAATGAACGTGTTGCATCCTCTGTCGCCCTTAAAATGTTTTGCCCTTTCCCTATAACATATGGGCCCTATTTCTTCCTTTCCCCAGCTTTCACCTCCCCCGTCTTCAAAACAGTCTCTCTTCCTCGCATATTATACCTCTCGCATCCGCTCACACTTCTGCCCCTCTCTCACCTTCCAAACTCTTTGTAGTCTTCACTGAAACATTTTGCCCTCTCGTCTACAAAATGCTGACCCTCTTTCTTCCTCGAAACTTTACCCCCACCCACACATTCTCTTAAAACATTTTTGCCCTTTCACTAAAACGTTTTGCTTCTCTCAACCTTCATACTTTATGCTCCTTTTATCTTCTCATACTTCTGCCCTTCAATCTTCTCACACCTGCCCTTCCAAACGTAGTGCCCCTTCATAACACTTCTTGCCCACCTCTCTCTCTCACAACCGTTTGCACCCGCACGCTCCGTCTGTCCGAAAACCTGCCTTCTCTTTCTGTTTCTTCTAATACTGTTGCCCCTCCTCGAAAACTTGTTGCCCCTGACTCTCCTTTCGCAGTCCCGCCGCTATTATTCTAAGCTTTATCATTAAGAGTAGCCAATGGCAGCGCTGCGCTGCATCCGGGCTCTCAGGTGGGCTGCGCACGAACACATCCACACACGCCATGGCGGGGTAAGCAAACACGAGCTGGGGACACTTAGGGCTCCTCATTCGCCGCTCTGCGTCCTCAGAGCCCGACCCGAGCCGCCTGTCCGGCCTCTTTCGCTCAGGGTTGCCCGAGCCTGGGTTCCCGGCCTACTTCGCCGCTTGCTGGCCCGGCTCTGTGCACCACAAAGAGCGGCAGCCGAGCGAGCGGCTCTGCCTCTGCTGTTCATAGCAGCCGAGCGAGCCGTCTGTTCGTCCGGCCTGCCAAAAAGTGAGACGAGGTAGGCGGTGGGGACGGACAGCGTCCCGGCGGAGGAGGAGCCTTGCAAAATAGCAGTAGCATGGGCGGTGGAATGCATGCTCGCAGGAGTGTTCGGAGTGTTTTAAAGTTGTGGGTACATTGATCAAGATAGGTAGGCATTGGGCAGCTAGTTTCGAGGCACTGAGATATAACTTTGAGGACACTGGAGATCCAACCTGGGGCACACGAGAGCCACCGTTGTTGAAGCCCTCTTGAGGGATGATGGGGAACCAGTTGGGTAAGGGAGACTTACTTGGAGGACAGTAGTTTGCCTTGTGTGTACTAAATTAAGTAGCTAAGGTGGGAGGGACTCTGAGGACTCACCCTAGGAGAGTAGAGTGGAACCTGCCTTGGTAGCCAGGTGGGATGGGGGCCCTGGGAGCCCAGCAATGTGAACACTGGGGAGCCTGCACAAGGAACTGGCCAAGAAAGGGTAGTGGGGAGTTGCCAGTTAAGGCATCAAGGAGCATACCTATGGGAGGAACTGGCCAAGCAGGGCGCTGTGGAGTCTAGCCAAGTTTCACTGTGGAGGCATCAGGAGCCAATGCAAGTGGGTATTGAGGAATCCTGCGGGGCAGTGAGAAGCCAGATGAGTGACTTTTGGGAAGCTGGTTTCTGTGATGTTCAAGAACTATTGTGAATTTAGATTAGCCCAGAAGGGCTGCTGGGAACCTGCCCATGGGGGCACAAACAGAACAGAGGCACATCCCGCGATGCTTAGCTCCCCACTTGGCAGCCAGGACAGGGGGACCCTCAAAGAAAACTAGGGATGTATTATTAAGGAGATTAGTTAAGGAGGGCATGGAAAACCAGTGTAGTGGGCACTGGGGAATCAGCTGATGTTGGGGACCATGTGCCATGTTAGGGTCACTGAGAAATTAGCTGGGGGTACACTGAAGAATCTTGACAGGGGACCAACCCAGGGTGGGGGGAGGCGCACAAAATCTCAGATGTATATTGTGACTAGAGTTATGCACACAGCGCAAGGGATGCACTGGATGTTTGATGTCGGCGTTGGAGAGCTATTGTGGGAGGTGGGTTGGCCGGTTTAGAGCCAGATGTAGGAACAGTTTTAGTGGATCAGCTTAAGAACTTTATGGTTACTGAATTCTTATATGCAAATGCCTGTGGTCAGTGTAATTGTGCTACACTGTTTGATGTTATCTGCTGTTGTAGGTCAAGCACTTGTAACTGAAAAGGATTTCCTGGCACCTGTCCCTAAAACAACCTGGGCATCCTTCATTCGGTTGACAATCACCTTTGTCTTTATTGGTCACCAAGATGACACACTTGGGTGACCATAGAGGTTCCAGAGAAGAATAATGACCCAAGTTGGCATAACAAGGTTCTTATTGTGTTACGCTTTTTAATATGTCTTGTCTGTTTTTAATTTTTTTCCAAATGGGAATAAAGAGCTGTATTTCTGTTAACATCATTAAGCAAAACAATTTTGTTGAGATGGTGTCGCTTGGTCTTCCATGCTGATATTTATTTCAATTTCTATTGGGATTGATGTTCAGGGCTGAGTTCTACCTTTCAGACTCACTGAGCCACTTGAAATCAGGAACTGCTTATCCTGTATTATAATTTTCATAGTTTGTATTAAATAAATGAAATTATGATTTTAGTATGCACCAGACCTGAAGTGAGATTAGATGCTATGTTGAGCCACAATTGCACCAGGGAGCTAGAGATGAGAGCACTATAGTCCATGTTTGCATGAAGTTTTAAAGAGAAATTGCATTCTAAAAGCAATGTTAAAAACAGCTACGGAAGGATCTTCTGTTAACCTTAGACCCATGGTTGATTGTGGTAGCTCCACTGAAATTCTGTCTGCCCCAGAATGTTGTTGGAGTATTAATAACTGTGAACCAACAAGTCAGCTACAGGCTGTAGCTCAGTGAGTCACTGAATAGAGTGAACCGCTCAAGTAACATTATCTTAATCAGTAACTAAACTATTTTGCTGTTAGAGCCTTTGTTTCATCTGTGTATAAAAAGTTGTGTTATATGTTAACTGGTGCAGAGCATGAATAAAGCCACCCACTATACTACATCATGTCTGTACTCCATATCTGTTATTGATCCAGTAGTTGTCTGCTTTCTATATGGCAGCTAGGGCTTTGTGTGTTACAGCATGGCATGTGTGTAATAGAACTAAAGCTAGGTGCTGAGAATATTGGCAATTTAATGTAGCTTAACAGTGAGTACAGGGATTTATTTAACTCTAAAATTGATTAGCATTTTGCTTTATAAAAGTGCTAAACTTTGTGAAAATGCATAGTTTTGCCTCATTGTGTTTAACAAACACATCACTTCTAGAAAATCTGTATAAATACTTTCTTTACAGTTAGTATAGTCCCAAGAAAAAACTGCTAATCAATTATTTAAAACCCTGGAGTAGTAGCTTCTGCAAGATAATAGTGGTTATTGGTTATTAATGATTAGATATGACTGGAATCAATGAGGGTTTAATGCAAGAAAATCCTGTTACTTGGTCATGGATGCATACGAGTTGGGAGATATGGGTGTACTGCAGGAAATCTTGTTGGTTGTTCAAGAATGGGATACAAATGGGATAGATGACGGTTTACTCCAAGAGGATCATGTTTATTGGTCATAGATGGGATAAGAATGGGATTGATGAGAGTTTACTTCAGGAGAATCATGTTTGTTGTTCGTGGATGGGATGAGAATGGGATTAGAGTTAACTGCAAGAAACCACTTTCATGGATTAATGATGGACTGGAAATAGGATCAGAGTGGGTTTACTTCAAGGGACCCATGCTCATTGTTAATGGATTGAAGTTATATAACTGGTGAGGGTTCACTGCAAGAATCCTGTTACTTTGTCATGGATGGTATAAGAATGGTATTGATGAGGGTCTGCTGGAAGGGAATCTTGTTTGTTGGTCATTGGTGGATAGGATAACAGAGAGTTTACTGCAAATGAACATGTTCATTGGTCATAGATGGGATAGTTATAGGGCTGAGTAGGGTTTACTGCAAGTGAATCATGGTTGTTTGTAATGGATGGTGTAAGAATTGGATCAATGAGGATGTACTGGAAGGGAATCATGTTTGTAGGTCATGGATGGGTTTAAATGGAACAGAGGAGAGTTTGCTTCCGAGAATCATCTTTGTTGGTTGTGGAGGGATAAGAGTGGGATTGACGAGAGTGTACTGCAAGGACACTGTTTGTTTATCATTGATGGGCTAGAAATGAGATCAGAGAAGTGTTAACTGCAAGGGAACCATTTTTGTTGGGTCATAGATAGGATAGTTATAGAGGCAGTAGGGTTTACTGCAAGGAATCATGGTCATTTGTAATGGATGGTGTAAGAAATGTTATCAGTGAGTGTTTACTGGAAATGAATCATGTTTGTTGGTCATGGATGGATTTAAATGGTATAGATGAGGTTTATTTCAAGAGAATCATCTTTTATGGTCATGGATGGGATAAAAGTGGGATAAGTGAGGGTTTACTGCAAGAGAATCCAGTTAGTTGGCCATGGATAGAGTAAGACTAGGACCAGTGAGAATTTACTAAAAGGAACCATGTTTATTGGTCATTGATGGGATAGGAATGGGGTCAGAGAGGGTTTATTATAAGGAACCATGTTCCTTGTTTAGGTCCTTGTTCATGGGTTGGATAGTTATAAGATGAATGAAATTCATGCAAGAGGATCTTGTTTGTCGGTCATCTATAGTATAAGAATGAGATAAATGTGGGTTACTGCAAGGAATAATTTTTGTTGATTCTTGATCATTTTAAGTGGTGTGGAGCATTTACTTCAAGACAATACTGTATAATTTTATTTATTTAGTTTTGTTTACCAGGTAAGTGCACTAAACAAATTCTGTCTATTTTAGGCACAACCCGGGAGGGGATACAGATGAATGCCAGCTGACCTTGAACCAGATTAAGCTGTTGGTGGTATTTTTAGTGAATGGGGGCATTTTGGCCAGTGCACTGGGAAATTCCTCATTCTTCGAGAAATGCCATGGGATTTTTAGCATCCACCTGAATTATCACCAGAACAGGCAGATGGGACCTCGTTTAACATCTCATCTGAAAGACGGCACCTCAGGAGCGAAGCACCCTCCTCATGCCGCACTACAGTGTTAGTATTGAGATTAAACCCAGGTGCCTGGTGTGGGGATAGAACCCACAGCCTTCTGATCTGAGGCAAGTGTGCTACCTGCTGAGCCACTGAGACTGCATTCGCTGGTCATGGATAGGGTAAGAATGTTATCAATGACTGTCTACTGCAAGAGGATCATGTTCATTGGTCGTGGATGGGATAAGAATGAGAGCGATAAGGAACCATGTTCATTGGTCATAGATAGGCTAAGTGTAGATCAGGAGTGAGATGAGTCTCTTTGGATGACTCAAAACTGGGGGTGGTGGTGGATGGGGAGGAGGGAGGGTGGCCCTACAGGGGGCCTGGAGGCTCTGGAAAGATGGTCTAGAAAGTGGAAGCTGAGGTTCAATGCAGGAAATGCAAGGTACTGCACCTGGGGCCAGAAACCCGGCCAAGTGTACACCCTGGGGAATGCTACAAGTTTCATGGCTGGGGGTGGTGGATGTCAAGATGAACAAGTCAGAGACTTGTAGGAGGGCAGCAGCCAAGGCCAACAGGATGCTGGGATGCATCACTAGGGGATCACCTCCAGAAGGAGGAAGTGATACTCCCGCTGTATAACTGCTTGGTGAGGCCACACCTTGAATACTGCATGCAGTTTTGGAGGCCACACTTAAAGTGGGGCATTACACTCCTGGAGAGGTTCCAGAGGAGGGCAGCCAAAATGATTTGGGGCTTGAGGGACAGGACCTATGGGGAGAGGCTCAAGAGCTAAATATGTACACATTGGAAGAGAGAAGGGACCGGGGGACATGATAGAGGTCTTCAGGTACATGAAGGGGTAAATAGGGGAGGAGCAGTCAGGGTGCTTGCAAGGAAGGAGGAGGGGCAATTAGAGGGCATGGGTGGAAGCTGGAGGGAAGATTCAGGGAGAAAGGGGAGGTGCTACTTCACTGAGAGGGTGGTGGAGCCATGGAATGTGCTGCCCAGGGGGCTGGTGGAGGCAGAGACGGTGAAGGGGTTTAAGAGGGGTGGGACAGGTACAGGGAAGGGTTCAGGAAGCAAAATCCAGTGCAGCGAGAATATCCGGAACTGGGAAGGGAGAAGCCAGAGAAGGCGAGGGGCAGCAAGGTCAGCTCCCAGGGTGGGGCTGACCAAACGAAGCAGACACGAAAGAACGTTAGGCCTATTCTGCTGTCATTTTAGTATGTTAGTGTGTAGTATTCCATGATGGCTTACTGCAGGGGGTCGTGGTTCATTAGTCTTGTATGGTATAAGAATGGGATTGGTGAGGGTTTAGCATGTGAATCGTGCTTGTTGCTCATGGATGGAATAAGAAAGGGATCAGAGAGGTTTAGCAAGGTAACCATGTCCAGTGGCCATGGATGGAATAGTCATAGGGCATATGAGGGTTTCGGCAAGGTAATCATGTTCCTTGATCATGGATGGGATAGGTGGGGCGAATAGGCTTTACTGCAAGGTAATCATGATCATTGGTAATGGATGGTATAAGAATGGGATCAGTGAGGGTTTACTGGAAGGAACTCTGATTGCTTGTCATGGGTGAGCTTAAATGGTATAGATGAGGGTTAACTTCAGGGTTGTATTTGTTGGTCATGGATGGGATAAGAATTGGACTAATGAGGGTTTACTGTAAGGGAATCATTTTCGTTGTCATGGATGGGATAAGAATGGGATTGATAAGGAACCATGTTCATTGTTCATAGATGGTATAGGCATAGGATTCATGATGGTTTATTGCAGTGGAATCATTTTTAATTTGTCTTGAGTGGGATAGGAATGGTATCAGAGAGGGTTTACTACAAGGGAACCATGTTCATACTTTATGGGTTGGATAGTTACAAGAAGAGGAGGATTTACTGCACGATAATCATGTTCTTTGATCATGGGTGAGATGGGAATAGGACTGATCCGAATGGGATTGGTGAAGATTTACTGCAAAGAGAATCATGTTTGTTGGTCATGGATGGGATAGTAATGGGATCAGTGAGGGTTACTGCAAGGTAACCATGTCCATTGGTTGTGCATGGGATAGCTATAGAGAGATGAAGGTTTACTGCAAGGTAATCATATTCTTTGGATGGAATAGGGATAGAACCGATAAGAGTTTACTGCAAGGGAACAATGTTTTGTGGTCATTAATGGGATAGGAGTGGTATCAGAGACGGTTTTCTAGAAGGGAGCCATGTTAATTGTTCATGGATTGGATAGTTATAAGATGGATGAGGATTTACTCCAAGAGAATTGTATTATTTGATTATGGATGGGATATGAATGGGATAGATGAGGATTTACTGCAGGAAAATCATGTAGGTTGTCGTAGATGAAATAAGTATGGGATCGATAAGGAACCATGTTCATTGGTCATAGATATGGTAGTCATAGAATGGACAGAGGAACACCAATTAATGTAATTTTGTTGGATTTAGTGATGCTTCGATCCGCACCATGATGGTATCATTCGTAATCTGCTATCCCTTGGAATAGATAGTAGGCTGACGAACTGGGTATAAAGTGGGCATTAACAGGTATTTCTCAAAACAGTGCAAGGTTATGGGTGGGGTGACATAGAGCTCTGTACTTGGACCTGTGGCATTCCAGATCTACGCTAGAGATATTGAGGAAGGCATTGAGAGTGGTATGCCTGTTATGTGGATGACACAAACTAGGCAATATTGCAACACCAGTGCTCTAGTACTATGAAAGTACTTGATAAATTTTGCTGTGGGCACAAACATGGGGAACTGAGTTTAATGCCAAAAAATGTTCAGTAATTCACATGGGACAAAATAACCCAATGAATAATTAGTATCTTGGGAAACAGAAAATTGAAAGTAAGGAAACTGATAGAGACCTAGACAGTATTATAGATAAATAATTAAACATGACTCAGCAGTATGATAACATTATGAAAAAGCTAACTATTTAATACACAACACGAGAAGGCAATAAAAACAGAAATAAGGTTTGGGGTAGGATCTATCGCACATACATACCGTAGGTCCACATTTAGCTTTTGGTTCACAATTATGGTCACTGTATAAAAAGGAGACATACCCAAATTACAAAAATAAAAAAATTAGAAAAATTCAGAGACGATTTACTCAGACAGTTTCAGGATGTCAAAACTTGTCATATAAAGATAGAATAAAATACCCAAATTTACAAAGCTTAGAAGACGGAAGAACTAGGGGTGATATATTTATTAATAAATAATATAAGACAAGACACTTGAATGCATGGGAATATCATTAAACAAGGTCACACATAATCTTGGGAGCACAACAAACAAACGATCAAAGGGTTTAGGTTTAGAACTGACACTAGAAAGTTCTTATTTTAACAAAGAATTATTGGGCTCTGAACTGTTCATCACATGTGCCAGTTAACTGTAAAACGAAGAAAATTTCAGACATAACCTGAGCATATTTATGGACTGACAGAAAATGTTAACTGCCACAGAGAAGGGGTGGATATTCCAGTTGGGTCTCACGTCCTGATAGTACCTCACAGATGTTAGATTGACATTAGTATTGAGGATTCATAATGGTTTTATGCAAGGGAATCATGTGTATTGGTTATGGATGGGATAAGCTTGGGATCAATATGGAACCATGTTAATTGTTCAGAAATGGGATAGTCATAGATCATGAGAGTTTACTGGAAGGGAATCATTTGTTAGTCATGGATGGGTTTAAATGGTATCGATGAGCATTTACTTCAAGAGAATCATGTTTGTTGGTCATGGGTGGGGTAAGAATGGCATCAATGAGGGTTTACTGAAAGGAACCATGTTCATTGGTCATTAATGGATCGTTATAGGCACGATGGAGGTTTACTGCAAGAGAACCATGTTCTTTGGCTATGGATATTATAGAAATGGTGTTGACGGGGTTTACTTCAAGAGACTTACTTAAAATTGACAACAAGGAAACCATGATCATCGGTCATAGATGGGATCGGATAGGGTTTACTACAAGGAAACCATGTTCATTGTTCATGGATGGATAGTTATAAGCTGGATGAGAGTTTACTGTAGGGGAACAGGGTTTTAAATAATTGATAAGCAGTTTTTGTTGGGAGAATGCTAACTGTACAGAAAGTATTTTATGTAGATTGTCTAGAAGTGTTATGTTTGTTAAACACAATGAGGCAAGTGCTATGCATTTTCACAGTGTTTTAACACTTTTATGAAGCAAAACGCTAATCAGTTTTGGAGTTAAATAAAACCCTGGGGAATCATGGTCATTCGATGATCCAGGTTCCAAGTGAGCCGGTGTCGGAGGACGGGTTGGGGAGAGGAGGATCGAGCATCTGTGGATCGCCTCCCTCAGGGGTAAGGTGGGGATTAAGAGCTCTGTGCTCGACTGGCACTTGGCAGGAGCCAGAGGAGAGGCAGCCTGAGCTGAAAGGTGGGGGAGTTATGGCAGATGTCAGCATATGCACCATGACGTCATTGCACACGCCTCCCATGGAGAGAAAAAAAAGACCTGGTGTGCAGGATGACCACTGGCCTCCACAGGCCATGCACCCGCGACTTGGGCTCCTTCTGGAATCTGGATCTGGTCCAGGTGGGCGAGGGACTCCCGCCACCCTGCCACAGAGGGGCAAGCCATGGGGGACTACTGGAGAGCTAAGCCCTGAGGAAATTGGGGTGATGGGGCCAGGAGGACCAGCAGGAAGAAGGGCGGGCTGGATGGGAGTACACACACACACACACACACACACACACACACAATCATGGTCATTGGTCATAGATGGTATGAGAATGGGATTGGTAGGAGTTTCAGCAAAGAGTCATGGTCGTGGATGAGATAGGAATGGGATTAGGAAGGTTTACTGAAAGGGTACCATGTTCATTGGTCATGAATGGGATAGGAATAGGACTGATAAGATGGTATAAAATGGGATTGGTGAGGGTTTACTGCAAGGGAGTCGGTTCTTTGGTCAAGGATGGGTTAGGAATAGGACCGATGAGGGTTTGCTGCAAGGGGAACATGTTAATTGGCCATTAATGGTATAGGAATAGGATCAGATGAGAGGTTTACTGCACAGAAGTATGTTCATAGGTCATGGATGGGATAGTTATAGGATCTGTAAGGATTTACTGCGTGGAATTATATTTTAAACCTCAGGAATCCCTCAGTTATGCTTAACAGCTGCAATCATTCACCATTATGAGCAACCCTGGAGCTTTAGAATTTTATGCCAAATATGGAATTTAAAATGAAATTCAAACTGTGCTCTGTGGTCACACTACCCTCTGCTCCAACATCAGATTTATTTTTCCGCCTGAAGAAAGACGTCGCCCCTGTCACGTGCCCCCTGGCCCCTAAACCTCGGACAGCCCAGCAGGACTGTTTGCAGAGAGGATCCTCTATTCAGGAACCGTGAGCAGGAGTAAGGGTTTCAGGAAGACTTACTAGCCTTTCTTTTCTCAGTGGGAGGTGGATTCTGTAGTTTTGAGTTCCTTGACTCTGCATTACTTTCAGTATTTGAATCTCACCACAGTCACTGGCTATGTCTTGCTTAGGTAGTTTTATACAATAGCCGAATGGTTCTGTCTTGTCAAGGCACACAGTCTTTCAAAACTCTTCTGTTAAAATGTTAAATCACACAACCAGACCCCAGGCAGAGTTGATAAGAAAATCATAAAAGTTTACTTAAAAGCAATACAGAAAATTCTACAATTTGAAGAACTTTGAAATGCAGATAAAAACAAAAAGTAAAACTGGATGGTTCACAGAAAACACTAGATACTGTATTCTAAACTATACCTTGTTTTGATGTTAAAGTTCAGACAAGATTTCAAATGTTGTTGTAGAGATGAGTCCTTAAGCAACAGTTTTGTAACAAGTGTGTATTTCAAGTCATCTGTGAAATGTCCTTTTTAAAAGTCATCCAGGCGCTTCCTTGGCTAGAGTCTTGGTTTCCAAAATTCTGACTTAAAAATCAGAATTTTTCTGTTCAGTATATGAAGAGTTTAATTCCACATACTCATGTCTGGTTTTAGAGATTTTTCCAGGCCTAACATGTACTTCTGGTCTACAGGTATATGCCAGCTGGAACAGGCGATCTGCCTTCCAACTAAACTGGTTTTCAACTGTTTGCATTCGAGGTGTGTGTCTGATAATATACTTGAGGTCATTTTAGGACATACCCACTTTTATTTTTCTCTCTGGAGTGAGGTTAATGATTCCAAGAAAATACAGATATTAGGATGCAACAGTTTACCTTTCCATGTAGGTGTCACTGTGGTTCCATGTCAGGTTTGATGTCAACCTCAGTGACATCTGGTCCATGCATTTCGCTTGACTCCTGACCCCTAAGTCACTACATTACCTCTCCCTGTCATAGAAAGCTGCAGTGGGATATTTTATGCCTTCCTGGGTTATATACTTGTCTCTCTTATCTTGAAATATAACAGGTCCACACTAGCCTTTATAGAAATAGCAGTTATTTTGTAGTTACCTTTGTTAAAGGGACTGTGTCTTAATTCTAAAGTACATTACAGCATATATAGTATGAATCCACATAAATGGATCTAGGCCTATCATCGACAGTCCCAATGTCTTCTCTTCATTTCTGGCTGGTTTACAGTTTGTTGTTATGCTGTTTAAAGTGTTTAACTGTTTTTAGGTAATTTCCTAATATCCGTGTTAGTTAGGGTGTTATTTGTTGTCTCTTGTGTAAATTTATAATGTTCTCTGGTTCCCCATTGGTTCCCAGTAACAGGAGAAGGCCTATTTTGGCACTGTTCCTCTTTTAGGAACCACTATTTTTCGCTTTTAAAACAAATACCAAATTACTTTTAATTCAACCGCTTTGCAGTTTTTTTTCTTTGTAATTGGTTCCTCATTTGTGGGAACTGAGACAATATTTGGCTGATTTGATTTTTAAAACTTCGTTTGAGGTATATTTTACTTGCAGTTTAAATTTTTAAGGATCCAAACCATGTTTTTCTTATTAAAACTCATTTTTACAATTGTTTTTATATATATATATATATATATATATATACATATAATTAAATTTATTTACTTTTGGGAACCACAGTTGGCTGCCAGGGTCATCAGTGTTTAGTATGGCTGACCCAAAAGAAGACAGGACCTAGAGGTCTTAAAAATTGTAAGATTTGTTTTCAGCTCCTGGCTAAGGCAGACTGCCATGAGTTGTGTTTAAAGTGCTTGGGTCCAGACCTCAAAGTTTGCTAGTTGTGAGCTCTGCATTAAGGGCTAAAAATTCAAAGACTTAACGGCTTCTCAGTCTGCCTTCTTTTCACCTAAAGGCTCAGAGGAGGGTCCGGCCCCTCAAAGTAAGTCGCTGTCCCTGTTAAAGGGACAGAAAGGGAAAGGAACATTATTTAACCAGGAGTATCACAATAAGCCAAAGCTTATTTCCAGATGCGACCTGGGAGCACACGGAAGTTAAGTGACTTGCTCAGGATCACACATGATGAAAAAGAGAGAGAAATTGCAAGGGGGTCCAAATGGGGAACCCTGAATCCGTAAAATAAAAGAGCCTCAGAGCAAACACTGAAGATAGTGTCTGCCAAGAAAAGAAAGAAAACTTGTCACTGTCCCACTCTTAAAGAAGGAAAGAAGCTACCAGTGGACACATATAAAAATACTTCAATAGAAGACATGACAGAGGCATGGAAATTCCTCCAGGCATTCCAGACTGGGGAAATTACATTAATATGCCTGTCCGGCTCCTCAGGCTCTGGTTTTATTTCTGATATCTGTGGTGGAGGAGGAGGAGGAGGAGGAGGTTGAAATGTAACAGGAGGAGGAGGAGGAGGTGGAGAAAGAACTCATAGATCCAGATGGGTCTCCTAGAATTTGTCTCTCCTCTTAGGCATTTCAGATGATGATACTTCTCGCTATATATTTTAAGGCATATGGTAAATAACTTCAACATCTCTTCACAGGAAATTTAGGAGGATGAGGTAGAATTCATGGATTTGATGGGCTTAGCTCCCACAAAGAGATTGATGATGTCCATTCATAATTCCTTAGGAAAGCTTGTTGTAAAGTCATGTCAGCACCCACTTCAGCTGCTGGCATAGATAAGAAAATTGAGACAAAATATCAGGTGGGACAAACAGGGTTCAATACTTGTATTCCCACCTGATCATGAAGATTTGGTCCAGAGTGCTGCCTGTGACAGGGCCAAGGTGCCCTTTCCTCCCAACCCTCTGAGAATGATTCCAGGAAACTTGACAGCATGGCAAAATGTGCATACATCTGTTTCCCTGCTACTAAGGCAGGCGGCTACCTGGCCTACACAGCACAGTACCAGAAGTCCCTATGGAATTTCATACTGACACTGAGCAAGAAGGCTACGGAGACTTGGTACAGGACATAACTGATACAGCAAGATGAGCCATTGATGTGACAGAGCACTAGTTCCATATCGCAGTGCACATAGATGGCACTCATCTAGAAGTTATGGCCATGCAGTGTTCTTAAGAAGGTTTGCCTGGCCTAGAACTACCAGTCTCTCTCAAACCTCAAACAAAAGTAATGGATTTTCCCTCACGAGGAAGTTTACTTCCTAGGGACGTGGATATGATGTTCTATCCACACTGTCTGGCATTGTCCTTTTCCTTTAAATCTTGCTGGAAGTCTTAAAGCTGACTCCTCCCACCCACCTGGGTGGTATAACCTTCGGTTCCACCCCATGATGCCAGATCTTCCTTTCCGCTGGAAGAAGCAGGTTTCTTCCTTACCACTCCCATGTTGAGTAGGCCTGGCGCTCAGATCTTTGGATTTACTTCCAAAACTTAAGCTCATCAGAGTTTCATCTTCAGCTCGACCATGACGGGATGGAGGACTAGTCCTCGCCCAGATTTCTATGGTGCCCATGCAGTCAGAAGATGTCGCCTCCGACCCACACGCCATGTGCATTTACTGCCTGGGGCACAAGCACGATCCCCAGGCTTACGAGAGATATGCCGTTCATTTCACGTATTGGTTGTCAGGACGCCTTGCCCACTTGAAGTTGGGCCACCAGAAAATGACATCTGCCAGTCAAATCTAAGGACGCCTGGTGTCTCTGTCGCTTGTGGGTCTGAATGCAGCAGCTGGAGTGAAGCTTAAGGTCTCAAGGAGGAGGTGGCTCAGGCCGCCGCACAGTTTTCCTCATCTTCAGCCTTTTTCCACCGAGTTGGCTCCACTTAGTCTGGCTCCTTCAAATAGCTGTGCCAGTTTCTCCTGACTAAGGAGAGGGCCCTTCAGGTTCGTGCAGCTCTAGGTCTCACAAAGGAGTCCAGGAAAGAAAGGAGAAGATACACCGTCGGCGTTCTTGGATCGGAGAATGTTTTTGATCGCAGGACTCTCAGGTTTCGACAATGGTCAAATCCTTGCTGCCTGGTCAGCTGCCCATGGTACACCGTCAGGCCAGCCAACTGAGACACTGGCGGATGATGCAGCTGAGATTTTTCTCAACCCTGTCGACCCATTGTCATCTGAAGAGGCTGACAACTTCTTGTTCAGGACTCCGGTCCTGCCGTGACCACCGAAGAGTCGCTGAGCCAGACCCTCTGGTCACTGAACCTAGACCGGAGGACAGCGGCACTGCCCAGCTTGTTC
The DNA here is from genome assembly GCA_016271365.2 of Neoceratodus forsteri. Lineage (NCBI taxonomy): Eukaryota > Metazoa > Chordata > Ceratodontiformes > Ceratodontidae > Neoceratodus > Neoceratodus forsteri. Next base: position 102,795,574 of record JADMNL010000031.1, on the reverse strand, counting down.
GAGACCTCCCGACAGCTGGGGTCTGGGTCATCCTCATCCTCTGGGTCGAGCAGGTCCTGCCAGCATCAGTGGTCTTGCTCTTGACACTATGGGAAGCAGTGCTGCTGCTACTGCGTCTTCGTTCTCCTCGGCTGAGGAGAGGCTTTAGTACAAACTGCATTGACACTACAAAGACTTGATGTGCAACAGTTGGTATCTGGTCCAAAGCCGACCCCTGCCTCACCGGCTGTCACTTGGCTGTCGCCTGACAGGCTGACACTGATGCCTCGGGGGGCCAGTCGACACTGCTTCTCCGCCTGCGAGCTGGTACGAACCACCTCAGATTCTGTCAAGTTGGCCTCTCCACTGATCGTGGTGGAGTCGCCGCCTCAACAGCCACTGACCAGCCTGACCAAGGAGTTTCAACTGGCTCAGGGACTTCCCTGTTGGCTGTTGGTCACTCACGCCTGACTGCCAGCGGCGGGTCCAGAGTGAGTCGGGTGGTAGCCATTCTTTGCAGACTCCTTGAGTCCGAGGATTCTCCACTGCACTCCTGTCCAATCGACATGGAGTCAGTGGGGGTCTTTCGATGGAGAAAGGACCCATGTCCTTCATGGGCATCCTCTGTCTCATCTCTGAGTCCATGGGAGAGCCTGTTCAGAAGCGGGCCCGATCCCCTCACAGAGATTCTGGATAACGGAACTCTCCAACAGAGGCTTTCCCAGTGGCTGAGGCCATAGTTGATCCTGCCCTGGGCTCTGGCAGCACCCACCTCTTGCCCTATGCCTTCGGCTGGATGGCCCGCAGTATGCGGTGCCCTCTGTACCCTCTTGGGGTTCATGGAGCACCCTTCAGCCAGGATTGGTGGCCATCTCCGCTTTTGGGGCACTGGCCATTCAAGGGATGTCAATAGACTGCTGGATAAGGAGTCCAAGAAATTGGACCACTCTGCCAAAAAGTCTATGTTGCCTCCTCACTGTGCCTCCACCAGGCAAGCTCTGCCGTCGTGATGGCACATTTCTCCCATGCTCTTCTGGTCTCTCCTGATGAGGTGATTCCTCATTTTCCTGCGAACCCCCAAACTGCAGTCAGGCAGGTCCAGGACCAGGGTCGTGCTGTGGGCAAACAGCAACTTCAGACGGCTCTGGGAATGGGGATTCCTGTGCCTCACTGGTGGCACTGGCAGTCACCCTGCACCGTAGGGCTTGACTGAAGGTCTTGACCTTTACAGCAGACACTTGGCACAAACTGGTGGATGTACCTTTTGGACTCCGACCTGTTTGGGCCCGTGTGAAGGGTCTCCTCCAGCATGCCAAGAAGTCCATTGCCATCTTGGACTCCATGACATCTGCCCAGAAGGATCCCAAGGACTCCAGGCAGCAGAAGTGTAAGCCCTTTCGACCCTTCTCTCCTGCGGCAAACCAGCCCAGCATCAGTCTGGCCAGCAGGCTCAGTACTGGCAACCAAGGCCTAACTCAGTGGGCTTAGTGGTCTGAAAGCCGGAGGGAAGGGACCCAGTGCCTCCTCAGCTGGATCCTCCTCCTCCAAGCCTGCTCAGTGACAGGATGAGGTTGCCACCTCATGCCACCACATCTCCCTGGGTCCTCCTGTGGGGGCCGGCTCTGCCACTTTCTTTCCGCCTGGTCCACTGTTACCACAGACTGGTGGGTTCTGGAAGTGGTCGGTCAGGGTCTGCCTCAGAGTTTGAGCAGTACCATCCCAGCCGAGCCCATGCCCCACGAGAGGACTTGGTATACGAGACAGTCGGTAAGCTCTCTAAGATGACATGGCCCAACTCCTCCGCAAGGAGGTCGTGGGTCAGACTTATGGATCCTCCAGAGCACCCATAGTTTGTGTCCAGGTACTTCCTGGTGCCAAAGTGGATGGGGGCTGGCACCTATTCTAGATCTGCATGACCTGAACAAATATTTCAGGTACCACACCTTCAGGATGGTAACTCTGTCTCAGATCATGCCATGTCTGGAACAAAACGTGGTTTTGCTCTGTGGATCTTCAGGACGCATTCTTTCATGCCCTGATCCATCTGTCCCACCGAAGTTTCCTCCACTCCCAAGCTGAGGGAACCTTTAAGTTCCAAGCCATGTCTTTTGGCCTCTCCTCAATCCTCAGGGTCTTAGCCAAATGCATAGCAGTGGTGGCAGCTACCTGAGGCACCGAGGGGTCAGGGTATACCCTACCTGGACGACTGGCTGCTAGGTCCCTCCAAACAGGAGGTGGAGCTACATTTGTACATACTGTATGTTTTATTGTACTTTTGAATTGTTTTAGCATGTTTGATTTTATGTAATTGTAAATATGTATTGTATCCCTATTGTTATCACTCCTTCCCAGGTGTTGCTGAAACAGGTCATTGATCCAGTCTACTTTCCTGGTAAATTAAATAAAGAAAAAACTTCCACTTCCTACAATCCTTATGGAAGGGAGGTATGGGTAGGGTACTTTCCCATGCTTATGTCTCTGTGTCTACCCTCCCCAAAGAGGCTATTATAGGAGCAGGGGTAGCAGGGGCACCAGGTGTGCAGCTACAGCACCAGCTCTCAAAACCCAAGCAGAGCAGAACCCTGACAAGTTTGCACAGGTTGCCCATCTATTGCTAGTGGGAGAAAGGCTGACTCACTGTTTCAGGAATGGACACACATCACCACAAATAAGTGGGTCCTGGAAGAAATGAGTCAAAGTTTGGCCTTTCAGTTCAGAAAATTCCCAAGCTACAGAACCAAAATGTTTTCTGCCCTCACACCCCAACAGAAGGATTCCTGTTAGAGATGGAGGTGAAGGAATTGTTGCAAGTAAATGCAGTGGAAAAAGTACCTCCTCACATTGGGAAAGGGACTTCATTCCAGGTACTTCCTGACCCACAAGAAAAATGGGGAGTGGTGACCGATTTTAGACCTATGATATCTGAACAAACACTTAAAGAAAAACTCAAGATGGTAACAGTGGGCCTGTAGTGAGTCCACCTGTGCAAATGGGACACTGTCTGGGGTAACTGAATCGGGAGGATGCTTACTTTCACATACCAGTCAGGCCCAGCCACAGAAAATACCTCAGGTTCATTATAGGGAGCTGTCGTACCAGTTCACAGCCTTTCTTTCAGCCTCACCTCAGCTCCAAGAGTGTTTACAAACTGCTCAGCTGTGGTAGCAGCCATTTGAGAAGGGCAAGGTGGTTTTCCTACCTGAACTACTGCCTGGTCTCGGGGCAAATTGGGAAGCAAAGTGCTTTCTATTGCTGACCCAAGGCACATTGGAAGACCTGGGCTTCTCATAAATTTTCAAAAGTCCCAGACAGAACTAGTTGAGATTCTGGACTGTATAAGTACAGAGCTGGATACCCTGCAGAGAAGGCATTACTCCTTCAAGCAAGAGTAGCAAATCTGATTTCAACTGCAGAATCTTTCAAAGCAGGTCAGCCAAGGCCTGCAAGGGATTTCCTACGTTACTGGGGTACATATCCTCGTCCACTAAAGTGATACCAGAGTCCAGATCATCTCAGAGGTGGATTCACTGTCCAGATTAGTGCCTATCACAAAGTCTTTGCTACGGGCACTGGAATGGTGGAAGGAAGAATGCAGCCTCAGAGGGAATTCTTCCTTCAGCAGTTGCCTATGGCTATACTCACAACAGATGCTTCCTCTTAGGCTGGGGCACCCACCCTGAGGACCCAACTATAAGTGGTACTTGGAGTACACAGGAGACTCAGGAGTACATAAATCTTCAGAGCTCAGGGCAGTGTATCTGGCAAGGCAGGCTTTTTCTGCCAGATCAGAGGTCAGTCTGTCTAGGTCAGAACAGACACAACAATGTATCACATAAACAAGCATGGAGGAACAAGATCTTCAGAGCTGTGCACAGAAGCAATGAAAATATGGAACCTAGCATACTCCCTGGAAGTTCAGCTTTCAGCAGCACACCTGTCAGGGAAAGACGTGTGCTGGCAAATCCTGAGCAGAATCAGCCTGGGAAATCATAAATGGACCCTGAACCAGCAGGTGATGGCAGCTGTGTTCCGACAGTGGAGTATACCAGAAGATGTCCTGGGAGAACAACCAGCTCCCATTGTTTTGTTGCAGAACCCATTGGTGGGTACAGTCCCAGAGGATGCTCTAGTCCTCAACTGGTTAGGGAAGTTTCTGCATGCCTTCCTACCTTTCCCACTTTGCTGAGAATATTGCCCAAACTGAGAAGGAGTCAGCAACAATGATCATCTTAGCTCAGGCTGGGCCACTCAGATCTGGTACTTCCTGCTTCTGACCCTCTCCAGTAGACATCCCATCAACCTGCTCCTCAGACACAATCTGCTGACACTGTCTTGGGAAGGGTAACATTTCTGGATCCAAGAACTCTTTATCTCAGAGCACAGTTCTTAAAGAGCTAGAGTTTTCAGGATTAAATCTCTCCGAGCAAGCGGTGAAAGTGCTGAAGGTCTCCAGAAAATCAGCCACAAGGATAACTTATGCTCAAAATGATAAGATTTTCCTTGGTGTTCCCCTAGAGAGTGCAACCCCTATGAGCAAGTCTGTTCACAATCCTGGACTACCTAGTCCATCTCCAGTTTCTTGGCCTCAGGCCCTCAACACTGAAGGTTAATTTTCCAGCAGTTTCTGCTTATGCATCAGCTGGCAAAGACAGGTCAGTGGCCTCACAACCCCTTTCAGATTTTTCAAAGGCCTTAGTCACCTGTGCGCCCAGTAAGGGATCCTCTCACCCTGGGACTTGAATATGTGCATTGCTGATGGATGGAGGCTTTTTCGAGCCTATGGTTACTGTAGCATTAAAGTATGTCACCTGGAAAGCAGTTGTTCTGGTGGCATTGCCATCTACTAGAAAAGTGAGCATGCTTCAGGCTCTCTGCACAGATCCTGACTACATCATTTTTCACAGGACGGGTAGTCCAAAGAACCAGCATAAAATTCGTCCCCAGAGAAGTGCCTGAATTTCATCAGAATCAATCACTTATGCTTCCTGTTTTCTTGATAGCAAAATCTAGCTCAGGAGAACAGAAACTGCAGGTTGGATGTGAAGAGGGCACTGAGCTACTACTTGGGCCCCAGAAGGGATGTAAGGTCCACTAACACTTAGTTGTCACCTGTGGTGATGTGGAGAAAGGCAGACCAGCATCCAAGAGAACCATTTCTCATTGGATTATGTCCTGCATATACAGTTCTGTTATGACAAAGCTGTAGTTGCCACCCAAAGGCCTTAGGACACATTCCACAAGGGCATCTCTGCCTCTGTGGTAGCATCAAGAGATATTTCCTACAGCAAATCTGTAAAGCAGCTACCTGGAAAACAGTACACACTTTCACAAAGCACTACTATCTGGACATACAGTCCAGAAGGGATGCCACTTTGGCACTGCTGCCTTGCAGAACCTTTTCCCTAAGTAGTTTTATACCCAGCCTCCCAAGGTACTGCTGTAGAGTCTGCAATTGTTAGCATAAGTGAGGAATTCTTGGTTTAAAGAAAATATTACTCATAATAGTAATATTGTTTCTTCCAAAAGGTCCCTCAACTATGCTCAACAAATCGCTATCCGACAGCTCCTTTCAGAACCTGGTAAAAGGTTCAAACAAGAATCAGTTCTTTAATCTGAGCATTATACTTGTTAGTGTGCTTTTTAGTTGTTGCTTAGTGGTCTCAGCTATATAAATCTTTATAATAATTGAAATTGTTCTGCCATGTTTTAAATATTTTTACATTTTTTGAAAAAGAGTTTAATATATTTTGGCAGTCATTTAATAATTTTAGTGGTCAGTACTCACCCTAGCTTTGGAAATAAATCTGACGTTAGACTGCAAAGGTGAGTGTGACCACACAGCAAGGGTTAAATTTCATTTTAAATTCCTTAATTAGCATAAAATCCAGCCCTCGGACGCTCTTTCCAGGGGAATGATTGCAGCTGTTACATATTGAGGGATCCCTCCCTGTAAGAAACAACATTATTGCTGTAAATAATTTTTCTTGATGGTCATGGGCATAGATGGGATGACAGTAGGATTGGTGAAGGTTTACTGCAAGACGATGGTGTTCATTGGTCACTGATGTAATACAGTTGGGATTGATAGGGTTTGTGCAATGGGACCATGTTCAGTAGTCATTCATGGGACATGAATGGGATGAAGAGGGTTTACTTCAAGGGAATCGTGTTCCTTAGTCATAGATGGGAGTGGAATGAGAATCAGTCCTTTTAATGTCTTTATAAGCGACATTGCAGAGGGACTAGAAGGAAAAGTATGCCTCTTTGCAGACGACACAGAGATCTGCAACAGGGTTGATACAATGGAAAGGATGAGAAGGGGCTTGGCAAGGTTGGAGGAATGGTCAGAAGTATGGCAGCTTGGATTTTTTTTTTTTAAATATATTTTATTGTATCCAAGTTTTCGGTAGGGATCAGGGTACATCATATGTTCATTCATTTTACAATATATAGTACAGTTAAGACATTTGATTTGTTCTCGGGTGTTAATTCATTTATACATTTTGATTAAGGTTAACTAATACATTTTGTAACTCTTTCATATGCTCCCTTGTGGTATTCCCACATCTCATACAGATTTTGCTTTCTGCTATGGAATTAAGTCCTGTATGTCTAGATATCCCTAGCAACCATTTAGTCCAAAATTCAGTACATCTCTTAACCTTTAAATTAATATGAGCTGTCAAAAGCTCTATTCGATATATTTGATGTTATGTCTTCCCATTCCTGAGGATTAGGTGGTAGTCTCTGGAGCCATCTCTCGTCACATCCTTATGAGCTGCAAGGAGTAGTATAGCTATAAAAGCCTAGAGTTGCCTTTCCCCATTCCCTTAGGGAAGTCAAAAATAAGTGCACATTCTAGTGTCAGAGTCCCTATTTCTGGGAACAGCTGCTCCAGTGCTCCCCCACCTCTCCAAAATGTCTCTAGGAGGGTAGCTCCAAATATATGCCTATGGTTAGCTAAAGGTTCCTTGCATCCTCTCAGCACTCTGATCCAAGTTGAACATCATACTTTCCTACTATTTGTGGTGTTCTAAAAACATATTATACACTTCCAACCAAACTCTCTCCAAGTCAAGGATCTTATAGTTCTATGGATTGTCGAGTATATCAATTTCCATCTTTTCTTCTTTAATTTAATGCCTAGCTCTTCTTCCCATTTTTGTGAATGTAGTATAGTCTCTTTCTGTTTACTATTTAGGCTTGATACGCTTTTAGATATTACATGATCTGGTATTGCTATCCCTATTGAGTTGATTATAATTCTTGTTAGTGGATATATTTCCCTGGGTCCCAGGAGCTGCCCATCAAGTTCCTACAGTTATTTCTTATCTGTAGAAATCTAAAAAATCTTGTTTCATTAATTGGTACTTTTTCTCCAGAGTCTGGAATTGGCTAAATATTCCTGTTCATTTAATTGATAGAATCTAATAAGTCCCTGGTGTTGCCACCTTTTAAAATTATAATCCTGTCTAGCTGGATCAAACTTGGGGTCTGCTGTAATTTTCTGTAAAAGTTGTGGTATAGAATCTTTTTTTTTATTATTATTGTTCTCATATATTTAGGAGTTGTCTTGTTTGTTTAAATCTAATCTCTTTCCATAGTTGCTTTTGATAAGGTTTGTCTGAATAAGTATTTCTCCATCTCCTTCTATTGTAGTCCCTAGTTCTATTTCTTTCCAGTGTGGGTCCATCCCTTTATCTAGCCAATGAAGTACATGTGATATTACTGCTGCTTGTGCATGTTGTTCTAAATTTGGTAGGGCTAATCCTCCTTTATTTTTTGGGCAGTTGGAGTGTCTTATGTTTTATCCTTGGTTTTCTCCCGCCATAAAACCTAGATACCATACTATTCCATTTTTTTTAAATCTTTTTTGGTGGAAGGATTGGGAGGGTCTGAAAGAGGTACAAGAATCTTGGCAGTATATTCATTCTTATAACATCAATTCTTTGGTTAAGCGTGAGAGGGAGAGGGTCCCATCTCTCGAAATCCTTTCTAATGGATTGTGTAAGTGGTGTATAATTAGCTTCATAGAGGTTATGGGTTTCCTTTGTAAGATTTATCCCTAAATATCTAAATTTATTAATTTTCCATCTCAGCGGATATCTCACTTGAATTGCCTTACTTGGTTGATAGTTAAAGCTCAGTACTTCTGTCTTACTTGTATTTAACTTATATCCTGAAATGGACTCCATTTCTCCTAGGAGGGAAAACAGTTCCGGTATGGAGGTCTCTGGTTCCGCTTAAGTATATTAGCAGGTCATCAGCAAAGAAAGCTGTTTTGTGTATAGTATTAAGATAATTTATTCCTTAATCTGTATTTTCTCTCTAATAGCTTGAGCTAAGGGTTTAGCAAACAAGGCAAATAGGGAGGGGATGGGGGCAGCCCTGACGGGTACCCCTGTTTAGGGTAAACACGGGTTGAATATGATCCGCTCACTTTGATCATAGCCTGTGGGGAGGTATATATCATTGTATAATATTTAAAAGGCTGTTGGAAAATTGAATTTCTCCATCGTATCTCAAGAATTGCCAGGAGACTCTATCAAATGCCTTCTAAGCGCCCATACTTAAAAGTATAAAGGGGTTTGTGCTTGTGGATCACTTCTAAAATAAATACTGTTCTTTAATATTGTCTGCTGTTTGGCATTTTATAATAAAACCTGCTTGGTCCTTATTAATTATATTTGGCAGTATGCTTTCTAGTCGCTTAGCCATGATTGCTGTAAAATATTTATAGTCCTGGTTTAGAGCTGACATGGAGCAATAGGATCACAATTTAATGAATCTTTATCTGGTTTAAGTATAGTAGATTATATTGGCGATTGCCAACTATTTGGTATAGGGAAGTATTCTCCTGTATTGCATTAAATAATTTAGTTAACATTGGGAGTAATGCTTTTCAAATGTTTTATAAAATTCTGCTGTATAGCCATCTGGGCCTTGGCTTTATTTGATTTAGAGTTGCATAGGGCCATTCCTATCTCCTGTGACATTATGGGACTGATTAGGGAGTTACTTTGTTCCTCTGTAATGTGAGGTAGTTGTAGTTTTGTAAAAAATATTTCATATTTTCTTCATCTGGTTCTCTGGGTTGATTATATAGTTTTAAATAAAATTCCTGAATCCTCAAGTATATATTTGTTTTATTCAATATTTTAGATTGTGTAGGGTGTTTTATTTTGTTATTATGGAAATTGTTTGTTGTTTTGTAATCTATAAGCCAAAGTTCTAGCAGCCTTACTTCCCCTCATAATATCTTTTGTTTTACATACATTAAAGCTTGTTCTGTTTTTTGGTTTAATAAGTCTTGTAATTTTGTCTTCACCTGATTTATCTGTGTAATTATGTCTCCCTTCCTCTCGTGATGAAGTGTTGTAATCTCCTAGTTCGATTTCTAACTCTGTTTGTTTCTTAGCCTCTGTTTCTTTTGGTGGGTTGCATATGTTATGATTTCACCCTGTATACTGATTTTAAAGTGTCCCATAATGTTCCTTCCTGCACCTCTTCCATACTATTCTCCTGTAGTATTCTAGGGATCCATTCTTGAGCCTTTTCTTTAAACTGTTTATCTTTAATATACATATTATTAAACTTCCATTGTCTCATTATAACTTCCTGTTCTGATTCTAATTCCACTGTAATAATTGCATGGTCTGATAAAATAATGGTGAGATCTTTTGTATATATTATATCTATAGGTTCCGCTTCTACCAGGAAATAGTCAATTCGTGAGTAAGTGTTATGAACTCCCGAAAAATGTATATAGCCTCCGCATGTGTATAGCAGTGTCGCCAGGTATCTATTAGGGCAAGATCTTTATTAGCCTTCTACCATGTTTCTGTCCCTTGTAGCTTTAGGAATGTTTGGGTTTGAACTATCTCTTGAAGGATTCAGTAAAATATTAAAATCTCCACCTAATATATCCCGTGTTTAAATGCTATGATTTTATCAAAAATAGTTTGATATACAGTACTCTCTGACCCCGGAGGAATATATAGACTCTCCACTCTGTAAACCTGCTCTCCCAGTTTCCCTTAATCAGGACAACCTGCTGTCATTGTCTTGATATGATTCTATAATTTGAAAAGTTGAGGATCTTGGTATCAGGATTACCGATCCTCTCCTCTGTCCCCTTACATAAGCACTTGCTACAATACTCGACATTCCATATTTAAGTAATTTCTGGTGTTCATCTGTGGATAAGTGTGTCTCTTGTAGGAGAATGATCTGGGGATACATTTTTAAGGTTAGAGTTATTTTAGTTCTCTTTATAGGATTACCAGTCCATTGACATTCTGGGATACCACTCTAAGGAGTTTCTTAGTCTGAGACATCTATATAGCTGTGATATTTTCCCCTTTTTCCATTCTGCCTCTTTTGTTATATTGTGTCTCTGTTGTATTATCTATTGCCCTGGGCCGCACCGCCCCTCCTCCATATTATTCTGCTTCCATGTCTCTTCTGTTTGTTTTCCTGATGTCTCTGTATCCCTTCCTTATTTTTGTCCCCCTAAACAATTTTCTCTCTCACTCCTTTATAACCTATGTACATAGTGACTTCCAGTGTCAGAATCTTCTCTGACAAGGATGAAGTATTCCATCGAATGTGGGCTTTTGCCTTACTCTGTAGGCCTGCCCTGGGGTTGTACATATCTCCCATAACACAGCTGAGAAATAAAGTGGTCCCCAGCTGGAACATCAGGCAGGCAATCCGTCCCTGAAAATAAAATCCCAAATAATAATTATAAACACAAAATAACATTAAACGGAGGTAGATAGTATGGGTGCATATCTCTGGTCACTTCATCTCGCTTCTCCTCCCTCCTTAATAAATTTTCAGGGTAGTTTATTATAGTAAAGCATTTAGTCCTTCTGATTAGCAGGTGTGTCTTCAGATTTCAGATCTCCCTTCATATTACTGTCTTCTGATCATTTAGGCCAAATTTCTTTATACATTCCTAATCAAATCAGTCTCTTTCTCTGTAGAAATACTTTAAAGAGTCCTTTTGCTAGAAAGTTTCCCTGGCTCTGGGCCCTAGGCAGTGCATGCCACATGGTGGTTTAAACTTATGACCATTACAGTCTCCTCCTCTAGGAGGCTAAAGTTAATTATTTCCAGCGTGCTTACTGGGGTTATCAGGCCCCTCCCAACTCCTGCGGTGTGTGTGTGGCGCCTCCAGGCCTAGTCCAGGATCCCCAAGGATTCCACAGTCAGACCCTGAGCAAACTTCCTTCCAGGTCTCAGAGTCCCCTTCTCTGAAGGCTCCTATTATTTGTTAATATATTCAACAATGTCCTAACGTGATCGCTACAGGTACGTCCGCCTCAAATTCCCAAATAAAAGAGTATTTAAATACCATTCTGTTAGCAAGAAAGAAAGGCCAGCTTCCCGACCTCCTTCCTTTAGCTATGTATCATTTTCTGGCGCCTGAAATGGGGCTCATAAGCGCTGACCCACTAACCATCACTCCCCTAGGCCTGTTTTGGTGTCATTCAGCTGAAATGTTCTCCAGAGACCCCTTTTCTCTAGTTCAGCTCAATAAGGTCCCTCCACCATATTAATGACAGCTATGTACTTAACTCAGGGTACAATCCCTTGAACCCGTCCAGAGCTTCCCCTTGAACTACCTTATCATCTAGATGAAGTGCCCACTTCCACACGCTGTATTTCCACCTCACCAGGGCTCTGCACCCTAAACCATAGGCCTGCTCACCTAAGGGAGACAATCATTATATGTTAGTAGCAAATTGACCCAGTAGTTTCTTAATCTCTTCTAAGCTTACTTGCTGTGATTCCTTTTCCGGCCTCTTTTCCTTGTTCAGGCTGAAGTTCACAGTATACGGTTCTCTGGAAGTTTAGATGGTAGTTCTAATCCCTCTGCCTCAAGTCCTCCATCACACTCACCACTGTGTCGTAGATGACCTGCCCGCTGGGATACTGAATCATCAACCTCGATGGGTAACATGTGGAATTTTAATTTCTAGATGTCTCAGGATTGGGAATAAGGGCACATTTTCTCATCTTTTCTGCATTGTAACCTCGCAGTCATTATCAAAAAGAGTCTCTGCTTGTTCCTGAATATTTTCCTTCTCGCCCATGCTTTCTGGAGTATTATTTCTTTTGTGTGGTAGCTCAAGAATCATATAATTATTGAACTTGGACGTGCCTCTGGATCCAAAGGTTTGGGGCGAGTGCTCGATAGTGCTCGCTTTATTGCCATGGGGAAATCGTGTTCCAAATCAAGCTCCTTTCTCAGTATTTTTCAGTGTATCCCTCATGCCTCTGCCCTCACTATTCTCAGGTATGCCATAAATTTGAATATTCTGGCATCACTGTCTGTTCTCTGCATCTTCCTGCCTTTCTCTCAGTGCTTTGGTTATTTCAGAAGTTGCGTTAAGTTATTTGAATCTGGGAAGTCTCTAAGGCCTGATCGAGCTAGTCTGTTCTAGGGTCCTTACTTGGGTTTGCAAAGTTGTTACATCTGTGCTAAGGAGGTCATGGTCTGATCGAAAGTCTTGGAAATCCTTTTTATATCTTGTAAATCTGTTACTATTCTGTTCAGTTTGTCATTCAGAACGATATCTTTGGGCTTTTCTTTTTCCGTTTGGATTTCTTTTCGAGGACACTATCTGGGTCTGTGACAATTCTGAGGTCTCTGAGTCTGATTTTTCCTGTCCGATTTCTCTTCTGTCAGTAACACTGCGTATCTGGCTATAGTTCCTTTTGAGTAATTTGATGCCATTTGTAAATATTTCTCCACCAACTATCATTTTTACTGAAATTTGGCTTTTTGCTGTTTTGGGAGGGTTTGTAAGCAGAGCTGCGATCTTAGGCTTCCATTAGCCCCAGAGCTGCACTGGAAGTCTCTGGCAGCTTAGATTCAAGCAGTGAAGGAATAGTAATGCACCTGTGAAACAAAACCCAGGGAAGAGTAGACAGTGGATCGGGGTAGGTATTAACAGCAACAAAATGGAAAGGGACCTGGGTAGTCATATCAGATGACCTAAAGGTAAGCAAGCAATGTGATAGGGCAGTAAAGAGGGATGGGGGATACTGGGATGCATAGGGAGAGCTATCACCAGTAGAAAACAGGAAGTTGTTATCCCTCTGTACAGACAGTTGGTGAGACCCTATCTGGAGTACTGCATGCTGTTCTGGAGACCCCATCTCTGCAAAGACATAGACAGGATGGAGGCAGTCCAGAGGAGGACAGCTAAAATGGTGCAGGGTCTGCAACACAAGCCATACGAAGAGAGACTAAATGAGCTAATATGTATGCCCTTGAGGAAAGGAGGTGAGCGGGGACATGATAGAAACTTTCATGTACCTCAAGGAATCAACAAAGTCCAAGAGGGTAGTATCTTTCAGAAAAGAGATGTGCAAGAACAAGGCACAATTTGAAGATAGAGGGGACGGCTCAGGGGCAATGTGAGGAAGTATTTTTCACAGAGAGGGTTATGGACGCATGGAACGGCTCTTCCTGAGGAGGTCGTGGTGTCAAAACTTGGGAGAATTCAAGAATGCATGGGACAGACATAAGGCAATTCTGGTGGGGGGTAGGAAGAAATTGACTGTTGGTTAACTTTGATCTGCAGCTATCCAGTAGGTAAGGAAATGGGCAGACTAGGTGGGCTGCGTGCTTATATGTCATCAAAGTCTATGTTTTTATGTTGATGTAGGAGAATCATGTTTACTGGTCATGAATGGTATAGGAATGGCATCGGAGAGGTTTATTGGTGGCAGACCATGTTTATTGGTCCTGGATTAGACAGGACAGTGATCAGTGAAGGCTTTCTACAGGAAACCACATTAATTGGTCAGTGATGGGACAGGAATGTGATCAATAAGGGTTTACCATAGTATACGTGTGTTATTGGTCTGTTAAGATAGGAATAAGATTGGTGAGAATGAGACTGGGCTCTTAAATTAAATCCTACATGTCTACTTGTTTTCTCTAAATTTATCACTGGTGGTTTTAACATTCATATTGACCACTCTCAGCTTTCTGTTTGTTCTAATTTTCTTTCTTTATTCCCAATTTTAATTCAGTCTGTTACATCACCTGCTCATCCAAGGTAATGCCCTTGATATTACCATAGCTTCCTTCCAAACTCCACTTCACTATATCCTTCGTGCCATAACCCTCTCTTATCACTATGTTTACCTCCTTTGACGCCCCATTTTATCCTTTCTCCGGTACCTAAAATGGGCTTCTGTTGACCTCTTTATAATGTTGTAACACTATAATTTAGAAACATAGACATTGTTGGCATGAAAGGCTATGTGTCCATTAGTCTGCTCATCCTGCTAAGCCCTCTACCAGTTTGTGGTTGGAAGAGATGGCAGGTCCTTCATGTTCAGCCCCTGTCAGGTAAGCAGTGACCAAAACATAGGCTGTTCACAAGTACTGTATGTTATTCTGAATTCATTATCTAGTGAGAATATTGCTGTTGCTTCTTTTATGTTCCTTCAGTTTTCCCAAATAACTCCCCAATATAATTCCTCACTTTAACTCTGTTTTCTTCTGCCTTAAATGCTGTAGCACCCTGGAATATTATAAGTGTCTCTTGTAGTAATATAGTACCTTGATTTATTCAATCTTTTCATGAACTTAAGTCTTCATGCAGAAAAATGGAACACAAATGATATGCCACTGGACTCCAGTACATCAAAAACTGGCCTCTTTCACTATTGGTTCTCTAGTTTACTAAATCTGCTCTTCTGTAACTAGTCTCAGAAGATGGGAATATGTTTCATTTTACAATTGAATCTCTTCTTTACCCTACAGACTCTGCTCCTTCACCATCTTTTTCTGTCACTGTGAGGAATTTTATTTTTGTTCCCCAAATTGATTATTTTGATTATTCAGAAAAAACGCTGCTCGTTTTCCACCTCCAGTTCCTTTGCATCCTCACCTGCTCTCATTTGTTCCTTCTCACTCCACTCTGCTTTCTGTTAACACACTGTCCTCTATTAAGTAATGTTTATCTATTCTGGACCCTCTTCTAAATATATCACTGTGTTCCTACTTGTTATTCAACCATTGCCCTTGCCATTCTTGTGTTATTAATCATCATTCACTCTCTTCTGGCACTGTCCTTGTCTATTTTATGGTTTCTGCTATAGCCCTTTCTTGGAAAACAAATCTCATTCTTTTGACTTCTACTCTCTCTGGCTATCATCTGATCTCTAACCATCTGTTACTGAGCAAGTTACTTGAAAAGTACTGTTATTATCATCTTTCCGATCATGTTGCTGTCAGCAGTATCCTTGACCTATATCAATCAGGTTTTGATCTTTTCACAGCACTGAGACTCTTTCTCAGAGTGGGTCATGATGACCTCCTGAGACCAGGGTTTTCTTCCTGCCCAGTCCTTCTTGCCCTTATTGCAGCTTTTTAGATACAGTTGCTCATTCTGTTCTTTGTGCTGGCATCTCTGGTACATTTTCTCTTCTTAGTTAAAATCCTCTCTCCATAGTTCCATTTTGTTAAAGAGTGCCTGTTTCGATGCAGCCCTAAGTCTCCCACCCACCCACACACAGTTTGATCACCTACAAAGGCTTTACCAGTCCTTGTTTCACAGTTTTGATCTGTGTACTTTCCTAGGGGAAGGGCTTGTAAAACCTTCTGTTGGGGAGCTGGTCCCCAGATCCTTTACCCTTCCTAGTGCACTTTTTGCTACAGCTCCACCCTTGCCACTCCAATGTTCTTTAATGTAATAGTTTATAGAGTGCAGGGGAACATTCTGTTAATAGTAATGGGATCATAGTTTCCAGGGCTTTTTTTAATATTGTAGTGGTCTAATGGGTTATAAATCAGTACAGCTGCTTAACTAATGAGAGCCTTATTTATTGAGTGGTGATGTTGATTTATTTTAAACCCAGTGGACTTCCCAGTATGTTTAAAAAAAAAAAAAAAAAAGCCTTTAAAACTGTGCACCCACTGCTATCAGTAGAGTACACCCCACTCTACAGACTTACATCACAGAAGGTCGCAGCATGGGGGCGGAGCTGTAGCCAAAGTGCTCGGAAGGATCTGGCAATCAGGATTTATGATCCCTTCCCTAGAAAAGGTATGCAGACCAAAATTACAAAATAAGGACTGGTGAAGCCCCTATGTAAGCAAGCTGTGTGTGTGTGTGTGTGTGTGTGTGTGTGTGTGTGTGTGTGGCCTTAGGGATCATTAAAAAAAGAAAAAAGAAATGTCAATTGCTCTTTAAGGAAACCATTGAACAACTCATTGATGGAACTGGAATGGGTTATGGAGGGGTTTACAGTTGGAAACCTGTTTACTGGTCATTTAGGGACAGAAACGGATTTACTGCAGGAATTTTTTTTTTACTATTGAGGATCAGTGATAATTTACTGTAAGGGAATCATAAGTGTGTTGGTTAGTTTATTGGTCCTGATACACTGACATTGTGTCCCAAGGATGCAATATTCTGTTGGAGTTGCATCATGATGTGCTAGTGAAGTGTAATGGACACGCAGGTACATGTCCCTAAGAGCCTTGAAATGCAGTATTGACACTCATATGTTGGTTCTAACACAGTTTCCTTTTTCTACCCTGTCTCAGTCATGAGTATTATTTTGAGTCTTTACATCATTGTCTTCTACTGCTCTGAAAGTCTCCTTAGCATTCTTTTATATGTATCTTCTCACCATGTATGTTCTACAATATTGTCTTTTTTGGTTTTATACTCTCCCAGGTCGCACCTGAAAATAGGCATCTTGTTGCCTAGTGTGCTCTCTGGTAAACAAAAGCTAAATAAATAAATAGTGCAGATTTTTTCCTTATGGAACAAAATGAGCTGTCCTTGGGGTGAGAAATGCCTCCTCATCAAAAGCATCCTTCTGCAGTCTCACAGTGGGTGTCAACTTTAAATCAGAGCTTGCTTTCTGTCTCCCACCATTCCACTCTGGGTAGACTCCTTTCTAGTGGTATATTTCTGTACTTCAGTGATCGGAAGAGAAAATACGATTTCTGTGACAGTACTAGCTTGTAGAAATAATTCTCTACTATTTCAATAAAAGTTATCACCAACTGTTTTGCATTAGTTCTATCTTGGTAAGGGCTCCAGCAAGAGATGTGAAGAAACCTAGTATGTTCTGGACTTGGTCCAGTAAGTCTGCAAATAGTCTAACAAAACTTCATGGTCAAGAGACTCAGATGTTACCGTGAAAGGTCTAAATAAACTATAAGGACAGGCACAAGGAGATCATGAGCTGCTTTCACTAGTGTCATTAACTTGATGTGACCAGTTGAAAGCTGGACTGAAATTTGTATGAGATGTTTTTGAAGGTGACTGTACAGATGCTTTAGTAGTCATATTCACAACAACCTGTTGGCTGTAGTCTTTGACCACATCAGAATCCAAAGATAATTACCTCTTTGGGCAACTTGTTAGCCTATATTAAAGGTTCCAATAGGTTTATAGCTAGATTTCGAGTCTAGAGGTCAGATGGCCTATAATGACTGCATACCAATAGTGGTAATGCCTGTATTTACAACTCCCTATGTAGATCCAAACTGCTCAACTCATTGTCTCCTAGTAAACGCCTCGTAGTCGCAGTAAAATACCTGGTATGTCCTGAGGACGCTTACATAAAGTCAGCTACAGACTTCCTGTATGCCCTTGCAACGCTTTGGAGATGTCACTTATAGAATATAATATATATTTGATTGCATAGCAATCGTTGGAAAGTTAATTTTGTAATGAACAACTTTGCCACTGATATTTTTGTATGTCATGTATACTTTAGGAGTAATTCACATTTGTTTATGGTATGGTGTGTATGGCTGACATTTTGTCCATCAAGACTCATTTAAGTACCTTGAATAAAACACACTTTTACAATATCTCAGCCAATACAAAACAAAAAACCAAATTGATTACAATTGATTGCATTGCACCATTGGAAAGGTAATTTGTGCTGAACAACTTTGCTGCTGATACATTGTGTGTATCGTGTATACTTTAGGAGTTATACGCATTTGTTTATGGTATAGTGTGTATGGTATGAGTATACGCCCTCTCAAACCTCACCAAAGTGCCTTGACTAAATGGGGAAAATGATAATTCATACTGTAAAGGTAGGTTTGTTTTCACAAACATAATATTAAAACTACATCTAATATCTGGATGCTTAATTAGGTGTTGATATGTTACATATTTCCCAACACAAAAGGGCTTATGTTGCCTTTTTAGTGAAAAAATAAACTTTTTGCTGCTTTGAGCAGCATAAAAAAACAAACCAAAATGACTTATTACTTGCATACCACTGTTGGAAATGTAATTTTGTGTTGAACAACTTTACCACTCATACTTTGTGTCTAGCACTTGCGGTTTTGGAGCAATTAGATTTGTTTGTGGATACTGACTATGGCTTGATTTTGCTTAGAAAGGCCCAGGATTCACCGTTAACAGTATACAAGAGTCAAGTGGCACAATTTCAGAAGCGCCTTGTGAGTAATGAGTTAAAAGATGTTATGGTACTACAGGACACAACTTCCTCTGGCAACGTATTCCAAGCATTCACTGCTTGTTGACTAAACCATTTGCTTCTATACTAGTCCTAAATAAGTCCCCTTTTAACTGTAGACTGTGTGATCTAGTAGTCAAAGAGTTAGGACTTTTCTGCAGTCCTGTAGAGTCCCACAAGAATTTATTCTTACAGGCATTATACACGAATAGAGATCTCCCTTAGTCTTCTGTACTCAACAGAATATAGATTTAACTCGGTCTGTCATGATATGATTTATTAGCCATATTATGTATTCTTTAGTCATTTTACGTTGTGCTCTTCCATTGATTTATTATCGTTAATTATACAATGGCAAGAAAGAATCCTGGACTCTGATTGGTCAGTGTGTGCTTGAAACAGTGATGTTATTACACAATAACATCACTGTAGACTGGAGAAGGGTTTATGTGATCCCGCCTCCACAAGAGTGGTAGCAGGGAGGAGGCAGGGAACTACAGACCAGTCAGTCTTACCTCAGTAGTGGGCAAGATTATGGAGGCACTCCTTAAGGAAAGGATAGTGCAACACCTGGAATCCATAGGGGCACAGGATCCAAGACAGCATGGGTTTACAAAAGGAAGGTCCTGTCAAGCTAATCTCATAGATTTCTTTGGTAACCAGAGTGGTGGACCAAGGGGAGCAGTTAATGTCGCTTACCTTGACTTCAGCAAAGCTTTCGACACTGTTCCACATAGAAGATTGATAAATAAGCTGGGTAGGCTTGGGGGTGGGTCAGAAGTTGGTCAACTGGGTGGCAAATTGGTTGACAGTCAGAAAACAGAGAGTGGTGGTAAATGGTATACAGTCAGAAGAGACGCAAGTAACAAGTGGGGTACCTCAGGGATCAGTCATGGGGCCAGTCCTCTTCAATATCTTCATCAGTGACATTGCAGATGGACTGGAGGGTAAGGTTTGTCTGTTTGCAGATGACACCAAGATCTGCAACAGAGTAGATGATCCAGATGGGTGGGCAGAATGAGAAGAGATCTGGATAAACTAGCAAAATGGTCAAAAGAGTGGCAACTGGGATTTAATGCAAAGAAGTGCAAGATCATGCACACAGGGAAGAGAAACCCTGAAGCCACCTATAGGCTGGGAAGGAGTTGCTGGCAGTCACAAGGGAAGAAAGAGACTTGGGCATCATCATCACCGATGACCTGAACTCATCCAAGCAGACCTCTAAAGCAGTAGGTAAGGCTAGGGGATGTCAGGGTGTATTAGTAGGGGTATCACAAGTCGTAAGAGGGAGGTAATAATCCCTCTTTACAAGACACTGATTAGGCCCCATCTGGAGTACTGCGCATTACTGGAGGCCACACCTTCACAAGGACATTAACCAAATTGAGGCAGTCCAGAGAAGGGCAACCAAAATGGTGCAGGGACTGCATCAGAAGACATATGAGGACAGATTAACGGAGCTCAATATATATACCCTTGAGCAAAAGGAGGAGAGAGGTGATATGATCGAAACATTCAAACACCTTAAGGGCATTAACAAGGTGAAAGAGTCTAACATGTTTAAATATAAGAAAATAGCAGAACAAGAGGACACAGCATGAGATTAGAGGGAGGCCGATTAAGGGGAATGTGAGGAAATTCTTTTCACAGAAAGAGTGGGGATGCATGGAATGGTCTACCTCAGGAAGTGGTGGATATGAATACAGTGCAGGGCTTCAGACAGGCATGGATAGGCATAAGGGAGCAATGCAGATGAGTATGAATAGATAGGTCACTGACAGAGCAAAGGCCAATGGCACATTTATAAGGTAGAAAAGAAATGGGTTGACTGGATGGGCCTTGAGGTCCTTATCTGCCATCAACGTCTATGTTTCTGTGTATTGATATTCCACTAGAGATGCTCTCTTTTTACATTATAAAAATCTACTAAAAACAGTTACATTTTTTAATTTTGTATAACAATGAGCCATTGTATAATTGCAATAAGGCCTCCCAAGGTGTGTATTGTTGTGTTATAACGTCACTCCTGGGTGGTGGAGGCACTAAGCTAGCCCTGTGCTTCAACCCACCCTAGGTGTGACGGCATTTACATGATAACACACACCTTGGAGTGCCTTATTGCTAATTTTTTATGGAAGATAAGGGGGAAAATATTCCAAGTATGGTCTAACTAGTGATGAATATAATTGAATGATTAACTGTTTATCGCTACTCTTAATATTTCTGAAAACACAGCCAAGAATTTTATGACATTTCTGTACCATATACTTTGAGTGTGTACTTAAAGATAACTTATTTGTCATGATCACCCCTAGATCCTTTTCATTACTGGTTTCCAAGAGCGTGATGTCTCCAGCTGGTATCTGATTTGTGGTTCTTCGTCCAAAGTGCATGACCCAGCACTTTTCAGCATTAAATCTCAGTTATTTTTTTCTGCCCAGTTGTAAATTAAATCCAAGTCTTTTGTAATAAATTCCATCCATTCCAAGAGCACTGTTTTTGCAGCCTCGGTAAGTCATGCCAGGCTCCAGTGATGCACCATTTTAACCTCAGCCTATCAATTCACATTCCCTTGCACTTTCATTATACTGATATTTTAAAGTGGGACTACTGAATATCTGAAAGTTTATGTATTATTTATTGTAAGTTCAACCAGAAATGGTACACTGAGCTGTGACAGCTTGTTTCATTTTCGCCTTGGGGTGTGAGGTACATGAGACCTATTTTATTGTATGAGACTGTTGAGTAAGACACTGGTAAAATCCCCATTTCTTATGATAACTGTCATGGGGTCTTTAACTTCTATCTGAACAGCCATTAGAGATGGGCAGAAGGGACCTTAGTTTAATGTCTCATCTGAGGATGGCACCTCAACAGCACAGTACCCTCCTTCTGCTGCAGTACGTGTCAGTATTTGTATTAGACCAAGTTCCTGCTAGGGACTATAGCACATAACCTTCCAGACTTAGTGTCCCAGAGTGGAATGTGCACCCTGTTGAGCTACTGACACTGCAAATGAGGGGGTTTATACTGTTGAGAAGATGCATCTAACAGAAGCTCTTCACAGCTTGTTACTGAAGCAGAGAAATAGGGCATTTATTTATTTTATTTAGTTTTGTTGACTGGTAAGTGCACTAGACAAATCCCGCCTATTTTCAGGTACCAACACCGAGAGGGGGATGCAGATGAATGCCAACTGACCTTGAACCAGATGAAGCTGTTGGTGGTATTTTTGTAAAGTGGAGGAATTTGGCCATTGCCCTGCTCTTTTCGAGAAGTGCCATGGGATCTTTAACATCCACCTGAACTACCACCAGAACAGGCAGATGGGACCTCAGTTTAATGTCTCATCCGAAGGCATGCCTTCCCCAGTGCCACACAGTAAATAAATGACTCTGGTGAAATTCAAACTTGTGACCTCCTGTTTACATAGTTTCATCGCTTTAACCACTCGACCACATTGCTTGCCACTATTTCTCTGAGTCCTTTGAACTGTTGTATGTACAGGTAGACACTGGACCTCCATTGTACAGCTGAATCAAGATCTCTAATTTCACTGGAATTCATGTTGGTTTTGTCTGTTCTTGATATTTTTCAGGGTTGTATTTTTCCAGTTCGATTGTACTTTAAATTATTTTCAGAAGCGTACATTTTTTAAATGTAATGCTCTGCCATATGTTGCAGAAACTGTCTTGAAGTATTGCTTATAGTATCTGCCAAATACAGTCAGATTCATCCATTGGTTTCATGCCTTATCAAGCTGTCCTTCTCCTCCATGATTTTCTGACCGTGCCGCCTTCTTCAGTTTTTCCCCAGTTACTTTCTCTTGTGGAACTTCTTGTAATTTGCTTTCCTTGTTGGTCTCCCTCATAGCCTGTATCCATGTGGGGCCCATCTTTCAGTTTCTTGGCTCTTCATTGCTCATCAATCTTCAGTACTGCTTTGCCCTTTCTTTCAAGTTATGTAGGAATTATCCTTTGTGCTTTTACTGTCAAACCCTGTAGTCTCCTCGTTGTGGTGTCTTGTTCAGTGTCCAGCTTTACACGCCTTGTGGCAACAAAGAGATGTTAACATCTGTAGACATCTAGCTAGTGTGTAGCTCTGGATGTATACAATTAGAAGAAACACTGCAACTGTAAGTAACTTTCTTTGCAGGCCTTCAAGAATGTATGACCCTGCTTCTATGCGCCTATATAATCACATTAACGGCAGCATTTTTGCTTATACTTCAATAAGGAACTAGATAGCTGTGTCCACTTCTGTGTCAAGCCTGCTCTAATCTTCACAGTTTTTCAGTGCTGCAGTTTACAGTTAAGGAAGGGAAAGAATTATAGATGGTCTCCATTGAGCTTGCAGCCTGGTCTCTTCTAGTTTCTGAATCTAAGCCCAGCCTCACATTACATTTTATGATGAAAGTTTTGCTCTCAGTAGAATTAAATGGTCTGTTTGTTCAAGTACAGTTTTATACATTAGAGGGCCATTTGTTTAAAATTGAAACCCACTGCTCAACTAACAAGATCCTGAAGAACTTTCTAATGTGCAGCCATTGTATGTGGTGCATAAGTGGTATCACATGGAAAAGAGAAGACTTGGAGGGAGACAGATCAGTATTTTAATGAGATAACACTGTCAGCATACGCCACCAACTGCAACTGATTTAATGGAAAGGAACACTTCAGCAAGCTTGCCTGAAGGACATTGCCATAACTGGTCCTGCAGGAGAGGACCACATGAACAAGAGTGGTCAGACTGTAGTTGGGGTAATCATTTTTTCCAACTCTGTTTAGCTCTCTCCAGTTCAGGTGGGGATTTACCTTGTTTGGCCTTGGGCTAGCCAACCTGGCATTCTTCCCAAGCTGCACAGGCTGGGTGGCCCATTTAAACATGAAATATTGTGGAGGTGAAATAACACTTGTAGGTAACTGATCTAATATTAAAGTCAAAGGCATATCAGACTCAAATATGATGCCAGAGTTCGATCATTTGAGGAAGGGTAGGATACTCCATCAGCTGGTAAAGGAAACATGTAGGAGTAGTGGGCAGCAAAGTTTGGAACCAGTCTGGAGGAGTGTGGTTTGGTATGGGTTCATACTCTGCTGGGTAGAGGACATCAAGTCAAGAAGTTAAACAGTGCTGTAGCACCCTATTTGACAAGTTCTGGTTGGATACAAATGGATCTCATCCAATGAAAGCCTGAATTATAAAGGCAGATATGACTCTGAAGGAAGCATGTACTTATTGCAAGTCATGGAGCCACAATAGGGTCCTTAGGAATACCATGACAGATCCTATTGGGCCCCATATTTAAAAGTGGTGGACTGCATTGCGCAGTGCTTGTGTCGCGCAACTCAACTGGCGCTGGCATAAAACATTGGTATATTCAGAAGATACACTATATTATACGATCACACATGTGCATCTGAATATCCCGAACATGCGCGATCATGCAGTAGGAGATGGTGGCATGGCAGATGCCCAGAGCGGAACATACAAGTGTGCGATGTAAAGCCACTTGGCCAGCACGCAGATTTGCAATATTCAGGATATGCAGATGGGCTCAATGCACAGTCAGCGCCTAAACAGCACATTTGCATCTCATTACTGGAATGTATTCAGTCCATTTGCATACCATTGGGCATGCAGTTCCAACATTGCAGGACAGCACCACCACTCTGCAAAGGTGATCAGGAGGTACTGCAGCCTAACAGGCAGGTGAGAATGCATGGATGAGTGTGGTGGACTGCATTGGTACCGGGTCACTATAGTGTGGACAAAACGCGTGTGCAAATGCACACTGTAAGCAGCGCAATTGGTTCTACAGCGACAGGGGTTCCTATGGCGTGTGGTAAGAACTGCCCTGTCGCTGTAGGCTAGTCTGATGAAACCTGAAGGATGTTTCTGGGCGATGCTTGGCTGAGCTGCTTTCGTGGTGGAGTGGCTAGAGCACCTGCCTCCGTGGCATCAGGGACCTGGGGCTGCAGTTCGGTCTCCCCAGGTCCCACTGTAATGCATTTTTTTAAACCAAGATTTTTCCTGCCTCTGACATTTGCCCTTTCACTCAAGTCCACGACCCTTGGGAGTTGATTATAATTAGTCAGGGGTATGGGGACGGCCCCTGCAAAAAGACAGTCCAATGGCATGTGTTCTTGTTGGTTGGGTCAGGATTATGTCCCAGTGCTGTTAGAGCGCCATCACTGTGTGTTTGCTTGTCTTCTGTGTACGCTACGTTTTCTCTGCAGCATTATGACCCCAAGCCACAGCATTGTCCTGAGTACAGTGCTACATACCCCATGACCCTTTAGCATCCAACTGTATGCCAAGGTGTGTGACAACTGGGCAGAATGTGTGACACAGCAGCACACGTGACAGTGCAAGCTTGAAGACTGTGGAAATAGGTGCACCAATGTTGCTACTGTGTGCTGATACCTAGCATCTCATATTATCATACAAGTCTGTATAACAGTCTCAATGGTTGGTGTGTAATGTCACCCACACAATGTGGGTCAGAGGGTGCCTTGAGTGATAACATGCATGCCTTACCCTGTACTGTGTGACATTTGAGAGATTTTCAGTGCTACTACCCATGGCCATGTCTGTGCCCTATGTGACTGCATGCACAACACTGGAAGGGTCCGGTGTCCATGGGCATGCCCCTGCCGCCTCAGGCCACAGGTGATGCCACCCTTGCCCACGCTGTTCACAATTGTGCACTGTTCACCAGAGTGACCTGAACCCAAGGCCAGGGCCCTTGTGGCATTGTCACACTACAGGGATGGCATCGGTGACATGTATTTGGTTCCAGGTGGCGTGGGTCTGACACAAGCATGCTGTATGCACCACTGGTGTTCCACCATCATGTGTGTGTGCCACTGGGCCATCCTGACCCATGCCATGCTACCACCATTACCGCCAAGCATCCTGCTCACCGTTGTCCCTGATGCCACCATGCCTGCACCAGGTGGCATTCTGATGGCCACATGGGTGCAGGCCATGGCACCTGGCACATGTGTGGCAGTAGCAGTCTGCCCGCTTGGTGTGCTAGGGGGAACCTGACTAGCATATGACAGCTGAGCGCCCATGACCTGGTGCAGTGAGGGGGTGGCTGCCTGGGCAGTGCCAGTGGTGTCACCCAGTGGCACCTGGAGGGTGCCTGATGCAGGCACAGTGTAGCTGTGGCTTTGGGTACTACCATCCTGGCATGACTTCTGTGTGGGTGCCTGGAGCACATCCTGTTGCACCTCCGAGGGCTGTCTCAGGGTTGACCTGTCTGCAGTTCCACAGCCTCCTATAAATGGCTGGCCAATTTAGTCCCCTTATGTGCCTAACTTTGCGTGGCACAGTTTTGTGTTGTGCGACACATGCACTGCACCTTTGGCTGAATATACAGTTGCATAGTATATTTGGTGCCCACCTATTTTCATGTCGGATATATTATTTCTGCACGATTGTGCATTCGGTTTTGTGGCGATCTCTCCCATTTGAATATTGCGCCTCCGTGCATTTCCTCAAGATGTTATGCATCTCCACTTTGTGTCACGATCTCTTTGAATATGTAGGCTCAGGGCATGGGGAAAAAGAGCCAAAGAAACGATACTAAAAGCACTGAGGAAGATGTGACTGAAACTACGAGAGGTCTAGACTGGGGAGTCTGGGTTAAAACTACAGGCACACTGGAAGCCCATGGTTTACTGTGATGAATGTTGTGAATAGCTCCAGTGATATTATGGAAGAAAAAACATTTCCCATCGATAGCAGAGTAGCTATCACTAGAGACCCAAAAAGAACAACCTTAATGCTTTGTCTTCATTAAAATTTTCATATATATTCCACTATGATGATCCTGTAACCAGCTTAATTACTGTCTTTCAAACACCTTTTCCAGGAAAGGAGGAGTATTCGACAATGATTTGATACATCCTTGAAATCTGAAGATGACTTAAAAAAAAAATGTACAGTAAGGCAGAAAGGCAGGCCAACGATCTAAAGAAGAGCTGGTGCAGTGAAGCTGCATGATCAGTTTATTAATGGCAAACACTGTGACCATATCTATGGAAAACATAAGAGTAAAGGTTTTATTAAAATTGGTTGAAACTGGAGAGATTTGGGACTCTTATTACAAGTTAAAAGGATATTGTTTCTGAAAGGAACATTTAAATCGTTACACTGCAGAGAAAAGATAATATATAGCAATGGGTTCCTTAGGTGCTGAGGATGGAATACAGAATCCAAAGTAAATAAAATATTGGGTCAGTGTTTTACCAACAAAATAATTGTTAGTGTTTTGTATGCTAACCATTGAATACACACTTTCCAGAGTTTTAAATATGCATGAGGACTAGATTTTCTGTAAAGTCTCTCAAGCCTTGTACCTGTTACCATTAACTCCGTAGAGAGGATGAGGACAATTAAAGTAGAGTGAAAAGTGGGACTGTTTTTCTGACCTGGAGCTTCAGAATTGATAGGTTACTACAGTTACTTTTCGATTAGTGGGAACAGAACTAGCTATATCAGAGGTAGAAATCAACAGAAGGAAATTGATTGGATTGCAAAGATGACATGTTCTGGTAGAGATAGTTGAACAAGGAGAAGATATAAAAGCTTAATCCAATTAAAAGGTCACAGTATGATCCAGTATTGGTATAAAGATGTATTCAAGCTTAGGTAACCCAAACACAGATATCTGGTAAAGTCAGTGGCCTTGTTTCCAGGTAGGAGACTGGATGTAAGGTTTAAAATTGAAAGATTCCAGAAAATAAATGAAAGACATAACTGGGAAGTCCAAGAGAACATTCAGGTGACTATTGAAGTCACCCCTACTAAGAAGAGGCGTACAGTTAGGTTATAGGTTAAACAAATCAGAAAATTCACTTGGAGATTAAGGAGGGATGTAGACTAAAAGCAGCTTTAAAAGATGGAATGGGGAGCTTTAGAAAGAGAGGCTCAAAATGAGAATGAGTTGAAGAGGCTTGAAGAGTACATACGTACATTTATTTCATTTTACCAGAAAATGGACTGTATCAAAGATCCATTTTCAGCCACGCCTGGAATCATTTTAACAATATATATCTCAGAGATTTTGTATTTTGCATTTTTACCAGTTTGTTTTTAACACAGCTGGTATCCCTGTATTGTAGTTTTATGATAAAGTCAAAGCTACATATTGATCCTATGCATTGGAGGTAAAATTCGAAATGCTGATACAAACTATAGTGATGTTCCATTAAAAAAAAAAAAAAAAAAGTGCAGAGATCTAATGATGTTGTTGACAGTAACCTCATACTAATGAAAAATTGTTTCCAGTCATTTATACAGTAAAATTGAATTGTGTTATGGTGCTGGGAGAAGGATTTATTTTGCAGTGGTCTTTTTAACATCCCTCGTTAACCTGTTTTGGTTCTGTATAGATAACCAGTTTATCGTTGATGCTTTTGTTTGCTCGAATGTGACTCCTATAATTGAAGCATGGTACTTCCGCCAAATCAGATGCATTTAGTCCTTTGATTTTGATACCATTTCTTTTGTATCAATTTTTTTTGTCATGTTCCAAAAAAACATGATTTTGTTTCTTTTGTTCAGTGGTATTTTGTTTCAGCATACCAAGTTTGCAGTTTATGGTACAGAGGTTGCATTTTTTCCTCCATGTCCACTCCTGTTCAGAGCTGTGTAGAACTGTGTCATCAGCATACATTATAACTGCTGTATTATCATAGATGTCTTGTAGATCATGTAGCACATCTCGAAAACAGGGTAGACCTAGCACTGAACCTTTTGCCACCCTGTGTCAGTCTCTCTCAGTTCCAGTCTATCAGATCCAATCTTTACCACTTGTTTCTGCTTGTCAGATAGTTGCTGAATCATTCACCCAGTTTCCTAACTTGGTTAGTAACAAGGGTGATCCAATAGTCGAAGACCTTGGTCAGGTCGACACCAATTGCTGCAATAAGCGTTTTATCAATATTATCATAAATATCACTAGTCAGCCTAACCAAAGCCATTGATGTACTTCGAAAACCATATTGGTCGAAGATTGCTTTCTTCCAACTGTTCAGTTGATTGGTCGAAAATTACCTTTTCAAGAAGTTTAACTAATGCTCATAGAACAGAGAATTGGTCTGTAATTTGTGATAACACTTGCTAGTCTCTAGATTTAAAATTGGTATACGACTGCTGTCTTCCAGTATTCTGGAAGTCAATTCCTGTATGTTGATAAACAAATGTGCCACTGATCTGGCTAACTGTTCAGCTGCTATTTTTAGTAGTCTTGAAGGAAGACCTCCACCTGCCCTTTACTGCCGTCAAGCTTTAGTAGTAACTTTTCATGTCATTTGATCACGTCTGCCATTTTGTTGAGCTTGCTAAAGCCTTTGACGTGGTGTCACATCCCTTCCTCCTTGCCAAGTTAAAAGCAGTGGGTCTTTCTGGCTCTGCAGTCAGCTGGTTTCACTTGTACTTTGTGGGGAGGGGGTGTAGGTCTAAAGCTGTCCGGATACATTGCTCCACTTCATCACCACTCTTTATCTGCTCAGGTGTCCCTCAAGGATCTGTCCTTGGTCCCATTCTTTTCTGTATTCTTGAATGACCTTACCACTGTGTTCCTCTGCATCCATTCACATGTATGCTGATGATAGTTATTTTTGCATCTGGCTCCTCTTCTCATGATCTTACCTCACAGCTTCAGCTGGACTGACAATATTCAATGCTGATTAACGTCTAATCAGCTATCTGTCAATGTCAAAAAACAGTCTCCATGACTTTTGGTACTAGTCAGAAACTTTCTAGACTTGCTTGTCTCCCTTCTTTTCACACCCTAGATGGTGCTGTTATTGAGGAGGTTTCCTCTTATAAGTACCTCAGGGTCTGGGTTGACCATTATCCTGATTTTCAGTTCATATTGATGCCATTCACCAAAAGCTTCACCCCAAGCATGGTGCACTCTACAGGAGCAAAATGAGTATCCACTTCTTGTCCACCGTGAGATTGTTTTAAAGATGATACTCACTATTTTTGATTATTGTCACATAGCCTACAGTGGAGCTCCTAAATCCTCTCTTTCCAGACTGGACCCCCCTTTCAACCCCTTTTTTTTTTGCTTTAGATTGCTCCCCAAGTACTCACTACTGTTCACTGTACTCTGCTCTTTCATTCTCCTCTCTTGATGCCAGGCCCTCTCCATGGTGCCTCCTTTATATCCAAATTCTGTTTTGGTTCCCTTCCTTCCTTACTTTCCTCTTATCTTCTCCCTCAGCTTCCTGGTACCCTTTATGTAATATTGCTTCCCATTCCCTCACTATTCCTTCTAGTAAATCTACAGCTGGTTAATCTGCTTTCTCATATTGCTTTCCTAAACTTTGGTTCTCCCTTCCTTTGTCTATTCGCTCTGCCTCTTTGGTTTTCTCCTTACTCTTTCCTTCATTCTTTTTCCTCCCTCCTGCAACTGTTCTTTCCCCTGCTCACTAGTTTTGCCCTGGTAATCTGTTTCCTTCGTTACCTGTGCATATGTTATTTTGATTTGTATTTAAAGTTCGATTATTTCTCCATTTAAATTGTATGCTGTATTTCTCCATATATATTGTAATTCTGTATGATGTTACTCATCCCAACCCCAGGATGCATCTGAAACGAGCTGTTACCAGCTCAGTATGTCTTCGTGGTGAAGCATTTTAAATAAATACTTGTTACTCTAAAAAGGTAAGCGTTTTGTATAAGTATCCTTAAGAACCATGTGCTCATTTCCAGGAGCTTTTCCTTTATTTGTTCTTTGTAAGAAGACATGTTTGTAAAAATCATTAAAGGTTTCAGCAATTCCGTGATTGGCATGCAATAAATTCTCTCCAGATTTGATCATTTCTGCTTTTTCTGGGTTGATAGAATTCTCTGAATAAATTCCAGAAATTCATTGGATTAGATGTATCCTTTAATTGCTTATTTCTATAGAATGTTTGCTTAGACTTTATTTCAATTTTGCAAAATTCTGAAGTCTCCAATAAACGTCATGTCTTGTTTGGAGCCTGATTTCTTGAACTGTTTCCAAGAGTTATTTCTCATTTTATTAGATCAAGTAGTGCCTGCATCTTTTGGGAAGGGAAGAGTTGGTCCTTGTAGTTCCTCTCTGACCAGCTGAATAAGAACATACTGTTACCCTTTTTCCTTCAAAGTACCTGTTGAGTCTGAGCCGGGGGTTGTTACAGCATCAGTGGATACCTTCTGCTCTAAAAGTTGATTCTGAGTGTCATTCACTCATTCTGTGAAGTCGTTCCTTCTGTCATTCCCCGTGCGTAAATCTGCCTCTAATAACACCATGTATCTCCTTATCATCTAATTTTTGCGTTTTGTCTGCTGGTGTTATCCCTTTCATATGTTTGAAGAGCATAATCAGGTCTCTTCTTTTTCCCCATTGAAAGACTCATTTCTGTCAGCAGATCCATATAGTCTATGTTTCATAAATAAACCTTCAACTACTTTTGAATACAATGGAAAAAGTGGTAACCTTACCCTATTCTAATGAATCAATTAAAACTTGAAGAGGCTGAGATTCAGAGAGCCTAGGTATCTTCTTCACTCTGTCAAATTTTGGTGACACAAGCAAGATCCACCAATTTCTCGATAATTAGGTTGTTAACCATTTGGGCTTTGAGTTGTAATTTTAAGACCCTACATTAATCTGAGGGCACAACACACAAAGCATGGCAACCTAAAACAATTGGGAAGGAGTTCATTGTATTGCAGGTAGAAGTTGTGTAGAGAGACACTTGCTGTACACAGACTGTGGGTATGACTAATAGCATAAACAGATAAAACATGTTTCTTTATGGATGGAAAATTAAAACTAAACTAATATTAAAGAAACAGTTGTCAAATTTTGTGCCCTTTTGGACCATTTAGAATGTGACAAATCAGTTTTGAATATCTGCTGCCTTCATAGGCTGGGTAGTTTCATTTTACATTTTTTTGAAGCTGCCATTTAAGCATCCAACTGAAAGGCTACCTCATTACTAAACATAAATATCTGATGAAAATTAAACTGCCCAGAGTGGAAGGCAGATATGGAAGTTACTTATGTTAATCCAGAAACACCTGAAGGTATGGGCTTGTCCTTCCTATCTGATTATTGAGGGATATCATAGCGAACTTAACAACATTTTGGCAACCCTGATCTATTTACCCCAGGATTTATCCTGACAGCAACGCCACCTCAGGATTTACAGATCAACTGGTCTCAGTATAAACTTATCACACTTTTAATTTTAATAGCTAAAAATGTTATCACCAGACTATGGCTTACTAAAATGGCCCTGATAAAGCCTCTTGGAGAAACCTCACCTCTGAAGTATATAACTTGGAACATTTCTCATACAAGATAAATAACAGCATAAACACCTTTAATACTAGATGGGGACTATGGGTTGCACATCAGAGACCTTTCTGGAATTTGTACCATGAAACAAAAAAATGAATATGTTATGATTTTCAACTTAATCATAGTTGAGATTGTATATTATCTTGAGTTTTTGCTGAAAAGGGAGGAGACCCAGACAGAGAGGATGTTGATCTGGAAAACATGGGAGAGGAAGCTAGGGAACAATATTTATTTAAGACTATAGTCTATGAGATCTTATTTTGGTCTATTTGCAAACAGAGAAAGATTGTAGGATACTACTACAGGGATATGTTAAACAGTCCTATGTGTATAAATGAAATGCCTGTAAATTAATTGCCTGTATACGCTGTAACAAGGAACCTACGACAACTAATCGTTGCATAAAATGTGATTATGTATGTGATACTCTATCTCAAAATAAAATAAAAGCTATATTTAAAAAAAAAAAAAAACACCTGAAGGTGACTATACCTCTGTATGTGACCAGGTGTATACTGTAAAGTCTTGTTTAATGCAGTGCTGTTCTCTAGAAAATTTGAAACACACCACCAACCCCCACTAAACTCCTTCTCTCTTTCTGATGTATTATTTATTCTGTTAATACTAAGCATATTAGCGTATCCACCTCCATACCTATTTGTAGTTTTCTTTGTGCCCATTTGTCTTTCTCTGATTTCCTGTTATGTACTCCATCTCCATGTTTGTCTGTATTTGTTTGCTGTGCCTGTTTGGCTTTCTTACAATTTCCTGTCTTTCTGTTTTAACTTTCTGGTTTTCTTTAATGACTTAAGTGCAGTTTTCTCTGTCCTAGTCCCCAGTTGGTCTCTTTAACTTAAACTTCCCAAAGATCTCGTCATTTTAACACAGTGGGCCTGATTCTCAAAGCTCCCAGCATGGCGCAAGTTTCATACAAAAATGGAGCAAAGTGCCCTTGTGTCAAAAGATCACTGGGAGTGATTCTCAATGGCAGCCTCTCCGCCACAGGCTGCCTGCCCCAAAGGGACTTCGCCACCCATGCACCCCAAAATGGGCTGCAGGATAAGGCGCTAGGGAGCTTACGGCAGACACAGGCTGCCATATCCCTAATCAGGATTCCCAGAACACTCCCAGAGGAGAATTTCTACTAGAATATTTTTCTCTGGGAGTGTTGACCCAGATGTCGACAATGTGCAGTCCTCCATCCTCAACCCCTGTTGTCCCCAAAAGTAATGATTAAAAATAACCTGGTGGTCTAGCGGTCCCCCTCCCTGATTCTCGATGTTGCCTTAGTAGTAATAATAAATCATTTTTCCCCTGCCCTGGTGGTCTAGTGGTCCTCCTTCCCCGATCCCTGATGTTGTCCATAGTAATAATATAGAGAGGCCACTGGCACAGGCTGGTATGCGCAGCCAGCCTGTGCTGCAGAGGGGTTCTGACTGTTTGACCTTGAGAGCGGGTCTTGAGAGGTCCTATGGAATCAGAACCCCTAAGATGACAGCACAGGCTGGTTGAGCACAGTAGCCCAGCCAGTATTTTATATAATGAATGGCTGACCTCTTTTTCAAAAACTATGGCATTAAAACAGATATACTCATTTGCGATTTTAAGTTTGGTCCACTCATTTGCTGCTCGTTAACTAATTTCAAGCACTCCTTAGCCACCTTGGAAAAAAGCGCCATCCTGTTAAAATATTGACTATTTGGATACTGAGATGTGTGCACAGTGGTTTTTCAATTACTGGAAGTGCTGTCTGGTGCACTCTAAAAAGAACCAAGATGTTATTCCACAGTGTGGTGTAACCGCATTCCATGAACTTTGAACTGTGGTACAACAACATGTTGATTGCAATAATTTCAGTGCGGAAAAAAGTGTCTCCATATACTATAGAGTCATTTCTCCTCTGCCCTGGTGGTCTAGCAGTCCTCCTCCCCAATTCCCAATGTTGCCCATAATAATTATAATTAATATTTCCCCATGCTCTGGTGGTATAGTGACTTCCCTCCCCAAGCAGGTAGTGCCACTACCCTGCTCCCCCTCATCTTGAATCAGGAATGGCAATCAGAACAGCCCTCCTCACACCTCTCACAGCTGGCTGCCAACTGAATTGTCAATGAATGCATACTGTACGTGTTCTTGATAGTTCAGTCGGTGGCCAGCCATGGAGGTGTGAGGAGGGCTGTGCTGGTTGCTGGCTCTGATTTGGGACTGGCGGGGAGTGGAGTGGTGGGCATTACGGGTGGGGTGGGGTGGGAGCCACTATACTACCAGGGCATGGGGAAAATATTAATTATTATTATGGGCAATGCGGGAATCTGAGAGGGAGGACGCTAGACCACCAGGGCAGGGGAGAAATGATTTACTATTACTATGGGCAACATCTGGGATTTGGGAAGGGGGACCGCTAGACCACTAAGGTCTAAAGAGCGCATGGCTGCCCTGCGGCTTGTGGTAATCCCTCTTGGTGCACCATCTGTTTGGCACCCAACCAAGGTTGCCAAGATGCAGAACCTTGCCTCGGGACCGTGCCCAATAGAGAATCTGGCGCAGGGTCCCTGGCGCGATTTGGCACGCACAAGCTGCTGTTTGCCACAGCTTGTGCTGATCTTGGCCCATTTGAAAATTGAGCCTATTGTGTTACAAACAGAATTAATTGTTTTTGTGATTGTATCTAACTCCAGCATCTATCAGGTTATTTTATTTGTGATATTTATTTGGTAATGTTTAGAATTTTGTAACATTGTATAATCAGGACACCTTTGGAAGTAGGACGTTTCATGTCCTAACAGTCTAATCCTGTCAAAAATAAAGTTTTACCTTTTACTTGCCCACCTAACATAAGAGTGCCAGACCTCTCTTCTGTACTAACTTTCTGACTTTTTATTCCCATCTCTTGTCATGATTTACCAACTGACAGTCTCTGTTCTAACTTACTGGCAGTCCCTGTATCCTAATTTTCTGACTGCCTGTGTATCATCAAGGCACAGGTCAGGAAGCATAAGAAAACCAGAAGCAGTTTCAAAATTCTGAAATAGCATTTTATTTTTCTCAATAACAGAAAATTAAAACTTTGGTCATTATAGCTATTTACAAAGGCAGTACAAACAGAGAAAACAAAGTCCTTCTTCTGAGGGTATTTCTAATTCCAAGTTTCAGTCTCTCACTCTCCTTGTCTTTCTAGCAAAAGCATTGCTGCTCTTTTATAAGTCTTTGTCTGGGAACTCTTTCAGAGAGCCTGCTTCTCACAGAATGTTCTTGTAAGTTTACAGAATGTTCTTGTAAGTTTCATTCCTTGCAGGTGCAGCAAAACAGTACATGATGACCTAGAACTGACCTCTTGTTTCCAGCATCTCAGCGAGTTTGCAAACCAGTTTCTCAGGTTAACCCTTGAGTTCCAAATAGCTTTTGCAATTATTTCAACAATATAACTATATATTTTCTGTTTATTTTTTGTATTTATTAAGATCTAGGATTATAAATACCTTTGAATCAGTGGTTCATTTACAAGGTTAAACATCAGAATACGGAAACACAGGGCCCAGATATTCAAACTGCAGCCAGGCTGTGGCACAAGCCTGTCACAGCTGCTCAAATTTGTTGCACAGAATTGTAGCCAGGGTGATATTAAGCGGAGTTAGCATAGGCGCCCAACTGCGCTGAATATCGCAGCTGGTCACCTCACTGTGCATGGCACAGTGGAACCGCGCCAGCGCAAGTGGTCAGAGGAGCATTGAGATGCGGGTGGTGCAAGTGCCATTGTGCCATGCACAGCACCTGTGATATTCAAAGGGTGACATGCAAATGGGGCCATAATTTATGCAAGGTGCATAGGGGCCATTTGCATCTGATTACGACCCCATTTGCATGCCATTAGCATGCAGGTGCGCCGATCTCCGACTGACTTGCACCTGGCGCCCTGCCAGGCAACGGCCACGTCGGGGACTAACGCCCTAGCAGCCCAATCGGGGCGTCCTGTAAGGGACAAAGAACGCTCCTATCCCTAGTGGTCCAGTGGACAGTGATTAGCCAGTCGGCGGGCATAACTATCCCAAAGTCCAATATCCCTGGAGGTCCAGTGGACCGAGAGTAGCGATCGCGGGCATCAGTATCTGCCCCCAAAGTCCAGTATCCCTGGTGGTCCAGTGGACGCCGCAGACCCGATCGCGGGCGGCATTCCCTCACCCCAGTCCGAAATCCCTGGTGATCTAGTGGACCCCCACCCTGAGCCCCACCACCCCGCTCCCCGCCAGCTGGCGGGTGGCAGCACCACCTGCTCTGCGCCCCGCCGACTGACAGCTCGGTGGCTAGCACGCCTATGGTTCAGAGCATGAGCCAATGGGCGCAGCTCCATGTTTATTAGTCAGTCCAGATATGTGAATGAATTCATTCATATATCTGGACTGACTAGTACGGTATGGCAGCATGCCCATTGGCTCATGCTCTGAACCAATGGGCATGCAGCCATACCGAGCTGTTGGGTGGCGGACAGCGGGCGGCAGGCGGGTGGGTGCTGCCGCCCACTGGCTGACGGGGAGCGGGGGTGGGGCTCAGTAGGCGGGTGGGTGGGGTCCACTATATCACCAGTGATTTCGGACTTGGGGGTGAGGGAATGCCACCCGCGATCGGGTCTGCGGCGTCCACTGGACCACCAGGGATATTGGACTTTGGGGATACTGATGCCCGCGACTGGCTACTTGTGGTCCACTGGACCACCAGGGATATTGGAATTGGGGATAGTTATGCCCGCGACCGGCTAATCGCGTCCACTGGACCACCAGGGATGATGGACTTTGGGGGATGTCTGATGCCTGTGATCGGGCATGGGGGCGCTGCCAGGAGTGGGGTTGGAACAGCCGATGGCCACTCACAGGTGGCAGCTGCTGTATTGCGCCCTACAATGTGGCAGCTCACCTGTGGGTGGCCCTCGACTTGTTCCAGGTTTTCAGTATTATCTTTGTGAAGGTGCAGGTAGGGGTTACGCCTGCACAACTCTGCGCCCGGGCTGAATATCGGACTGTGCAGTTTATGCATGGGCACGCCCATCCCACCTGTGCCCACATCACCGATGCGCCCCTGGCGATCAGGATTTGTGTGGCGACTTTTCCCTTTTTAAATACCATCACAGATCGGTGGTTGTGCATGGTGCAACCCTTTTGAATATCTGTGCCAGTAAGTTAACCATACATGGCATGTAAAAGAAAATACAAAGTGGTAAGGGTTACAAATTGGCTTGAATAACAGACAAGGACATACTGAGATACAAATATTGAGCGTTACATCAAGTTGTAAAGATGAAGAGGGAAGGATAAGAGGCTGTAGAAAACACTGATATACAATATACGAAAAATACACTATTTTAAATAAAGGGATCTCCGTATCGGAGATATTTCACATAAAGATTCACCTATATTTTATACTCGTAGATATACTAGGGGAAGAAAAGATAGAACAGCAAGGGAAGGCAAAGAAATAGCGAGAGGCGAAGAATTGCGAAACCGTCCGAAATGATCAGTTCCTAGGTCTCACAAGAAAAGTGTGGTTGCAACCAGACAGAGAAGAGGCGAAAGGAGAGGATAGAACAGATCCTTGCATTGAAACTCTTTCTGTATAACAGCTGGGACAGGGCGGGCCTTATTCAGCCCTGACACACTGTGGATATCTGCTCTTATTTCCTGGTAGTTTGGATTTTCTTATTTCCTGTGGACATCTCTTATAACTTCAAAACAACAAAGAAACTCTCTGGACATTGAGGAGGTGCGACTGCAAACAGCTGAATTATGAAAACAATAAAGAGAGGGGCACTGACAAACCCACTGCAAGTGTTTGATATGCGTTGTTGTCAGATGAAAGAAAGATGAAACTGCAGCATTATTTTACAGTAGAAAATGTTATTAAGGTGCATAAAGTGGACATACCTTTGCAACAGTACTCCTGGCCAAACCCAACAGTTTGCACCTGCATGTGGTGCTTTCTCAAGGTCAGATTGCCAGAACTCCTCTATGTCCTTAAATACAGACTGCCTAGAGGGATATATCACAACTTAGTGCAAAATACAAACCAACAAAATACATTTAGAGTTAGAAACGAGAGAAGCAAAAGAAAGAAAAGTTTAAAAGAGGCATAAAATCCATCCAGTAATATGGAATTAAAAAGATGCCCTTTGAGATATGATATATAGGATACAACATACATTTGCAATCCATTTGAGGTCAAACAGCTGTTGGTTTTTGTTTTCTTTGTAATTTTATTCAGATACTTAAATTAATACAATAAATTGAGTAATAAATAATAATGCACAAATAGAATTCTATATTAATAAATTGATTGCCAGTCAGAAAATCTGGTCAATAAAAATCACAAA
The DNA here is from genome assembly GCA_016271365.2 of Neoceratodus forsteri. Classification (NCBI taxonomy): domain Eukaryota; kingdom Metazoa; phylum Chordata; order Ceratodontiformes; family Ceratodontidae; genus Neoceratodus; species Neoceratodus forsteri. The sequence continues at coordinate 102,757,394 of JADMNL010000031.1, read as the reverse complement.
CAGTGACGCTGAATTTGGAAATGAAGTAGGTTACAGCTTATAACCAGCTTTAGACAGAATGCCAGTAAACACATGGGAATTGAATTAGACCGTCCAGTTCAGATTAGATTATGTTCCAGCCAGTTGCAAAAGGGGACATGATACCATTAAAAATATTTAATTTATTTATGACTAAATGACTAATGCACTCATTGGAAGCGAACCGTATTCTCCACCAATCTGCTGTAGCATGTGTTTTTGTTGGGTTTCCAGTTGTGTAACAGCTATTATTGGTGATAAATAAAGATAACAAATACTGAAGTGTGTTAAAGGTGTAATTTATTACATAACTTTATTGTGTGCTTCATACAGTTTTATGATGAGCAATATTCATTGCATCAGTTTTAGACCAGCAGTGGAATATTAACTGCTTTTTTTTTTTTAACTAACGAGACCTACATAAGCGTGGAGACAGCCATGATGCAAAGCAGTAACTTGCAGTAAGTGACATGTCACAAAAAGACTGCATGACAGAAGTGCTCAATGTCCACTGAATTGCACTGCTCCCGCAGCATGCTGCAGCGTTATTGTGTTGTATCCTGGCTGGTGCCGCTGTAAATCGGTAAACAAATATCAAAGGGAGGCTGATATGGACTTAGTATATGAATGTTCAAGTCTCACTACCAGAAAACAAACAAAAATATTTATTCAAACAGGAAGTCAGAATAAAAAAAAAAGAGGAAGGGAAACATAAAAGCTTGGAATTTTGTAATATTGTGTAATCAGGAATGTTTGGAAATGGGGCATTTCATGTGCTAACAGTCTAATCCTGTCAGAAAATAATGTTGATATATGCTTACTTACCTATCTAACTCAAAAGTGCCTGACCATCTCTTCTGTAGTAACTTTCTGACTTATGTTCCTGCCTGTTGTCATAATTTTCCCAACTGTCCGTCTCCGTTCTAACTTACTGGCAGTCCTTGGGTTTTGATTTTCTGACTGTCTGATTGTCTGTGGGTATCTGCTCATTTCCTGGCAGTTAGTTTGTTCTAGCTTTCTCACTTCCTGTGGGTATCTGTTCTAACATCTGGTTGTTGGTATGTTTCGATTTTCTGACTTCCTGTGGGTAATTCTAACACCCTGGTTGGTTGAATGTTTTGTTTATTTTTGACTTCCTGTCTATAGTACAGTTTTGTAAGAACTTACTTTAACAGTAGATCTTCAAGGCAATCTCTTTCATCAGGTCACACCTATGGAACATAAGCCGTCCGTTCTGATCCACACAGAAACTTTTCCAGCAGTACCACCAGGGACCAGTGGCCACCCACAATGACATCCAATGTTTCTACCCTATATAAGTGTGGAGGACCCAACCCTTCCCAGTTCCCGTCGGAGATCCAGTTTGGAGGACCACTTATAGGGAACTAAGAGAGGGACTATGGTTGTGCCTATTAGGGAAGGCAGAAAGCAGCAGGAGAGCCCGAAGAAGAAAAGGAGAGCAAGACAGAAATATCTCTACTATACCGAGTGGGTTCATAGCAGAAGGCTGCCCTGCAGGCAGCCGGGGTGGTGGGGAGAGAGAGAGAGAGAGAATGAGAGGAGTAGTGGTGTATAACAGGCAAGGCAGAAAAAGAAGAAGGGCTGTGCTAGAAAGCCATAGGAGCCCTGAGGGGACCAGCTCAGAGGACCACACTCGCTGGACCAGGAAAAGAATAAAAGGTGTCAACCGGCAAGGAGAGAGAGAATAGAGACAGCCACTAGGAGGGTCTGGCACAACAAATAGTCTGTCCCGAAGAGGAAGACCGAACGGTCGGCATAACCTGATGAAAGAAATTCTCAAAGATCTACTGTTATGGTAAGTTCTGCATAACTATACTGTCTCATCGGGATGTCTCTTCATGAGGTCACACCTATGGAACGAGTCCCAAGCAGTTCTGACAGAGAGACAGTCTGGGTGGCTGGATGCTAAGGCCCAAGAAAGGAGGCCTTGCAGCACAGCCAGACTGAAGCCTGCCTCCCACGAGAGGCACTGTCCAGACTACTGTTTCGTGAAAGTATGAACAGTACTCCAGCTGTAGCAGCACAATTTTATGCAGCTGACACGCTCCTGAAACTTGCAACTGAAGGGCCATGCCTCTGGGTGAATGACCACTGAACAGTGCCAGGAAGTTCCTTACTGTAATTCCTGTAGCAGAAGGTGATACAGTTAGCCAGCCATTTGGACAGGCACTGTTTAGAGACTGTGCAGCCTCTTTCCCGGGTGAGGAAACAAACAGCCTCGAGGACTTCTTGCAGTACCTGTATGGTGTGTATAGTAACACAGAATTCTGTGTACATCTAGAGTATGGAGCAGTGCTTCGCCTGGAGTGGCATGCTCTGGATAACAAACAGGCAGGTGGATGGTTTCATTTAAGGTAACTCGGACATCACCTGAGGAAGAAACTTAGGAGTTGTATGCAAATACACCCTGTCTTGGTGGAAAGGCAAATAAGGAGTCTCACATGTCAGAGCCTGAAGCTTGGAAATCCTCCAAGCAGAAGTAATGGCAACTAAAGATAACACTGTCCATGACGGAAAGCGAAGCTTAGCGTCCAACCAGTTCAAAAGGAGCCAAAGTATGTTTCTATAACACAAAAGGCAGGTCTCAAGGCAGGACTGGATTGTGGATGGGTGGCTTCAGATGAAGAATGACTCTCAAAATGCACGGGACACCTCCAGTTGTGCCATCGTATGACCTTCAACAGGCACTTGGAAGGTTGAAAAGGCTGACAAGTACACCTGAATGGAGGAGTATTGCAGTTCGAATCTAAGAGAGACAGCAAATACTCCAGAACCTGATTCACTGGACAAGTGAAAGAGTCCCAAATGATGGGAAACTGCCCATAAAGCAAAGCTGCTTCCACTTTATAGTAGAAGCGCCCTGGCGGAGGGCTTGCTAGCGGCCACCAGGACATCAGCCACCATTTGAGATACCCCAGATCTAGCCATGGATATGTTCTCAGGAGCCATGCATAAAGATGGAGTGACTTGAGGTCCGGATGGACCAGGGTGCCCTGCCCCAGTGACAGCAAGTCTGTGCACAGAGGCAGGGGCACTGTAGGTTTCACTGCCAGCTGCTACAGTAAGGGGAACCAGATCTGATGAGGCCATAAAGGGCAATGAGGATCAGAGTGACCCCTCCCATCTGGAGCTTAATAAACACCCTCTGGATTAGAGGAAAGGTGTAGAGGAACCTCCCTTTCCAAGAGAGAACACCACATCGCTCCAGAAAACTCTAGGCCCTGGAGTGAGTGAGCAGAAGCGTGGCAGTTTTATGCTGAGTAGGATGCAAAAGGTCCAACCCTGGACAAGCCCACCTGTTGAACAAGTCTTTATAGCCAAGGTCAGCAGCTCCCACTTATGCAGTCTGAACTGCAACCAGCTTAGCCTGTCTGCTAGGACATTTTGGACGCCTGGAACATGGACAGCTGACGGTTCTAGACCTTGTTGTAGAGCCCAGTACCAGACCCTCTTTGCCTCCCAAAACAGAGAGTGCGAATGGGTCCCCTCGTTTGTTGATGAAGTGTACTACACTGATGTCCATCTGCACTAGCAGATGGCCTGGGGAACAGATGGGTCTGGGAGGTTTGTAAAGCATACAGAACAGCCATCATCTCTAAGATGTTGATGTGGAGTGCAGCCTGCATTCTGGTCCACATTTCTTGAGTCAGATAGGCCCTCTGCCCAGCGAAGCGTCCGTCATACAGGGCTGCCCGCAACTTATAAAGGGTAGTGACATTGGCGTCGTCGTGGGCAGCCCCTAGTGGTACTGCTGGAAAAGTTTTTGTGTGGTCCTAGAGCCTGACTGCTTACGCCCTGGTGTGACCTGATGAAGGAGATATCCCCGATGAAGATCTATTAATAACTTCCTGGTTGTTAGTATATTTCAGTTTCTGGCTTCGTGGGTATCTATGAAGAAGCCAGAAGGGAAGGAAGGAAACATATTCAATTCAGTGCTTTAGAGTAACTGGTAATTGCTATTTTCTTTTAAACTTAGATTGTGGGCTTTTAGTGACACTATACTTTCTTTGTTGTCTTTACTTATAATTGTTTTTGGGCTGTTGAAAATTTAAAACATAGTGGTGGTGTAATTCTGTGCTGTCTTTAATTGCTGCAAATTTTATCTTGGCTTGTCTGACTGCCCTGTAGTTGGGTGAAGGGTGTTAAAATCGGCCTCTGACCTCAGCTACGTGATAACTGGAGGTGGGGCTTAGTCAGAGTTAAAGTAGCAAGCAGAGGTTTATTTTCTCAGAAGAAGCCAGAAGGGAAGGAAGGAAACATATTCAATTCAGTGCTTTAGAGTAACTGGTAATTGCTATTTTTCTTTAAACTTAGATTGTGGGCTTTTAGTGACACTATACTTTCTTTGTTGTCTTTACTTATAATTGTTTTTGGGCTGTTGAAAATTTAAAACATAGTGGTGGTGTAATTCTGTGCTGTCTTTAATTGCTGCAAATTTTCGCCCCCTCCTTCCCCAACTCTTAATTATATGCCCTAATAAATCTGATTGACAGGAGCTAAACACAGGGTATAGTAAAGGGTGTGAAGTAGGAGGGGCATAGGGAAGAAGCCCACCTCAGCACGACAAGTGTTTTGACTCATTGTGTATTTATTGGTTTCTTTCTTTAAAAAAAAAAAATTATCTGAGGATCAGTGACAGGATTTTTAGTACAGTAAATTAATAAAAAGAGAACTAGGAGAGCTTCAGTAGCAGACAAGTAGTGGAATTGCGTATAATGTGGGAGTGGTGCAATGCAGTGGCTGTGGGGCAGCCATATTCAGGCAGACCTTCTGGACACTGAGGTGCTGCCCTATCTGCATGCATCTCTGGACTGCAGGATGAGGTAGCCAGACTCAGAGCGGGAGAAACTGGGTCAGGAGTACCATCACCCCTATCCAGGGACCACCCAGTCCAATGCAGCTGCCTCAAAGGATACCGAGCGAGGAGCACTTGGATGACAGTGGGCTCAGGGAGGGTTAGAGCAGTCAGGCAGAGGCACATCCCAGATCCTATTCCACTCAAGAACTCATATGTACGCACTGGCAAATGAGGACAACCAAATAAGTACCCAGAGAAGTGGAAGGAAAGGATGTGGAGGTTAGCCAGGAGGTGACCTCATGAGGAAAGCAGTGGACCCCAGAGGAGGAGGAAGCGAATCCTGGTGGGGGACTCCATCGTAAGAGGGATCCAGCTAGGAACACAGGAGGGGAGGACAGGGAGGTGAGGTGCCTACCAAGTGCCACAGCATGGAGGGATGGAAGGAAGATCCTGGGATCACTGGGAAGGCAAAGACGGGAGGGTGAGCTGGATGTCATTATCCACCTAGGTACTAATGACCTGGCAAATGGGGAGCCAAAGGAAGTTCAGGAAGAGTTTAGGAAACTGGGAGGGTCTCAAGCAAGTAGCTACTTCTGTCACTTTCTCAGAAGTACTACCTGTGAGAGGCAAGGGAGAACATAGGAGTGCATGCACCAGGTACTTTAACTCATGGTTGAAGAACTGGTGCTGTGAGGAAGGGTTTGGATTCATTGGTGACTGGGGACCCACCTGGAGGGATGGAGGTTTGTTCAAGCCTGACGGCCTGCATCCATCCTGAGGGAATCAAGCACTCAATGATAAGTTTAAATGCTACATTGACAAGCATTTAAACTAGCAAAGGGGTGGCAGGCCAGCAAGGAGGGTACCACTTGCTCACCCCCACAGCTAGCAGTGGAACCAGTGAACCAGAGAAGTGGCTATCTCTGCAAAGCAGTGTGCAAAAGATGGAGATTAGTGCCCAAGAGGTGGATAAGCAGAAAGGGCAAAATTCAGCAGAAGGGCAGCACGCAAGGAGAACCAGGGATAAATGACAACCAAGGAAGGGCTGAGTAGAACAGTGAAGCAGTCTAGGAGGTCAAATCATGGAAAGCCATGTGTGCAAATGCCAGGAGCCTTAGCAACAAGATGGAAGATCTGGAGGCTGTCATGGTACAGTCAGACCTGGACATTGTGGCCATCACTGAAACCTGGTGTAATGATAACCATGACTGGGAGATGGCCATACCTGGCTACAACATATTCGGAAGAGACAGAGCAGGCAGGAAGGAGGAGGAGTGGCACTGTGTGGAAAAATGACATAAGGGCCACAGAGATCCAGGAGGAACAAAATGGGAAGAGTTACTGTGGGTTAAGCTGGAAAGGAAAATGGGGACAGCCATCCGCACAGGTGTGGTCTATAGACCACCAGCCCAGGAGGAAGAAACAGATAGGAAGCTGATGCTAGCCATCCAAAGGATGGCAGACAAGAGTGAGGTAGTACTGGTTGGAGACTTCAATATTCCAGACGTGGACTGGAGCATCCCAGCAGCAGCATCAACCAGGAGCAGATTTATCCTGGACTCCTTCAGGGTGCCTTCCTGAAGCAACTGGTCATGGAACCAACTCGGCAGAGGGCAACACTGGACCTGTGCTCACAAACAGGGACAGTGTGATGGGGGTAACAGTGGGGGAGCACCTGGGAAACAGTGAACACCAGTCATTGTGGTTTGAAATCACAGAAAGAGCAGAACCAAACCACACAAAACACGATCCTGGATTTTAGGGGGCAGACTTTGGGAAAATGGGAGATACTTGAAAGAGGCATTAAGGGAATGGGACAGGAATCAGGGGTTGAGGAACAGTGGGCAGTATTTAAAATGGGGATTACAAGAACAACAGAATTATGCATTAAGCAGGTTAGCAAGAGGAAAAGGAAGAGGAGACCATTATGGTTTTCCAAAGAGGTAGCAAAGAAAGTGAAAGCCAAAAAGATTGCATTCAGGCAATACAAAAAGACACAGGCAGAAGGGGATAGGGAGAAGTACCAGGAGAAGCAAAGGGAGGCAGGAGGTCAGTAAGGGAAGCCAAAGCTCAGACAGAAGAACACATTGCAAAATCAGTGGGTAGGGGACAAACCTTTTACAGGTACATAAGTGAAAAAGAAAGACAAAGGGAGGGATAGTGAGACTGAAGGGGGAGGATGGGAGCAGCGTGGAGGAAGACAACAGTAAAGCTGACATATTGAACAGGTATTTCTGCTCAGTCTTTACTGAGGAAGAGGGGGGTAATGGGTCTGAAGGGAGTACAAGGGGTGAGAATGGTGCAGAATGGACACAAGTCCCTTTACATGAGAAAGGGTCTTGAAGGAACTGGAAGTAATAAGAGTTGATAAAGCAATGGGGCCAGACGGAGTGCACCCCAGGGTCCTTAAAGAACTAAGAGAGGTGGTGGCTGAACCTCTGGCTATCCTGTTTAGCCGATCACTGGAAACAGGGAGGTACCCAAAGACTGGAGGACAGCAGATGTAGTCCCCTTATACAAAGTGGGAACAAAGAGGAAGCAGGGAACTACAGACCAGTCAGCCTCACCTCGGTAGTGGGAAGTTCATGGAAGCACTACTGAAGGAGAGATTGGTGGAACATCTGGTTGACAATGGACTGCAGGACCCAAGGCAGCATGGTTTCACCAGGGGAAGTCATGTCAGACCAACCTCGTTGAATTTTTTGACTGGGTGACTAGGGAGGTGGATCAGGGAGGGCAGTGGACATGGCCTATCTGGACTTCAGCAAGGCCTTTGACACTGTGCCACATAGAAGACTATTACACAAACTGGGGAATATGGGTGTGGGCAGGACAGTAGTGTGGTGGGTAGGTAACTGGCTGGGTGGCAGGACACAGAGGGTGGTGGTAAATGGCTGTCACTCCACAGAGAGAAGAGTGACCAGTGGGTACCACAGGGATCAGTGCTGGGACCGGTCCTATTCAACATCTTCATCAGTGACATTGCGCAGGATCTAGAAGGCAGAATTTCACTGTTCGCTGATGACACAAAGCTCTGTAACAGAGTAGACACACCAGAGGGTGTAGACAGAATGAGAAGCGACCTGCAGAAACTTGAAGAATGGTCAGGGGTTTGGCAGTTGAAATTCAATGCAAAGAAGTGCAAGATAATGCATATGGGGCACAAAACCCTGGCACAATATATCAGTTGGGGGTGAGGATATAGCATGCACCAAGCAGGAAAGGGATCTGGGTTGTTATCTCTGATGACCTCAAGGTAGGGAAACAGTCTGACAAGGCAGCAGGTAAAGCAAATAGGATGCTGGGATGTATAGGCAGGGGCATCACCAGCAGGAAAAGGAGGTCATAATTCCGCTATACAAGACACTAGTGAGGCCCCACCTGGAGTACAGTGTACAGTTCTGGAGACCATACCTACATAAGGACATAGACAGGTGGAGAAGGTTCAGAGGAGGGCAACAAAGATGGTGCATGGATTGCATCACAAGTCCCTATGAAGACAGGTTGAAGGAACTGAACATGTACTCCCGGAGGAGAGGAGAGTGGGGATATGATAGAGACATACAAGTATCTTACAGGGAGGAACAGGGTGCAGGAAAACACTATTTTTAAGCGAAAAATATGTTCCAGGACTAGAGGGCATGGGATGAAGTTGAGGAGGAGGACGATTCAGAGGAAACATGAGAAAGAATTTCTTCACAGAACGGGTGGTGGACAAGTGGAACACCCTGCCAGAGGAAGTGGTGGGGGCTGAAACAATCACGGATTTAAGAATGCATGGGATAGACATAAAGGAATTCTAGAGGTCAGGGGTAAGGCAACAGACTTCTAGGAAAACAAACTGAACTTACAAGCTCAAATGGGCAGACTGGTGGGCCATAGGCCCTTATCTGCCGACACTATCTATGTATTTCAACTTCAGGGTTGTTTGTACATTTCTGTTTCCTGCCTTCCTGTGTGTAGCTGCTGTTATTTCCTGCTGGACTATGTTTCTTCAGAACTATAATTCCTAGCTGTAATTGTCCCATTGTTTTTAATAGAGAAAGGAGTTGGAGGAACAGGAATATGAGAGAACTGAATTCCTGTGGGTTCCCTCCAAGTGTCACCACTGTATCTATCTCTGCTCTTAAGTGCTTTGTTTTTAACTTCTGAGTGACTTCTCTCTGTATTCTAACCAGCATGTCTGTCTTTATCATTCTTGTTCAATTTCCTTTTCTTCATCTAATGCCATGTCTTTTCTAGCTTTCTGTTTCTTCTAACTTTGTAATTCTCCTTGTTGGGATGCTCTGTTGTAAAGAGAATATGCTCTTTAAGTTAGCTGCATAAGCTGCTGGACATTCCACTGAGATCCGCTATGGTGCATACAACTAAACTGTGGCAAGAGTTCCCCCAGCCCCCTGATAAATGCCGACTGCTCCATGTTAAATCCTGACTGCTGTGTCTTAAATCCCGGCAACTCCCTGAAATACCACTTGTCACATAGTCACGTCCCTGTCCTCATAATGTTTCTAGTTTAAGAAACACAATCTAAGGTTGCTAAACTTCCTTGAAATGTTCAGATTTTATGTTTCCTTTTTCTTAGAAAATTTGATAAACTGGCTGTTGGTGTAATCATATCAAAATGTGTTTTGTTTCATAGCCTTGAAATCTTCTCATTGTATTGTTCCTGAACTGTAGGGCCATTCCACATAGTTCAGCCACTTGTGATGTTGCAGTCTTCCTCCGCTACCGTGTGAGCGGCTAGACTGGACACAGTTGGAGTAAATCGAGAACAGTAAACACGTTTTTGTGGTATACTAATACTGTGGACAGGCAGTTTATGTGCTGGTACACTAATACTGTGGACAGGCAGTTTGTGCTACTGTACACTAATACTGTAGACAGGTAGTTTGTGTGTGGTACACTAATACTGTGGACAGGCAGTTTATGTGCTGGTACACTAATACTGTGGACAGGCAGTTTGTGCTGGTACACTAATACTGTAGACAGGCAGTTTGTGTGTGGTACTCTAATACTGTGCACAGGCAGTTTGTGTGTGGTACACTAATACTGTGGACAGGCAGTTTGTGCTGGTACACTAATACTGTGGACAGGCAGTTTCATTTGGTGCACTAATACTTTGGACAAGCAGTTTTGTGTGTGGTACACTAATACTGTGGACAGGCAGTTTATGTGTGGTACACTAATACTGCGGACATGCAATTTTGTATGTGGTACACTAATACTTTGGACAGTTAATTTTCATGTGTGGTACACTAATATTGTGGACAGGCAGTTTATGTGTGTGGTACACTGATACTGTGGACAGACAGTTTTCATATGTGTTACACGAATACTGTGGACTAGCAGTTTTCATATGTGGTACACTAATACTGTGGACTGGCAGTTTTGTGTGGTTCACAATACTGAGGCCTTGCCTCACCAAGTTCAAACTCAGTCCAGAGTCAGGTGCCATCGTTGGTGCAGGGCCTGCAGAGCAGGAGCAACGCCATACTGCCGGCTGGAGGGTCTTTCTGTTTTCTCCTTGTCCTCGAGACACCAACTGGCCTTGAGCTGTGTGACACATGCACTGGAGGTGCCTCATGCATCCAGTTGCGCTGGTGTCTCCCTCCCAGATTCTGAGGCCCTGCCTGCACCACCACCTGTGGTCACTCAAGTGACGGTTGCAAGGGGCAGCGACTGCTCCCCCTTCCTGGAGGTGAAGAGCGTCTTTAGGATACTCTGTCTTCCTCCCACAGGCTGGTCCTCACAACTCAGGCTTGTTCTGAAAATCATTTGCTTGCCTCTTGAGCGGTAGTGCTACCACTGCACTGATGGGCTGGCTCAGCAGTTTTTCACTTGTGTGGTGCACTGATGTGGTGGACAGGCGGTTTTTACTTGTGTGGTTCACTGATGTGGCTGGCAGGCAGTTTTTCACTTGTATAGTATACTGATGTGGTAGGCAGGCAGTTTTGACTTGTGTGGTACACTGATGTGGCGGGTAGGCAGTTTTATGGTACACTGATGTGGTGGGCAAGCAGTTTTCACTTGTGTGGTATGCTGATGTGGTGGCCAAGCAGTTTTTCACTTGTGTGGTATCGCTGATGTGGTGGCCAAGCAGTTTTTTCACTTGTGTGGTACACTGATGTGGTGGGTAGGCAGTTTTTCATTTGTATGGTACACTGATGTGGCGGGCAAGCAGTTTTTCACTTGTGTGGTACACTGATATGGTGGGCAGGCAGTTTTAACTTTATGGTACACTGATGTGGCGGGCGGCAGTTTTTCACTTGTGTGGTACAATATATGGTGAGCATGCAGTTTTTATGCGGTAGACTAATATGGCTGGCATACAGTTTTGTTGCGGTACACTGATATGGCAGGTGTGCAATTTTTGTATGGTACACTAATATGTTGAATGTGCAGTTTTGGTGTGGTACACTAATTTGGTGTGCATGCAGTTTTGTGTGGTACACTAATATGGTGTGCATGCAGTTTTTGTGTGATACAGTAATATGGGGACATACAGATTTTTGTATATTATACTATTTGCCAGCAGATTAGGCCTTACGGTTCTATCAGTCTGCTCGAACCTAGATCCTAGTTGGGTGCCGAGACCCTCCCATCCCTTGTGCTCCAGAAACTCCTATCATCCATCCCCCTCCCCCGGACAGGCCATCATCTGATACATCCACTTTCTGTGTCTGTCCCACCCTCTGAAGCCCTCCACTGTGGATCTCTGAACCAGCTCACCAGGCAGTGCATTCCAGGGGTCCACCACCCTCTCAGTGAAAAACCTCCTCTCTTTTCCCCTCACCCTTCCACCCTTCCAACTTCAAACCATGCCTCTGGTGATACCTCCCTGCTTTAGTCTAAAGATCCCATCCATGTTTACTCTATTTATTCCTTGAGGTACTTGAAGACCTCAATCATGTCCCCTGTCTCTCCTCCTCCAGTGAAAACAGGCAGAGTTCCTCAAGTCTGTCCTCATAAGTCAAATCCCCAGCCCTCGTATCATCTTTGTTGCCCTCCTCTGTGCCCTCTCCAGGAGCTGTATGTCCCTCTTCAAGTGTGGTCTCCAGTACTGTACACAGTACTGAAGGTGGTGGTCTAACCAGTCCATTGTACAGCAGCAGAATCACTTCCCTTGCTCCTAGAGGTGATCCCCCTTACGATGCATCCCAACATCCTGTTTGCCTTGCTAGCTGCTCTTCTGCACTGCTCAGAGTTATTCATACATGTATCCACCATGACCCCTAGGTCTTTTTCCCTATTGAGGCCTCCAGCGCCTCCTCCCAGGTGTATCTGTGTTTAGGGTTTCCCGACCAAGATGCAACACCTTGCACTTGGTGATATTGAAATTTAATTTCCATGTGTGAGCCCAGCTTTCCAGGGTGTCCAGGTCCCTTGCAGGGCCAACCTCCCTCTTCTCCCTCAACTACTGCTCCCACCTTGGGTCATCCACGAATAGACTCATTTCACACCTATACCCTCCTGATGTCCGATATGTATGCATTAAACAGGATCGGACCCAGGACCGAGCCCTGTGGTGCCCTCACTACCTACCTCTCTAGGGTTCGAGAGCTCCCCACAGACCACTACTCTCTGAGTGCGTCCAGCTAGCCAGTTTTCAATCCATCTGACCATCAAAGGCCTACTCCTAACCCCATCAGTTTCTCCACCAGACCATTGTGGGGACAGAGTCAAACGCCTGCTGAAGTCCAAGAATAATACATCCACAGGCTTACCCTGTCCAGTTCTGATGTTACCCATTCATAGAACTCACAAGGTTGGTTTGACATGATCTACCTGGCACAAACCCATGTTGTCACTATCCAGACCTCCCACCTCCTCCAAGTACACCCCAATCGTTCCTTTAGTATACTCTCCATTAATTTTCCCACCACGAGGTCAAACTGATGGGTCTGTAGTTCTCTGGTACTTCCCTCAACCCCCTTATGGATTGGTACCACATGTGCCTCTCGTCCAATCCCTAGGTACCTCCTGTCTCAAGTGACCTGCTGAAAAGCTCCACCAGGATGCAGCCAGTATGTCCGCCAATTCCCATAGTACTCTTGGATGAATGCCATCCAGCCCAGGAGATTTGTCTTTCTTTAGGGCCTTGAGGGCTAACCACACCCTTTTGGCGGAGATAGCATCATCCGTCCCTCCACCTTACTGGTCTTTTATCCTTATCCAGATGTGACACCCTGGGTACCTTTCCCTCCCTCTTGCTCCATTTCTGTTGCTCCCCTGATCCCACTCCTGCCACTTCTATCCCTTCGTGCCTTGCTTTGTAGATATCCCATCCCCTCCCTAGTGAACACAGAGGCAAAGTACTGATAAATACCTCTGCCTGGTCCCTCGCCTCTTCCACCCACCCTCCTTCTGATCTCAATCTGCTGAGATGGCCCTTAGTTTTCTCCGCTCCCCAATGTACCGGAAGAACCCTTTTCCCTCCATATATCCCCTATGCCAGCCGCTGCTTTTACTGGACTTTGCCCTCACCATACGAGTGACTTTTCTAGATACAAGCTGGTACATTTCCTTATCCCTATCCCCTTGTTGTTTTATATTTTTTGTAGGCCGCTTCTTTTCTCTGACTGCTACCTGTACCTCACTGGACCACCAGCATGGTTTATGTGACCTTGCTCCCCGTTTCAACTTAGCGCAGATCCTGACTGCCTCATGAAGTCCCGTTTATGACCTCCCATCTCCTTTCCACATTTGTCATTGAGGTAATCCTTCAAGTGATCCTTGAGAATATTTCCATGCCCATAAAGTCTGCCCCCTGAAGTCCACTGCCAGTGTCCTAGATCTCACCCCACTCCCCATGCTTATATGAAACCAGACAGTATTGTGGTCACTCCCAGTCAGGGGTCCTGTACAACCATGTCCTTTACCAGATCCCCATCTGCCAGAACCACATCCAGGACATGCCCCTCCCTTGTGGGCTCCATCACATGCTGTGTTAAGAACACATCCTGGAAGCCATCCAGCAGCCTCTACTCCTTGGCCACCTTAGAGGACATGGTTCCCCAGTTGTACCTGGCATATTAGGGTCCCCATCAACACACTCCTTCCCTTTTGGACCACACTGGGCAATGATGTTGTCCAGCAAACCATCCTCTAGAACATCACTCATCCTGGGGGTCTATATGCTACTCCCAGCTTGATCTTATCTCCTGCTGGGGATCGTGAGTGACCCATAAGGCCTCCACGTTTCCCTCTGCCTCTTCTACCATAGCAATTTCTATGTCATCTCTAATGAACATAGCCACTCCACCCTCTGCCCTCCTTCCTATCCTTCCTAAGCATAGTGTACCCCGTACATTTAGGTCCCAGTCATGGTTTTGTTGGCCCACATCTCTGTGACTGCTGCCACATCCACCCCAGAACAGCATGGCCTGGAACTCTGGCAACTTGTTTCCCAAGCTCCTGACATTTACTAACACCAACCCCCCCCTTATCCCTGATCCTCTTTTTCAGACCCCACCCAGATTCCTTATACTTCCATCCTCCCCTGCTCCTCCTGAAACCTCCACCTCCAGTCTGTTTCCCCTCCCCTTGGGCTTGAAGGCTACTCCTCATCTGGGAGGAGAGGGCTTCTGATCAGCCCCTCCCTATCCCTCTTCCCCTTACAAGTTTAAACCCCACCTTCTTGTATGTAGTCAGCCATCCCTGTTTAAGGACTTCTTTCCCTAATGGGGCAAGATGAAACCTGTCCTTGGCATATAGTCCTTATCCTCCCAAACTCATTCCAGTTCTCTAACACCCCAACCCATTCTCTTCACCCACTTCCTGAGCCAGTCATTAACCTCTGTGAGTTTATTTTTTCTCCACTGAGGCCTTTGGTACTGGCAATATTCAAAAGGAAATGTTGCATCCATTATCCCGACAGACTCTGGCAAGTTCTTGGAACCTTGCTTGGATTTCCAAACGCTATTTCCCTCTGATCATTAGTTCCCAAATGCACCGGAAATCCGGTTTCCCTCCACAATCCCTAACCATTTCTTACACATGAACTTTGCTCTGTGCACTGTCAGCCCAGAGATACTCACTGCCTTCACCTGGCTATGGCATCCACCCCTGTCCCTCCCAATGGATACCCCTAATCATCGAGTCTCCCAGTAACAGAACCTTAACACCGCCATCATCCTTATGGTTACCTCCATGCCCTCTCAGCCCCTCCCCCTTATTCATGATCTCAATTCATGGGAGTCTTCCTGCCTTATTAGAGACCCCTTGTCACCCTCCCTTTCTGCCTCCCTTGCTGTTTTGCCCACTTAACTCAAGCCCCTCTGAATAGGTGTCCCTTTAACCCTCTCTTATCTGAACCATTTATCCTGGCCCTGATGGTTTCCCTTCCCCACACCACCATCCTCCCCTTGTATTAGTACCCCTGCCTCCAGAGGCTCTCTGTGGGTCCCCTTTAGCTAGGCCCCATCCTTGGTACTGACCTCCTGCTGAAGGGGTCCTCTCCCACCTCCTTGTCTCCCAGTTTCTCTCCAATTATGCTCTCCTCCTCATGTCTGGAATATGTTGCATCTCCCCATTTGCTTAACATATATGTTTCCCTTCTCCCTCTGGGACTATGTCTATCCTTTCCACAGCTGGTCTGTGATGCCCAATGGGTATCCGACTCCTTCCCCGGCCTCTGTATAAGTTTCCTCATTTCCACCAACCCCTTCCTCCCCTCTAGGTTGCTTAGTAGCTCAAATTTATTGTGACACTCTATGTCAGCCTCCATCAAGTAAC
This sequence comes from Neoceratodus forsteri, assembly GCA_016271365.2. Lineage (NCBI taxonomy): Eukaryota > Metazoa > Chordata > Ceratodontiformes > Ceratodontidae > Neoceratodus > Neoceratodus forsteri. The sequence continues at coordinate 102,741,823 of JADMNL010000031.1, read as the reverse complement.
CCGAGTTTCCCTGACTGCATCTCTAAACTGACCCTCTTCTTCCTCTCTTGCACTGTTCACTTTAGGAGCTTCCTTCCCACAGTCTGCTGTTTTAGGCTTCCGTACAACAGCCCTACTACAGTACAGTGCAGTAATATGTGGGCATACTTTTTTGTATGGTACACTAATGTGGTAGGCATACATTTTTGTGCAGCACACTGATATGGTGGGCACACAGTTTTGTGCTGCTCACTAATATGGCAGGCATGCAGTTTTGTGTGGTACACTCAAATGGAGGGCATACAGTTTTTGTGTGTTATAGTAATATGGTGGGCATGCAGTGTTTGTGTGGTACACTAATATGGCAGGCATACAGTTTTATCAGTTACACTAATATGGTGGGCATGCAGTCTTTGTGTAGTACACTAACATGGGGGGCATGCAGTTTTTGTGTAGTACACTAATATGGTGGGCATGCAGTCTTTGTGTAGTCACACTAACATGGGGGCATGCAGTTTTTGTGTAGCACACTAATATGGGGGCATGCAGTTTTGTGTAGTGTACTAATATGGTGTGCATACAGTTTTTGTGCATTACACTAATATGGTGGACATGTAGTGCTGTGTTTTTATATACTTGATTTTAAATGTTTTCAGTTATTACAGCAGTATAACCAACACCACATAATGGACAGGCTAATAACAGAATATATAACAATTGATGACTCATCGTCTTATCATAGGAGACAACTGCATCCAGTACATTTTGATACGACATTGGAGGAAATACTTAAATAAGAAAAATATTATTCTGAAGTTACTCTGTGTAACTGAACAGGTAGCCCATGAGCAGTATGACTAATTTTGAAAATCATAAAGAACCAATGGTCACCTATATTAACATGCCCTACCAGAGGCTAGTAAAGGCCGCACTATATAACTAAAGCAAAATGGTATAGAGCATATGGCAGTTGTAAATCTTTCATCATAAAGGCAATAGAGCCCCTCTGCCCAACAGAAAATCACTTTACTAATTACAATTCTAAGCACAGAAACAAATAACGTTCAGAGAAGTTACAGTGTTAAGCGGTACTCCTGAAACCATCAGTCTCAAATTGGCAAATCTTAAAGTCCCAAAACGTGGGAGAAAGTTCAATATAGGCAACGAGTAAAATAGTTAAGGTGCAGACTGGGTCCTCTAAAGCAAAGTGGTCCGAAGTCTGAATCCTACCACAAACGCTCAAGTGTCCTCCTCCATACATTAGGGTCCCTGTGGGTTACATCCTGAGGACACTGGCTCACTAATGTCCAAGCTACCCACTTGCCTGCCTCTACAGGATCAAAGAAAAGCTATACTTTGCTATTGTGCACATTCGCTATCTTGCTGGATAAATCGTGGCATGGCACAACAGAGGACCTCGCAGTTGCTTTAAACGGCATCAGATTTCTTCGCTTTTGCCGTAGCGAACTGAAATCTGAAAAGAGATTAAAGTGATGCTCCTTTTGCCTGATTGGACCCTGACGATGAGCCAGATTTAAAATTCTGTCCAGAGTGCCCACTCCATCAGTAATCAGCAGTAATGAAAGAGGGTCCAACATATCTTATCTGGCGATCATATGTGGCGAATGCGATGGGCCTTCTGGTTAAATCGTAAATTGTCCCTCAGGCAATAGTTCATCAGCAAGCCATTCTTTAAGGAACATTAACTGGTGGGCTCATTCTGGGAGACCAAACAGGGGTCGAAATTAAGTTTTGCAGCTACTAGCAGCAGGGCTAGTGACTGGGAAAGTTCACTAGCCCCAGAAACTTTTCACTGGCCCAACTGATGTACTTATTGAAATGCTTATCCTCTCCAGTACAAGTCCGCAGGGCTAGTTAAAGGAAAATCTTACTAACCCAATACAAAATCTGTCAGCATTTGCTAGTGGTTCGGTGCCAGTTTCATTCTGCCAAGAATCTGAATATGCAAGGATTGAGCCTGATTTTCAAGGGTCTCCAACCTTGCTCGGAGGTGAGTATTCTCTTTAACTAATAGGCTTGTTACAGCGTAGACACCGTAGATTGCCATTGAACCTTCTGCATGTCTTGTTTGAGGGAGTCCATTACTGTTTCCACAGTTGTGACTGTAGAGTTGAAGCCATTGACCTTGGCATTAAGTGCTGTCACAGAGGAAATTAAACGCTGTAACTTCAGCCCCAAAGTTGCTAAAATTGAATCTGGGTCTTACCAGGCATGGCATCAGACACCGACCATGAGGATGAGGAGGCAGATGAATTTTACTTGTAGCACCATACCGAGTTGCTTTTGTCTTTACGAGGATTCCCTATTTTACTCTTCAGTCAATCTAATTACCAGTCAAGAAATTAGTTGCAAGATTTGTGGTAAACAAAAATATGATGTTTTTATTTCATTTTTGGCTGAGAGAAGGAGTATAGTAATAATTACTACCCTCCAGACCAGGCTGTACAGCTCCCGTAGACATGCAGTTTTGTGCGGCACACTAATATAGTGGGCATGCAATTTTGGACAACACACTACAGGGACTGATATTAGGTTTTACAGCCACTAGCCAGCAGGACTAATGACTGGGAAAATCCACTAGCTCAACAGACTCCAGTAGCCCAGCTGGTGTACTTACTGAAATATTACCTTCTCCAGTACAAGCCTGCAGGGCTAATGAAAGTAACATATTGCTAGGCCAGCACTAAATCAGCCAGCATTTGGCTAGCGGGCTGTTGCCAGTTTGACCACTGCACTAATATGGTGGGAATGCAGTTTTTGTGTGGTACACTAGTATGACAGGCATACAGTTTTTGCATGGTACACAGATATGGTGGACATACAGTTTTGTGTGGTACACTAATATGGTGAGCATGCAGATTTTGTGCATTACATTAATATGGTGGGCATACAATTTGTGTGGTACACTAATATAGTAGACATGCAGTTTCTTTGCATTACACTGATATAGTAGGAATACAATTTTGTGCGGTACACTAATTTGGGGGCATACAGTTTTGTGTGTTACACTGGTGGGCATACAGTTTTGTAGGTTACACTAATATGGCAGGCATGCAATTTTTTGTGGTACACTGCTATGTGGACATACAGTTTTTGTGTGTTACACTAGTATGGTGAGCATGCAGTTTTGTGCAGTATAGTAATATGGTGGACATACAGTTGTGTGTAGTACGCTAAAGTGGACATACAGTTTTGTGTAGTACAGTAATATAGTTGGACATAACAGTTTTTGTGTGGTACACTAATATGCTGGGTTTACAGTTCGTTTGAAATGAATAAGTTTTACTACTATTACTACCGTAATTAGGAAGCAGTATAGCGCAGTGGTCTAAGGCTCTGAGCTGCAAATCTGGTGACATCCAGCAGCCCAGACATGGGTTTGAACCCACAGCTTCCACTTGCATACTGTGTGACCCTGAGCAAGTCACTTAACCTCCTTGTGCTCCCAGGTCGCTCCTGTAAAAAGCTTTCAGCTTAGTGTGCTATACCTGGTTAAACAACTAAATAAAATATGGTGACACTCAATTTTTGTGTGGTACACTAGTATGGTGGACATACAGCTTTTACAGTACAGTAATATGGTGGACATAGGTTTTGTGTGGTACACTAATATGGTGGACATGCAGTTTCTGTGCAGTATAATAATATGGTGGACATAGGTTTTGTGTGGTACACTAATATGGTGGACATGCAGTTTCTTTCTGTGCAGTATAATAATATGGTGGACATAGTGTATCGTACATTACACTAATATGGTGGGCATACAGTTTTTGTGTAATACACTAATCTGGGAGTGTATTTTTCACTTTATTAAAATAGATAGTAGAAATAAAGCGACTAGCAGCAACAGTAAATTCAGTGGAAGGTGGGCAATCCTGAATGTTTGTTTTAGTGACGATTTTAGGCAGGAATGTGGGTGTGGGTCAATCCTGAATGTTTTTAGTGATGATTTGAGGCAGGGTGTGGGGTGTGTGGAATGGTGTGCCTTTAATTCTGTCCGTTACAGCAGAGGTGTGTGATGGCCTCCACCACTAGAGACTTCCTTCAACAGTCTGTGTGTGTGTGTGTGTGTGTGTGTGTGTGTGTGTGTGTGTGTGTGTTCTAACTTCCTGTATTTACATTACCTCTGTATTATAAATGTCCACCTTCTTGTCTGTTTGCTTATTTCTTTGTCCTACCACTGTAATCATCTGCTACTGTTTTTCATTTGTCTCTGTTCTGATCTTCTGTCTGCCTCTTCCTCAGTGCATGTTTTAGAGATATTTTGTTATGTTGGTAGTAGTGGGATTGTGCTGCTTTTCCATAGTAGCTTAGATGATTACTTGTAGTGACATTTAGAGACATGAGTGGAAACGTAAAGTACTTTGCCTCTGCCCATAAGATGCAGCACACAGTGAATGTAAGAAAGCTGCAGCTCATGAAAAGCAAACGCTTTGAGGTTCAAAGATGAAACTGCCTTTGATCTTTAAACATTAGAAGTGTGAGGATTCCTTAGCATAGCAGTGATAGACTGAAGGAATGGGAAGATGCTAGTCTGAAGTTTTCACATAATATTCTGCCTCGACTTTCAGTTTTAGCTTTAAGACCTAACAACTCATTGGTTGAATTTGTGAGCAGGCTGCATCGGACACAAATTCAGAACTAAACTGTGGCACATTCCATTGTGGTTAGTACATCTGGTTACTGGCAGTTGGTACATACGAACACCACCCAGCCAGTACTGTTTAGACCATTAGTACCTCTGGAGAGTATTTCCCTGCTTGTGGCCATTGGTTCATCTTGACACTACTCTGCCGGTACTGTTTAGTCCATTGGTATATCCAGACTCTGTACTGCCTGTACTTTTGGGTGCATTGGATATCCGACACTATACTGCCTGTACTGTTGAGTGTGTTGGTATATCCGGACACTATATTGCCTTTACTTTTGGGTGCATTGGTATATCCGGACACTATACTGCCTGTACTGTTGGGTGCATTGGTATATCCGGACACTACCCTGCCTGTATTGTTGGGTCCACTGTTATATCTGGACACTACTCTGCCAGTACTGTTTGGTCCACTGGTAAATCCAGACACTGTACTGCCTGTACTGTTGGGTGCATTGGTATATCCAGACACTACACTGCGTGTACTGGTGGGTCCATCAGTATATCTGAACAAAACCCTGCCTGTACTGTTGGGTCCATAGGTATATCCAGAGACTGTGCTGCCTGTACTGTTGCGTCCATTGGTATATCCAGACACTATACTATTGGTATATCTGGGCAGTACCCTGCCTGTAACTGTTGGGTACATTGGTATATCCGGACACTATACTGCCTGTACTGTTGGGTGCATTGGTATATCCGGACACTACCCCGCCTATACTGTTGGGTCTATAGGTATATCCAGAGATTGTAGTGCCTGTATATCCGGACACTACCCCGCCTGTACTGTTGGGTCTATAGGTATATCCAGAGATTGTACTGCCTGTACTGTTGGGTCCATTGGTATTTCCAGACACTATACTGCCTGTACTGTGGGCGTTCTGGACAGTACCCTGCCTGTACTGTTGAGTACGTTGGTATATTCGGACACTGTACTGCTTGTACTGTTGAGTGTGTTGGTATAGCTGGACACTACCCTGCCTGTAGTGTTGGATGCATTGGTATGTATGGACACCATGCTGTTGAATCCATCAGTATATCCGACACTACCCTATATGTACTGTTGGGTCCATAGATATATCTGGAGACTGTACTGCCTGTACGGTTGGGTCCATGGGTATATCCAGATACTATACTGCCTGTACTGCTGGGTGCATTGGTATCTGGACACCACCCAGCCTGTATTGTTGGGTCGAATGGTTTATCTGGACACTGTACTGCATGTACTGTTGGATCCACTGGTATATCTGGACACTGCCCCACCCTAACTGTTGTGGTCATCTGTTCATCCAGACAAAACCTTTCTGAACTGCTGGAGCCATTGGTATATGCAGACACTTACTGCCTGGTTAGGCTAGTCATCAGTACATCTGGACAGTTCTCTGCCTGGCAACCTATTCAGTAGACCAAAGACAATAACATATTGAATGTGGAAACTAAGTGGGTTAAATCTGATAACCAGGTTTAGCAGCCTATATCCTTCACGTGGAGTAGCATGCCGGAGCAACCTATTCCTTCTCTAGGAGTAGAATGCTGTAGTGGCCTGTTTCTTCCCTAGGGAGCTGAGTTCCAGAGTGGCCTGTTGTTTCCGCGAGGAACAAAGTGCCATGTCAGCCCATATGCTTCTCTTGGAGCAGAGTGCCAGAGCAGCCTGAGTGCCAGGTCAACCTGTACCCACCTTCCTTGGAGCAGAGTACCAGGATGGTATGTTCTTCCCCAGGAAGAGTATCAGAATGACCTGTTCCTTCCCAGGAGCAGTGTGCTTGGGCTGCCTGTTCCTTCCTCAGTAGTGGAGTGCTGTGGCAGCAGATTCCTTCCCCAGGAGTGGAGTGCCAGGAGGCCTGTTTCTTCCTCAGAATTGAGCGCTGGGGCGGCGGTTCCTTCCCTAGGAGCAGAGTGCTGGAGTGGCCTGTACCTCCTTCCCCAGGAGTGAAGTACTAGCGGCCTGTTCTTCCCCAGTAATAGAGTGCCATTGTGGCCTGCATCCTTCTTCTGCTGGAACAGAGAGCTGGGGCATTCCCCAGGGATGGAGTGCCGCAGCACACTGAGCATTCTCCATGAGCAGAGTGCTGTGGCAGCCTGTACCTTCCTCCCCTGAATATAGCAATTCCTCACTCAGTGATGCACCAGGCCCTCAGACAGCTTTAGTTTTGGGGTTGGAATGGGAACCCTGATCTCCTAGGTAGCTGCATAATGCACTGCCACTGTGCCATGGGACTGCCGCTGTGCCGTGGGACTGGCACTGCACTGCTAGACTGCTGCTGTGCCAATGGGATCCAGTGCGCCATGGGACTGGCACTGCACCACAGACTGGTCTGCCCATACCTGTCACTGCACCACTGGACTGACCAGCCACTGCACCACTTGTCTTCCCATACCTGCCACCGCACCACTGGACTGACCTGCCCATACCTGTTTTACCTTGACACATTTTCCATTCTATGTTCAGTGCTGTTCACTCAGCAGTGTGTAACGTGGAACTCGCATCATAGGCTGATTAGGAAACACAGAGCAGTAAACAGTGCAGCAACGTTTTTGTATAGCAGGCACAGCAATACAACACTGGAACTGCATTGCTAAGACTTACTGATGTACCCAAACATCATTTAAAAATTGCATTGCAGAAGAAATAAAGGTTTTATGTGAGGCCTGATGTGCTTTATTGAGAGATCTACTTCTATAGTGTGATTTGTAAATGTTTCTGATGAACGTAACTTTTTTTTTACAACTTTCACTTCTCACAGGATGCCTGAACATGTTCCAGTACTGATGTTTGTTTACAAAGGCTCAGTTTGGATTGTTGAAACTCATTTGTTAATTTTGGGCCCCAGTTCTATTTCAATGTAGAGCTTTGTACGCAGATTAGAGAGTTAACAGTGTTTTTTCTGTATGCTCAAGGCCTGCTGGACTAATAGAGCCCCCAAGTGGCGTTATATAGAACCTATAACCTATGTCCCAGAAAACCAGCCTTCAGGCTGCTGCAGGTAAAGGTCACCATTTATTAATGCATGTTTATTTATTTATTTGAATTTTTGTAACCGGTAAGCCCACTGAGACAGAATGTCCCTTTTGTAGGTGACCCGGAGAGGGTAAAGGGAAGTACATGGATACAATGAAAAACAGCAACAGATAAGTGTGCAAATACACTTTACAATAGTTTGTAGAACACTATATATACAAAATACGTGTACAGAATTTACAAATAAAACGGCATATACAGGCACTGACGTAGTAATTTACAAATATATACAAGGTGCAAGGGCAATTTAACAGTATATTCAGTAAACTTTTACAGATAATACCGCCTCTGCCTGTATCTGCTGTACTTTCAATTGACTGGATCAGAAAAGAAACACAGTGAAACAAGGGTAGCTCAGAATCAAATCACAGTAGCATATGTGATGCTTCTGGGCAGAGCATGGAGAGAAACAGGAAGGGAGCAGGGAAGGGGAGGTGTGGAGGGAGTGAGCTAGATACAATGGGTGGGATAACTTAGGCACAGGTACAGAGCTGAAGGGAGGCAAGATAGGATTTAAGAGAACTCTCAAAGGAGTAGATTGAAGGCAGATCAGAACAGCAGTTGAAAGTGAGTTCCAGAGAGAGGGCTGGAAAAGGTGAAAACGTTGAGCCACTGCAAGATGGGGTTTTGGGATGGAGAGAAGAGGAAGGTCAGATGACCTTAAGGATCTCATCATGGTTTTGTTTTTGGACAGTGTCCATAAGGCAAGGAGGGTGAACATGTGCACTATCATGTAGGTCAGGCAAAGGGTGGGTATTGTAGGCTAGCTTAAAAGGAGGACCAGCCAAGGGCATTAATGATTGAGCAGTGGTGTATCCTAGCATTGGCGCCAAGGGCAAAGTGTGTGACCCTGTGGTAGGCTTGCTTGAGTTTGGCAAAGGGGAGACCTGAGCAGAGTGGAGTATAGGAGCTGCATAGGAGATGAGCAGGAGCATGGAGGAGGAAGCTGTGGCCAGGTTGGAGGAGAAAGTTAGGTAGGGCAAGAGGCGTAGAGCAGTCCAAGCTTTTTTTCTAACCACAGTTGAGACATGAGTGTCAAGGTGAGGGCAGAGTCCAGCGGACACCAAGGTATTTAAAGGATTGTACCTGATCTAATGGGTCATTGGGAGGAATTTATCACCATTGGGGCAGCTGGCAAACTTAGGGGTCCGTGATAAAAGAGCATCGATTTAGTCTTCGTGGTATTGAGCACCAAGAGATTATTGAAAACTATGCCTCGAGGTCAAGGTAATCCTGCTGCAACTAGCGGTTCAGCAGAGTCTGGTCAGGAGAGGACCTGCACAGAATGGCATCATCTGCGTATTCTGGACAGATGCACCTCCACAGTGCAGCGGGAGCTCATTAATAAATAATGAAAAATAAAAAGAGGGCCACGGTTAGATCCCTGAGGGACACCATCCTTAATGGTGCTAAAAGGGGAAGTGTGACCTGCCCATTTCTTTGGGGATGGGTGTGGATGCAGCTACTGTAGTGTTAGATCTTACTGAGAGGGCTCTTGCAGTAGGTATTACATATAGGACTGAAGCCGCAGGTGTCAGGACCCCATGGAAAAATTTCTAGCTTGCAGTCTCTGGAGGGGACTGCCTCACGTCAGGTGACCGACGTCAGTATAAAGGTGCGGTCCCCACACCTGCTTTCCAGTTCTTTCCCGCTGTTAGCTCTGTAAGTGCTCGCAGTTAAGTTCAGCTGCTTGTCAATCTGTCGGTAGTTCTACCGCTGTTTTTTCTTCGATTTTATTCCAATTTTGTCATTATTTTGGTGGTGTATGTCATCCTCACACCCTCCCGAGCTCAAGAACAGTGCGACTGCAAGCGGTGCCCAACTCCTCGCACAAGGGACGGCCACCCTAGTGCCTCTTCTGTCTAGGCTCGAGCACCCCATGGAGAAGTGCCTGCATTGCCTGAAATTCAACACCACCACCCGCAGATGGAGGCAGCAATCCCTGGAGGCCTCATACTTAAAAAGAAAATGTTCCTCATGGAGAAGGAGCTGAAGAAGCTTCGTCAGGCCTCAACTTCCCTGAGGGTCACCGCAAAAGAAAGACAAGGAGAAGCACTGGGAACAAGACTTCTGTTCTCAGCCACTGGGCTCGACTGGAGTCGCTGTGTTAAAGGTAACGCCCTCTGGGGACTGCATTGCAACAGCCATCTTGAGGCTTCCAAGACGCCGCTGGCCCACCCGCCTGGCTCGCGGCTCAGGCTCTTGGCGCCCGGCTAAAGGGAGACTTCCACCACAGCAAGACCCTGCCGTCAGCCTACTGGTGCGAGTGGCTCCAGTAAGCCGGATGTCAGCTCCTCTGATGCCCGCCCGGAGAAGGCCGCTAAGTCGCTCAACCCTTGAGGACAGCGCATGGCCCCTAAGCCGCCCGAGCGGACTGCACCCCATTGCGGCCTGCCTCGGGCGATGGTTCCACTAAGTCGGATGACGGCTCCTCCGACGTATGCCCAGACTCTGCCGGTAAGTCGACGCCAGCCCCTCCGACGATCGCGCAGGCGCCGGGTCTGACGCTGGACCCTATTGTGTCCGACGTCCCTGGTTCCCTGCAGCGTCGCTGCCTTCCGGGACCCAGCATCTCCTCAGCCTGACCCGGAGATTTTCCCTCCTTCTCTGGGCAGTGCATGGGATCTAGGTATGCTCCCATCAGGTCTCTGTCCCGCTGGGCTGGATGACCTGACGTTGGTCCTCGGACGCCGGCACCGGCGCCAGTGCCGGGCGACATCCCTCTTCCTATCCTGGATGCCGCCTCTACACTGGGCCTCTGACCGCAGGGCCTCTGTTCCTGGCTCGCCTGCTGGGCATCCTTCCGGCCATCTGCCCCTGCAGACCCCCTGGTCCCTGGGTATCTGACCCCGTCCTATCATCGCCCTCATACCGGGACCGCAGTATCCGGCGACTCAGTACCCGATGCCACAGTTACACGGTGCCTCATTACCCAACATCTGGTTTTCCACGGTCGGGTATGGGTACGTGCAATATGGATTTCCCAATATCCATTCCCCCTCCTTCTCCCACCACCGCCCCGGTGGATTTGAAGGAGACTTGGCCTTCTGGTGGGCTGAGGCCAGGGCTCAGCTCACCTGGGAGGTAGAAAGCCGCCTTCTGACACCGGGTCCCGAACCCCCACGCCGGAGATGAGACTCTCCCTCCTCCAGATACTAGAGGCGACCCTCTGGTTCCAGAGCGGGCGGGACACGCTTCCCCAGGGCTCCCCATGGGGTCCATTCCTCCCTGCCTCGGGAGGTGGAGTCTTCCTCTTCCTCCCCTGAGACCTCAGACGACTCTGACAGTCGCTCCGACCTGACGACGAGCCCTGCCTCTCCGGATAAACCCAGGCCGAGGACTCCTCCAAGGATCCTTCGCTTACAGAGTTGCGAAATACAGGAAGTTCATCAGTGGCATTCCTTGAGCTGGATCCACAGCGAAAACTCGCTGTGCACCTGGATCTGCCCGAGACCGCCCGACCCTGGTGCCACCCTGGATTGAGCCTCATTCTGACCTTTGTCTCCACTATTTGAAGCAACTGTCGCCCTAGTCCCTCTTCCTAGGAAGTCGGACAAATGGGCGTGGACTCTCCAATTCTCACCTCGAGCTGATTCGTTGTGATTAGCGCCGCCACGGTTGGACGGCTAACCCAAAGCAGCTGAGCTTATCACCACCTGACAAGGAATCTCGCTTCTGGACCAGTATGGAAAGAAGGTCTCACTTCTTCCACTCTGGGTATCAGGGCCCTGGATTATGTTGGTCATAAGGGGATTACCAGAAGGCTATTCTTGGTGAGGTGGAATCTAAGTTGGACTCCCTTCCTGAGTCTCAGATGAAGCAGAAAGTGGCTGATCTAGTCCGATCTCCACGTTCTGCCAGCCGGCTTGTCTTCGTGCCACATACGATGCAGTGGGCGCTGCGGTCGGAGCTCGATTTCGCCGTGGGTTTGCAGCATCATACTTGGCTCCGTGTGTCAGGATTGGTCCTGGAAGTGCAGTCTGCCTTCCAGGATGTGCCCTTCCGGGATCGGTGCTGTTCGGTGGCAATGTCAAGGACATCATCACCGATCTGTAGGAGAAGGGTACTGCACTGAAGTCCGCCGACTCCACGCACAAACCCTCTCAGGCTCAGCGTTGTCTCTTTCGCAGACGAATCAGCAAAAAGTGAAACCTCAGGGAAAGAGGGCCAATAAACGTGGGGCCCCTCTGGCTGCCAAGCTCCCCCACCCAAAATAGCAGCGGGGCTTCAGTGGTGACGCTGCCTCACACCACCCGACTCCTTCCCTCTCCCACAGCCTCTGGCATTTCCAGAGGAACTGGTGGGAGGGAGATTCTCCTCCATCTGCCGGGTTGGGAGAGGTGACTTAGATGCTTGGGTGCTCCAGCTGATCGCAGAGGGCACTCAATAGAGTTTCTTCAGAAACCTCCTCGAAAACCTCCCCAGGTGCGTCTTACTCCCTGGAACATCATCTTCTGGTTCAGGAAGAAATATCCTCTCTTCTCTTGAAGGAGCGATAGAACCCGTTCCTCCCCACCTTGAGGGATAGGGTACTATTCCCATGTTTTCCTGGTCCCAAGAAGTCAGGTGATGTGAGGCCGATTCTCGAACTCACCTCCTAAATTTGTTTGTGGTGTGCAAAAGGTTCAGAATGCTCTCCTTGCAGGGCCTTCTGCCCTTCTTCGCCAGGACAGTGGCTGCACTCTGGACATGCAGGATGCTTACCTGCGTATCCCTATTCGCCTCTTCCACCCAAATACCTATATTTTGCATTCCAGGGGATCACTGCCAGTTCAAGTCCCTCCCATTTGGTCTTTCCTCTGCACCCGAGTGTTCACCAAATGTCTTTCGGTTGTAGCGGCTCACTTGCCTGCCCAGAGGTGCAGGCTTCTCCGTACCTGACGATCACCCTGAAGGCCCCATCCAGGGAGAACCCCTGCCTTTTCCTTACCCTTCAGGTTTTGCCTGCCTGGGTATTGCCATCAACCAGACCAAGTCCCACTTAATCCCGTCCCAGAGGCTCCAGTTTATCGAGGTGATCCTGAAATGACTGCCGGCATGGCTTTCCTGCCTCTGGACAGGCGGCCTCCTCCAGGCTCAGGTCAGCCTGTTGTCCAGCCGAGGCGGCCAGCAAAAGGTCGGTCCTTCGCCTCCTCAGGCTTATGGTGGCTGCAATCTCGACAGTCCCTCACTGCCGGCTCCACATGAGAATTTCTCAGTGGACGCTTGTCTCAGTGGGATCAGCTGGTGGATGACCTAGATCAACTGATGCTGGTCTCCACTCCTATGGCTCGGGACTTGCAATGGTGGATGGTTTAGGAGAACCTTGCCGGGGAGTTCCCTTCTGTCTTTCTCCCTCCCAGACGCTGACTACAGACACCTCAGGCGAGGGTTGGGAGCCCATATCTAGCCCTCACAGGACCCAGGGTTCCTGGTCCAAGCTCGAGAAATCTCTACACATCAATGTGCTCGAGCTCAGGCTGTGCTGTACGCCTTCAGGCTCTGCATCTGCATCTACCCCGGGCACCTAGCTGTACAGATGGACAACATGTGCATAGTCTGGTACATCAACAAACAGGGAGGAACTTGTTCTTACCCTCTTGCAGGAGGCAGCACGAGTTTGGGAGTGGGCAGTGCAGCGCAATCTTCACCTCACAACAATTCACATTCCGGGGTCGAGAACACGCTGGCAGACCATCTAAGTCGGTCGTCTGCTCATGCATGGAACTGGATCAGGGGTAGCAGATGATATCTTCCTATGTTGGGGAATACCTCAGGTAGACCTGTCGACATCCCCACACAATGCAAACTTCCCAACTTCTGCTCGCTCACCCAGGGCGTGGCATTTTTGGGAGAGACGCTCTGTCTCTAGACTGGAAGGCAGATTCATCTATGCTTTCCTATCCTTTCATTCCGAGTGTCTTACAGAAACTCGCCTCAGAAGGAGCTCGAATGATTCTGATCGTCCTTTCTGGCCCAGGCAAGTTTGGTTCTCTTCAACAGTATTCAGAGGAACCTCCTTCCTCTGTCGCGACTTTGCTGACCCAGGATCAGGGACCCTGGTCCATCCAGGCCTCAAGTCCCCTCACTTGCATGCGTGGCTCCTGCAGGCATCTAGCTCAAACCCGATTCGGGGTCCCCCCCACCCAGTGGCTGAGATTCTTGTGGAAGCCAGGAAACCCTCCACAAAGAGCTACCTATGCCATGAAATGAAAATGGTTCACTATCTGGCTGCTTCAAAAGATTTCAAGCCTTTCTCGTGCTCTGTTGGGTGGCTTTGGATTACTTACGACACCTCTTTGATCTGGGTCTCAGTCATTCATCTTTGAAGGTTCACATGGCAGCCATCTCGGCTTACTATGTCCCTTTACGGACAGGACGTTTGCTCAGCTCGAGGTCTCTAAGACCTTTTCTTGGGGGTCCTCCACCTGAGACCCCTATAAGGTTACCGCCCTCCTTGGGATTTGAATTTTATCGTTGAGAAGCTTACTCTGCCTCCTTTCGAGCTGGCAGCCTCAGCAGACCTGAAGTTCCTCGCTGAAAGGCTCTCTTCCTCATGGCCATTACTTCTACTCAGCGGATCCGAAGCTCCAGGCCCTGATGTAAAAATCCTGTATTTGATTTTTTCACAAGGAACGGTGGCTCTGCATACCAACCCCAAGTTTCTCCCCAAGGTGGTAGCGGAATTTACACTTAATCAGTCCATAGAGTTACCTACTTTCTTTCACGCAGCACTTCAATCAAGGGGAGTACCTCCTGCATACTCTGAACATTCACCAGATTCTGAGATACTACACCAACAGGACGAAGGATCTCAGAAAGACTGAGCAACTGTTTGTCTCTTTTGCCCATAAAAGAGAAGGCAATGCTGTTTCTAAGCAATGCCTGTCTAAATGGTTGGCTCATTGTATCACTTTCTGTTATGACAAGTACAACAAGACCCTGCGGGTCAAGTCAGAGGCCACTCCACCGAGGGGTCACTGCCTCTGCAGCTTGTTTCAAGAATGTATCAACCAATCGGCTATCCGTGCAGTCACGCTATTTGGACTCTGTCCATAACTTTATGAAACATTACAGTTTGACATTGCCTCTCGCTGTCGAGAGGGCTTCAGGTTGGCTGTTTTGCAAGGCCTCCTTTCCTAAGGCCTTCACAGTCAGAGGCTCTACTTCTGTGTAGTTTTCCTCCTCCCATTTGCTTCTCCTTGTTCCAGACTGTTTGGGACTCAGTCCTATATGTAATTGCTTACTGCAAGAGCCCTCTCAAAGTAAGATAGTACAGTTATGCAAGAACTTACCGTAACAGTAGATCTTCAGAGAGTCTCTTGCAGTAGGTAACACCTTCCTGCCCTCCATCCCTTAAGCTTTTTCAGCTCCTTTTCCAGGATGGAAAATATCCGCTTCTCTCTTGTCTCGCCTTGGGCCTTTGATGGGAAAGATCTGGAAGGCGGGCATGGGGACTGCCCTTATACTAACGTCCGCATGACATCAGTCACCTGACGTGGGTCGGTCCTCTGCCAGAGACTGGTACCAGAAATTTTTCCATGGGGTCCTGCCTACCGCCGGCTTCAGTCCCATATATAATTCATACTGCAGGAGCCTCTCTCAAGATCTACTGGTATGGTAAGTTCTTACGTAACTGTATTTTACTGACTTACCGCAATGTTGGCTATTGGGGTGAGGCAAAGTTACTGAAGGTTGACTATTGGTGGGGCAGAGTTGCTAAAGTGTGATTATTGGGATGGGGTGTGGGTTACTGAAATGTTTGCTATTGGGTGGGATGAAGTTACTGAAGGGTCTGTCGGGTGAGGCACAGTTGCTGAATTGCTAGCTATTAAAGTGGGGCAGCATTACTGAAGTGTTAATTATTTAGTGGGGCAGAATTGCTAAAATGTTAATTACTGAGTGGAACAGAATTACTGAATTGTTACTTACTGAGTGGAACAGAATTACTGAAATGTTTAATTACTGAGTGGGCAGAATTACTGAAGTATTTGACTATTGGGGTGGAGCAGAGTTACAGAATTGTTCGACAGTGGGGTAAATCCTATCAGCTGAAACTCCCTTCACAAGGCCCTTAGTGTGTATGTTTGAACAGTTTGTTTTTTTAATCTCGCTCCTGGGACCCTCAGGAAACTAGGCATTTCAATTTAGTAAGGCTCTCCATATCTGGAATTATTATTTTCAAAATGGTACCTACAAGTTCTTACATACAGTCACACTCTTACATGAACATATATAAATGATATTGAAAGCGAAGTAAAGGCATCTTCCAATCACGAATGTGCAAAATGTATTCATTTATTTTAGATTTGCTTACTGGGATAGGCACACTGAGCCAGAGCTTATTTCAAGGCGTGATCTGAGGGAGGGATACAGCAGGGAGTGAATTGGCAACAACAAAAGTGACAACAACGGGTGTATCTGAGCGATAAAGGCAAGGCGCTAAGTAGTGAATTCCAGAAATAAGAAAAACAATGGGAAAAGTGTACAGATGCAGCATGCAGTCGATATATCACAATGCCACATGCAAGAAGAGAATCCAGTAGTTCATTTATGGTATGTACTAGAGAGTGAGACCCACATGACTAGGAAACCTATACAAAGCAGTACAGTATCTGCTTGTTTGGGTAAACGTAACGTGTTTACACCTGGTTACCCTACCTAGATGGGTAAATGTGAGAAACATACATATGAACATATGAAGAAACCGCAGAAGAAGGCCATTTGGTCTGTCTAGTCTGCTCATATTGCACGGTCCACAGTTTTGAGTTACTGACCCTGTCCCTCCCTACTCCTCCCATCCTTTCCATCCTCCCTACCCATGATCCTTACCTCCCCATGCCTATTCCAGCCTGTCTGGATGCTGCCCATCTTCAATAAGACCACCTCTTCCGCAGCGCATTCCAAGTGTCCACCACCCTCCATAACAAGTGCTTCCTGGCCTCCCCCTAAATCTCCCCCAGCTTATGACTGTGGCCCTCGTGTTCATGCCCGGTTGCCCTATCTATGTGGGTAAATGTGAAATTTTTACACCTGGTTACCCTACCTGTGTGAGTAAATGTGACATGTTTACACCAGGTTACCCTACCAATGTGGGCAAATGTGACATATGTATGCCTGGTTTACCCTACTTGTGTGGGTAAATGTGATGGTTTATGCCTGGTTACCCTAGAAGGCATTGGTAATAAAGTCAAGTTTCAAAGATCTACCAAATTACACACACACACACACACACACACACACAACAAGCAAAGCATTGTGGGAAATTGTATATCCTTGTACATGGCTGTGTCTGTACATTGTTGAGCACTTGTAGCTGCTCTGTTAGTCTGTATATAGCCCTGTACTATTGAGATATAACTCATTTGGTGTGCACTTAAAGTCAGTTTGAGATGCTGTCTTAATAAAAAGCCCTCTGTCATTACAAATTCTATTAATTTTAACTGTATGAGCTACTTTTCTAGCTGGTTCGTGGATTTGATTGGTTCTAAAGTAGTTTATTGGTTTGTGCTTCCTCTGGGATCCATTAGAACCAGAGATTTTGCCTTAGGTGGGTAATTCTGTGTGTAGAAGGAAAAAATGAAACTGTCTGTCAGCTGAGAATGGTAATTTTTGTGTTTTGCAGTCAGCTCGATGGGCTAAGCCGGAGCACCAGTACAACCTGGTGGGAATCTTGACGCAGGACTACCACCTTCAGGAGGAAGAGGAGGCGGACAAGAAACAGAACAGTCCTTGGAGGTGCTAGAAAAGACCCTGAGTGATTCCCAGGTATTGCCACATGATGCCAACTCTGGGGCAAATAAGTACTCTGATTTTACATTTTGCAGTAGGTGTTCCATGTCCTTTCCGCTATTGTCCTGTTGCAAACAGATGTCCTGTTCTGTTGGTGTGATCATAGCAAGTTCAAGATGTGCCTCAGTTTCTTCAGTGTTCACCTGACCAGTTTTATTTTATGATTTTGCTACTTTGACTAATGTATTTTCCTATATTGTCTAGGTTCCTGCTGGGGAGGCTGGGACAGGAGTAGCTGCGATCCCCCTGCAGCTGATGTTCCTATCTTTACCTGCAGTAACTCCTGCTGGGAGAGGCTGGGACTGGAATAACTAAATGCCCCAAAGTCACTGTTCTACACTGTTGACTTCAGGCATTCCTGCTGGGGAGGCTCGGACTGGGGTAGCTGTGAGCTCCCCTCAGCTTGTGTTTATGCAGACTGAGGGTGCACGGAATCACCTCTACAAATGAACAGTCCGATTACGAGGCACAACATGATGCAGAGGAACATTTTGAATTATTACAAACCAGCAGTGAACAGGTCAGGCGTCAACACGAGACGCCGCGCAGGATCTACCCTGGCATTTTGTGTCACAGTGTGCTTCAACTGGAGGCATGGTTTACCAGTGTTCATTCCAGAATTTAAATACTCAGCATGTTTGTGTCATCAAACAAAGTTCATCAGACAGAGATTCATGTAAACTTAATTTCACTTCATGATGCAAGTATCTTGACTCAGTATCATAGTTTGAATTTAAATACCTAGGAAGAGATGGAATAAAAGATTTAGAATGACAGATAACAACCCCCCACCACCTCCTTTTCTGATCCATCCCTGCTGATATCGATTATGTTTTATCTTTTTCTCACTGAATTATGTTTTACGTTCCTAAATCTTTTATTCTATCTTTCCCAATACCTGTATTGGAACTATGGTACAAAGTCCAGTTATTTGCTGTTGAAAATAATTTAAATGGATGACGTTTGTTTGATGACGTTAAAATGCTCAGTATTTAAATTCTGCAACAAACACTGGTACATTAACTCTCCTGTTGAAGCACATTATGGTGCGAAATGTCATTCTCCTCCAAGGCTGACATCCCATTCTGACCTTGTTAGTATTCTGCGTGTTGTTAGTTTGTAATAAACAGTTCAGAAAGGCTGCTGTGTACCTTATCATTACGTTACAGTGACTTATGTTAGGGGAGGCTTGGACAGCAGTGCCTTTGAACTCCTCCACAGCATGCGGTCCTACAGTATTGCCTACAGTGACTCCTGCTGGGAGAGGTTGGGACTGCAGTACCTGTCCATTCCCCCACAGCTGACTCCATTGTTACCTACAGCAGCTTCTGCTGGAAGAGGCTGGGACTATACCTCAGGGATCAGTCCTGGGGCCAGTCCTCTTCAGTATCTTCATTAGTGACATTGCAGATGGACTAGAGGTAAGGCTTGTCTGTTTGCAGATGACACCAAGATCTGCAACAGAGTAGATGATCCAGATGGGGTGGAATGAGAAGAGATCTGGATAAACTAGCAAAATGGTCAGAAGAGTGGCAACTGGGATTTAATGCAAAGAAGTGCAAGATCATGCACATAGGGAAGAGAAAAGCCACCTATGGCTGGGAGGAGTTGCTGGCAGTCACAAAGGAAGAAAGAGACTTGGGCATCATCACCACAATGACCTGAAATCATCCAAGCAGACCTCTAAAGCCAGTAGGTAAGGCTAGGGAATGTTAGGATGTATTAGTAGGGGTATCACAAGTCGTAAGAGGGGAGGTAATAATCTCTCTTTACAAGACACTGGTTAGGCCCATCTGAGTACTGCATGCAGTACTGGAGGCCACACCTTCACAAGGACATTAACCAAATTGAGGCAGTCTAGAGAAGGGCAACCAAAATGGTGCAGGGACTGCATCATAAGACATATGAGGACAGATTAGCAGAGCTCAATATATATACCCTTGAGCAAAGGAGGAGAGAGGTGATATGATTGAGACACAAACACCTTAAGGGCATTAACAAGGTGAAAGAGTCTAACATGTTTAAATATAAGAAAAATAGCAGGACAAGAGAACACAGCATGAGATTAGAGGAGGCCGATTAAGGAGAATGTGAGAATTATTTTTCACAGAAAGGGTGGTGGGTGCATGGAACAGCCTACCTCAGGAAGTGGTGGCTATGAATACAGTGCAGGGCTTCAAACAGACATGGGATAGGCATAAGAGAGCAATACAGATGAGTATAAATGGATAGGCCACTGACAGAGCAAAGGCGATGGCACATTTATAAGGTAGAAAAAGAAATGTGCAGACTTGGTGGGCCTTGCTGGTCCTTATCTGCTGTCAACTTCTATGTTTCTATGACTGTAGTACCTAAGGGATCCACCACAGCCAGTACTCCTACACCATTGTCTACAGCGACTACAGCTGGGAGAGGTTGGGACTGCAGTAGCACCTTTAAGGCTGTATCTGGACTGGGTCCTGGTTACCTGACAGAGCTCCTGACACCAGTGAGCTCTGCTTACTCCACTCTGCTCCTCTTGATTGGCCTCCTGGACATTCCCAGGGTTTGGCTCAGGATGTCTGGAGATCGTACATTTAGCTTCTCTGGGCCAACCCTGTGGAACTCTCTTCCACCTTCAGTCTGGGAGGCTTCCTAGATCGAGGTGTTCAAGCAGAGGCTGAAGGCCCACTTCTTGTTCTGGCCTTTCCAGATTTCTGATTCCATCCTGGTCTAGTCCTCTTACGTGACAGTTCATTGCTTTCTATCTGTTAACTGCTGTATTTAAGATTTAGAATTGTTATTCTATCTATTTAAGTTTGTTTCTGTGCTTTTATTATAATCTTTGTAGGTGCCCAGAGCCTCCGGTTGGGTGCCTTATAAATAAATTGCCTTGCCTTGCTGTGATCTCCTGGTTAGCTAGTGTTCCTGTACCACTATTTCATGGAAATATGATAATGTTTTGTTTCCTCTTTCATTAGGAGAATGACATGCCTCTAGAAGAGCTGTTTGCACTGTATGGCTATGAGCCATCGGACTCAATCTCTGAACAGGACAGTGAAGGACCAACCTCCCCACAGCCTTCCAGACATGACATTAGATAAAGTAAGGAGACAAATTTACTTTGGGCATAAAGGGGACCATATAAACAGACAAGTAAGAAAATGTCTGCTCCTTCATAGAGAGCGTGCTAAGTGTAAACTGATGAACAGTACACCACAAAAGACAGCACCATCCACCACTGTATATTCAGTACCATCCACCACGTCTATACAGTACCATCCTGCACCATCTATACAGTACCATCCACCACTGTCTGTGCCGCCATTCACCACTGTCTATGCAGTACCACCCACCACTGTATATACTGCACCATCCACCACTGTATATACTGTACCATCCACCACTGTCTATACAGTACCGTCCACCACTGTCTGTACCACCATTCACTACGTCTATGCAGTGCAGATCCAACACTGTATATACTGCACCATCCATCTGTCTATACAGCACCAGCCACGACTCATCCACCGCTGTCTATGCAGACCATGGCCGCTATCTCTTTGCAGTACCATCCACCACTGTCTATACAGTACCATCCACCACTGTCTATGCAGTACCATCCACCACTGTCTATACTGTACCATCCACCACTGTCTCTATAGTACCATCCACCAATGATATGCAGCACCACCACCACTGTATATATCGCATTCCACCACCGCCTATGCAGTACCATCCACCACCGTCTATGCAGTACCATCCACCACCGTCTATACTGCACCATCCACCGCTGTCTGTGCAGTACCATCCACTGCTGTCTTTGCAGTACCATCCACTACTGTCTATACAGTACCATCCACCACTGTCTCTATAGTACCATCCACCACTATATACAGCACCATCCACCACTGTATATACTGCACCATCCACCTCTGCCTGTACTGCACCATCCACCACTGTCTATGCAGTACCATCCACCACTGTATATACTACACCATCCACCACTGTCTATGCAGTACCATCCACCACTGTATATACTGCATCATCCACCACTGTATGTACAGCACCATCTACCACTGTATACTGCACCGTCCACCACTGTCTATACTGCACCATCCACCGCTGTCTATACTGCACCATCCACTGCTGTCTATGCAGTACCATCCACCATTGTCTATGCAGTACCATCCTGCTGTCTATGCAGTACCATCCACCACTGTCTATACAGTACCATCCTGCATTGTCTATACTGTACCATCCACCACTGTATATTCGCACCATCCACCACTGTATATACACCATCCACCACTGTCTATACAGCACCATCCACCTCTGTCTATACTGCACCGTGGTGCTGTCTTTTGAGGTACCATATAAAGGATTCTTACCAGACTTGTGAAACCTCACTGGATTTATCTAACCAGTCCTGGCTGTAGAATCCTGACCCCTTAATACAGTTCTCTAACCAGACCTGGCTGCAGAATCCTGAGCCCTCAATACAGATTCTTTACCCAGGGCAGGCTGTATAATCCTGAGCTCTCAATATGATTAAGTAGGCCTGGCTTTAGAATCCTGAGCTCTCCATATGATTAACCAGGCATCGCTTTAGAATCCTGAATTCTCAGTACAATTGAGCATGCCTGGCTTTTAGAATCCTGAGCCTTTAGTATGATTGACAAGTATAACAGAGTTGAACAAGGCCTGTCCCATTTGTTATGCAGAAAGAATTAAAGGTAGTGATCTGTTCCATCATCTTTTCTGTCTCTTGTCTGTCTGATTGCACAATCAGGTTTTTTGTGAGACCTAGAAACTAATCATTCTGACAGTCTGCAATTTTCCACTTCCGCTATCTCTCCACCTTCACTTGCTGTTTGTCTTTTCATTTCTTTCTCCTTGCTTATCTGTGGCTGTAAAACTATGTGTAAATCTGTATGTGAAATTGGGAACCTTTTGTTTGCCAATGTCTATAATTGTTGGAATGATTACAGAAACTACTTGGAACTCAGGGGTTTAACCTTGAGATACACCACAAAGCTAATTTGCAGAGTTGTCAACAGAAGATTAGTTCTGGGATACCATGTTCTTTTTTGTTGCACCTGCAGAAAAAAATGACAAGAACTCTCATATATTTTGTGTGAAAATGAGGTGTCTCTTAATATGATCAAGATGCAGAAGTTAATTGCCAGGCAAAGACTTCTTGTATAAAGAGCAATCTTTGTTAGAGCGAGAGAGAAACTGAAACTTAGAATTAGAGATACCCTCAGAGGAAGAACTTTGTTTTGTTTGAACTGCCTATCTTCAAAAACCATCATGTACATTTTGTTTTATGTTATAGTTACTGTTATTGATAATAACAACATGCTACTTCGAATTTTATAACTGCTCCTGGTTTTCCAATGCTTCCTGACTTGTGCCTGGATGACAGATGGTGTCAGCCTAAGTGGGATTTACACCGTGCATACTGTAAGTCAGGAGTTTTGTGCATGGGTACTAGACTTGGTACTAGGGAAGCACAGAAGAAAGGTATGGATCCTGCAGCAGTAAACCCAGGAGCGATCACCAGAAGAATGGCAGTCAGACTAGCCGATACTAAAGTCCAAACTGACACTGTACAGCCAGAACCAGTGATGGAAGAAGAGCAGGCAGGGACAGAACCTGAAAGCTTGTCTGTCTTCTTTAAATGGTGGGCTATACAACAAAGAGAGAGAGAGAGAGAATCTGAGAAAAGAAGAACTGCAGTGATAGGCGCAGCAATGGCAAGCTGTCAGAGCTGGAGGATCTGGCACAGGTCCAACAGCAGCAAAACACAAACAACTTAAAAGACATTAAAGGTGATAGGAAATGTTTTTACCGTCTAGATGCCCTCTAGTTGTCCTTTTATTGGCTTTTGTTAAATTAATAATCTCATTTTGTTTCCTTTAACTACCCTAAATCCCTCTCTCCTCAGCAGTTGCTGCTTTCTCTTCATACTGCCTAAACATTCAGTGACATCACAAACTCCCATTCCAGGCCATTTAGATGAATAGCATGGAATGGGGTTACAGATGTCATAGAATGTCTTTAAAATAAGAAAATCAAATGCAGTAACTGGTGAGGAGACTGAATTCTATGTAGCTCTGAGGGCACCTCAAGCTGGGTTATTTATCAAAAATCATCAAAGCATATCAGAATAAATAGCTGGTATGGAAAGGAAGATTGAAGGCAGTTAACTACATGAAAATCATTTCCTATCTCCTTTGAATTTTTTTTTGTAGAATAATATTCTTTATTGATTTTATAATAACATACAAAACAGTGCAGTAAACAAAGCGAACAAACAAGAAAACACAACAAGTCACCTAACATCTAAGAGGAGTAAGGTGCTCTACATTTTATTTATTTATTAAACTCTAGGATTACAGATAACTTTGAGAAGGGACTACTCATCTACAAAGGTTGACAAGGATAAGAGACTTTAACAAGGCAATGGCTAGGCTTAAGGATACATTCCTACTTGGAGCGAGACAACATCATCAAGAAAAGTGCTGGTTAACAGGCGAAAATAACATGTGAGGAGTGGAGTTGGAGAGGGTAGGGTAAGTGGGGTGCAGAAAATAGTAGGCAAACTGAGGAGCCATTGTCAAGGGAGGGGTAGGAGGGATGCAAGTCTGATAGTAGTAGGAGGGACCCACGTCAAATAAGTGCCAAAGGAAGAGGGGTGGACATGGAGAGGAGGCATAGGGATGGAGGGAGGGATGAAAGAGGAGGAAGCAGGAGCAGCAGAGGGAAGTGCAAGCCTAGGGAGGTGCAGGACAACTTGAGCCCGCAGGGAGGAGAGGTGATTCTCTGGTGGAAACAATCACACTGACTGGTTGACGTGAGGTGCTGTCGGAGTTGCTTTTTGAAGGTGCCAAGCATAGCAGCAGTAAGTGTTTCTTTGTTGAGCAAGTTATACCATAGCGGGGCTCTGTGGTGAAAGACCTCTGACCCATGGTGGTCTGGCATCTGGGGACCTGGAAGATTTGGTGTTGTGCACTTCTGGTATGCTGGGTGCTGTTGTTTAGAGTAAGAAGCTTTTCAACACCTGGTGGTAAGAGCCCGAGGAGAACCTTGTTGGTTTACCAGGCAGGTCTGGTATTGGATCCTGCTGCAGAGTGGTAGCCACCCAGTCTGAGTACAGATCGCAGGTGTGTGTTAGAAGGACAGCGTCCGTTAGAGTCGACAAGATTTGTTACGTGCCATTGATATCCTGCGAAGGGCAGTGGGGAAGCTGAGCTGTAGATAACTAGTCCATAGTCAATGACTGAGGTGACAGAGCTTTTAATTGCCAGTCGAAGGGCATCTGTTGTCATGCAGTGTTTGTGCCTGTGGAGAATGCCTGTCCATATATTCATGGCCTGCGACATTGTTGATGTGACGTGTAAAGGAGAGGGATCTGTCCAGGGTGATGCCAAGGTATTTAAACTCTGGAACTGGTTCAAGTGTAATCCCTGTTCAGTTTCTGATAGTGAGGGGTTGAGAGTTATGCTTGCTTCGTGTGTTGCAGAATGACATTACTTTTGTTTTGCTATAGTTCAGGACCAGTTTGTGTGAGCTGAACCAGTTTTCAGTGCTCTTGAAGTCTCACTGTAGCTGCCGTCCAGTAGATTAGTATCATGGTGATTTATGTATATGACAGCGTCATCCGCGTGAAACAGTATGTTCTGGTGGCAGACACTAGGGAGGCTGTTCAGGAAGAGACTGAAGAGCAGTGGACCCAGAATGGACCCTAGGGGACTCCAGAGGGACTGGGCTTTCATTGGAGATGACATCAGCGATATCAACACTTTGGACCCTACCTCCAAGGTAACTTGCGAACCAGAGCAAAGCATCTTTGGAGAAACCGATATTTGAGAGCTGCCTGAGTAGGAGTGGTGATTTACGGTGTCAAAGGCTTTAGTTAGATCAATGAACACAGCCTCCATGCAGTTCTCTTGGTCCAAAGTGGTGTGGATGAAGTCTGTAAATTCCAGCAGTGCAGTGGTGGTGCTGTGCCCTTTTCTAAAGCCATGTTGTTCAGGGCATTGGTTTCATATTTTTCAAGGTACTCGACTAGCTGGTCCGAGACTATTCGCTCAAGAGCTTTGGATAAGGGCGGGAGGATGGAGATAGGCTTGTACTTTGTGTGCAGTGCCCTAGCTCTGCTTTTGTGAACCGGTGTAATTGTCACCTGCTTCCATACGACTGGGAATTGGGCAGTCCTGAGTGATAGGTTGAATATCTTAGTCAAGGGTTCTAGGATTTCTTCTAAGACCAGTGCACACAACTTCATATCAAGGGAGTCACAGCTGTAACCAGGACTGCTGATAGCTTTCAGAATGTATTTTTGGCAAGGTGCAGTGGGATCTCCTTGAAGTAGAATTGCGGTGCTGTGTGAAGGTGTGACACCTTGTCAGCATGCTCACTTGTGGAAGGGCGTCAAAGTCTGGTGGGAGGACACTGCCCAGATTAGAGAACGTTATTAAAGGTGCTGGAAATTGTAACAAGGTCGGTTGTTGGAGTACCGTTGATATTGAGCATTGTGGGCGGATTCTTGGGGTCCTTTCCTGTGAGTTTTTATGTTATTCCAGAATTTTTCCTGTTCCCCAGGTATTGGTGAATGCTTCCTGAAGTATTTTCTTTGGCATTCCTTATAGCTCAAGGGCAGTCATTCCTAGATGCATTGAATTTTGAATGTTTCCTGACTTAGCAGTGGCTCCAGCGCAGTGCCAAAGATGATCCCTTTGTTTAAAACGAGTAGTTAGCTGAACAGTTATCCATGTTGGCCTTTCCTTTTACCTTCATCTTTTTCACCAGTGCATAGATATCGCAGGCTACAGAAAAGTGGTTGATGAATAAGTCCAGGGCTTGGTCAGTATCATTAGCGAGTCAAGTGCAGACCAGTCCAGACTGCTAGATGTGCTTTGAGCATTCAAGTTGCCCTGCTTTAATACCCTGGTAGATTATTTAGGAGGGACTTGAGGAATTGTTAGTCTAGTGTACAGATTACGGGAGAGTGGTCACTTATAGAGTCAGGAGAACTGTGACCTTAGAGATTCGCTCAGGACAATTGTCAGCACCCAGTCAAGTACTGTCTGGGACCCAGTTCTATGGTTGCACCTGGTAGGGGTGGGTACCATTTGTGAGAGGTGTTGTGCCATGACCGGCGTCCTTGTAGCAGCTGGCCTCTGGTGAAAGCCAATTTATACTGAAGTCCCTCAGTATTATTGTTTCTGAGTTATGGCGGAGTCCGTGAAGGTACTCCATGGCTGGTGAAGCCATAGGCATGGTCCTTTGGGGTAAGTAAACTGAAGCTATGGTGAGCTCTTTATTATGCCTTTATGGTGAGGATCTGTGAAAAGGTGCCATGGTCAGAGGGTCAAAGGGCATGGGCCATAATGTTATCCCTCAGGTAGATAGCACAGCCCCTCCTTGCTTAGCGATTCTGTCTTGCCTGAAGATATAGTATCCGGGGATAATAACTGTGGCGTCCAGGTAGTTTTGGATTTAACCATGTTTCGCAACAAAGAGGATGTCTGGATTGTGTTGTTGTACCAGGTTTGGAGGTTATCAAGTTTACTGAGGAGGCTACAGACATTGATAGATGCCGCGTGAGTGACCCCTCCTTCCAGTTTAGAGGGTGGGGACATCCCAGGTGGTCCCGGTCTGGTGGACATTGCCAGAGATCAAAAGCAGCATTAGTAGAGTTCTAAGGAGGTAGGTTATGAGCATTTTGCAGGCTAGCTTAACTGTTGGGCATTTGCTCCTCATAGCACTGTGGGTCGTGGGCCAGTCCAGTGATGTGGAATGTTATCAGTAGAGGAAGGTACTGGGTGTGCTGTGCACGTGAAACATCAGGAGGTAGTCAGGTGCCAGATTGGTGTGCAGTAGGCAAGGATGTTGATGGAGTAGCTTCCTGTGGTCATGCCTTGAGTATAGTGCATGGCGCATGGTGGCCCATTCTGCAGAGGGTTTTAATTGCCCCCACAGGGACAAAGAGACAGAGTAGTGATGATGTCAGCGCTACTAGTACCACAGGTCCCAAGGCTGCAGATGTCATGTTTCTGTGTTCTGTAGGGATCAAAGTAAGGCCAGAGATTTTCCCTTCAGTGGCTTCAAGCTGTAGTCTGTAAGGCCGTCAATACTAGAGGTATGGTTTCTGCTGGAGCGTTAAGTACTGTGACACAGCCCCAGTGGAAGAGGCAAATGTCTATTTAATGAAGGCCTAGGAGGGGGTGGGGAGCAGGAACAAAGAGAGTGGCAGAGAAAGTCATTAAACCCAGCCCTACAATTAGCTTTGAGCTGAGATTTTAGACAGCCTAGAGAACTTTAGAGAACTGCTAGGAGGTGCACCAGTAGGAGTGCTGGCAAAACAGCAGGTCTAATCATAGGCCGCGAGGTGAGCAGCACACCAATCGGGTTGCAGCGCGGTGCCTGGTTCACGTTTTAAGCTGGAGGATGTACCTGTGTGGAATCTGGCTCACGGTTTCAGGAGGGCAGCAGGTAGAGGGCCGTCCGTGAGTTTTCTAGTGCGCGCCTGAAGTTGCAACAGCTGAGCGCTCGCTGGCCGGTGGGTGTGCTGCTCAGGCGTGAGCCCAGGGAGGCCAGGAGAGAGAGGAAAGACACTGGTTACAGGAGATAAGACTAGGGGGGGCTGGCAAGCCACCAGCAGGGCGGGTGAAAAGTGATTGCTACACAAAGAGGTTAATCAGTGGAGGGTGGGGTGGAGAAGACAAAAAGTTTTATTTCTGAAGTTAAATGGCAGGAGAAAATTACAAGAGTAGACAGAGGGAGGGGAGCTGGAGAGGGTACAGAGATCAAGCTTCAGTTCGGAAAGTGCAAGGAGAGGGGGGGCTGGGCTACGACTGATCAAGTTATAGTAGTCTAGGGGCGAAATAGAATACGTTTAGAAGGAGAAGACAGTTAAAGCAAAGTTGCAGGGTTAAATCGGCAGTCTTGGCTAGCCTCAAAACTTTACATATAAAACCAGTTGAATCTAACTACTACACAGCATTCACTAGCTATGGCAGTGCAGAAATGAACATGGAATTCACAAAAGGAAAAAGACGGAGGAGAACTTTAGCAAAAATAGCAGGGAATGGAGGCAGCAGCAAAGTTTAAAGACCAAAGAAACAGCAAATGAACAAATCCGTGGACCTAATCCTTGAGAAAAAAAATGCAAAGAAAAGGAGAAAAGAAAATGGAAATGAATCATCCTTTGGTCAGGGTAATTGAATATAAAGCAAACAATTTGCCAAACCTCTTGTCAGAAGTGTGACTCCTCTTATGAAAAGTATCTGTCATCTATTCCACATGTAAATAAAGCAGTAAATCTTGATACAGTTCCTTATATATAGAATTTGAATTTGACGGCAGGTAAGGACCGCTTGGCCCACCCAGTCTGCCCATTTCTCACCTACTGGATAAGCTGCAGATCCTAGTTAACCAGCGGCCTGCTTCTTCCTACCCCTACCCCCAGAACTGCCTTATGACTATCCCATGCATGCTTGAATTCCACCACTGATTTTGACTCCACAACCTTCCTCCGAAGGCCGCTCCATGCATCCACAACCCTCTCTGTGAAAAAAATACTTCCTTAAATTACCTCCTGAGCACGCCCCCCTCTATCTTTAAATTGTGCCCTCTTGTTCTTTTTCTCTTTTTGAAAGATGCTACCCTCTTGGACTTTGTTGATTCCTTGAGGTACTTGAAAGTTTCTATCTTGTCCCCCTCTCCCTCCTTTCCTCGAGGCTATACATATTAAGCTCCTTAAGTCTCTCTTCATGTCTTCCGTGCAGACCCTGCACCATTTTAGTTGCCCTCCTCTGGACAGCTTCCATCCTGTCTATGTCTTTGCAGAGATTGGGTCTCCAGAACTGCACACAGTACTCCAGATGGGGTCTCACCAGCTGTCTGTACAGAGGGATAATAACTTCGTTTTCTACTGGTGATGCCTCTCCTATGCATCCCAGTATCCCCCAGCCCTCCTTGCTGCCTCTCACATTGCTTGCCCATCTTTAGGTCATCTGATATGACTACCCCCAGGTCCCTCTCCATTTTGTTGTTGTTAGTATCTCACCCCCATTGTGTACTCTTCCCTGGATTTTTGTTTCCTGGTGCATTACCTTGCACTCTTAGCATTGAATCTAAGCTGCCATACACTTTTGACCATTCCTCTAACCTTGCCAAGTCCCTTCTCATCCTTTCCACCCCACCCTATGCATCAACTCTGTTGCAGATCTTAGTGTCATCTGCAAAGAGACATACTTTTCCTTCCAGTCCTTCTGCAATGTCGCTATGAAAGACATTGAAGAGGACCGGTCCCAATACTGAACCTCAAGCGGTACCCCACTAGTAACCTCCTTTCTTCTGAGTGGACTCCATTTCACTATTACCTCTGTGTCCTATTCTCCAGCCAATTTTACCCAGGCTGTCATCTTGGGACCCACTCCCAGGCTGGCTAACTTGTATATTAATCTTTTGTGTGGGACTGTGTCAAATGCCTTGCTAAAGTCTAGGTAGGCCATGTCCACAGCCCCTCCTGATCTACTACTTTGGTCACCCAGTCAAAGAAATCTATCAGATTCTGCTCTGGCATGACCTTCCGCTGTGAATCCATGCTGCCTAGGGTCCTGTGCCCTCTGGCCTCTAGATACCGACAGTTCTTTCCTTTAGAGTGATTCCATCATTTTCCCTATCACTGAGGTTAAACTAACAGGTCTATAGTTTCCTGCTTCTGCCTTGCTCCCACTTTTTGTGAAGGGAATCACATCTGCCCTCCTCCAGTCATCGGGTACCACTCCATCCTCCCATGATTTGTTAAAAGGGTAGTCAGTGGTGTCACTAGTTCTACCCTTAGTTCTTTAGAATTCTGGGATGAACCCCATCAGCCCCATTGCTTTGTCCACCTTCAGTTTTAAGAGTTCTTTCAGAACCCTTTCTTCTGTAAATGGGCGCTATCAACTCTGTATCAGCGTGTTACTACTGTTTGTTTCATGTACCTCCCCTCTTCCTTTTGTAAATACTGAGCAAAAATATTTGTTTTAGTATCTCTGCCTTTTCACAGTCTCCCTTTTCCCACCCTCCTCCCTTTATTAAGCCTCACTATCCTCCTTGGTCTTCCTTCGCTCCCTGATGTACCTATAAAGGTTTTCCCCTTCTTAACTGGAGTTGGCTATCTTTCCTCGGTTTGGGCCTTTGCTGTTCTGACTGCCTTCCCAGCCTCCTTTTGCTTAACTGATACAGCTCTCGTCCTGCTCCTTCTGCTATTCCTTGTACCTCCTGAATGCTTTTTTTCCTTGAACCTTCACTGCCACTTCCTTTGAGAACCATAGTGGTTTCTTACATTGTCTTGTTTTGTTTATTTGCTTCACACAAAGGCTCGTACCTCTGTGATGGCAGTTTTATTATGTGTTTTATATGTGTTATAGTGTTTATATGTTGGTGAATCTTGATCCAGCCAGTTTTAAGAATAATTTTCTTGGCAGAGTCAAAGTTATAGCCTCATGATATCTCGTTCTATAACAGGGATACTAATAAGGCCACCCAGGATACATATGTCAGACATAAAAAGTCATCTAGACCTAGACAAGGATCAGCATTTGCTCTGACAGTATTCCAAAGACTCAGACTGTGTCACAGTCCCATAAAATATAGAGTAGAGAACCTACATGTTTATTGCATCTAGTACAGGTATCTGTTGGCAATCGACCATTTTACGTAACTTGAGGGAGTAAAATAAAGATTATGAATAATATGACACTGCATCAGCCTAGATCTGTCATTTTTAATATAGGTAAATGCATCCTACCAGAGGTGCTTCCAATTAATTTACCAGGGAACTCCTTTTCCCAATAAGGAGCAGCCATCAGATTTCAAAGAGGAGTAGGAAAAATCAAGGAATATAATAAAGAAATTGAGTGAAGTTCTGTAGTCGCTGTGCCAGGAAAGGATACAGTTATCATATTGAGAAAAGACATTAAAGAGCTAGTATCTGCTTGGAATTAATAGTAATTTTCAGATGCAGTCAGCTATCACTTCCAATATCTGAAGTATTTTTTAATTATTTTCTGTTTGGTAATCAAAGATTTTCAGCTGGCAATACTAGGGTGATGTGTGGAGCAGCACTCTGCCTGGAGAGAAAACAGTAAGATCTTACTTGAGAGGGCTCTTGCAGTAGGTAATTACATATAGGACTGACGTCGGCAGGTGGCAGGACCCACGGAAAATTTCTAGCTAGCAGTCTCTGGGAGGGGACGCCCCCACATCAGGTGACCGGCATCAGGAGGCGTCAGTATAAAGGCGGTCCCTCACGCCCGCCTTCCAGTTCTTTCCCACTGTTAGCTTATGCCAGCTCCTCATGAAAAGTTCTCACTGTCAGGCTCCTTCGCCGTGTTTTAAATCCCAGTATTTTCGATTTTTTTCTTATCCTTCGCTGCCACACCACAGACTCAGGTAAGCCTGTTGTCCGCCACAGGCGGTCAGTGTAAGGTCGATTCTTCACCTCTCGGGCTTATGGCGGTTGCTATCCCGACAGTCCTCGTGCTGGGCTCCACATGAGGGTTCGTCAGTGGACGCCGCTCTTAATGGGATCAGTTGGTAGACACTTGGACCAGTTGGTCCTGGTCTCTCCCATGATTCAAGACTTGCAGTGGTGGATGGTTCGAGAGAACCTTCTTGAGGAGTTCCACCTCCTCTCAGACTCTGACCACAGACACCTCGGCGAAGGTTGTGGAGCCCATCTCGGTCCACATCAGACCCAGGGCTCTTGGTCCAAGCTCGAACAGTCTTTGCACATCAATGTGCTGGAGCTTCAACCGGTGCTCTATGCTCTCCAGGCTCTCCACTAGCATCTTCTTCCAGGCCACCTAGCCGTCCAGACGGGCAATATGTGTGGTAGGGTACATCAGCAAACAGGGCAGGACTTGGTCCTACCCTCTTTGCAGGGAAGTGATGAGAGTCTGGGATTGGGCAACACAACAGCGTTCACCTCATGGCAATTCATGTTCCGGAGTCAAGAACTCCTTAGCAGACAAACTAAGTCCTTTCGTTTGCTCAAGCTCACCAGTGGGAACTGGATCAGGGGTCTTAGGCGATATCTTCCTATGTTGGGGAACACCTCAGGTGGACCTGTTCGCTTCACCTCTGAATGCAAAGCTTCCGACTTTTGCTCGCTCATTCAAGAGTGAGGCATTTTCTGGAGGCGCTCTGTCTCTAGATTGGAAGGACAGATTAGTCTATGCCTTCCCTGATTCTTCTGATCCCACGTGTCTTGCAGAAACTCTGCTCAGAAGGCGTGAATTATTCTGATTGCCCTTTCTGGCTCAGGCAAGTTTGGTTATGTCTTCTGCACAATACTAGAGGAACCTCCTGTTCCTCTTCCGCTGTCACGAATTCTATTGACCCAGGATCAGGGGACCCTGGTCCATCCAGGTCTCAAGTCCCTTCAGCTACATCGTGGCTCCTGCAGACATAGCTCAAGCCCGTTTGAGGTTTCTCCCAGGTGGCTGAGATCTTGGTGAGGCTGGAAACCCTCCACTAGGTCTACTTCGCCATGAAGTGGAAACTGTTCTCAATCTGGGCTGCTTCAAAGGCTTGAGCCTTTCTCCTGCTCAGTTGGGTGACTGCTGGAGTACCTGCGCCATCTCTTCGACCTAGGTCTTAGTCCTTCGTCTCTGAAGGTACACATGGCGGCCATTTCAGCCGCATGTTCCTTCGCAGATAGGATGTTGCTCAACTGGAAGTCTCTAAGACTTTCCTCAGATGGGTTCTTCACTTGAGACCCCCTATCCGAGTTCCTGCCCCTCCTTGGGATTTGAACTTCGTTCTTGAAACTTACTTTGCCTCCCTTTGAACTGGCGGCCTCAGCAGACATGAAGTTCCTTTCATGGAAGGCGCTCTTCCTAGTGGCCATACCTCTGCTCGGAGGATTTCAGCTCCAGGCCCTGATGTGTAAAATCCTGTACTTGATTTTTTCTCAAGGAATGTGTGGCTCTGTGCACCAACCCTAAGTTTCTCCCCAAGGTGGTAGCGGAGTCTACGTTAAAACAGTCCATAGAGTTACTGCTTTCTTCACGAGTACTCCAGTCAGGGAGTATCTGCTTCACACTATGGACGTTCACGGATCGTGAGATACTACACTAACAGAACAAAGCATCTCAGGAAGACTGATCAACTGTTTGTCTATTTTGCACCCAAAAGAAGGCAATGCTGTTTCAAAGCAAAGCCTGTCTGAATGGTTAGCTCATTGCATCACCTTCTGTTATGACAAATACAACAAGACCCTACCGGGTCAAGTTAGAGACACTTCACCAGAGGAGTTGCTACCTCGGCGACATGTTTAAAACGTGTCAGCTGCAGACATTTGTGCTGCAGCCACTGGACTTCTGTCCATACATTTACAAAACATTACAGTTGGTTATTGCCTCTCGCCGTAGAGCAGGCTTTGGGCTCACTGTTCTGCAAGGCCTCCTTTCTTAAGGCCTTCACAGCTAGAGGATCTGCTTTGAGTAGCTTTCTCCTCCCGTGTGCTTCTTCTTGTTCCAGACTGCTTGGGACTCAATCCTATATGTAATTACCTACTGCAAGAGCCCTCTCGAAGTAAGATAGTACAGTTACATAAGAACTTACTGTAACAGTAAATCTTCGAGAGAGGCTCTTGCAGCATGTACTTCCTGCCCTCCATCCCCTAAGCTTCGGCCAGCTCCTTTTCCAGTGAGGAAAATATCCGCTTCTCTCGTCCGCCTCTTGTGGCCTGTGGCGGAAAGAACTGGAAAGCGGGCGTGAGGGACCGCCTTTATACCAACGTCTCCTGATGCGGGTCACCTGACGGGGCGGTCCCTTGCTGAGACCGCTAGCTAGAAATTTTTTCTCCATGGGTCCTGCCGCCTGCCGACGCCAGTCCCATATGTAATTACCTACTGCAAGAGCTCTCTCGAAGATCTACTGTTACGGTAAGTTCCACGTAACTGTACTTTCTGTTCCTCCCACTACATCATCAGAATGAGACAAAATGCCTTGAGGCACCACAATCATTGAAGCCTAAGCAGTGACTCTCACAAGCTACCAGTCAAAATGCAGGAAACTGTGACATCACTAGTAACCAGGGAGAGCCAGTCCTGCTGCTTCATGTAAAGTGAAACCTGACAATGAGAAATGGTTCTCATTGGTTACTAGTGATATCATAGTCAGTGTGGTCTCAGTGCTGATATAGTGGGAGGACCAGAACTGACTTTTTCCTCTGGACAGAGTGCTGCTCCACACATCAGCCCAGTACTGCCAGGTCGAAAATCTTCTAATTAGCAAACAGAAAAGAAAAAGTACTTGAGATATAAGAAGTGATAGCTGACTACATCTGAAAGTTACAATTAATTGCAGGCAGTTTTCAGGCAATACACTAGCTCTTCAAACTCACAATGTTGTGGCCCTCAGTATCATATTGAAGCATACCTGACAACTTTTGGAAGGTTGCCACAACCTGCCAGTGACCAAAGCAACAGTGGGCAGTCAGGCTGGTACCTCACCCAACAGGTAAAGCCCAACTTGCCATCAGCAATATGGACATTGCACAGTCAGAAAACTCTGACCTTGTGAAAAGAGAATCCTGAAAAGATATGACATCTCAAGAGAGAACTACAGGCAGAGATTCTGGTCCCTGAAGTACCACTCAGTCGACAGTCGTTAGAAGCCTTCACCTGGCTCTGAGAACTCCTTATTAAATGACTCCAACCAGAAGGTAAAACAGTCCTGCAGATCATTAGTATATTTGCAGTGGAGCAATTCATCAGCATCCGCCTACATACATGCAGCTGTGGGTAAAAGAACAATGACCAGAAAGTAGGAAAAGGCAATTTCTTTGGCTGAGGACTATCTGATGGCTAGACCAGACACCGCAGCAGCAAAGTAACAGTCAAGGACCAGTAAGACCTCTTTTTAACATTTTAACTCCAGGTCAGACAAACACTTTGGTGGGGTAACAAATCTGTACCCACAGACTTTATTTACTATAACTGTGCAAGTCAGGCTGTATTACAAGAAACTGCCATAAAAATAAGGAGGGTAACACTGGAGCAGATTTGGCCTTAGCAGATTGGGGCAGGTATTTAACAGATGTCAGGGTTGGAGATGAGACTGTAAAGGGACTTATTGGTTTGTAAAACGGATAGAAGCAGATAGACCCTAGTGCATGTTGATGTGCTAGGAAAACCCTGTGAAAAGGACCAGGTACCGATGTCATCTGCATCCACGGGCCGCTTGATACTATCCCACCACCCAAGTGACTCAGAATATTAATAGGGTGTTGAACCAAATGAAAGTGGGGTAGTACCTAAGTTACCTGTACCTGTGATGAATGGAAATAACTTTCCAGGACTTACTGAGTTAATCACAGAGGAGCAAGACCTGCAGTTTCAGCAGTTGTGGTGACGAGCACAGGCAAAGAAACCTCAGATAGCGGGACTCTTAGTCCAAATCAAAATCACCGAAAGGAAAAAGATTTCTAGGGACATGGATATGTTGTTCATCCACACTGTCCGGCAGGTTTCTTGCCGCTTTAAATCTTGCGGAAGTTCTTCAAGCCGGCTCCTCCCACCCACCGGGTGGTAAAACTCTCAGCTCCACCCATGGCCCGATCTTCCTTACCTCTTGGAGCTCAGGTTCACTCCATGCTTGGCTCTGCGTATGGAGCTGGATCCTAATTCTTGGTTGCTGAAACTAATTCTAAATTTTCAAGACTTCAGTCAAATTACTCCTCGCGGCTCGATGGACCAATCGACTCCAGATTTGGCGGTGCCCATGTGGGCAGAAAATGTCCAGGATGGATCCGCACTCCACATCGTCTACTGCTTGGCCTAGACCATGACCCTGAGGCTTACAAGGTTATGCCGTTCCTTTTTGGCCAACGTCCTGGAAGACCGTGCTTCCTGAATTTCAGCTTGGACACGAGCAGCTACCCGCTGGTGAAGTCGAGGAGGCCCATTGGGGCAGTCATGGGCGGGCTCAGCTGGAGCAACTCTCCGAGCAGATGATCGCCTCTCGAGGAGGAGGCGGCACAGGCTGCATCATCCTCTTCCTCGGTCGGGCATTTATCCGCTCTCTCTGGG
This sequence comes from Neoceratodus forsteri, assembly GCA_016271365.2. Taxonomy (NCBI): domain Eukaryota; kingdom Metazoa; phylum Chordata; order Ceratodontiformes; family Ceratodontidae; genus Neoceratodus; species Neoceratodus forsteri. Next base: position 102,705,306 of record JADMNL010000031.1, on the reverse strand, counting down.
TACCTCCTATTCAGCTCCTTTTAAGGAGCTTTGCCAATCCCTTACCACGAAGAGAGGGGCCATGGGACATTCTTCTCAATCCAAAAAGAAGGACTCAAAAGGTAAGTCCACCGTTGGCTTCGTGGGGCGGAGAGGTCCCCTTCCCGGACAGTCGACACTCGACTGCTGAGGTTATGCTAAGGCTGCTGGCTTCACGGTGTCCCGGCCAGGTCAGCCGGCCGAGACACCTGTCGACACGGGTCGAGATTTTTCTCGACCGGACGGGCTGTCGACTGGTGAAGCCGACGACCCTTCTTCACGGTTCCCCGTGGAGACAGAGGACTTGCCTGCACCTCCAGTGCCAGAGTCCCCGTCAAGGCTTCGAGCCGAGGTGAGGGGTGTCCCGCCCTTCCTAGACCCGTCCTCAGAAACACTGAGGATCTCGGTCTCGGACATCCTTCGGTCCAGCCGATCCCACCGGCGGTCGCGCTCTCGGTCTCAGCACCGGCACTCGGTGCCGCTGCTCGTCTCGCCTTCCTCCTCGAAGAGGAGAGGCTTCGCGCAAATTGCATCGACGCCACGAGGACCAGATATGGCAGCAGTTACTTCTGTCCGGAGGAACAAGCGACGCCATCGCCTTCCCGGCCATCAAGTGGCTGTCACCGAGTGGCGAAACAGCCCCTCGCTGTAGTCAAGGTGCCCAAGCCTGGGCCAGTTGTTTGGCGAAACCAGCTGCCCCACTGATTGTGGTGGAACCTCCACCTCCACAACCTGAAATCGGGCGCCGACCAAGACTCTCGGTCGGGTCAGGGCCTGCCCAGAGGTTGTCAGTCACCCTCACTCCCGACCGCCCTCGGCAGGTGGAGGGTGACTCAGGCCCCAGGCAGCTCTTCGCGGACTCTCAGAGTCCGACAACGACTTCTCCCTGTTCTCCAGGCCCATTGACCTGGAGTTCTCCGGGGCCAGTCGATGGACGAAAGCCCATCGTCCTTCATGGGTCTACTTTGGCTCATCTCGAGTCTACTGGGATGCAGCTCGAGCCTGTATCCAAGTGGGCCAAGTATCCCTAACTGAGATACTGGACCGAGGAGATTCACCCATGGAGGCCTTTCCGTGGCTGAAGCCATTGTTGGCCCAGCCTTGGAGCTCTGGCAGTGGCCTGCTTCCTGTCCTGCGCCTTGGCCAGGATGGCCAGAAGTATCACGGTCCCTACTGGCTCTTTGTCTGGTTTTTGAACACTCCTCCGTCGGGGTTGGTCACCGATAGTGTTTTCCAGCATTCTGGGAATGCTAGGGATGTGGATAAACCCCCAGGCAAGGAGTCCAAAAAGCTGGACTATGCCGGTGCAAGGTGTACGCTCGTCCTCCCTTGGCCTCCGCCTTGCCAGCTTGGCGTGCTGATGGCACACTTCTCCCACACCCTCATGGGCTCCCTGGATGAGGTGATCCTCATCTCCTGCCAATCTGCAGACCACGGTCAGGCAGGTGTGGGACCAGGAAGGGTGGTGGCAAAGCAGCAGCTCCAAACGGCTCTGGACATTGGAGACTCCTGTGCCAGATCAGTTCTTGCCGCGCAATGGCCATGCGCCGCCAGAGCATGGCTGAGGATATCCACTTTCACGGCGGATACCCAGCATAAACTGGCGGATGTGCCCTTCCTGGGGACCGACCTCTTGACCCTGGGTGGAAGGTCACCTCCAGCGGATCGAAAAGTCCAATGCCGTTCTGGACTCAGTCACCTCGCCCAGAAGGACAAGGGCGTCGACAACAGCAACATAAGTCCTTTTGCCTTTCTGCGCCTGCGACATGTCCGCCCAACAGCACCAGCAGCAGGGCTAGGCAAGCGTGGCACCCCAAACCCAAGCCTGTGGCTTCCTCTAATAGGAAGCAGGAGGAAAGGCCCGGAGGTCCTTCGGACGGTCCCTCCTCTAACCTGCCCAGTGACGGGTTGAGGGTGCTGCCCCAGCCTGTCACCCCCCGTGGGGGACGGCCCGCCACTTCCTTTCCGCCTGGTCCGCCATCACCACGGACTGCTGGGTGTTGGAGGTGGTAGGAAAGGGCCTGCCTCTGGAGTTCGAGCAGGCCTTGCCCTTCCGAGTCGCCGCCTCGAGCAGACCGCAGAGTCACTCTCTGTTGGCTTGCCGTCGATATCGCCTGCTCGAAAAAGAGGTGATCAGGAAGGTGGCGGATCCTGCTCCAGACCTGGGGTTTGTGTCCAGGTACTTCCTGGTCCCAAAGCGGATGGGGGGCTGGGGCCTCAATCTCGACCTGCATGACCTGAACAGGTTCCTAAGGTCTCGGACCTTCAGGATGAAGTGACTGTGGCTCAGATAATTCCATCCCTGGAGCGAGGCAGTGGTTCTGTTCTCTGGACCTCAGGACGTGTTCTTTCACGTCCGTATCCGTCCATCCACCAGAGATTCCTCCACTTCAGGGCAGAGGGATCCTCTCAAAGTTCAGGCCATGCCTTCAGCCTTTCCCTAGCTCCCAGGGTCTTCACCAAATGCATGGCAGTGGTGACAGTATTCTCTGGCGCCAAAGGGTCCGGGTGTACCCTACCTGGGCAGCTGGCTGATTGCAGCCCCTCCAGAGCGGAGGTGGAGCGGTCAGAGATCTGGCCCTCAGGTTTACTCTCAGGTTGGCCTCCTCATCAGCGAGGCCAAGTCAGAACTCGTGCAAAGCAGGTGATCCAGTTCATCGGGCAGAGCTCAACTCTGTACGAGCCAGAGCACGGCTCCTGGCGGACAGGGCCAAGTTCTTCCTCCTTGCCCAATCATTTCTGGTTGGGCAGTTGCTCCTGCCCAGGACTTCTGCCTCCTGGGCCTCATGGGCGGCCTGCACCAGTGTGGTCTGTTGGGCCCGTTGGTACATGTCCCCTTCAATGGGGGCTGGCCGCCAATGGTCACAGCACTGATCCTTTGGATCAGCTAGTGACAGTGACCCAGGGATGTGAAGCTCTCCAGTGGTGGACTGTTCCAGCACATCTGCAGGAGGGCATCCCGTTTGTCCGCCCCAAGCCGATGGTCTCTCTATCGACTGATGCCTCTTTGATGGGTTGGGGTGCCCATCTGGGGGGCACAGAGTGCACGGCCTCTGGTCCCCTCGGGAGTCCCGATGTCACATCAACCTGCTGGAGCTTCAAGCAGTCTGCCCAGCCCTCACCGCCTCGCCCATTTCTATGGGGTCAAGTGGTTCAGGTCCAGATGGACAATATCACGACCATGCACTACCTAAACCGACAGGGTGGGACGCGCCCATGCCTCTGTGCAGGGAAGCTCTCCGCATTTGGTCACTCGTGCACAGTCTGGAGGCGGATCTCTGCCATCCATGTGGCAGGAGCCTCCAACACCCTGAGCCAGATAGGGGCTGTGTCTCACAGGTGGTCTCTCATGCCGGAGTAGTACAAGATCTGTTCTCCCACTGGGCACGCCTCAGGTGGACCTGTTTGCCTCCAGGAGAATGCGAGCTGAGACTGCTTCATGCCGCCCCCTCAGCAGGGCTCGCTGCAGGGGATGTCTTCTCGAGGCCGTGGACCCTGGGCCTCTTCTCGCCTTTCCCCCATTTCCCTTGATCCCAAGGTGCTTCTTAAGGCGAGGAGGGACAAGGCAGGTGATTCTGGTAGCCCCAGACTGGCCCGCCAGTTCTGGTATCCAGATCTCCTCAGTCTCAGCTCCAGGCTCCCGAGGTGGCTCATTCCGCCCGGACCTGATCTCAGTCAATCAGGGAAGGTATTCTATCCGGACCTTCAATCCCTCCACCTGACGGTCCGGTTCCTGAGTGGCTAGAGTTCCAGGCTTTGGGTCTTTCGACGAGGTCCTCAATGTCGTTGGGCGTCCCGTAAGAGTCGACCACAAAATGCTACGCCTTCAAATGGAAGAGATTCTCCATTTGGTGTCAGGGCAAGGACCTGGACCCTTCCTCCTGTTCCTTGGCAAGCATTCTGGACTACGGTGGTCCCTTTCTCAGCAGGGCTTGATCAGCGACCCTTAATGTGTACCTGGCAGCCATCTCTGCTTGCGGGCACGGGCAGGAAGCAGTCGATGGCGCAGGAGAAGGTGGTTGGGCGGTTTTCAAAGGCCTTGACCACATATCCCTCTGGTGCGAGAACCTCCACCTCCTGTGGGATCTACTGCTGGTATTGGCTAGCTCATGGGCAAGCCATTGAACCGATGCACAGGTGTGATATCTCACCTGTCGTGGAAGACTGCCTTTGTGGTGGCTATCACGTCAGCCAGAAGTATGGGAGAGCTCCAGGTGCTCTCCACGAGTCTCCCTATCTGGTCTTCCACGGGACAAGGTTATCCTATGCCCCCACCGAAATTCCTTCCGAAGGTGGTGTCGGAGTTTCACCTTAACCAGGTGTTGACTCTGCGGTGTTCCCGCAGTCACACCTCGGAGGCCGAATAGGCTTCATACTTTGAATGCTAGAAGAGCCACTTACTATAAGGAGCGGACGGCTGAAGTTCGGGAGAGGTTTGCCAGCTGTTTGTCACCTATGCTGAAGCTGCACCTGGCAGACCTGCAGCCAAGCGGACGATAGGCAGGTGGGTCACCTCCTGCTTAGATCTCTGCTATAGGTTGGCGGGCATGGAGCATCCCAGAGGGATAAGAGCTCATTCTACCCGCCATACCGCTGCATCGGTGGCTGCTTCCAGGAACGCCCCTATCCAGGAAATCTGCAGGGCTGCTACCTGGTAGTCGGCCACACCTTCATCACCCACTACCACATCGACCTTGAGTCACGCCGGGATGCTTGATTTGGGGCCTCGGTTCTCCAGTCTTTATTCCTAAGTAGCTAAGTAGGGGTGTGCGCTTGCCTTCCTCCTCCAGGAGAACTGCTGGGAGTCTGCCAGACTGTGTGGATGAACAACATATCCATGTCCCTAGAAATACAGGTTACTCACCTGTTACAGGAGTTCTAGGAATGGTATATGTTGTTCATCCTACATTCTCCAACCTCCCGGCAGGACTTGACAACCTGGCTTCCAGCGGCTAGATCTGGCGTCATATGGAGCCGAGTTTTACCACCCGGTGAGGGAGAAGCCAGCTTGAAGACCTTCTGGCAAGATTTAAGTGGCAAGGAACCTGCGGACAGTGTGGATGAACAACATATACCATTCCTAGAACTCCTGTTACAAGTGAGTAACCTGTATTTCCTTCCTTTCGTGATTTTGATTCAGACTTGTTTGAGCAGAGCTCCAAGATCCAGAAGTCCAGGACAAAAAGAGGCCTAAAGAAACAGTGGCAACAAAGACTGCTGGACATAAGGGATTAATATATGAAAATGCTGACACTAAACTGATAACTGATTGTCATTTTGTTTCAGAGCAAACAATATTTCTCTCCAAGGTTATTTTAAAGGGCACTGTCAGCTTTGCCACTTGTTTTTCTATCATATTTTATCAGTGTGCCTCTAGGCAAATACTTGTTTACTCTCGAATGACCACGTATATCACAAAATTAATCCGTTTACCTATTTTCTCAAAATTACATTATTTTCTTCAGGAGCGGTCCAATTAAAATCTGCTGTCCACGAAACATATCCATGCCGAGAACGCATGTCTGCCAGGGAGCTCTGTCCCAAAGTACATTTTTCACATGCCCATTGCAAAAACCTTTAATTCAGTACAATGTCTCATACTGAAACATCCTCACATCTTTAAATAAAATGGGCACTGGTTATGCTGCAAAATGCATCTTAAACCTGGTTCAAATCCCGTGCATGCACAAGAGTGGTCGGAGAAAAGATCTAGGTGCATGCGCATGAGAATGTACGCTCTTGCACATGTGTGGGTTGTACGGGTTTCAAATAATACTGCTAACCAATCTTTCGTCCACTTTATGTATTATGCTTTTCCCCTGCTGCCAGCTGCCTCGAACCTCAGCCCGGTCACGGACCTTGGGCTTCCACCTCCAAATGAGCAGCGACCCTCCCGATACCCTGGCTTACCCTCTGGGGTAGGGTTGCGCACAAGCCTCCCAACAGTGCTGCAAGTGATGGACAGGTTGGAGGACCGGTATGTAGGCTAATTAAAGCCGAGGCGGGCTTCATCTAGGCGTCAAGATTTTTCTTGGTTTTCTTGAGGGCGGGACATGCAGTCGCCTGGCGCCTGCCCCACTCCCTGAACGCTCGGGCACCGTCGCTGCAATACCCCCAGCCTCCGGCCAGGGGTCCATCAAGAACCAGTCGCACTTCTGCCTCCCCGGGAGAAGGAGAGCAGTCCTCGGATGCTCCATCCTTCTCCTCCGCTGACCTCTGACATCCCAGGTCCGCTCTTCGAACCGGGTCGCCGTGTCGCAAGTGGAAATAATCATGGCGCTGACGGGCCGTGTCCTCAGTGCTCAGTTTTCATTTAAAGATGCCAGGACATTTCAGTATGAGACAATGTACTGAATTAAAAGGTTTTGCAATGGACATGTGAAAAATGTACACTTCTGGACAGCGCTCCCTGGCAGACGCACGCTCGCATGGATATGCTTCCGTGGACAGCAAATTTTAATTTGGACTGCTCCTGAAGAAAATAATGAAAATTTTAGAAAAAAAGGTAAACTGATTAATTTTGTGATATACAGGGACATTCTAGGTAACCATTTCACAAGTATATGCGTGAAGGCACACTGATAAAAATCGATAGGAAAACAAGGGCAAAGCTGACAGTGTCCCTTTAAGCAGCTGCGGTTGAAACAAAAACAGGGTGAACCAATGTTTAAACAAATGTAATGGATTACTGTACAAAGATTGGGTTAAACCTCAGGCACTGGAACAGACAGAACAATTGTTTACATACTAACATACTAAAATGCCAGCAGAATAGGCCCAACGGTCTTTCGTGTCTGCTCGTTTGTCAGCCCCCACCCTTGGAGCTGACCTGCTGCCCCTCACCCTCTCTGGCTTCTCCTTCCCAGTTCCAGATATTCTCACTGCACTAGATTTTGCTTCCAGAACCCTTCCCTGTACTTGTCCCACCCTTCTTGGACCTCTCCTGCCTCCACCAGCCCCTGGGCAGCACATTCCATGGCTCCACCACTCTCTCAGTGAAGTAGCACCTTCTCCTTTCTCTCCTCTAGTTGCCCCCTCCTTCCTTGAAGCACCTGACTGCTCCTCCCTATTTACCCCCCTTCATGTACCTGAAAACCTCTATCATGTCCCCCGGTCCCTTCTGTCTTCCAATGTGTACATATTTAGCTCTTTGAGCCTCTCCCATAGGTTCTGTCCCCAAGCCCCACATCATTTTGGTTGCCCCGGACCCTCTCCAGGAGTTCAGTGTCCCTCTTAAGTGTGGCCTCCAGAACTGCACACAGTACTCGAGTGTGGCCTCACCAAGCAGTTATACAGAGGAGTATCACTTTCCTCCTTCTGAGGTGATCCCCTAGTGATGCATCCTGATGGCCTTGGCCACTGCCGTCCTACAAGTCTCCGAGTTGTTCATCTGACATCCACCACCACCCCCAGGTCCCTCTCAGCCATCGAGACTTGTAGCATTCCCCCGGTGTACACTTGGCCCGGTTTCTGCCCCCCACATAAGTACAGAACTCAGTTGTTACTGATAGCACATGATAGTCCTATGGCTAGTCACCAGAGGGATCACACTGTTGCTAGATTGCTGTATAGATTTTACTGGCCTGGAATTGTGAAGGTGTTGCTACCTGTTGCAGTTCTTGTGCTGAATGTCAGAAACTAGCCCCAGTGACTAAAAACACAAGGTGCCCTGATGCCCCTACCCTTGATAGATGTGCTTTTGAGAGAATTGCAGTGGGTGTGGTTGGCCCTTGGACACAAGTAAAAGGGTAATCAATTCATTCAGTTAGTATGTGACTGTGCTATGTGATACCCAGAGGCAGTTCAATGCGTGCTGTCACAGCCCCAAAAGTAATAGCAGAGCTTGCCAACATTTTCAGCAGGGTGGGTATACCTAAAAGATTATTACTGATCCAGGGTAGTCATTTTGTTGCTGCATTACTGAAGGAGCTGTACTGACTACTCGGTATCACTGTCATAAGAACCTCCCTTATCACCCTCAGACAGACGGCCCTTTTGCGTGTTTTAATCAAACCCTAAGATGCGTATTAAAAGGTTTGTGAAAGGGAAGAAAATATTAGGACCGGCATTCACCACCTGGTTTTTGCTTACAGAGAAGTGCCACAAGCCTCAGGCAGGTTTTTCACCATTTGAAATGCTATATGGTAGACAACCTAGAGGGCTACTAGATGTAATAAAAGAAACATGGAAGAATGACCCACTCAGAAAAAATCTATACATTTATATGTGTGCCCTGGCTTCCCAGAGGTGCGAAATCTGGGCATGATCCTGGACAGCAGATTGATCTTTGAAGATCAGAGTCATCTGTAGTCAGCAGTGGTTTTACCACTTGCGGGAACATTGCCCGGATTAAGCCCCTCGCGTTCGCCGAGGACCTGCCGGCACGCTAGTACACATCTTTGTTACCTTTAGGCTCGACTACTGTAACTCTGTACTCCGGGATCATGGAGGGACCTTCTGCAGACTACAGCTGGTGCAAACACAGCAGCCCAATTACTGACTGGCCTTCGAGGTCCAGCCATGTGACCCCAGTCCCGTGCCCTGCACTGGCTGTTGGTCAGGTGGCGAGTCTTTTCAAGTTGGGTTTACTCACCTTCAAGGCCCTATGGACCAGGCCCTGTTACCTGTCAGAGAGCCTGACATTGGCAATTTGCTCGCCCTCTACTTCTCTCGAGGGGCCTCCTGGACGCTCCCGGGTTTGGCTCAAGACCTCGGGAGGCCGTGCTTCAGTGTCTCTGGCTGACCCTGGGAACTCGCCCATCAGCAGTCCGGGAGGCTCCCTCAATTGAGGTATTTAAGGAGGCTGAAGGCCCACCTCTTTAGCCTGGCGCTTTGACGACATCTGATTTTATCGCTTGTGTTCAGGCCATTGATTATGCAACCAAAGCTCTTTTATGATGCTTATTTTTTATTCTATATTAGATTATTGCTGTAGTTTTAAATGTTTGCTTGTTTTATGTTTGTAAGGCACCCAGAACCTCTGGGAGTGGGCACCGATAAATAAAATTGCCTTGCCCTGAAAAAGAGCTCACGCTAATGAAGGAGAGGGCGCCAGTGGGCGCCTATAAAGCCAAGCCATCCTCTCACCTTTGGAACAACTACACCGCTTGCAGAATCTTTGCAAGTGCCTCATCCACTCCAGCAAGTCAGCCTATTTTCAATCAGTTCAATACCTGAATCTAGGAAACCCAGGCAATTCTGGTCCTCCTTCATGCCTTGCTGTCCCCTTCTGCCAAGCAGTCCTCTTTCCCGCCTTATCACCCAAAACGTCTCACTGACTGAACCCATAGATGTTGCAAATGCACTCAATGCTCACTTCTATGATCTCACCAACTACCTGACTAAACTTCCTTTCTCCATCTCCTTGCCCATGCCCCTCCACCAGTTCCAGCACTCCCCATTTTATCTCAAGATCATTTCCCTATTGGGACACTTGAACTTCTCCTCAGTCTCCCATCCAGATGGAGTACTGACAGTGATAGTCTGTCTCCCACTTTCTCAGATTAGTGGCCACATTGCCTACCAACTCCCTTCATCTTTAATCTGTCCCTTACCATGGCCTCTGTCCCCCTGTCTGGAAGCAGTCCAGAATTGTCCCCATTCACAAATTGGGTGATCTTAGAATTATGGATAATTATTGCCCCATCTCCAAACTACCCCACTTTGGTAAGCTCCTCAAAAGGCTATTGATTACCAAATCACTGACCACATAACCAAATACAGCCTCCTTGTCCTCAGCAACATGGCTTCAGGAGGCACAACACAACCACTGCCTTGCCCAGCTTCACTGACCACGTGCTTAGGAGTATGGAGGAGGGAAATTGACTGGTGCTGTATTCTGATTTATCCAAGGCCTTTGACTTAGTCAACCACAACATCCTCATAGCTAAACTTGGTGCCCTTGGTTTCTCTGCTTCCTCCATAGCCTGGCTCAAAACTAACACTCTCGCTGAACCCAAATGGTTTGCGTTGTTGGTACCACATCCCCTCCCTGTCTGTTTTCAGTTAGCGTCCCTCAGAGCTCCGTGCTGGAGCCACCTCCTGTCTTCCCTTTTCATTAACTCCATCCTATTTGAGGGCCACTCGTGTCCCTCCTTTACACCGATGACCTGATACTCTACCATAGTGACCGCTCCTCCTGTTCATTATCCTCCACCCACACCACTGAATTCTGTATGGCCTACTGCTGGTTCTCCTCCAACAAGCTACTGGTTAATGTATCTAAAACAAAGATTATGCTATTTGGCTCAAAATCTAAACTCTCCACTCTTGGCCACTCTGATTGCCTTCTCAGAGTCCACTCCCCAGATGGATCACTTCTCAACACTGCTCGCTCATTCAGATATCTGGGCATAATCCTTGACCTGTCTCTTACCTACTCCAATCACATTACTTCCTGATACATCACATAAACCAGAAGCTGGGTGTCTGCTACCACTTTAATGACCCTCTCACACCGGAAGCTCGCCTTGCTATAACTCACAGCAACCTCCTACCCGTCCTTGACTTTAGGTGTCCTGTGTACTCCTACCTCCACTGCCAACCAGCCCTGGCTGGACACCACCATAACCGGATCTGTCGCTTTGTCCTTCGCACCCTCTCTCTCCACGCACTACTGCTGTTCACCAGCCTTCTCTGGCTTCCCCTCAAGCCTGATGCTCCTACCTGCTGGCCCAGACCATTGGGGATGCCATCGTAGCCCCTCCTTCTCCCTCTATCTCTTCTGATCTGTCCCAAGACTTATAGCCGCAACCTCCGACTTGTCTGTCCACATAACCATCAGGATGGGTCAGAGGGCCTTCTCTGTTGCTGGGCCTCTCCCCCCACTGCATTCCTTCAACCCCCACAATTTACACACTCTACTAAGGAACACACTTCCTGTCCTCCTCGACCTGTTCCTGTCCCCAGGCTACTGGCGCTGCAGTGCAGTCTGTCTAGGCCTCCTTGGCCCCTGCCATTGCGCCTTCTCCTAACCTTCACACTGGCCTGCTGGCCGGCACTGTATCTTGGTGACAGCTGTCTGCTACCTTGTTGTATATTTTATTGACACTACCTATATCTGCTGATGTTTTTAATACCTCTGAGCAGCGCAGTTGTTACCTAAACACCATGTATTTACTGTGTACCCTTTGACTGAGATATCCATTATTTTTACCCTATTTGTTAATACTCCTCTACTGCATGTTCACATGACTTGCCCCGGTTAGTTACTGTTCAATTCTGTGCACTTTTATTGTCCTTACTGTAACCTCTCACTGTATGTGCACCCTCTCTGTGGGACGTTGCCTGAAAAAGGTCCTGGGATCAGTGCACCAACTCGGTTAACAAATGAATAAATAAAATCAGTAAGTAACATTGCCCGTGTAATCAGGAAGAGGCCCAAAACCAGCAGAAGGTGTACTAAGACCATGGGTAAAAGAAAAAGTTTATGAGCCAGGTGAAAAGGTCTTTCTACTAGTACCCACTACAGAAAATAAACTGTTAATGAAACGGCAATGGCCTTACAAGGCGCTTAGATGTATTGGCACAGTTAACTATGAGATTGAGACCCTGGTAAAAAATTCTATCAAAGATGTACCATGCTAACCTCCAGAAGAAATGGGTTGAAAAAACACCAAAAGTGGCATTATTAGTTTACCAGAGACTGATAAAGATATTGATATAGCTTATGACAGACTGGAACAAACTGTAACTGCTGATGCTATAAAGGTGAATGTTTCCTTAACCTCCAAACAAGACTGCAGAAATTAAAACTTACTAAAGAGATTTAACAGTACTTTTACCACAGTGCCAGGCCAAACAAAAGGAGTTAAGCATGTAATAGTGACAAGGAATGCTAGTCCTATCAGACAAAATACACAGATTACCCGAGCAGTTAAAGAGCAGATGTGGTTAAGGAAATACAGAAAATGAAACAGTTTGGTATCATAGGACAGACTAGAAGAGCTTGGTCATCACCATTGGTGATTGTGAATAGAAAAGAAGGGGTGTAAGAACCAGCCTTGATTTTAGGAAATGTAATCAGGTTAGTCAGTCAATCAGTCTTTATTTAACCAGGTGGAACACCATTGAGTGAGCTCATTTGCAAGGTGGGCATGGATGGTACACATAAGTAATTCAATAGAATAACAGAAATACATTGTCAGCATAACAGAGTAGCATAGACAGCTCGAGGAAGGTTAAGGCACTGGGTGATACAAAAACTCAGGACACAACAAAAATATGCAGAATTTATATATAACAGGCACTCATATAAATCAACAGTACTTAGTATAATAATGTTGCAAGTATTTGAGTCAACCTGCTAGGAAATATGACAGAAAAAGTATAGAGGCACAGAAAAGGGCAGAGGGAAGGATAAGGTAGGAGGAAGGATGAGAACTACTAGTGTCACTGTAGACTAGAGTCAGCAGTGCCATTAACGTCATGGAAAGCATTTACAGGGTTCAGAGAAGGATCTTGAATAAAGTGATATGAACTCCTCAAGATTAGCTGGGTAAGTCAGTTTTAATGTTTTTGAATTTTATTCCATAACTAGGGCAGCACGTAGCTGAAGGAAGCTCTACTGAAATAGAATCTGACCTTGGGTACAGATAGTGAGATGTAGATAATCCCTTGAGCGTAGGTTACTCAGGGTGCAGAGGGGCAGGCAGTCGGTGGACATAGTGGGGAATTTCTGGATAATAGCTCTGTAAGTCCAGAGTATAGCCCGTTGTCTCCTGAATGTAAGTGATGACCAGCCTACCAGAGAATAAACATCATAATGATGCGTGGTGTAAGCTGCCAGAGATGAAGCATGAGGCTCTGTGGTACAGGATATCAAGCTTTGCTAGAGCTGACTCTAGAACTTGACCATAGAGAAAGTCAGCATAGTCTATGAGAGCTAGGAAAGTGGTTTGTACCAGTCTCTTCCTGGCCTCTAGGTAAGCAGATGTTTAATTCTATAGAATAGGCTAAGCCTTTGCTTCATTTTTTTTGAGAGCTACTCTACATGCTTGGTGAAGGAGAGCCTGTTGTCAGTCCACATCCCTAGGTATTTGAATTTTGCAACATTATCCAGTGATACACTAGCAATGTGGTGACAGGTGGCACTGGGCCAGACTTGTGGGATTTGGGGCCATGATAAACGGAGATAAGAGCATAGCCTTAGCTTTTGGTGTTTAGGAGTAGTTTTGTTTAAGAAGGTTACGTTGTAATATATTGAAATCTGATTGCAGGTCCATGTAGGCACTCTTAAGGGTAGGCCTGGCAATGTAGAGGACCGTGTCATGTGCAAAAGGTGGAGCGCTGGATGACTTGATGCCATAGTCAATATTGTTAATATATAGTGCAAAAGTAACAGTCCAGAAATGGAGCCCTCACGGCACTCCTCTGCTGGATTGGTTTCAGCAGAGAAAAATTGCCCATTGCTTTGACTTGCTGTACGCGCCTGTCAGGTAATAAGAGAACCATTTCAAGGATAGTGCATCTAATCCAATATTGTGGAGGGTAACCAAGAGCAGGTCATGGTCCACGTATCGAATGCCTTACTTAAATCAAGAAAGACTCAAGAACATGGTTCTTTATATCAGGGCTCTCTGCCAGTCATTTGTTACGCTTGCAAGTGCTGAGATTGTACTGTATGGGCCTAAAGCCTGATTGTACTGGATTAAGTAGGTTTGAAGCGCCAAGGTGGTTCCTAAATTGATTTATTGACTATTTTCTCCAGCAGTTTGGAAAGGATAGGAAGTAGGTAGATCGGTCTGTAATTGTTGAGGTTGCTTGGATCTCCTGATTTGAAAAAGGGTATGACTTGAGCAGTCTTCCAGACCGACAGAAGTTCACCCATGCCAAGGACAAGTTGAATAGGCATGTAATTGATGCTGCCAGACTAGATGACCAAGCTTTAAAAAGTAGGTCCAATGAAATCCACTCCTGCTTTTTTTCTGGTATCCAACTGTAGGAGCAGGTCTTGACTTCTTTGAGTGTAACAGGCTGAAAGGAGAAGCCTGCATATGGGGCACAGTGGGTAAGGACAGGGATAGAGCGTGACCTGGGTTGCAAGCTGAGTTTGGAGGTTATTGGCGGAGATGAATCAAAGGCCATCCCTGTGGTGGCAAAGTGTTGTTTAGGAGGTCTAGGATCTCAGCTTTGTCAGTAATGGTGGAGCCATCATACAAAATTTTTGTGGTGAGGGGCTAGAGGATGCATTGCCTTGAATATCTTTAGTGTCTAGATTTGACAGTTATCCTATGCCCAGGATTGATGATTTGGTGGACAGATTGGAAGTACCAAGTATATCAGTACCCTTAATCTCACCAAGGGTTACTGCCAAATTCCACAGCTAAAGAATCCAGAGACAAAACTGCATTTGCCACTCCTGATGGATTCTGTCCGTTCACCACTATGCTGTTTGGTTTACATAGCACACCTGCTTACATTCCAGTGGTACATGGATGTAATTTTATCTATCAATACTGGCTATTACCGCTACCTGGGTGATGTAATGGTACAGTCCAAACTGGAAAAGCCACCTGGAACACCTATGGGCAATTATCCAATTTATCAAAGAAGAAGGTCTGATAATTCTACCAAATGTGCACTGGGCATGCAGGAAACCAGATATTTGGGATATGTTTTGGGAAATGAGAAGTAAAGCCGGAGTTTTCTAAGATAGAAGCTGTAGCTAACAGTCCTATCCCTAAAACAAAATAAAATGTCAAGTCATTTTAGGGCTGGCTGATTAATAGCGGAATTTGTTTCAACTTTGCCCAGTTAGCTACTCCCTCACTGAACTCACGAAGAACGATTCCTGAGTAATGTGAAATAGTCCCCCGAGTGTGAGGAAATGTTTTGGGCCACCAAGGCTGCATTATGTTCAGCCACTGTTCTAAGAAGCCCAGACTGAGAGAAAATATTTTTGTTACAGACAGATGCATCAGAGGTAGGCCTAGGGTGCAGTGAGTGGGAAGGAACATCCCATTCTATAGATCAGTAGGAAGTTGCATGACAGAGAAAAGGTACTCCACCATTGAAAAGGAATGCCTTGCAGCAAAAGTGGGCCATGGAGTCCTTAAGTTTTATTTGCTAGGAGCTGACTTTGTACATATAAAAGATCACACTCTTCTCTGTTGGCTTAACCAAATGAAGGATAAAAATTCAGAATCACACTGTGGTATCTGACACTAAAACCATTTAAAGGAGTAGTCCACCCAAAATTTGTAAAAGCATATGTTGTGCAGTGTGTTTTGATTTTATATGTGAAGTTCTAGTGTGTCCTTCCCTCTGTCTGATGTTAGGAGTTTTCCTAAATTAGCCTGCTAGCTTTATGGCAGTTTACGACCCCTGGGGCTCTCCAACTGAGACAGCTTAATTGCATTCCTTGTTCCACAATGCATCCTGTCTCATGTCATAGGGATGTAGCAGAGACCCAACATTCAGCACACACATGCCAAGCAAACTAAATATCTTGGAAACTTTAAAGCTGCACAAAATTACCAGCAACGAAGTTCTTCAGGACAGTAAGATCTTTATGATGAGGGTAGTCACTGAGCTGAACTCTATATATTTAAAATATAGCCATCTCTACTGTTGTGAAGTGATTGTAAAGCAGTGCTTTGTGCTGGATTTATGGTCTCTGCTACATCACTGTCACATGAGACGGTGCATTGTAGGACTAAGAATATAATTAAGCTGTCTCAGATGGAGATCCCCAGGGTCGTAAACTATCATAAAGCTAGCAGGCTAATTTAGAGGAAACTCTAATAGCAGACAGAGGAAGGACATACTAGAACTTAACATACAAATCAAAACACTCTGCACAACATATTTTTTGCAAATTTTGGGTGGACTACTCCTTTAAATTCAAAGTGATGCACAAATCTGGAAAAGAGAATGTCAGTGCTGATTGTCTGTCAAGATATGAATCAGGGCCGACCAGTGGAGTGGAGGGCTGATGCATTCAGTGCCTTACCTCCTGCCATGCCAGCAACTTGTGTTCAGGAATAAGCACGGGTTGCGGCGGTTACGAGGAGGAAGTATGAGTGTCTGATGGACTCGCATCTTCTCCAGGGTGGGGGACATGCTGTATCACTCCTTGGCTGCCACCTGGTGGAGGCTGGGTGGCGATACTGGGCGTACTAGAGCAGGCGCAGGAGCAGGGCCGTGGTTATGTAGTGTTTGCGTGCCTCCACGCACATGCTCTTACGGCCGCCACAGCAAGGAGAAAAGTCAGAGAAAATGGTAGTCTCAGTCTACATGAAGCTCTGGTTGTGTTTCTCCACCCCACTCTGCCACTGGTTCGCTGGATCCCCAGTCTGGATGTAGGACGTCCAGGTGGGGAGGATGGCTGTCCCTTTCTTGGCCCTGTCACGGGGGCAATCCATGGGGAATGGACTTGGTGGAATGGGTGGTAGTAGCCAGGTAGAGGAGCCAGAGACAGGGCTGAAGCAGCCACGGGATGCATGGGGATAAAATCTATATAAAAAAAGATCACGGATCAAGAAATTGAGAATTCTGAAGATTATAAAAGTGCGAGTTTAAACTTCACTGTTTTCTGTACTAGTAGTTATGGAAAAGTGGTACTGCATATGCGAAGAACTGTAAAGGTTATAAGGTAATGTTGGAAGGAATTAAAGAAGTTTTGGAAACAAACAGGCTCCTCTTTTAGAGAATGTGACAGGGTTTAAGAAGACCCTGTCCCTTTTATATGCAGAAAGGCAGAAGAGTTAAATGCAAGGAACTGTTCTATCCTCTCCTTGTCTGTCTGATTGCGCAATCACATTTTCTTGTGAGACATAGGAACTGATCATTCTGACAGTCTTATGGGTCTCGCCTCCACTGTCTCTCTGCCTTCACTTGCTGTTTCTGTCTTGTCATTTTTCCTCCTTCTCTGTGGTTGTAAAAATATGTGAATCTATATTTGAAACTGGGATCCCTTTGTTTACCAGTGTATATAATTGTGTTGTTGAAATGATTGCAAAAAGCTACTTGGAACTCAGGGGTTTAACCTTGAGATGTGAACAAGCTCATTTGCAGAGTTGTCAACAGGAGATTAGTTCTGAGACACCATGTTCTGTTTTGTTGCACCTGCAGGAAAGAAACTGACAAGAACTCTGATACATTTTTTTTTAAAACAGGATGTCTCTTAACGAGATCAGGATGCAGATGTTAATTACAAAGCAAAGACTTCTTATTAAAAACAATCTTTTGTTAGAGAGAAACTAAAACTTAAAGAGATACCCTCAGAGGAAGGACTTTGTTTTGTTTGAACTGCCTATGTTTAAAAACCATTCTGTACATTCATTTCTATTCTATAGTTACTGTTAATAATAATAAAATGCTACTTGTGAATTTTATAGCTGCTCCTAGTTTTCCTATGCTTCCTGACCTGTGCCTTGACAACAACAAGTTGAGAGGTTTGAATGGCATTTCTTTAGCTAGGCCTGTGTCAGGAATCTTCATGAGGCCAAGACTTCATCACTTGTGCTTTTTATTTGCTGTGATTCAGGAAGGGCCATGATTGAACCCTCACTGGAGGACCCTAACTCATGAATCTGTAAAGTGCTTTGATGTATACATTTGTGTAGTAAAGATTGTACTGTGTATAAATTGAACAGTATATAGATGGTACTGTATATAGATTATACTGTATATAAATGGTACTGTATAGAAATCTCACTGTATATAGTTGCCAATAGATATAGATGGGGCTATATAGATGGTTCTGCGGATAGATGGGACTGTATATAGATGGTTCTGCGGATAGATGGGACTGTATATAGATGGTACTGCAGATAGATGGGACTGTATATAGATGGGTCTGTGTATGGATGGGACTGTATATCAATGGTTCTGTGTATAACTGGGACTATATATAGATGATTCTGTGTATAGATGGGACTATATATAGATGGTTCTGTGTATTGATGTGACTGTATATAGATGGAACTGTGGATAGATGGGACTGTATATAGATGGGTCTGTGTATAGGGGAACTGTATATAGATGGTTCTATATGTAGATGGGACTTGTATATAGATGGCTCTGTATGTAGATGGGCCTGTATATAGATGATTTGGTGTATAGATGACACTGTACATAGATGGTTATGTGTATAGATGGGACTATATAAAGATGGTTCTGTGTATAGCTGGCACTGTTTATAGATCTGTGTATACTGTAGATGGGACTGTATATAGATGGTTCTGTGTATAGATGGGACTGTGTTTACATGGTTCTGTATATAAATGGCCCTGTGTGTAGATGGGACTGTATATAGATGGCCCTGTGTATAGATGGGACTGAATATAGATAGTTCTGTGTATTGATGTGATTGTATGTAGATGGTTCTGTGTATAGATGGGACTGTATATAGATGATTCTGTGTATAGGTGGGACTGTGTATAGTTCTATATGTAGCGGTTCTCTATGTAGATGGGACTGTATATAGATGGTTCTGTGCATAGATGGCACTGTACATAGATGGTTATGTGTATAGATGGGACTGTACAAAATGGTTCTGTATATAGATGCCACTGTTTATAGATGGGACTGTATATAGATGGTCTGTATATAGATAGAACTGTATAGAGATGGTTCTGTTTATAGATGGGACCGTGTATAGATGTTACTATGTATAGATGGGGCTGTACATAGATGCTTTTATGTAGATGGTGCTGTGGATAGAGGGTTCTGTGGATAGATGGGACTGTGGATAGATGGGACTATGTACAGATGAGTTTTATATAGATGGTACTGTGTATGGATGGGACTGTATATAGATGGGACTATGTATAGATGAGTTTGTGTATAGATGGTTCTGTGTATGTATGGGACTATGTATAGCTGGGACTGTGTACAGGTGGGGCTGTATATAGATGGGACTATGTATAGACAAGTTTGTGTATGGATGGGTCTGTGTATGGATGGGACTGTGTATAGCTGTTCTGTGTATGGGTGGGACTGTATATAGATGGGACTGTATATAGATGGGACTTTGTATAGATAAGTTTGTGTGTAGATGGTACTGTGTATGGATGGTTCTGTGTATAGCTGTTCTGTGTATGGATGGGACTGTGTATAGATGGTTCTGTGTATGAATGGTTTTGTATAGATGGGACTGTATATAGATGGTACTGTGGATAGATAACGAGAAGCAAAGAAAACATCTGCAGAAAATGTCAAGCAGCCAGTTCAGTCTACCCTTCTCTGCCTGTCTAACAGACTGAGCCCCATCAATCCAAATGTCCTCAACTGTCCCCACCCCAATGTACCTGGCTGCACCTTTCCCAATATGCCTGCCCTGTCCCTACCCCTCCTACCGTCTCAGCACACATGACTTCATCTGGACATTTGTTCCATTCTGCCACCACAATTTTGGTAAAAAGTATTTTTACATCTTTTTACCCTCCACCCCATCCAGTTTCATGGAGTTTTCTCCTCTAAAGGAAGTAATACTACTTTTGGGAGCAAGTCTCTGGTATCTGCTGTGTTGATTTTGTTGAGGAACTTGAATATCTCAATCATGTCCCCTTGTTTCCCTCTATAGTCTAGCGATACATGCTCAGATTCTCTGGGCATTCCTTGTACCTCATTTTCTGTTGTCCATGGGTCACCTTGGTAGCCCTGCTCTGGACTGCTTCCAGTCTCTCCAATTCCTACTCTGCACCGCGTCAGTCTGTCCCATATTCCAAAACTGTACATGGTACTCAAGTGGAGTCAGACAAGGGATCTGTACAGGGGCATTATTACCTCCCTTCTCCTGCTAATCAGCCCCTACCATGCATCCCAGCATCCTAGTTCTCCTTCCCATTACTTTAGTGCATTGTGTTGCTGCTTTCAAAGTATCCATGATCATTAACTGCAGATCTTTTTCCTTCACAGTACTGTCCACCCTATCCTGTATTCACATTTCAGATTTGGCCCTTACTTGAATAACGTTACACTTGTTTGCGTTAAATTTCAACTGCCACACTTGAGACCATGCCTTCATTTTCTCCAGGCCCCTCTTCAAGGCCCTTTACCCCTCCTGCTGCAAATCTTGGTGTCATCTGCAAAGAGGCATATCTTCCCTCAGACTCCCTTCCACTGTGTCACAAATGAACATATTGAAGAGATCCGGTCCCCAGAATAACCCCCAGGGACACCACACATGTGACTTCCTAATCAGTGATAACTCTTCGCTCAGTACTACCTTGAGTCCTCCCAATCAGCCAGTTGTAATCCACCTAATTATTTTTTCCCACAGTTTCCTAATAACCCAGTTTCTTCACTGGCCTTCCATGAGGGAATAGAGTCGAAGGCTTTACCAAAATTCAGGTATAGTGTGTCTGCCGCCTGCCCCTTGTCCACTGATCATGTCATTTACTTGAAAAGCTGATCAGGTTGGTCTGGCACAACCTGCTGGTAAAAGCGTGTTGCTGGGTCCTGCAGCACGTCCATGAACTCACAATCTCCCTAATGCATTCTAAAATCTTCCCCACTAAAGATGTATATGAAATTCCCTATAGTGCACGCTTACCAGTGCCAGTTCATAGAAGATTTGTGATTCTGAGAAGGGAAGTGGTAGTGGGGGTCCTGTATGGAAACCCAACTGGTAGGGGTAACTGATGGAATAGGGTATATGTTTAAAGGCCCACCAGAGCACATAGGTGTCACCAGGTGCAGATTTCCCCACCACGCCTCCCGGTGGTCATTACCCAAACCAGTGTGCAAAACTGTGGGCAGGAGACTGGTACAACTGCAACAAACATTTGTCAATGCTGAGGTGTGTGGGTGTGTAGTTGTGTGTGGCAGGCATGCGGTGAGATGAGTAATTTTGTTGGATCCTGACTTGTACTAACTAAAGGTCTGTGCCTGCACTGTAATTTTAAACTACTTGTCCACATGCAGTGCATGGACCCATCAGGCCTCAACTGCATGTCACCCCTTGTGAGGTCAGGCTCCCTGGCCTGCCACAGGGTGTCACGTGTGCACCAGAACACTGCTGTGTTCCTCCCAGGCTGGGATCAGTGCCACACACTGCAACACCTTTCCCCAGCCTTGGCCCATTTAGCTGGCTCACTGAGCTTGCATCCGAACTCGGGTCACTGGCATAGGAAGGCAACATAGTCCTCACTGGGCCAGCGGCCTTCCCTGCAAACAACTTTACTGTATCATTTTTCTTGTAACATTTTGACCACAGAATGTCAACAGTCTTTTTATGACCCTTTCTTCTGAATGTGACGAGGTGTCATTTATAGAATACTGGATGAAACGTCATTTTGCACCACAAGTGCAAAATCACATTTGACAGGATTGAACGTGACAACTGTTGGGTTCATGAGGTGATGTGGGAAAATGTCAGTTGAAAATTTGGAGTCAAAATATTGAAAATACCAAAGTTATGAGAGGGCATTGAAAAATGTCAATATACTTTCATAACTTTTTCTTTTAATATTTTGACCACAAATTCAACAGTCTTCTATGACCCCCACCTCATGAACCTCGTAGGTGAAAATCTTCAAAACCTATCCAAAATGTTATTTTCATGCCATAGGTACGAAAAATACATTTTGGTAAATGTTTTGAAAATGACAGCTGCCTTGTTTATGAGGTAATGTGGAAAATGGCTGTGTTGAAAATTTTGGGTCAAAATATTGAAACTTGCCAAAGTTATGAGCTAGTGTTGAAAACTGTCAAAAGTTAGTAACTTAGTTGTTTTTCTCATATTTGTATCCCAACTTTTCATCATAGCCTTCTTATAATCCCATTGCAAGAACCCAGAAGGTGAAAATTTTCAAATCCTGCCTGAGAGGTAAGTTGCAGAGGCTACAGAATCACCTTTTGGCTTGGAATTGAAGAATTTCACTTACTTGTTCGTGAGGTGGGGTCTCAAAAAGGCCACGTTGAAAATTAGGTGAAAAACATTAAAATGGCAAAGTTATGAGTAAAGTTAAAATCTCATTGAAATACATTGACCACTTACCCAATTTCCTCAGTTCCTGTCCACCATTGAAGATGTGTCCAGCTGGAAGGGGTGTGGGGTGGCAGTGCAGAATGAAAGGGTCAGGTGTGGGTAGGGTAATAACATCTGTGATAAACATGGATGGATTTTCTTTTTAACAGTGATTAAAAAATAAAACAAGACTACAAGGGATGGTTTTCTTTATTTGAGATACTGACACTGGGGATTGGACACCCCAGTGTCAGTGTCATGTTTGGCAGCACCAAGGATGGGTGCCTCAGTGTTGTATACAGTGGGAGCAGGCCAAATGGGAGGTACTAGCCAGCACCCTGGTGTTTGAAAAATAAAGAGGGGTTTACATGTAGATATGTATCTGTAAGTGTGATATATATATGCGTCTATATGCAGGCAACCTTGCCAGACCATCTCCACATCAAGTCACCAGTAGCCTTACTGGCGTGATTGTGCAGCTGCTGTCTGCTAGTGAGTGAGAGAGGAGGATCTGGGATGGGGGTCAGTGAGTCACCATGGTGGAGCAGACAAGACAGACCACACACAGAAAGGGCCTTAGGGACCATTGCACACTGCAAGCAGCATGATACAGCAGAGGAGAGAAAGAGTTTAGAGAGGGAGCGCTAATCAGTATTGTGTGTGGTACATCAGAGAGAGGTGAAAGTAAGTTTTGTTCTGCTGTTGGTCACTGAAATCGGGACTTTTGGTGTCCCACTGTTTGGTAGCACGCTGTTAGGATGGGAGCCAAATATGGGAGTGTCCATTAGAAAACAGGATGGGTGGCAACAGTACGAACAGGTAGGGGAGAGAAATGGAGCGGAGGTTTTAGCTGAGCAGCCACACTGGCTCGGTCATGAGTCCACTCAGCTGCTTGCTGGGTGGAGTCACACAAATAGAAGGACCAAGGTACTCTCTTATAGGAGCACTTTGGTCCTTTAAACTCGCAAAGTTTCCACCCAGCACGCAGTGATTAGTGTCATGAACAGAGTGCCTGATCATTGGTCTGTCGCTGGTGAGCCCATTGCAGCTTGAGCTGCAGTGGCTGCAGTGGGCTTAGCAGTGACTTATCGCTGAAATGCTGTTCTGTGTAACAAAATGTTTGCTGCGCACTCAAACATAAAAGGAAATGGCCATGGTGAATTCCTTAGTCACATGTGTTAAGAACATAGCAGGATAGGGGGCGGGGTTTGGTTTGCCCTCTGGACTTTACCTTGGGGCTTATTACTCCCGACCTCTGAATAGGTGTGGAACCTGGGGGTAATCTTTTGACAAAGGGCTAACTCTGCATTGAAGGTGTCTGCTGTCATCAGGTCCTCTTTTTTCACCTGAGGAATATCTCCAGGATTAAGCACCTTCTTCCGTCTGGTGATCTTCCTCGCTGGTCCATGCCTTTGTGTCCTCGCGCTTAGATTGTGCAATTCCTTTTACCTAGGGCTACCTGGGGTGGAAATCCGCTGCCTGCAGCTGGTACAGAAATACAGTGGCCTAGCTTTGACAGGAACTTTTCGGTCCAGTCATATTTTCTGGCTGGTGTGCCAAGTGCTGACTGCACTGGCTGCCAGTATGGCGGATCACCTTTAAAGTTGGTCTTCTGACTTTTAAAGCCCTACATGGACTGAGCCCAGACTAATTGATAGAGCTCCTTGTTCCTTACCACCCTGGGCGATCGCTCCGCTCAGCTGACGGGTTGCTAGAGATCCCAAGGGTGTGCTTAAAATCTTCTGGGGCCCTGTTATTTATGCATGAGGCCCTACCTCTGGAATTCTCTACCCTGTCAGTTACGGAGTGCGTGACCGTGAGAAGGATTTAAACAGGCCTTGAAAACATTTTTGTGGTGTCAAGCGTTTGGTGGTTAATTTTCTTCCTCTGACTGTATCAGTTATTTTATAGCTGTTTTTATATTTTAGGATGCTGAGTTGTCTGATGTGTTTTAAACTTTGTTAGGCGCCTTGGTTCTTGAAAGGCATCATAGAAATAAAACTTATTATTATTATCATAATATATGAACATATGTAATTGCTAGCAGAAACAGACCATATAATGGTCTATCTAGTCTGCTTGCTTGTGCAGCTCTGTTTAGATCCCTGAGCTGCGCCCCCAAATACACTCTCCCTTCCCAGTACTGATTCCTCCCATTCTGATTTTCTTTTCACCCTGTCCCACCTCAGTCAATCAATCAGTCAGTTAATCAATCTTTATTTTACCAGGTGAAACACCGCTGAAAAAACTTATTTCCAAGGTGGACCTGGGCAAGGTACAAGTAACTGACTTTGAATTCAGACATTAAATACAGCACATAGGAACACATTATGTATATATATATATATATATATATATATATATATATATGTGTGTGTGTATATATGTGTGTGTGTGTGTGTGTGTGTGTGTGTGTGTGTGTGTGTGTGTGTGTATGTGTATATATATATGTATATATAGGTGGATCTGGCAAGGTAAGTAACAATTGAATTAAGTTCTTGCATTTGAATTTAGTTCAAATTAAATACACAAGTCACACCGAAGATGTGCAACTTGTTGCTCAGTGTGCCATCCATAATTACGCAGGTGGATTACTAAAGGTTCAACCTACCTTAGTAATTAAGGAGAGGGACCAAGAGAAGGGAATGGAAAGAAGACAGAAGGGGTTGTACATCGGGTGAAAGGATTAATTGAATGGGGTGAGCACGACAGACAGAAACTAATTATCAACGACTGCACTTGCAAGTCACAGTAAAGGACTGATTAAATAAGGTCTTGAAGGGTGACAGTTTTACAGGGATAGTCAGTTTCATGATTTTTGGAGTTTATTCCATAGGGAGGGTAGAGCAAAACCTGTGGGTGAGCTACCAAACCTGGTACTGATTTTGGGAATAAGAGTAATATAGGAAAGAGTTCTCAGTGCGCACTTGCCTGGTGCGCGAGGTGGGCAAGCAGTCTGAAATATATTGGGGAAACCTATGAATAATAACCTGAATGTCCAGATGGCTGCATTTTTGCTGCAGAATGTGAGTGAGGTCCATCCTAAAAGGAACAGAGGGTATGGTTGTGGGTGGAATAGGTGCACCAGTAACAAAACGTAGTGCATGGTGGTAGAGGATGTCTAGTTTGGATAGGGCAGCCTGGTACTTTGAGCATACAGAATGTCTGCATAGTCTTAAAAGCTGCTAGGAAGGTGTCTTGAACTAGCCTGGTTCTCGCTTCTTTAGAAAGTAAATGCCCGATTCTATAGAAAGTCAGAGTCTCTGTTTTAGCTTTTTTGTAAGT
This sequence comes from Neoceratodus forsteri, assembly GCA_016271365.2. Lineage (NCBI taxonomy): Eukaryota > Metazoa > Chordata > Ceratodontiformes > Ceratodontidae > Neoceratodus > Neoceratodus forsteri. The sequence goes on along the minus strand of JADMNL010000031.1, from coordinate 102,680,087 downwards.
TAGAAACATAGGATTTGATGGCAGATAAGGACTGCTTAGCCCACCTAGTCTGCCCATTTCAAGCTGCAGATCCTAGTTAACCAACAGCCTACTTCCTCCTACCCCCCACTAGAAATGCCTTATGTCTGTCCCATGCATTCTTAAATTCCACCACTGTTTTTGACCCCATGACCTCCTCAGGAAGGCTGTTCCATGCATCCACAACCTCTCTGTGAAGAAATACTTCCTCACATTACCTCTGAGCTGTCCCTCCTCTGTCTTCAGTTTGTGCCCCTTGTTCGTGCACATCTTTTTCCTGAAAGATGCTACCCTATTGGACTTTGTTGATTCCTGAGGTACTTAAAGTTTCTATCATGTTCCCTCTCCTCCTTTCCTCTATGTGATCCGTAAAAGTTAGCTATGGTCAGCCCACACACCCAAGTATTTAAATTTAGCCACAAATTCTGTTGGTTCACCTAAGAGAATGGTGATTTTGGATAAGGAGTCTAGGCTAGGTGTTTGTGCTGCTCTAGCTACATGCGAGAAAAACATAGCCTTTGTTAGCATTCGCTAGCAATTTGAGGTGGAGGTTCATCTGTAGTTTATCAAAGGCACTTTGTAGGTCCCTACAGGCCAAATCAGGAGAAGACCTGTCTATATAGATGACGGTGTCATCAGCGAATAGGTGAATGTTGGCTGATTTTATGTCATGCTTGATATTAGTAATACAGATTGCAAACAGGAGAGGGCCCAGAATTGACTTTAGTAGCTTGGCAGAAGACACCAGGAGAAAGGAGTGCTGTGACTGGACTTCTACTGGGACCAAAGAAGTAGAGCTCTTGTACTTGGACCTTTAATTTAGGGTAAAAAAACAAACTAACAAACAAAACAAAACAAAAATTAGTGTGTTTGTCTGAGTTAACTGAACTGAATGGTTATCTGAACAGTTATCTAGGTGTAAATTTTGGGTGATTGAAAGGGCTTGATAGCTGTGCAGTTTAAATTACTTAGAAAGATCTAGTAAGTAGGGGAGGGCTTAGTTAGAAGCTAAATTTAAAGACTGCCTTAGAAAGATTCTGTTAGTAGCTTGGCAGAAGACACCAGGAGGAAGGTGTGCTGTGTGACTGGACTTCTACTGGGACTATATTGCTCCCCTTCCCTCCCTCCACCCTAAGCTAGTTCTACTTTTATAGGCACAGGATTTGACCGACAACAGGAACTTCCTGTTTGGGAGCAGGAAGTGAGTGATCACAAAGCCACCAAGACCCACCATCCTAGAAGGGCAAGAGAAGCCTCCTGCCCCTCTAGCTGCTGGAGGTCTGCCTCTGAGCAAGTAGGGGTCTACTGAGAAATACAGAATATTCTTGTCTCAGAACAGGACAATCAGGAGGTTAAAGGGCACAGAGGCAGAAAGTAAGCAGAGAGAGAGGAGAGAGAAAAAAAAAAAGAGGAAGAGTAAGGATTCCAAACAACAGTTAAGGGGCCAGAAATAAGAACATGATGGGAGTGGTGCAGTGCAGTGGCTGTGGGCAGCAGTCTTCCGGGAGATGTTCTGGAGGATGCAGTGTTGTCCCATCTGCAGGCACCTCTCTGGGCTGAGGGAGGAGGTTGCTCATCTCCAGACTGAGTTGGCCAGGATTTGTGGGACCTCCTCTTCCATCCAGGGACCATGCCATTGCCTCAGAGGTTGCCAAGAAAGAGGAGCGTTGGACCACAGTGGGCTCAGGGAGGGTGAGGGTGGTGGAACAGAGGTGCATCCCTCCAGTTGTACCTCTCCACAATTCCTGTGCCATTCTGGCAAAGTGTGGTTCCTCTACAGAGGCACGTGCAGTGGAGACCAAGGAGGATGCTGGGAACCTCCACAAAGGAGACCCACAGGAGGGTGGCATGGGACCCCACAGGGAAGAAACAACTCCCTGGTGGGGGACTCCATTGTTAGGAAGGTAGAACTGGGAGAGGAAGGGAGAGGGTAGGTGCCTGCCCTAGCGCCATGGCTTGGAGGGACAGGGAGGCGAATCCTCAGAATTGCGGAGCAGCTGCATGGGGAGAGTGGATGTCATTGTCCACCTAGGGACAAATGACCTGCTAAGAAAGGGATTAGAGCAGTGCAGGAAGAGTTTGTGGAATTGGGGAGGGGCCTTAGACAAGTAGCACGCAGGTAACCTTCTCGGAGCTGCTGCCATCTATGTAGAAGAGGCTAGGGTGTCTCCAGACCATGGGATTCAGTCAGTGGTTGAAAAGCTGGTGCAGAGCTCAGGATTTGGCTTCATTGGGGACTGGAGGTCCATCTGGAGGATGCAAGCCTAGACTGGCATGATGGCTGCATCTGTCCTGGAGGGAACCAGGATCCTAGGTGATAGGTTTAAATGCTTCATTGGCAAGCATTTAAAACTAGCCAAGGGGAGGCACTGGAAAGGAGCAGGAAATCCTACCCCCAAAAAATCACGGTAGTAGTATGTAAACACCAACATAGAGGTGGTGATAGGGAGAAGGGCAGGGTAAATGGGGAAGTGACAAAGGCAAGAAGGACAGGGATGGGGCAAAAGGAGTGAAGGCCATCAGTAAATGGAGGGTAATGAGTACCAATGCCTCATAGTCTGGGCAACAAGCTCCCTGAGCTGGTGGCCTTGATGGAAGAGGGATGCCTGGCTATCGTAGCAGTCACAGAAACATGGTACACAGAGAACCATGACTGGGATGTTAACATACCAGAGTACATAACCTACAGGAGAGACAGGCAGGGAGAAGAGGGAGGAGTAGCTCTCTATGTAAAGGAAGAGATAAAAGCAACTGAACAAAAGAGTAAACAGGGAGGAGAGGAGAGGAGGCACTGTGGGTCACCTTGAGACTGGAAAGGGCACCGCAGTCCGCACAGGGGTTGTGTACAGACCCCCATATCAGGGGGAGGGAATGGACAAGGATATGATAGAAGGCATTCTTAGGATAGCAGAGAAAGGGAGATACTGTTGATGGGAGACCTGAATATGCTAGATGTTAACTGGAGCACATTTGCTGCAGCCCATCCAAAGCAGGGCCATTCTCGGTTCCCCTACAGGTGGCAGGCCTCAACAGCTAGTTTCGAACCCACTCGTGAGGGAGCAGTCTAGACCTCGATTTCAAATAGGGGCAGGAGAGGATTTCAGATCTAGAAGGGCTGCCACCTGGGAACAAGTGACCATCAAACAGTGTGGTTCACATTAAACTCAGCTACAGAGTCAAGCCATACAAAAGTGAGGGTACTGGACTTCAGGAGGGCTGACTTTGGCAAGATGGGAGAGTGCCTCAGAAAAGCACTAGCAAACAGGCTAGAAGGAGGGTGGAGCAACAATGGGGAATCATCAAACTGCCATCACAGAGGCAACAAGCCTTTGTGTGAAGCAAATAAACAAATCAAAATGAAAGAAAAGCCACTATGGTTCTCAAAAGGAGGTGGCTGGGAAAGTCAGGAGAAAAAGATAGCATTCAGGAAGTATAAGAAAACACAGAAGGAGCAGGACAGAGAGCTGTACCAGTTAAGGCAGAAGGAAGCAGGAGGGAAGTCAGAATAGCAAAGGCCCAAACTGAGGAAAATATAGCCAATCCAGTTAAGAAGGGGATAAAACCTTTATAGGTACATCAGAGAGTGTAGAAAGACAAAGGGAGGATAGTGAGGCTGAATAGAATGAATGGTGGGTGGGCAAGGGGGACAGTGAAAAAGCAGGATACTGAATGAATATTTCTGCTCGATATTCTACCAAGAGGAGGAGAGGTGCCTATTCCAATTAATAGACCCACTCTTGATAGGGGTCGATCCCAGCCTTTCACAGAAGAAAGGGTTCTGCAGAACTCCTAAAACTGAAGTTGGACAAAGCAATGGGCCTGATGGAATTCACCCCAGAATTCTAAAAGAATTAAGGGGAACTAGTGAAACCACTGACTACTCTTTTAATAAATCATGGGAGGATGGTGTGTACCCAAGGACTGGAGGAAGGCAGATGTGATTCCCCTTCACAAAAGTGGGACCAAGACAGAAGCAGGAAACTACAGACCTGTCAGTTTGACCTCTGTGGTAGGGAAAGTGATGGAGTCACTTCTGAAGGAAGAATAGTTGAGTACCTAGAGGCCAGTGGGGTACAGGACCCAAGGCAGCATGGATTCACAGCGGAGGGTCATGTCAGACGAATCTAATAGATTTCTTTGACTGGGTGACCAAAGTAGTAGACCAGAGAGGGGCTGTGGACATGGCCTACCTAGACTTTAGCAAGGCATTTGACACAGTCCCACACAAAGATTAATAGTCAAATTAACCAGCCTGGGAGTGGGTCCCAGGGTGGTAGCCTGGTAAACATTGGCTGGACAACAGGACACAGAAGGTAATTGTAAATGAAGTCCACTCTGAAGAAAGAGGGGTTACTAGTGGAGTACCGCAGGGTTCAGACTGGGTCCAGTCCTTTTAATGTCTTTATAAGTGACATTGCAGAGGGACTGGAAGGAAAAGTATGCCTCTTTGTAGATGACACAAAAGATCTGCAGCGGGTTGATACACAAGGAGGCGTGGAAAGGATGAGAAGGGACTTGGCAAGGTTGGAGGAATGGTCAGAAGTATGGCAGCTAGGATTCAATGCAAAGAAGTGCAAAATAATGCACCTGGGAAACAAGAACCCAGGGAAGATTACACAATGGGGAGGAGGTAATAACAGCAACAAAAAGGAAAGGGACCTGGTGGTAATCATATCAGATGACCTTTAAGGTTAGCAAGCAAAGGAGAAGGCAGTAGGGAGGGTTGGGGGTATACTGGGATGCATAAAGAGAGGCATCACCCAGCAGAAAACAGGAAGTTGTTATCCTCTGTACAGACAGTTGGTGAGACCCCATCTGGAGTACTCGTCCAGTTCTGGAGACCCCATCTTCGCAAGGACATAGACAGGATAGAGGCAGTCCAGAGGAGGGCAACTAAAATGGTGCAGGGTCTGCAAGAGAAGCTGTACGAGAAGAGACTAAAGGAGCTTAATGTGTATACCCTTGAGGAAAAGAAGGGAGGGGCATGATAGAAACTTTTAAGTACCTCAGTGGAATCAACAAAGTCCAAGAGGGTAGCATCTTTCAGAAAAAGACGTGCAAGAACAAGGGGACACAATTTAAAGGTAGAGGAGGGTAGTTCCGGGCAATGTGGGAAGTATTTTTCACAGAGAGGGTAGTGGATGCATGGAACAGCCTTCCTGAGGAGGTTGTGGGGTCTAAAATCTGGGAGAATTCAAGAATGCATGGGACAGACATAAGGCAATTTTGGGGGTAAGAAGAAATAGGCTGTTGGTTAACTAGGATCTGTGGCCTATCCTGTAGGTAGGGAAATGGGCAGACTAGGTGGGCCAAGCTGTCCTTATCTGTCGCAAAGTCTCATGTTTCTATGACTGTGGGACACCTCTTGAAGGGTACTCAAAGGGAGAGTTTGCCATCTTTCTTTAATCTGCTGGAGACAGCCAATAAGATAACTATCAAACCATTTCAGGGCAGTAGGGTCCAGACCAGTTTTCCTGAGGATGTCCAGTAGCAAAACATGATACAGAGTGTCAAAAGCCTTGCTCAGATCAAGGAACAAGGCACACTTGTGTTTTTGTTGTCCAGGGCTTTGAGCCAGTCATCGGAGACTTTAGCTAGTGCCGTAATGGTACTGTGTGATGGTCTAAAACCAGACTGTACGCGTGAGAGTAGATTGGTGGACTTGAGATATTTTCTTAGCTGGGTGTTAACTATTTTTCAAGAAGGTTTGTAGAGGGTGGGGAGCAGAGTAATAGGCCTATAGTTGTTTACATCCATAAGGTCACCAGATTTGAAGAGTGGTATGACATGGGCCACTTTCCAGACATCAGGGAGAACACCTGAGCTAGAGACATATTAAAAGATGCATTATGGGAACTGCTAGGACATGGCAGCCTAACTTCAGAAAGAAGGGGTCAATAAGATTAGTATCAGCTTTCTTGTGTGTCCAGTTGCAGAAGGAGGTCTTCCACTTCCTTCAGAGACCGGAGTAAAGGAAAAGATATGATAGGTGCTGGGGTTGGAGGTCTGATCGGCTGGGGCTCGATCTCTGAGCTGGTCATGTAATTTGCCGGCAGGAGGTGAGTCAAATGCCAGTCCGGCAGTAGCAAAATCTGCATTGAGGAGTTCAAGTATTGTCTGTTTGTTGGTGGTGGTGGTAGTGCCACCCGAATTCATTTGGCAGGGGTGAGTTAATAGATTTGTGCCTCAATATTTTTTAGGGTCTGCCAGAACTTGGAGGCCAGTCTGATGATGAGCTAGTTTATGCAAAAGTAATTGGCTTTTGCGGTTCTAATAGGTTTGGTACATTGGTTTTGGCTGCCCTGAAGACAGCCCAGTCAGCAGGGAGTTTGGTTCTACAGGCTTTCTTCCAAAGCTTGTCCCTGTGGAGTAAAGCAGTCTTCAGGTCAGGGAAAACCACGGACATGATTTTTTTCTTGGTGCGCATTTTGATCAGGGGGTATGCCTGTCTGTGGTTCTTAGGACAGTACTGTGGAACACCCTGGGCTTCAGACACCATTGGGGCCAGATAGAAATCTTGCCAGCACGCATGCTGCAGATCAGAGATGAAAGCTGGTGGTCTAAGTTGTGGTGACTTCTCTTGAATATAATCTAGAGGGTAGATGAGAGTTTAAGGCGGACCTCACGCAGGCATCCGGCAGTGATCGCTAGTTTAGGAGCACGCCTGAGTGAGTGAAAGGTGGGGTTTGCTTACTAAGATGAGACCTCCCTTGAAGCTGCCTACTGTATTCACTGCCACCACCTCCTCCAACAGCTCATTCCACCCTATTACCACCCTTTCTGTGAAAAAGTGTCTCCTCATTTCCTTCTTAATCTACCCCCACCACCAGCTTCAGGCTATGCTCCATTGTAGCACCCTCCTTTCTTAGATTGAACATGCCCTCTGATCGAACCCTGTTTTTGCCTTTGAGGTACTTGAATGTTTCTATCATGTCTCCCTCTCTCTTCTGTCCTCCAGGAGTACATGTTGAGCTCCCTCAGCCTCTCCTTATATGTTTTGTTCCCCATGCCCTGGATCATCTTGGTTGCCCTCCGCTGGACCCCTCCAGTAGACTGACATCTTTCTTTAGATAAGGCACCAGAACTGTACACAGTACTCCAGGTGTTCTCACCAGAGACCTGTACAGTGGCAGTATAACTCTTCTCTCCTAGAGGTGATTCCTCTGGGATGCAGCCCTGCATTTTATTAGCTTTGGTTGCTGCTTATGGCATTAGGCAGAGTGCTTCATGTCACTCCTGACCAACACTTCAAGGTCCTTTCCTCCTCTGAGATGGTCAGCCCCCCCCCCCAGCCAGTAGCTGGCCCTGGGTCCCTGGCTCCCATGTGCATGACCTTGCACTTCGTGGCTTGAATCCTAACTGCCAGATGCCCAACCATTACTCTAGCCTAGCCAGATCTTCCTTTAATTCTTGTCTCACCTTCACTGTGTCCACCCTCCCACAGAGCTTGGTATCATCTGCAAAGGCAGATCTTACTTTTGATGCCCTCTGCTATGTCACCAATAAAGATGTTGAGCAGTACAGGACCGAGTATTGAGCTCTGTGGGACCCCACTGGTTACAGGCCTTGGTTTGGATAGTTCTCCCCCTACCACCACTCTCTGGTTCCTGTCCCGCAGCCAGCTGTCAACCCACCTAGCAGGTTGTCTCTCTACCCAGGTCCCTCGACGCACTGATCAGTCTGCCATGTAGCACTGAATCAGATGCTGCAGAGAGTCCAGGTACAGGGCGTCCCACCGCCTGCATCCTGTCCAGTGTCCTTTAACCCAGTCGAAAGAAATCTATCATGTTTGTTTGACAGGATCTCCCTGACAAACCCATACTGCCTGTCATCCTGGAGATCATTTACCTCAAGGAAGGACACCAGCCTTTCCTTAAGAATGGTCTCCCCAACCTCCCACTATAGAGGTTAGGTTGACCGCCTGTAGTTACCCGGCTTATCCCTGGGCCACTCTTGTGGAGTGGTACCACATGTGCCGTCCTTCAGTCCTCGGTACACTCCCTTTTCCAGCAAGATGTTAAACAGGTCTGTCAGGGGACTGCTAGTACCTCCACCAGCTCTCTGGGACCCTGGTGTACTCCTCTGGGCCAGGAGCCTTGTCCACCCTCAGTGCCCTTAAGACCCTCTCAACCCCAATCTCTCCTTTTTTATCCGCCTCCCCATCATCCCTGTGGCATGGGCCCTTCCTGTTCCCTAGTGAGACAGAACAGAAGTGTTCATTTAGTGCCTCTGCCTGATCCTCACCAATTTCTGCACCCCGTCTTTATCCTTATAATCCCGTCCTTCTGGATCTTCTCTCCTTAATGTAATGGAAGAAGTTCTTTTCCGTCCTTAATCCCCTGCTCCAGTCTCAGTTAATTCACGACCCCTGGCTACCCAGACCTCTTTACCTGCTTCCTAGCTTTCACTGCCTAAACCTCTCTGTCTTCCTCCCTCAAGGTACATTTGTACCTTCAGGAAGGCAGCCGCCTTTTCCTTCACTTTATGTGCCACCTTCCTGCTGAACAGCTTGGTCTCTTGATCCCAGAATCCTTTTTACAAGCCTTTTACGCACATGTCCATGGCCTCAATCCCTTCTTAATGATGGACCATTTCTGATCCCATCCATCTCTGGTCTGAGCTTGGCCAGGTGCCCTCTAGTATGTATGTTGCTCATTTTATTGAAGTCTGCCTTCTTGAAGTCTACTACTCTCGTTTGGACTTGGCTACTCCTTCCACGTGCCGATGTAAAATCACACTGTGCGGTGGTCACTGCCAGCAACAGGATCTCGCACTTCTACCTCTTGGACCGGCTCCCCATCTGATAGCAATAGGTCGTATGGCCCCTTCCCTAGTTGGCTCCGTAACACCCTGTGTCAGGAAACACTCCTGCATAGCATCCAGGAGGAGCTGCTCCCTGTGACAGGAGGTAGCTGGGATGCTTCAGTCTATTCCAGGTAGATTGAAGTCTCCAACTATTACAGTGTTCCCTTACTTCCTACCTTCCTGATCTGGTCCCTAGCTACCTGTGCAACTCTATGCCCTGTGAGGGTGGTCTGTACATCACCCCAAATGAATCATTCCTCCACTGGAGTTTTGTATCATTACCACTGGGCTTCTGCCAAGCCCTTTTCCCCCACCTCCCTGGCGCACATTATCCCTACCTTTATGTACAATGCAACCCATCTCCCTCCCTTTCTCTGTCCTTCCTGAGTGATTGGTACCCTGGAATCTTGAGGTCCAGTCATGGTACTGGGTTAGCCACATCTCTGTTATGGCAGCTAAGTCCACCTCCCCTTCTGCCATCATACTGCAGGTCTGCTGCCTTGTTTGCCAGACCCTTTGCATTTAAGGACACTACCTTCTAGCGACCCCTTTTCCTCTTTGCTCCCTCGCCATCCCTTGGTTTTCCTCCTCCCCTGCCCCTACTATCCTCTCTCATGCCCCCTCCCTTCCTTTTGAATTCCCTCTACGAAGGTGGGGGAGCCTAAAGGCCCCTCTGTTGGTGCTGGAGTGCCTCACCTCTCCTGGCCCCCCTTCTTCAGTTTAAATCCAGTTCTTCTGCCAAGTATCTCTCCAGTTTTCTTTCAGGACCTGTTGCCTTCTACCTAGATGTAGCTCTGTCCCAGCGCATAGGTCCTGCGCCCAGGTCCTGACCCACTCTCCCACCAGCCCATACCCGCTTTCCTTGCACCATCACCCCAGCCATGAGTTAAATTCCTGTAAATGCAACTACTTTGAATTATCAGAGGAGGCAGGCTGTCCATTCTCTCTCGTCCAAAGTGCCCCCACCCGTGTGAGAAAGAAAATTATTCTCAGAAGAGAGCTTATGGCAGCATGATGATCTGTTAGAAGGACTGTATTGCCCTCTAGTGGCCACACTACCTAATACAAACCAACACCAAAAACCTGTGAAAAACCTCTGATATAGAGTTTAGTTTTATTACACACAGAATCCTTTAGCAAAGTGCCTATGTTCAGAGGATCTAGGGTCGGGTTTATAGACATTGAATACATACAAAAGATTATGTGTGAAGCACAGTACAGTATTCAGTTACAGATGTTTAAGCATTCAATGATGTATACAGAAAAATAGTGTATTTTACTACAGAGACTCGTGATCTTCTATCCCTGAAGTTCGAACTCCAGTATAAAGGGATACAATTGAGGGCTTTTGCAAGGGATCCAGTAGCTTGCTTGCAGAGAAAGAGAGAGTGATTCAGCAGTAGAGCCTATTGACTGCTGCGGTGGGTATAAAACCATCAATTGTTTCAAGCATGGCTGTGACAGAGTTAAGGAATTAATAGTTCGTGAAGGGTAGCAGTAAGGCAGAGACTGGATTTGTTGGGGGAGGAACGGAACACAAACACTTTCTAGACATTCGGTCCCGGGTAGCATGGGGTATAACAGGATGGACTGATGGTCTTTCTCTGCCGACATTGTCTACGTTTCTGTGTGTAGAGAGCTGAGTACCCATATATGGATACAGCTAGATACTGTTTTAATGAATTCATCAATCAGTTGATTAATTAAACTAATAGGGGATGTACCCCACCAGGGATGGAGGTGGGGCCCAAACCAGTGCTAAGCAAGCAATAATACCTGACAAGGTGGATAGTATTGGGCAATACTGGACCTCCAAGGGCGTAAAGATGCTCGACACTGCAGGCAGAGGGTCTTATGGCCCCTAGAAGGTCCAGTATTGCCCATTCTGCTCACCCAAGAGGGTGTTATTGCACTTAGAAAATGGGCTACATGTCTTAATTTTTTTATAGGATTTAAAAATAAAATAATGCCATAAAAATGACTAAACATGAATTATTATTTCTTTTTGGTAAAGTAGTTCCTATAGTGGTATATCTGCCAGTAGAGGGGGCTACTGTGTTTGCTAAGTTTTTTTTTGTTCAGTTTACAGCTTTAAGTTTGGTCTGTGTCACTGTTCATGTTTGTTTGTTTTTTCTTTGGTTTGAGATCTACCCCCCATTTTACCCTCTTCCTCAGTTTTAGTCATCAGCCACAGTGCTTACTCCATGGTCCGTTTATGTACTGCTGGCTTGAGCATGAAACCAGCAGTACTTTCTTGTTTTCCTGCCCCAGATAGAGGCATGCTGTGGGTTTCTGCAGAACGGAAAGTGGTCGGCCACTGGAAGTCAGGTACAGTAATTATTGAGTCAGCAGCGTGAACAGTGAAATGACAGAAATTATTTATTAACAGAAGCATTATGACTAATCAAATTACTTGCACACTTACGGCTTCAGGCAAAGTGAGAGGGCGGGTGATCAGGGACAACAGTGTATCAGAGTCGAGTCTGGCTAGTATTAGACTAGTGTTGAGCACACAACGTGTAGCACTAGAACCTTTCAATGTAAAACTTTTTTTTCCCCAAATGGAGAGAAAGTTATGTTACTGTGTGGCATGTTAATGTTTTGTGATCTTACTTTGAGAGGGCTCTTGCTAGGCAATTACAGATAGGACTGAAGCTGGCAGGTGTCAGGACCCCACAGAAAAATTTCTAGCTAGCAATCTCTGGTCTGCCTTCCAGTTCTTTCCGTGGTTAGCTCGTTGCAGCTCTAGCGGTTAAGTTCTCTGCTTCATGATCAATCGTCAGTAGTTTACGCCTATTTCTCAGCTTTTCTTCAGCCTTTACCTCAGTTGTCGTGTATGTGATCCCGACTCCTCGGAGTACAAAAATAAGTGCGATTCTTATGCACCCAGCTCCCGTGATAAGAACAGACATTCCCAGTGCCTCTTTGTCTAGGCCCCGATCATCCTGTCGAGAAGTGCCAGCTTTGCTAGCAGTTTAACGCGCCACCCATAAGCGGAGGCAGCAGTCCCAGGTGGGCCACATTCTTAAACAAAAATGACTCCATGGAAAAGGAACTGGAAAACTTCAGAGGGCTTCACTTCTCCGGAGGGCACTACAAGAAGGAGGACTGGGGCTCTCATTGGTCGCTGCCTCGGCTGGGGTTGCGGTGCTGCAGGTAACGCCTCCCAGGAGGCAGTTTCAGGCGGCCATCTTGAGGCTTCCAAGATGGCGCCAACCCTCCCTGAGGGGCTCAAGGCTGTCCCTCGAGCCCAGGTTCATGAGGCAGCCACTCTCAGTAAGGTTGTCAGGCGCGCCTTCTGGTTTGAGTGACCTTATGTTGACGCCGGCCTCCGATCATCCTCCCAGGTAAGGCCGCTTAAGATGCCCGACCCTTCGACAGCGCAAGGCCTCCAAGCACCCGCCAAGGCTGCCCTCCTTCATAGCCGCTACGGGCGCTGGTCCGATAGTTGGACGCTGGCTTCTCCAACGCCCACCTGGATCCCATCGATAAGATGGAAGTCTGCTCTCCGACATCCGCCGGCGCAGAGCTGATGCCAGACCTTCGGCCCTATCCGTCATCCCGAGCTCGCCGCATCAATCATTGCACCTGAGGCGCCAGTGTCTCCTCTGCTGATCCCGGGATGGTAACCCTTCTTCCCGGTGACACATAGGACTTGGTACGCTGCCGCCTGGTCCTCCTCCCACTGGGCCGGATGACCTGACATCCGATCCTCAGATGCCGATGCCGGCTTACCCGCGCCGACAATATCTCATTGCGGATACACGGGCCTGCCACCCACCGGGCCTCCTGTTCCAGGCCCGACCACTGGGCCATTTCCGGGGCCTTCTGCTCCTGCAGACCCCCGATACCTGGGTATCCGACCCCGTCCTATCCGGCGCGTCATACCCTGGCCAGCAGTATCCGATGCCAACCTACCCGGCGCCTCAGTACATGGTGCTCCAGTACCCGACGCCGAAGCTTCCCCGTCCAGGGTATGGATACACGCCACGGATACCCTCAGTATCCATATCCCCTCCTCCTCAGGCCGTGGACCTGAAGGAGACTCGCCCTGGTGGGCTGAGGCCAATGCTCAGCTCACCAGGGAGGTGGAGAGGCATTTTCTGACGCCAGTCCTGGACTCCCTACGCCTGGGACAAGAGACCCTCCCCACCCCCGGATACCAGAGCGAGCCTCCGGTTCCAGGGTAGGGCAGGACACGCTCCCTGAGGACATCCCAAAGTGTCCGCTCCTCCCACGCTCGGAAGGAGGAGGAGTCTTCTTCCTCATCATCATCCTCGGACACCTTGGATGACTCTGATGGTCATTCCAACCCGGACGACAAGCCACACACTCGGACAAGCCCAGACCAAGGACCCCTTCAAAGTCTTCTCAAGTGGATCCTTCCTTTACGAGTTGCTACGCAAAATCCAGGCAGTTTATCAGTGGCATTCCTTGGAGCAGGATCCACAGTGTAAGAAACTTGCTGCACCTGGATCTGCCCGAGACCGCTCCTACCCTGGTGCCACCCTGGATTGAGCCTCATGCCAACCTTGTTTCCACCATTTGAGCAACCGCTGCATTAGCCTCCCTTCCTAGGAAGTCAGACAGGCTTTATCAGGCTCTGGAGGGTGTTGACTCTTTAAATTCACACCTTGAGCCGATTCGGTCTTGTTTAGTGCCGCTCACGGCCGGATGGTTAACCCCAAGCACTTGAGCTCTTCACCACCCGACAAGGAATCCTACCTTCTGGACCAGTACAGGAGGAAGGGCTATGCTTCTTTCACTGAGGGTATTAGGGCCTGAATTATGTCATTCATATGGGGGATTACCAGAAGGCGATCCTTAGCGAGGTGGAGGCTAAATTGGACTCCCTTCCTGAGTCTCAGGCGAAGCGGGAAGTGGCAGATCTAGTCCGGTCTGCACGTTCGCCAGTCGGCACATGCTTCATGCCCGCATTACAGCGCCAGTGGACGCGCTGGTCGGAGACTGCTTCGCTGTCGGTTTGCAGCATCATGCCTGGCTCCGGTGTCAGGTTTGGTCCTGAGATGCAGTCTGCTATCCAGGACGCTCTCTTCAGAGGTTCAGTGCTGTTCGGTGGCAGTGTCAAGGACATCACCGATCTGCAGGAGAAGGATACTGCATTTAAGTCGATTGACTCCTTGTACAGACCCCTCAGGCTCAGCATCGTCCCTTTTGCAGACGTCCCCGCAAAGGCAAAACCTGAGGGAAAGCGGCCAACAAACGCCTGACCCTCTGGCTGCCAAGCCCCCAACCCAAAAAGCAGCAGGGCTTCAGCCGCGACGCTGCCCCACACCTACTGACCTTTCCTCCCACAGCCTCTGGGCCTCCCAGAGGAAAGAGAGGAGGAGATTCTCCCTCCATCTACCGGGTTGGGAGAGGATCACTACCGCACTTGGGTGCTCCAGCTGATCGCAGAAGGACACTCATAGAGTTTCTTCAGAAACCTCTCGAAAACCCTCCCTAGTCATCTTACTCCCAGAACATCATCTTCTGGTCAAGGAGGAAATATCTCTCTTCTTCTTCTGAAGGAGGCGATAGAGCCCGCTCCTCCCCATCTTCGGAACAGGTTACTACTACCATTTTTCCTGATCCTGAAAAGTCAGGAGAGGTGAGGCCGATTCTGACCTCAGCTCCTGAATATGTTCTGTCGAGTACAAAAGATTCAGGATGCTCTCCTGCAGAGTCTTCTGCCCCTTCTTTGGCCGGACAGTGGCTGTGCACTCTGGACATGCAGGATGCTTACGCGGCATATCCCTATTTGCTGCTCCTACTGCAAATACCTGTGTTTTATGCTCCAGAAGGACCACTACCAGTTCAAGGCCTCCCATTTGGTCTTTCCTCGGCACCCTGAGTAGTCACCAATGCCTTTCGGTGGTAGCGGCCTACCCATGGCACCCAGGGAGTGCAGGTTTTCCTGCATCTGGACGATTGGCTCTCTGGCCCTCATCCAGGAGGAACTTGTGCTTCCTTTCTCACCCCTGCAGGTTTTGCCTGCCTGGGTGTTACCATCAACCAGACCATGTCCCACCTGGTCCTGTCCCAGAGGCCCAGTTTATCGGGCGATCTGGACATGGCCTCCAGCATGGCATTCCTGCCACTGGACAGGGCAGCCTCACTCCTGGCTCAGGTCAGCCTGTTGTCCAGCCGCAGGCAGGTCAGCACCAGGTTGGTCCTTCGCTCCTTGGGCTCATGGCGGCTGCATTGTGACAGTCCCCGCTCGGCTCCACATGAGAATCTCTCAGTGGATGCTTCGTCTCAGTGGGATCAGCTGGCGGACGCACCTAGATCAACTAGTTCTGGTCTCCAATCCCATGACTTGGGACTTGCAGTGGTGGATGGTTCGGGAGAACCTTTGCCGGGAGTTCCTTCTGCCTTGCTCCCCTCCCAGACGCTGACTACGGACGCCTGGCGAGAGTTGAGGAGCCCATTTGGGGTCTCACAGGACCCAGGGCACCTGGTCCAGGCTCGAGAAAACACATCACATCACTGTGCTCGAGCTTTGGGGCCGTATGTATGCTGTTCAGGCTCTGCATCTGTATCTGCCCCTGGGCATCTGGCTGTCCAGACAGACAATGTGTGGTCTGGTACATCAACAAACAGGAGGAACTGTCTCCTACCCCTCTGCAGGGAGGCGATGCGAGTTTGGGATTGGGCAGTGCAGCACAACCTTCACCTCATGGCAGTTCACATCCTGGGGTCGGAACACGTTGGCAGACCACCCAGTCAGTCAGCCTGCTCCACGCATACAAGTGGGAACTAGATCAGGGTAGCAGACGATATCTTCCCACGCTGGGGAACACCACAGGTAGATCTGTTCGTGTCTCCTCACAACGCAAAACTTCCCGACTTCTGCCCGCCTACTCCAGGGTGCGGCATTTTTGGAGACGCCTGTCTCTAGACTGAAGGGCAGATTTGTCTATGCCTTCCTCTGACCCTCTTGATTCCAAGGTTCTACAGAAACTCAGCTCAGAAGGAGCTCTCATGATCCTAATCGCTCCTTTCTGGCCCAGGCAAGTTTGGTTCTTCTTCTGCAACAGTATTCAGAGGAACCTCTGCTTCCTCTTCCTCTGTCGCATCTTTGCTGACCCAGGATCAGGGACCTTGGTCCATCCAGGCCTCAAGTCCCTTCAGTTGCACGCGTGGCTCCTGCAGACGTAGCTCAAGCCTAGTTTGGGGTTTCCCGCTGGTGGCTGAGATTCTGGTGGAGGCCAGAAAGCCCTCCACTAGATCTACCTATGCCCTGAAATGGAAACGTTCTCTATTTGGGCCGCTCAAAGACTTTGAGCCAGTCTCTTGCTTTGTTGAGCAGCTTGGATTACTTCATGTACACTTTTTGATCTGGGTCTCAGTCATTCCTCTTTGAAGGTTCACATGCGGCTATCTCGGCTACCATATTCCTTTTGGGGACAGGACTTTGCGCAGCTGGAAGTCTCCAAGACTTTTTAGAGGGTTCCTCCACTTAAGACCCCAATTCAGGTTCCTGCCTCTCCTTGGGATTTGAAGTTTATCCTTGAGAAGCTTACTCAGCCTCCTTTCAAGTCGGCAGCCTCAGCAGACCTAAAGTTCCTTTCTTGGAAGACTCTCTTCCTTGTGGCAATTACTTCTGCTCAAGGATTTCCGAGCTCCAAGCCCTCATGCAAAATCCCATATTTGATTTTTCACAAGGAACGCGTGGCTCTGCATACCAGCCCTAAATTCTCCCCAAGGTGGTAGCGGAATCTACGCTGAATCAATCCATGGAGCTGCCTGTTTCTTTATGCAGCACTCCAGTCAAGGGAGTACCTCTTGCATACTTTGGATGTTCACTGAATTCAGAGATACTACACCACCAGGATAAAGGATCTCAGAAAGACTGATCAACTGTTTGTCTCTTTTGCTCATAAAAGAGAAGGCAGTGGTGTTTCTAAGCAATGCCTATCTAAATGGTTGGCTCTTTGTATCACTTTCTGTTACAACAAGTACAAGAAGACCCTGCCGGTCAAGTCAGAGGCCACTCCACCAGAGGGGTGCTGCCTCTGCTGCTTGTTTCAAGAATGTGTCAGTGGCGGACATCTTGCAGCCGCAACTTGGACTTCTGTCTATACCTCTACGAAACATTACAGTTTGGGCATTGCTTCTCACCGTAGAGTTGGCTTGGTTGGCTGTTTGCAAGGTCTCCTTTCCTAAGACCTTCACAGCCAGAGGGTCTACAGTTGGGTAGTTTCCTCCTCCCATTTGCTTCTTCTTGTTCCAGATTGCTTGGGACTCAGTCCTGTCTGTAATTACCTACTGCAAGAGCCCTTTCAAGTAAGATAGTACAGTTACGTAAGAACTTACCGTAACAGTAGATCTTCAAGAGAAACTCTTGCAGTATTTAATGCCTTCCCGCCTCCATCCCCTAAGCTTTTTCAGCTCCTTTTCCAGGGACGGAAACATCCGCTTCTGTCTCGCCTTGCCCTTTTTGGCCTTTGGCGGAAAGAACTGGAAGGCAGGTTAGGGGACCACCCTTTATACTAACGCCGGTCACCTGACGGGGTGGTCCCCGCCAGAGACTGCCAGCTAGAAATTTTTCCATGGGGTCCTGCCACCCGCCGGCTTCAGTCCTATCTGTAATTACCTACTGCAAGAGCCCTCTCTCAAGATTTACTGTTACAGTAAGTTATTACGCAACTGTACTTTTGGGTCCTACTTGCTGACTGACAAACATGGCTGTGATTTTTTCCCATTTCAACTTTGGCACAGTGATTTATGGTTATGCGGTGGCACGCTGGATTGGCACTTTGTTCTTTGCCGGGCTGTGCTGGTACTTAACTTAATGTACCTTCCTGGCGTGGCTCTCAGCCAGTCAGATATCTGGACATCTGCAGCCTATTTTCTAAACTAGAATATGTGACAGAGGGTGAGTGAAGCCACTAGTGAACAGTCAAATAACCATTGCCAGCACTAGGGCTCCTATATACCCAGGGACTGTATACATGTACACAGAGAAGATATATATATATATATATATATATAGATATACACACACACACACACACGTATGCATACATATATACATACATACTGTCAAAGT
Source organism: Neoceratodus forsteri (assembly GCA_016271365.2). Taxonomy (NCBI): domain Eukaryota; kingdom Metazoa; phylum Chordata; order Ceratodontiformes; family Ceratodontidae; genus Neoceratodus; species Neoceratodus forsteri. The sequence continues at coordinate 102,662,209 of JADMNL010000031.1, read as the reverse complement.
CAATTCCACTTGTATGCCTTTCGGATATACAGTATGCACATTCCAGATGTATGCACAATATCCTGCTGTCCCGATTCTTTGCTTATCTTAATTTTAAACAATTTGGTTGTATGCATACTGATCTTCGGTTGTATGCAGAATTTTTGGCAGAGAAATGCTCCTAGAGGGTAATTTCCACCTGTTCAACAAGTAGTTGGGCAGGGGAAACCAGGTGGGTGGAGAGCTGGCTGCAGGCAGACAACAGAGGGTAGTTGTAAGGGTGACATCCAAGCCAAGGCCAGTGACAAGTGGGTACCGAAGGGTTCAGTGCTGGGCCCTGTTTTGTTCAGTGTCTTTTGGAGACATTGCAGGGATCAAGAGTAAGATCAGCCTGTTTGTGGATCACAGTAAGATTTGTGCAAAAGTGGACATTAAAGAAGGGAGGCTGGCACTCTGAGAGGATCTAGCTAATTCTAACACTGGTCTGTGGGAGTGGCAGTTGGGGTTTAACGATAAAAGTGCAGGGTAATGCACCTCAGAGCTAGAAATCCCAGGAACATCTACTGGCTGGGGGTGCAGATAACTGCTTCAGAGGAGGAAAGGGACCTGGGGTAATAGTTACAGAGGATATGAAGGCATCAGCACAGTGTAGGAGGGTGGCAGCGTGGCAACTAGGATGCTGGGGTGCATTGCCAGAGGAGCACCTCTAGAAAGGGAGGTCATCCTGCTATTGTATAGATGGGAGATTACTGGAGGGTGCAGCATAGGTCTACAAAATGATTGTGGGACTAGAGGAGTTGCTGTACAAGGAGAGGTTGAAGGAGCTCAACATGTACTTGCTTGAAGAGAGAATGGAAAGAGGGAACATAATAAGAGACCTTTTAACTACTTGAAAGGCATAAATAGTCAGGGATGGAGGAGTGTTCCACTTAAAGGGGAAGGGTCACTAGGGGGCATAGTCTGAAGTTGGAAGGGGAAGGTTTAGGAGGGAGATGAGGCACTACTCACAGAGAGAGTGGTGGTGGGTTGGAATGCACTGCCAGAGGAGTTAATCACTCAGAGGACAGTGAATAGCTTTAAGCAGGGTTGGGATCGAGTCAAGGGCAGGGTTAGTACAGACAAGAACACAAAGGGGGAGGACTGGGAAAGAGGAGGAAGGGAGGGGTTGGGTGGGGTGAGGATGCTGTAATAATATGAAACTAAGAGCTGCACAATCGGGCAGACTTGATAGACCTGTGGACCTTTTTCTGCCAGCAATTTCATGTGTTCGTAAGTGTTTATAGGGGTTAATGGGCATCCGGCCAAGAGTGCCTTTGTCTCTCTCCTCTCTACCACACTATAAGGCAGCATGTGGGCTTCTGAGATGACAAACCCCCATCCCCTCTCTCCCAATCGCTTTTGGTCACCCCGATGCACAGTTGAAACTTCCAGTTTGCTTTAAATTTCTGCTGACAGTAGCGGGATTACAGCCCCCAGATCTCTAGATTTGTCTCTCTTACCCGATGCGGAGCTGAACATCCTAATCTTTCAGTTTACGTTAAAGTGCTGCCAACAGTGTGATTACCCACCTCTGATCTCCAGATTCATTTCTCCAGTGCAGAGCTGACACTCACAATCTCCTGGTTTGTTTTTAATGACTGCTGACGGCATGATTACACACACACAATCTTCAGTCCCCAAAGTCGTCTCTCCAGTGTGGAGCTGAAAATAACGATTTCCGGGTCTGCTGCTACTGTGATTCTACACACTTTTCTGCCTGCCCGCCTCCCAGTGCAGTTACCAAGCTTTACCAGTCTGAGAGTACTGTACAGGTGTATGGGTGAGAAATATGCTGTGCAGTATTAGCTTTGGCTTTAATAACCCTTTTTAAAGATAAAACTGCTCAGGTAGCTTAGGGAACTTTTTAAACAGACTCCATTAATTTCAGTGGGTGCCCATTGAAATCAGTAGCATTTTGTTGTGTGCCATTTCGGATGCATGCACAAATGTGTTATGTCTTGACCATGTGCATACATCTGGAAGGCACTGGATGTATTTATGCAATAAGGGTGAATCCAGAAGGAGTGTAATAAATCCATGTATTTCCACTGGTGTTAAATCTGGGATCCTTGGATTTATTACACCCTCTCGTCAGTTATCCCCGATGCTGCTGGCACTACATCTGTCTTTAAAACCCACTTCACTCGCCACTTTCATTTTGTCACTCACCCAGCTCCACTGCAGTCCCAACATCATGGCTTTGTAGTGACCTCTGCCTCCTCATTTCATCACTTCATATCTCAAACTGCAATTCATTGGCAAACCACATTATTTAAATAAATAAAAAGTTTATTCCTTAAAACAGCAGCTTTCTGCTTAGGTAGCCGACCACCTGCCCTCTCGCAGACCTGCTTACTCACCGTTGCATTTCCCCTTCTGTCTGCCACTCCAGTCCTACTGTTCTGCTTCTTTTAAAATCACAAAAACATTACCCTTCATTTTAATATTTTCCAGCATTTCTCTCTAATCTGTAGCATTCTGAACTCTGATCTCTCAATGTCCGACTACCGTCTTCCTGTCGTATTCACACGCTATCAAAAGCACCACCTCACTGCACACAAACATTGGCGCGCTTCTACAGGCCAGTTTCTTCATTTCAGCACACCAGACGGTGGCTCAACACCAAGAAAAAAATATTTTTCTTTTAAAATATATACATACATAGAATTTGATGACAGATAAGGACCGGCAGGCCCACCTAGTCTGCCCATTTTCCCTACTGCTGCAAAACTAAAGACCCTACTCAATCCTTGGCTTTGTTCTCCTACCTATCGCTAGGGTAACCCTATGCAAATACCACACATTGTTTAATTCTCTTACAGAATTTGCCTCACCACCTCACCAGGGAGGCTGTTCCGCATCCACCACCCTTTCTGTGAAGAAATACTTTCACGCTACTCCCTTAGTATACCCTCCAGCCTCATGTCATGACCCCTTGTTGTGGAATGGTTCCACCCTGAACATGCCCGTCTGAGTGCGCCCATCATTTGGGTGCCAGGATTTAATTTCACTGGATTGTCTTATATGCAGGGGCTGTGCCCTCAAGATACCCCATGTGGGGACTATGCCCCCAACTAAATATTCCAACTCCAGGGAGTCAGACCTCAGGGAGGGGCAGCTAATTTCAAAGTTTGGTGCCCTAATAGTGGGTCATACCCAGGCACACAGATGGCTGAAAGGGTTGTAGAACATCTTTTTCTGAAAGATGCTACCCAACTGTACCTCAGTTATGCCCTTGAGATATTTGAAGGTCTCTATCATATCTCCCCTCGGGTGTGCAAGTTGAGGTCCTCCAGTCTCTCCACATATGACTTTTGGTGCAAGCCCTGCACCATTTTTGTTGCCCTTCCCTGAACTGCCTCCACCCTGTCTATGTCTTTTGTAGATGTGGCCTCCAGAACTGGACACAATACTCCAGATGAGGTCTCACTAATGATTTATAGAGAGGCATCACCACTCCTTTCTTCTGCTAATTATAAATCTCCTATGCACCCCAGTACCCTCTGGCTTGCTCCACAGCCTTGGCACATTGCTTGACAACCTTTAGACCATCTTATATGATTATCTCCAGATACCTCTCCTGTTTGGTTGCCGCCAGTACCTCTCTCCCCATCATGTAAGCCTCCCCTGGGTTCCTGTGCCCCAAATGCATGATTTTGCACTTTTTGCATTGAATTTTAGCTGCCACACTTTTGACCATTCTAGTATATCTAGGACCCTCTCATTTTTCCAATTCTCCCTGAGACTACCCTATTGCAGAGCTTAGCATCATCTGCAAATAGGCATACCTTTCTTTCCAGACCTTCTTCAATGACACTTATGAAAACATTTAATAGGACTGGCCCCAGAACCGACCCCTCGTGGCACCCCACTGTTACCCTCCTTTCCTCGGAACAAGCTCCATTTACCACCACCCTCTGTGTTCTGTCCCTCAACCAATTTCTAACCTAGTTTACCACCTTGGGGCCCATTTCCAGGCTGCTTAACTTGCTTACAAGCCTTTTGGAATGGTGTCAAAGGCCTTGCTGTATTCCAGGTAGACCACATCCACTGCCCCCGATCCACTTCCCTGGTCACCCAGTCAGGCCGGATTAAGGCATAGGCAACATGGGCACCAGCCTAAGGCCCCCACCTGCCAGGGATCCCCCTACAATCCCCAAGATATATTTACTACATACCCATTTATTTCTGCCTGAGCTGCATATTTTTGTGATGGACTTGCCCGCTGAGTAACCTGAGCAAGCCAGAGATGAACTGTGATGGGAATCTCACCTCCTTGATTAGGTGTTAGTACATTTATAGCTTAAGGGGCTCTAGCCACATTTACTTTAAGGTGAAAACAGACCCTTTCCTTTGTCTCCCCACCCCTGGTATCTCAAGTGGGAAGAAGTGGCTAGAAAGATTCTGCCCCAAGTTGATGCTCCTAATAGGGAGAGGACTGGTGCAAATCCTAATGGGGCTCCCTGCAGTAGTTCGTTCACTACTTGCTTCATCTTGTGCATTTGAGGGTGCCATATCATTCATATTGAAGGATCGGAGCCAGCAGGATCTGCTGATTGAGAGCCTGTTCCAAGTTCCAGATGCCTCTCTATTAGCACATGGATGTTCTAAGACATGGCAATCTTTGGTTCTGTGATTGTCATAATCGCAACTTTCAAGTATAAAATAGGAGTTAAAAATGTCCTATTGTACTTATGGAGCGCACTTCCATGCTGTCTCTCCAATTACTAACATCACAAAATGTGTGAGCTGGGGCATGTCTCAGAATACGGCAGTTGCAGTGCTTTGAAATTGTCTTCACACATTAATTTATGATTTCTTCATTTTCTAACTTTGCCAAAAATAAATTAAAAGTTTTATAGAGTCCACCTGGGGCCAGGTAAGTTGTCTTATATGTTTTGGGGTGGGGTGGAACTGCCAAATCAGAACTCTACTTTTAAAGGTCCATTTTCAACAAGTTACGCCTTTAGGTCCAAGGCTCTCCGTAGAATCCTTCTGTGCGTATATAGTATTTAGGAGGTTCTTTAATACTTGACATATGTAACCCCTCGTGAAAAATCCTATACCAGCTTGGGACCTGAACCTGTTCCACACTCAATATTCATCCCTCTGAGCCTACTGGTAACCCTGAGTTAAAGTATCTCATTTGGAAAACATTTTCTTGGTGGTTGTAAGATCAGCTAGAGGGTCAGCGAGTTACAGGCACTTTGCATTGATCCCTCCTACCCTATTTGCCATTGAGCAAGAGTGGTCTTAAGGATGAATGTACAATTCCTTCCTGAGGTGGTACCAGAATTTCACTTGAATCAGATTGTTGCGGTGTATTTCCCAAGGCCACATGCTAATATAGGGTAGGAAAAACTGCATACATTAGATGTTAGAAAGGGCCTCGGTTTCTGCAAATCAAGAACAGAGGGCATTAGGAATGCACATTTGGAGAGATGTCATTCAGACAGCCAGCCTCTAAACAGTCCATATCAAGATAGATAGTATCCACGATGTTTCTGTTATACCAAGGCAAGAAAAGTGCCCCAGAGAGCACCAAAGCACACTCCACCAGGAGTACAGCAGCATCGCTGGTACCAGGAAGGAATGTGCCACTGGCAGAGATTTATAAAGCTGCTACCTGCCCACAGTACATATATATTCACATCCTATTATTGCCTCTCACACACAGGCAAGACAGGATTCTAGATCAGGTATTTTTGTACTTCAGAACCTTTTTCCAAAGTAATCTTAGAACTCTCCAACCTGTGGTACTGCTTGGATTCTGCACAAGTTTGAATGGACTGTTCTAATTCTTGTAGTTAGAAGGCAAAGTTACTCACCATACTAACAGCTTTTCTTCTAAAAGATTACAGCCAGCCAAACTACCCATCCCTGCCTTCCATTCTAAGGATAAGGTAATTAAATTCTTCAAAATCAGTTATTGTTATATATGGTTCAGTTTTTAATGATTGCTTTTGTTTTTTATAATGAAAATTCATATTTTGCTGTCTGAAATTTTATATTGTTGTAACTAGCATATCATTTTCAAATTAGGTCTTGGGTCTCCTTTCCTCTTCTGCTCAAAGATCTGCCAATATAATTTTAGGAGGCTCAAGACCAGCACAGTGTGAAGGAGCATCTTGAAAAATGATTCTAAGTTCTGGGGCATGGTATTTCTCATGGAGATTATGCACAAGTTTGACTGGCTGTTCTAATCTTTTAGAAGCAAAGCTATAAGTAGTTTCTCCTCTTCCATTCCTCTCTTCCTTGGCTTAAACACCACCTGTGGCACAGTGCTGCTGTCCTTTGCTTCATGGTGTAACTTTTCTGCCACTTACCACAGTATTATAGGCCACTAAAATGTTGCAAGGGTTAGCACAAGAAGCCCTTTGAGGATTGATTGAGAGATCTCAACAGGTACACCTGGAAGAGAGGACAGAAAGATGTGACACGATGGAGACCTACAAGTACTCATAGGAGTGAACAGATTGCAAGAGTGGAGTCTCTCTCAAATAAGCAAGAACACCAGGACCAGGGGATTTGTGATAAAACTGGGGGAATTGAGATTGAGGATATACTCTTCACTGAAAGGGTGAAATCAAATGCCTGGAACCGCTACTCACAGAAATGGTGGAAATGAAAACATTTGGGGATTTAAAACACATGGAATAAACATAGTGGTATATTAGAAAATAGACAGGAGGAGGGAGGGAAGATTGCCGGAGACCAGTTCGGATCTCGTGGAGACAGATCAGGCAGGGTTTATCTGGGCAGATTGTGGTCAGGGCAGTCCTTTTCTGCCAAAAATTATGTGTTTCTACTTCTCAATTGCCTCGCAGGCAACTCTTTAAGCCCCTGATACCCAAGGCAACTCTTTAAATGGCTAGGCAATACTTTTCTAATTACCGCTTGGTATGTCTTTAAATACCGAGCTGTCCCTCCCTTCCTCCCCTTTGATTTGTACATGTGTGTTTAGAACTTCTTCCTCGTTTAGATGACCTTTAGCTTTCACTCTTCTGTTTACAGGAACAAATCACAAAGGACCTGCTTCCTGGGAAGAGGAAGAGAGACCCAGTCGCCTGCAGATGACCTGACCTCATCTGTCACATCCCATGATGCATCAGACCTCTTCCCTCATCCGATGGGATGTAAGTTTTAATTATGCTTTTATTTTGAAAACGACAACATTTTATCAACAATAAAATACAATAATATAAACTACATAAAAATCGATTACTTATTTACATTTAAGAGTGCAGGTTTGTTATAGCCCAAAGAACAATTTAAGACTGAGTTTAGTGTTCACATGTGTTTATACTTTCTTTTGTTGAGAGGACCTGTTTGTCTCATGTTGGCCAAACATAAGAACCCCAAAACCAGAAAAAGAGGAAGAATGAATGAAGAGTAAGAAAAAGAAAGACTGAACATGAACAAGCATTTATCAGTGCCGAATATGTGTTTGCTTGTATTTGCTGTATAGGTTTTTGGCCCTTTGGTGCAGAGACAATAATTAACAAATTAAAAACACGAGATCTTACTTGAGAGGGCTCTTGCAGTAGGTAATTACATATAGGACTGACGCCAGCCGCGGCAGACCACAGAAAATTTCTAGCTAGCAGTCCCTGGCGGGACCGCCCACATCAGGCGACGGCCATGCGACGCCGGTATAGTGGGCAGTCCCAGACTCGCCTTTCCAGTTCTTTCCCCCAGTTTGTGCAGCGCCAGCGGTTAAGTTCTTATCGCCAGTCCTGTTACTTTGTCGGTTTTTCCGATTAGTTTCAGAATGTTATTCTCTTCGCCAGGTGAACGCCAGTATATGTCGCCCTTCAAAGAATAAGTGCGACTGGCGAGGCGCCCAACTGCCCTCCAAAGATGGTCACTCCTCTGCCTCTTCTGCCTAGGCCCGACCACGCCGTCGACAAGTGTTCACACTGCCTCTGGGTTCAACGCGCCACCCGCAGACGATGCTAGCAGTCCTCAAGCCCATCTCCTCAAAAAGAAGATGTCTGCGGCGGAGAAAGAGCTGAGAAAACTTCGGAGGCGCCGACTTCCCTTGAAAGGCACAAGAAGCGGACAAGGAAAGGCACTGGGAGAAGGCCTCCTCTTCCGCGACTCCGCAGGTAACATCCTCCGGGATTGCCTGACGGCAGCCTCCAAGGCTTTGAGGATGCATCGCCCGCCCGACGGGTTCGAGTTCGAGCCCGCCAAGCGCCCGGGCAAAAGGAGACTCCAACCCCAGTACTGCCGCAGGCCTGCGGCCTACTGGTGCGGCCACCTACCTTAAGCCGGACGCCGGCCCTCCGACGACGCCGGGAGAAGGCCTCTAAGATGCTCGACCTTCGGGCGCGCCGGCAGTGTCTCCCTTGACCAGGCCTCCTCTCATCTTCGGGTCCGCCTCCGATGAGGGACCCCGCCGACGCCGGCCTTCTTCCGTCCGCCGACTCGCCCCATAAGCCACACGCCGCTCCTCTGACGCGCGCCGGCCTCTGAGCCACGGCGGAACCTACTGTTTCTGTCGCCCAGGCTCTCCGAGCCTTCGCTGCTGTCAGGGAGCCCCAGTCCCCTGCCTGACCCCGGGATTTTTCCCCCTGTCCCCCGGATGCAGACTCGGACCATGGGCTACCGTCCAATCTCTTCCTGAAGAACCGGATCTGACGCGGGTTCCCCTGACGCTGCCTCCAACACGGCTCCAACTCCGGCCCCGCTGACACCGGTTCTGACACCGCCCCTCCGACGCCAGCAGGATTTTCCTTCCTTCGGCCTCCACCCCACGGGCCTATCCCTGCTGATCCGCCTGTGGAGTACCCGGTGGGCCGCCTGCTCGCAGCTCCTCCAGCCTGGGTATCCATCGTCATATCTGACACCGGTCTTCCCAGGTCCGCAGTATCCTGCGCCGCACTCGGTGCCGACTCCTTCACGCCGCAGTACCCGATACCACAGTCCCCGACTGGATACCCGCAGCGGGTTACTGATACTCCCCCACGGATTTCCTCCCATACAACTATCCTCCTCCTCCTCCACTGCCCCTAGCCGCCGGGCGGATCTTCAGGAGACTCTTGCTTCTGGGTGGCTGAGGCCAAGGCTCGGCTCACCATGAAGTCGAGCCGCCTTATGGTGACGGTGCCACCCTCGGCTCCTGTACGCCTCAGACGGCACCTCCTCTCCTCCTCTGGATTCCCGGGTTCTGCCCTGGTCCAGAGAGGGGCAGGACACGCGTCTGGGATCCCTCCCAAGGAACCCTGCCTCCCCTAGACGGGTTAGGAGTCTTACTCTGCTTCAGATTCTTCCTCCCTTCTCTCTCTCAGACTCCTTGACGCTCCGATGGATGTTCCGAGAAAGATGACGAGCCACGCCTCCATCCAAGCCCCGCCGAGGACTCCTCCGAAGTCTCCTCGCGAGGATCCTTCCTTCAAGGAGTTGCTCAGGAAGATTCAGGAAGTCCATCAGTGGCATTCTTAGAACCAGATCCTCAGCAGGTAAACTTCACGAACATCTGGACTTACCCCTTATGGCTCCTGCCCTGGTGCCACCCTGGATCGAGCTCACGCCCACCTTGTTTCCACTTATTTGAAACAACCGTCATCTTTAGCCCCACTTCCCAGAAAGTTGAACAGGCTATACCAGGCTCCGGAGGGTGTAGACTTTTAGACTCTCACCCCGTGCAGACTCGGTTGTGATTAGCGCCACGGCCGGTCAGCACACCTGAACATTTGAGCTCTGCCTCCCGGATAAGGAATCTCGCTTTCTGGATCAGTATGGAAGAAAGATCACGCCTTCCACACTGGGATTAGGCCCCTGAACTATGGCAGCATGGGGATTACCAGAAGGCCATCCTACCCAGGTGGAATCCAAGATCCGACTCTTGCGTGACTCTCAACTCAAGCAGGAGTTGGCTCACCTGGTCCATTCTGCCTGCTCGCCAGTCGTCACATTCTGAGGACAACCTCCACACGCAGTGGACACCGCGAGGACTGAGCTCTGCATTCGCCGTAAGTCTTTGGCGCCATGCATGGCTTCGTGTGTCAGGTCTGGTCCCGGAGGTGCAGTCAGCCATCCAAGAAACACCTTTCAGGGTTCTGTGCTTTTGTGTGGTGATGTCAAGGACATCATCACTGATTTGCAGGAGAAGGATGGCCTTAAATCCGTTGATTCAATGTACCGCCCCATCCCCACAGCGCCGCCTTTCGCAGACGCAGCTGGCCTCAAGCGAAATTCAGGGAAGGCGGCCCACTAAACGTGCCTCTCACAGCTGCCAGGCCCCGCGCCAAAAGCAATGGGTGCCCCAGCTGCGGCGCGTTCCCACACCACCTGACTCCTGTCCTCTCCCACCGCCTCGGACGCCTGGAGGAACCGGTAGAGGGAGGTTCTCCTCCACCTTCTGGGTTGGGAGAGGATAACTCGATTCATGGGTGCTTCAGATCATAGCAGAGGGCACTCCTTAGAGTTTCTACAGAAACTCCACGTCACCCCCTCTGAATTCTGCTACTCAAGGACCATCTTCCTTGGTCGGGAAGAAATCTCAGCTTCTTGTGAAACAAGCTATAGAGACCGTCCTCCTCACCCTCACGGGATGGGGTACTATTCCCACTTCTTCCTTGTACCAAAGAAGATGGGAGATCTCAGACCTATTCTCGATCTCAGCTCCCTGAACCTCTATGTGGAGTACAAGAGGTTCAGGATGCTCTTCCTTCAATCCTTTTGCCCTGCTTCGCCGGGCCAATTGTGTTCCAGGGGTCCACTACCAATTCGGGCGCTTCCATTTGGTCTTTCTCGGCCCCTGAGTTTTACCAAATGCTCTGGTGGTAGCGGCCCACCGCGTGCTCTTGGGAGCTCAGGTTTTCCCCACCTGGACGACTGGCTCCTGGCGGCCCCATCCAGGAGGAACTCCCCATTTCCTCTCCCTCACCCAGCAGGTTTTCACTGGCCTGTATTACCATCAACCATTCCAAGTCTCACCTGGATCCTTCACAGAGGCTCCAGTTCATCGGGCAATTCTCGACACAACTTTGTGCAAAGCCTATCTGCCTCCGGACAGGGGCCTCCTCCAGTCATAGATTTCCCTCCCATCGAACACAGGAGGGTCCCGTGAGGCCAGTGCTCTGCCTACTGGGGCTTATGGCGGCGCCATCCCGACGGTTCTGCAAGACGCCCACATGAGAATCTCTCAGTGGACTCCTTCGATCTTAGTGGGATCAATGAGTAGACGACTCTAGATCATCTGGTTTTGATCTCCTCACGATGGTAAGAGACTTGCAATGGTGGATGGTTCAGAGAACCTGTTCGGGGTCCCCTTTTTCATCCTCTCCCGATCAGACTCTGACCACGGACGCTCAGGCGAAGTTTGGGAGCCCATCTGGGTCCTCACCAACCCAAGGCCTTTGGTCAAGGTTGGAGATAGTTCTCACATCAACGTGCTCGAGCTCGAGCAGTGCTGTATGTGCTCCAGGCCCTTCACCAATACATCCTTCCCGTCACCTAGCTGTCCAAACAGCATGTGCGTGGTGTGGTACATCAACAAGCAGGAGGAACTCTGTCCTACTCGCAGTGCAGGGAAGCGATGAGGGTCTGGGATTGGGCAACTCTCCACAACCTTTACCTCATGGCGATCCATGTTCGGGAGTCGACAATGTCCTGGCAGACAGACTAAGTCGCTCGTCGGCTCTTCCACACGAGTGGGAATTGACTAAAAAGTTCTAAAAGCATCTTCCAGATTTGGGGAACTCCTCAGATAGACCTGCTCGCTTCCTCCCAAAATGCAAAGCTTCCAATCTTTGCTTGCTCACTCCAGAGCGAGGCACTTCTGGAGCGACGCCTATCTCTAAGCTGGAAGGACAGATTCGCTCTGTGCTTTTCCCCAATCCCTCTGGTCCCTCGTGGTGCTACAGAAGCTTGCTTTTAGAAGGAGCGAGAATGATTCTGATTGCTCCTTTCTGGCCCAGGCAAATCTGGTTCTCTCTTCTACAACAATACTCAGAGGTTCCTCCTCTTCCTCTTCCTTTATCTCCAGGATTGCTGACCCAGGATCAGGGGACCTTGGTCCATCCGGGACTCAAGTCCTTCAACTTCATGCATGGCTCCTGCAGACCTAGCTCAATCTCATTTTGGCATTTCTCCTAAGGTGGCCGAGATTCTGGTGGAGGCTAGAAAACCCTCCACTAGGTCCACCTACGCCATGAAATGGAAAAGATTTTCTATCTGGGCTGCGTCCAGGAACGTGGAGCCCTTTTCCTGTCCTGTGACCATTCTGCTTGAATACATGCGTCATCTTTTCGACCTGGGTCTCAGTCACTCCTCTTTGAAAGTCCATATGGCGGCTATTTCAGCCTACCATGTCCCTTTCTCTGATAAGGCATTCACCCAGCTGGAGGTATCCAAAACTTTCCTCAGAGGGGTCCTTCATCTCAGGCCTCTGTCCGGACTCCAGCTCCACCTTGGGACTTAAACTTGTCCCCAGAAACTTACCCTTCCTCCTTTTGAGCCTGCGGCTTCCGCGAGACTTGAAGTTTTATCGTGGAAGATGCTCTTCTTGGTGCCATTACTTCTGCCTTAGAATTTCCGAGCTCAGGCCCTGATGTGCAAAATCCCTTATTTGATTTTTCACGAAGAATGAGTAGCTCTTCGCATCGAATCCTAAGTTTCTTCCAAGGTGGTAGCGGAGTCTACTTTAAATCAGTCTATTGAATTACCTGCTTTCTTCACGAGTTCTCCAATCAAGGAGAATACCTGCTCCATACCATGGATGTTCACAGGATTCTGAGATACTACACCGATAGGATGAAGGATCTCAGAAAGACTGATCAGTTGTTCGTCTCTTTCGCTCAAAGAGAAGGCAATGCTGTCTCTAAGCAATGCTTATCAAAATGGTTGGCCCATTGCATCACTTTCTGTTATGACAAGTACAACAAGACCCTCCTGGGTCAAGTCAGAGGTCACTCCACTCGGAGTTGCCGCCTCTCATGCTTGTTTCAAGAACGTGTCTGCGGCAGACATCTGTGCTGCCGCCACTTGGACTTCAGTCCATACCTTTACTAAACATTACAGTTTGGACATTGTCTCTCCGAGAGCAGGCTTCGGTTAGTTGTCTTGCAAGGCCTCCTTTCTTGAGACCTGCTAGATTATTTACTACTTTTTGGAGTAGTTCCTCCTCCCGTGCCTTTCATTTGTTCCAGACTGCTTGGGATTCTGTCCCATATGTAATTATTACTGCAAGAGCCCTCTCAAGTAAGATAGTACAGTTACGTAAGAACTTACCGTAACAGTAGATCTTCAGAGAGGCTCTTGCAGTAATACCTTCCCGCCTCCATCCCCTAGGCTTTTTCAGCTCCTTTTCCATTGAGGAAATATCTGCTTCTCTCTCATCCTGGCCTGTGGCGAGGAAAGAACTGGAAGAAGCGGGCGTCTGGGACCGCCCCTTTGTCTGACGTTGCATGGCTGGTCACCTGATGTGGGGCGGTCTCCGCCAGGGACTGCTAGCTAGAAATTTTTCCGTAGTCCGCCGCCAGTCAGCACAGTCCTATGTAATTACCTACGTAAGAGCCCTCTCGAAGATCTACTGTTACGGTAAGTTCTTACGTAACTGTACTTTATAGTCGTGAAAGTGTCATGATTGGGCAATGAAGAGGCTCACACATAATGTTGTCTATTTCTTAGAATGCGACCTTGAATTTTCAAAATACTATATCTTCCAAGAATCAGTCTTCACTATTCATTCCCACTTATGGGTCCAGTGCCAGATGTACGAGGACCCTGTGGGAGCAAAGTCTTTGCAACCTAGGGGACCAGTGTCAGTGATGGCACCCGCCTACGAGGCAGATGTAGTGACATTGTGCTCATGGGTTGGCCAGTAACCGATGCTGGCCCCTGCCTTCCTCAGTTCTGTTTTCTCACCATCAGGTGCACACTGTGGGGCTTCATCATCACAACTGCATCACAAACCTTCCCTCGGTTCGCTGCAGTTATTTTGATGCGTACCCTCAGCAGTGAGCCATCTTCTTTGAGGATATCTCTTTCATCAGGCCACACCTATGGAACTATAGCTGCCAGGCACTAGGACCACACAGAAACTTTTGCAAGCAGTCTGCTAGGAGGCCACCCAAGATGGCGTCCTGCATCAGCACTTTCCATATAAATGTGGGTGGCCCTTCCCACCTCAGTTCTTGTCCACTGTCGCCCATACTCACCAGACCCTGTACAGAAACGCCGCCACTATAGTCAACTGCTTTTATAGATATTTCTCTCCCTACTCCATCATCACTTTTTATCAGTGATACCTGACATTGTGTAGCTCTTCAGATACTGTGAGTGCGGTGAGAAGATGTATTCGGGTGAGTCACACGATATCTGCATGTGCTGTCTCAGGCGCAGCCCATAACATGAAGGCCTGCCAGATTTGCATAATTCAATACTGCTACCTGGCGATGCCAAAAGAATGCCTTGGGGACCCACCTACGTAAACAGCAGGTAGCCAGAGGGAGAAAGAGCTCCAGGAAAAGAGCCCACTGTGTCACCAATCTATTCTTTGTGCTCCCACTCCTTGAAGTTTAAGGAGCAGGCTTTGGGACTGCACAAACACAAGCACCTGGCAAGGAATGCAGTAAAGAGAGAACCTCCCGGTTTGCTCACAGTTGCCCCTTCACTCCAGCGCAGCCACTTCTGTGCTGTCTGCCACCCCAGATGCCCGATTGCCAGCCACCCAGGCCATTGACACTTCTGGTGGGGACAGGTTGCAAGTACCACCAGGCCTATTATGGCTGGTGTGTTGCTATCAGCGTCGTGGATGGTGCCTCCTTTGTCAGCATCATCTGGCGTTCCTGCTGACCAAGTGGGTGTCGAAGTTCAGGTGGTGCTTTCGCCCTTCTGCGGACATGTTAAGATGCCTGCTACCTCCTCCTCCTGTAACAGGAGACATGTCGATGGGGGCAGCTTCAGCAATCTCCAGTACCGGCGCCTGCTAGGCCAGTGCACCTGTTCTTATCTTGGGCATTGACGGCTTCACCTGCTCCCTCCATGAGGCCTACTGAATCGTCATTGAGGACCAGGAGCACAACCCTGACCTCATTATGCAGGAGGATGAGGAGGAGAAAGAGTATGGAAAGTTCCTATGTGAGGTCCAGTTCCACTGTATCTACAGGGAGCGAGGACTCAGTGTGTACACCAGGGTCCCTCCTCAAACCCATCATTCATCTCCATTATGTAGCAACTCCAGACTGCCATGGGGTTTGAATCAGGAGAACAGGACATTACCAAGAAATTTGGTGGAGTTCCTGGAATTGCCCGATTCCCCACGCAGCATCATTCCTCCTCTACTATCTGCCTTGGAAGATGCCACCCTTACTGCCTTGCATAGGCCCAACAACATGATACCTGCCATACTCAGGAAGGCAGATAAAGGTTATCAGGCCCTCTCAGGCAAGCCTGTTTTAGCAGACCAACCTGAGGCTGATTTGGTGGTTATAAATGCTGCCCATGACAGATCTAAGGTACCAAAACACCTTAGTTCTTCCTGCCCTCCTGACAAGGAGTCCAGGAGGCTGGATATTTGGGGAAGAGAGAACTTTGATTCTGCCACTTTAGGCCTAAGAATTGCAAATTATCAGGCCCATATGGTTAAAAGCAAGTACCTTCTGGAGGAAGGCCAGGGCAGCGGCCCAATCCTCCCAGTGGGTTCTCCTAAGCAGGAGCTCTTAAAAGCTCTACAGGCAAGAGTGGATGTAGGTAGCATCTCCTGCATTCTGCATGTGATAGAAAGTTAGGCAGCAGCTTCTGAGATATGCCACAGGAGACATTCCTGGTTAAGGTGGTGGGTTTTGTGAATGATGTTCAACAGTCCATTCTCCATTCCCATTTAGAGGATACAGATTGTTTGGTGCAGATGTGCAAGATATCCCTCCAACCTGCAGGATCCCGAAGTCTGTGCAGACATGCAAGATATCCCCTCAACCTGCAGGACTCTGAAGTCTGTGCATTCTGTCTGTCACACTCAGCCAAGGAGCAGACAAAGGGTGGCTTTTCATCTGGTCAGCAAAAGATATCATTCGACAGTGAGGCAGCAGGGTAAGAGTAGAGGAGCATCAGATTTGTTTGCCCCAGGAGTCACCCCAGTTGCCCACTCAAAATCCCCAGAGGTGGGTGCAGCTGCAGGATCCAGCTCTGCATGGCTCCTCCTCCAACCCATCAGATGCTTGGATTCTGCTGATAACAGAACAAGATCATGCTGTAGAGCTTCTGGAATCACCTCCAAACCCATCCACCAGTACCTTCCTTCTGTCCTCCAGAGCACATACCATTGCTGCTAGAGGACATCCAGACTTTGCTTCAGAAAGAGCCACAGAACCTGTTCCTTGGGAACAAAGGAACATGGGGTTCTATTCTGTAATGCGTAGTCCCAAACTGGACAAGAGATCTGAGGCCCATTCTAGAGCTGAGACCTGAACTTTTTCCTCAAGTACAAGAGTTCAGAATGGTAACCCTGCTAGGTCTGTACTCCACTACTGCAAGTAAGGGGCTGGATTTGTTCCTGACATGCAGGATGCTTACCTGCAGATCAAGATTAAAATGCTCTTTATGTACCGTGCGCCAAAGTGGCTAAACTCACTACCTGTTGACCCGAACCCACGCTTGGACCATTCAAGAAAAACTCCATTCACACTTATCGAGCCATATGATATGCTCTTGTCCCTAGAAGTTTCTAGTCCCTGGCCTCCGATACATAACCTTCATTACCTTCACCTGGCTCTTCTTGTTTTGCATACCTCTCCCCCTACCCTACCTCTGGTTCCCTACCTTAACCTTTCCCCAATGACAAAGGGCTGCCTGGCACACTGAGCTCCCAGCACGGAATCCCGCACCTCCTTCCCTACTCCTCATGTTCTACCTAATCCTTTGCCTGGTACTATGCCTCCTCATCATAATAACCTTCCCAAGAATGATTTACCACTGCTCTAATTGATACTTAACTACCCGTTTGACTGTATCTTATCAAATGGCCCTAATTACCTATCAGATTGTTAATGTTATGAGGTATGATTTACCTACTATATGTTGACTACTTGCCTTTGTAATCCTTAATCCAATTCTTAATGTATTTTCTCCCTCCTGATGTGGAACCTTTGTAAATAAGCTATAGCTCAAGGGTTGTAATCTGAGACTTGAATAAATAAATAAAGATCTGCCCCCTCTCAGGAAATATTTCAGGTTCCTGTTTCAGGGAACACTACCAGTTCAGGGTATTGCCCTTTGGTTCATCATCTGCCACCCACTGTGCCTCTCTCCTTCACTTGCAAGTTCTGTCTGTCTTCCTTGCTCCTCCTATCTGAACTCCTCCTCTCACCTCCCCCACTCCCTCCGAACCCTGGCTATCGCTCCCTCCTGCTCCCCTCTCATATTTCCCTTGCTGGACAAGCTGCTTTTCATTCCATTTTCCTAAACTTTGGAATTCTCTCCTCCTACCCATTTACTCCGCTTCCACCAAACACTCACTAACTCTCTCCTCTCCCCACACCACTCCCCTCCTACAGCTGCCCCTAGTGCACTGACCCAGTGTTTTCACTCAACTCTTTTCCTCTCCTTACTCCCCTCACCTTCTCCTGTTCTTCCCTACCTCCCTGCCTCCTCTGCCCATCTTCCTTATCCTCCCCTTCCTCCTTCTCTCCCTCCCTATCTCCTCTTCCTCTCACTTACCCCCTTATCCACCCACCTTCAACCTGTCTCCAGACTTAATTTCTTCCATTGTATCTTACCTGCATATGATTGTAAATATTGTATACACTGATACTGTAACTAGCAAAACTATTCACATTGTAAATAATGTATATACTGATACTGTAACTAGATGAAACTATTGTCACATTGTATTATATTGTATATACTGATACTGTAACTAAGCGAAACTATTGTCACATTATAGTATATTATATATACCATGTTATGCCTGCATCAGTCCCTCTTCCATTCCCCCAGGACACATCTGGAAATTAACTAATTTAAGGCTGTGTATGTCTTTCCTGGTGAAACACTTTAATAAATATATAAATCGGCACCACAGGTCTTTACCAAATGTTAGGCAGTACTGGCAGCAGCCCTTAGCTGGGAAGGACTATGTCTTCCCCCCGTGGATGATTGCCTGCTCAAAGCTCACTCAAGGAGCAGCTTTTTTTACTATCTAGCACATACCAGGGAACTGTTTAATGCTCTAGGGATACTGTCAGTGGTGCTGAAGTAGATACTGACGCCTTGACAATGTCTACAGTACATAGGGGCAGTATTGGACACAGCCCAGGGCTTAGTCTTCCTGCCCCAGGAGAGGGTCGAAAGTCTGATTGCACAGATCCTGTTTGCTCTTCTAATGAAATAAACTGGACCCTTTTGTCATGGCACAATAGCCTTGTCTTTGTGGTTTCATCAGTGTAGCAGCTTGCTGGCATGAACATGGGTGCTTGGTTTTTGGTTTCTACCTGCCAAGTTCTTTCGATGGGGTAAAAAAAATGTGTTGGAAAATTTTGGTTAAAAAGTAAAAATATTGGAAAGGTAAGAGGAAATGTTGAAAATGTCAGTGTTCATAATTTTTTTTTTTTTTCAATTTTGACCACAAATGTTGTCTTTTTATTGCAATACCTTATGAATGTGACAAGTCTCATTTATGGAATATTGTCCAAAATGTCATTTTGTAGGCACAGTGTGAAAATACATTTTGGGCAGGATTTGAAAAATGGTATACCCCAAAATGTTATATATTTAATAGAAATATGTGATTTTTTTGATAGCCTATGATCTTTTGTTATAATTTAGCAGGTGACATTTCTTCATAGCCAGATTTTACTGGGGGGGACAAGCCAGTTATTTTTTAAAAATGGCAAAATCATACAGATGAACCACAGTACTGCAGACATATAAAAGGTAAGGTTTGTTGTTGAAAGAAGTCTCAATTTCTTTTTAAAATGATTTAAAAATAATTACCAACACGTGAAATTACAATAAATAAAATAGTTGTCTACTTATAAGAAGTAAACACCTGCTCTTTAACTGAACTTAACTTGTTTTCAGTGACTTCCGATGGAGCTCTACAAGCAGGAGCGTTTGAGAAGGAGCAGCGCTAGACCAGATAGTTAAGTATAGGGTTGTGGGATATGGAGTGGGAGTTGCTGAGAGGGGATTGAACTAGGGGCAGAAGTCATGGGTGGACTGCTTTTCTTCATTTACAGGTTTACGGAGGAGGCAAGGGAGAATCAAGAGGTGGGCAGGATATGTAGCAGTAGGAGGGTGTTTAATTGTCACTGATGGAGTACAGGGAGGATCCAGAGATGGGCAGGCTACTTGGCAATGGTAGGGTATTTTATTTTGACAGATGGTGCACAGGGAAGGATTGGGGGTGTTTGGGATACTTGGCAGTGGGAAGGTATTTAATTATCACAGGCGCACAGGGAAAGATTGGAAGATGGGTGGGATACATGGCAGTGGGAGGGTATTTAATTGTCACAGATGAAGCACAGGAAAAGATTGAAAGATGTGTGGGATATGTGAGATGGTATTTAATTGTCACAGATGAAGCACGGGAAGGATCAAGAGGTGGGTGGGATACGTGGTAGTGGGAGGGTATTTAATTGTCGTGGATGGGAAATGGGGCAGGATCGGAGGTGGACAGGATACTTGCAGTGGGTGTATCATTTATTTTCACGGACAGGGTATGGGGAAGGATTGGGAGGTGGGAGGGATAACTTGGCAGTGGAGGGTATTGTCATGGATGGTGCATGGGGAAGGAGGGGAGGTGAGCAGGATACTTGGCAGTGGAAGGGTATTGTCACAGATGGGGCACAGGGAAGGCGAGGGAGGGGGCAGGATACTTGGCAGTGGGAGGGTATTTTTTTTCTATGGATGAGGCACAGAAGGATGGGGAGCTCAGAGCTGATCGCAGTGCCATTCAGCTGCTTGGTAGGCAGATTCATGTAGAGGAAAGGCTCAAGCAGCTGTCTGATAGAGCAGCTCACTCCTTTCAACTGCAAGAAGTTTCCAGCCCTGCAAGCACAGAACTGTGTCATGATCAGCCTCTCTGTGCATTGGGCTGTGACTGTCAAGCCCCCTACAGCCTGAGCTGCATTGGACCCGACAGTGACACACCTCTGAAACCCCATTCTTGTAATGAGATATTTGCGCAATATAAAAAAAGTCAGAGCCATTAGTCAAATACATTCTGTGTTGTCTTAGGGTTTCAACTTAACTCATTATCTCCTGATGGCCATTTTGTGTCAAGTTAGCAATGGATAGTACAGACATCATACAAAGCCATTGGAAGTAATGAGTTAAAGATCACCACTTTCGAGCGTTGATCAATCCTCCCACTGGTGCCTTACCCCACTGGTGCCTTACCCCACCTGGGCTTAAACAGTCAGAGTTTTTCTGAACTGCAAATTATGAAGAAGTGATCATAATTCTTGGCTTGGAGTAGCTGGCTGCCAGAGCCGTTCTCTTCCTTGTACCACTAACTGAAAACTCTGCCTCTGTGCTCCTACATTTTTGGCGTTGTTTGTAGGCGTGGGGTTGTGCTACATTGAAATGAATGGGGTAAGGATTAAAATACTTTTGCCATATTTTAGGTCCACTGGGTCGTCAGTTCAAAGCCACCGTTCAACTAACAAGAAAGTCTCATTTGTATTTTCAGTCCCTGCCCTCACACAACACCTGCTATCCTTGAAGTGGTTCATGATGATGGAAGCCATCTTCTCTGGGCCAAGATGTTCCAGTGAGATATGCCAGAAGAATCACAGCATAAACTAACAGACGGTTTCAAAAAAGTACCAGATTCTGAGTAAAAGGATTCTCAAATTCTGCACGCTTTTCATTTTCACGATAACATTGGATCACTATAATCTCTGTGGATCAGATCCATATTACTGCATTCTTAGAATCTCTTCTCTATCCAGAACATAGTAAAGTGGTAATTAAAGATTGAAAGGGCTTCTAAATTTATCACCTCTGCCACCCATTGCAGGGAACAGGTATGCAGTGTGGAAACATTTGCTAATTTATAGAGATTTCCCACCCACCCTGCTACCCAACATACTCTGATTCCCCACATGCTACCCAGAGTACCTGTGATTCCCCTGTCCCACCCTACTGCCCAGGGTACCCTCGATTCCCCACCCACCGTGCTACCCAGGGTACCCTGTGATTCCCCACCCACCGTGATTACCCACGGTGCACACTGTGATTCCTACCCACTCTACTACCCAGGTAACCTGTGATTTCTACCTACCCTACTATTCCAGGGTTACTAGTGATTCCCCACCCACCCTACTGCCCAGGGTACCCTGTGATTCCCAACCCACCCTACTACCTAGGGTACCCTGTCATCCCACCCACCTACTACCTAGGGTACCCTGTGATTTCCCCACCACCCTACTACCCCAGGGTAACCTGTGATTCCCCACTCACCCTACACCCAGGGTACCCTGTGATTCCCCACCCACCCTACTGCCCAGGTGCTCTGTATTCCCTTGGGAAACAGAAATTTATCCCAGCTTACCTTGAAGGCCTGTACTGTCTTACTGTTCACTGTGTACGCTGATGAGCTGTTCAGTAGGTTCATCCCCATCTGTGAGAAGACATGATTCCTAATATAACTTGATCCTGTTGAATATTGTAGTGCTGAGTGTTGTGTCTTTTAAGAGATTTTGTAGTTGAAAAAATGTAATTTTAATTATTATAATGCTGTCTTGTGGGACTTCGAGAGATTTCACATCCTTCTTTCTTTGTAGCTAAGAAATCGCTGCTCTGTTATATAGAACAACTGTGTTACATGGTCTAATTCTGTGTATGTAATTCTGATGAATTACGGATATGATGAAATACCTGTGTTTTGTGAGAGTGGGTCCATGGCTGTTCTTCATACACCCCAGTGAGCACTCTCCTAGGGCAGAAATAAGAGTCACCCATCTTCATTTACCACAATTAGATAGATGCCCTGTCTTTGGCAGTTTGCTGATACTGCTTCCTTCCGCTCTTTGGGAAAGAGGAAAAACTGTACAATTACAAAAGAATGGGTACTCAGTTAACAGGGGAACTCAAACTTATAAGCTTGGTATCAGAAAATTCTGACCCATGCAAGGCTTCTCTGTGGTGCCCCTGGTTTTGGTTGGGGTTTCATTTAAGTTGCTGTGTGTTGGAATAATCTGAAGATGTATTACTAGGTGATTAGAATGTCATAATACTTTTCTTTCGTTTTAAAGCAAACTCCCTCATTCCTGAAGAGCAGGATTCCTCCTCTTCCTCAAATGAGGATGAGGATGAGGAGGTATCGGAAGACTATTCAGTTACAGCAAACGGGTGTAAAAGGTGAGATTCTGTAACATGTTTTCATCTAGATTTGCTCAAATGAATAACCATGGACATAATCTGAGAGACCTAAAAAAAATAGGTGTTTTGTGGTCCGGCTTATGAATTCCTATAGTAACAAAAATAGAATATAGAATTTGATGGCAGATAAGGACCACTTGGCCCACCTAGTCTGCTCATTTTTCTCACCTACTGCATCACCGCAGCCCCAACTTGATCTCCGGCTTTTCACTCCTTGTCTTATCTCTAAGGTTCCCTTATGCCTAGCCCATGCTTTTTGAATCATGTTACAGTTTCTGTCCCACCACCTCTGCTGGAAGGCTATTCCAGGCATCCGTAACCTCTCTGTGAAGAAGTACTTCCTTACATCTCGCCTGAGTCTACCCCCGCTTCATAGCATGATCTCCATGTCCTAGAGCATCTTCTTTCTGAAATGCTTTTTTCTGAATGCTTCTCTCTTGAACCTTATTTACACCTGTGAGGTATTTGAAAGTTTCTACCATATCCCTTCTCTCCTCTGTTCCTCCAGTGTATACATATTAAGAGCTACTAATGCCTCAAAGAACACTTTAAAAATATAATCAGATACAATTCTGCTTGCATACCATTTATATTCTGTGTAATTCTCCTCATTATTTGTTACTGAGGAAATTTACATGAATATATGACCTTTACCCTCAGAGTTCCTTTAGAGTTCATCTGCCTCTAGCTTACTCCCTACTTCAAGTTATAATTCTGTTGTGACATCACAGTCTGTTGCCATGTGAGTAACTGTGATGTCACAGGAAGTGCATTATGACCTCAGGTAGGGAGAAAGCAACAGGAATAGATGAACTTTTCAGGAGCAGAATCGTGGTTTTCATGCAAATGACCTCAGTAATAAATAATGGGATGGGAAATACAGAACTAATGGAAAATATAAGCTGAACTGTGTCTAAATATTGTGTTTTGTAAAGTTATCCTGAAGGCGTCAGCTGCTCTTTAAGGTCCTTCAGTCTTTCCTCATAGGGCTTTTGATGCAGACCATGCACTATTTTGGTTGCACTTCTGGACTGTCTCCACTCTAACTATGTCCTTCCAGAGGTGAGGTCTCCAGAACTGGACACCATACTCCAGGTGAAGTCTCACCAGCGATCTATTCAGGGTAACACCACCTCCTCTTTCTGCTGATGATTCCCTCCTGTGCATTCCAACATCCTGCTAGCCCTCCCGCCTGCCTTGTCACTCTGCCTAGCCAACTTTATGTCAACAGATATGATAACTCCCTGGTCTGTTTCCGTTTAGTACCTCTCCTCCCATTTTGTACTCCGCGCCTGGGTTTTATGTGCCCCAAGTGCATGATTTTGCACTTTGCATTGAAAGCATGGTTGCCTACCCTTGACCACTCCTCTGACCTTTTCAGATCCCTCTCATCCCCCAAGTGTCTCACCCTGTTGCAAATTTTAGTGTCATCTGCGAACATGCAGAACTTTCCCTCCAGCCCCTCTGCAGTGTCACTAATAAAGACATTAAAGAGTACCGGTCCCAGTACAGATCCCTGAGGTACCCCATTAGTCACCCTCCCATCTTCGGAGTGAACTTCATTTACCACCACCCTCTGTCACCTATTCCTTAGCCAATTTTTACCCAGATTACCACTTTTGGTCCCACTGCTAGGCTACCCAGCTGCCTACTAATCTCCTGTGTGGAACGGTGTCAAGGCCTTGCTTGAAATCTAGTAGACCACATCCACCGCCCCTTCCTGATCCAATTCCTGTTCACCCAGTCAAAGAAATCTATTAGATTTGTTTGACAAGACCTCCCTGTGAATCCATGCTGTCTTGGGTCCTGTAAGCCACTGGATTCAAGGTATTCCACTCTCCTTTCCTTCAGTAGTGATTCCAGTAATTTCCCACCACTGAAGTCAGGCTTACTGGCCTGTAGTTGCCAGCCTCCTCCTGCTACCACTTTAGTGAAGTGAAACTACATCTGCCCTCCTCCAGTCCCCAGAACCTCTCCCGCTCCAGTGAGAGGTTGAACAGGACTGTCAGAGGTGCAGCCAGCACCTCCTTGAGTTCACTTGGTATCCTTGGATGGACCCTGTTTGGCCTCATTGCCTTATCCACTTTCAGATTTGTGACTTCCTTCAGGACTCTGTCCTCTGTAAATGGACTAGTGTCCATCTCCCTTCCTTTGATGCTGTTGTCAATTTTCTGTGGCCACTCTCCTTCCTCTTCTATGAACACTGAACAAAAGTATTTGTTTAAGATGTCTGTTTTTTCTTGACCCCCCACATTCCTCTCCTTTCTTACTATCCCTCCCTGGTCCTTCTCTTTCTCTTACATACCTAAAAATTTTCTGTCTCCATTCTTTACTTCCTGGGCTATTTTCTCCTCTGTTTGCTTCTTTGCTTCTGAGTTCCCTGCCTCCTCTGTTTATCCAGATACAGCTCCCTATCCTACCCTTTCTTTGTCTTCTTTGTCTTCTTGTACTTCCTGAATGCTTACTGTTTTGCCTCACCTTCCCAGTCACATAATTAGAGAACCATAGCGGCCCTTTTTCCTCTTGTTTTGCTTTTATTAACCTTGACGCAGAGAGTTTGTCGCCTTTCACGCCCCCTTTTAATTTCACTCAGAGTTCCTCAGCTCCACCCAAGTCCCCCCACCATAGAAACATAGAATTTGACGGCAGATAAGGACCGCTTGGCCCACCTAGTCTGCCCATTTTCCTACCTAACAGATAAGCTGCAGATCCTAGTTAACCAACAGCTTACTTCCTCCTACCCCCACTAGGACTGCCTTATGTCTGTCCCATGCATTCTTGAATTCCCCACTGTTCTTGACTCCACGACCTCCTCAGGGAGGCTATTCCATGCATCCACAACCCTCTCAGAAAAAATACTTCCTCACATTACCTCTGGAGCCGCCCCTCTATCTTCAAATTGTGCCCCCTTGTTCTTGCACATTCTCTTCTGAAAGATGCTACCCTCTTGGACTTTGTTGATTCCTTGAGGTACTTGAAAGTTTCTGTCATGTCCCCTCTCCTCTTTTCCTCAAGGGTATACATATCAAGCTCCTTTAGTCTTTCTTCAGATTTCTTCTGCTGCAGACCCAGCACAGCCTCCATTCTGTCTATGTCTTTGTGAGATGGGGTCTCCAGAACTGCACACATAGTACTCAGATGGGGTCTCACCAACTGTCTGTACAGAGGGATAACAACTTCCTGTTTTATACTATTGATGCCTCTTCCTATGCATCCCAGTATCCCCCAGCCTTCCTTACTGCCTCTCACATCGCTTGCCCACCTTTAGGTCATCTGATATAATTACCCCCAGGTCCCTTTCCATTTTTACTGTGTCAGTATCTCACCCCCATTGTGTACGCTTCCCTGGGTTTTGTTTCCATGTGCATTACCTTGCACTTCTTTGCATTGAATCTGAGCTGCCATACATTTGACCATTCCTCCAACCTTGCCAAGCCCTTTCTCATCCTTTCCACCCCACCTTGTGTATCAACCCTGTTGCAGATCTTTGTGTCATCTGCAGAGAGACATACTTTTCCTTCCAGTTCCTCTGCAATGTCACTCACAAAGACATTAAAAGGACCGTACCAGTACTGAACCCTGCGGTACCCCGCTAGTAACCTCTCCTTTCTTCACTGTGTACTCCATTTACTACTACCTTTGCGTCCTGTTGTCTAACCAATTTTATCCAGGCAACCACCTTGGGACCCACTCCAAGGCTGGCTAACTTGTGTATTAATCTTTTGTGTGGACTATATCAAATGCCTTGCTAAAATCTAGGTAGGCCATGTCCACAGCCCCTCCTGGTCTACTACTTTGGTCACCCAGTCAAGGAATCTATTAGATCGTCTGACACGACCTTCCCATCGTGAATCCATGCTGCATTGGGTCCTGTGCCCCACTGGCCCCTAGGTACTCAACAATTCTTTCCTTCAGAAGTGATTCCATCATTTTCCCTACCACTGAGGTCAAACTAACTGGTCTGTAGTTTCCTGCCTCTGTCCTGCTCCCACTTTTGTGAAGAGGAATCACATCTGCCCTCCTCCAGTCCTCGGGTACCACCCCATCCTCCCATGATTTGTTAAAGAGAGTAGTCAGTGTGTCACTAGTTCTACCAGGGCATCTCTGGGCATTCGCCATCTTTTAAAATTGGCCCTCCTCAGGTCCAGGGCTCTCATCCTTGCGTGGTTTCATTCTGTCCCAGTACTTATATTGAACCACACAAGTACAGTGATCACTGGTCCCAGGTGATCACCCACCATGACGCCTGCCACACTGTCCCGTAGTTAGTACAATGTCCAGTAATGCCCCCTCATGAGTAGGCTCCTCAACTAGTTGCCTGAGGAACACCCCTGCAGGAGTCCGGGATGTCCCTGTTCCTAGCTTTAGGTGCAGCTGGGATGTTCCAGTCTACATTTGGCAGACTGAAGTCTCCACCAGCAACATCTTCCCTTTTTTCTGCCATCTTTGGATGGCTTCCCAGCACCTTATACCCCTCCCCATTCTGGAGGTCTGTAGATCACACCAGTGCAAATAGTGGCTCCATTCCCCGCCTCTAGGAAGACCCACAGTACCTCCACCCTCCCTGCATTCCCTGTACCTTCAGCGCTTTTATGCTGTCTCTCACATAAAGAGCAGCTCCTCCCACTTTTTCCCCACTCTGTCCTTCCTGAACAGAGTATAGCCTGGTATGGCTGTATCCAGTCATGATACTCAGTGCACCAGTTTTCTGTAATGGTGACAATGTCCAGGCAGCCTTGCCATAATGGCCTCTAAGTCCAGAATTTTATTTCCCAGACTTGAACATTGGTACACATGGCCTTCCAATTTCTTGTACCACCCTGCTCGTCTGCCCCTGTTTTCCCTTTTGCCCTTTCCTTCCTGCCTCTGTTCTTATTCCGATCTTTTTCATTACTGCTAACTTGTTTTCTTTCTAAAAGTACCCTTGAGGTTTGTCTTCCTTAAGGTTCTCCCTGCTGATTACTCCAGTTTGTGGGGGCGAGGGGAGCAATTTATGTCTCCCTGCTTCATTCCGCCACCCCCTTAACTAGTTTAAATGCTTGCCAGCGTAATATTTAAACAGTTCACTGAGGACTGTGATCCCCTTCCTGGATGGATGCAGGCCATCTCCCTTGTACAGACCTCCTCATCCTCCAGGTGTGACCCCAGTCACCAATATAGCTGAACCCTCCTCTCTGCACCATTCCTTCAACCATTAGTTGAATCTGTACCAGGAGATTAGAGAGTACCCTATATCCTCCCTCTGTCATAGACAGGCAGCACCTCAGAAAGGTCACTGAGCTTGCTACCTAAGACCCCTCCCCACTCCCTGAACTCCTCCTGTACTGTCCTCCCATCCCTAGCCAGGTCATTCATCCTCAGGTGGACAATGACATTTAGCTTCCCTCCCATCCTGCTGCCCTAGTGGTCCCCAGGATTTGCTTTCCATCCCTCCAAACCAAGGTGCCGGTAACCACCTAACCTCCTCTCCTTCCTGTTCCCAAATCTATTCCTGTCATGATGGAGCCTCCCACCAGGAGTTGCTTCCTTCTCCGGGGTCTACTACGGAGGAAACCCACATCCTCCTGGTCACTACTTGGTGCCTCAATGAGAGAGTCCCGACTCGCCAGAGTAGCATAGAGTTGTGAGTTTTACCAGATGGAGGATGTGCCTCTGTCCCACCACCCTCACCCTCCCGAGCCGACCATAGTTCTGCTGATCCTCCTCCCAGTCATCCTTTTGAGTTAGCAGTGGCAGACTTGGTGGTCCCTGGGTAGGGAGGAGGTTCTCGAATCCTAGCCAACTCGGCCTGGAGACTAGCAACCTCCTCCTCTGCCCAGAGGTGCATGCAGATGGGGCAGCACAGCAGTTCTCGAAGGTCTCCTGAAAACTGCCACCCCACAGCCACTGTAGTGCACCACTCCCATACATACTCTTCCTCTATGCTGCCTGTTTTTCTTTTGTCTTTTGAAAACTTTCCTTTCTTTGTTTTCTTACCCTATATAGGGTGTTTTACCTATTCCTGAAGTTTTGTGTCTTTTAAACCCTTTTGTTCCCTTCACCTATATAGGTGTTTTACCTACTCCCAGATTTCTGTTTACCCCCAACTCTCCTTACTCCTTAGCAGTGAGTGTACTTAGGACAGGAATTGAACAAGACCCTTACCGCAGTTTCCAAGTAGAACCTCCTAGTCCTCTGCTGCCTGCTGCTTCCAAACACCTGTTCTCTTCCTTTTCTTACTCACTTCTGGGTTGCAGAGTTGCCCGGCTGCCTCGTTGATTGACTCTAGTGTGCAGACTCCCGTGCTGTCCTTGTCGCTGGGGTCCCAGCAGGCGGATGCTTGGAGTCCACTTTCTATGAAGCACCAGAAAGTGTGCTCTCATGCCTTGATTGACTGCTGAGAGGGAGGGGCACGGCTTTTCCTCCAGTTGGCTCTTGCTGGAGCCCTCTTCAGCGCCAAGCTCCACTTGGTGTTTGTGGTCTTCTGCAGGGGAGGAGGGCCCTTTGTTTCAGTCGAGATCTCACTGCCTTAACGCCCTTGTTGAAATGCTAATATTTACCAAACAACATTATTTACCAAAAATTTGGAACGAACTAGAGCCAGGGGTTTGAAATGCCAAGTCTTTAAAATTTTAAAACCATGCTGTACTGAAAGACAGACATACCTGTTTTGTATAATACTATAAAGGATTTTTGTGTCTTATGTTATTCATGATGGTTTGTGCTATGTGATACCTTCTAAGAACTGCTTTTTGTTAAAATACTGTACAGTTATTTATTTAACGTATGTAATAACATGTTTGTAAATGTGTTTAATGTAACCACTTAATTGTCAGGACAGCTTTGTTAAACAGGGCTTCCCAGTCCTAAAAGTTCAATCCTGTTAAAAATAAAGGTTTTATCTGTCTGTCCGTCCTGTTGAAAAATAAAGGTTTTTATCTGTCTGTCTAGCCATCCACCACCCATCCATCCATCTATCCATATGGATGGGTTAGTACTATCATGCCCAGCATAAGGCTTTATTATAAAGCTGTCTAATATAAGGCTTGTTTCTATATATTGGCATGGAATGTGGATCAGCTGGTGGAGGCTGGGCAGGTCAGCCCTAGAAATGGGTTTACTTAAATTCATTGTAATTTCTCAAGATGTTCAGTGCTAGAACTAAAACCTAGGCTGGTGCTTTCTTATTACCATTTTCCTTCCCAGTACTGCTTTTTTGTTTGTTCCTCCACAGTAGCCTGGGTTGCCTGGGCGCACCCCACCACAGCAATCCGGTGGCCAGGGACAGCCTCACCACAGCAGTCATGGTTGCCAGGTGGCCCAATACAGCAGTCTGGTTGCCAGGGCAACACACCTTCTCTGGCTAAGAGGGTGGGCCAGCATTTACCTTCACAGCTGGTGCAAATAATGCCCTGTTATTGTCTGAGGTGTGCGAAGTGCCAGGCAGCCCATGCCTTTGGTCCCAGGAATGGCGTGCCTCACTTTGTAGCGCCTTGGCGGTGCACAACATAGGACCTGCACTGAGGCTGTCTGTAACCGTGGGTAAATTACAGAATTACAGTGTATTAAAAGTGTAATGGATACCTGATTCTGAACAAGTGGAGGTAGCAGAGGAAATATCTGAAAGGAATGTATCTCGGCCAGGCTCACTTGCCCGTGTTACTGCCACTGCTGCTGCTGCAGTTGACTGCAGGCAGCTCAGTCAGTGCTGCAGGATGCCCCCCCACGGTGGCAACAGACCCGAGCGTAACTCCTCCCCATACCATCTCATTCACTCCTTGCAGTGAGGGAAAAGGACACGGAGATATAATCAGACATAGACTGTCACATTCAAAATCAGCCGATGACCACACTAATGTAGCTGCCCAAATCTGTTCTTTTTTTTCTCTCTCCCAGGAGTCTAGGCACAGTCGAGATCTTTTATTTGTGATTAGATATTTTTATGCGAGCCACCAAGTCTGACGATCTGCATCATTTTATTTTGCACAACGGGTGTTGGCATGGTGATTGACAGTTCTCCATGTGCCTTTCATGATCTTAGCAGCATATTTACACTTTAGCACCCTATTATAATAACAGAAAAATTCTTTTTAATTTCTGTAAGGTGCCCTAAATAAAACAATAGATTTTTTTTTTTTTGCCGAGACCAGTTGCAAAGATATCACTGCATAGTTGCAAAGGTATTGGAGAATTAGCCAGTTACCATAGCTACTGCATTGGTTCTGAATGATGGCATCATTGAATGGACTACTTTTGTCACCTCTGTCTGTTTCACAGTGGCCCTCAGACTTGACTCAAGTTTTCAGTCTGGCCCCCACCCAAAAAAGTTGTGCACCACTGCTCTTGGTCCCTCTGCTGACTGGCACCTGAGTAGGAAATCCAGGGCTTGCCGACAAATTCCTATCTCCTGGTGACAGCATGCTGATGGAGCAGGCCAGGTTTCTGCTTTTGTGCCAACAGGATCAAAGGATCCTGGGTGCTGAGCTTCTAACCTCCTCCGTACACTTGGCATACCATGTATTCCAGATGTTAGATTCTGGGACTTGCACAAACCCAGACCTCCATGTCCTCTGGTCCCCAAGTAGCATAGAAACATAGGCCCATCCAGTTTGCCCATGAGCCCTATACCTGTTTACAGCGCCTGACCCTGTCTGGTCAGTGACTACCCCCACCACCACCACCACCTACCTCTATATGTTCCCTAATGCCTGTCCCAGGCATGTTTAAATCCTCCACAGTGCTCGCTCCCACCACCCTCCCAAGTGCAGACTATTCCATGTGTCCACCATCCCTCTCCGTGAAGGAAACTTTCTCACATCCTCTCTAACCTGCCACCTTCCAATTTCATATTATGCCCCTCGTTCTGGTACTCCTCCTATATTGGAAGATGTCTTTCCCTGCACCTTGTTAATGCCCTTAAGGTACTTGAATGTTCCTATCATGTCCCCTGTCCCTCCTCTCTTCCAGTGAGTACATATTGAGGTCCTTTAATCGCTTCTCTTAAGTTTTGTGGTGCAAGCCTGTACCATCTTGTCGCCGTTCTCTGGACCGCCTCCACCCTGTTAATGTCCTTACGAAGGTGCAGCCTCCAGAATTACACACAGTACTCTAGGTGAGGCCTGACTGTGTTTTATACAATGGCATCACCACCTCCTCCTTCTGCAAGTGATACCTCTGCCTATGCACCCCAGCAGGCCACTGGCCCTCTCTGCAGCCTTTGTACTCTGCTTAGACACCTTCATGCCATCAGAAACAATAACCCCCAGGTCTCTTTCTTCCTTGGTGATCATCAGCAACTCCTCCCCATCCTGTAGTTCTCCCAGGGTTCCTTTGTCACAGGTGCACAATACTCTGCTAAGTACACTTGGACCACCCAGGCAGCCTTTTGCAGACATCTAAAATAACTCGAGCATAACAGCGGGAAGATATAGTGTAACCATTTGATGCCTTTACATTTTCATCTGTATATTTACCTCATTGTGGTGTCATCACATGCTTGGTCCACTTACCTCATCTTCCGTCCAGGTACAGTAGTGACTTGTTACACTTCCATTGTTCAACTACCATGCTTCCTGCGCTGCACACCACTGGAGTACCCTTCCTGCAGTAGGGCCTCTGGGGAAGTGGTAGAGGAACCATGTGGTCCTCTTTGCTCACCACTGATTACTCTCAGAGGTAGGGCCCCTGGAAGTTGAGAGATCCATGTGGTCCCTTTGCACACCACTGATTACCTTCCTCTTGTAGTACCCTGGGAAGTGGGAGAAAAGTCACATGGTCCCCCACTGCACACCACGGTGCCCTCCTGTGAGAAGTGCCCCTAGGAGGTGGGGGAAGCCAGTTTGCACGTAGGGGCCCAGTGGGAAGTGAGAGAGGTGTGTGGTCCTGCAGGTCTGCAGGCGGAGTGACCATTGGCTGCACCTTTTGTTCCTGCCCACTGATATTTTTCCCCAGCAGTTATGCAGACCTTGTCTACCTCCCTCTGATTGGGGCTTGTGGGCTGGGATGTCCATTAACGTAGGATCTCCTGTCTCGCTGTAACACCACAGCAAGCCTACTATGGTGTTGCTCAAGCAACAGATCCACGTGAACTCTCTTCGATACTTTCTGCTGGCCTCCAGTCCTGACACTCCACACATGGGGTGCAAACCTCTGTCTGACTCCACAAGGTCATCTGATGCTTTACATTTTACTTCATGGGACTTCACTTGTGTCACCCACTGTCCAGCCTCCACGATTGACATCCTGTTAAGTCAGCTTGAGTGGTGTCCTCAAGTAATGACATCCATGTCTGTTGTCACTTGCAGGAGATGATGGTTGGACCCCAGTATCAAGTGATCATCCCACCATTGTCCGGAGAGAGGCTGAGAGTCAAAGCGTAAGCCCAGCAAAGAACATCAGCATACTGCCTCACTCCCCTAAGAGAAAAATAAAGGTGTTTTATTTTCAGTTGTTGTCGTTGTTCCTCTTTAGTTCTATCCCCCACTAACAGGGTCAGAGATTGGTCACCTGTGACTCTTGCTGGTCAAGGGCAGGCATTTGTCATCTGTGACTCTTGCTGATCAAGGCAGGGATTGGTCATATGTGACTCTCGCTGGTCAAGGCAGGGATTGGTCAGATGTGATCCTGCTGCTGATTAGATCAGACTGTTGAGCTGTGACTCCTGATGGACAGGGCAGGCATTGGTCAGTTGTGACTCCTCTGACTAGGCTGAGCCTTGAGTTGGGAGGGGTCATTCTGAGTCAGTTCTTCCAGTATCATTTCGTAATCCAATCCCAAATGTAACACTCATGTTCTGACAAGGAATGCTCCCCATGGCACTGCCTGGATTAACTGCACAACTCGTTATCTCTCCAGCTTACGGCAGTGAGGACCAGCTGCTGTGGGATCCACGCTGCGCCAGAGAGGGAGGTAGAGAGTTTTCACCGGGCGGCAAAGCGAGTTGGGAGGAGGACAATGACAGCTTGCCAGAGGGAACTGAGGTGAAGGACAGTGAACAGGTAAATGCACAATCTGGTACCCTGAGGAAAGGGGTGAACAAGGACAGTGAACTGTTAAATGCACAGTCTGGTACCCTGAGGGAAGGGGTGCAAGGACAGTGAACTGTTAAATGCACAGTCTGGTACCCTGTGGCATTAGGGTTAGACAGTGAACAGGGACTGCGAGTCTGATACCATGTGGGCTAAACAAGGACACTGAATAGGGAAATGCACAGTCTGGTACGCTGAGGGAAGGTGGGGTGGAATAAGGACAGTGAACTGATAAATGCACAGTCTGGTACCATGTAGCATTGGGCTAGGGCAGTGAACAGGGAATGTACAGTCTGATTTTATGTGGAGTTTGGCAGGACAGGGAACAGAAATGCACTCTGGTTTTATATTGGGGTGAGGATAACTGGAGACTGCATTATTCTGTTTACCCATACAGTGATGTGACAGGTATACAGTGGGGAAGACAGGCACAACGCTGACTTCCAAACACTGTGATGTATTTAGTGCTAGGGAAAGGTGAAGGACAGGCAGTGCTGGAGACTGAATCCTCTGTTTATCCACAGGGTCATGCACAGTGCAGTGCAGGTGGGTACAGTTCCGGTGTCTTCACACTGATGTATCTGGTGTTAGTTGGAGGACTAACATCACTGGAAACTACACCTTCTGACATAGAGTAAACTTTGTATACTCAGTCCCAGCCCCACCCTGCACGGTTGGCAGTACGTGCCCCACTCAGGGCTGTGAGTCTTGCATAGGATATTTTCATGGTATGAGTTGCATAACTGTGTGTATAAACACTTTGCATCTTCTTGTTTCTCAGGCACTCTATGAACTTGTTAAATGCAACTTCAACCCGAAGAAGCCTCCGCAGGTTACGATTCAATGTGAAGGTCATTCGAGGTGAGAAATGCAACATACTACAATTGCACAGTGTTACGTGGCATGTATCACACTACTGGTGTCGCAGTCCTTCCCTTTTTTGGAGCAGTAGGGCAACACAAGAAAGAATATGATTTAATAAAATGGGCAGCAAACTGCACGAGGAACGTGAGTATTGCAGTAATCTAATAATAAACAGAGCTGGTAGACAGTGTCAGAACATAACCCTCCAGGACACTAGTGGGGGTGTAGGAATTTCTGTATGGGCAGACTGAATGGACCCCTGGTCTTTATTTCAGACAGGCAATTGTTTTAAAAGTTGCAGTGAGGGTCCAGGATTTAAGCTGTGGAGAAGGTGCCTGTCTTGAGGTGGGAACTTGTACAGTGGGTAGAGAGTGAGCTGAAAAGTGGTAAGTTGGCTTTTCCAGACCGTGAGGCCAAGTAGCTAAATGGTCTTTCTCCAGCAGTGCTGAGAGTTGGAGTGGAGACTGATTTGGGGTGAGTGGGTGAAAGGGGTAAGGTTAGTTGCAAACAAAGCTTAATTAGTTGATGATCTCACACAAAGTTTTGAAGCCTTTCAAATGTCTTTGTATACAGATTCCTGTCAGGCGGGGTTTCTGTCTGTGCCAAATGCACTTAAGTGTCATGATAAAACTTATAATAACAAGTCTCTTATCAGAATAGTTAATATTTAATATAATTAATAACAACTCAGTTCCCTTCCTAATTCTTCTACTTTTCTAATTCTGCTTACCTCTCCTTTTCCTTCCCCACCTTCCCTTTACTCTTTATTTCAGTCATCCTTACTTTTGATATTCCTCTGCACTTTTCCTCCTTTTCCTCCCCTCACAAGATCCCCTCTCTTTCTCCTCCACTCCCTTTGTACCTATCTTATACTCTCCATTCACCTTATGCATCATGTTGCTCTTGTTCTAACTATTTTGGCTGTAGTTTCTCTACTTTTAATGATTTCTCCAGGTTATGTTTATAAATATTGCCCTTTTATGTATTATTTTCAGCACTATGTACCACATGTACCATATATTTTTATGTACCAAGATTTTATGTATATAATTTCCTTTGTTTGTAAACATTCCTCAGCACCTCCTTATGAATGACATTGCTCAGTGGAGTTTTCCTGCAATGAACTTGAATAGTGTGAGAGGGAGAGGCAAACAGTGGTATTCAGAATTGGGTTCCTCTAAGGGCAGTACACCTCAGGGTTGTGCCACCTATGCTAGCGCATCCTAGAATGGTGTCCACTTCTGTTTGGCTCCATAGTATCATAGTAATGTGTCAGCAGAAAAGGACCATCCTGGCCCATCCAGTCTGCCCATCTCCCCTCCCTACTTGTCACCGTGCACAAGGAGCCTATTCTCTGTCCTCTAACCAACCCCATATGTCTGTCCCATGCTCTTTTGAATCCTTCCACTGTTTCGACACCTACCACCTCCTCAGGTAATCTGTTCCGGGGTTCAACAACCCTCTCAGCTAAATAACACTCTTTACATTACCTTTAAATCTTCCTCCTTCCAATCTTAAAGTATGACCTCTTGTTTTACTCCAAATTTCCTTTTAAATAGACTTCCTTCCTCACTTTACTTATTCCCTTCATGTACTTGAATGTCTCTCATGTCTTCTCTTCTAAACTCCAGCGGATACAGATTTAATTCTCTCAATCTTGTCTTATATGGTTTCAGTGGCATACTCTGCACCATCTTTGTTGTCCTTCTCTGAACCTTTTGTAGTACACCTATGTCCTTTCTTAAATGAGGCCTTCAGAACTGTACGCTGTACCCCAGGTGCAGTCTAACCATGGTCTTATATAATGACATAAGCACCTCCCTCTTCCTATAAGTTATGCCCCTCCTATGCACGCATCATTCTATTAGCTTTGCCAACCACCTTACTACATTGGTCACTTACCCTAAGGTTGTTTGATATGATAATCCCCAGATCCTTTCCTGTTCTGTTTTCTTTATCTGCTCTCCCCAGTGAGTACTTGGTAGTCGATGTTCGCCCTATATGCATCACCTTTTGCTTCTTTGTATTGAACTTCAGCTGCCATGTTTCTGACCATTTCTCTAGTATACTCAGTGTCACAAATCCACTCAGCAGGTTAACCTTCTACTCCCAAAGTGCCAACCTCAGGCATGTCTTGTGAACAGTGAACAGTTAACAGAAACAGGGTAACCCTCCTGTCTGTTTTGTGGGTTTGGATCAACCTTTGGTCTCAGTTCTGGAGGGATTCAAACTGTGAACCTCTTGCTAAGCGTACCCAATGCACAGGCTCAGATACATCTGTCTTGGGGGCCAGATATCTTTGTCTCACGGGCACCTAACCAGGTGTACGAATTAACCCTTAAAAACTTTAATGAAGATCTCAGATTAAAACGCTTACCTATTTCCAGTTTGGTATCACCATTCAAGCTTATGTACAGTGTCTGTTTTAACCATATATACTTCCCTTGTAAAGGAAAAGAAATCAAAGACAGATCAAGTAGGTTCTAAAATGAGTTTTACTAAAATAGATAAAAAATATGTAAAACATAAAATACAGAAACATGTATCACAAGAACATACACATCTTTTAAAAGAACAAGGTTTTAACAGTGCAGTTTCTATTACAGTACTTAGATTTTGTCTCTCTCTAAATACCTGCTTAAAGTGCTCAAAGATGTTTCTTTGTCAGAGTGTAGATAAAAGTGTCTCTGAAGTAAAACAGAATATTGTCTAAAAGCTGGCTTTGCCCACCTCTTTGCATGAGGTCACTAGCTCCTCCCTATCAGAATATATATAACAAAATATATTTATACAAAACAGGATGTCTTTTCAAAGTATTAAATTCTGTAATCCTCAGCACAACTCATTTTCTTCAAATGATTTTCTTTGATCTGTGAGCAGTATCCTCTCACACAGACATCAAAGCATTTGTGATTTCGCACCAGTGTACTAAACCTGGTTTCCTTCAAACATATCATAAAAGTGATACTGATTTCTCTTAGCAGTTAAAGCTATAATTAACTTAGAAAAGTCTGTAATTAGCTTCTGGTCTTCCAGGTAACACCTTGTATCTAAAACCTGTGTGTGAGTGTGTGTGTGTGTGTGTGTGTGTGTGTGTGTGTGTGTGTGTGTGTGTGAGAGATAATCACATGCTGTTTCAGCATTTCTCAAGGGAGACAGTCCATAACCCATTTTTATATTATAAAAATGATACAGTGATCAGAACCTGCTGTCCAAGTGTCACAATTCCTTCCCACCTAGACTGAATTTGGGCGCTCTATCCCCTGCATGGGATGAGCTTCACAAATCAGTTCACTCCTCATAGACCCTAGGCAGCCCATCTGAGTTCTGATATTTGGCTCCAGCCCTATGTAATATTGTCATATCATACCCTTGCAAAGCAAGACTCCATCTTAGCAATCTATCATTGTTCTTTCCCATCTGTGTCAGCCAAACCAGGGGTTGTGGTCAATCTGCACCACAAAATGCTGCCATATAAGTATGGCTCCAACTTCTTTAGGACCTACACTATGGCAAGACATTTTTTCCCCGTGGAGTATGCCTGCTCCCTGGCAAGTAATTTCCTAATCAGGTACACTACTGGTGATCTGTCCCTTGGCTGGATGTCTGACTCAGTACTGCCTTAATACCCACATCTGAGACGTCAGTCTGAACTATAAAGGTTTTGCTATAGTCAGGACTTGTCAAAACAGGAGCACTGCACAGTGCCTCCTTTAATCTGGTAAAGGCTTTCTCACAGGCTGGGTCCCAGGTAATTTTCTTGGGCATCCTTTTCTTTGTCAGGTCAGATAGGCGAGCAGCCAGGGCACTAATTAGGTACAAATTTTCTGTAGTACCCTGCTGTCCCTAGAAAACTCCTTATCTGCTTCTGTGTTTCTGGTCTGGGCCACGCCTGGATCACCTATGAGGATCACCCTGGGGACAGAGCTGTCCCCAGCCTCCACACATGCCTGAGGTTTGCCACTTCTCCTATGGCCACCTGGCACTCCTCGGCTTTGACAGTGAGCTCAGCCCTCTGTATCCTGCCCAGCACTTCCATAAGGTGGGATAGTTGTTCCTCCCAGCTGGTACTAAAGATGACAATGTCATCCAGGTACGCCATGATGTACTCCTCAGCACCATTTAACACCTGGTTCACCAACCTTAGGAAAGTGGCAGGCGTTCTTCATTCTGAAAGGCATTACTTTAAACTCAAATAAGCCTATCGGATGATGAAGGCCAACCTGTCCCAGCTCTGTCTTGTCAACTCTACCTGCCAATACCCCTTGGTCAGGTCAGTCAGAAGGTAGGTCCCACCCCAACTTGTCCAGGAGTTCGCCCGCCTGGGCATCGGTGGCATCTGACTCGTGACTGCATTCAGTCCACGATAGTCCACACAGAAATGAGTAGAGCCATCTGGCTTGGGCACAAGGACTATGGGTGAGGCCCAGGGCTGTGGGATCTTTGGATTACCCTAAATCCAGCATCTCCTCCACTTCCCCTAATGTCCTTTTGGACAGCCTCTGACACTTGATATGCTGTCCTCCATATGGGCGTCTGTGTCCCAGTCTCCACATCGTCGCTAAGGGGTTAGTTCAGGCTTGGTTCTAAACATTGGGGCAAAGTCTGCTAAAACCTCCTTACTTTCTGGATCTGGTCCGGGGCCAGCTGGGGAACAATTTTACTGCCTCACAGTGGACTCCCTTACTTTTCCTCCAGCAAGTCCAGAAGGGGTCTCCTATCTCCATCCCCTCCCAGGACTACACACTGCAAACACCACGCCATCCCTATTTGCATATTGGCTTCATCATGTTGGCATGGTACATCCTTTCTGTCTGTCTTCTGTCAGGTAACTCCACAATGTAGTTCACATCATTTACCTTTCTAACCACTTTGTCGGTCCTGCCCCTCAGCCTACAGTTTGTCTTTCCAGACCGGATAAGGACCATGACTTCCTGACCCACCATATGCAGCTAGCTCTGGCTCTGCAATTCGTACCACACACTTTTGTTTCTGTTGGGCAGCTGCCAGGTTTGCTGGGCTGTCCCCATAAGCTCCTTCAGCCTTTCCCTAAACCTAGATCGTAATCCACAATGGGAGTTCCTGGGTGGTATGCTTGCCTTCCCAGTCCTCCCGGATCAAGTCTAGGGCTCACGTACCGGTTTGAAGGGGAAAATCCTACTCTTGGGCACCTTTCTGTATGCAAACAACAGGTAGGGAAGGTATTTCTCCCAGTCCCTGCCATGCTGTTAAGCAAACACCGAGCATTGACTTTAGGGTACCATTGAATCGTTCCATCAGTCCATTGGCTTGTGTGATCACGGTGTCGTGCATCTCTGCACCACCACACTTCTCCCATAAACATTTCATCAGGTCCGACATGAAGGAACCCCTCGATCGGTGATTACCTCTCACGGAAACTCAACACGGGAGAAAATCCCAAGTAAGGCATCTGCCACTTTGTCTGTCCTCAGTGAGGATAGGCCACTGCTTCTGGGTACCGGTGGACAACCACCACAGTCATTATGAATTCTTCCTGAGGAGCTGGGGGTATTTAAAGGCTCCACAATATCCATTCCCACCCTCTGGAATGGCTTCTCTACTATGGGCAATGGAATCAGGGCAGCTTGGGTTTTCTTGCCCACCTTCCTATTTCTTGGCACTGGTGACAAGACCTGCAATACTCCTTCACCTGCTGGGTGAAGTTAGGCCAGTAGAAATTCTGGGCCAACCGCTGCATTGTCGACGATTCTCAGATGACCAGACAAGGGAATATCATGTGCAGTCTTGAGCAACTGCTCACATACCCCTGGGGAATGAAAAGCTGCCTGCCTAGCACCCCCCCTCTGTCTGTACTGCCTGAGTATACATAGTCCATTTTCCCAATAAACCTTATGTCTGCCATCACCTCCCTGTGCACTGTCCAAGCCTCAGCTTCTAAACTAGGGTCTTCACTGAGCAGCTGCAACCCCTCACACATTCCCAAGGCATGGGACAGGTACCCTTCAGTCGCTAAATTAGGGTCCCTAGCACTAGCGTCAGGGCACTCAGGATCACTGTCAGTCCCAACCCTCTGACAGTGTGTCACCCCTCCCTCTTCAGAGTAACCCTCCATAGCTGTGTGGTTACTTGCTACTGGGGAAATTTCTACCCTCTTTTCATTAATCTCTATATCAGGAGACAGGCTGGGGAACCAGCCTGTCAGAGAATTCCATAATGGCTTCTGTGGGGTTCAGGAACTACAATTTTTCCTTGCCAGCAGCTCGGGTAACTGCACATACCATCTCCTGTTTGAGATTGTTGCCCAGGATCACATCCACTGCTAATGTTTTGGCTACAGCCACCTGTTGCACAGTTCTCCTGTTTCACCCCAGTCTAAGAGGAACACTAGCAGGGGCAGTGTTTTTCCCACCCGCAAAGTCCTGTACAGTGATGTATTTATTGGGCATAAGTGACCAGGCTGTACTAGATCCCTCTTTACCTAGGTAGGGATGCCCATGTGTCCCTTAACCCCTGCAGTCTGTACACTATTTACCATGACTGGGTGCATGTGTTCCCTCATGTTCACTGGCATGCTTCCAGGGACACACAAACAACCCACTTCTTTTCTAGCACCCTGTTGTGTATTTCTCACCTTTTGGGACACTCTGGCAATATGCCCAGTTTCTTTACACAACCAACATTAATTTCTTCTCTCAGAGAAATCCTTTCTCTGAAACCTTGGGTTAACTGGTTTTGGTGGAGGCAGTGGGGTTTAGCTGCCCCAAAGGCACACTTTTCCCTTTCTCGCTGCACGCCCATCACATTGGCTCTCAGAGCAGGTCTGCTCTTGGCATAGCGGTCCGAGAGTTCAGCAGCCTCTTGCACTGTTTTTGGGATCTCGTCCTCTAGCCAGGTTTTTAGCTCTGCTGGGCATGCCCAATAAAACTGTTCTAATAAAATCACATTTTCAATTTTATCAACAGAGTTTGCCTCAATTTCTTCCCACCAACGCTTTTAAAACTGACGCTGCTTGCTATCTCCTCGTAGCTCATATCAGGCTTCTCCTGAGCTTACGAATTTAGCTCTGTATGATTCAGCAGTTAATTCAAACTTTTTAACAGTGCAGCTTTTAGTTTGCTGTAATCATTACTGTCCTCATTGTCGATTTGACCCAGTGTATCCCGAGCTTCCCAGTAAGTAGCGGGATAGCTGGAAGCTCCAGAACTCTCTAGGAATTTTAGCCTGAATACATATTTTTCAAAAGAATTTAAAAAGGCATCCATATCCTCCCCTCTTTAAATTCGCTATTAATTTGAAATTCAATTTGTAACCCAGTCCTGTAGTCCCAGTTAAACCCAAGCCACTTACCTGCTCTGGTGCCACCAGTTGAGTCGTGCTTCTCCAGTTCGGTTGTCTCTGGCGCCCTGCTCCTCACAGTCTGCATCTTGGCATTCTAGCTCTCTCTTCTCCTCTGCAGCTCACTGGCGCTCATGCTCCTCACGGTCGGTGTCTCTGTTCTCGCTCTGCCTCATAGTCCGCCTGCTCCCCGCTCTCTTCTCCTGAACTCCAACTGCATCCTGCATAACTCAATTTGCAGCCTGAGTACTTCTGGATCCAGGATACTGGTGACCTTCCCCTGCTGCTGTGGCCTTCACTGACAGTGGCCCTGTTGCCCTCCTCATCAGATCTGGACACTGCACTGGCCACTGGCCCTGCCACACTCGAAAGTTTGGTCCTTTTCAGTCACAGTCTGTGACTTCGCTGCTCTGGTATCTGCTGCTGTCAGTGCATCTGTGAGGGTTCTGCTTGCTGGCTTTCACCTCGAATGGGACTCCTCTGTCCCTTTAACCGCCTTAAGTAGTCTACAGGCGTGCCTGCTGTAGTTGAGCCATCTTCCCTCACTACTGCTACTCTGACTTGCACTTTAGAAAAATAAATAAAATGGGTAGGAACTTGACTGTACGCCAGTGATATAGTTCTGTTTCTTTTAAAATAAATCACTGCCTTTTTCTTTCTTTGGAAGTGAGCGGTGTGAAGCTGACACATGAACAATAAAAGCTTGTGATACCAAAATTATGCCACCGCTGCCAGTCAGTCTGTCTCAAACCCACTCAGCAGGTCAGCCCTCCACTCCAAAGTGCCAACCTCCGACGCAGTCTTGTGAACAGTTAACAGAAACAGAGTAACCCTCCTGTCTGTTTTGTGGGTTCAATCAACCTTTGGTCTCAGTTCTGGAGGGATTCAAACTGTGAACCTCTTGCTTGTGTACCCAGTGCACAGGCTCAGATACATCTGTCTTGGGGCCAGATATCTTTGCCTCACGGCACCTAACCAGGTGTACAGAAATTAACCCTTACAAACTTTAATAAAGACCTCAGATTAAAACGCTTACCTATTTCCAGTTTGGTATCACCATTCAAGCTTATGTACAGTGTCTGCTTTAACCATATATACTCCTTGTAAAAGAAAAGAAATCAAAGACAGATCAAGTAGGCTCTAAAATAGAGTTTTACTAAAATAGATAAAAATATGTAAAACATAAAATACAGAAACGTATCACAAGAACATACACATCTTTTAAAAGAACAAGGTTTTAACAGTGCAGTTTCTATTACAGTACTTAGATTTTCTCTCTCTCTAAATACCTGCTTAAAGTGCTCAAAGATGTTTCTTTGTCAGAGTGTAGATAAAAGTGTCTCTGAAGTAAAACAGAATATTGTCTAAAAGCTGGCTTTGTCCCTCTTTGCATGAGGTCGCTTAGCTCCCCTGTCAGAATATATAAAAAAATATATCTATACAAAACAGGATGTCTTTTCAAAGTATTAAATTCTGTAATCCTCAGCGAACTCATTTTCTTCAAATGATTTTCTTTGATCTGTGAGCAGTATCCTCTCACACAGACATCAAAGCATTTGTGATTTCGCATCAGTGTACTAAACCTGGTTTCTCCCTCAAACGTCATAAAAGTGATACTGATTTCCTCTTAGCAGTTAAAGCTATAATTAACTTAGAAAAGTCTGTAATTAGCTTCTGGCCTTCCAGGTAACACCTTGTATCTAAAACCTGTGTGTGTGTATAATCACATGTTGTTTCAGCATTTCTCAAGAGAGGCAGTCCATAACCCATTTTTATATTACAAAAATGATACAATGATCAGAACCAGCTGTCCAAGCGCCACACTCAGATCCCTCCTCATTGCCTCAACCCCTCCTTCAGTGTCGACCCTATTCCATAACTTTGCATCATCTGCAAACAGACACATTTTCCCTTCAGTTCCCTCTGATATATCACTAATATGTATGTTAAAAGGGATTGGTCCTAGTACAGACCCTCAAAGAACCCAGCCGTAACCTTCCTTACCCCAGAATTTACACCATTTACCACCACCCTCTGACTTCTATCCTTCAGCCAGTTTTCCACCCATCTAGTTATTTTCTGTCGCACCTCCAGGCTCTCTGTCTTATTTACCAGCCTCATGTGAGAGAGACAGAGTCAAAGGCTTACTGAATTCCAGGAAGGCAACATCAGCTGCCCCTCCTTGATCAACCACCATCTTTACCCCATCAAAAATTCTGTTAGATTTGTTTGGCAAGATCTCCCACTAGTGAATCAATGTTGCTTTTCATCTAATAGTTTGTTGTTTAAGTATTTTACCGCTCTTTCCTTTATTAGCACCTCCGTCACCTTGCCTACCACTGATGTGAGGCTGACAGGTCTGTAATTCCCTGCCTCATCCATGCTGCCTCCCTTGTGCAGTGGTACTCATCTGCTGTCCTCCAAGTCACTCGAACACACCCTGTATCTAAGGACAAGTTAAATAACTTTGCTAAATGTGTTGCCAACTCATCCTTCAACTCCCTAAGAACCCTTAGATGCAAACCATCCGGCCCCACTGCTTTATCTACCTTTTAATTTTCCAAGTTCTTCCTAAACTCTTTCCCACTTAATGGACTTTGATCCACCTCACATTCATCTCCTCCGTCCCTTTCCATCCCCTTCCACTGTGAATACAGAGCAAAAATAACTATTTAAAACCTCAGCTTTCTCAAAGTCCCCACAGCCTTAGTTCCCCTCCTCCTCAAACTCACAATCCCTGTCTTGTTCTCCTCTTTTCCCCATATATCTAAAAATGTTTTGTATCCTCGTTTGACATGTTTAGCAGTTCTCTCTTCTGTTTCGTTGCTCTCTAATATTCCTGCCTGTCTCGGTTTCTCCTCGTAATTTACTCTATCACACTCTGAGTTTTCTTATATCTTCTGAAAGCTGTCCTATCTCTTATTGTCCTCACAACCTCCCTATTAAACCAAAGAGGCCGACACCTTTTCTTGTTTTTTCCTACCCTCCTTATGCATAGTTCAGTTGCTTTTAATAACACCTCCTTAATTCATTTCCACAGTTCCTCTACATCCTCTATCCAGTCACCGTATTTCATTTCCTCCTGAAAATCTCCCTCAAACTAGTAAGTTCACCCTCCTGAAGGCCAAAACCTTTGTACTGGTCTTATTTGTTATCTTCGTGTTGCATCTTGAAACTTACTGCATTGTGATGTTGTGATCGCTTGTACCCAGACAAGTCTCCCACAATAACCTCTCCAGCACTATCCCCATCTGTGAGTACCACATCCAAAATATTGGCACGGGTGATAATGTTGCAAGACATTATGCCGCAGCAGTATACCACTGCCAGTACTGTGCAATATATTGCCAGTGGCATAAGTCTTTGTGTTGTGGGGGCTTTGCTC
Organism: Neoceratodus forsteri; assembly: GCA_016271365.2. Classification (NCBI taxonomy): domain Eukaryota; kingdom Metazoa; phylum Chordata; order Ceratodontiformes; family Ceratodontidae; genus Neoceratodus; species Neoceratodus forsteri. Next base: position 102,617,284 of record JADMNL010000031.1, on the reverse strand, counting down.
CAAACCCCCCAACTAAAATAACTCAACTTCTGGGGGAGGTTAACAGTGAAATATGCAAGTGCAGAAATTAAAAAATCCATGCCTCTGGGACCAGGAATCAAACCCGTCCCAAACGCACTGCCTGCTCCTTGCTGCCAGTGGCTCATCCCGTCGAGCCACGGCAGCTGCTCACTGCCTCCTGTCCCAGCAGAGCTCTTATCCTCTGCCTGGGAAGAGTGAGAAGGTGCACTACTGCGCATACACCCTTTTACAGTTTTGCACCTCTCGCTCTTCCTACTGCGCTGTTCCTATCACGCTGTTGTCGTGTGCGACACATATGACATATAGACTGGTAAGCAAAATATTTTCCCCTTGTGGGTCTTTAACCAGCTAATGTAGAAATGATCCCTGCAGTGTGTCAAGTATCTCCTGCTCCTGGTTGATGTTGCCTTTGGGATTCCCCATTCTATGACTGGCATATTAAGGTCCCCAGTAGTACAAACTCCCTTTGTTTGACACCCTTTGAATCACCTGCACCATTTGCCTGCTCTAACTCTTCCCCCTGATCTGAGGCCTGTATATCACTCCTATTCGTACTATGAGTCCAGTTTTTTTTTTTCTGATGTGACGACAGGAATTCTGTCTCACTGTACTCATCCTGTCCTTCAGTTGCTGTACTGGTCTCCTTGACATATAATGCCACCCATCCACCCACCCTGTCCCTTCTGAACAGCCTGTATCCCAGAACACTAGCTTCCCAGGAGTGATGCTCCGACCACCAGGTCCCTATTATAGCCACAGTATCAAGGCATTTCATCCACCACCATTGTCTCTAGGTCCACCATTTTATTTCCCAGACTTCTGGCCTTCACATACAGCCCTCTCCACCCTGAAAATCCTATTTTCATACTCAGCCTATTAACTTGCCTACAATATTACAAGGGTTACTAGCTAGACTATCCTTGCTGCTCCCCCACTAATCAGTTTAAATGTAACTCTTTCCTTACAAAGTAATATAATTTTTCACTCAGGACCATTGTGCCAGCTCTAAGTGCAATCCATCCAGAGCATATAATTCTGCAGTATCCCATGTCCTACCCATCAATCCAAACCCTTGTTCACTACACCACCACCTTAACCATACGTTAAACTCATCAGTTCTAATTTTTCTCTCTCGTTGGCCTTTGGTACTGGAAGTACTTCTGAAAAGAGACAGATTTATTATCCAGCTTCCAAACTCTTGCCAGTTCCATGAATCTGGCTTGCATTTCCTCAGACTGCTATCCACCAGGTCATCTGTGCCCAGATGCAACACACTGTGTGTGATCCCCTTATGTTTCCTGGATAGGAGTATACAAGACGCGAGGCTTTTAAGCTATCATCCCAGGCATGCACTCCATCCTAATATTTCTGTTCCTTCAGCCAACTTCCCCATTGAATCCTCTAATTATAGTATCACCCAATATAAGGAGCGCCACCTCTACATGCTTGGTGTAGCCCGTAAAACCCCAGCTGGTTGTACTTTTGCCCAGTTCTGCTCATTTGATCCTCAATAATATCCTTTTCTTTAAACTTCCTCCATTCACTCGTTTTCTTTTTACTATCCCCTTTCTCTGAGCATCCCATTTCTACTTTCTTCTATACCCTCCCTGTATACCTGCCTCCTCAGATATCTTCCCATCCCCACCATTGTTCTGTTCGGTACGTGAGTTTTCATGCTCACCCACCCCTTCTTAACCAACTCAGTATCTACCTCTAGATTAATTGTTCCATTTGTCTTCCCACTACTCTCCCCAGCTCCTCCTCCCTCTTCCTATTCTGTTTTGTACCCTCACCCCCTTTTCATCTGAGTCCATTAAATTTAACAATGAAGGCAGTACTTGAGCTGGTATCTGTGCCTGGCTGTCCTGTTGAGAATGTCTGATCTTACTTGGTGGAGCTCTTGCAGGAGGTAATACCAATAGGACTAAGGCCACCAGGTGTTAGGATCCCATGGAAAAATCTTCTAGCTAGCAGTCTGTGGCGGTGGACTGCCCCGCTGTCTGCTCCGCCCAACGTCAGGCGTAGTATAAAGGGTGATCCCTGTGCCATCTCAGTTCTTTTCCCGCCATCGACCCGCCTACATTGGCTCCATGGACGCTAATTTTTCAGAGTTGACCGCGTTTTTTTTTAATCGCCTAAAATGTTCGTTTCAGTCTTTTCCATCGTTATTCAATGAATTTGCATGTTATCCTTCTACTGGCGCAGAGTTGAAGTGTTCAGCGGAAGCAGATCCCAGCCAAGGACTGCCACGCAGCCTGCTTGATCTGCCTAGGCCCAGACTACCGCCTGACGATTACCTGCACTGCCAGAAGTTCAGTAACAAGACCCCCATCAGAAGAGCCAACACCCTGAAGGCCTATCTTCTAGAGGAAGCAGGTGGCAGCCATGCAGGATCTCTATCGGGATGTAGTTCTTCATCCTCCCCGGCTAGAGAGTCTCCCTTCTCATCAGTGCCAAGAGTCTACACCAAGTGCCTGGTGGTGGTAGCAGCGCCCGAGGAAGGGCCACTTTGTCTACCCATACCTGGACGACTGGCTTATTTCTGCCAAGTCAGAAGACCAGCTGAACTGTGCCTTGCAAGAAACAATCTTGATGTTCCAGTCCCTGGGCATCACTCTGAATGGTCCAAGTCGCATCCTTGCCCCTCCCAAAGGCTTCAGTATATTGGGCCAGTCTAGACACCATTCAAGGCATGGCCCTTCTGCCACCAGACAGAGTGGCTGAGAGAGTCCGCCAGTGACAGACCTCAGACCTAGTCCCAGCGAGGGTAATCCTGCAACTGCTAGAGACATGGCAGTCGCCATAGCCACAGTCCCTTTGGCATGGCTGAACATGGGGATACTACACTGGCATCTCTGGGTTTAGTGGGACCAGGAGTAGACAACCTGGACCAGCCTGTTCAGCTATTGGAGGTGGTCCGTTGTTCTCTACTATGGCGGTTCAATCTGGTCAACCTCAAGGTAGGTGTTCCTTTCAGAGGCCAAACCCAATGCAGATTCTCACTACAGATGCCTCGGGTCTAGGGGTGGGAGCTCATCTGGATGCCCATCGCACAAAAGGCTCTTGGAATGCAGTAGGCGGTCTCTTCATATCAGTATTTTGGAAATGAGCCGTGCTGTGTGCCCTTCAGGCTTTCCAAAATCAGCTGTACTGGGGCCCACTCTAGTCCAGTCAGACAATACCCTGGGAGTATTCCATCTAAACAAGTAAGGAGGCACTCATTCGTATCCCCTATGCAGAGAGGCCATGAGAGTGTGGTACTGAGCAGTAGAACACGGTCTGGACATCACAGCGATTCATGTCCCAGGCATCCAGAATGTTCTTGCCGACAGTCTAAGTCGCTCTTGATCTCTGAATCACGAGTGGGAGTTGCACTAAGAGGTGGCAGAAGACCTCTTTGAAAGATGGGGTTGACCAGAGCCGAACCTCTTTGCGTCTCTGTGCAACACCAACCTGCCAAATTTCTGCTCGCAAGATCCAGGGCCTGGTGTTTTTGGCGAGTCGCATTGTCCCTCTCCTAGACAGGAAGGTTTTATATGCCTTCCTCTCCTTCAGAGAGTCTTGCTCAAGTTGCAGACGGAGGAAGCCAGAATGATTCTGGTAGCCTCCTCTGGCCTGGCCAGATCTGGTACCGCTGCTGCAACAACTGGCCATGGAATCTCCCTGCTCAGTTGCCCTGTCCTCTTACATGCTCTCCCAAGAACAAGGGACACTAGTCCACCCACCTCTGCAGCCCCTGCATTTGCGTGCCTGGCTTCTGCAGTCCTAGCTGAGGAAAGATTGGCAGAGGTCCTAGTAGCAGTAAGAAAACCCTCCACCAGGGCAACCTACACCATGAAGTGGAAACATTTTTGTTTATGGGTGACACTTTGTTCCTTGGACCCATTGGGTTGTCTGGTAAAATCAGTGCTGGAGTACCTTCTCCATCTTTTGGACTTGGGCGTCAGCTGCTTGTCCATTAAGGTGCATCTCTGCGCTCTGTCAGCCTACCATGCACCAATAAATGGGAGGACTCTGGCACAGCTTGATGTGTGCAAGACCTTCTTGAGGGGAATCTTGTACATCAAACCCCCACGGAGGGATCCTGTCCTCTGTGGGATCTTCTTTGTTTTGGGAAGCTCACCCTACCTCCCTTTGAGCCAGCCGCAACATGCAGACTTCGCTTTCTGTCTTCAAGCATTATTTTTAGTTGCTATTACTTCTGCTTGGAGAGTTTCGAGTTGCAGGCTCTGATGTTTAGACGTCACCTTATTTTCTCATAGGGACAGGGTCCACTGCGTGCATAACCTAAGTTTCTTCCAAGGTGGTGTCCAAACTTACCTTGAATCAGGACATCCGGCTTCCAGTTTATTTTCCAGAGTATTCTAATAAAGGGAGGCTCTGTTGCATACTCTGGATGTACATAGATCCTCAGATATTACCTCAACAGAACTAGTTCCGTTAGCAGACGGACCAGCTGTTTGTTTCCTTTGCCTACAGGAAGACAGTGGCTCCTGTCTCCAAGCATACACTGACCAGATGGCTAGTGCATTGCATTACCTTTTGCTGTCAGCACCACAACAAGCCCTTACTGGGACTGGTTAAGGGCCATTCTACCAGAGGTGTGGCAACCTCCTTTGTCTCTCCCAGAATGTGTCCTCGGCAGACCTTGCACTGCTGCTACTTGGAGCTCAGTCCATACCTTCATCAGACACTACAGTCTGGACATTGCCTCTAGGAGGAGAGCAGGCTTTGGACTAGCAGTCCTTCAGGGTCTCCTCTCCTACGCTCCACCTTATCAATTACTGTATATTCTCCTCCTCTGACCTGGGTCTCTTTTTGGGTACTGCTTGGGACTCAGTCCTATTGAGTATTACCTGCTGTAAGAGCTCCCCTCAAAGTAAGATAGTACAGTTACATAAGAACTTACCATAAACAGTAGATCTTGAGAGGAGCTCTTGCAGCAGGTGGCTTCCCACCCTCCAACCCCCAGGAATAAATTTATTTGTTCCTTCTTTGGGTATGGGAGATCCCCTCGGTTCTCCATTCTGTTTGTTAGCCAATCTCTGGCAGGAGAACTGAGATGGTGCCGGGGAATGCCCACTTTATACTATATCTGACGTCGGGCAGAGCAGACATTGGGGTCGGTCCCCCACCACAGGCTGCTAGTTAGAAGATTTTTCTGTGGGTCCTAACGCCTGGCGGCCTTAGTCCTATTAGTATTACCTGCTGCAAGAGCTCCTCTCGGAGATCTACTGTTACGGTAAGTTCTTACTTAACTGTACTTTCCTGTGACTTGGTACAGCCTCCTGGGCCAGGATGTCTGTCCCTGTCCCTAGCCCTGCTATGGATGTTGTCTGTCCCCGGACCCCTTTGGAGAGTGTCTTTGCCTGGCCCCCTGTGAAAGTTGTCTGCCTGATCCCTTGGGTATGGTGTAATCTGTTCTGGTCCAGTAGGAGCTACAGTATGCAATTTAAAAGTGAAGAAATGGTTGTCGTAGTCTGCGGCCATTAGGGCCAGCATCAGCTTTGCTGCTACACCAGCCATGCTCAGTCAGCCTGTTAAGCTGTTATGCAGGGGTTCTCGTTACATCAGCCCATGAGGCGGCGAGATGTCCAATGTAATCAGAAGCCTGAGGTGGCAGTCAGGCTGGTTGGTCAGGTCTCGCCAACCAGTATTTTTTATAGTGTATAGTTTGTTTTTTCTAATTTTTAAAAAAATAAAATGAGAGTTTTCACGGTGCTCCCACAGCAGGCACACAGCTTAATTTCAGAACGTGAACTGATTGCTGTGCATGAGGCAGTACTGTGAAAATCAGCAGCACCTCAAGGATTTCCAATCACCTGAAACCTTGTACCACAGAAAGGTATGATCATGCGTTCCATGACCTTTGAACTGTGGCCAGCAAGGTTTCAGTTAGCATGGAAATCATGCAGAACAAACTCTTGCTATATACTACATGTACCATTCTACTTCTCATTGCTATAGTTTCATTATTAACATTAGTGTGCTGGTGTGTAGAGTTTGTGTGTTGCACTGTTTTATCACTTGTAAAGTTCTTGGGGATATTTCTATTCATTTGTGCTACCAAAAAATAGTATTGGGATTGAACAGCGTGAGCCACTACCCTCGTAAATTGTTCTTGTAAGTCTCAGCTTGCTCTTGATTAACATCTGGTGATCAATCCTCCAGCTCAGCTCTCCTCAGTATTGAATAGAAAAGAAAACGATTTAATGGGAGGAGTCTATTCCAATCAACGCACTCATTATTAAACAACATAAGGATTGGAAGCACACGCCATTCATCAAATGGTTATCAAAATCACTTAATAAATTATTATTTTTCATCCAGTTACATTAAAATGCCAACATTTCGGGCTAAAATGCCCTTTCATTAGGAATACTGTTCTAAATCTAAAATAAAAAATGCCTGTTTTTCTTGTCCAATTTCTTATTATACATAAACTAAAACATACATCTGAAACTGGAGCTACACTACTACATGTAGAAAAAATCAAATATTCTCCTTCCCAAGGTGAGGGAAATGGTACCTTTTTTTTTTTTTTTAACGTAGTATTTATCCCTTCTACTGCCCCTCTCACCTTTCAATCGGACTTCCTCTGTTGCACTATCCTTCTTCACACTGGAGTCTGCCCCTAGAGCACCTGGTCCATATATATCCTTTGATTGCCAGATTACCCCGTGAGGTGGAGGGACCCTACTCCCCGACCATTGATTGTGGACACTGTGCAGCGAGTCTGCCCCGATGATCCGGACGGGATGCAATGAGGAGTCGCACCCAGGCGAGGAGAGGGTGTTTTCCTCTTTTTCTTCCCCAGCGCCAGCGTCAATGAGGGCCAATGAGCAAGGAGGCTCAATGAGGCGCACCTCCTGCTCCGCCCCTCTGCTGATGTCTGTCCCGAACCCACGCTGCTACCTCCTCACTGCACCTACCTCCCGAGCTCCCCAGGAGGCGGTATTGCAGCGGAGCTTGCAGGTTGACCTCTCAGAGAAGGAGAGCAGCCATCGGCGCTAATCCTTCTCTTCCGGGTTGACCCCTGATGGTCTGTGCTCGCTCCTTGACGGGTCGCCGGCGTGATGCGGAGGTAAGGCGCCCAACGCCTCAGCCTCAGCACCACTGGGCGGAAATGGTACTTTGATATGTAGTTTTAAGTTATTGTCCATTAATGGATGGATGTCTGTTTTTATAAATTTATTTTCAGAAATACAGCCCATAGGTTCAGTGAAAAATAACAAAGAAAACATGCAGGTGAATATTTATATATTTCATACAAAATATGTTTATCATGGGCTTAATCTGTGTCTGTTTTGATTTGCTTTGCATACATGCATGTATACATACACTCACATATACATATTTATATATCTATATATGTATGTGTATATATATATATATATACACATTGCAAAAACTTATTAATGCGTCAGTTAGGGTTGATAGCACAGTGACAAAAGTTTGGAAATTCGATGTTGGGGTTACCACCCTACCACTCCACCAACAGACATCGTGTACCATTGTCGTCTGGCCCAACTCTCACCCCTTTCCATGTGTAAACATGTTGTCATGCTACAGCATTCGAGAATGGGGTGAGAGTTAGGCCTGATGACCCCATGGCACACCCGACATCTGTTGGTGTGTGGAGGGTGGGTGGTAACCCCACATTGAATTTTCAAACTTTTGTTCCTGTGCTATCAACCCTAACTGATGCATTAATGCAGTTTTTGCAATGAATGTCCTTCTTTTGAGAAAGTGTAATGGAAGTGGTATGTGATTGTGGGACTTCCTCACGCTGTCCATTTTTAGAATAGTATGCGATGTGGGAGTGCAGACCCTCTGAGTCCTGTGCTCCCACTTGCACATAACCAGTGTAAATTTTTTTCACCAAAGCATCAAAACGTACTTCTGAGGAGGAAGGGCTTGCCACCCTTAAATTTCTGCCCAAAAGTACTAACCATTTTTGGTTGTAATGTGGGCAAGAGACTCATTATATTGGGCCTTTGTGCCACCTCTACTTTCACGAAAGTACTGGGTACTTTTGCAAAAGTTCCCCATGTTAGCCAGTGGTTGTGAATGTACACAGTTCTTTCCTGAAAGTACCATTGCTTGACATGTGGAACATTCACAAAATCACCAAGTACTTTGGAGTATTACTCTATAAACCAATGGTACTTTTAGTGCACAAACTACCTTGGTTAAATTATGGGGGCTTTTGAGAAAGTATACAGTACTTTTGTAAAGTCCCCACATAAAACCAGTGGTACTTCCGTGGAAATGGCCAGTGGTTTTGCAGTATATATGTGTGTGTGTGCGTGTGTGTGTGTGTGTATATATATATATAAATTCCCCCCACAGCCTATAATGGGGCAAACAAACACTTGTTGGTGTGTGAAGGTAAAGGGTCTTTTTTGGGGGTGCTAGGAGTGGTAACCCTAACATCGAATTTTCAAAGTTTTTAGGCTGTGGCATCACGCCCTAACTCTGATGCATTAACAGATTTGTTTGCAATGAATTTCCTTATTTTGAAAAAGTGTAATGTAACTGGTATATGGCTGTGAGATGCGGGCCTCTGGGCCCTCGTTCCTTCACGCTGCCCATCTTTGCCTGACAATATGCATATGTGGTGCATGGGCCCTCTGGGCCCTGAGCTCCCACTTACACATAAGCACGGAGACATACAGCAGCACGGAGACATACAGCAGCCCCATAGTACTGAAAAGGAACCCTTGTAACACTTATTTGGCAATATTTCAGTAACAGTAAGATCTATTGGAAAAATTCCACTACAGTTGTAATCATGACTTGAAATCTCCACGCTTGCTTAATTCACCTAAGTTGCCGAGCAAAAAATCATATCTCAATCGTTTTGAGATACAGGCGCGAAGCGTTGCGGGTGCCGCAGTGTTAGCCAGTGTTAGCCTGTGGGAAATTTCTCAACTTTGGAATGCTGGAACTAAGGGAGGCGTTAAATGGTTTGGGGACAAACCAACAAAAAGGCCATCTATGGCCCAGGGCTCCTGCCCTGTAAATTTCAGCCCAAAAGCCCCGACCATTTAGGCACAGTGGAGTGACAAAGAATTCTCTTTTTTGGATGTTGTAGTGTTGCAATTGCAACACTTTCACAAAATGTGAAAGAACGGGCACTACACTGTCGGATTTAGTAAAGTGTCGCATTCATTCTGTTGAAATTTACACACCAAATGCATCTTAGAAAAGGCATTAACCCCCAAAAAAATTTGGTACTGTGTAGCTCAGGGTCCCACTAGGTAAACACAACTGTCAGTGTTTCCCTAGGACCAGCCAAATTTGAACTATAGCCATTTTTGTCCATCACTAACTGAAAACAAGATGACGCAGCTCAAAACAAATTGGCATAGCTCGAAAACAAATTTTGCTTTCGCAAAAAGCTTTAAAAGCTTTCATGGTGCACGAATATTTTCCCCACAGACTATAATGGAAACTTTAAAGTTTAATAACTTTTGAATGGATTAATATTTTTCACCAAATCTTCAAAAGGCACTTCCTTGACCCAGTCCCCGTATACCCTGAAAATTTCAGACCAGTCAGACAAACCGGCTGTAGAGATGAGCAAAGAATTCAGAAAAGTTGAGGATTTTTTACACTTTTCAACACTCTGCAGTTCTGCAACCGAACATCCGAACGGAACAAAAATTTCCAGATCCAAAGATCTACGGCACCACACCACACATGCAAAATTTCAGGCAGATCGGACAAACGGCTGCAAAGTTATTAAAGTGCACAATTTGGGGTTTAACGTGGAAGTGGCTGCAAGAAATACTGGCCCTACCAGGCCAATATAAAATATGTATATGTGTGTACATACACACACACACACATATATATATATATATATATATATATATATTTATATTTCAGTGGTTTTATTTCCGCTACTCTTTAGTACAGACAAGAATAATTATTTTACACTTTATGGAACTTGGTTCTGTTTGTTTGCTTTGTTTATTTAAAATCTGGAAAATCCATGGTCGAAAGACCCGTTCTCATGGGCACCAGAACATCATACAGATATACAATATAAAACAATGTTAAAAGGACGAGTGTACAATAAGACAGTGAATATACATCCGGCCCAGATGCTAACCACTGATGCGCGTGATATTCAAACTGGGATTTCAGTTGGCACAAATCCTGGATGCCCCGGAGCATCAGTAATGTATGGTGGCGCAGGTAGGGGGCATGCCCATGCATACCCGCATATCCCAATATTCAGCCGGGATGTGCTAGTCCATGCATGCACAACCACTACTTGTGCTGCACACAGGTGAGCCAAAAAAAAAAAGGAACAGTGGCTGGCCCTCACTAGGTGAGCTGCCGTGTGCAGGACGCAACACGCAGCTGCCACCTGAGCTCCGCCGCACCTCCGTACGGTGCCTCCAATGCTCGATCAGTGGGTATCTGTGTAAATTAATAACGTCCGATCTCCCTGGTGGTTCAGTGGACCGCTGTCAGCCCAATCGCAGGCTTAAGTTTAAAATAGCATGTCCTATATCCCTGGTGGTCCAGTGGACTGCTCACAGCCCGATCGCGGGCTTAAGTATAAAAAATAAAGTCCAATATCCTCTGGCGATCCAGTGGACCACCGTAGCAGATTGTGGGCATTTGTAAAATAAATAACAAGTTCAATATCCCTGGTGGTCCAATGGACCGATCACAGACCTAAGTATAAAAAATAAAGTCCAATATCCCTGATGGTCCAGTGGACGCTTGCAGCCCGATCGCGGGCATTTGTAAAATAAATATCAAGTCCAATATCCTGGTGGTCTAGTGGACCACTTGCAGCCAGATCGCGGGCTTAAGTATACAAAAATAAAGTCCAGTATCCTGGTGGTCAATGGACTGCTCACAGCCGATTGCGGGCATTTGTAAAATAAATAACAAGTCTAACTCCCTGGTGGTCTGATGGACGCTCGCAGCCGATCTCAGGCATTTGTAAAATAAATAACAGTTCAATATCTTTGGTCTAGTGGATTGCCTCTGCCCGACTGCAGGCATTTGTATTAAAATATTAAGTCCAGCATCCATGGTGGTCCAGCGTACCTCCCTATCCACCCGCCCACTCGAGCCCCACTGCCCCGCCCCGGTCAGCGGCGGAGAACACGCACCCGCCCTGCCGACTGACACAGCTAGGCGTACGCCATGGTCCACAGCGTGAGCCAATGGCGGCAGCTATACCGCTGACTACACAGTCCAGATATGTTCATCTGGTTGTCTAGTATGGTACAGGCTGCACGCCCATTGGCCTATGCTGGGACCAATGGGCGACAGCCCAACCCACGGTGGCAGGCGGGTGGTGCTGCCGCCCGCCGCTGACCAGGGGTGGGGAGCAGGCGGTGGGTCTCAATGGGCGGGTGAGGGGTACTGTTGGACCACCAGGATATTGGACTTAATATTTTAATACAAATGCCCGCGTCGCGCAGCAGTGCACTGACCATCAGGGATATTGACTTATTTATTTTACAAATGCCCGTGATCGGCTGCGAGCGTCCACTGGACCACCAGGGATATAGGACTTTATTTTATACACTTATGCCCGCCATCTGGCTACAGCGGTCCACTGGACCACAAGGGATATAGGACATTATTTAAGTTCATATATGCCCGCGATCGGGCAGAGGGCGATTGCCGCAAGTGCATGGACATTGGTCCTCGACGGCTGCTGCCTGGCAGGGTGCCAGGCGCAGTCGCCGGGATCGGTGCACCTGCATGCAATGGGGTTACAATTACATGCAAATGGACCCATTTGGCGCCTTTGCATACATTATGGCTCCATTTGCGCGTGCATTTTTGAATATTAGGGATTTGCGCTTAGGCGCAACGGAACTTGTGCTAGCACATCCCCCTGCTCCACTCCGCCACCGCGCCCATGCACTGTGGGTGGCCAGAGTGCGATATTCAACGATACTGTGCCATGGTGCAGCTCCATTGACTATCACCCAGTCAACGCCTCCGCGCAGCCAAGTTGCGCTGCACCCTGGCTTCGCGCCACAGCCTGCACAGTCTGGAATATCCGGCCCCAAAATAAAAAAGAAACACAATCATATGAATTTAGTCAGGAAAACATTTACAATGGCAACTGGAAAATAGGCGTTTTCATGAGTTGAAATATAGTATAAAATAGGTGTTTTATGAGTTGAAATATAGTAAGTATTGGCATTTTCCTATATTAGTTTGGCTCTATTGTGCGATATAAGTTTTAGTTTATATATAATTAGAAATTGTAATGAGAAAGATATCTTTTTTATTTTGAATTTCAACCAGTATCCCTGATGACAGGGCAACAGGGCATTTATCCCCAAAAAGTTGGCGTTTTGAATTTATCTGGATGGAAGAATATTTTATTAGTAAAAAAGCGATTTTAATAACCATTTGGTGAGTGAGCTTGTGTTTCCAATCACTCTGCCGTTCTTATCCAGTAGCTGTGAAGGCAGTCGGATGGCTGGGAGGGATGCCTTTATACACGCTCCTTAAGTTATGTCTGTTGGAAGGAACAAGCTGTGGTTGGGGTGACTTCCGAGAGCACTTATCTCTCCTCTCTCTGCAGATGAGCTGTGTGCCTGGAGCGAGGAGGAGTGCCGGCATTTTGAACATGGCTTCCGGGTCCATGGCAAGAATTTTCATCTGATTCAGGCAAACAAGGTGAGCTCTGTCACTGAAATGGGGTTCGGGAACAGAGACAGAACCCACCTTCTGAGTACAGGGACAGACCCCCGGATGGTCAGTGTACAAGACACCCCCGAGGTTCGGGGTACAGATGCAGACTCTTCCCCAATGGTTGTGATACAGGTACAGAACCCTCCCCGTTGTTGGGAGTTCAAAGACAGACCCTCCCTTGATGGTCAGGGTGCAAGACAGACTGTTCCCAGTGGTTGAGGTACAAACAAAGTCATCCCTCCTCCTTTGAGGGTCAAGTTGCAAAGACTGACTTTCCATGATACAAATGGTACAAGTTTTTAATTTTTATTTATTTGTACAAGTCGGATTTACAGCCTTTGAGTCAGGGATTCATTTACAAAGGCATCTCGTCGCAGGGAGGGTGGACACTAGGACATGGTGCAGGTTACAGCAGTGGACAACATTACAGGTGCAGTAGAGGAAACATTCAACATAGATACACTTGGGTTACATATTGTTGCAAATTGCATGTTACAATCATGGATGTTACATAGCAGGTCCTCAGAAGCGACTGCTGGATTCAGATACTGTTGTTGAATTATGTAGCCTGCAGAAGTATTTTTGTGAAGAGTAGCTGGCAGTTGTGGCTGGTGAGGTCCTGTGGAGTTAAACAAGCAGTACCATAGAAGCACTCGGCTGCTGGCTGCTACTGCACCTTTGGCTTGCTATGATGTTTCATCATTTGTTACAGACTCAGTCTCCACCACCAGCCCTCCTTGTACCTGGCAGTATTGCTGGTAAATTGATTTATTTATTTAAAATGTGATAACCGGAAAGGCACCACTGAGCCGAGGCTCATTTCTAGGTGCGACCCGGGACAGGGTTACACAAAAATAAAAGTAGTATTAGTAATAATAATAATAATATTTTTATTTGAATAGTGCAATTCTAGTGTCAAAGTGCTTCACATACAAACAACAAATCATTCATTAAAATCACATAGAATAACACATCCAATTAAAAATCCACAGAATAGCTTAAAAGTTCAAATATTGTATGCTTGTTTAAATAAAAAGTCTTCAGACTGGTCTTGAAGTCCTCCACGGTCCCAGCTCTCTAATCTGACGAGGTAGAGAGTTCCACAGGGATGGCGCCATGAACATAAAGTCCCTGGCACCAGATGTCTTTAGCCACACCCTTGGAACCTCTAACAACTCCTAGTCAGTTAGCGGAGGGTGGAGCCGGGCTGTAAGGAATCAGGAGCTCTTGCAGTGCTTTCGTTAATCATACATAGGAATGATGCAGCGAAATTCAACACAATAGTAAAACTAGGTCATGGTACAGGGACCCAAAGCAAGTGGATATCGGCAAGAAACAAACAGTAAGTAACAAGTGAACACAGTTAGAAACAGATTTAAAAATGACAGTTTAAAACTATTTACAGGAGTAGGTTGTACACAGAAATTGGTTCTTACTTTTCATTAATGTTCTCGAGTGCTTTTGCGCTCCGTTGGGGAATAGTGTGGAATATTACTACCTGTGGAAGAAATCAAACGCTATGATTACTTCACCCAGCAGACCAGATTTGGAAGGAAAAATACGTCCTGCAGTCCGGCTCCTGTAAGTACTTCTGAGAAATGGAGGACATGGGTTTCACCTTGACTAGTATGCGAATAGGGGAGACAGAAGGACGTGCTTTGGTCTGTGGCTGGTATTCAGAATGGTGAATGACAGAAGGACATGAGTTTAACCGTTGCTGGTATTCAGAATGGTGACTGACAGGACACGGTTTCAGTGTAACTAATACTCCAAATGGGGGGTGACAGAAGGACTCAAGTTTAACCATGGCTGGTATTCAGAATGGGGGTGGGGTGACTGAAGGACCGAGTTTCTCCTCCTCCTCTCAGCCTGTCGCCAGCAGTCACCCAGCCCCATCTACCACTGACTCAGTCCCCACGGTTTTATTTTGTGGCAGGCAAGTCCACGGCAAGGCAGTCCTTCTCTGGGCCAAAACTGGATCCAGCTGCGGGTGGCGAGCTGAAAGGCATGGGGCTCTAGCAGCCATCATCTAGGCAGAGAGTGGGATTTTTACAATGCACGTTTTCTCGTCAAGTCTTCCCATTTTCCCTTGGCCTGAGGCCTCCTATGCCAGCCCCCCACCACCACCACCACCGTGGAAGGAGCAAACTTCCCAGCCCAACTGCATGGGTATCTGTGGTGCCAGAACTCACTGCCAGACCTTCCCAGCCGAAGACCACTGCAGGCGCAGCTGCCTACACTAGCATGTCTCCGATTGCGAACAGCCTGTGTTTATTGCTGGGTCTGGGCCAAAGGCAGCTGTAATTGACATTACTGGTGATGCTTGCGTTATGTAGATTCCAGTTAACCAAGAGAATTTTTCATCTTCCTCAGGGATTATGTGGATAATGATTTGGAAGGTGGCGAGGCTGATGATGCCACCGTGCACGATTTCCCACCCACTCCTTCTGTCACCAGCTGTCTGGATTCCCACTTTAACCAGGATCATCTTGAAATAGACAATGCAGGTAACCTTTTTTTTTTTGCATGAGCACTATGGTATAAATACACACGTATACAATCACATACATATATACACACCCTGCCCCCACACATGTACACAATCAGATACATATAAACACATGCTGGCACACATGTGTATAACTGAATACAGACAAAAAGCCAGTAAATTGACATACAGATGTACACACCCATCCACCCTACCTCTATACATATATGTAGACTTACACTGGCACACACTTGCACATAAAAATAGATAAATAAAAATCAGACACACGCACAAATTGCCAACAGATAAGAGCTGCTTGGACCACATAATCTACTAATTTCCCTACCTGTACCGACACTGTAGACCCTACCTGATCTCTGGTTACCTTCTTCCCTCCCCCGCTTCCCTGCCAAGATTCTCTGTGTCTGTCCCATACATGCTTGTAGCTCACCACTGTTTTCACCTCCGCCATTACCTTGAGAAGACTGCCCCGGGGTTCCACCACTGTTTCTGTGAAGAAATACTTCCTAACATCACTCCTAAATTCCCTTCCAACTTCATTGCATACCCCTTATTCTCGTGCACCTTCTTTTCTGAAAAATACTCCCCATCTGTTCGTTTTCATCCCTATGAGGTATTTATAGATCTTATTTCAGTGAAGCTGTTGCAGCAGAGCCAGCGGTAGCACTTAGCCGTCAGGCGCCAGGATCACAGGAAACTTTCTAGCTAGCAGTCTGCCACGGGACCACCACCACCACATCACCCTCTGACATCAGTCACGTCCTATAAAAGGGGGCAGTCCCCCACCCTCCTCACTTATTTTCCCACCCTCGACCTGTGCATGTCGGCCCTTACCGGATGCTATACAGTCAACCGACATTTACCTGTGCTTTTGTTCTTTTATTTTCTTCAGTGTTGACATCGATTATTTGGTGTTATGATCACTGAGTTTGTGTTTCTATACCTGCCTGATCATATGACTGCTCCACGAAGTAGCCTGTAGCAAACAAATTCCTGAAAAAGATGGTCACTTTGCTTGTATCCTGTGCCTGGCCTCAGCCACCTACACCAAAGTGTGCCAGATCTGCCAGAAATTCAACCAGGCCACTTGGAGACGTCATCTAAAAATCCTGGAGAGCCATTTAATTAAGCAGAAGCTCATCGTGATGGAAATGTAACTGCAGGCCAGGAGCTTTTCAGCTTTACCAGCCTCGTGTTGTAGGGCTCCCTCCTTCTCAGTCCCAGGAAAAATCTGTCAGTGAAGAGCATACACTGAGACAAACAGGGACCAGGACCAGTCTGCTTCCTGCTTGTGGTCCCCACATAATCCTTCGACCATGTATCAGGTCCCCTACGGCCCTGCCTGCCCTTACTCCCATAGAGCTGCGGAGGCCCGCCCGCCCACCCTTATCTCTGTCACAGGCAGCAGCTTCTTGGTTCAGGGGACTCTGTCTCCTGCTCCTCAGTCCCTGACGTTCAGGCCCATTACTTGCAGGAGTTCTCAGCCAGGAGGCTCGGCCAGCGTGGGTGTGACTGGCATATCTTCCTCCACGTTGCCCCCCCACCAAGATGCTGCCCCGTTGGTCCCCTCTATGGGGTCCAACACCAGTCCTTCTCTGCAGCGCACATAACAGACTACCAGCTTTTCCTCCAGTCGGTGTTGCTGCTGCCTTCTCCAAGGAGGCCTCCTTCCACCCAGCAGTCTCCTCCCAGGCATACGTCACCCAGCACCTGCTGGGCTGCACCAGTACTGCTGCTGCCACAGCCTGGAGCCTAGCACCAGTAATGCCTCTTCTGCAGCCTGCGGCCAGTACCAGCATTGCTTTTGCAGCCTGCAGGCTAGCGCCAGTCCCACAGCCGCTGCCTGCTGGCCACCCGCCAGAAGTACTCTACACCCGGCCTTGCCAACTCTCGGTGCCCTTCCCTTATCCAGGTGCTGGCCTACCACTTATCACCAGTATATAATTACCATACCCGGTGGACTACAGTGCCTTGTTTTCTCCGGTGGCGATCTTTCATGCAGAAGCAGACCCCTCCTTCTTAAGGCCCTCTTCCAGTATCCCCTAGGCAGCCCACTGGGTACCTTCAGCCCCGGACTGGGGCAGTTGAATACCAGTACCCCTGTCCGCCAGGGTCAACCAGATCCCGACCCAGCATCGCTCCGGCACTCACCAGAACGGGCACCTGCCAGCTGAAACTGAGCCAGATGAACCGAATAAGGATGACTCTGTTTATTCAGAGTCTTCCTTCACCCTGAAGGGCTCTTCTTCTGAAGGCGAAGAACCTGTTAAGGTTCCTAAGTCCCATCTTGATGATCCATCGCTCATGGATGTCATGAAGCACATCCAGGCCACCATAGACTGGAAAATGGAGGAACAGGACCCGAGCGCCGCCTGGCCGTTTATTTGAGGAAGCCTGATGCCCTTCCTGTGGTTGTGCCCTCCTCCCCATTGACTCTTACGAAGATGTCACAGGGGCTGTTTGGAACCACACCTCTGCAACTCTAGCGGTGCCTAAAAATGCAGACAATCTCTACCACACTTCAGCTGGTAAGCCCTTTTTTGGGGGAGTCAACCCAAAGCTGACTCTGTGGTCATCAGTGTGACACATGACTGCACCAGGAAGCCCAAGCACCTCAGTTCCCATCCCCTGACAGGTAATGCAGGCAGCTGTACCACCTAGGCAAGTGAGTCCTCGATCCTCCACCCTGGCCATCTGGGTCATTAACTACTTAGCCCACATGGTCCAGTATCAGAATGTTCTCTGGGACCAGGCCAGGGACCTAGTTCAGACTTTACCAGATGACCCCCAAACACAGTTCGCTCCAGCTCCTCAAGGCAGGCTCTGGCGTAGAAAGCACATCCTTTGGGCCACCTATGATGCTGTGGATGTCTCGGGCAGGGAGCGACTGCAGGCATGTGCCCACGACATTCCTCGCTCTGGGTGTCCAGCTTTGCCACTGATGTACAGTCCAGCATTTTGGACACCCTTCAGGGCACCATCCTGTTTTGGGGAGTCCAGGATGTAATTGTCACAAATGCACTCGAGGTCAGGCCCACTGCTCCCATAGTGCCCAACCCGAAGTGCAATATGTGAACAGAGACAAACAGGGTAACCCTCCTGTCTGTTTAGGGTCCAATCAACTACCAGTCTCATGTTCTGGGGTCAAATATGAACCCTTTTTCGCTAGCATGCACAGGTAACAGGTCCAGATATCACACCCTCTTGGAAATGCAGTGCAGTACTTAACCCAGAGGCACGCCTCCTGGTTCACAGTCCCTTTCCAAATCAATTGAGACCTTGGTATTTTTCTTACCTTGCTGTATATGGTAACACTGTAAGCGCTTAACAGTTCTGTCAAAATGATCAACACTGTGCCAGCATTCACACTCAAAATTAGAAAATGGCTCAGGCACGATTTCAAGGAAAAGAGAGTTTACTAGAATTAAAAATAGTAAATTAATGTTATATGTTGTGTGTTTTATAATTTAATGTTACAGTCAAATGAAGAAATGGAAGGTACAAAACCAAACGCCTTTTACCGAGTAACTGATCCTACCCCAGTTTCAGTTAGTAAACAGGAGTGCTGAAATTACCTAACTTTGGTAGAAGTGCTTCTTAAGAGTCCAGAAGTAAAAGTGCCTCTTCAAAGTCCAAACACAATGTATATATTGTTCGCTGCAGCTTGACAGTCATGAGGGAAATAGGTCCCACCAGCATGTGAGGTCACAGCTCTATGGTGATACTTGCTGTGAGGGCGCTCAGATTCCTGTATACCAAATTAGTCACATCTGCATATTGCTAAACATCACACTTTAAAAAAAAAAAAATGTATGTACTTTTTATGTTGGCTTGCGCACTCATGCGCAAACAACATTTTGCAATAGTAATGCCCGTACTAGCACTTTCAAAGGTGTGTCAGTGTTGTGGCGAATCCAGGGATGCTTTAGCCAGTGTGTCCTGCAGCCGCCAACCAGTGAGCATGCTGCCGATGACAGCAGTTTCAGAGTGCCACCAACTTGAAGAAATTCACATGCTGCAGTGAGAGACAGGCTCGTCACTGCAGCACCAAATCTGACAACGCCTCCATTACGTGCCATTTCTGGTGAAATATTTCAATAAACATGGCGGCTCCTGGCGTCTGCCTCTTACAGTCCCTAGAAGGCCGACTCTGGGGTGCCGATCATCCTGTCGGCATGCCCCTGCCCAGTTCAATTTGTTTGCTGATGGGGTGCCCAATCCCCACAAAGTGCCATCAGCCCCCTCCACAGCTTTCACCACAGCCCCTTGAGCACCCACGGCCGCCCTCCAGCACCGCTCCTACCTCCTGACTCCTTGGCGCCCCCCTCCTGGAAAGGGCTCTGGGGAGATTGTTGGCGGTTGATTCTCCCTTCACCTCGATGGGTGGTGGGACATGACCTTGGACAACTGGGTTCTGCACGCCACACGCTTGAGCTTCTGAGTGGCTCCCAGAAACTCTTCTTACCCCACCCCCAGCTCGTGTCTCTCATCTGGTAGGGAATTCAGGCACTTCTGCAAAAAGAGTTATATAGCCCAACCCTCTGACCCAGTGGGGCAGATTCTGCTCCCACTTTTCTTGGTCCCAGAAAGACCATGGATCTCAGACCCATCCTGGATCTAAGTCATCTGAACTTGAACATAGAGAACAAATGCTTCATGATGGTCACCCTTCAGGGGTTGTTGCCCGACTTACACCAGAGAGATTAGCTCTGTTCTCTGGACATGCAGGATGCGTATCTGCATATCAGAATTTCTCCTTCCCATCGATTGCTTCCTCTACTTCCATTTTCCAGGAGTCTATTTTCAGTTCAGGGCCCTCTCTTTCGGCCTCTCTTCAGCACCAGGGTCTTTACCAAGTGCCTGGCGGTAGTGCGCGTTGCCTTGAGAAACAGGGCTTCTTGTGTTTCCCTACCTGGACAATTGGCTGTTAACAGCCCCTCATCATCTTGTCCAGACCCAGGAGTATACCTTCCGCCTCTTCCAGGCCTCGGTATTACCATCAATCGGCCAAAGTCCTGCCTCTGTCGCCTTGTCAGCACTTTAAGTATATCAGGGTAGTTCTGGATACCACCTAGGGCATGGCCTTCTTGCCCATGGGCAGGAGAATGCCTGATGGCCCAGGCTCATCAGGTCTCCTCCAGTCACCAGGTCCCCACCAGGATCTTTCCACGACTCCTGGGTCACATGGTAGCAGCCATTGCCATGGTTCCTTTGCCTGCCTTCATGTGCGAATACCTCCGTGAACATTGAGAGTTCAATGGGATCAATACATAGACAACCTGAACCAGATGGTTATGGTCTCCGATCCTGTCAAAGAGTCCTGTCATGGTGACTAGAGCTGGCCAACCTGCTCTGAGGGTGGTTTCCTTTCAAATCCGGCCCCTTGTTAGATTCTCATGATGGACGCCTTGGGTCTAGGCTGGGAGCTGATTTGGATGCTCACTATACTCAAGGCACTTGGACAGAGTGGAACAGGGTCTCCACATCAATGTCCTGGAAGTCTGGCGAGTTCTGTATGCTCTGCAGCCTTCAGACTCCTCTCCTTCCCTGTCCACTGTTGGTGCAGATGGACAACATGTGTGTGGTGTATTACATCAACAAATGGGAGAACTCACTCTTATCCCCTGTGTTGGGAGGTGTGAGGGTTTGGTATTGGGAGATCGAGCACAGTCTGGAGCTCTCAGCCGTCCATGTTCCAGGCATCCAAAACATCCTAGCATACAGTCTCAGCCACTTCCAGTCAGGGGCTCACAAGTGGGAGCTTCTGGCGCCATTGGTCGAAGATCTGTTCAACAGATGGGGTCAGCCAGAGTTGGACCTTTTACGTCCCCACTCAGTGTAAAACTGCTGCTTTTTTGCTCACTCGATCCTGGGCCTGGAGTTTTGGCAGGAGCCGTTGTCCGTCTCCTGGAAGGGGAAGTTTCTGTACGTCTTCCCTCCTCCTTCCCCTCCTTCAGAGGGTACTGCTCAAACTCCAGTTAGCAGGGGCAGAGATGATACTTATAGCTCCTTCTGGCCATGTCAGATTTGGTTTCTCTTGCTGCAGCAGCTGGTGGTGGAACCTCCAGTGCCCTTGCCCCTGTGCACCAGTTTGGTGTGCAGGACCAGGGCACCTAGTCTTTCAGATCTAAAATCTTTGCATCTCCATGCATGGCTCCTGCGGATGTAGCCATCGCCCGCTTTGGAGTTTCCCCTAGTGTAGCTGATGTCCTGGTGGATGCTAGAAAGCCCTCTACCAGAGCCACTTACACCAAGAAATGGAAGAGCTTCACCCTTTGAGCTGCTCAGCACCAGCTGGACCCCTTCACCTGTCTGGTGAATCAGGTGCTGTGAGTACCTTCTCTCTCTTTCAGACCAGGGTTTGGGTACTTCTCCTCAGGTGCATCTTTCTGCCATCTCTCTGTACCATGTGCCTATGAGGACAGGGCCATGTCTCAGCTGAGGTGTCTCCCAACTTTCTGGGGACATTTTCTTCTGAAACCTCCCATTTGGGACCAGCTCCCTCCAGTGGATCTCAATTTTACTTTCATCTTTTTCTTCTATTTGGCCAAAGCCCATGACGCCCCCTTCCACCTCCCCATCACTGCCACGGGCAACATGCTGGCTTTCCTCCCGTAGCGGAGGCACCAGATGGCCTGGTGCAGTGGGGAGACTGGCTTCATCCTGCCAGTCGGTTTCTTTTCTCCTCCAGTTTTGTTCTGCTCCGGCGCAGAGCCAAAGTGTGCAGTGATGCCAATGGCTGAGCCACGGCGCTTCTGTCACGCAGTCATGCCAGGTTCTTGCTCAACTCTGCCTCCCTTTTCTGGGTCGTTGTGCCAGCCCCAGCCACTGCCAGGGCCAGTCAAGCAGCGGACTCCGGGAGAGAGAGCTGTCCTCGGGCAGCTCTAGCCTCTCCCTCCCAGCTGACCCGCGCTGACCTTGCCGTGGACATGAGTAGCCAGCATGGCAGGAGGTAAGGCAGGATGCCTCAAGCCTCACGCCACTGGGCCGGTTGGACCTCAGTTTTATGTTGAGAAGCTCACAATCTCACTTCACTTGACGGGGAGCTCTTGCAGCAGAGTAATACCATTAGGACTAAGACCACCAGGCGTTAAGACCCCATGAAAAATCTTCTAGCTAGCAGCCTGTGGCAGGGACCGTCCCGACTTTGGCTCCACCCTGGCGTCAGACATGGTATAAAGGGGTAGTTCCTCTGCCACCTCAGTTCTTTTCCACCGTCAACCTCAGACATTGGATCCACGGACGACATAGTTGCAGTCGACCACCTTTTTCTCACATCACATAGTTTCTCTCTATAAAGTAGTTTTTCATCAACAGTTTTTTCGTCAGTTTAATGTCTTCTATCGACACAACGGTGAAAATTAAAGTGTGCATCGAGAAGCAGATCGCGGTGAAGGATGGCCACTCTGCCTGCCTGATCTGCCTAGGCCCAGACCGTCGGCGGACAATTGCCTGCACTGCCTGAAGTTCAACAATAAAACCAGGATTCGCCACGCCAACACCTTGAAGGCCTAGCTACTCAAGCAACAAGTAGCCGCCATACAGAAGGCCCCATCGGGACATGGTTCATCCTCTTCAGCCAGGAGTCTCCTCCCAAGGAGAAGAGATCAGGAGGAACACCATAACCAGGAGAAGGAGAGGCCAGATCGAGTCCAGCCCAAAGTCCCCTCACGGGCATCTACTACCGCCACCTCCCGGCGGGATGTCAGAATCTATCCCCACAGTACCAAAGCAGCTTCCAGGGACACCCACAAACCCACAAGAAGTCGGCCACCTCACACATGCCAAAGGTAAGGAGTTTTCTTCCCAGGGACAGCGGTCCACCCAAGTCCCCTTGGGCCAGTGGCCCCACAAATATAGGTCAACCCATGAGGATAGGTGTTAGCTTCAGTGAAATCCACTGAGTCCAGCGCCCATAAGCATTCTGGGTTGTCGAGAAGCATAAGAAACTGGATGAACCACAAAATGCCAGGAGGTCTTCAGGTACGGATGCCTCCCCACCGAGCAACGGTGTCATCTGCTTCCAAGCGAACAACCGGACACTCCGACTCTGCATTGGAGAAGGAGCAAGTGCCACTGGCCAAAGAACATCCGCTGCCCAGAAGGACCGCCATCGGCCCCAGCAACAGATTCCCCCGGACACGGGGACCAGACGCCTAACAGCCTCTGGAGAAGAACCAGGTGCCAGACCACCAGACACTTCAGATCTGATGCCCGACATGCCCAGTGATAAATTGCCCGAGGACTGGACGCCACTACCTTCAGATCAGACACCTGGGCCTCCAGCACTTTGAACCAGATGCCCCCACCACCAGTCATGCCACCAGCTGACGTGGGAGCACTCTTTAATGCATGATGGAATACCATTAAAGGGATCTTCTTCCCAGACCTAGGGATCCATCCCAGTACGTCTTCCACCTAGAGATCTCACTCCTGAGCGGCCTTTACGCCAAAGGAGCTCCTGCCACCAGACAAGGAAGACAGGCGGACTCCTGGGTTGAGTGGCCATAAAAGACACCCCGTCCATCCCATCCTCCAGCAGATGCCCGCCATCATCTTCAGGGGACGATGCAGGGACTCGCCATTGGACTGTTCCTAAAAGACAAGTTACCCATTCCATCTCCCAATATGAGGGACCCCAGATGACCCATTTTTCTGCACATTATGAGGCATATTCAAGTGCTATACTAATAGAACACAGAGGAACTGGACCCAGAAAAGGCAGACTGGCAAATTTTTGGGGTCTATAGACCCTAAGTCATTGGTCATCCCCCATTGGTGGAGCCTTTTCAGGATGTGACCAGGTCCACGTGGAGGCATCCAGTCACTACGACCACAGTGCCTTGCAAGGTCGATAGGCTTTATAAAACACCAAAAGGGAGCCTTTCCTGGCAACACCCAAAGGCAGACTCTGTGGTCCTGACAGGCACAGCAACCATGTCATGAGTGCACAGCCACCGGACCCTGAATCCAAAAGGTTAGACCAGATGGGACGCAAGGTGTACTCCTCGGCAACTTGCACTGTTAGGTCATTGCACTTCCTGGCCCACATGGTTACATACCAGAAGTCCTTGTGGGTGAAGGCAATGAACCTGGCCAAGGCACAGCCAGATTCAGAGGGTAAGGCTGAACTCCTTGCTGTCATTCAGTCTGACATGGGCGAGACAAACCCATCCTGAGGAGTTCTTATGACTCCACGGATACAGCAGCAAGAGCAGAGGCCACCAGCATTTGCATGCGGAGGCGTGCTTGGCTCAGAGTTTCTGGCTTCCGACAGATCTTCAGGATGCTATCCTGGATGCTCCTTTTCAAGGACCAGTCCTGTTCGGTCAGGACACTGAGAAACTGATCACGGACTTCAAGATTCAGGCAAAGCAGTATCTGAAGTCCACAGGTGTGTACAGGCCAGAGCCACAATCCACACGTCGCCATTCCTTTCAGAAAAATCAGGGACAGCAAGGAAGGCGCCAAACACAACACAAGGGAAGCTTTAAAAGGAAAGGTCACCCTGTCTCTTCAGGCTCAGGGCCCCAGAAATTCAAGGCGCTCAGACCTCCCCTGCCGACACCCTCCAACACCGCATGACTCCTACCACCCCCCCACCACCACCATAGCCAGTGTAGGGGAGCGGTAGGAGGAGATTCTCCCCTACCTGTCTGGATGATCCAGTATAACATCGGACCAGTGGGTCCTCCAGATAGTAGAAAGAGGATACTCCCTAGAGTTCACCCAGTTTCCACCGGACAACCCACCAGTCCCCTCCCACTGCTCACCCTCCCATGCGCTCCTCCTGAGGGCAGAGATACATGCCTTACAGGCCAAAGAGCCATACAGGAGCTTCCTTTTGCTCAATGGGCAGGGATTATATTCCCATTTCTTCCTTGTCCCAAAGAAGACGGAGACCTCTGTCCCATTCTAGACCTGAGTCATCTGAACACCTTTATCGAATACAAACGGTTCAGAATGGTGACCTTGGCGAGTCTATTACCAATGCTCCACCAAGGAGACTGGCTTTGTTTACTAGACATGCAGGATGCCTACATACACATCAAGATCCTGCCATCCCACGGGAAGTACCTCACGCTTCACCTTCCGGGGGACACTACCAGTTCAGGGTGCTGCCATTCGGCATGTCCTCGGCACCAAGGGTTTTACCAAGTGCCTAGCAGTGGTAGCAGCAACCCTCAGGAGAAAGGGTCACTTTGTATGCCCTTACCTGGACGATTGGCTTCTTACTGCTCCAGCAGAAGACCAATTGAACAGAACATTGGAGGAGACAGTCAGTCTATTCAGACTCTGGGCATTACCCTAAACCTGCCCAAGTCACAACCATGGCCATCTCAAAGGCTACAATACATAGGAGCAGTCCTGGACACAGTCCAAGGGAAAGCCTTTCTGCCAGCTAAGAGGTCACTCATAGGGTACAGGACTCGGACTTGGTTCCAGCAAAGTGGTTCTGCAACCGCTCAAGTCACATACCCACAGCCATAGTCACGGTTCCCTCACATCCGGACATGAGGATCCTGCGGTGGCACCTCAGGGTACAGTGGGATCAAGATATGGATGAGCACGCCCGGCCGGTGGCGCTGAGGAGTTGAAGCGATGGGCCGCCACACCTTGCGCCCGGCGCTGGCGACCGAGTTGGAAGTTCGGAGAGTCAGGGTCGGCAAGGAGGCAGTTGAGTGCCCTCTGGGCGGCTCTTCTCTCTGGTGGGAGGGATAGGGAAGCCCGGTGCTCTGGCGACCCCAGTGGAGACTGGGGGCACCATCGGCCACGAGCTGTCGTCAGGCGTGGCTGATGTGGCAGGGTTGCCATGCGCCGGCGTCAGACGTGCTTACGCAGGGGAGGATGCGTGGGCTAAAACTACCAGAATACCTCCTCCAGCCCTGGATAGCGATGGTCCCTGCCACTGCCACTCTCAACGCTGGTTCCCGCCACTGTTCCGCGGTCTCTCGGGTGACCTGCCCGACCAGGGAACCGCAAATTACCTTGAAGATGATCGGGAACACAGCGGGAGGTAGAGCTAGCTGGCACAAGCAGGAGGCCTGAGAGTGTTCCAGGATGAGGAGCAAGAATACAGTTAAAAAAAAAAAAAAGATACAGACGAGCAAGAGAGCCCATTTGGATCTCCAGTGCGGTCTGACAATCCATGACCTGGTGGCTCACCCCAGCCCATCTGAGCATGGGGTTCCCTTCCAGCGGCCCAGCCCACAGCAGACCCTTACTACCGATGCATCAGGACTGGGATGGGGAGCACATCTTGCTTCTCACCGGGCAAGGGTTCCTGGAACTCAACGGAACAAGGTCTTCACATAAACATTTTGGAGATGAGAGCCATTCTGTATGCCCTTCAAGTCTTCCAAGAGTGTTCCTTCCCGGACCTCTGCTGGTCCCGTCGGACAATACCCCAGTAGTCTTCCATCTCAACAAGCAAGGCTACATTCATCTCCCTATGCGAGAGGTGATGAGAGTTTGGTCTTGGACAGTGGATCACAAACTGGACATTACGGCAGTCCATGTTCCAGGGATTCACAACATCCTCGTAGACAGCCTAAGCAGCTCTCAGTCTCAGAACCACGAGTGGGAACTACAGGAAGGCGTCATAGATGACCACTTCAAAAAGTGGGGTCGGCTAGAACTGGACCTCTTTGCGTCCCCACACAAGCCAAACTGCCCAATTTCTGCTCGCTAGATCCAGGGCCTGGTGTTTTCTGGCAAGATGCATTGTTCCCTCTTGGACAGGGAGGTTCCTGTATGCTTTTCCTCCCTTCCCTTTTCTTCAGAGGGTCCTGTTCAAGCTGCAGACAGAAGAAGCCAGGATGATATTAGTAGCACCATTCTGGTCTCAACAGATTTGGTTCCCGCTGTTGCAACAGCTGGCATCAGAACCGCCAGTTCCGTTGCCCTCTCCACTCACTTGCTCTCCCAAGAGCAAGGGACATTAGTCCATCTGGTTCCTGCACCTGCATGCTGGCTTCTGGGACTTAGCTAGAGATAGATTTGGAGTATCCCTCAGGCGTGGCAGAGGTGCTCATGGCAGCAAGAAAACCCTCTACCAGGGGCGACATCGCCATGAAGTGGAGATGTTTCTGTTTGTGAGTGATTCCCCATTCTCTGGATCCCTTGAGTTGTCCGGTGGAATCTGTGCTGTAGTATCTTCTCCACCTGTCGGGCTTCAGTCTCAGTTACTTGTCCATTAAGGTGCATTTCTGTGCTCTGTCAGCTTACCATGCACCAATAAATGGGAAGACTCTGGCACTGTTGAACAGCTGCAAGACCTTTTAAGAGGTATCTTGCATATTAAACCCCTAGAGAGACCCAGTGCCACCCTGGGATCTCCTATTCATTTAGAAAAGCTCACCTTGCCACCCTTTGAACCAGCCACAAGTTGTGAGCTCTGCCTTCTCTCTTGGAAGGCGTTATTTTTAGTTGCCATTACCTCAGCTCAGAGGATTTCTGAGATACAGGCTCTGATGTGCAAAGAGCCGTATCTTATTTTCACAGGGACAGGGTAGCCCTGCGTACAAACCTAAGTTCCTACCAAAGGTAGTGTGTGAGTTCACGTTGAACCAGGACTTTCAACTACCAGTTTACTACTCAGAGTACTCAAACAAAGGGAGGCATAATTACATACTCTGGATGTACATAGCATTTTGCATTACTACTTGGGAAGGACCAGTTCCACCAGAAAGGTAGACCAGTTGTTTGTCTCTTTTGCCTACAGGAAACTTGGGGCACCAGTAATGAAACAAACCCTAATTAAGTGGATCGTGCATTGCACCACTTTCTGCTACCTGCATCACAACAAACCCTACTGGGACTGGTTAGGGGTCACTCCACCAGAGGGATAGCGACATCCTTCGCTTTCCTCTGAAATGTTTCATCAACGGATCTCTGTGCGCTACTGACTTGGAGTTCAGTGCACACTTTTGTGAGGCACTACAGTCTGGACATTGCTTTCAGGAGGAGAGCAGGTTTCAGCCTAGCAGTCCTTCAGGGACTTCTCTACTAATTTCCCACAGCCTTTTGTCCTGCATCCTTCTGATCTGGGTCTCTTCTTGGGTACTGCTTGGGACTCTGTCGTAATGGTATTACCTGCTGCAAGAGCTCCTTGAGTGAGATACTACAGTTACATAAGAATTTGCCATAACAGTAGATCTTGGAGAGGAACTCTTGCAGGTGGGTGGGAAAGCCACCGGCTCGCCAGGGACAATATACATCTTCTCTTTGGGGATGGAAGATCCTCCTCAGTTCTCCATCTGCTTTTTCAGCGGGTCTTTGGCAGAAGAACTGAGGTGGTGCCTGAGGGACCTCCCTTTATACCACATCTGGCGTTGGGGCAGAGCCAACATTGGGGCTGATCCCTGCCACAGACTGCTAGGTAGAATTTTTTTCCATGGATCCCAACACATTGTGGCCTTAGTCCTAATGGTATTACCCGCTGCAAGAGCTCCTTTCGAAGATCTACTGTTACGGTAAGTTCTTACATAACTGTACTTTACCTCCCTTTGAGCCATCCATGAGTTGCGAGCTGTGCTTTCTGTTGTGGAAAGTGCTTTTTTAGATTGATATTACTTCTGCTTGAAGGATTTTCGGCGTCAGGCTCTCATGTGTAAAGAGCCTTATCTGTTTTTACAAAGGCAGAAGTCTGATCAGTTGTTTGTTTAGATTCAGCCTCTAAGATAGGGTGCTTTGGTTTCCAAACAGTGTTTGTCTAAGTGGTTAGCCAATTGCATTGTGATTGCTACCGTAAGTACAAGGACTTTTCGAGAATCGTTAAGGGCCATTCCACCAGGAGTATGGCGCCTCCATGACTTGTTTAAATCGTCTGCTGTGGACATCTGTGCAACTGCCACCTAGCGTTCCGTCCACACCTTCACCCACATGATACAGTCTAGACATTGCTTCTAGGCGCAGGGCCAGTTTGGCCTTGCTGTTCTGCAGGCCTTCTCTCTTAGGCCACTGACCGTTATCTAACCTCCTCCCGGAGCTGCTTCCTTTGCACTGCTGGAACTGCTTGGGACTCAGTCTTACCAGTATTGGCCTGCTGCAAGAGCTTCCTCCAAGTAAGATGGTGCAGTTACATAAGAACATACCATAACAGCAGATCATCAAGAGGAGCTCTTGCAGCAGGCCATGATTTTCCCTCCTCCTCCTCCTCCCCTCTTTCTCTGCTGTTTCCTCTTCCATTCACATGGGTTTCTCCCCTTATCCTTTTGGCTCTCGGGCACCTCCTCGTTTTTTTTGTTTTTTTCACTGCCCGCTTGGGTCTCTAGCGGGAGAACTGAGGAGGTGTAGGGAGACCGCCATGCTTATTGGATAGGCCAACATCAGAGGGTGACATCAGCAGTGGGTGATCCCCTATGGTAGACTGCTAGCTAGAAGGTTTCCATGGGGTCCTGGTGCCTCACGGCTAAATCCTACCAGTGTTGGTCTGCTGCAAGGCTCCTCTCGAAGGTCTAATGTTATGGTAAGTTCTTATGTAACTGTACTGTCTCTATCATGTCCCCTCCCTCTTCTCTTCCAGGTGGATATGTTAGATCCTGCAGTCTCTTCTCATAGAGATTCTTATGCAGCCCATGCACAATTTAAGTTGCCCTCCTCTGGACCGCCTCTACCCTGTCTTTGTCCTTCCTGAGGTGTGTGGTCTCCAGAACTGGGCAAAGTACTCCATGTGGGGCCTCGCCAACAATCTATACAATGGTAACACCACCTTCCTGTTTATGCTGGTGATCTGCTCTCCTTGTCGCACTGCCTAGTTGCCTTGAGGTCATCTGATATGATTACTACAAGGTCCCTTTCCTGTTTGTGACTGTCAATATATCTTCCCTCATTTTATCGTGACTCTGGGTTTCTGTGCCCTAGGTTGCATGATTTTGCACTGTTTTGCATAGAAACCGACTACTACTAAACCACTCCTCGAGGTTTTCTCAGGTCTCTGCTCATTTCTCCACCCCTCAGGAGTGTCCAACCTATTGCAGATTTTGGTGTTATCTGCAAAGAGACATACCTTCCATTCCAGAGTTTCTGCAGTATCACTTATAAAGACATTAAGAGGACTAGTCCCAGTACTGAGCCCTGAGGTACCCGCTGTTCCTCCCTCCCCAAGTGAGTGCCATATACCACTCCTCTTTGCAGCTATCCGCGCCAACCAGTGTCGCAGCAGTTTGCCACCTTAGGACTCATCCCAGAGTGCCCAGCTTGTTTATAGGCCTCCTGTGGCAGTGGGGAACCAGAAGTCCCTGAAGTCAAAGTCCAGGTCCACTACCCCTTCCTGGTCTATTTCCTGGTCACCTTGTCGAAGAAGTCAGTCAGGTTCATCTGACATGACCTAACCCACCACCCACTACCATGAATTTGTGCTGTCAGGTCTTGCAACTTCACTCACAGCTGTACCCTTTACATTCAGTAACTGTCTACTCTTTACTGAGCAGAAGCAAGCTCCAAACGTTTTGCTAGCCAAAAAGGCGATCCTGAGCTAACACGCCCTGCTTTGGCAACTTGCCACCATCTCCAACCAGTACAATACCAAGAATGTGACCAGGAATGCCCTTTAGCCTCCTTTCCGGCATGCTCGGCTGGACAAGCAATCATTTGCTGTCAGGGCTGCTAAATGGTTAAGCAAAATGCCTGATACACTACTGAATCTCCCCAAGTTTACTCCGTTTACAGAGATCTTTAGGTCTTCTTTTGCAGTCAATGCAGTTGCAACCATTCAACTGTTCTTTTTGGTTTCTGTCTGCATATAACCTATGACTTCTTATAGAATGATCAGTATGGATTATTTTTCCGACCTGCATGTGATTGTTCTGTCTTAAGTGCTTTGAGCCTGACTCAACTGCATTTCCTCCGAAACTGTTTATTGCAATTTTTTTTTTTTTGTTCTGACTACTATAGAGTGGAACCTTTGTGAAAGAGCTTGTGCACAAAGGTAATTTCAGATTTTTTTTTTTTTTACATATTACTAAACAAAATCTGCTGGACTCTAGATACTCCACAAGCCTTTCCTTAAGTGTCTCAGTTAGCTTCTCCCGACTGTCATCAGACTGACCGGCCTAGTTGCCAGCCTCCTCCCTGCTGCCACTTTTATGATGCGGGACTGCATTTGCCCTCTTCCAGTCCCTCAGAACCATTCGTGTTTCAGTGAGTTGTTGAATCGGGCTATCAGAGGTGCAGCCAGTATGTCCCTGAGCTCCCCACCACCCTTGTCTGTATCCGTCCAGCCCCATAGCTTTGCCCACTTTCAGATGCACGGTACCTTCAGCACTGTCTTCTCTGTGAATGGACTTGTGTCTGCCTGCCTCCCCAAGTGTTCCTCGGCTTTTATATGGTCCATCCCTTCCTCACACTGTGAACACTGAACAGAAATGTCTTTTAGGATTTTCAATCACAAGATTGTGGTGTGCATATTTTATACAACATATACAAACAGAGGCAAGAAAGAAGTAAGTGCCTCAGCTGCAATGTGAACCCAGGCACGCCCAGAATGCCGTTCTGCTTACGCTGCGTGGCGTCACCAAGGCATCTGGAAACTGGGCCATCCAGAGCACATTACTCTTTCTCCAGTGCACAGCCTGGGGCTGCAAGCGATAATTACATTTTCAATCACAAGAGTGCGGTGTGCATATTTATGGAACACATACAAACAGAGAGAGAAAGAAGTAAGTACCTCAGCTGGGACTTGAACCTAGGCTGCCCAGAATACTGTTCCTGTTGCACTACCAACTGCGCACCAAGGCAACTGGAAACTAGGTCATCCTGGATCACATCATTTTCTCTATTGCACAATCTGTGGCTGCTCAGATCAATCACAAGAGTGTGGTGTTGCATATTTCTAGGAGCATGGATATGTTGTTCATCCACACTCTTTGGCATGTCCTTTCCCCTTTAAATCTTGCGGAAGTCTTCAAGCTGGCTCCTCCCACCCACCCAGGTGGTAAATACCTCGGCTTTGCCCCATGGCGTAGATCTTCCTTTCCGCTGGAAGATTCAGGTTCCCTTGTGCTACTTCTGCAGTACCGTAGGCCCTGATTCTAATCGCGGTTTTCGCCGTTGTTGCTTTCTTGAAACTTGTATGAGTTCACGATTTCGATCATGATGGACATGGAGGACAAGTCATCCCCGGGTTTCGCGGTGTCCTTGTGGACAGAAAATGTCATGCACTGATCCCCACCTCTCGTGTGTCTATTGCTTGGGTGTCATGCATGACACCACCCTCTCACCATTTGTCTGGCCTTCCATCCCAGTGTCCTGGAAGACTGCAAGGTGCTCCTGAACTAGGGAGACCGGAGCTTTGCAACCCACGGTGAAATCGAGGAGGCCAGGTGGGCGGTTTCCACGCAGCGGGATCTGCCGATCAGCTCGAACAGATGGCAGCTTTCAAAGGGAAGCTGCTCAAGCTTCGACCAGCTGAGTTTTTCATGCCACTTAACCTGGGATCCACTTTCACTGGGTCCTTTCGGGACTGTGCCAGTCTCTCTCCTCCCTAAGGGTGAGGCCCTGGACTCGCACTCCTCCCGCCCTAAGCAAAGGGACAAGGACCTAAATCATCTTCTTCTGTCTGAAGAAGATGTTCCTGGGACAGAGAGCAGTTCGATTCTCAGGATGCTTGCAGTCTCGACCTCGGTCGAGATCGCTTCCGCCCGCTTCGGACCTTCCGTCAGGCCAAGGCACCGAGGCCGGGGATACGGCCAAACCAGCAGAGATTTCTCTCAACCCAATCGAGTCGTTATTGGCGACCCCAGTCACCGACTCTTCGGAGAGACACCCATCCTTTCCTTCCCCAATGAGGAGACCCATCCCTCAGGTACCCTGATCGAGGACAGGAGCAGGAACCTCTGTTTTCACCGAATCCGGCCTCTCCCGATCAACAGAGCCGACACCGTCGGTCTTGATCGAGGACTAGGACCCCGTCGGTCAAAAACCGTAAAGGGTCACAAACACTCCTGGAAGAGGTGCCGCCACCGATCCTCATCCTCCTCGGACGAGGAGAGACTTGACGAGCTCCGTCGGCATTATGAGGACCTCATGTCAACAGCTAATTCTGACCGGTCAAAGCTGGCTCCATGTCTACACGGCAATACCTGGCCCAGCCTCTTGGGCCGGCATGACTCCTCCGGGCCGAGGCTCCGGTCTCCCTCGGGTAATACCAGTGCGCATTCCTGTTGGCCCTGTTCTGGTCTCCCCACCAATTTTTGTGGAGCCACCGCTAAGCAGCCTCGGGGAGGGCTCCTCGAAGAGGATCAGACAGATGCGGGCCTGCCCCATCATCTGTCCATTACTGTTGTCCCAGTCGCCCTCGTCGGATTGAAGAGGACATGGGGGAGACCCTGTATCCTGACTCCTCGGACTCGGATACCACTGGTCTTCACTCACACCCGATGATGAGTTGTCAGTGACAGGTGTGGAGGAAGGTCCTTCCTCTTCCCAGGGCATCCTCTGACTTATTTCAGAGTCCACGGTATGCCCTTGGAGCCTATCAAAGAAGGCAGAATATCTGCTCACGGATATTCTTAAGAGGGGGATACCCCGGCGGAGGCCTTCCCAGTGTCCGAAGCCATTGTTGGCCCGGCCATTGAGCTATGGCAGCACCTGCCCCTCTTGCCCGGCTCCGTCTGCCGCATGGCTCGCCAAATTACACTGTACCCATGGGGTCCTTGGCGGGCTTCAGGGGGCCCCTCGGCCGGAGCTTTGTGACTGCCTCAGTGTTTAGACACATGGGTAGCTCAGTGGAGACTGACCTCCGTCCGGACAGGGAGTCCAAAAATATGGACCGTTCTGCCTGGAAGGTATATGCGGCCTCATCCTTGGGCCTCGTCAGGCCAGCTCGGCAGTGATCATGGCCACTTCTCTCAAGACTTGGGGTCGCTAGATGAAGTCCTCCTTCATCTCCCAGCGGACATGCAGACCATGTTTAAGCAAGTCCATGACCAGGGCCGTGCTGTTGCAAAACAGCAGCTCCAGACGACCTTGGACATTGGAGATTCCTCTGCCGTTCACTAGCAGCCGCGGTGGCCTCGCTGCAGGGCCTGGCTGAGATTATCCTCTTTCCGGCAGATACTCAGCACAAGTTGGCTGGCGTGCTCTTCACAGCACCCGATCTCTTGATCCGGGTGGCAGGTCACCTCCAGTGCATAGAGCAGTCCAGTGCCACCTTGGATGCCACTTCTGCAAGGTTCTTGGGCAAGAACCAGCAGAAGCGCAGAAGAAGCCTTTCAGCACTCTTCTCCTGCGGTTAGACAGCCTCCTTCCAGGGAGGTCAGCAGCAACAGCAGGCTCAAGCTTCAGCACTCTAGGCCCAAGCAGGGTCCCCTAACGGCCCGCTAAGCAGGCCAAGGTGCGGTCAGGGAGCCTCTTCCTCCTCCTCTAAGCCTGCGCAGTGACGGGCGAGGGGTGGCCATCCCTACACCCGTCACACCAGTTCTGAGTCCTCCAGTGGGATGCGGCTCCGCCACTTTCTTTCTGCCTGGTCCGGTATCACTCGGACAGGTGGGTCTTGAAGTGGTCGATCCGGGGACTGCCCCTAGAGTTCGAGCAGTACCCTCCCTGCCGAGCCCGTGCCTCACGGGAGGAAAGGATCTCAGTTGGCACTCAGTCGGCCCTCGGGTCGACATTGCTCAACTGCTCCGCAGGCGGTAGCTCAGTGCTGGATCCTCCTACAGACCCAGGCTTCGTGTCCAGGTACTTCCTGGTGCCCAAGTGGATGGGGGTTGGCGCCCATCCTGAATCTCCACAATCTGAATCAATATCTCCAAGTCTACGCACCTTCGGATGGTAACTCTGAACCAGATCATACCATCTCTGAGACAAAACATGTGGTTCTGTTCACTGGATCTACAGGGCAGCGTTTTCCACGTCCCAATCCGTCCGTCCACCAGTGATTCCTCTGTTCAAGGGTGGAAGGGACCTATGCGAGTTCAAGCCATGCCATTGGGCCTGTCATCTGCCCTTGGGTCTTCACCAAGTGCATCGCAGTGGTGGCGGCCCATTGTAAGGCGTCAAAGGGTTCAGATATACCCCTACCTCGTCGATTGGCTCCAGACGGGTTCCTCCCTGCAGGAGGTGGAGAGGTCTAGGGACTTGGACCTGCTGAACCTGTTCCAATTAGGCCTCCTGATCAAGCGAGTCCAAGTCACAACTTCGTGCCCTCTCAGGTGATGGGCTTTATCAGGAGCCAGAACTTCGACTCGTCAAGCCAGAGCTCAGCTTCCGGCCGGACAGGGCAGAGGTTCTTTCCTCCTTTGCAGTCATTTCTGGTTGGGCACTTGCGCCCTGCCGGGACTTCCTACGCCTTCTGGGTTACATGGCAGCGTGCACCTCAGTGGTCCATTGGGCCAGATTGCACATCTCGGCCCTTCCAGTGGGAGCTGGCCACTCCAGTGGCCTCAGCGTCAGGGTCATTTGACCAGCTGGTCACTGTCACCCAGAAGATGTGGGACGTCTCCAATGGTGGACTATCCCAGGTCATCTGCAGGAAGGGATCCCGGTTGTCCCGCCCGAGCCGAGTCGTCCCTCCGACGATCCTCTCTCATGGGCTGGGGAGCCCATATGGAGACCACAGAGCCCACGGGTTCTGGACCCCGAGGAGTCCCGTTGCCACATCAACCTGCTAGGCCTGAGCAGTCAGACTTGCACTGTCAGCTTTAGCTCCTCAGCTCTGGGGTCAAGTGGTTTCAAGTCCAGATGGACAATACCACGACCATGTACTACCTCAACAAACAGGGCGGCATGCACCCCGTCTGCCTATGCAAGGCGCTCGGATCTGGACCTGACGTCAGCCTGTTGGGCGGATCTTCTTACCATCCATGTGGCAGAGTCTCGAACCAACTGGCGGATGCTCTCAGCCACATAGGCCAGACATCCCACAGTGGTCTCTCCATCCAGAGGTAGCTTACAATCTGTTCTCCGTTGGGGCAAACCCGTTGGTGAACCTGTTTGCCTCCAGGGAGAACACCAAGCTGAGGCTGTACCATGCCCGCCCCTCAGCAGGGCTTGCTGCAGGGAGATGCCTTTCGGGCCATGGACCCCAGGCCTCCTCTCAGCTTTCCCTCCATTTCCCTTGATCACGAGGTGCTACTTAAGGTGAGGAGGGACAAGTGATCCTGGTAGCCCCAGGTGGCCCCACCAGTTCTGGTAACCAGATCTCTTCAGCCTCAGCTGCAGGGCCCCGGGTGGCTGTCCTGCGCCGGACCTGATATCGATTGAACCAGGAGGTATTTCCACCGGAACTTCAATCCCTGCACCTCACAGCCTGGTACCTGAGCAGCTAGAGTTCCAGGCTCTGGATCTTTCTGAGGATGTCTACACAGTGGTGGAGGCATCTCGTGAAAATCGACCAGGAAATGTTATTCCTTCAAATGGAAAAGGTTTTCCATTTGGTGTCAGGAATAAGTCTGGACCCTTATCCTGCTCTGTGGCTAACATTTAGACTACCTTTGGTCTTTCTCTCCAAAGGGGTCTTGGTCCATCGACCCTTAGGTTGCACCTGGCAGCCATCTCTGCTTACAGGCGGGCAGTCCGTCGATATTGTAGCACAGGAGACAGTGGTCGGGCGCTTTTTCAAAAGCCTGGATCACATATCCCCTCAGTCGTGAACCTCCACCTCCATGGGATCTTCTGCTGGTTTGCAAAGCTCATGGCAAACCATTCGAACCCATGCACAAGTGTGAGCTCTCACACTTGTCATGGAACACTGCCTTCTGGTGGTTTCATCAGCCAGAAGGACAGAGGGCTCAAGCGCTTCGGTGGACTCCCATATCTGGTCTTTCACAGGGACAAAGTTGTCCTGTGCCCCCACCAAATTACTTCCGAAGGTGGTGTCAGAGTTTCACCTTAACCAGGTGTTGACTCTGCCAGTATATACCCTAACTACACCTCGGGCCAGTACAAGCTCCATATCCTGGACCTTAGGCGTGCTCTCTCCTACTACAAGGAGAGGGCAGAAAGTCGAGAGAGAGTTAGCCAGCTGTTTGTCACCTATGCTGAAGCCGCTTCTGGCAGACCTGCAGCCAAAGCGGACCATTGCAAGATGGATTACATCATGCTTAGGTCTGTGCTATGAGTTAGCGGGCAAGGATCCTCCCAGAGGATAAGAGCTCATTCTACCCGCCATACTGCTGCATCGGTGGCTGCTTCCAGAGGACATCCCTATCCAGGAAATCTGTCAGGCTGCTACCTGGAAGGCAGCAAACACCTTCATTACCCATTATCACATCGACCTTGAGTCACGGGATGCTGGTTTGGGGCCTCGGTTCTCCAATCTCTGTTTCCTAAGTAGGGGTGTGCGCCTTGCCTCCCTCCTCCTGGAGAACTGCTAGGAGTCTGCCAAAGATGTGGATGAACAACATATCCGCTCCTAGAAAAACAGGTTCTAGGGGCGTGGATATGTTGTTCAATCCACACTTACTGGCAGGTTCCTTGCTGCTTTAAATCTTGCCAGGAGGTCTTCAAGTTGGCTCCTCCCACCCACCGGGTGGTAAAACTCTCATCTCCCCCATGGCGCCAGGCGCGTTCTTTCCATCCCAATCCGTCCATCTCACCAGCGATTCCTCCGCTTCAGGGCAGAGGGATCCCTTTATGAGTTCAGGTCATACCCTTCCTCTCTCCAGCTACCAGGTTCTTCACCTTCCTTACAGCTTGAAGCTCAGGTTCCTCCTTAGCGCTCTGTGTTTTAGGCCTGGATCCACAGTCTTGGTCAATCGAAACTCATTCTTAAATTTAAAAGACTTCAGTCTTCTCTTTCCTCAGGACTGCAATGGGCAAATCGACTCCCAGATTTACGTCAGTGCCACTGTGGACAGAAGATGTCCCGGACGATCCGCACTCCACGTGCGTTTGTACTGGACTCGGCCATGACTCACAGGCCTGTGAGTTGTGCAAATCCTTCGGCTAGGTCTTGGAGGACAGCTGCCGATTGCTGTTGGGACAACCTGAGAAACATTATCCTCCGGTCAAGTCGAAGGAGGCCCGTTAGGTGGTGTCTGCGGCTGCGGGCTCGGCTGAACAGCTACAGCAGATGATCACTTTGAGGAGGAGGAGGGCGGCCTAGGCCACATCATCATCTTTCTCAGTCGTGGCATTTATTCCTCTCTCCTTGCAGCCTCCTGCACAGCTTCTTTCTAGGAGCTTTGCCAATCCCTCTCCACCAAGGGAGAAGGGCCTTCGGGACATTCCTCTTGGTCCAAAAGAAGGACTCTAAAGGTAAGTCCCACGTTGACATTCGTGGAGGCGGAGAGGTCCCTTCCCGAATTGTTGACATTCTACTTTAGTCGAGGAATTGCGGCTGAGGGCGCTGGCTTCACGATGTCCCGTCAGGTCAGCGGCCGAGACATCCGTCAAAGCAGTCTAGATTTTTCTCGACCGTTGGACGGTTTGTCGACTGAGAAGCTGACAACCCTTCTTCACCGGTTCTCCCGGTGGAAACCGAGGACTTGCCCTGTGCCTCCTGTGCGGAGTCCCGGTTAAGGTCCCTGAACGAGGAAACAGGTTTCCCACCCCCTCTCAGACCTACCCTTGGAATCCCGAAGGGTCTCGGTCTCGGACCTCTTCCAGGTCCAGCGGACCCACCAGCGTCGGCCGGTCTGGATCTCGGCGCCATGGAAGCGGCGGCGCTGCTCATCCTCGTCGTCCTCTTCAGAGGATGGGCTCCAGCGTAAGTTGAGTCCAGTGCTATGAGATCTAATGTGGCAGCAGCTCTTATTGTCCAGGAATAAGCTGACTCTGTCACCTTCTCCAGCTCATTAAGTGGCTGTCACGGGCCACCAAAACAACCCCTCGTAGTAGTCGAGGGCGAAGCTGGCACGGTTGTTCGGCTGAAACCGGCTCGCCACCTATTGTGGTGGAACCCCGCCTCCACTACGAAACTGGGGCCCCAACCAAAGATTCTCGGTCGGGTCAGGGCTTGCCTCATCGGTTGTCGGTCACCCTCGCTCCTGATGAGCCTCGGCAGGTGGAGTGTGGCTCAGTCGCTCTGCAGCTGTTCGCAGACTCCTCGGAGTCTTCTGACGACTCCTCCTTGTTCTCCAGGCATGACCTGGAGTCCACTGGGAGTCAGTCGGTGGGCGAGAGCCCATCCTCGTTCCTTGGAATGCTTCGACTCATCTCAGAGTCCACTGGGATGAAGCTCGAACCCGTTTCAAAACGGGCCAGTAGCCCCTCACGGAGATACTGGACTGAGGAATTCCTCCACGGAGCCTTCCGGTGGCCGAGCCATTGTTGGCCTGGCCTGGAGCCATGGCAGCAGCCAGCTTCTTGTCCAGCACCTTCGCCAGGATGGCTCGGAGTATGCTGTTTCCACGGTTCACTCTCCAGTTTCTCGGAGCACCCTCTGCGGAGGGGCTAGTGACCGACAGCGTTTCCGGCGTTCGGGAATACTCGGGATATGGACAAGCCACCCGATAAAGAGTCAGAAATTCGGACTTCTCCGGGCGGAAAGAATCTGTGCTGCTTCCTCCCTGGGCCGTCGTCAGGCTAGCTCGGCCATCCTGGTGGCACACTTCACACGCCCTTTGGGCTCCCTGGATGAGATGATTCCTCATCTCCCGGCTGACCTTCAAGCGATGGTCAAACGGAGGTGCGGATCAGGGAAGGGCAGTGGCCAAACAGCAGCTCCAAACTTCCTTGGACATCGGCTGACTCGTGTTCCTGGTCAGTATGCCAGCATGGCCATGTCATAGAACTTGGCTGCGGATCTCCACCTTTACGGCAGATACCCAGCACAAGCTGGCAGATGTTCTTCTTGGGTACTGACTTGTTCGGTCCGGGGTGGAGGTCATCTGCAGCGGATCGAGAAGTCCAACGCCACCTTGGACTCGGTCACGTCTGCCCAGAAGGACAAAAGCTGCCAGCAGCAGCGTAAGCTCTTTCGTCCTTCAGCCCCTGCGGCACGCCTGGCCAGCAACACCAGCATCAGGGCCAGCAGGCTCGCCCAGCACCCCAAAGCCAAGCCTGCTGCTTCCTCCAGCAGGAAGCTGGAGGGAAGGTCCAGGAGGCTCCTGGACGGCCCTTCCTCTAAGCCTGCCCAGTGGCGGGTTGAGGTGTAAGCTAACACAAACTCACTCCTCCCAGGTTCCCCATGGGGACAGCTCCGCCACTTCCTTTCCACCTGATCCAATATCACCATGGACCTCTGGGTGTTGGAAGTGGTAGGCAGAGGTCTGCCTCTGGAATCGAGCAGTCCTCACCCTATCGAGCTGTCTTCCCACGGGCTCACAGGACTCGCAGCCTCTCTGTCGTCTTGTCGAGCCGACATTGCCCTGCTCCTCCAGAAGGAGGTGATCAGGAGGTGGCAGATCCTCCTCCAGACCCAGGGTTTGTGTCCAGGTACTTCCTGGTCCCAAAAGGACAGGGGCTGTCGCCCCATTCTAGACCTACACGACCTGAACAAGTTCCTAAGGTCCCAGATCTTCAGGATGGTCACTCTGGCTCGATCATTCTATCCTTGGAATGAGGCATGTGGTTCTGTTCTCTGGACCTTCAGGGGCAGCGTTCTTTACATCCCAATCCGTCCATCTCACCAGCGATTCCTCGCTTCAGTGCAGAGGATCCTTTATGAGTTCAGGTCATACCCTTGACCTCTCCAGCTACCAGGTTCTTCACCAAATGCATGGCAGTGGTGACAGCATTCCTGCAGCGCCGAAGGTCGGTGCCACTTACCTGGACGACTGGCTGATTGCAACCCCTCCAGGTTGGAGGTGGAGCGGTCCAGGATCTGGCCCTCCAGGTCTGCTCTCAGATTGGCCTCCTCATCATTGAGGCCAAATCGGAACTTTGCATCAGGTGATTCAGTTCATCGGGCAGAGCTCAACTCTCTTGAGGCAGAGCACGGCTCCCGGTGGACAGGGCCAAGGTCCTTTCTTCATTTGCCCAGTCATTTCTGGTTGGGCAATTGCGCCCCCCAGGACTTCCTGCACCTTCCGGGCCTCATGGCAGCCTGCACAGCATGGTCTGTTGGGCCCACTGGCTTATGCGTCTCCCTGCATTGGGGCTGGCCTGCCAGTGGTCACAGGGCTCCAGTTCTCTGGACCAGCGGTGACAGTGACCCAGGAGATGTGGAACAGCCTCCAGTGGTGGCTCGTACCAGCTCATCTGCAGGAGGGTATCCCATTTGTCCGCCCGAGCCGGCGGTAACTCTGACGACCGACGCCTAACTGATGGGTTGGGTGCCCATCTGGGGAGCACAGAGCCCACGGACTCTGGTCCCCTTAGGAGTCTCGATGCCACATCAACCTGCTGGAGCTTCGAGCGGTCCGACTAAGCCCTCACCACCTTCGCCTGCTTATACGGGTTCAAGTGGTCCAGGTCCAGATGGACAACACCACGACCATGTACTACCTAAACTGTCAGGTAGACGACTCCTCGCTCCTCTGTGCAAGGAGTGCTTTCCAGACTTGGTCTCTCGGGTGAGCAGCCTGGAGGCGGATCTCCTAGCCATCCATGTGGCAGGAGCCTCCAACACTCTGGCGATGCCCTCAGCCTGATAGGTGCTGCATCTCACGAGTGGTCTCTCCTGCGGAGGTAGTACAAGATCTATTCTCCCACTGGGGCACTCCTCAGGTGGACCTGTTTGCTTCCAGGAGAATGCGAAGCTGAGGCTGTTTCATGCCCACCCCCTTCAGCAGGGCTCGCTGCAGGGGATGCCTTCTCGAGGCTGTGAACCCAGGCCTCTTCTGCCTTCCTCCATTTCCCTTGATCCACAAGGTGCTTCTCAAAGCGAAGAGGGACAAGGCGCAGGTAATTCTGGTAGCCCCAGACTGGCCCCGTCAGTTCTGGTATCCAGATCTCCTCAGCCTCAGCTCCAGGCTCCCGGGGCGGCTTCGGCCGCCGGACCTGATCTCAGTCAACAGGGAAGGTACTCCACCCGGCCTTCAATCCCTGCACTTGGCAGCCTGGTTCCTAATGGCTAGAGTTTCCAGGCCTTGGGTCTTTCCAGTGAGGTCCTCTGCGTCATTGAGGCATCCCATAAGGAGTCGACCAGAAAATGCTATGCTTTCAAATGGAAGAGATTTTCCATTTGGTGTTAGGATAAGAGGTTGGACCCTTCCTCCTTTTCTTTGGCTAGCATTCTGGACTACCTGTGGTCCCTTTTCAGCTAGGGCTTGATCGACAACCCTTAAGGTGCACCTGGCATCCATCTCTGCTTACGGCGCAGGCGAGAGAAGCCAGTTGTGGCGCAGGAGAAGGTGGCTGGGTGCTTTTTCAAAGGCCTTGATCATATATCCCTCCGGTGCGAGAACCTCCACCTCTGTGGGATCTACTGCTGGTATTGGCTAAGCTCATGGGCAAGCCTATTCAACCGATGCACAGGTGTGATATCTCTCACCTGTCGTGGAAGACTGTCTTCTTGGTGGCTATCACGTCAGCCAGAAGGATGGGAGAGCTCCAGGCGCTTTCCATCGGGTCTCCTTATCTGGTCTTCCACAGGGACAAGGTTGTCCTGTGCCCCACCGAAATTCCTTCCAAAGGTGGTGTCGGAGTTTCACCTTAACCAGGTGTTGACTCTGCTGGTGTTCTACCCAGTCACATCTCGGAGGCCGAATATAGGCTCCATACTCTGGACCCTAGAAGCTCTTATTATAAGGAGGCGAGGCGGCTTAAGTTCGAGAGAGGTTCAGCCAGCTGTTTGTCACCTCGCTGAAACAAGCTCCCTGGCAGACCTGCAGCCAGCCGGACGATAGGCAGGTGGGTCACCTCCTGCATAGATCTCTTGCTATAGGTTGGTGGGCATGGAGCCTCCCAAAGGATAAGAGCTCATTCTACCACCTTACCGCTGCTTGGTGGCTGCTTCCAGGGATGTCCCTATCCGGGAAATCTGCAGGGCTGCTACCTGGAAGTCAGCACACACCTTCATTACCCACTACCACATCGACCTTGAGTCACGGGATGCTGGTTTTGGGACCTCGTTCTCCAGTCCTTATTTCCCAAGTAGGGGTGCGCGCTTGCCTCCCTCCTCCTGGAGAACTGCTAGGAGTCTGCCAGTAAGTGTGGATTGAATATCATATCCACGCCCCTAGAAATACAGGTTACTCACCTGTATTAGGAGTTCTAGGAGTGGTATATGTTGTTCATCCACACAACCCACCCGACCTCCCGGCGCGGTGCAACCTGGCTTCCAGCGGCTAGATCTAGGCGCCATGGGGCGGAGCTGAGAGTTTTACCACCGGGTGGGTGGGAGGAGCCAACTTGAAGACCTTCCGGCAAGATTTAAAGCAGCAAGGAACCTGCTAGTAAGTGTGGATGAACAACATATACGACTCCTAGAACTCCTGTTACAGGTGAGTAACCTGTATTTACTCACCTGTAACAGTAGTTGTAGGAGTGGTATATGTTGTTCATCCACACGCACCCACCTGATCTCCCGGCTTTAGACACAACACCTTGCTTCCAGCGGCTAAGATCTGGTGTCATGGGGCGGAGCCGAGGTATTTAGCACCCGGTGGGTGGGAGGAGCCAGCTTGAAGACTTCCAGCAAGATTTAAAGGGAAAGGACATGCCAAACAGTGTGGATGAACCACTCCTAGAACTACTATTACAGGTGAGTAACCTGTTTTTATGGAACACATACAGTAGAGAGAAAGAAGTATGTGCCTCAGCTGGGACTTGAACCCAGGTACCTTCAGGTCTGTTTTCTCTGTGAATGGACTTGTGTCTACTTCCTCCCCAGTGTTCCTGCTGTTGTTACATGGTCCATCCCTTCCCTTACACTGTGAACACTAAACAGAAGTATTTTTTAGGGATGTCTAACCCTCCCCACACACAGACACACACACACACACACACACACTCACACACAAACGGTCTTATACATACACAGATATATACTGACTCTCGCCCTGAGGACAACAGTAGATGCCTCACATTGTTCCTGAGAGTCTCAGCCTCATTTCAGTTCACATCTGTCAGCTGAGAAGGGTGTCACTGGAGGGGTTCTGGTCCAATGAGGCGGTGTAGCTAACAAAATGTAGAAATGATTGTCTTTGCTACAGAGAGGATAACAACAACTATGCTCCCACACTTGCATGAATTTATACTACATGTACAATTGTACTTGTTAATTGCTGTTTTCATTATTAACAGTAGTGTACCTGTGTGTAGTGTTTGTATGTTGCACTGTTCTTATACTTATTTCTTCTGTATGAAAATGTTAAGGTGCCCTGTTATTCCCAGTATGAAAAGGGACGGTGCCCTGTTATTCCCTGTATGA
This sequence comes from Neoceratodus forsteri, assembly GCA_016271365.2. Taxonomy (NCBI): domain Eukaryota; kingdom Metazoa; phylum Chordata; order Ceratodontiformes; family Ceratodontidae; genus Neoceratodus; species Neoceratodus forsteri. The sequence goes on along the minus strand of JADMNL010000031.1, from coordinate 102,572,864 downwards.
AAGATGCACGGTGCCCTGTTATTCCTGTATGAAAAGGGTACGGTGCCCTGTTATTCCCATTATGAAAAGGGTACAGTGCCCAGTTATTCCCTGTATGAAATGGGTACGGTGCCCTGTTATTCCCAGTATGAAAAGGATATGGTTCCTGTTATTCCCTGTATGAGAAGGGCACGGTGCCCTGTTATTCCTGTATGAAAAGGGTACGGTGCCCTGTTATTCCAGTATGAAACGGGTATGGTGCCCCATTACTTCCTGTATGAAAAGGGTATGATGCCCTGTTATTCCCAGTATGAAAAGGGCAGGTGCCCTGATATTCTTTGTAGGAAAAGGGTACAGTGCCCTGTTATTCCCAGTATGAAAAGGGTACGGTGTCCCGTTATTCCTGTATGAAAAGGATACGATTCCCTTTTCCCAGTATGAAAATGGTACAGTGCCCTATTATTCCCTTTATGAAAAGGATACAGTGCTCTGTTATTCCCTGTATGAAAAGGTATGGTGCCCTGTTTATTCCCTTATGAAAAGGGTACAGTGCACCGCTCTCTATGAAAAATAGTATGATGCCCACGTACTCCTGTATGAGAAATGGTACAATACCCATTATTCCCTATATGAGAAGGGTACAGTGCCCGTTGTTCCCTGTATGAGAAGGGTATGGTGCCCTGATGTTCCCCTATATGAGAAAGGGTACAGTGCCCTGTTATTCCCAGTATGAGAAGGTACAGTGCCCTGTTATTCCTGTATGAAAAGAGTATGGTGCCCTGTTATTCCCTTATGAAAAGGGTACAGTGCACTGTTCTCTCACGAAAAGGTATGGTGCCCTGTTATTCCCTGTATGAAAATGATATGGTGCCCACCTATTCCCTGTAGAGAAAAGTACGGTGGCCCTTTATTCCCTGTATGAGAAAGGTGGGGTTCCCAGTTATTCTCTGTATGACAAGGGTGGTGTGCCAGTTATTCACTGCACAAGAAGAGTGGCTTGCTGTTACTCCCCATATAAGAAGGTTGGGTGCCATGTTTTCCCTGTATGAAAAGGATGGGTGCCCTGTTATTCCAGTATGAGAAGTGTGGGTGCTTCTTTATACCCTGTGTAAGAAGGGTGGGGTGCCACATTAATCCCAGTATGAGAAGGGTGGGGTGCCGTGTTATTCCCTGTAGAGAAGGGTAAGGTGCCTTGTTATTCCCTATATGAGAACTGTGGGTGCTGCTCTTTATACCATGTGTAAGAAAGGTGGGTGCCCCATTATTGCCACTATGAGAGGGGTGGGCTGCCATGTTATCCCATGTATGAGTAGTATTGGGTGCCCTGTTATTCCTTCCATGAGGTGTGCAGGTGCTCCTTTATTTCCCCATATGAGAAAGGTAGGTGCCCTGTTACTCAGTGTACAAAATTGGTGTGGTACCCTGTTATTCTCTATCCGAGAAGGGTGGGCTGCCCTGTTAATTCCCTGTATGAGATATAGTGAGACTGTTCTGATTATATTTCTTTCTTCGTTCTCAGAATCTCCAGATGTTGGAAGTGTGGTCTGCAGTATGGGGAGCCTCAGTGAAGCGGACCAGGTATACAAGTACAGCACTTCCTCCGTCCAACACATCTGGCAAACTGCCCTTTGACTCTTCCTCTTCCTGTGAGGATCCAGCAGATGTGACGACTCAAGGCACTGCAAACAACGGAGCCCCACAGAAATTACATTTATGAAACGCCAGAGGAACATGTCTTAACAGAAACAGGGGTCCCATCACCAAGCTGTGCCCATAGAGAGGTGGAGCCCCCTGCGGATCTTAACGATGGGTTGTCTTTAATTCCAGATAGTGTTGAGCTGAAAGATGAGCCTGTGACTGTCACTTCTGGACATGTGTCTCTTTCTGTGACTGATTTTGGTATCATTGGCATTGGAGGCGTAAACAGGTTTCTGGGAGCACACACGACACATTGGGACATCCGGCAGCAATGGTCCAGGCAGAATCTTTATCACAGTGAAAACCCTACTGTTGTCTTCAACTCTTTCCTGCCAAATGCCTGAGTAAATTGTTAGTCACCTATAAGTTGGGACAAAGCCTTCAACATTGTTCATTTTACCCAAATAATCTGGGTTTCGCTCAGAGATGGACTAAAATGAACATAGGAACTCTTCTGAGGACTGACAAATCGTCCTGGCGCCCATGAACACACAGAATTCTCCGATGTGAGCTGGTAGCAATGGTGGTGTGGATGGCTTGAACTGAGAAGAGTCTGAGCAGGCTTGCAGCTGCAGAGTGCGATGGACAGGCGTGCTCCATTTGTATGGCACAGCCATGAAGAGTCATTGCTGCATTGCTGTTGCAGAAAGACATCAATGTGGAATCTTTATCTCCCACCAGTTGCAGTTGAGCAGCCTTGAGCGGTCCCTTTGGTTCTGCAGTCACTGCGTGTTCCTGCCAGATCCCGTGTAGTCAGTGAGCAGCTAAGATTGTGACTGGAAACTTCTTTCTCAAGGCAGCCACCCATCTGACTCGTCAGTGAGAGACTGGCACTTCATGTGGCAGGATGAGAGCCTCCCTTCCTGGGAGATGAGGGACCACATATCCGGATACTGCAGCACATTCAGGCGCGCGCTGCTGAAGAGGACCATTTGGAAGGTTGAGTTCACGTTTCCTTTCTGCACTACCGTTGTTAAAACTGAGTAGTTGCCACCAGTTCTTTCAGCTGAGTCAGGACAAGCATATTTCTCCCACCCTTTGACTGGCAGTCAGCCTGCCATAGCACACTCGACTGGGTGAGATCTGCTTATTGCACCAGGGAACGGTGAACTCTAATGGCACAGCAGTTTGCTTCTGAGCTCCGATTGCTTCTATGCAGTCTAAACTGTTTTGCACATTCATTAAACTCCATTTGCTTGGAGATGTGACATTGACAGCATTTCCAATTCTCCAGTTGTGATGGCAAAAGGGGACTTTATCTCCCAAGAGGCGACATTCCAAACTTTGAGCAGTTCTCTCTGCGAGACGAGATGCTGTTTGTTTATTGTTTGTTTCAAGTTCCTGGAAAGTGTCAGAGTTATTTTTCCTCTTTAAGTGACATCAGTGATGTCTTTTATTTAATAGCAACGTTTCTTGATTTGTCAAGAGTATAAAAACAAAAGAAAAAAAGGAAAAATGTTTATTTTTGTTTACAAAGTACAAGAGGGTCTTTAGAAGGAAGGCACCTCTCTGTCTCCAACAGTCCATGGCAGATCACTGGACTGTTTGGAGTGTTCTGTTTTGTACTAAAGCACAGCAAGGCGAGCCAGTCAATGACACTGGACTCTGTCCCAAGGCACTCACGGCAAACGTTACTGTTGTGGTAATTACACTTGTAATTATTTATTAAAAAATGATTTCAAAAAAGATGTTGCATAAGTTTGTTTTTGTTTTCGTACCAGCTGTGCTACAGGTCATTGCAAACTAACCTTGTGAGTTAGAGTCTCCCCCAACCAGTCAGTGCTGCCAGACGCACAGGATCATTGTTAAATCCCTGCCATCCAACTGTGTAAATATAGGCTGCTCCAGAATGAGCAAGTCAAAGTCAAGAGTGGACAGCAAAGGTATGTCGATGAAGGGCTGACAGTCACTAGGCAGGTGTTGCAGTCCGTGAGTTTATTACTTCAAGCCCAGTCAACATGGCAAAGCTCTTTACCTCCATGGGAGGGGATGAAAGCTAGGCTGTCCACACACAAGTTTACCCTGGAAGCCAAGCTCTTCACCTCTGTTGAGGGGACACAAATGCTAGGCTAGCAATACCCCCCAGCTTTGGGAGCTAAGTGCTTTATCTTGGGGAGGGGCAGCGCATGCTGAGGCTAACCACACCTACCACTCTTGGGAACAAGTGCTTCCAGCTCCCTGGAGGGAAGAGCACTGACGTGGGTCTTTGACACCCTCCCACCATAGGAGCTGATCACCTCACCTCAAGGGTGGGAGGCATAAATGCTAGGCTGTCCACACCCCACGGGGACCAAGCAGTTCAGCTCCATGGCAGAGAAGGACCAGTGCGAAGCTATCCACACCCTCCCACCCTATGGACCAAGTGCTTCACCCCCATGGAGAGTGGCACAGATGTTGGGCTGTCCATTCTCTCCCACCCTGTGAGCTAAGTGCTTTACCTCAGCAATTCATCTCCGTGGAGGGAAAGGGCACTGAAGTTGGGCTGTCCACACCCTCCCACCCTGGGAGACAAGCACATCACCTCCATGGGTGGTTGTGGTGCAAATGATGGGCTATTCACAGCCACCTGGGAGCCAAGCGCTTCAACTCTGTGGGGAGGAGGAGGATGAATGCAAGGCTATCACACCCTCCGATTCTGAGGCCAAGCACTGCACCTCCACGGGGGGAGAACAAATGCTGGACTATCCATCACCACCTGGGAGCCAAGCACTTCACTCTGTGGGTGAGGGGTACAAATGTGAGGCTATCCACACCTTTCCACCCTGGGGCCAAGTGCTTCAGCTTTTGGGTTTATGCAAATGCTGGACTAACCACACCCCACTCTCGGAGACAAGCACCTCACCTCCATGGGGGTGTGAAAATGCTGTTGCTAACCACATCCACCCTGGGAGCCATGGACTTCAGCTCAGTGGGAGGGGCTCAAATGCTGGGCTGTCCACAACCACCTGAGGGCCAAGTGCTTCAACCGTGGGGAGGTAGGCGAATGCAGGCTGTCACACCACCCTCCCTAGAAGCCAAGCGCTTCACTCTGTGGAGGGGGCACAAATGCTAGTCTGTCCACACACTTCCATACTCAGAGTTAGGCACTTTACCTCATTTTGGGGGACAAATGCTGGGCTGTCCATACCCTAAGCACTTCATCTCCATTTAGGGGGCCCAAATGCTAGGCTTTTCCATACTCGCCATCCTGGGAGCCAAGCCCTTCAGCTCTGTGGAGGAAGCATGAATTCTAAGCTGTCCACACCTCCTACACCCAAGAGCTTCAACTCGGTGAGGGCACGAGTGCTAGGCTATCCACACCATTCCACCCTGGGAGCCAACTGCTTCTCTTCCTTGGGGGACAGGGCACAGATGCCGTGGAGCACCAGTGATTACAGTTGTAACAGTGAAATCAGAAGCATTTTTGCAGTAATTGGGCTTAATCCTGTAGGCATTGTGACTTGTTTGTAGAAGCGAGGGCCACATTTGGGAAGTGGTACGCAGTATTGTGCGGTGTATCCCAGCTGACATGGGTGGTGGTGGGGATGGGCATATTGGTTACCGCGAGAGAGAAAGGTTCACAGACCAAGAAAGGGGTTTGATAACTTGAAGTAGCATTCCCCATCACCTGTGTGTTTTCAGGTATTACTCCACTGACTGTCCCCCTTTTACTGTTATTTTGTCATCAGATTGATGTTGGCTTCTTGACTGCCTGACTTCTCCCACCCAAAGTTATGACTATAAACAGTAGTGTCATGTCACAAAGGTAAACCTGTTTAAAGGGGTGGAGCTTCCATAACAGGATGTCACTTTCAACCCTGAACTGGTGCCCTGAGTTGATGACTGTTTTATCTTGGAACTAGTGGAGTGCCTCATTTACCACTGGGAGGCAGCAGTGTTACTTGTAGAGTGCCCAAGCTTTGGCGGTTTCACTGATTAGCCACTGAGAGACAGCAGGTGTTGCCAGAGTGATAAGACCCAACAGGATGTAGGGTGTTGGGGAGACATGCGCCCAGGAGCATAGTTAGGTCCAGTGCTACAGGCGGAGGGCCAGTACAGCCCCTGGAAGTGCAGATATCCTCAAACACCTCACACCTGGATGGGTCCCATTGTGCATAGAAAATTGACTTTTTCATTAACAAAGTTTTAAAAGTATTTTAAAACATTTACAGAAAACGTATCTTATGTAAAATAAGCCCTATGTTGGTACAGTGCCGGCTGTTGTTTCTTTTTGTTAAGGAGAGCTTTGTTGACTGATAAACACATGGCTTTAGAATGCTGTCAGTAAGTCAGGTTTCAGGATTTTCACAACCCATTACTTTAGTTCCAAATAGCAACTGGGAGACAGTTGAGTGTTCCTGTGAAGAGTACAAATTGTAGCCGATACTGCACAAAAACATCTAAGTGTCATCTCTTTGAGAGCACCCAAACTTTACTTTGACTCAATATCCACTGGGAGGGCAGCAGAGTGTTACTTTGAGAGTACCCAGGCTTTCTAGGGGCGTGGACACTGGGCACTTTGCCACACTGTGGCAGTCTTCCTTTCTCCTTTAAATCTTAAGTGAAATGCCTTAAAGCTAAGCTCCCTACCCACCCAGGTGTTATCCTCCTCGCTCTGCCCATGACATCCAATCTTCCTTTCCGCTGGAAGAGTCGGGCCTCCTCCTTCGCAGCTCCATGTGCACAGTGTAGGCCAGTGTTTCTAATTTGTTTTCAAGCTTTTTAATCACCTTTTTTTTTTGCCTTCTTTCGAGATGGAGCATGACAAACCTCATTCTTGTCTTGGATTCAAGAGATGTATTGTTTGTAATCAAAAAATGTTCTGAACCGACCTGCACACCTTGTGCATCTACTGCCTCGGTGCAGAGCACGACCTTTAGGCTTACGGACTTTGCAAAACTTTGTTGCCTTCCTCACTCGAGGATTGGTGTGCCAGCCTCCTCCTCAGTCAGATGGGACGAATGGGACCCCCCAGTCCACTCTGAGGATGCCTGCAAAGTGGTATCACTGGCTGTGGGTTCGCCCTCCCAGCTCATAGCCTTAGAGGAGGCAGCAACACATGCCAAAGTGGTTTCATCATTGATGCCACGCTGCTCTAGCTGGCGTAACGTTGGGGCTTCCTTCACTGGGACCTTTTGTAATATGCACCAGTCCTTGCAGACCCTTGGGAAGGGACCTTCCTGGGATGACAAGTAGAAGAGAACCCGCCATAAGTCATTGGACCGAGAATGAGCACGTTGTTCCTGCTCTCGTGATTCCTGCAACTGCTTGACAGCTGTGAGCTCTTGGCCAAACCTTCTGCTTTGAGGGTCAAGCCGTTAGCTCCACAGTACCTCTGTCAGGCTTGTTGGCCATGATACAGGTCGACCAGCTGGTCAAGATTTTTCTTGACCTGGTGGACCTGTTATCGGAAGAAATCAAGGAAGTTTCAATCACTGGGACTCCGGTCCTTTCTGCCCTCTGAGGAGGGCAGGAGAAGCCAGCTGAGCAGATACCCTCCTCCCAAGAGATACCCCTTGACGGGGTCCAGCGGAAGGACCCAGACCGTGTCTAGTACATGGCCCCTTCTCCGCATTCCCTCACTGTTGACCTTCTAGTCAGTCCGGGTCCTGGTCTTAGTTGAGATAGTAGTCTCTGGAATCTTTCGTTCCTGCACTTGGCCTTCAGCCAGGAAGTGCCATCGATGCTCCTCTTCCTCATTGTCCTCTAACAAAGAAGGCTCTGTTGCAAGTTGCATTGGCACTATGAGGAGCTGATGTGGCAGCAGTGGGTCCCCAGCCATGGTAAGCCCCTTCCTCAGACCCCAGGCGCTCTTGGTCTTCCCCAGTCCAGCAGTCTCCAGTCCTGCCAAGTCGGTCATGCCTCGTCGGCTTAGCAGCCTCTAGCAGGGGTTCCAACCAAAGCCACTTATCTGCCACCGGTCTTCCCGTTGGTTGTCCATCCATATCACCCACTCGGGTGAGTCTAAGGTGGTTCATGGAGAGAAACAGCTGAGGTTGATATTGACTCTGCAGGGTCCTCTATGCAGTTCTCCAGGACCCTGGGCTTCAACTGTAAGTTGACCAAGAGCTTTCTACTGAGCACGGACCAGTCTTCTTGAGGGCTGTACTCGGCTGAACTCGAATCGATGGAGATCACCCTGGAGCCGATCCAAAAGTGGGCTAAGTAGTCCCTTATGGAGCTCCTTGACCAGGATGATTCCCGGGTTTTCCTTCCCTGTGGTGAAGGTTATTTTGTGTCTCACGCTGGAGCTTTGGCAGCATCTGGCTTCATGCACAGTGCCATCAGCCCACAAAGTCCACAAGTATGCAGTTCTGGCCAAGTCCTCTTCCCAGTTTTCAGACCATCCCTTGGCTGAGGAATTGGTGTCAGACTCTGTCTTTTGCAAGATGGGAAATGGCAGAGACATGGACAAGCCCCCCAACAAGGAGGCCAAAACTGGACCATGCAGCAGAAAAGGCCTACTCTGCATCCTCCCTGGGTCTCTGGTGAGCTCACCTTGCTGGTGGTCAGCTTGGGCATGCCCTCATTGGTATTCTGGACCATGTCCTTCACCGTCTTCCTGCAGACATGCAGTCGGTGGTCAAGATGGTCAGCAGGGTCCTCCCAATGAAGCACCAGTTTCAAATGGCTTGGACATTGGTGACTTCTGCACCGGTCTGCGGCAGCGGGTCCCTATGCACCATAGAGCCTGGCAGCAGATTTCCACCTTTATGGAGAATACCAAGCACAATTGGCCAAGTCCTCTCTTGGGCACCAACCTGTTTGGTCCAGAAGTGGATGGGCACCTCACTAGGATTGAAAAGTCCAGTGCCACCCTGGATTCGGTGACATCCTTGCAGCAAGACCCCAAAGGACACAAGCCAAAGAAGAAGACCTTTCAGTTTTGGTTCTTTCTGTCCCTGCAGCCCAAACCACAGCAGCCCCAGCTGGAGCAATCCCAGGTCTGGTGAGCTAAGTCTGAGTTTGCCAGCCAAGGCTCCAAGAAACAGAGAGGCTGGAGTAGTGGGGCCCCATCCGTGACCAGTGCGAGGCCTCCTCCAAGGCTGCTCAGTGACAGGTCGGGGGTGTCCGCCTTATGCCTGTCACATCCTTACCTCAGCTTCCAGTGGGCAGTTGACTTTGCCATTTCTGGCCCGCCATCACTTGGACGAATGGGTGCTAGGAAGTGGTGGGCCAAGGATTGCTTCTTGACTTTGAGGCTCTCCCGCCCACCGAGCCCATACTCCCCTGCCCTGTGGGAATCTGTGGTGTCTCAGAACATTCCATCTACCTCAGGAGGACATTGCTCAGCTCCTAGAGAAGGAGCTGCAGCCCATGTCTCAGAACACCATGGCCAGCCAAGGCTTTGTGTCCAGGTATTTCCTGGTCCCCAAACAGATGGGGAGGTAGGCACCCCATACTGGATCTTCCACGATCTGAACTCAGTTCCTTAGGAAACACATGTTCAGGGTGGTCACTCTGAACCAGATATATACCATCTCTGCAGTAGGCATGTGATTCTGCTCGCTGGACTTGCAGGATGCCTTCTTCCACATTCCAGTCCATCCCACTGGTGGTACCTTCTGTTCCGCATACAGAAAAGGTTCTTACGAGTTCTGGGTCATGCATTTTGGCCTCTCTCAGCTCCCCAAGGTGTTTACCAAGTGCATTGCATTGGTGGCAGCCTTCCTGAGGTGCCAAGGGGTTCAGGTCTATCCATATGTGGATGACTGGCTGATTGCGGATCATCTTGGTAGGCAGTGGAGCATTCGGGGACCTGGCCCTCCAGACTTGCTTGGCCTTGGGTCTTCTGATCAACCTGGCCAAGTTAAACTCAACCCTTCGCGAAATCATTCACTTTATTGGGGCAGACCTGAACTTCCTCTAGGCCAAGATCAGACTCCCAGCAGACCAGGCAGCGGGTCTTACCTCTTTGCCTGATCATTTCAGGTTGGCACTCAGCCCAGCTCGGGACTTCCTTCAGCTGTTGGGGTACAAGGCATCCTGCACCAGTGTGGTCCGGTGGGCCGCTGGTGAATGCACCACCTGCAGTGGGAGCTGGCCTGCTAGTGGTCTCAGCGACTTGATCACCTGTACCAGCTGGGCATGGTGACTCTGCTGGTGTGGGGCGCCACCCAGTTGTGGCTAGTCCTGGGAACATATGGAGGATGGAGACCCATTAATCCTTGCAGAGCTGACTGTCACTCTGATGAGCAGTGCCTCTGGCAGGATGAGGAATGCCTTGGGGCCCACAGGGCCCACTGGCTCTGGACCTCAAGGGAATCTCATTGCCGCATTGGCCTGCTGGAACTCTGTGCAGTGCACCTTGCTCTGATGGCATTCTCCATTTGTCCGGGGTCAGGTTGTGTAGGTCCAGACAGACAATAGCATGACCATATACTACCTAACAGGCAGGGTGGGCACGACTCCTCCAGTTGTGTTGGGAGGCCTCCACACCTGGACACTGGTACGCAGCTCAGATGCTGATCTCCTGGTGATTCTTGTAGCTGGAGCCTCCAACCAGCTGCGGATGACCTCAGCAGGGTGAGCCGAGGTGTCTCACGGAGTGGTCTCTGCATCAAGAGGTGGTGGACCACCTGTTCTTCCTAGTGGGGCACTCCCTGTCAGCCTGTTCACCTCTTAGAACACCTGGCTGAGGCTGTTCTATGCTGTCCCCACAGTGCGGGACACTGTTGGGGGATGTCATTGTGAGGCCCTGGACCCAGGTTCCTTTATGCCTTCCCTCCCTTTCCCTAATCCACAGAGTGCTGGTCAAGATACAGAGGGACAAGGCACAGATGATCCTGGTAGTCCCAGACTGGTCATGCTTAGTTCTGGTACCCAGATCTCCTCAGCCTCAGCAGTAGGCTTCTGTGGTGCTGGTCTCTGCACCCAGACCTGCTCTTCTGTCACAAGGGAAGGTCCTGCACCTGACAGCCTGGTTCCTGAGTGGCTAGAGTTCCAGGCTTTGTATCTCTGTGAAGTGGCTCTCCATGTTGTGGAATCCTCCTGGAAAGAGTCTACCTGCCAGTGCTACACCTTCAGATAAAGTATTTTCCATTTGGTGCCAGGGCAAGGAACTAGACCCCTGTCCTGCCACTTGGCTAGCATTCTGGACTACCTTTGGTCCCTCTCCCAATTAGGCCTGAGGTCAGCGACCCTCAGGGTGCATCTTGCAGCCATCTCTGCATACTGGGTGTGGGCTGATATGCCGTCGGTGGAAACAGGAGAAGGTGGTTGGGCACTTTGTGAACCACCACCACCTTAGGACTTGTTGCTGGTTTGGGCAGTGCTCTGGGCAGCCTTATTCAACCAGTGCACAGGTGCAATGTCTCCCACCTGTCGTGGAAGACCGCTTTCTTGGTGGCTATCATCTCCACCAGAAGGATCAATGAGCTCCAAATGCTCTTGGTGGAGTCTTCTTATTTGGTGTTTCACAGGACTAAGTTGTCCTCTGCCTCAACCCTAAGTTCCTCCTGAAGGTTGTTTTGGAGATTCACCTTAACCAGGTGATTAACCTCCCAGTGTCGTCACCAGTCCAGCCTCAGGGCTGAGCACAGGCTCCATACATTGGACCTGAGGTGGGCGCTCACTTGTTATAACAAGCTTACGGCTGGAGTTCAGGAGAGTTCATCAGCTATTTGTCACCTACACGTAAGCTGCACTTGGCAGACCAGCAGTAACTTGGGATGATTGGCAGGTGGATTGTATCCTGCATCGACCTGTGCTATAGGTTAGCTGGTATGGAGCCTCCTGTGGGGCTAAGGGCTCATTCCACCAGACATACAGCTGCCTTGGTGGCTGCTTCAGAGATAATAATCCCTATTTAGGGAAATCCTTAAGTTGAAAATAGAGGGGTTCATTGGTGAAAAGTGGGGTTTAAACTTGTGAAGGAGGGATGGGAGAAAAGGCTATTGAGGGGGCCGATAAAGGAGGGACTCTGTCTCCACCCCTGGGGAACTGGAGGAATGTGGAAAAGGCCAACTGGTAAAGTGCAGACCAGGGGAAAACAGAATCCCCATGGGAACACGAGCAGGGAAATGGAAGTATAGGGAAAGGGTGGAAGGTAGTCCTGCTAAATGCCAGGAGCTTGAACAATAAAATGCCTGAGCTCCAGGCGATGCTAACTGAGGGAGCGGTGGATGTGGCAGCGGTCACTGAGACCTGGGCCACCGCAGGACACGACTGGGACCTGAACCTGGAGGGTTACACTATGTTCAGGAAGGACAGGGGGAGGGAAGGGAGGAGGTAGCAATGATAGTCAAAACTGCATTGACATGGGGGAGTAGAGGGCGGAGGGAACCGTGGAGGCGATTTGGTCACCTTGATAACAAGGGGGCAAGAGAGTAAAATAGGAGTGGTATATAGACCCCTGCACTGGTGGAGGAGCTGGAGGAGAGTCTGGTGGCAGATGTTGGGAGACACTGCAGACTGGGTGGGGAAGGGTGGTGGTGTTGGGGGACTTAAACATGCCAGGAACAGACTGGGAGACTATGACATCCTCAGTGGCCAGGGAACAGAGGTTGTTGGATGTCTTTCAAGACGCTTCCCTAACTCAGCAGGTGGGGAACCGACCAGGAGGCGGGTACTGGATGTGGTCCTGGCAGATAGTGACCAGATTGGGGCCTAGGGTAAGGGACCAATTGGCAGGAGTGACCATGCCATGGTCTGGTTCTGCCTCGATCTAGGAGGGTAGAAGGCTGCACAAAGGACGGAGGTAACTGACTTCAGGGGTGGATTTTAAGGAAATGGGAAGGATCCTTAAGGAGCATTTGGATGGGATTGGGTCAGACATGGGCTGATAGTAGGTGGGAAATCATCAGGAGAGGGTGCAGGATGCTACCAGCACCTGTGCAAGAGTAAGGCAAATGCGGTAGGGACGAAAAGCCTGCTGGTGGACCAGGAGGTCCAGGAGGTGGTGCGGAAAAGAAGGCAGCCTAGAGGCAATTCAAGTGCTCAAGGAGTGAAAGGGATCGAGGGAGTACGAGCTGATGGCTAGAAGGGCCACTAGGGTGGTGAGGCGGCTAAGGCAAGAAGGAGCAGAACCTGGCCAGGGAAATTAGGAGAGGGAACAAGGGGTTCTGTAGATACATTGGGGAAAATGAAGGTGAAGGGCAGATTAGCAGGATTAAAACAGGGAGAGATGGGCACAAGACCCAGGGGAGCAGGCTGAGGTACTAAATGAGTACTTCACCTCAGTTTTCACCAAGGAAAATGGGGTGCTGCATTATAAATGGGAGGAGACAGTGATACTGGGGGACCCTTACCGATCGGCGGGTCTGGGAGAGAGGAGGCATCATTGGCAGGAGGGAAGGCTAAGCAGGGAAGAGGTGGCGGAAGTGGAAATCACAGCAGAGAGAGTGAGAGAAGCCCTCAGGTCCCTTAAGACAGAGAAAGCACGGGCCAGATAAATTCGTCCCCAGAGTGCTGAAGGAACTTGCGGATGTCCTGGCGAACCCTGAGCGGAGCTTTTCACCATCTCTCTGAGGACAGGTGGGTACCCCAGGACTGGAAGGTGGTATATAGTGCCCATCCACAAGGAGGGATCAAGGGAGGTGGCAGGGAACTACAGGCCTGTCAGCCTGACATCGGTGGTGGGCAAGGTGATGGAGGGCATTGTCAAGGAGAGGCTAGGGGGACCTGGAAAGTCAGGGTGCCTGGACGATAGACAGCATGGATTCGTCTTGGGAAAATTGTGTCAAACAAACCTTTTGGAGTTCAATGACTGGGTGGCGAGTGCCTTGGACCTGGGTAGACCAGTGGACATCCTCTTCTTGACTTCAGCAAGGCATTTGACTCTGTTCCTCCACGAGGGCCTGTTGGATAAGCTGGGAGAAATGGGGGTGGGGAACCAGATGATCAGATGGATAGGCAATTGGCTCCAAGACCCGGACCCAGAGGGTCGTAGTTGCAGGATAGTCTCATCCCCAAGGAGGGTCATTGGTGGGGTCCCCAGGTTCCAGTCTTTGGGCCCCTCCTGTTCAACGCTCACGTCTCTGACATAAAGACAGGTATCAGGAGTGAGATGGGTCTCTTTGCGGATGACTCAAAACTGGGGGCAGTGGTGGATGAGGAGGAGGGAGGGTGGCCTACAGGGGACCTGGAAGCTTTGGAAAGATGGTCTAGAAAGTGGAAGCTGAGGTTCAATGCGGGAAATGCAAGGTACTGCACCTGGGGCCAGAAACCGGGCCAAGTGTACACCCTGGGGGATGCTACAAGTCTCGATGGCTGAGAGGGACCTGGGGGTGGTGGAGGATGTCAAGATGAACAACTCAGAGACTTGAGGAGGGCAGCAGCCAAGGCCAACAGGATGCTGGGATGCAACCTGGGGGATCACCACCAGAAGGAGGAAGTGATACTCCTCTGTATAACTGCTTGGTGAGGCCGCACCTCGAGTACTGCGTGCAGTTTTGGAGGCCACACTTAAGAGGGACATTAAACTCCTGGGGAGGGTCAGAGGAGGGCAACAAAAATGATTTGGGGCTTGGGGACAGGACCTATGAGGAGAGACTCGAAGAGCTAAATATGTACACATTGGAGAGAGAAGAGACCGGGGGACATGATAGAGGTCTTCAGGTACATGAAGGGAAAATAGGGAGGAACAGTCAGGGTGCTTGAAGGAAGGAGGAGGGCCACTAGAGGGCATGGGTGGAAGCTGGAGGGGAAGATTCAGGGAGAAAGGAGGAGGTGCTACTTCACTGAGAGGGTGGTGGAGCCATGGAATGCGCTGCCTAGGGGCTGGTGGAGGCAGAGACGGTGGAGGGGTTCAAGAGGGTGGGACAGGTACAGGGAAGGGTTCTGGAAGCAAAATCCAATGCAGAGAGAATATCTGGAACTGGGAAGGTGAGGGGCAGCAAGGTCAGCTTCCAGGGTGGGGGCTGACCAAATGAGCAGACGCGAAAGACAGTTAGCCTATTCTGCTGGCATTTTATTATGTTAGTATGTAGGGCTGCTACCTAGAAGACAGCACACACCTTCATTTCCCACTACTACATTGACCTTGAGTCATGCTGGGATGCTGGTTTTGGGGCCTCTGTTCTCCAATCTCTGTTTACCAGATAGAGGTGTGTGCCTTCCTCTTCCTGCTGGAGAACTGCTAGGAGTCTGCCACAGTGTGGCTAAATACACCATATCTGCTTCCCTAGAAATGGCCTACTCATCTCTAACCATAGTTCTAGGAGTGGTATATGGTGCACATCCACATGACCCACCCGACCTCTCCTGGCAAGTGGTACACGGATCCCTGCTTCCAGCGTGCAAGATCTGACATCATGGGGCAGAGCCAAGGAGGAGAACACCTGGGTAAGTGGGAGGAGCTTAGCTTGAAGACATTCCAGATAGATTTAAAAGGAAAGGAAGACTGCCACAGTGTGGATGTGCACCATATACCACTCCTAGAACTAACATTACAAGTGGGTAACCCTCATTGCTCACTCAGTAGCCACTGGGGACAGTGAAGTGTTACTTTGAGAGCCCTCAAACTTTACTGCCTTACTGAATAGGCAAGGACAAGGCAAGGTTTATTTATAATGCACCCTATCTCTGAGATTCAGGGTGCTGTACAGTCAGTAAATACAAATAAATATCAGAAATCATAATAACACATCACGTTTATTAACACACGATACTTAAAACCAAAACCAAGTTAAAAACTCTCCACATGTATGCCAGGGTAAAAAATATATCTCCGAGGATATCTCTTGTTTAGGCCACACTTTTGAACTATAAAGCCATCAACGTCAGGACCACTTGGAAATTTTTGCTAGCGGGCGCTGCCTACAGTGATACACACCCATCTATGGGTATATAAGTGGATGCCTCCATCACTTCTTAGTTGTTCTGCCATCGATCATCCTCATTGACCCTACTGAAAGAAAGGCTGTCAACTTAGCCATTGCCATTTATTTTACTTTTCTTAGTGTTCTGTCGTCTCTATGCCTCTGAAGTCGTAAGAGCCATTATTTCAATATTGCAAGTGTGGATACAAAATTTATAAAGAAGAAACATGTGATCTGTGTGTGCTGTTTGTCTGTCTCATAACCTGAGGACTTGTAAGATTTGCCAGAGCTTCAACCAGGCTACAAGGTGATGCATAAGAAAGCTGTAAAAATGTCTGTATTAAAGGCATTGACAACCATGGAGAAAGAAAGGGTTCAAAATCTGCTGCTTCTTCTCCATTGACTGAGAAGTGGCTGTCAAAGTCTAAGAACAAGGAATGGTCAATGTTGTGGGCCTTGTCCTCATCTGGCCATAAGCACAGACACAAGGAAAAGGACAAGTCTGCTTTGTTGGAGGTCCTGGTCACTATTGAGAAAAGTACATCCTCATCATTGCCCACTCTGGTGGCATCAACTACAAGCTTCTCTGACCATTTTGAAACAGCAGGATTGTGGCTTGGTGTAGGCGTTGCCATATCTGTTGTGGGCAGTATGACACCATCACTTCGGGCCAAGGCCTATTACTGCAGGTAGTCTCTGACTCTTTGCAAGGCAGCATCGACTCAAAGGCTGTGCTGGTGTCATTTTCAAAATGATTCTATACATTCTGCCACGGTTGCCAGCTGAGCAGTTATTCTGCCAGTGGGGCTTTCTGGTACTTGCCCTCATCAAGGAGTTCTAATAGCACGCCACAGATTCCTGCCTCTTAACTCTTGCTGGTCCATTCTGTGGCTCCCATTGTCGCTCCTGCTGATGACAAAATGGAATATAATCCTCACCCCATGGACTTAGAGGAGGACTATGAGGAGAACAATTTCTGAAGCCCCGCTCTAGTTCTGCCCTCTCATCCTGTAGTGAGGACTCTCTGGTTTATTTTTATTTTTATTTTATTCTTTGGTAACTGAGTAAGGCCCACTAGGCACAAGTTCCTGTTTTAGTGCGACCTGGGAGCACTGGGTGGTTAAGTGACTTCCTCAGAGTCACACAGTATGCTAGTGGAGGTTGTGGGGATCAAACCCAGGTTTGCTGGATGTACCAAGCTCATTACTCTGACCTCTAGGCTATACTGCCAGCCCCAAATCCCTCCTTACTCCAAAATCTCCTCCTGAGGACCCATCTTTACAAGCTATGATGCAGCTGATGCTGTCTGCCATGGGCTTTGTGGTGGAAGGGAAGATTCAGCTAAAAGAACCTCTTGGAATTTTTGGAGGTGCCCTGCTCCCCTCCATTATCATTCCACCTATATATCCGCCATTAGAGGATGCTACGTTTGCTGCATGGTACAGACCAAACCACTGTCTGCAGTGCCTAGAAAGGCTGATAAGCAGTATCCTGCACCATCGCCTAGAGCCTTATTGTGGTAACCAGCCTGAAGCGGACTCTCTGGTCATCATGGCCCTCAAGATGAGGTCTAGAATCCCTAGACTTATGAGTACTTTACCTCCTAATAAGGAATCTAGGAAGCTGGATGTGATGGGCAGGCGTGCTGCAGCTTCTGCATCCTTGGGCCTCAGGATTGCAAACTATCAGATTCACATGATCATATATGAGGCAGCCTGTGAAGCTGCTTGCACTGCTGCTTATGGCTCTGCCAAGACAGTCTGCTTAAAACATTGTCTGCTGGTGCTGGCGTTGGCAACCATTTGCTGCTCTCAGCTTACGGTGTCTCTGATGCTTCTGCCAGTGATGCAGCTTCTGGCATTTGCATGAGGAGATATTCTTGGCTTAGAGTTACTGGCTTTGCCAATGATGGTGCAACAGGCAGTTTTGGATATTCTCCTTTAAAGTTCAAAACCATTTGACTATGATGTTGAAGAAACCTTATGAACCTCAGACTTCAAAAATGACTCTAAGGTCTGTGGCGTCCCTGTATCCCATTCCTGCTAGATATCATGGTTGGGGCTCCTTTCATCTGCCTGCTGCCAGAAGTAGTGCCTACCATCAGCAAGACTATGGTAGAAGAGGTGGCCCCTTTTTGGCCCCAGGTGCCACGGTGGCCAGCCACCCCAGTTCTCGTAAGTCTCTTCCTCTCTCCCTCTACCTCATCCGTTACCTCAGGGGTGAGTGTGAGGGCAGGATCTCCTGCATCGGGTGGGTGTGGGGACAGGGTCTCCCGGATCTGGATCAGTGGCATGAGATTACTATGAATGAGTGAGTTCTGGAGACAGTTGCAAGGGGTCATGCTCTGGGTCTGTAACAAATCCTCCAGATCATCCTCCGCCTTTTCCTTTCATCCTCTGGGCCATTTGTCCCTTCTGAAGGAAGTTCAGTCTTTATTCAGAAAACATACCATAGAACCGGTTTCTCTTCAGGAGAGAAACAAAGGGTTCTATTGCAGATACTTCCTAGTCCAGAAATGGACAGGGATATCGTCCTGTGTTAGATCTCAGGAATCTCAGCCTATACATTGAATTCAAAAATGTTGAATGGTATCCTTGCAAGCTGTGATTTCCCCATCTGCAAATGGGGGCAGTTTCTGTTTTCTGGATATGTAGGACATACTGTATACTTTTATGTAAAGATCAGGAAATCCCACAGACAGTACCTCTGCTTTATGGTAGAGGCGAACACTATCAGCTCAGATGTTACCATTTGGCTTGTTTTGTATGCCAGCATAAAGAATAACTTTGCATCAAGACCTTAAAGGCCTCCAACGCAGGTGTGGTAGATGGTTCCAGTAGTGAATTCCAGAGTAGTGAAGCTGCCACACTGAAATGCTCTGTCCCTATATTGATTTGGGCAGGAGTTAGGGACCACAAACCAGCCTGCATCAGAGGAACAGAGGTGTGCAGCGAATGGTAAGTAGCCAGGAGATTTTTAGGTAGTCGGGACCAGTACTATGTAGAGCCTTGAATATTATCAAGTAAATCTTGAAGGTGATGTACCACCACACAACAGCCAATGCAGCGCTTCATAGAACCGGTGTGGTATGGTCACTCCAGGATGTTCCCAATATCAGCTGGACTGTTGCATTCTGGACCAACATTTTGTAGGCGTCGCGTCAAACTTCAAATAACCCTAAGTACAGAGCATTACAGCAGTCTAGCCTAGAGATGACAAAGGGCTGGATAATGTCACCAGATCAACTGAGCCAAATACTGTTTGATCTGGGCAGTGTTATAAAGATGGTAAAGGGGCAGCCCATTGGCACAGTAGTAACTCAGCTGCTCGGGACACAGTGGCCCAAGTTTGGGAATGAGCTTGTGTCATTGGGAGTCGGCCATGGGGAGGAGGGTTCAGTCCTCCACCCGATAATGCCACCTGGGTGAACAGAAGTGATAGTTTTGCTGGAGGACTGAAAGGAAGGGGGATAACACTGATATTTGGCAGTCAGACATGTGCACAGCCTGTGTGGGCATGCCTTGACATCTGCATGTGACTTCCCCAGGGGTTAGAGGAATTACCAGGAAGCGGCCCCAGTACCCCGCGATGACTTAGGGACCCCGTATATCCAGACCTCCATCACACAGCACAGCACCACCTGGACACAACCAGACATTCAGGGGTACGCCTTTGAGAAAGAGCACAAGGAGCTCAAAACATTTGACATGGTATGGGAGTGCTGCCTGTTTTTAACATGCTTCGTTTTTTTTATCATCTTTTACTGATTTTCAAATTAGAACAAACACCATTACATACAGCCAAAGACAATGTCAGTACAAACAAGAACAGTCACAATCAAATAACATGAGGTCTAGCATAAAGTCCAAATTAGACAACAGGTGAATGTCAGGTGAGACAACCAAAAGTCAAAATACAGTCAGTTTATACAGGACAAAGGGAAAAAAGTGCAAAATTATAATAGAACTGGTGGATATGGTAGGGGCACAGGGGTCCACATTCCAGAAACAGAAAAAATAGAAAATATTACCAAGAAGGAGACTCCCAAAGTGCTAAGATATACACCTACACTGGAAGTCACATGAGTGGGCTGTGTTGTCCCCTTCCTCAGGGTTGGAGCCTCTGTTGGGGACAGAGAGTTCAGAAAGACCCCCAAGCTTTAACAAGCGATCTTCCTTTCCCCTCAAAACAAATGATAGGTGCTCCATGGCCAGAGTCTTGACTGCCAGAGTCCTCCAGGTCTAAATTGTGGGCGGTGCACGGACCCAACATCAACGTGAATCCAACAGGGAGTAACTGCCAGCCTCCTCCCAAATCCTCCACCAAACAGCAAAGTGGCTAGTACCATAGCTAACAGGCGCCCCGCCCATGATTGAGATCTCATTGGTCACTGCCCTCAGAAGGCCTGCAGAACTGGACATGCCCAAAAAGTAGTGTAAATATGTGCCCAGCTCTGTCTGACATCTTCATAAATGGGGGCGTCGCAAGGGTGATATTTATAGCTACAATCTGGGGGCAACATAAACAGTGTACAGATTTAAACTGGGACTCCTTATATTTGTTGCAAATCAGTATACCCATATGGGAACTTAATAGTAACCTCCAGTCTT
Organism: Neoceratodus forsteri; assembly: GCA_016271365.2. Taxonomy (NCBI): domain Eukaryota; kingdom Metazoa; phylum Chordata; order Ceratodontiformes; family Ceratodontidae; genus Neoceratodus; species Neoceratodus forsteri. Next base: position 102,552,838 of record JADMNL010000031.1, on the reverse strand, counting down.
CTTCCTGGATATTTATCCCTAAATCTCGGTCCCATAATGCTTTACTTTTCAGTGTAAGGTCAGGGACATATTGTCTATCCTGATGTTCTGCTTTCCTAATAATTCCCCTAGGATCCTTCTGGGCAGCATAAACCAATTGTTCTACTGGTGCAAATACTGATTCATTGACTGGATACCTGTTTAATCCCTTCCCAAAGGCCCTAATCTGTAAGTAACGAAAAAAGTGTGTGTGCAGCAAGCCCGTGTCCCTCTGCAGGTCCACAAATGAGTGCATTTCCTCCGATTTATAAAGGTTGCCCATATGACTAATCCCCAAAGCTCCCATTCTTTGTATTGTCTATCAGACAGGCTAGGAAGGAAAAAGGATTCCCACCACTAGTACCAACAACGTCACATCATCCAGCGCACCTCTGCAGCGTTTCACTTGGTCTCAGGCTTCCAACACCCATACCACTAGGGGTTGGAGACATCAAAGTGCATATATACCTGACCTACCTTCCTAACTAGATAGGCAGACAATCAGCCAGGGCACCCCATCGCCTCCATGTCCAGCCATCCAGCCTCGGGAGGCGGTTCACCCAATCAGAGATATATTTATGCTAGATTGAAATGTAATAACTTTTCAGATCGGGAAATTTAACCCTCCCTTGGAGACATCTGCCTAAGGTGCTGGAGGCACATCCTGGGAGCACTCACCCTGCCACAAAAAGGTGGAAAAGACCCCGTCCTGATGTTTCAAATCTGCCTTCCGTAAGCCCCATTGGGAGCATCTGCATCGTGTACAGTATCCATGAGAGGGCGTTCTTTTTAATCAAATTGACACACCTAACCATGACATAGAGAGCGCTGTCCACCTCCCCAAGTCTCCCATAATTGTGTTTACCAGAGAGGTGTAATTCAGGCGATATAAAGAATTCAGATCCCTACCAATCTGGATCCCTAGGTATTTGAAAGAAATGGAAACCTCTAAGTAGTCCCATGTGCCACTCCTTCCTGTCTGCCGCCATTGTCCCAGGGGTAGCAGCTCTGATTTTGCCAAATTAAACTCTAGCCTGAAAAAGGCGAACTCAAGATCACCCAGAGCAGCACCGGCATAGACTGGTGCGGCTCTGTAATATATAACAACGGATCATCTGTATACAGAGTCACCTTATGAACCCTCCCTGATTTCCCTGTATGCTTCTGTTTTAATAAAATTGTGAATCAGACAACCAAACATGGTTTCATTCCTGTGTATACCTAGCATGGACTTTTTGTTTTGGTACTTGAAGTGATACGTCTGGAGCTCAGCAGATTTTCTTCTGGTAGCCACCTTTGTTCGGTGATGCTTTGACATCTGCACATGTGACATCCCCAGGGGTTAGGAGGAATCACCAGAAAAGCGACCCCAGTACCCTATGCGATGATGGATCCTGGTATATCCGGGGCTCCGCCTCACCAGCACAGCGCCACCTGACACAACCAGACATTTGGGGTATGCCTTGAGAAAGAGCATCAGGGCTCAAAAACATTTGGCATGGTATGGGAGTGCTTGCTGTTCTTTAACAGGCTTCTGTTTTTAATAAAATTGTGACTCAGACAACCAGGCGTGGTTTCATTCCTGTGTTTACCTTAGCACAGACTTTTGGTTTTGGTACTTGAAGTGATACATATGGAGCTTGGCAGATTTTCATCTGGTAGCCACCTTTGTTCCTGTGCAGCCTTGACATCACCAGGAAAGCGGCCCATTACCTGCAATGACAGCCCCCGTATGTCCGAGCTTTGATTCCTGACAACCCGAGCAGCCAGGTTTGCCCAGGGTCCAGCATACAGCAGGTGAAATGCAGACCCAAGATCACATGGAGCATCTCTTCTGCAATAACCAGTGGGCAGCAGATTGTACTTTGAGAGTAGCCAGACTACTTCCTGACTCCGTTACCCTATGTGTAGAGATCACGCAACTCTTAGATATGTGTGGCTTTCAAATCAGCTAGGTCTGCTACCCAACTGCTCCCATCTGAGCGTCCACTTCTGAGGGTAGGGGTGACCCAGTTTAGGTCCAGAAACTGAAAAGTGGCTCTAATCTGCAGAGCCAGTACAGGGTCCATAAATGGGTGAGGACCACATTTGTGCTGGTGGAGAGGAGACCAGAAATGTTGCTCTGTTACAGTATACACTAGGTTCAGCATTTCCTCTATACACCCCCACTACCCATCTGATCCATCCTTCCCGTGAAGGCAAGATGGTAACAGATTACATTACTCAAAACCATTTATCTCAGAGCTGCATGGATTCCCAATATCTCGACCAAGTCATTTGAAATATTTTTCTCTCCATTGGGACCGTGCCACTTATTTTTCAAGTTTGGCAATTTCACTAGTTCATTAGGCCATGTCCCATGATTGATTATTGTGTGGTCCATCTGCCCTTGTGTAATTCATCTTTTTGCTGTTACCGTGGCTATACAGCCTCTTCTGTTTAGGTGGTCAAGTCAGATCCATAATTATGCTAGTGCCCTAGCACACATGCCTCGGCAAGTGAGGGAATAGTGATTCTTCTACTTTTGATATTGTACTTCTGCCCATGAGGACATTGATGGAAACCAACACTTACTGACAGTGCCAACAGGTAGATGTTGCAGAGCCTTCATTATATGCAATCTGTGACACATAGGATGCCATTTGTGGAGAGTCTTAATTGCATGTGGATCGCCTTGCTTCTGCCACCCCATACACATTGTCCCAACCATCTCCCAGTCCACCTCTGCTGCTGTAGGATTCAGGTCCCTCACCCCACTGCACACATTGTCCTGAACTGTCTCCCTGCTGTAAGATTCAGGTCCCTCGCCCCACTGTACACATTGTCCTGAACTGCCTCCCCTGCTGTAAGATTCAGGTCCCCGCCCACTGTACACATTGTCCTGAACTGTCTCCCTGCTGTAAGATTCAGGTCCCTCACCCCACTGTACACATTGTTTTGAACTGTCCCCTGCTGTAAGATTCAGGTCCCTCACCCCACTGTACAAATTGTCTCACCGTTTCCCTGCTGAAAGATTCCAGTCCCTCACCACACTTTACTCTAAGGGTGCTGTTAAATTCAGTAGTGCAAGTTTAATACATCCATAGAGTGGGGTCATCAAGATGGAGTTGTCCTCCTTGTTTGTCAGGCAGTACAGGAGCAGTATCTGACTTGATACCCCATGAGCTATGCAGTTCTAGAAGGCCTTACCTCAGTTGTATCCACTGCCACTGTGCTGTGTTTTCCAAAATGTAAGGCTCCCCAAGTCTGCCAGATGGGATTATGTTTCCATCTTAGCATACCTCACAGTCTCCACCTCATAAAATGTGGGTACAGTGTCAGTTTTGCTCACTTTTGGATTCACCTTGGTAATTCTGTGTCAGGTCCAAAAGAAAGTCCCTGGCTGGCCACGGTGCAGTGGTAGCACCACAGCTTGTAGGCGCTGACGGACCTGGTTCAGGAAGCGAACTCAGAGCATTGGAGGTTTCGGCTTGAGGAATGAGAATTCTGTGTCCAAGAGACCACTTTCTTCCTCTGAGGTGGGGATGACATGGTTCCGGCATATTCCTGGCCCCTAGTGGTGGATTGGGGCAGAGGAGCGGTAAGATGGGTGCAGGTTGTGTGAAACGTGTATGCCTCTTCCCTTGGCATCCTTGCACGCTGCCTCAAGGTAGGGAAGGAACAGTGGAAAACATCCTGGCTGGCAGGAAAATCACTGATGACCAGGCACTGCTTGAACTTGATTGGCGACAGCGGATCAGGACTCGCCACCACCCGTCTCAGGGCAAAACTCATAGGGGCATCAGGAGAGCGGATGATGGGGCTGGGGGTTGGTGAGAGGGGCCAGCCAAGATGGGGAGAATAGACAATAAAACAAAAGGTGAGTCCCTGAGCAAATAACAGTCTTCAGCGGAAGGACCTGCATTGGTCGCCGAGAGCACAGACCATAAATTAGTGTTCCAGTTTGCTTATGAACTTCTCCTAGACACCAGGCAAGAAAAGTGAAAGTGTGGTGGGGAAGGTAGGCCCAGCAGTGACCCAGGTACAGAAGTGAGTATGAGTCAGAGGGGCCGGCCAGGAGGAGGAGGATCGAGCATCCTAGAAGAGGGAGGGCAGCTAGCTCTGGTGTATGACTGGCAGCTGGGTGGCCACAGGTAGCAGTACACTTGGGAGTGGCATGATAGGGGAGATGCTGGCACATGATGCATACTGTCAACAGGTATAAACCTCACTCTCAGATTCTTGGCAATAATGGGCATGCAAGGAATCATGAACACGTTGCATAAGAGTAATAAACTTGTTTATTACTACCAAAGGATAATCACAGTTGTCCTAAGCAGTTCTTACCAATACAAACTGGGGACCAATGCTAGCGTTCCCTATACCTCGAGGATTCTCCGTGTTCTTGGGGTCTCCGAGGTAGAAGATGTAATGTCTTACATTATATACCCGCGATAATTACCATGGTTACTGTAAGATAGAAACATTTCTAGTTACAGAGATGAGCCCTATTAGGCTAAATTAGAGGTGGCTCCTCAGTCCAAGATAACATTATACAATTTGGTAGTAGTCATCACTTTGTAAAGACAAAGAAGTACCGTTTGCGTGTAGCCATGTAATAATACAAATCATCAGAAGATGACAATGCTGACTCATATATCATAATCATTACAAGGACACAAGTGTCCTAACATCTTATGAGCAAGAAATACATGTGTATATTAGAAAGTAAAGTGTATAACAATCATATGCATACATATCCTGAGATCTACTCTTATCTGGTAGATGCCCTTAGCCCCATATGTTAGTATAACATATGCCTAAATACTGACTGTCTGTGGTGTACCTCTAGGGGTACCAGTAAGGGTGCAGGGACCTTGTATAACATTCCCCTTGTTGCCTCAAAGGGGCAACACAACAAGAGTAAGAAAGTGGATAAGGAGCAGGGTCGCTTACAGACCCAACGCATGAAGCCTTGTAAAGGAACCCAGCTGCTCATGGTGTTGGTTTAATGTGCGTGTAGGCAGCAAAGCATAATAATGAGAAAAATATCAAAATGCTTGTATAATAACAAAACCTTTAAATGTAATCTCCAACCAAGTGTTAGTAAGTGCACTATTCATATCACCATCATTAATAAGTGCAAGGACAGCTTCATTAGCTTTAGAAATATTATTGCTGATGTGGATGAGATGGGTGTCTTTTCTCTCTAAAAGTGATTTTAATGTCAGTGTGAGGAGATCAATGTGTACATTAAAGTAAGGTAAAATCGAAAGTGTAAGCAGATAATCAGGGTTACCATCAAAGATGTCGGCATCCATAATGGAGATGGGTGTAATAACTGAGTGCCCAGTAACTGATTTTTGGTGGGAACGAAACAGAAGTTTGTACTATCAATAGAACATGTCTTAAGTCTGTAAGTGTAACTCTTAAAGTTTGTGACGACGCAGTACTTGCTGTCAGAGTTATATTGCATTTTAACAGTAGACAGTCTCCATTTTGCAACTGTACCAGGCAAGTATAAGTCTGTTTGGAAATCCGTGTTGACAAGCGGTGAACCTCCTCTCAGTAGGACTAGTATAACTTGGAATTGTCTGGAGCTGATGTTGAGTCCTGGTATTCTGTACCATTAGTGGTGATGTCATTGTCCATGGAAAGGACCAATTGATACTGTCTGAGGAATAGCCACATATAGGTTTAATAACATCATATCGTCCTGGCGACACAAATAAATATACCCTTTCTTAGCACAGCAGTCCATGTTGGGCGACCCAGGCATCCAGAAGGATGGAAAGCCAGTAGAGGGTAAGTTGGAGGTTCTCTGTAGATGTCTTCGTCAAGGTGCCCAATGGAGTGTACAGATGCGAGCTTGCCAAATAAAGCTGTAGTAGGATCAAAACGTGGTAAAGAGAGAGTAAAAGAAACATCGTAGTATCCTTAATGGAACATTTCTTAGTAGTAAAACAGGGACCAGTGTTAGGATGTCTGGTCACAAAACCCAAGTTTCTAGCTGTAGAAAGTGGAATAGTCAAAGTCTGCAACATACACATAGAAACACAGCTAGAGGATTTGCACTGAGGACAATACCATTTAGAAATCGTCTATCATGTATGATATCGGAGTCTTCGGATTCTAAATCACGGAAAAGATTATTGATGTAGTAATAATATAGGAGCCATAGGCTGAGCATAATATCTCGCTGGGCAAAGTATTGCTTATCTGCTTCTTTATTGTTTTGTGCTATGAGGCGTTGATCTTATCTTTAGAATCTGTAAATGCCTTAGCAATATCGTACATGTTATATACAGTGCATCTTTCTTCCTGACTAAGGCCATCAACACCATGCAATAATGGGGTATAATAGCATTTACCAAACCAGTTTGGAACTTCTGTGAATGTTATTTGATAGCAGCAATATCGGCTTTATTCCAGATAGACATGGCTGTACCAAAGACCTGTAATGGTACCTATGGCACCAGTGACATCAGAACTGTCAACTTCACGTGTGTTGCGTTTATGACTTTGATCATCAGGATTAGGTTTTCTCCTAAAATTGCCTGTGCTCGGTGGAATGTACTCCAGCAGTAGGGTATTGAGTATGGATTTGAAAGGCTGCTAAGCTATCAAGTAACAAAGTACTATAAAACAATGAAGTGTTGGTAGTATGCACATACCAGATTCTTTCATATTCCAATAAGTCAAATTAAACAAAACAGGTATGTGCATAAATTGTAAGTTATTGATGAGTGCACCAGGTAAAGCAGTGGCTGTGAGACCACTCTGAGGACCAGGGGTGTGTTTTGGACATTCCAAAGCTGTTTGTCAGTGGGGGTAACACAGACAAATACACATGGCAGCTGAGGCCATGTTGTGTACAGCACAAAATTCCCTGGCAGAGTCTTTAGACAAGGGATTACAATATGAAGGATCAATTGAGGCAGTAATATTGTATAAACCAGAGTGTCTAAGAGAAGTTTGTAGCAAGGACAGAGAACCATTTGGGGATAATTTTGTGTTGGGCCAACCATGGAAAGTTCCTTGGAAAGCTTGGCACAAGGAAAATTTGTCCTTGCAACATAGTTTGCTACTCAATTTGTAGGGTAGATTTATCAGGAGCAACAACTGAGGGAGTGAGGTAGGCATCTGAACTTTCCTGGACAGTAATCAAATTGTCAGGTTTATTGATGGAGACTCCTCTGGGGTAGTTGCAGGTGGATCAAGGTGAGGAAGGAGGTGCTTTACTGTGCCTTGGATGCAGGGGATAACTCCTGAGATGAGGAGAAATGGTCAGTATCTGGAAAGGAAAATTAAACATTAGTGAATTCGTACTGTTCCACCCAATGGGGTGAGGAAAAGTAACTGTACTCCTTTATACAGTTTTAGCTGGTTTGCGTGTAACCATTTGTCAGTCAATTTGTTCTGCATGAGTCTAACCTGATAGACTGCTGGACTGAGCTTGTTGACAATGGGGTAGGGGCCTTCCACTTATTAGAGAAGGAATGTGTGGGATGTGCAAATCTGAGAACCGTTACCTGATCCCTGGGCTTTGCCCATACAGTTAACAGCGTACAAATGGGTGTGTATGAGATCTTGTCTAAGTTTTTCCACATATTGGTCTACAGACACTGGTCTGCAGTTGCGGGTGTGTGCAGATCAAACAGGTGCTCAGGTAATCTCATCTGTCTGCCAGTCATCACCTCAAAGGGCATCAACTGGGTGGTGGCTGAGGTGTACCCTTGATTGCCATAAGGAGTAAGGGCAATAGGGAATCCCAATCCTTGGGATTGTCCTTAATGAATTTGGAAAGCATTTGCTTAATCCGTTTGTTTGCTCTCTTTACTTGACCTGAAGATTGTGGGTGGTAAAGTATGTGGAACTTCTGGTAAACTCCAAGGAGTTCAAGTGCTTCTTTCATCAACTCAGCTGTAAAACTGGTTCCTTTATCAGAGTCTACCTTGAGAGGTAGGCCCACCTGGAGAAACTTTGTTCTACCAGGATTTTGGCAGTGGTTTTAGCAGTACGTGTCTTGGTGGGGAAAGCTTCAACCCACTTAGAAAGAGATCAGTTACCACAAGGGCGTATTTGTTGTTCCTGCTGGTATTGGTCAAGGGACCAATAAAATCAATCTGTATGGCATGCCAAGGGCAGAATGTCTTTGTGGTAGTAGTTTGGCATTTAGTTTGGTAGGGATAGGGTTATTTTGTGCACAAACGAGGCAGTTGTCTATGTATTGTTTGACATCTTTGGTGACACCAGGTGGTGGTCTTGAGCCTTTGGAGTGTATTTTCCACTCCCTGGTGTCCACCAGTGGGGATGTCATGCACCTGGTGCAGAAATTCGGGCCTAAGATGACGGGAACCACCCACAACTTGGTGGGGTGTCATCCAGTTGATACCAGATGAGCTTGTCATCAGGGGACAGGTGTAACTTACTTTCATGCCTTTGGTAAGGGTTATGGGTAGGTAAATTCTTCTCAGTACCTTTGTCAAGGAATCTGAACACATCTTTGAGTTCAGAGCCTGCGTGTTGGGCTTCTGACATGTCCAAAGGGAAAAGGTTCAGGCTTCTTCCTGACTGCTCAACGTGTCATCGCTCTGGCTTCTGGATGGTCCACCATCCAGATGTCCCTCCTTGGGGGCCCCTTCCTTTGCAAGGGTGTCTGCAGTGTCATTGAAGGCATGATAGGGGTCATGTATGGAGTTGGCCTTAACTTTGTGTACATAGAGTTTGTGTGCAAACTTTTGTGCCAGTAGTGAATGTATATTACCAATTCCTTGTGCCTCACTGAGGTGCCATCAGAGGAGGTAAAGGAGTTATTCTGCCAGAAAGGAAGGAATTCTGTAAGAGAACAACAAACCCAGTTAGTCTGTGAAAATGATGGTATCCTCGGTTCCATGCTGGATGAACTCGAGGGCACAGGCCACCGCTGCCATCTCGGCATACTGTGATGATGCCACACTGCAACACTTAGAAATTCTAACTGTTACCATAAGGGTAAATGACTAATATGCCCATCCCTGCAATCTGTTCTCCTGGTAATAGGAAGCTGATCCATCTATAAAGATGCGACACAATGAGGTGTTCTCAAGTGGTTTTGGTGTAGCAGGGAAGAAAGGACCTGGATCTGGGAGATTCAGGTGGCTGCAGTGTACAGTCATGGGGTTCTTCTTGGAAAAGGAGCCATGAGCCAACATAGATGGCATTTTGTTGGGTGGACCTTAATGTCTCTGTCTTGAAAAAGAAGGGATCAGTGTGTCAGTCTGGTATTGGAGACTGACCCATCCTTTACTCTATCTGATAGTAGAAAGGTGGTCGGGATGTGGTTTGTGTTAATGATCAGTGGAAGAACCCAATTATATATATATATTATATATATAGGGTAGACCAGTGGATGTCCTCTTTCTAGACTTCAGCAAGGCATTTGACTCTGTTCCTCACGTGGGCCTGTTGGATCAGCTGGGAGAAATGGGGTGGGGAACCAGATGATCAGATGGATAGGCAATTGGCTCAGGACCCGGACCCAGAGGGTCGTAGTTGAGGATAGTCTCATCCCCAAGGAGGTCGTAGTGGGGTCCCACAGGATCAGTCCTTGGGCCCCTTCTGTTCAACGCCTCGTATCGGACATAAGGACAGGAATCAGGAGTGAGATGAGTCTCTTTGCAGATGACTCGAAACTGGGGCAGTAGTGGATGGGGAGGAGGGAGGGTGGCCTACAGGGGACCTGGAGGCTCTGGAAAGATGGTCTAGAAAGTGGAAGCTGAGGTTCAATGCAGGAAATGCAAGGTACTCCACCTGGGGCCAGAAACCCAGGTCAAGTGTACACCCTGGAAATGCTACAAGTCTCGATGGCTGAGAGGGACCTGGGGGTGGTGGTGGATGTCAAGATGAACAACTCTGAGACTTGTAGGAGGGCAGCAGCCAAGGCCAACAGGATGCTGGGATGCATCGCTAGGATCACCTCAGAAGGAGAAGTGATACTCCCTCTGTATAACTTCTTGGTGAGGCGCACTTGAGTACTGCGTGCAGTTTTGGAGGCCACACTTAAACGGGACATTAACCTCCTGGAGAGGTCCAGAGGAGGCAACCAAAATGATTTGGGGCTTGGGGACAGGACCTATGAGGAGAGGCTCGAAGAGCTAAATATGTACATTGGAAGAGAGAGGACGCGGGGACATGATAGAGGTCTTTAGGTACATGAAGAGGGTAAATAGGGAGGAACAGTTGGGGTGCTTGAAGGAAGAAGGAAGGGGCCACTAGAGGGCATGGCTGGAAGCTGGAGGGGAAGATTCAGGGAGAAAGGAGGAGATGCTACTTCACTGAGAGGGTGGTGGAGCCATGGAATACGCTGCCTAGGGGCTGGTGGAGGCAGAGACAGTGGAGGGGTTCAAGAGGGGTGGGACAGGTACAGGGAAGGGTTCTGGAAGCAAAATCCAATGCAGCAGAATATCCGGAACTGGGAAGGAGAAGCCAGAGAAGGCGGGGGGGACAGCAAGGTCAGCACCCAGGTTGGGGACTGACAAGCAGAGCAGACACGAAGACCGTTAGGCCTATTCTGCTGGCATTTAGTATGTTAGTATATATAGAAAGTGCTTGACAGCTCAGTAAGTAGCCAGAAGGTTCCTTTTGCAAAGGATGTACTTCCGTTCTACTGGGGTCAAGAGCTGTGATGCATATGCAGTGGGTCTCAGGGTGCCATGAACCTTCTGGGCCAACACTGCGGACATAACAATGTCAGAGGTGGCACACTCCAGTTGGAATGGCAAAGCTGGATTGGGATTGACCAGAGCTGGAGCTGAGGCCAGGGCCTGTTTCAGTAACATCACAGCTTGGGTGTGAATGGGGCCCCAATTCCAGGGAATATCCTTTTTCAGTAATTCATTCAGAGAGGCAGCCTTCTGAGCAAAATAACAAAAAAATCTCTGGAATAATTCACCATACCTAGAAACTTTCTAAGAGTGGCCACGCTGGTGGGCAGAAGCAGTCTTGTAATCCTTGTATCTTCTTCCAGGCAGGCTTCGGCCTTGGTCTGTTATCCTCAGATCTAGAAAGAGTACCTCTTTCTGACATAGTTGTGCTTTTGCAGGGTTACATTTGAAGCCTGCCCTCTGGATGAGGGTCAGTAGTTCAGTCAAGAGATCCAGGTGTTGTTCCTGTATGGTTGTGGCCAACAGGTCGTCCACATACTGCAAAAGACACTGGGGAGTAGAGAAACCCTCAAGGGTGTCCACTATGTGTAAATGGAACAGGGAGGGGCTGTTATGGAATCCCTGTGGTAAGCAGGTCCATGTGTACTGCCTGCCCTCAAAGGTGAGGGCAAACTTATATTGACTCTTGGGGGACAATGGCAATGACCAGAAACCATTGGAAATGTCCAGGGCACTAAACCATCATTGGTCAGGGGTCAGTAGCTGTGCTACGTCTGGTGCTGATGCCACAGTTGGGGCACAACTAGGAGTGACCTGGTTTAGTCTCCTGTAGTCAATAGTAAGAGTCTCCAGACACCTGTGTTTTTTTTTTCACAGGCCACACTGGGGAATTTGCAGTGAAACACATGTCCTAATTACACCTTGCTTGAAGAGAGATTTGATAGTTTCCTAAGAAGCCAAGGCCTCAGGTGGAAAGGGATATGCCGTTGCCTCTCATGTGCTGGGCCTGTCACTTCAGTGACAGTGTGCATTCTACCACAGTCATGCTTGTTGGTGGCAAATGCCTCCAAATGTTTTTGTAGAATGGGAAGGAGCTTTGGGAAAAGCTCATGGTTCTTGAACAGATCTATGATGTCATACTCTTTGTCATTTGCAGATATTGTTGCAACCACATGTGATTCAGGGATCATGATGGTATGATATTGTCCCTGAATCTGTATCAATAACATGTTTGCTAGGTCTACCACACAGCCGTGTGGTGCCAGAGAAGTCAATTCTGATTATACTAGGGTGGTCATGCAGTACCATCAGCTGAATGGTATGATAGGCTGTCAGGTGTCCCAGTGTCACTGGTAGTGGCAGGGAACAGTATGCAGGCAACCTAGTTCTGACTACCCCAGTCATATTGGTCCTCCTTCCAGTGGACCAAGGGGATGTCCAGTGGTCATCATGTAATACAGACACAGCCGCCTGTATCCAGTAGTACTGTTAGTAGGCAGCCCCGACCTCGACCTCTGTGCAGGACCTTCCATTTGTGTCCAAGACCAGCTTGTTTACAATATGGACTGGGGCCTGTAATTGTCAGTCTGTACTAGTGGAAGCATGGGAGGCTCCTGAAAGAGAGCTTGGGCCTGGTTCCTTTGAACCACCTCACCATGCTGCAGTGACCTATATAGGGAGCCGCTCCGGTTCAGGCCTGTATGGGCCTGAAGGCCTGTACTCCGGTGTCTCTGTGGCCTGTTGGGCCCTGCGCTACCACAGGGTTGATAAGGTCCCCTGGTGTTGCTTCATCTACCATGTTTATGTCTGATGCCCTTACTTGTACCTGCTCTTATTGTTTTCCTGCTGTACCTGATTGTATCCTTGTAATCATGTATGTATCTCTGTAATAATCATGTATGTATCTCTGTAACTCTCCCGGGTTGCACCTGAAAATAGGCACCTGGCTGTCTAGTGTGCTTACCTGGTAAACAAAAACAAATAAATAATAAATATAGTATGGCTGCAGGGGCCGAACAGGGAACAGCATCCGTTCTGAGCGCACTTGCCCAAGAAGTTCTCGGAACTTCCAGTTCTCGACGGCTATCTCCCCATCAAGAGCCTGTTCTCTGTTGCTTACCCTTATTATTATTATGGTGTTTGTTGTTTTTGTGGTAGTTCGTCCCACCCCAGGGTAATTATTGTTGCTGGGCCTGCTGGGGTGTTGATTGTCTGTGGAGAGGGCTGTTTCTCTTGGGCCTGCCCTTCCACCGTGCAATGTCGTGGCTTCCAGAATGGCTTCCTCGCAGCTACTTTCTTGGAACCCGAGCCTGAATCACGAATGTAGAGTTGATAAACTCTGTTTTCTGAAGAATATCGTCAAACCTCTCCGTGGTGGGATAGGTGGTTGGCTCCACCTTCTCTCTTACTGCAGGGATCATGTTCCCAAGGAACAGGGTCTGTACTCAATGAGGTCCACATCTGTGGCTTCTCCTGCAAGATGCTTCCTGCTCGGTAGGCCATCCAAAGTCTGGTGGAAAGTCGCTGGACTTTCTTTTGCATTCTGTTTTACAGGGTATGTGAGCATCCTCCTGCTACATCTGGGCTGTGTGCAGAAATGAGCTCAGCTGCTACTTTGTCAAAGGTGGCATGACCATCCTGGTGGTCGGTATTGGGAGATCTTACTTGAGACACAGCTCTTGCAGCAAGTTACACCATTAGAACTGAAGCCGGCGGGCATCAGGACCTCACGGAAAAATTCTAGTTAGCTATCTTCAGCGAGGACCGCCCGGCTGTCCAGTCCCGCCTCCAACATCAGGCGTAGTACATAAGAGGCGGCCCATAATTCCCCAGTTCTTTCCCGCCATCGACTTGCATGTCTCGACCCTTCGGTTCAGTTTCTAGCGCGACGTGGTGTAAAGTGTTTTCCTCACGGGAAATTCGTTCTCTGCGTTCAGTTTTTCTCTGATGTCCTCTCCGACCTCCGGTCACTCCTCGAAGTGCGCCTGTGGGAAGCAGATCCCATTCAAGGATCCGCCTCAGCCTGTGTCCGGTGCCTGAGGCCCAGACCACGACACCGGTCCTGCACCTTTGCCAGGGTTTCAACAGCAGAACCGGATCCATCGCCAGAAGGCCCTACAGGCATTCCTGCTAGAGGAACAACTCAAGACCATGGCTTCCAAGGGGATTCTTAGCAGAAGGCCCGCAAGCATGCTGAGAAGCATAGGGAGAAGGCCCTTCAGGGTCCCGTCTAGGGCCTCCGACTCGCGCAGCTCTGGCTCCAGGTCCGACCGCTCTCCTTCCCGGGCCAGCTCTCAGCCTCCCCCACTGTGGTGAGAAAGTCTTCACGCTCCTCTTCTCAGGACAAGACTCCCAGGCCTTCCTCATCCTCCAAGGCCCTGGCTAAGTCGGGATCGCCACCATCACCACAAGTCAGGTTCCCGCCATTTCTGAACCCAGCGTCCGGTCTGCTTCCTTGCCTCCCCCTCTCACTGGAAAACCAAGGAGCTCACCTCACTTAAGAGGCCGCAGGACCCGACTCTGGTTAGCCGATGTGACCTCTCGCCACAGGTCCCCAGAGCCGTCGTCTGTCAGAAGACCATTGCCGGCCAGGCCAACTCATCACGGACACTGGTAGGGGACCGGCGCCAGCTCCAATTGAGAAGAGGACCCGGCGCCTCCGACCGGCGTCGGTCAGGAGACCATCACTGAGGAGGAGTTAACTCAGCCCGAGGACCAGACAGGCGACCCCGGTCCTGTTGAGACTCCCAGGGAACCCTCGCCACAACCTGAGCCCCTGTGGAGCCGGCTGGGACCCGCGATCAGTCCACCGAGCGCCCGGCGTCGCCGGGCCTTTCTTTTCAGAGGTGAAGGAGCTTTTCACTTACTGGTGGGATCCTCCTCCTCCTCCCCACACCAGTTGCTCCTCTGGTTCCTCGCCCCTTCTCCATCTGGGTCTGCAGACTGGTTACCTCCTCCCGGAGCCCAGGACCCCTCAAGGGAGACCAGACAAAGGAGACCTCCGTCCAGATCCTCTTCTAGGTCACCCAGTCCCAAGAGACCCAGAAGGCGCCGCCGTTCGCCTTGACGGAGGACACGGGATCAGAGTTTTCAACATCCAGATCCCCATCTCCCTCTCTATCCCTTCTCCGGCCCACGTGAGCTACCAAAGTCTCCTCTGGATGACCCTTCATTCTCAGATATCATGAGACACATCCAAGAGAACATGGGATGGGATGCGGAAGAGAGACCCGAAGACTATGCCTTCGAAGTATCTTCGGCAGAAGGACCCCAAGCCTGTGGTGGTGCCACCCTTGGTAGACACTTTCGTGGGCGCCACCAAGGCAGCGTGAGGCGTCCACATTCACTCCCGGCGATGCTGAGAAAGCTGACCACTTGTACAAGGCTCCAAGAGAAGACCAGTACTTGACTCAGCATCCTCAGGCCGACTCTCTGGTCATAACAGCCTCTCATGACCGGTCCCAGAGACCGCAACATTTGAGCACCCTGCCACGGACCCAGAGTCCAAGCAGCTGGACGCCATGGGTAGCGCCGTATGCTTCTGCTACCCGCGCCATCAGATCCCTGAATTATTTGACCCACATGGTGCAGTTCCAAAATGCCCTGTGGGAGCAGGGTCTGGATGCGGCTGAGAAATTGCGGAAGGTAAGCAGAAAGGAGGAGATGTTGCAGCTCCTCCATACGGGTTCGGACGTGGGAACCCAAGTGCTACGAGCCACGTGACGACTCCGCGGACTCCTCGGCCCAAGCAGCAGCTTCAGGCGTATGCCTCCGGAGGCACTCTTGGCTCCGTGTCTCGGTTTACCCCAGGCGTCCAGAAAAACATCATGGGCGCCCCATTCGAGGAGAAGTTTTGTTTGGTAAACCCTCGAGAAGATAGTGCAAACTCCAAGAGGCCAGGAAGGCAGTGAGGTCGGTTCAGGCCATGTACCGACCAAGCTTAGTTCCTTTCATAGGAACCAAAGCCGATTCGTGGACGGACGTAGAGACAACAGTCCGCCCGTTCCACAACAAAGGGGCTCCAGTTTTACGCAGAGCCCAGGAAACAACCTGCAGGTGGAGCCAGCGCACTTCTAAGCTGGTCCAGCCAGCGGGACCCTCAACCGCCACAGCCTGATTCCTTCCGGCCCCGCCCTCAGGATCAACGGGACATCATGGTGAGGAGTCGCTTGTGAATTTCCTGCCAGGATGGCAGACTATAACCACCGACAGGTGGGTTCTACAGTTGGTTGGAAGAGGCCACTTTATAGAATTCGGGAAAAGCCACCCTGAGGCCTCCTTTGCTCTCCGGTACCGGGTCAGCACAAGTCATTGATCAGACAAGAAGTACCTGTGCTCCTGCAAAGGGAGCGATAGAGTACTTCCCAGAGAACTCAGAGAGGACACAGATACTATTCCACTTCTTCCTGGTTCCAAAGAGACAGGGGACCTCCGTCCGATTCTGGACCTCAGCGACCTCAATTTGTCGGTCCTACAAAGATTCTGCATGGTAACTCTTCGGGTCTTATTCCTGCATGGCTGATATGCAGAATGGCCTACCTGCACATCCCTAACTCAAGCGCACAAGACTTACCCACGCTCTAGTTTCTCGCCATCATCTTCAGTTCCGAGCCTTCCATTCGGCTGTCATCGCACCCAGGGTCTTACCAAATGCATGGCAGTCGTGGCAGCGTCTCTAAGGAGACAGGGCCATTATGTGTTCCCACACCTGGACGATTGGCTTCTATGGCGCCTCCAGAGAGGCGTTGTTACGGGCATCCAGAGCACTCAGGACCTGTTTGATCTCTGGGTATCCTAATCAACCACAAGAAGTCTCTTCTGGTACCATCACAGAAGCTGCAGTTCATAGGCACAGTACTGGACACCGTTCAGGGAAGACATTTCTTCCAGGCGACAGGCGGAGCACATCAGATCCTCATCAGGGAGCTTTACGTGAACAAGACCGTCCCAGCCAGGTCGGTCCTTCTCTTGCTTTCGGACACATGGCTGCGGCCATTCCTACTGTCCCTTTGCAAGGCTCCACATGTGGGTAACTCAGTGGATGCTCAAGGTGCAGTGGGACCAAAGGCAAGACCATGCAGCATCCGGTCAGAATCACGAACACCGCGACTCGAGACTGGCAGTGGTGGCTAGACCCAGGGACACTCTTGGGCGCCCGTTATAGCGCCGTCCCAGAGGTAATCCTCACCACAGATGCCTCAGGTCTAGGGTGGGAGGCACACCTGGACGGGGTGAAGTCCCAGGGAACATGGACCCTCTGGAGGCCCACCTCCATATCAACGTCCTAGAGATGAGGGCTGTCCTTTATGCCCTGCAGGCATTTCAGTCAGAGATCCCGCCGAGTACTCTCCTGCTTCAGACAGACAACACGGCGGTGATGTATTACAACAAACAAGGAGGCACACACTCTTACCCCTTTGCAGGAGGCCATGAGGGTGTGGGATTGGGTAATCCGACACGGCGCGAACCTGATCACAGTACACGCTCCCAGGGTGGACAACACAATTGCAGACGGCCTGAGTCACTCCCAGGCCAGAGTCCATGAGTGGGAACTTCTTCAGGAGGTAGCAGAGGATCTGTTTCTTCGATGGGGAACTCCAGAATTGGACTTGTTCGCTTCTCCATCCAACACAAAACTGCCCAATTTTGCTCGCTAGATCCAGGGCCTGGTGTTTTCTGGCGAGGAGCGTTGTCCCTCTCCTGGGCGGACAGATTCCTCTATGCTTTCCATCCCTTCCCGTTGATCCAGAGTTGTTCTCAAACTGCGCAGGAGCATGCAACAATGATCCTGGTGGCCCTTTCTGGCCCAGACAGATATGGTTCCCTTGCTAATTCAGCTATCCTGGGAACCTCCACTCCCGTGCCATTCAGCTCCCATCTCTTGTCTCAGGAGGAGGGTTCACTGGTCCACCTGGACTTACGCTCACTG
Source organism: Neoceratodus forsteri (assembly GCA_016271365.2). Lineage (NCBI taxonomy): Eukaryota > Metazoa > Chordata > Ceratodontiformes > Ceratodontidae > Neoceratodus > Neoceratodus forsteri. The sequence continues at coordinate 102,535,267 of JADMNL010000031.1, read as the reverse complement.
AACCTGCATGCATGGCTCCTAGAGACATAGCCATCTTGCGTCATGGGGTCTCGCAAGAGGGTTGCGGAAGTTCTTTCTGCAGCCAGAAAGCCGGCAATGCATGTGGCGTATGCCATGAAATGGCGCCGTTTTGCCTATGGTCACAAGCACGCAGCCTTTCCCTTTAGGTTGCCCGGTGAAAGCGTGTTAGAGTACCTGCTCTCCTTTCTGTTCGGGTCTCGCCTACTCCTCTATTAAAGTGCACCTCTGTGCCATTTCAGCTTATCACCTCCTGGTGGGACAGCGCACAGTGGCACAATTAGATGTCTGTCGAGAATTCTTGAGAGGGTGTTACATCTTAGGCCGCCCATTAAGGACCCAGTGCCTCCATGGGATTTGCTCTTTGTCCTGGAGCAACTCACGCTCCCCTTTGAGCCTGCGCATGATTGCGACTGCGTTTTCTGTCATGGAAAACGTTGTTTTTGGTTGCTGTTAAGTCAGCAGAAGAGTTTCTGAGCTTCATGCTCTCATGTGCAAAGAGCCTTATTTAATTTTCCACCGACAGAGTATTCTGAGGACCTAATCCTAAATTCTTGCCTAAGGTGGTTTCCACACTCACTCTCAATCAGGATATTGACCTGCCAGTCTACTTCCGAATTATTCTAATAGAGGAGGCGCTGCTTCACACCCTAGATGTTCACCGCAGCTTAAGGTACTACCTGAGCAGAACTAAGCAGCTCGCACTTGAGCAACTTTTCGTTTCCTTTACTGAAAGGATGATGGGCCAACCAGTATCCAAACAGTCCTTGTTTCGCTGGCTTGTCCAGTGCATCTCATACTGTTATGATATCAAGCAAAGCCCTCCCAGGATCAGTCCGGGGCCATTCCACTAGGGTGTTGCCACCTCCTTTGCAGCACTTGACGTCTCCACCTCTGCCATTTGTGCTGCAGCCACTTGGAGCTCTGTACATACCTTTATCAGGCATTATAGCCTGGACATCGCTTCACGGCGAAGAGCAGGCTTGACCTGGCGGTGCTACAGGGTCTCCTGTCCTAGATTCAGGACCTGGAGCGTTCTTTCTAATTTCCTCCTCCCAGAGTGTTTGCAAGCGCTACTGCTTGGGAATCAGTCTTAATGGTGTAACCTGCTGCAAGAGCTGTGTCTCGAGTAAGATAGTACAGTTAAGTAAGAACTTACCGTAACAGTAGATCTTCAAGAACAGCTCTTGCAGCAGATACTTCCGCCCACCTTCCCCTTGGAGGAGGCATGGCTTAAGCCTTTGTTAACAGGGTTTTCCCATATGTGTCTTCTGACGGTGGATTCTCGGTCTCCCATTTCGATGTCAGCCGCGGCGGAATTCTCCGGCAGGAGAACTGGGAAATTCATGGACCGCCCCTTATGTACTACGCCTGACGTCGGAGGCGGACCGACGCTGGGGGGTCCCGCGAAGATAGCTAGCTAGAATTTTTCCGTGGTCCTGATGCCTGCCGGCTTCAGTTCTAATGGTGTAACCTGCTGTAAGAGCTGTTCTCGAAGATCTACTGTTACGGTAAGTTCTTACGTAACTGTACTTTTGCCCACAGTCCAGGATCAATGGTCTGGCGAGATCTGGACCTGTAGTCTGCAGCGAGACTAAGCATTTCACATTTGACACCGAACCTCAAGTGGCAACTGAGGTTGTTGGTTGGGCTCATCTGACCAATGCTGTCAGCTATTTGCTGAACAGAGTAGGCCATTTGTATGGGATTATTGGGCGATCAGGTGGAGGTAGGTTAGGGCTAGGGCTGCCTGAGCTGTGGCTTCAGCCATGGACTGAACCATGCCCTCCTGAGTACCAGCCTCATGTAGAAGCTGCCTAATATGGGTCTTGAGAACCCGCTTATTTCTCTCAGAGATGGGCACGGTGCCTAAGGCATTCTCAATCATTCTCTATCTGCTGCCTGTCTTCCACATTAATATAGGCTACCAGTGGTGCCGTCAGGACTAAGCCTGGACCGCTACCCCCAAAGGAGTCACCATGTCAGTGTCGCCCATGATGTGCGTCATGCCGTCGATGACTTAAGGTATGGGTGTCTCAGGACGGGGTCCACCATGTTGTGGATGGCGGGAGGGGTATCTGGGCCATAGTAGGGTGTGACTGGTGTTGTACTGGCAAATGTCATCCTCGATTCCTCCCCGCCAGATGACATCCACAAGGCGGGGCTACACCTCCCATCGCCTTAAGTGACCAGCCAACACCTCTCAGTGATGGCGCAGTTTCCATTTTATTTTCACATTCCTCATGACTCACTTTTGCAACATTCATATCCAACTCATCCTGCATCTGCTTCTGTAACACTCTATACGGGCGCTCAATTCGCAATTGTCCTAGTAGCTACTTCTAAGTCATTATGTACTTGGTTTATCTCTCCTGTATCTCTCCCAACTCCTCACTCAGTTGCTCATTCATTCTACTTAAGTCATTCATTTGCAAAGCCTGCCTCTTGTCCTGTCTCAAACATTCACACTCCTGCTTCAACATACAAAGTTCTTGCTCGCTTGCCTGTGCAGAATGATGCGAAAGGAATCCTTTTCATTTCTCAGAGTTTGGAGTTCTGACCAAGTCCTGCTCTCTTCTTGCACATTCAGTGTCATGCAACCCATCTCCTGCTTAAGAGATGAGATTTGCAGTTCAAGGGTTGAAACCTTGCTTGAGAAGCTTCCAGTGTAGCATAGAGACGCGACCAACAGCCCTTTAGCTTCTCGCTTTCTTGCTGTTTGTCTCATCTCTGAGTACTAGGTTGAAATCCCAGTACATGGTTTTCAGATTGACTTGCGTCCCACAAAGTCAGCCCATCCTCCATGGAAGGCAAGGAAGTTTGAGACATCAGTCTCAATTCTACACAGATATTTGATCACGGTGGCCACTGTGGGAGGGGCGAAAATCAAACCGTGAAAAAGGCACCCTGCTGTGTATCAATCCACAACAGGTGCACTTATCCCTGATTGGGCTGCTGTGCACTTGCAAGCTTGCAATTCAAAACTGCCGTGGGGTGGGTTGAGTCTGCAGTGACCACGCAGTAAGCAACCAGACTTTGCAAGTAATTACAAAGTGGTTGTAAAGCGGAAGAGTGGTGTGGGAATGCACACCTACAGTCCCGTTGGGAAGGAAAAGTTTTGTAGCAGCAAGTGAAACATTGCAAACATCAAATATTGCCTGCTCAGTCGCCAGTTGTCAGGAGGTCTAAACCTCGCTCTCAGGTTCTTGGCATAATGGGTATGCAAGGAATCACAGACATGTTGCATACGAGCAATAAACTTGTTTATTACTACCAAAGGATAATCACAGTTACCTAAGCAGTTCTTACCAGTCTGAACTGGGAGCCAATGCTAAGCGTTCCCAATACCTAAAGGATTCTCCGTGTCTTAGGGTCTCTGAGGTAGAAGAGGTAATGTCTTACATTATATACCTACGATAATTACCATTGTTATTGTAAGACAGAAACATTTCTAGTTACAGAGATGAGCCCTATTAGCTAAATTAGAGATGGCTTCTCAGTCCAAGATAACATTATACAATTTTGTAGTAGTCATCACTTTGTAAAGACAAAGAAGTACAGTGTGTGCATAGCCATGTAATAATACAAATCATCAGAAGATGGCAATGCAGACTCATATATCATAAGCATTACAAGGACACAAGTGTCAACATCTTGTGAGCAAGAAATACATGTGTATATTAGAAAGTAAGTGTGTAACAATCATATGCATACATATCCTGACATCTGCTGCTTGCTTGCATGCTTGTGTCTCTTCCTGGGCTGGCGTCTCAGAGAGAAAAAGATGACAGAGTGGTAGACCTGGGGCAGAGTGATGGACCAACCCCTCGCTGGCCCTGCACCGATGATGTGCAAGCTTCCTCAGAACTGGATCCTGTGTACTGGCATTTGGGAGGGGTCCTGCCACACCCTGCCAGGTAGACAAACTGTGGGGCAGCAGGGAATGCATGTAAGACCACAAAATGCTAGAATGGGGTCAATCTGGATGTGGGAACAAGCCACTAGGAAGAACCAAAAAAAAAGCTCTTCATCGGGAGTATCTCAGTCATCAGGTCACAAATCACGAATTTCACCATCAGTGAAGCAGGATGCACACAGAAAATTTCTTCAGCAGTACTACTGGGGCCACCCACTCCGACGTCACTAACCATATAAAGGCGTAGCAGCCCGCTTCCTCCTCATTTCTTTCCCAGCTGCCTCTGTTCGCATGGGTCTCCATGGAAGTTCCAACACAGTTTCACGCCATTTTGCCTATGACTTTATTTCATGTAGTTTTTAGAATCTCTTTCAAAGAGATTCCTTTGCCTTGTTTATGTTGTGAGTTATAATCCTTCTACTTCTCTCTCCTGTCGCTGCTGGCCATGGAAAGAAGATTGCCTCTACAGATGAACACTCCCTCTGTGTCTGCTGTCTTGGCCTCGACCATGATGTCTCAGACTGTGAGCTCACCATAAATTCAACTAAATCACCCCCAGGTGATGAAAAAGCTCTCAAAAATTCCTGATGGAGCAACAGGTAGCCAGTTCTGGGCAGGGGTCCTCCAGGGTCCCTCTTTCCCAGTTGCCAGCAGGTTGTTCGAGCTCCCAGGCCTCTAAGGCCTGAGACAAGTCCTCGGGGGCATAAAGACCAAAATCTGGATCACTCCCCTGGCTGCATTCCCATTCCCATTCCCTGATGGGCTCCTCTTCTTTCTCTGGGGTACTTGAGGCTGTGCTGGTGCTTGTCGCTGTCTGGGTCTCTGCCTACCAGACTCTATAACAAGCGCCGCCATCCACTTCACAGGCAGCTGGTCATCAACCCTCGGTCGTCTGCCTCCAGTCTGGCCAATGCCTGGCTTTTGACAACAGCCTTCCTATCAAGGCCGGATGCTTCTTCAGGTCCTTGGGCTTCAATCTGTTTGGGCTCTCAGGGCCCAACAGATGAACCATGCACCCTTTGCCATTGATCCCCCACGTCGACACAGCAGTCTACTGTCGTTGAACTAAATGATGTTTTGACCAAGTTCACACCAGTCTTGGTCCATCAGCTGGGCATATAGGCCTGGATCCCCTGCATCGCATCAACGGCCCCATCATTGTTTTTGACAACACTTCAACCTCCTTGGGCTGTTCCCTGCAGGCCATTGTCGATCCCTCATTCGTTGGACCTCAAACTGGAGCAGGTCAGTGTCGTGGAGGAGTGCCATCCTGACCTCATCCTACCTGAGGAAGAGAGGAAGAATCTCTTTCCTCTGACAGGTCCACTGCCTCCTCAGTGAGTGAGGACTCCATCAAACATACTCCCCAGATGGGCATGGCCAGCAGCCGAGCTGTGTGCAGCAAGAATTCATGGCTCAGTGGACCTTGACTTTTAAATAAGTTAATTCCGCCAAAAGTCACCATTTTGCAAGACTGGAAAGAAGTTTTCCATGGTACTTGTGCTGAGCATTTTGAGATCAAAATTGGCAAATCAGAGGAACTGGGGAAAGATGGGCCAACTGAAGAATGCAGCAGGAGGAAGGCGCTAAATGCAAGAAGCATCTCCAGGCCTGGCAGGGAAAGCGATCTCACTGCAACCGATCCAACCCAGCTGATGAACACGGCACTACTGAAAGCCATTCAGACACTAGGCAGTAAGGTGGAGGAATATGCATCGCGATGCAGGTGATTGATATGAAAAGTACAAGTGGTTGAGGATGAGGTTAAGGGGCAACTAAAACAGTGGACAAAGGCCTTGACTGCCACCACAGGTCTCACAATGAAAAATGTTCTGTTGAGAAGGCACCTGGAGAATCTTGAAATGGCATGAGGGCAATACATCTAAGAATCCTCAGAGTACCAGAGGTGGCAGAAGGAGAGGATATACAGGGTTTCACAGAGGGCTGGCTTAAATATACTTTACAGTTGAACTATTCGGTCTGAATACAGAAAGCATACTGAATAACAATACGAGGAGGGAGACCTCAGATGGCAGCTGGTGGGACCCAGGCCCATACGATTTTGGTGGTTCTGAGATCAGAGAAAGAAAGGGACAATATCCTGACTGAGGCAAAACAAAAGGGCCCACTCATCTGGCAGTATTCACGGTGCACATTATCCCTGACCTCAGTTATGCCATCGATAGACGTAAGGGATGAGCCTGATGATCCTCTATGGGGTAAAGTTTACAATTTTCAGAACCCACAGCGGCAGCAAAACTGGTGGATAAAATCGAGAAGGATTATTCAGCCCGAGAAGAGACTCTGACTCAGAAAGCGAGGAGCCAAAGTGAGTATGCCTTGTTATAAAGCTTCTCGATGGTGACAGGGAGTAAGTCGAGGACTTGAGAGACTTTCGATTGTTGTATTCTATGTTACCCTACTCGGATACAGGACCTTATATCTGTTTAACAGTAATGCCAGTATGATATTAAAATGTTTTGTATGTGGGTCAGTACGACGGCGTTGTAATAAAATGGCGTCCTGCATGGCACAGTTTATTTTTAAGAGGTCTTCTTATCCTGGCTCTCCTCCTAGTAATGCTCTACTAAGGTTGTACTGCTGTTCTGTTACCTCTTATTTTTTCTCCTCTTGGCGTTGCAGTTGAAAATGTATTTTATACGTAAATACCAGAAGCTGATGGGTAAAGCTTGAGGTTGTAGTTTTTGGGGCGTTTCAGACCAAGAAGTACAGGATAGTAATATTTGACTCACAGGCTGTACAATGGTATTAATGTTAACAAAGTGTTTCAAATGCATAGTATAGCTCTGTTAGCATTTAATCAGTTCTAAATGCAAAGAAATGTTTAAAAGTTAACGTTTCTTAAAGTAAGCTTTCCAATTTATTGCAAATGGTGACTGATACAACATACTGCACCGTAGGCAGCTAAATGGTCCGGGAGGTGAAATAGTCTGCTGAAAGTTAGAAATCTGTGTTTAGCACTTATCAGAGGATTTAGGGGTCATAAGCCTATCAGAATGGTGTTATAATTTAGTAATTCAATGTTGAGTTGCCCTCCTCATGGCTGCATTAGCCTATCTATTTGAGTCCTTAAGACAAATGATGTTAACCCCCACTATGTTGTACCATGTTCAGGAATATGAATAATCCTTACTGTAACAATGGTGTGAATAGTATTCCTGTATCTTACTTTGAGTTGGAACTCTTGCAGCAGGCTATACCACAAAGACATGCATGGGCACTAGGACCCCATGATATCCTTATCTAGCAGTACCCAGCGAGACATCCCCTGATGCTGGACTACCTCTGACATCCACCAGTGGTATAAAGGGGTGGTCCCTGCCCCACCTCTTTTCCACCGTCGACCTGTGCACATCGGCTCCACGGACGCCTCCTGCTACCAGTCGACCGCCATTTTCGACACTTTCATTTGTTTTTAATTTTCCGGTATAAAGCCACTTCTTCATGCATGTCTTTCCATCTTCCACCTCTCAGTGACGGTAGTCAAGTGCACATGTGGAAGCAAATCCCATCAAAGGACGGTCACTCGTTCTGCCTCACCTGTTTGGGGCCTACTCATGACTCAGAGGCCTTCCTGCACTGCTGCAACTTCATTTTATTTATTTCAGTTTCAGATAGATACCTTTGGTAGGAGACTCATTTACAAAGGTTCCATGTCACATAGATTAGATACAGACAAGACATTACAGCAAATGCACTCAGAGCATAAAGATTCACCTTGTTCCATCTGGTGATTTAGCTGTATTGGTCACAGTCGTGACTTCTCGCCTTGACTACTGCAACTCCCTGTACCTGCGGCTTCCTGGAGTTGATATCCAGCTTGCCAGCTAGTGCAGAATGCTGCTGCTAGATTGTTGACAGGGGTATCAAGAAGGACATATTACCCCTGTTTTGCGATCTGCACTGGCTGCCAATACAGTGGTGGATCAACTTTAAAGTAGGTCTTTTGACCTTCAAAGCCCTGCATGGACTTGGCCCGACTACTTGAAAGAGCTTCTGATTCCCTACAGCCCTGTACGACAGCCCGTTCAGCTGGCGAGGGGTTGTTGAGAGTTCGAGGTTACTTTAAAATCTTCTGGGGCTCGGGCTTTTTATGTTTATAGCCTCGACCCTCTGGAATTCTCTGCCTTGCCAGCTTTGGGAATGCACGACCGTGAAGATTTTCAGCGAGAACTTAAGACCCATCTGTGGTGTCGAGCTTTTATGACTTGAGGTTTTGTTTTATTCTGCTTTTATATATGTACTTTTCTGATTTTATTGTTTTTGTTCAGTGCCTTGGTGCTTTAAAGTAGCTTAATAAATAAAGTTTTATTATTATTATTATATTTATTCAGGATTTTACAGCGAACAGCCAAGCTAACATTAGAATACTAGGGTTACTTAGCATAGTTAATTACTCATAACAAATGCAGATATATTACATTTGAGCACTTAACAGATAGCGAGGCCAGAGGCCACTGTCAGAAAGAGGAGGAAGAGGCAGAGTTCAGTAACAGTCGCAATTGGTTAAGGACTAGGTGGACCCTAAGGAGGGTTTAAATTGACCAAGACTTTGAGTTATCGGGTGCAGAGTCTGACGTCCCACAGGAGAGAGGACTCGATCTGGCCGTCTTCCTGGGTGGACCGCATCCATCGTCCGAGGGCATTGAGCCATCTTCTGGTACAACAGCTGGCTGCCATGCAAAGACCCTGTCAAATCTAGGATCCTTCACTTCCTCGGGCTCCGGGACTTCCTATAAAGAGAAAAGACCAGTGGGAAATACCACCATTGTGATAACAGGCCCAGATCGAAGTCCCACTCCAGATCTCCACCCAAGAAGATGGCCAGATCGAGTCCCTCTGCTGCGGAGGTCAGACTCTGCACCCGGTAACTCAAGCTCCCACTGGGTTACTGGCGTTGAAGCCTCCGCCCTGGTGAGGATGTCGGCGGAGGATCTTGAGGCAAGACATGGCCCCTCCTGGTCTGGGCCCTCATCCACTCTTCCGGGTCAGCCAGGGACCCAGCAGTCTTTCTGTGGGCAACAGACATTGTTCTGTGCTGTTCACCAGGCTGGGGCATCCTCCTCTCCATTGGACCATCCCTCAGGGTCCGATGACAGGAAATAGTGACAGGAGCAGGACTCACTCTCTGAAGTCCCTCCGCAAAGCACCGGACGACAGATTCCTGGCGCTCAACCCCGTCATCCTTGGCGTCCTCTCCTTCAGGGGTCTCACAAGGCTATGCCCCTGCCTCCTGCCTCCCCATGCTACCACCAGCAGGGGGCAGCTGCCGCCAAGGAGTTGCCGCCACCGATGTCAGACCTGCAAGCGTCAGGCAGCCAGATGCCAGACCAATCCCTTTACCTGACATTAGGCTCTCAGCTGCCCATGGGACAGACATTTGATACACCTGAGTCCGTGGTGACCATCGGCTTCTGACCAGTCATCAGGCCAGACACCCGAGACTCCTGTCACACCACCTCAGATGCCAGGCCCCTCGGCACGGCTATGGTCTCCTAGCAGATATCAAGGATCTGTTCAGTTCCTGGTGGAACCACGATTAAAGAGGACTTCATCCCTAAGGGCCCCTCACTCCATTGCGAACCCCACCTCGGCGGGCTCTCCACACTGCAGCCCGGTGAAACCGCCTTCTCCTCCCAGGAAGCCATCGCCTCACCCGTTGAACCCTTTGCCACCGTCAGACATGGTGTCTCCAAGGCTTCATGGATGTAGACACTTGTCAGGTCTTCCTCCAGGTACCGCCACCACTCCCACAGCAGCCAGTACAGCTGCTCGCATTGATCTTCCTCCTCAATTTCTTCCGACAGGAGTTCTTGGATTCCTTCAGGTCCTCTGATACCTTTCCTCTCCTCCCCTCACGCTTGTAGGGATTCTCCCGGTCTACCCTAGATAACCCTACTTTCTAGATGTCATCGTCACATACAATTCTTAAATCAATGGGAGATAGAGATTTGGACCCAGAGAGAAGCATCTTGCCCATTTTTGGGAATGAGCGAATCTAAACCTTTGTGGTGCCCCTTGGTGGCTTCTTTTCAGGATGTCACCAAGTTGGCATGGAGATACCCTCAACAGCTTCCGCTATCCCCAAAAGGCGGACAGGCTGTATCAAACCCCTACCAAGTGGTCCTGACAGCTGCCCATGGCAGGACTAAGCAGCCACGTCCGTGAGTTCACAACCGCCTGATAAAGAATCCAAACACCTGAACCAATTCAGATGCAAGGTTTACTCTTCAGCCACCTGCACCATATGTTTGTTAAATTTTTGGCACATATGGTGCAGTATATCAATAAGCTCTTGAACAAGGCTATTGAATTGGCACAAAAGCAACCCAACTATGACAATAAGTTGGAGCTGTTGAATATTTTGCAGTCTGGCCTTGGCGTTGGCAAGCATGTGCTGAGATCCTCTTATGGCCCAGCCGATACAGCAGCCAGGATGGCCGCCACTGGCATCTGCATGAAGAGGTACTCCTGGATTCATGTCTCAGGGTTTGGTAGGACCTCCAGGACACTATCCTGAATGCCCCTTTCCATGGGTCTGTGCTCTTTGGTCCAGATATTGAGAAAATGATCACAGACCTTCAAGATTCAGGCAAAGCGGTCCAGTCAGTACACCAGATGTACAGATCGAACCAGCCCGGGAGATGAAAGCCTTTTCATCACCAAGGGGACAAAAGCCTAAGGGACAGCAGGAGAGAAGCACCTTCTGATGTAAGGCTCCCTCTCAGCCCAGTAGCGCACAGGACCTTGGAATGCTAAATCCTCCCAGGTCTCCCAGCCTTCCCCAGGATCAATGCCTGACTCCTTGCCCACCCATCCCCCAGTGGAATCCTTGGGGGAGGCGGTAGGGAGTTGGTTCTCGCTCTATCTCGAAGGATGGTCCACCATCACAACAAATGGGTGGGTGCTCCAGTTGATAGTGCGAGGTCATGCATTAGAATTCCTCCAGATTCCCCAGACAGTCCCCTGTCCAGTCCATCTACTCTCTCTCCACGCTGCACTCATTGGTGGAGGTCCAGACCCTTCTTGACAAGGCCATAGAACCAATCCCACCCTGCAGTGGGAACAGGGTTCTACTCCCACTGCTTCTTTGTTCCCACAAAGACAGAGGATCTGTGCCGAATCCTGGACTTGAGCCTCCTGAGTAATTACTGTACATAGAGTACAGGAGGTTCAGGATGGTTACCCTGCCAGGCGTCATCCCGTGCTGCAGCAAGGGACTAGCTTTGCTCCTTAGATATACAAGATGCCTATCTCCACATCCTGGTGCTTCCAGCCCACAGAAGGTTTATGAGGTTCACCTTTCAGGGGCAGCATTACCAGTTTGGGCCCTGCCCTTCAGCCTTTCCTCGCTCCAAGTGTTCACAAAGTGCCTCGTGGTGGCTGCAGTGTTCAGGAGGCAGGGGCACTGTTTACCCACCTCGATGATTGGCTCCTGACAGCAGCCACAAGAGATTGGCTCCTGTCCACTCTGGCGAATACGTTTGCCTGTTCAGATCCCAAGGGTTACTCAGAACATGCCAAAGTTGTCCCTCGGCCATGCCAGAGATTGCAGTACATAGGAGCAATCCTGGACATGGTGCAGGGAAAGGCTTTCCTCCCACAAGACAGGGCAGCATGCCTTCAGTCATTGGCCCACAAAGTCTCCGTTTCACACCAGGTACCAACTTGGACCATGTTGCAGCTCTTAGGTCACATGGCAGCCACCACTGTGACAGTTCCCTCAGCACGCCTCTTTATGAGGGTTCCCCAGTGGACCCTCAGGGTGTAGTGGGATCAAAGATGGGACGATCTTGACCAGCGGGTCCTGATCTCCAGAGCTGTGGTCCAAACCTTCTCGTGGTGGCTCTCGACCCAAAATTTGGTGCTGGGAACCCTCTTTCAGAGAGATCCCCCAAAACCCTGATGACAGATGTCTTGGGCCTGGGATGGGGAGCCCACTTCCAAGATCGACAGACACAAGTGGCGTGTGGCTGTTAGAGCAGTCTGTCCACATCAGTCCTAGAAATGAGAGCAGTTCTGTACGCTTTACAAGCATTCCAACCAGACCTCCATCTGGGCTCCCTGTTGATTAATAGACATGTCAGTCATCTTCTACATCAAGAAAGCAGGGGAACCACTGTTATCCTCTCTGTCGAGAGGCCATGAGAGTGTGGTTCTGGGTGTTAGAACACGACTTGTCACTCACTGCCGTCCATTTTCCAGGAGTCAAAACACAGTGGCCAACATCCTAAGCAGGTCACCGTCAAGGGCCCATGAATGTGAACTCCTTCAGTCCATGGTGGAGTGCCTCTTCCAATGATGGGTCGTCCCAGAGTTGGACCTCTTCACATCCCTGTGCAACGCAAAACTGCCCCATTTTACTCGCTCGATTCAGGGCCTGGTGTTTTCTAGTGAGATGCATTGTCCCTCTGTTGGACAGGGAGGTTTCTGTATGCCTTCCTCTCCTTCAGAGGGCCCTGCTCAAGCTCAAGCTGAGGTGCAGAAATTATCCTTGTAGCCCGGCTTTGGCTGCACAGATCTGGTTCCCCTGTTGCAGCAGCTAGCAGTGGAACTGTCAGTTCCCCTACCCTTGTCCTCCCATTTACTATCGCAAGAGCAGAGCACTCTGGTTCACCCAGACCTCCAGTCTCTGCATCTGCATGCGTGATTCCTGCAGATGTAGCCACATCCTGATTTGGAATTTGTCCTAGGGTGGCAGAGGTCTTGTGGCAGCCAGAAAGCCATCCACCTGAGCTACTTATGCCATGAAATTAAAAACTGTTTGGCTTGTGGGTTGCTAACCGTGATCTGGACCCATTCCACTGCCCTGTGAATGCTGTCCTAGAGTACTTCCTCTGCTTTTCAGACTCGGGCCTTTGATATTCCTCCATTAAGGTGTACCTCACTGCTATTTTAGCCTGCCATGCACCAGCGGAAGGCAAATACATTGCCCAGTTGGACCTGTCCTGTTCATTTTACGAGGCATGTTGCATCTGAAACCTCCATCAGGGACCTTATTCCCCATGGGATCCTTTTTCTGTTAGAAAAGCTTATCTTGCCTCCCTTCAAACCAGCCGTGGATTGAGAGCTGCATTTTCTGTCGTGGAAAGCATTGTTTTTAGTTGCAGTTACTTCTGCCCAGAGAATTTCTGAGCTCCAGGCCTGATGCCTAGGGAGCCTTATTTAGTTTTCCACAGGGTGTCCTTGAGAACTAATCCTGCATTTCTTCCAAAAGTGGTGTCTGAGTTCACTCTTAATCAGGACATTCACCTACCTGTTTATTACCCAGAGTATTCTAATCGGGCAGAGGCCCTTCTTCATACCCTGGATGTGCATTAGGTGCTTCATTACTACATAGACCACACCCAGGACTTACGCAAGTCTGATCAGCTTTCTGATTCCTTTGCTTCAAGACCCCTTGGGGCTTCAGTATAAAAGCAGACTCTTTCCAGGTGGTTGGTGAACTGCATCACCTTCTGCTGCAACAATATGACAAACCCTTACCAGGCTCAGTCAAGGGTCACTCCACCAGGAGTGTTTCTGCTTCCTTCAGCGGCACTTTGTAATGTGTCCACAGCAGATATCTGTATGGCAGCTACCTGGAGCTCAATGCGTATCTCTGTGTAGCACTAGAGCCTGGATATAGCTTCCCATCAGAGAACTGGTTTGGCTTAGCAATACTTCAGGGACTCTATCCTGAATGATTCTGCTATTGCTACTTACCTCCTCCCATTCTAACCTGGGTCCAGTTAGTCAGTACTGCTTAGTACTCAGTCCTTATGGTATAGCCTGCTGCAAGAGCTTCAGCTCAAAGTAAGATAGTACAGTTACGTAAGAACTTACCATAACAGTAGATCTTGAGAAGAGCTCTTGCAGCAGGCATTGCTTTCCTTCTCTCCTTTTCCCTGGTCCTTTTCTTTCCTTTCCTTTCCTTTCCTTTCCTTTCCTTTCCTTTCCTTTCTCTCCTTGGTGGTATTATTTGAACTGTCTCGGTTCTCCATTTCTGGAGTTAGCAGGGTCTCCAGCAGGAGAACTGAGGTGGGGCCGGGACCGTCCCTTTATACCATTGGTGGATGTCGGAGGCAGTCCGGCATCAATGTACAGTGCCTGCTGGGTACTACTAGCTAAGATTTTTCCATGGAATCCTAATGCCTGGTGACATGGTCCTTATGGTATAGCCTGCTGCAAGAACTCTTCTCAAAGATCTGTTACAGTAAGTTCTTATGTAACTCTACTATACTTGCCTGATGTAATGACTTGTATCAGTTGAACTCAAAATCGATAAATATATGTTTAAAAGGAATACTCCCAGGTCTCCTCCAGAGGACCCTACTTTCTTCAATGTTATGAAACAGCTGTCCACAGCCATAGGCTTCCATACTGAAGGAGAGGATGACACCAGAAAAGAGCTGATGGACTTTCTGAAAATCCCAGAATCCCTCTCAAGGTCATTCCTCCTATTCTTCCAGCCCTGAGGAATGCTACTACTGCTGCCTGGCACAGATCTGACATGGTTCCAGCCATGCCCCTCAGGCGAATAATTTATTTATTTGAAAAGTTTCACCAGGAAAGACATACTGAGCTACAGTAGCTCATTTCCAGATGCCCTGAGGGAGATGGAGGGATACATTTGAATAAGAGATCAAAGTACATGTACATGGAGCAAAGCTTGGACATGCAACCTAATACATTTAAAACTATGCCTAACATTTTGTGGAATAGGTAGGCAACACTTGTCATAAGACAAAGATGAAGTGCATATATGCATGTTACATACACTACGCACACATATATATATATATATATAAAGTAATATATATATTCCCATACAACCTACTCATAGACATAAGTCATATACATACATATACACAAACACATTATCGCTGATTACATATGCTGGATTAGCTCTTTAGTAGTAAGTGTGGGCATTGGCAGACTGGGGATCGGGAAGGGAGATTGTGAGAGTAAGGTGAATCTTCACCCCACCTGGGATACATACCCGCAAGGAATTTGACAGCAAAAAGGGAGATGCTGGGGAGTGGATGGAGGACAGAATAGCTGGCGCTAGTACTTGAAATAAAAGGGAAGTAGACCATAACACACTGAGCGGAGAACCTTGCGATGGCACAACTACATGATGCAGATGAAAGCCAAATTGTATGGGAGAGAAGGTATGGGGGAGTGGTAGACAAGCCATTACCCTCAGGAGTGAATACCACACTGCCTGATGAAAACCCAGACAGTGCTATAGGTTTACGGCATGCCAAGGAAGGGGTGTGGGGGGTGAAGTTGGTAAAAATAGAACAGTAGTGTGGAAAAGAGAGGTAGTGAAGGTGAGGAGGGTCAGGAGCAGTGAGGGTGGGGTGGAGGTGGAAGGCAAGCCATTATCTTCAGGCATGGAATCCACCCTACTCAATGTAAACCTAGACAGTGATATACAGTAGGCTTATGGCATGCCAAGGAAGGGGTGAAGTTAGTAAAATGGAACAGTAGTATTGTAAAATCGGCTGCTGAGTATTTTGAACTTAATGATGGGCAAAACTCCTTTGCCACACTATGGAATGCTTTTAAAGCGTTCCTAGGGGAAAGATTATCTCCTTTTCAACGCATAAAAAGAGGGTCCTTGAAGGAACTAGAGGTTAAAGAACAAAACTTAAGAAAACTGAGCTGGATTATAAACGGAGTAGGAAGGAGTGCTGGGAAACTACATGAGATTATTGCTCAAAATAGAAATAAGCGTATACAGCTAAAGCTGAATTTGCCCTCTCAATGACAAAAACAGAACTTTTGGGACGCAGGAGAGAAGCTGGGAAGCTTCTAGCCTATAGATTAAGGGAAACACTGGAAAGGCGCAGCTTTACTCAGGCTCTACAAAAATGCCTGATCAGTGCTTTCAGACAGTAACATTTTTTAATTACCTCTGATTGATTTTAGTGATTTAAACAGTGGCCTTCAACTTTCACTTTCTATTGCTGGCAGCCACCGTCTGATGAGCAGCAGAGGCTTCCTGAGCTCACGTTATGCAAATATGTCCTGCCAACCAGTAGCAGAGGTGAAACAGACATGTTAGCATACAGTGAGCCCAGGAACCTCACTGCTGCCATGAGATAGTGGCTGCCAGCAACAAAGTTGAAGTTGTGGGTAGTTGTTTTAAATCATTAAAAAATTGTTACTGTCTGAAAGCACTAATTGAGAGTTTATGTAATGTCGGAGGAAAGTGGTGTCTTTCCAGTGTTTTCCTTTAAAGAAGCTCAATCAGAACATTATTGTAGGCATAAAAGACAACACGAATCAGAGGGTTTCTAATAAAAGTATTAATAAGGTGTTTGATCAGAGCCTTATATTCCAGCGAGGCACTGGAGATAGGAAATCATATACAAGAATTTTAAATCCTGCAGATCCCTCCTAAATGAGTCTGAAAGAATGACTCTGAATAGGCCTATCACCATGGAAGAAATTGTGAAAGTAATTCAGGACCTACCGAATAACAAAATGCCTGGCCTGGATGGGTTGCCTGGAGACTTGTATAAAATAATCAGCCCCACAGTTGCCTACTATCTACATAAGATGTCTGTTGAGGCCTTCACAGAGAAGAAATGGCCAAACTCTTTAAATAACGCCTACATAACTCTAATACTTAAAAAGACTAAAGATCCCCACGCATGAAAAGCTTCAGACCTATTTCATTATTAAATGTAGACTATAAAATTCTAGCAACAGCTCTTTCACTGAGATGTAGAGGTTTGGTATACAAGTTAGTGGGGCAGGAACAGGTGGGTTTTGTCCCTGGCAGATTAGGGATGAGTAACGTTAGGCGCCTCATTAATGTGATTCATACAGCCCAATAAACAAAAAATTATTGGTCTTTTCTATTGATTTCTTCAAAGCTTTCGATTCCCTGGAGTGGCCATATCTTTTGATATGCTTGCACGTATAAATTAGGGACTATTTTACTGATTAGGTTTGGATTCTACACAGTACACCCTTGGCAGCAGTAATTACTAATGGCTTCATTTCCTCTGTTTTGAATTGTATAAGGGAACCAGACTGGGATACCCTCTATCTCCTTATCTGCTTATCTTGGCTCTAGAGCTTCTCATTAGAATAATACAAGCAGATCCATGAATTAAAGGCCACAAGATAGGAAAGATAACCAACAAAACTTTTGCTTACTGAGATGACTTGTTTATCTTAACTCAGCCCAGAGACTCAGTAGTGGCTCTTAAACTGATACTTAATCAGTTCTCTAGACTGTCGGGTCTACAGGTTAATTGGTCCAAGATGCAGGTGATGTATATAAGTCCTGAGGGTAACACCCAAATTGGATTTGACCTTATAGATGATGCCTGCTGGAAAAAACTGGGATAACCTATCTAGGCCTCATAATACCCCAAATATCAATACTTTAGTAGGCTGTAATTTGGATCCTTTGCTAAAATAAATAAATGTGGATTTAAACCGCTGGAAGAGTTTTGATATGTCACTCTGGGGAAGGTGAATTCACTTAAAATGATGATAGCCCCAAACTCTTTTACCTTTTTCAAAATGTACCATTCTTTTTAGTAGGGCTAAGTTTGCATTACTGTCAAACATTGTTGAAACTTTTGTGGAATAGTAAACCCCCCAGAACAGCACTGTTAAAACTCAGAGTCCCATGCCCATTGAGAGGTTTCGGACTCCCATGGTGGGAGAATTATCTAACCGCTTTTCTGTTTAAGCAAGCAGTGCTCTATTTATCCCCAGCTGGCTCTGAAGAAACTCCCTTTGGCTAGAAATTGAAAGATATCTAGTTAATCCAAATAAACTGGTTTCTTTCTCAAACCCTTACCAAGATTTTAAGATATAACCCTGTATCACTGGTTCTCTTAAAGTAATTAGGAATTTACAATCCAAACTTAATATTATGAACCCAGCAACCCTTCTGGATGCACTTTGGGATAATCCAAATGTTCTAGGAAGTGGAGAAGTTATGCTGAACAAAGAATGGAATGATTTAGGCATTACAAATATAGGTGATTTGATAGATTGCAGCACCGGCTTTCTCGTATCCTTTCAAGATCTCAAAAATAAATTCAAGCTTTGGAACTATAACGTTGTGGTATACCTACAAATTAGGAAGAATCTGTCAGACACTTTATTTGGCCAAACTTTGAAGCTACCCTGTTGATCAGAACTGGAGCACAGTATTAAAGTTGGCTAATGTCAGGAGAGGGGTCTCGTGGAATTACAAATACCTAGCAAATAATGAGGAACATCATACTGTAGCTGAGCCCTGAGACACAAATGGGAGAAAGATCTGGGCTATATCATACCTGTAGATGATGGGATGACCTCTTGGCCTAATGCATATCGCTCATGTAGAGAGGTACAAGGCAGAACTATACAGTTCAAAATTCTTCATTACTACTATTCTAGGATCGTGGATATGTTGTTCATCCACTGTTTGGCATGTCCCTTTCCCTTTAAATCTTGCCGGAAGTCTTCAAGCTGGCTCCTCCAACCCACCCAGGTGGTGTATATACCTTAGCTCCTTCCCATGACGCCAGATCTTCTTTCCACTGGAAGATGCAGGTTGCCTCCCTCGTACTCACACGCATTTCGTAGGCCCTGGCTTTCAAAACTTCAGTTTTACAAGATTAAAACTTGTTCAGTTAGCGATTGTGCTTTAAGTCCTCGATCATGGAAGAGAAATCTTCTCAAGGATTTCGCGGTGTCCTTGAGGCCAGAAGATGTCGCGCACGATCCCCATCTCACATCGTCTACTGCCTAGGTGTCGGCCATGACACCTCGTCCTGCAGCTTTGCTTGGCCTTCCATCCCAATGTCCTGGACGGCCGCCTGGCACGTTTGAAGTTGGGGAGACTGGAGAAAAGGAATCCTCGGTGAAGTCTAAGGAGGCTAGGTGGGCGGTTTCCATGGCCGTGGGTTCCACTGAGCAGCTGAAACGCATGAAGGCGTTCGAAGAAGAAACGCCCACACTTGACCCAAATGAAGCTTTTCGTTCCACTCAACCTGGGCTCCACTTTCACAAGTTCTTTTAAGAGTTGTGCCAGTCTCTCCCACCGGGGTGAGGTGCCTGTGGGCTTGCACTCCTCCCACTCTCGAAAGAGGGACAAAGAACCCAGCTTGTCTTCGTCCTCGGCAGAAGGCACTCTTGGGACCGAGAGAGGTCTCAGTCCCAGGAGCATGCGGTCGAGATCGCTTCCTCGGCTGCAGGCTTCATGGACCTTCCATCTGGCCAGACGACCGAGGAAGTGGCCGATGAGGTCGACAACTCCTTGGAGAGGACTCGGTCCTTGTGTTTCCTGATGAGAGACCCAGCCCGCTGGTGTCCCCATCGAGAGTCCCAGTTCTGGATCCCCAGGTTTCACCAATCCCTCCGGTGTCTTCTGAGTGACCAAGTCAGCCTGCCCAATCTCGGTCGAGGTCTAGAGCGCCCTTGGCCAAATGGCCCAAGGAAGAGCCAAAGTGCTCCAAAGAAGCGACACCACAGGTCGTCCTCGTCCTCCCGGATGAGAGAGGCTCCAACGGAAACTCCGTCAGCGCTACAAGCACCTTATGTGGTAAGAGCTGATTTTGACCGAGCAGAAGCGGCTCCGCTGCCCCCAGCCATTACTTGGCTTTCGCCTCCCAGGCCAAGCGACCCACTTGGAACCGAAGCCTTTGGTTTCCCCACCTGCGGGTCGGCCCGCCCTCCAGTTCGCCTTTTCCGGTCTCTCCACCGATAGTGTGTGGAGCCGCTGCCTAAACAGCCTGTGGAGGGCTCCTTCCAAGAGGACCAACCAGATACCGGGCTTCCCGGCGTCTGTCGGTCACAGTCACCCTGGATCGTCCTCTACGGGTTGAGGGTGATTTGGGTGGCGAACCGCTGTACCCGACTCCTTGGACTTGGATATCACTGGGCTCCACTCTCATCCTGAGGATGATGAGTCATCTGTTGGCACAGGAGGAAGGTCCTTCCTCCTTCAAGGGATCCTTCATTTCATCTCTGATTGTACAGGGATGCCCTGGAACCCATCCAGAAAAGGTGTAGTACCCTCTTACGGACATTCTCAAGAGAGGATACACCGGAGGCCTTTCTGGTGGCGAGGCCATTGTTGGTCCAGCAATGAACTATGGCAGCACCCTGCCTCATGTCCAGCATCGTCTGCCGCATGGCCCACAAGAATGCAGGTGCCATGGGTCCCTTGCGGGTTCACAGAGCATCCTTGACCAAGAGCCTGGTGACCGCCTCTGTGTTCAGGCGTACTGGCAGTTCTGCCAACACTGACCATCCCCTGATAAGGAGTCCAAGCTTTTGGACCATTGATTGCAGAAAGTCTATCGGCTTCCTCCTTGGACCTTCATCAGGACAGTTTGGCCATCATCATGGCACACTTCTCTCATGCCCTTCTCGGGTCATTAGATGAAGTCTTCCACATCTCCCCACAGACATGCAAACCATGGTTAAGCAGGTCCAGGACCAGAGGCTGTGCTGTTGCCAAACAGCAGCTCCAGAATAGCCCTGGACATTGGGAATTCTTGTGTCCTTCGATGGCCGCCGCGGTGGCCTCTCGCGAGGGCTTGGCTGAGGCTCTCCTCCTTCCTGGCGGATACTCAGCATAAGTTAGCTGATGTGCCTTTCCTTGGGACTGACTTGTTCGGCCCAGGTGTGTCCAGTCACCTACAACGCATTGAGCAGTCCAGTGCCCCTTGGATGCCACTTCTGCCAAGAGTTCTTCGGGCAAGAACCAGCAGAAGAAAAGAAAAGCCTTTTCGCACTCTTCCCCTGCAGTTCAGCAGTCCTCCTACCAAGGAGGACAGCAGCATCAACAGCAGGCTCAAGCTTGGTGCCCTCGGCCCAAGCCTGGATCCCAACAGACCATAAGGAGGCCAAGGCTCAGGTCCTGGAGCCTCCTCCTCCTCCTCTAAGCCTGCCCAGTGACGGGGTGGGGGTTGCCACCCCTATCTCCATCACATCAGCTCTGGGTCCTCCAATGGGGACCTGCTCCATCACTTCCTTTCCACCTGGTCTTCTATCACTCACGGACAGGTGGGTTCTTGAAGTGGTCGGTCAGAGGCTGCCTCTAGAATTCAGCAGCATCCTCCAGCCAAGCCTCGCCCCTCAGGAAGAGCAGTTTCTGCATGCACGCAGTCAGCTCTTGAGACAACATTGCTTAGCTCCTCCTCAAGGAGGCAGTAGCTATCATAGTGGATCTGTCTGTAGACCCAGGCTTTGTCTCCAGGTACTTCCAGACGGGGGCTGGCACCCCATTCTTGATCTCCACAACCTGAATCAGTTTCTCAGGTCACGCATCTTTCAGATGGTCACTCTGTCCCAGATCATACCATCCTTGGAGCGAAACATGTGATCTTACTTTGAGAGGGTTCCTGCAGTAGGTCTTCACATATAGGACTGCACCCCTGGCATCAGGTCCGAGCAGGCAAACTTGTAGATAGCAATCATCAGCAGGGGACCTTGACGACGAACAACATGAAGTCAGCCTGACTATAAAGAGGTGGTCCCGCCCTCTCAGTTCTTTCCGCCGTTGCCTCAGTATGTTAAGATGCGGTGAACAGCGATCATCGTCCGCCATTTTTGTCAGTTTTCTTGCCTCATAGAAATGTTCTCTTTGTTTTCCCTATTGTTTGATGTCTTCTAAACAGAAGAAGAAGTGCTCGAAGTGCGGTGCCCAAATCCCGCCGGGGCGACCATTCGCTGTCTCCTCTGCCTTGGTTCCAAGCACAACACCCAGGAGTTCTCCATCTGCCAGGCCTTCAACCAGGCGACTGAACCAGGCACAAGCAGACCCTCGAGGCCCACCTCATGACTCGATGTCTGGCGTCGATGGAAAAGGTGCTCCAGGAACTGCGGGATAGGTTGTGAAGTCGCCACAAAAAGAAGAAAGAAGGAGAAGTGCCAGGACTGGAGTCCGTCCTGCAGCGAGGAGCCCTCTGAAACTGTGAGTACTTCAGCCAGTGCCCGTCTGCTTCTTTAGGCCAGGCACCTTCTCCCCCTCCTACTGAGGTGAGCGGGCAGCTGGGGGTAGCCTCGCTGGAGGTCTCTGTTAAGTCGCCTCGCCTGGCCGATAAGACACTCCTCGACCCCGTCGGAGGGGCACGGCTCCTGCCTATCAGCCTAGCGGTGGTCTCTGATACTGCCACTCATGACCGGTCAGCCCAACGAAGCACTCGAGTTCCTCGCTGCCAGACAAGGACTCTCGTCAGTTAGACCAGTTCGGCGAAAGATCTGTTCTTCTTCCTCCTGTGCTATTAGATCATTCAACTATGTCTAGCACATGGTTGCTTTCCAAAAGCTACACTTTCAGAGCTGGAAAGGGACCTCCTTGAGGTTCAGGACAAAACCTTAGGAAGAAGCTCCTGGACAAGGTCAGGATGGCAAGTCCTTGTGTCATCATGTGCTCCAAGTGACGTGCGACTCGGTGGATTCAGTGGCTGAGGCGGCAGCCACGGGGATCTGTCTCTGCTGGCTCTCCTGGCTCCCGCATAGCTGGCCTGGCACAGATGTGCAGTCTTCCCTTTAGGATGCCCCTTTTAGGGTTCCGTCTTCTTTGGCGGTGATGCCAAAGATATCATAACAGGACTGCAAGAGAGTGGGCGTTCCTTAAGAGGTACAAGACAGGTCATAAAAGCAGCTCTTTCACCGCCAAGAAGGTGGAACAAGAACCAGGCAAAGTGTCAGGGAAAAAGACACACCTCTGGCTCAGGAGCCCAAACCCCACAAACTAAGTTCCCCAAACCAGCCTCGGGGCTAAAGCTCCCTCCCTCGCATCCTAACTCCTTTCCCTCCTTCTGCTCCCTCCCTCCCTTAAATCATGAGGAACTGGTCAGAGGGAGGTTCGGCCTTCACCTAGAAGGTTGGAGTTCATCACCGCAGAGTCTTGGGTGCTTCAAGCTCATCCAGCGGGGTCACTCGATCAAGGTCCTCGAGATCCCAGCCCCTCTACCACTGGGATGGTCTTTCTATCCATGGGATCGGGTCCCCTTGTCTCTCAAGAGATCCAGGCACTTCTGCTAAAGGAGGCCATGAACCCATCCTCCAAACCAGATAGGAAGGGATTTTACTCCCACTTCTTCCTAGTCCCAAAGAAAATGGATGACATGAGACCGATCCTGGACCTCAGCACCACAGAAACATCTTTGTCAAGTACAAGAAGTTTTGTATGTTGACTCTTCAGGGGCTCCTCCTCTGCTCCACCCCAACTCCTGGCTGTGTTCCCTGGATATGCAGGATGCCTACCTGCACATCCCTATCCTCCTGGCCCACCACCACTTCCTCCGTTTTGTTTTATGGAGGACCACTTCCAGTGACGAGTGCTCCCATTTGGCCTTTCCTTGGCCCCGGGTATTCACGAGATGTCTAGCGTGGTGGCAGTGTTCTTCGCCACCAGGGCATCTATGTCTTCCCTACATTGATGACTGGCTCCTCGTAACACCCTCTCCTACCAGCCTGAAAGAGTCCCTCTCTTTCCTCTGAACTTTTCTCACTTCTGGGGATCCAGTCAACTTCCCCAAGTCCCAGCTAGTACCATCTCAGCGACTCCAATTCATTGGAGCTGTACTAGATACAGTTCAGAGCTGGGCTTTTCTGCCATCGGATCGAGCCGAGACTTTAATTGCTCAGACTACTCTTGTGGCCCAGGCTCGATGGATCCCAGCACATGCTGTGCTCCATCTCTTGGGACTGATGGCAGCGGCCATTTCTACAGTACCCCTGGCCAGACTTCACATGAGGGTCACCCAATGGTCTTTCAGGTCAATGGGATCAGAGGATGGACAACATGAACCAAAAGTCATGATCTCCAGCAGCCTTCAGAGATCTTCACTGGTGGCAGGATCTCTCCAACCTTTCGAGAGGAACACCTTTTCATTCCCCATCCCAACCCAAATCCTCACCACGGATGCCTCAGACTTGGGCTGGGGAGCCCATCTGAGGGCACACAAGACACAGGGGTCTTGGTCCGACCAGGAGCTTATGCTCCACATCAACATTCTGGAGACCAGGGCGGTTCTTTATGCTCTCCAGGTGTTCCAGTCCCTTCTGGTACCGTGATCACTTCTGGTGCAGACGGACAGTAGTGTCCACAGTCTGATACATCAACAAACAGGGAGGAACCCAGTCGCACCCTCTCTGCAGAGAAGCAATGAGAGTCTGGTACTGGGCGATCCAGCACAGCCTTTACTTGACAGCAGTCCATGTCCCAGGCATAAGCAATGTCCTGGTGGACAGTCTCAGTCGATCAGTGGCCAGGGTCCACGAGTGGGAGCTAAAGTCAGGGGTGGTGAAGAACTCTTTCTTTGATGGGGTCATCCAGACTTAGATCTGTTCCTCCCCATTCAACATAAAACTACCCAACTTTTGCTCGCTCATTCCGGGCATGGTGCTTTTGGGTGAGGCCTTGTCTCTGTCAGACAGAGGTTTCTCTACACATTTCCTCCCTTTCCTCTCATTCAGAAGGTTCTGGTGAAACTTCAGCAAGAGGAGCTCATATGATTCTTATTGCTCCTCTCTGGCCACGCCAGATTTGGTATCCTCTTTTGCAGTAAATGGCACTGGAACCTCTGGTCCCTCTGCCATTTTCCCATAACCTTCTGACACAGGAACAGGGCACCCTGGTGCACCCGAGCCTTCAGTCCAGCTTCATGCATGGCACCTGTGGACATAGCGGTTTCCCGCTATGGTGTCTCTTCTGAGGTTGCACATATCTTAGTAGAAGTCAGAAAACCCTCTACTAGATCCACTTACGACGCATGAAGTGGAAAAGATTTTCGATCTGGGCCTCTTAAGGGAGTTGGGTTTCCTTTTTCGTGCTTGGCGGCCCAGATGTTAGAATACCTAGCACATTTATCTGAGACTGGCCTTAGCTACTTCTCCATTCAGGTCCATCTCTCTGCAGTGTCGGCCTACCACCTCCCGGTGGAGGGCAAAACAGCTCAGTTGGAGGTTGCCAAAATCTTTTTAAAAGGCATCCTTCACTTGAAACCTCTGATCCGGAATGCCTGTTCCCCCGACCTGAATTTCATGCTAGAAGCTGACTTTACCCCGTTTGAACCAACTTCTACTTGCAACTAACGCTTCCTCTCCTGGAAGACTTTATTTTTAATCCAGTGACTTCCATGAAGGGTCTCTGAGCTCCTGGCTTTTGTTTGTAAAGAACCCTATTTAATTTTTCATAGGGACAGAGTAGTCCTTAGGACTAACCCTTCCTTTCTCCCCAAACTGGTCTCAGAAACCACTCTGAATCAGAGTGTGGAATTACCAGTATACTATCCTCAGCATTCCAGCAGGAGGGAATACCTTCTGCACAACCTAGATGTGCACCAGATTCTGAGGTACTAAAGGGTTCACAAATCCAACCAACTTTTTGTAGCCTTTGCTCCTTGGTGCCAGGGCAAGACTATCTCCAAACAAACCATCTCTAGATGGTTAGCCAACTGCATCCATTTTCTTACGAAATATGGGAAGTCCTTCGGGGCAGTTAAAGGCCACTCACATGCAGCGTGGCTACCTCTACTGCCTTTTTAGGAATGTGTCCACTGCAGAGATCGGTGCAGTGACCACGTGGATCTGTTTACACTTTCACTAAGCATTACAGTCTGGACATTACCTCTAGGTGCAGAACAGGCTTTGGTCTTGCAGTTTGCAAGGCCTCCTGTCATGATTCCCTATGGCGACTTCTCCTCCTCCTCCCGGATGCACTGCAGCATGAGTTATTTTTGGGACTGCTTGGTATTCAGTCCTATGCGAAGACCTACTGCAGGAACCCTCTCGGAGTATGATATTGCAGTTACGTAAGAACTTACCGTAACAGTAGATCTTCAGAGAGGTTCCTGCAGTAGGTCTAGTTTCCTCCCATCCTACCTAGTCCTTGGGTCTAGAGAGGAAGCAGGGTTCTAGGAGTTTTTTACCCCAGCTTTTACTTACCTTTCTTTAGGTCGCTGGTGGAAAAGAACTGGAGGCGGTGTGAGACCATCCCTTTTATAGTCAGGCTGATGTCATGTCATCTGACATTGGGAAGCGGTCCCTTGATGATTACTATCTACAAGTTTGCTGTTCAGACCAGATGCCAGGAGGCACAGTCCTATATGTGAAGACCTACTGCAGGAACGTCTCTTGAAGATCTACTGTTATGGTAAGTTCTTACATACCTGCAATGTTCTGTTCACTGGATCTGCAGGGCGTTCTCTCACATCCCAATCCATCTGTCCCATCATTGGTTTCTTCGCTTCAGAGTCGAAGGGACTTTGTATGAGTTCTGAGCCATGCCGTTTGGCTTGTCATCGCCTCGGGTCTTCACCAAATGCATTGCAGTGGTGGTGGCCCATCTCCGCGTCGGGGAGTCAGAATTTACCCCTACCTCGACGATTGGCTCCTGGTAGGTTCCACCCAACAGGAGGTGGAGAGGTCCAGGGATCTGGCCCTCCAGAACTGCTCCCAACTTGGCCTCCTGATCAATGAGGCCAAGTTGGAACTCATTGCTTCCCAGGTAATGGGCTTCATCGAGGCAGAGCTCGACTCTTGTCAAGCCAGAGTCTGGCTTCTGGCTGACAGGGCAGAGGTTCTCTCCTCCTTTGCCCAATCATTTCTGGTTGGGCACTTGTTCCTGCTCAGGACTTTCTGCGCCTTCTGGGTTACATGGCGGCATGCCACCTCAGTGGTCCGTTGGGCCCGGTTGCTCACGCCCCCTCCAATAGGAGCTGGCCACCCAGTGGACTCAGTGCCACAGTCATTTCGACCAGCTGATCACTGTAACCCAGAAGATGTGGGACGATCTCAATGGTGGACCCCCAGACTGGTTGCAGGAAGGGATCCTGTTTGTTAGCCCTGAGCCGATGGTCGTCCCCACGACCGGTGCCTCTCTCATGGGCTGGGGAGCCACATGGGGTACAACAGGACCCATGGGTTCTGGACCCTTGAGGAGTCCCGATACCACATCAACTGTTGGAGTTCAGAGCAGTCAGATTGGCACTGTCAGCTTTCGCCTCGGCTCCGTGTCAAGTGGTTCAAGTCCAGGTGGACAATACCATGACCATCTACTACCTCAACAAACAGGGCGGCACGCACTCCCGTCTGCTGTGCAAGGAGGCTCTGCATCTGGATCCTCATAAGCTGGTTGGAGTCGGATCTCCTAGCCATCCATGTGGCAAGAGCCTTGAACCAGTCTCGGATGCTCTCAGCCATATAGGCAGACATTCCTTAAGTGGTCTCTCCATCCAGAGGTAGCTTACAGCCTGTTCTCATGTTGGGGCAAACCGATGGTGGACCTGTTTGCCTCCAGGGAAAACACCAAGCTGAGACTGTATCATGCCCGCCCCCTCAGCAGGGGCTCGCTGCGGGGATGCCTTTTCGAGGCCATGGAACCCACACCTCCTCTACACCATCCCTCTATTTCCTTATTCCACAAGGTGTTACTCAAGGTGAGGAGGGACAAGGCAAAGGTGATTCTGGTAGCCCCAGACTGGCCGTGCCAGTTCTGGTATCCAGATCTCCTCAGCCTCAGCTGCAGTTCCCAGAGCGGCTTTGTACACGCCCGTACCCGATGTCTCTGAACCGGGGAAGGTCTTCCATCGGACCTTCAATCCCTGCACCTCACAGCCTGGTGCCTGAGCTGCAAAGTTCCAGGCTTTGGGTCATTCTAAAGATGTCTATGCAGGTGGAGGCATCTCAAAAGGAATCGACTAGGAAATGTTATGTCTTCAAATGGAAAAGGTTTTCCATTTGGTGTCAAGGTAAGGGTCTGGACCCCTTATCCTGTTCTGTGGCTAACATTCTTGACTACCTTTGGTCTCTTTCCAAAGGGTCTATGGTCATCGACCTTAGGGTGCACCTGGCAGACATTTCTGCTTACGGGCACAGGCCGGTCAGCCGACATTGCACAGGAGACTGTGGTCGGGCGCTGTTTCATAGTCCTGGATCACATATCCCTCCAGTGTGTGACCCTCCACCTCTGTGGGATCTTCTGCTGATACTGGCAAAGCTCATGGGCAAGCCATTCAAACCAATGCACAAGTGTGAGCTGTCACACTTGTCATGGAAAACTGACCTTCTGGTGGCTATCATTCTGCCAGAAGGACGGGAGCTCCAGGCACTTTCAGTGGACTCCCTTATCTGGTCTTCCACAGGGACAAAGTTGTCCTGCGCCCCCACCGAAATTCCTTCCGAAGGTGGTGTCAGAGTTTCACCTTAACCAGTGTTGACTGCCAGTATACTACCCTAATTATACCTCGGAGGCCGAGTACAGGCTCCATACCTTGAACTGAGGCGTGCTCTCTCCTATTATAAGGAGAGGGCAGAAATTGTGGAGAGGTTTGCCAGCTGTTTGTCACCTATGCTGAAGCCGCTTCTGGCAGACCTGCAGCCAAACAGACCATAGCAAGATGGATTACATCATGCATAGCTCTGTGCTATGAGTTGGTGGGCAAGGAGCCTCCCAGAGGATAAGAGCTCATTCTACCCACCATACTGCTGCATCGGTGGCTGCTTCCAGGGAAATCTATCCAGGAAATTGTCAGGCTGCTACCTGGAAGGCAGCAAACACCTTCATTACCTGCTACCACATCGACCTTGAGATGCTGGTTTGGGGCCTTGGTTCTCAATCTCTGTTCCCTAAGTAGGGGTGTGCACCTTGCCTTCCTCCTCCTGGAGAACTGCTAGAGTCTGCCAAACAGTGTGGATGAACAACATATCCACGATCCTAGAAAACAGGTTACTCACTTGTAACAGTAGTTCTAGGAGTGGTATATCTTGTTCATCCACACTGACCCACCACCTCTTAACCTGGCTTCCAGTGGGCTAAGATTTGGTGTCATGGGCGGAGGCAGGTATATACCACCCGGGTGGGTGTGAGGATCCAGCTTGAAGACTTCCGGCAAGATTTAAAGAGGAAAGGGACATGCTAAACAGTGTGGATGAACAACATATACCACTTCTAGAACTACTGTTACAGGTGAGTAACCTGTTTTTACTCACCGCTCAGGCTGGAGAAATTAATTACTCTGTTGAGGTAATTGCTGGAGGTGTAGTACGCCACATGCAAATCTTTTACATATGCTCAGGATTGCCCATGTATTCTCACTATTTGGAAAACAGTCCATGAGTTGTGTATAAAAGTATCTGGGAATGTAATTTTGTTCTCACCTTTTTGGAACTTTTTTATCCTCCTATCACCAGACCACCAGACTCTGTCCAGTGGGATGCTCGACTTACCATCTGCCTTCCCTCCTGAGAGGCTCCGTCCTACCTGTTGGGTGGGGCTGCTCCACTCTGTCGTTCTGGTGCCCGTTCCCTCGGGTAAACCCCCAGGGTGGGGCTGCCAACCTCCTCAGGTGTCCTTTCCTTAAGTCTGTGCAGGCATCCCGGAAGCAGAGGAGCCCTGACAGTAGCCGATGCACTCAGCTTGGCGTGGGGTAGTCCGATCCCCACCATTGTCTGCTGGTGGCCAGGGTTTTTCTACCTTATTGGTTGCCCCAGAGGTGTGCCATGCAATGCTTCTTGCGTGGCGCCATCTCCTGCCACTGGAAGCTGTCGACGCCTCTCCCTCTCTTACGTCCCACTGTGCCAGCACTACCACCAGCTGCTGCTAGCAGCCACTGCTGTACCAGGATCCCCAAAGCCCATCCCTGGGAAAGGAGAGCAGTCCAACAGACTCTCAATCATCTCCCATCCCTGCTGACCCCGGCCGGCCCAAGCTCGCTCCCCAAACATGGGTCACCGGCGTGCGCCAAGGGTGTGGCGTCCAGCGCTCAACCGTCA
Organism: Neoceratodus forsteri; assembly: GCA_016271365.2. Classification (NCBI taxonomy): domain Eukaryota; kingdom Metazoa; phylum Chordata; order Ceratodontiformes; family Ceratodontidae; genus Neoceratodus; species Neoceratodus forsteri. The sequence continues at coordinate 102,505,578 of JADMNL010000031.1, read as the reverse complement.
GTGCCACTGGGCGACTCATTCTCTCCCTTTAACTTGCATACTAGGTCTTTCTACACACATTACAGATCTGCCAAAGCTCAAAGTTAATTGGGTTCTGGCAGTCGACTAGTTTTAAAATGCCTGCTTTTCGTTAAATGGAAAAAACCAACTCCTCCAGCTTTTACAGAGTGGTTTGATAATATGGCCATGCTGGCGGAAAATGAAAGTGTGTGTTATTTACTGTCTGAGAGGACAGAGGCATATAACAAAATTTGGAACCCTTTTTAACACAACACTCTAATTGGGCCTAAATGTTATTTTATAACCTGCTTTTCGTATAGTCTCCTGCCTTTTTAGTGGTCATTCATATCAATTCACATTAGATACAGTGTTCCCTGTCTCATGGATTAGACACCTGTGGTTGTATAGCTACACCTACTTGTATGATTTCTGTAAATTGTTTAATGATTCATTTTCTCATTGTTGCCATTTCAATTTGCTTAAGCAATATACCCGACAGGGTGTGTGTCATGGGATAACGTCACGCCTCAGGTGGTTGAACGCGAGGCCACAGGCAGTCAGGCCCAACGACTGAGGCGTGATGTTATCCCAAATGACACACACCCTGGAGGGCACTATTGCTATTATACAATGGCTTGTTGTTACACAGAATAAAAATAATTTTAAAGATGATGTTGTGTGGAAAAATATTTTTGTTTTTTAAGAGAAGATGAAACAATCAAGCAGAAACAAATCAAGCAAACAATCATCTCCAGGTTCACAGTGAGGCTGAGACTAGACCCAGTGATGTTGTGCTGGGATAACATCATGGGTCCGGCCTAAGACTGACCAATCAGAGTCCAGGATTTTTCTTGCCATTGTATAATACAAATTTTTGGACTGGAATCTCCGACAGTCTTGTATTCTCTCTTTAAATCAATCAAAATATTAATTTGCAAGAAAAAGGGCAGTGTCAACAGAGGAGGCATTAGCAATGGTGGACCAATCAGTTTCAGCAAGTTCCTCAAAAGGGTGGCCCAGTCTAAGGACCTGAAGGAGAGGAGGAGGATGTTTCGGGGCTTTTGGTGGTGGATTTTTGCACGCAGTAGACCACTTGGTGGTCACTGAGTGCATCCGTAGAATTCCTGAAGTAACTACCCAGTGATGGTGTGACACAAGAACCAGTCTAGCAGGGTGTGTTCACCTGACTTGTGGTTTAAATGGGTTGGTTCGAAAATCAGTTGAGTTAGATTCAGGGAAGGGATGTGGTTACAGATTTTGGATTGTTAGATAAATTTTTATATCATGCCATCGGGCCTTCCACACTATGCTGCTCAACCCGAAATGGATTCTGTGGTTTTAAAGGCAGCCCACGACAAGTCAAAGATGTCCAAGCACCTGGCTCCTACCCTCGACAAGGAATCCTGTAGGATCAATCTCTGGGTAAGAGGGTATATTTGTATGTTATTAACCATAAATTGTGCCTTTTTGTCTGTTTTGTTCCTATTATACTGTGTGATATGTACCTCCTCTATGTACTATGTAACTTGCACCTCTGTATAACTGTTTGGAATCTCCTATTATACAACACTGTATATGTATTTGTTTTACCTGTTCCTTGATTTATACTCTCCCGGGTCGTGCCTGAAAATAGGCAGTTCTGTCTAGTGCACTTACCAGTTACCAAAAAGCAAATAAATAAATGTTTCTTCTGCCTTGGGGCTGAGGATTAACAACTACCTCTCTCACATGGTTAAGTACCAGAATACAATTTGGGAGAAGGGCAAGGCTGCTGCCCAGGCCCTTCCTGTTTGCTTCAGAAACAGGAGGTTCTCAAATGCTTGCAGAGTGCAGCGGATATTAGCAAGCACCTCCTTAGGGCCCTCACGATATTTTGGAGACAGGTGCCAGGGCTGCTGCCACAGACATTTGCCTTCATAGGTACTCCTGGCTGAGGGTCTCGGGCATTCTGGCTGATGTCCAGCAAAGGTGCTTAATACCCCTTTCAGTGGCTCTAAGCAATTTGGTCCAGATGTTCAGGACATCATAAATGAGCTGCAGGCATCTAGCAGGGCTATCAGGTCTGTTCACTCGCTCTGCCATATTCAGCCTAAGAGCAGACAGCACCCTCCCTTTCAAGGTGTCTCACAAATCTGGAGCAGCCTCCAGCCCCAGGGCAAGAGAAGGTCCTCCTCACTTTGGCTTGCTTACCCCTCCTCCTCCTCCTCCGGCACCACAGCAAATCACCCTAGGGATGATGGATCAGTCCCAGCGACAGGATCCACCTCTGCTTGACTCCGTGCTGGACCCCCTTCCAATCCCTGACCAAGAAGTGTGCTGGTCAGAGGTCGGTTCTCCCTCCATCTCAATCAATGGTGAACCATCACTTTAGATGCCTGGATTCTTCATATTATAGAGAGAGTTCACACTCTGGAACTCATACAGCTGCCCCCAGAGACTCCTCCAGTACCCTCCACCTACCACTGACCCATCTGTCTGTCCTTCGGGAGGGTACAGTACCTTCTGCACAAAAGGCCATCAAGCCAGTGCCCAGGCACCAGAGGAAGAAGAGATTTTATTCCAGGTTCTTCCTGGTCCCCAAGAACCTAGAGATCTGAGGCCCATACTAGATCTCAAGGACTTCAGTCTGTATGCCCAGTACAAAATTGCGCATGGTACCTCCTGCCAGGCCTCATGCTTCTACTCAAACAGGGTGACTGTCTGTACTCCCTGGACATGCAGGATGCTTACCTGCATGTCTCGTGTTTCCAGCACACAGAAGATTCCTCCAATTCTTTTTCATGGCAAGCACTACCAATTCAAAGTATTGCCTTTTGGCTTATTCTCTGCACCACAGGTCTTTAATAGTGCTTAGCAGCAGTAGCTGCAGCTCTCAGAAAGGAGGGACTGTATGATTTCCCGTATCTGGATGACTGGCTCCTAAAGGCCCAGTTCAGAGAACAGCTCCTTCAGATTCTGGAAAGAATCTTCCAGCTGTTTCACTCCCTGGGCATCACTGTCAACCTGCCCAAGTCTGTCCTGATCCTGTCCCAAAGGCTGCAATATATAGTGGTCATTCTGGACTCTGCACAGGGCAAAGCCCCTTCCTGCCTCTAAATATAGCAGAGTGCCTTATTGCCCAGGCTCAGAAGGTCACACAGAGCCGTTATATCCCTGCAGGTGTACCGAGGCTATTGGTCTGATAGCTGCAGCCATTCCCATGGTTTCCTTGGCCAGGCTGCATGTGCCGGTCCTCCAGTGGACACTCAGGATGCAATAGGACCAACACACAGATGAATTAGATCAGTTAGTGCTGGTCTCCTCCCAGATCACAAGGTGCTCCAGTGGTGGATGGACCCACAGAACCTGTTACAAGGGGTCCCATTCCAGGTCTCTCCCCAGCATATCCTCACCATGGATGCTTCTGGCTCAGGCTGGGAGGGCATCTGCTACCTTTCAGACCCATGGGACATGGTCCCAAATTGAACTGTCCCTGCATAACAATGTTCCAGAGATCGGGCAGTCCTGTACACCATGCAGCCTTTTCAGAGCTATCTTCTCTCGAGTTGGCTGTTGATGCAGTCCAACAATCTCAGTGTTGTCTACTATATCAACAAGCAGGAGGATGCATTTGTATCCCCTTTGCAGGAGGCCATGAAAATGTGGTACTGGGCACTAGACCACAGTCTGGTTGTCTTGGCAGTCCATGTCCCAGGCATGTTTAACACCTGGCAGACAGCCTCAGCCGGACACAGTCTAGCATGCATGAATGGGGACTTCTCTCATCTGTCGCAGAAGATACGTTCACCAGATGGGGTCTTCCAGAGTTGGACCTTTTGCATCCCATAGCATAAAACTGCCCAGTTTCTGCTTGCTATATCAGGGCCTGGAGTTTTCTGGCAAGATCGTTGTCCGACTCCTGGGCGGGACATTCCTTTATGCCTTCCTCCATTTCCTCTGATTCAGAGGGTGCTAATTAAGCTGCAGATGGAGAGGGCTATCATGATCTTGATCGCACCATTCTGGCCATGGCAGATATGGTTTCCATTACTGCAACAGTTCATGGAGGAACCTTCTGTCCTTCTGCAGGGATATGCAGATGCAGGCTCAGGGGACCCTGGTCCATCCCATCCTCAAGTCCCTTCGTCTGCATGCCTGGCTCCTGAGGACATAACCATCATCTGGTTTGGGGTGTCCCAGAGAGTGGTGGATGTCCTCGAAGCAGCTTAGAAGCCCTCCATTAGAGCTACATATGCAATGAAGTGGAAGAGGTTTGCCATCTGTGCTGCCAAACATCATCTGGACCTTTCACTTGTCTGGTGAGCCAGATTCTGGACTACCTGATAGACTACCTGATATCTCTGTGGTCTCCAGTACCGCTCCTCAAGGTGCACATTTCAGCTATCTCTGCTTTTCATGAGCCTGTGGGTGGTCACACTGTGGCCCAATTGGATGTGTCCGTACTAATCTGAAACCTCAATCCATTTCCCTGTCCTGGCTTGGGATCTGAATTTTGTTTTGGAGAAGTTGACTCTGTCTCCGTTCAAGCCAGCAAGTACGTTGTCTTTGTGTGGAAAGCAGTATTTTTAGTTGCTATTACTTCTGCTCAGATTTCAGGCTTCAGTCCCTCTGGTGCTAGGAGCCTTATTTGATTTTCAGTCTTTGCACACAAATTCTAAGTTTCTCACTAAGGTGGTGTCTTGAGTTTACCTTGAACCAATCTGTCCACCTACCTGTTTATTTTCCTGAGTGTGCTAATCCAGGGAAGCACTGCTCCGTACGTTAGATGTACACAGAATTTTGAAGTATTATCTGCTCCAAATTAAGGAATGCAGAAAGTCAGAGTAGCTTTTGTTTCTTTTATCCAGGTAGAAGGCATTCAGGTTACTGAACAATGTTTATCCAAATGGTTGGCACATTGTATTGTGTTCTGCTACAACAAGTGTGGCAAAGAGTTGCCAGGGCGATGAAAGCCCATTCCACATGGGGCATGGCGACCTCTGTGGTCTGTTTCAAGGTGTCTTAGCCACTGACATTTGTGCTGCTGCCACCTGGAGTACTGTTAATACTTTCACCAAGCACTACAGTCTGGCACTGCCTCTGGAGTCCCTGCAGGCTTTGGTAGTGCTGTTCTGCAGGGCTTTTCTATCTTAAGTTTTGGAATGGCCTTCCTCCCACACTGTCTTAGTGCATCAGTAACCACTTGGGACTCGTTCCATATGTGACCTAATGACTGAGATACCATGATAAAAATAGAACAATTACCCAAGAACTTACCGCAACAGTAGATCTTCAAGGGATCTCAGTCATCAGGTCTGCTTTCCACCATCCCCCTTTTATGGGGCTGTTTCTCAGAACTGGCTAACTGGTGTATCAGACTTTTATTTGGGTCTGGGCACCTCTCTCTCTCCTCCGGTCCCCCATGGCAAGGCTTTGCTCCCTTAGTCTCAGGAGAAATAACTGAGGAGGGAGCAGGGCCACTCACGCCTTTATAGGGCTGGTGACATCGGCAGATGGCGTCAGCGTGGGTGGCCACAGTGGTACTGCTGAAAATCTTCCATGTGGATCCTGCTTCACCAACGGTAAAGTTCCACATCTGTGACCTGGTGACTGAGATCCCTTGAAGATCTACTGTTCAGTAAATTCTTACATAACTGTTCTTTTCTCAGGTTCCTTTGGGAAAGCAAATTGTTTCAGAGTACTTTTTATCTCAAATCTTTATGTTGCAGGATGAGCCATAAAAGTCATTTCCAGTTTATAAAGATTGCTTGAAATCTTTAGATGTGTGCTGCCTGTCTACAGGACCATCTTCAGTTAAGTTAGGGTACATCACAGTTTTGTAGTCCTTCCATGAGATTCCGATGGATTTCTTCACAATCCCTAAATCTCAGATCTCACAGTCATTCGCTTGGGCCTCTCGCAAAGCCAGGAGTTCTGTGCGCTGATGGGATGCACCCTATCAATTTCAGTAGTGATCCTTTCCAGCATTTTGAAAGTCTCCTTAAGAGCTGAATGAACTTGTGGATCTGTCTGCCTTCAACCCCTCTGGGATGCCCAGGAATCCAAAGCTGTTTCACCTCGATTGACTCTCCAAATCTGCATTTTCTCTGGCATGGTTTTTTTCTTTTACTGGTCCAGCTGCAGAGAACTCCATGTGATCACATCCTGGAGAGTGGAGACCCTCTCAATTTTTTAGCTGCTCTTAGGTCTTTTCCATTTGTTGGTCCACACTCTCAACTCACTTTTTGATCTCTGCCCTCACCATTGGGCTGGAGATGGACCCTGAGATTGCTGTCATAATGTTTATTAAGGCACTCCATACTGTCAGCATCTGGAGGATTCGTGGCTCAGCTGCCGGGCAGAATTTTTGGCATGCTAACATTATTTCTGAACCTGTTTCTCACCTGAGTCTGTTCTGAGTCGATCTGTAACATTTGGTTCCTCAGTCCTGTAGAGAGCTTCCCTTAGGCGTAGTATTTTAGCTTAAATTCATGAATTTGTTGGGGCTGGGTTGGAGCAAGTCTCAGAAGATGCTTGCCATTGTGGGTTGTATCATGTGGCCCACATGCTGCTCACCATTGTGGGTTGTGTCATGTGGCCCATGTGCTTTTTCCTTTTCATATACCTGGATAGGATAGGGATATCTGCTGGGGGCTGGGACTGTTTATTAATCCTTCTGTTGATTCTGTTCTTTATGTTTTTAATTTATACTTTATTATTAACTGTACACAGAGCACACAACTGGAGTCTGGCCCTGCAGACAGTTACCCTCCACCCCTACACATACATTTCCTCCTATGCACCTGGTATAGACCTTTACTGGATCTCCTAGATGTCCCTGTGGCGTACCCTCCCCCTCATGGCTAGACCTCGATGACTGACCTATGCATTGCTGCAGGAGCAGATTATGTCTTGGAGGCCAAAGTGGAGGGGAGCTCATGGCTTTGGTGGCATCAAGGTGAGCCGGGCTCCTTCATTCCCTTCCTACTATAGCATTTTTCCCTGATTCCCCACTGGGTTACCCACCTCCCCATCATACTGCCAGTGGCATCCTGAGATGCTGACCTGCAGTTGGATCTGCCAACGGAGTGGTCATCCACAGCATCAGTGCAGCCCTGCATCTCACCTGCAGGTGGAGCTGCTGACGCTGTGCGGTTATCCAGAGCATGGATGCAGTCCTGCATCTTACCTGCAGGTGGAGTTGCCAAAGCTGTGTGGTCATCCACAGCATCAGTCCAGCCCACTTCTCACCTGCAGGTGGAGCTGCCAATGCTGCATGGTCATCACATTATTTCTAGGGCATGGATATGGTGTACTTATCCACACTTCTGGCAGAATTCCTTTCCTTTAAGACTTGCTGGAAGGTCTTCAAGCTGGCTCCTCCCACCCACTCACCCGGTGGTATCCTCCTTGGCACCACCCCATGATGTCAGACCTTCCTTTCCGCTGGAAGAGTTCGGTTCCTCCATTGCGCTCTGCATTTTGTAGGTCCTGTCTTTGTTTCTTGATAATTTTGCTACAGTCTTCAGGCGCTTTGCAGTTTCTTCATGCTTGCACCATGGATTCTTTAGGCAGAAGTTGGTGCCCGGTTTTGAACTTTGTCCGTGGGGACAGAAGATGTCTCGCATGGACCCTCACCCACGTGCATCTATTGCCTGGGCCAAGACCACCATCCCAGGCTTGTGGCCTGTGCCGCACTCTGCATCCCTTCACTCTGGAGGACTGGTATTCCCGACTCTTGTTGGGTTGCCTGGACAAGCAAGATCCCCAGTTCACTCAACCCGTGCAGGTGGTCTCCATGACAACAGGGTCTTCCGAGCAAATGGCTTTTGAAGAAGCTGCTGCCCAGGTGGCTATGAGCTCCTCCTCAGTGTCCACGCTGGTCCCCTGAGCTTTGGACCTCTTTACAGGGGCATTTTGAGACTTGTGTCAGTCCCTTCCCACCCTAGGGAGGGCCCTTTTCAGTCTAAATCCAAAGTGAAAAGTCCCGTTGCAGGTCGTGGGATCGTGAGTGCTCTTGGGCCTCAAGAGTCCTGCACTCCTGCTTTGTTGACATGTATCAACAGTTCAGCTTTGGCTGTGCCTTCAGTCCAAGCTGCTGACCCCATGGTGTCCCTGCTGGGCTTGTCGGTCGAGATGCAGGTTGACCAGCTGATCAAGATTTTTCTCGACCCAGTTAACCCGTTGTCACTGGACAAAGGGATACTTCCTCTCCAGGACTCCAGTTTTGACCTTGCAGTCCCAGGGTGGGTTGGATCAGCTTGCTGATCCGGTTCCTAACCCTCAGGACGTGGAGCTTGCAGGGGTGGCAGGCATCCTTCACTGGGTCCAGCCTCTCCTCACCATCTGGACCATCAGCAGTCATGGTCAAGGCCTCAGACCTGTAGCTCAAGGTGGAGCAGCCCTCGCTGAAGTCGGCATTCGTGTAAGGTCGGGCCTCCGGGCAAGTGGGTGTCACTGCTACTCCTCCTCCTCCTCCTCCTCTTCAGGAGGAATGGCTCCATCACAAGTTGTGATGGTCCTATGAGGAGCTTATGTGGCAACAGCTCCTTTTGGGTGCTAGACCTAAGCCAGTACCAGCCTTGGCTGCCACCCAGATTGGCAGATTCCAGCATCTCTGCCCATTCGGGTGGAATCACCACTGATTCAGTCGAAGGATGGTCCCCAACCCAGGATGCCCATACTGCCCTTGGGCTTCCTGGTGGTTATCTGTCATGGTCACTAGGGCTGATGGGCCCCACAAGGTTAGCGGCGACTCAGGAGGGCAGCTGGTCTCTGATGATCCTGTAAATCAGAGGCTTCCTCCGTGCATTCCAGGCTAATCGACCTGGAGCCAGGCGAGGATTTGTTGATGGACCATGGTCCGACCTCTTTTGAGTCACACTCCACCTCATCTCTGAGGCCACGGGATCTAGTTGGAGCCCATCCAATAATGGTCCAGTAGCCCTTCATGGAGATACTCAACCAGGATGACTCCCGGAGGTTGCTTTCCTGGTGGCCGAGCCCATTCTTGAGCCCATTTGGAGCTCTGGCAGCATCCAGCTTCCTGCTTTCTCTGTTGGACCATATGGCTCACTAAGTATGCAGTTCCTATGTGCTGTCTCTCTGGGTTCACCGACCTCCCCTCAGCTGAGGGCCTGGTTGCAATTGGTGTTTAGTCCAGATGGGCAATGTTGGGAATGTTGATAAGCCCCCACGGACAAAGAATCCAATAAATTGGGTCACATGGCCAAGAAGGTGCATCGCGGCTTCTTCTCTCAGCCTTCAGCAGGCCAATTTGGCCTTGATGATGGCCCACTTCACTCATGCCCTCTTGGGTACCCTGGATGAAGTGTTTCCTTGTCCCAGCTGACCTTCAGATGACAGTCAAGCAGGTCCGGGACCAGGACCATGCAGTGGCCAGATAGCAGCTGCATGTGGCCCTGAACATTGGCGATTCATGTGCCAGGTCTGTGGCTAGATGTAGCTATGCACTGAAGGGCTTGGCTCATGTCTTGACCTTTATGACAGATACTCAGCACAAATTGGTGGATGTACCCTTCCTGGGCACCAATTTGTTTGGACGGTGGATGGTCATCTCACTAAGATTAAGAAGTCCAGCCACCTTGGACTCTGGCACATTGGCCTGAAAGGACAAGGGCCCCAAACTCCAAAAAGTACTTTTGACTCATTCTGCTTATGCAGCCAAGCCTTCCCAACCCCAGCTGGACACCAGCAGTCCTGGCATCCCAGACCCTGAGTGGTCCACTTCTATGGTCTGGAAGCCTGGTGGGAGGTCCAGCGGCTTCCCTCCGCTGGCCCGGCCTCTGCCTCCAAGCCTGCCCAGTGACGAGGGGTGCACCCTCCCTGCCCATCCTGTCTCTCCTGGATCCTCCCGTGTGGGGCCTGCTACACCACCTTCTTTCCGCTTGGTCCAATGTCACCACGAACAAGTGAGTGTTGGAAGTGGTCGGCTAAAGGTTGCCTCCGGAGTTTGAGTTTCTCCCACCCAGCCGAGTCTGCGCCTCGGGAGAATATAGTGTCTGCCGTCATGCTGTCTGCCCTTCAGGACGACATCACCCAGCTGCTCCAGAAGAGGTGGTGGTTCGCCTCAGGCCCACCAGCCAATCTAGGGTTTGTTTCCAGATACTTTCTGGTTCCCAAACAGATTTGGGCTAGCACTCCATCTTGGATCTGCACGACCTGAACAACTTTCTGCAGTCACGCACCTTCAGAATGATCACTCTGAACCAGATCATTCCATCCATAGAAGAAGAACATGTGGTTCTGCTCCCCTGTCCCTGCAGGGACACCTTCTTCCATGTCCCCATCCGTCCATCCCACCAGCAGTTCCTTCAGTCCGTATGGAGGGGACCTCTATGAGTTCCAGGCTATGCCCTTTGGCTCTCCTCGGCTCCCAGGGTCTTCACCAAATGTATTGCAATGGTGGCAGCCTTTCTGAGGTGCAGAGAAGTCCGGGTATACCCTACCTGAATGATTGGCTAATTACAGGCCTCTTCATGATGTTGGTGGAGCAGTCCAGGGACTTGGCCCTCCAAACCTGCTTTCACCTGGGCCTCCTGGTCAAACCAGGCCAAGTTGGAATGCATCCCTCACAGGTGATTCACTTCATTGGGGTGGAGCTCAACTTTTGCTGAGTCCGAGCCCAGCTCCCTGCAGACAGGGCAGAGGATCTTTCCTTCTTTGCCCGATCACGCCAGGTTGGGCACTTGTACCCTGCCAGGGACTTCTTGTGGCTGTTGGGCTTCTTGGTGGCCTGCACCAGTGTGGTCTGCTGGGTATGCTGGAGAATGCTCCCTTCAGTGGGGGCTGGCCCACCAGTGGTCTTAGCATCAGGGTCACCTCGACCAGCCAGTCATGGTCACCCAGCTGATGTGGGATGCCATTCAGTGGTGGTTGGTGCTGGAACATCTTCAGGAAGGAATTCCATTTATCCGCTGGGAGCCAACGGTCACTCCTAACATCTCCCTCATGGCCTGGGGTGCCCACTTGGGGGAACACAGGGCCCATGCCTCTTGTCCCAAAGGAGTCCTGATGTCACATCAACCTGCTGGAGCTTCAAGCTGTTTGTGTGGCCTGACAGCCTTCATTCCTCATCTTGAGGTCAAGTCATTCAGGTCCACACAGATAACATGGCGACCAATACTACCTCAACAAGCATGGTGGGACTCACTTCCCTACCTCCTGTACAGGAAACTCTTCACATTTGGACCCTGCTGCTCAGCCTGCAGACCAACCTGCTGGCCATTCTGTGGCCAGCCTGACAAGTTGGCTAGTGGACACCTCAGCTGGGTGGGTGAGGTGTCTCACAGTGGTCCCTTCATCAGGAGGTAGTGGACAGTCTGTTCTCCCAGTGGGGCACCTTAGGTGGACCTGTTTGCCTCCCAGGAGAACGCTAAGCTGAGCTGTTTTGTGCCCACCCCTCAGCGGGGAGGCAGCTACAGGGGATGCCTTCACGAGGTCCTGGGCCTGGGCCTCTTTTATGCCTTCCCTTCCTTTTCTGCGATCCACAAAGTCCTGCTCAAGGCTCCGGAGGGACAAGGCACAGATGATCCTGGTGGCTCCAGTCTGGCCATGCCAGTTCTGGTACTCCGATCTCCTCAGCCTCAGTAGCAGGCCTCTGCAGTGTCTGCCACTTCACCCAGACCTGCTGTCGTGCTCTGGGGAAGGTCCTTCACCTGGACCTTCAGTCCCTGCACCTGACAGCCTGGTTCCTGAGCAGCTTGAGTTCCATGCTCAGGGTCTCTCTGACAAGGCCCTCCCTGTAGTTGAAGCCTCTCAGAAGGAGCTGACTCATTGATGCTATGCCTTCAAATGGAGGACAGTCTCCATTTGGTGCCAGGGCAAGAACTGGACCTGTTGTCTTGTCCGGTGGCTAGCATCCTCGACTACTTGTGGTCACTCTCTCAGTTGGGCCTTAAATTGATGACCCTCAAAGTATACCTGGCAGCCATCTCTGCATACGGGCGGAACTTTTATGCTGACAGTTGCACAGGAGAAGGTGGTCAGGGTGCTTTTTAAGGGCCTTGACCATATTTCCTCTCGTGCGTGAACCTCCACCACCTTGGGACTTGTTGCTGGTGTTGGTGATGCTCATAGGCAAGCCATTTGAAATGTCACACCAGTCGGGAAGACCGCCTTCTTGGTGGCCATCACATCCTCCAGAAGGATCAGAGAGCTCCAGGTGCTCTGGGTGGTCTCTCCTTAGTTAGTCTTCCACAAGGACAAGGCTGTCTTTGCCCCACATGAAGTTCCTCCCAAAGGTTGTTTCAGAGTTTCACCTTAACCAGGTGATCAGTCTCCCAGTGTACTTCACCAGCCACACCTCCTGAGGTGAGCACAGTCTTCATACTTTGGACCTGCAGCAGGTGCTCAACTATTATAAGGTACATGACTGGAGTTTGGGGAGAGGTTGCCAGCTGTTTGTCACCTATGCTGAAGCTGCCCTGGCAGACCAGCAGTAAAGCAGACGATTGGCAGGTGGATTGTATCCTGCATTGACCTCTGCTATAGCCTAGGTTGGCTGGTAGGAGCCTCCCGTGGGGCTTACTGCTCATTCCACCAGACATACCACTGCCTTGGTGGCTGCTTCCAGGGATGTCACTATCCAGGATATCTGCAGGGCTGCTACCTGAAGTCAGCACACACATTCACCTCCCAGTACCACATCGACCTTGAGTCATGCCAGGATGCTGGTTTTGGATCCTCGGTTCTCCAATCTCTGTTCCCTAAATATGGAGTGTGCACCTTGCCCTTCCTCCTTGAGAATGGCTGAGTCTGTCAGAGTATGAATAAGTACACTATATCCATGCCCTAGAAAAACAAGCTACTCTCCTGTAACTGTAGTTCTAGGAGTGGTATATGGTGTACATCCACAACTCAGCCGACCTACCCTGGCAAGTGGCACACTGGTCTGGCTTTCCAGCGGTCAGATCTAACATCCCAGAGCAATGTCAAGGAGGATGCCACCTGGGTGGATGGGAGGAGCCAGCTTGAAGATCTTCCAGCAAGTCCTAAAGGGAAAGGAATTCTGCCAGAAGTGTGATGTACACCATATAGCACTACTAGAACTACAGTTACAAGTGAGTAACTTGTTTTTCAGCCCTACATTTCACCTGCATGGGGCTGCCAATGCTGCTTGGTCACACAGTATCAGTGCAGCCTCATTTCTCACCTGCAGGTGGAGCTGCCAATGCTGTGTGGTCATCCACAGCAATGCAGCCCCGATCTCACCTGCTGGTGGAGTTGCCAACCCTGTGTGATCATTCACAGCATCAGTGCAGCCCCACATCTCAACTGCAGGTGGCGCTGCAAACACTGCGTGGTCATCCACAGCATCAGTGCAGACCCACTTCTCACCTGCAGGTGGAGCTGCCAACGGTGCATGTTCACTCACAGCATCAATGCAGCCCCGTGTCTCACCTGCTCATGGAGCTGCCAGTGCTATGTGGTCATCCACAGCATCAGTGCAGTCCTTCTTCTCACCTGCGGGTGGGTCTGCCAATGCTGCGTGGCCACCCACAGCATCAATGCAGCTCTGCTTCTTACCTGCAGGTGGAGCTGCCAATGCTGCATGGTCATCCACAGCATCATTTCGGTCTTGCTTCCATGTGCAGGTGGAGCTGCCAGCACTGTGTGGTCATCCACAGCATCAGTGCAGCCTCCTCACCTGCAGGTGGGAGCTGCCAGTGCCGCGTGGTTCCCACAGCATCGGTGCAGACCCACCTGTCACCTGCAGGTGCAGCTGCCAATGCTATGTGGTCATCCACAGCATCGGTGCAGCCCTACTTCTCACCTGCAGGGAGTTGTCAGTGCTATGTGGTCATCCACAGCATTAGTGCAGTCCCACTTTTCACCTGCAGGTGGAGTTGCCAGCACTGCATGGTTACTCACAGCATCAATGCAGCCCCTCTTCTCACCTACAGCTGGGGTTGCCAACACTACATGGTCACCCACAGCATCGATACAGCCCTCCGTCTCACCTGAAAGTGGGAGCTGCCAGGGCTGTGTGATCATTCACAGCATCACTGCAGCACTGCATCTCACCTGCAGGTGGAGTGTGCCAATGCTGTGTGTCATCCACAGCATCAGTACAGCCACCATGTCTCACCTGCAGGTGGAGTTGCCAGTGCTGTGTAGTCATCCACAGCATCAGTACAGCCACCACATCTTACCTGCAGGTGGGCGCTAACAATGCTGTGTGGTCATCCAGAGCTTCAGGGCAGCCCGCATCTCACCTGCAGGTTGCACTTGTAGAATGGGATATACAACAACTTCCCCAGAATAGGGGCGCGATGCCTCCACATTGCTCCAACACCACCTGGTCCTGAGTGGGGAGTTGGGCTTGTCTCTTAAACCAGGGTCTCAGACATAGCAGTGCAGTGCACCACCTGCCTGGTAGCACTGGGTCGGGTGTTGATTCAGCTTATGCACTGGCAAGAATAGGTATATTGGGGGCTGTATGTATTAATCTTCATGAGCAGACTGTTTGTTTTCTGCCTACTTAAGATGGGGATAATTTGAGGAGCTGGATGTGTACTTTGACATGAAAAGCCTGGCTGCTAGAACATGGAATTGCTGGTGCCCTCGTTAGTAGTGCACAAAGCTTTTAAATTAATTGGTCAGGCAACAGAGGCAGAGCTGTTTTATTTCTTTTCCTGTGAAAATAAGTTTTCAGAGGCACTAATAAATTACAGGCTGACCCCATGGGAGCACTCAGTACCAGTACAGTGGCAGGCCAGCACTGTGGGAGCCATTGGTACCAGCAAAGAGGCTGACACAGTGGACAAGCTTGCTAGCTAGCAACACAGCAGCAAACATGCACAGTGGGAGCACTTGCTACTCAAAACTGGGATACCAACAAGAAATACTGCCCCCTACCACATCTCTGGAAAACTAGTCATTATGTCTCAATTTATGTCACTCCTCTACAGACGTGAGAGACCCTTATTAAAGAGGACTCCAGATGGATATTAAAGTGTGTAGTGATGGATCCCATGGTGGACACAGAGGAATGGGCTGCCCAGAAGGTGAAATAGAAAGCTGTCATACAAATTAACAGCCAAAGTACTGGAGACAAAATGTATTAACATCCACACAGCGAAAATGGAAGCTTTAAGCAGTACCGTTTAATTCAGGAAAGCTTGTCAGGGAGCTGGCACATGAACATTATGGATTGTAGAAAGAGGGTGGGTTATTAATGTAAAATAATGCATTCTCTTTGGAAACACTCTAATTGAGAAGTTAGGTTGACTGTTCTACAGTTGTAGCTCACACAGAGTTGTTTGTGCTGTCTTTTCCCCTAATTTTCCATCCCCACCCAATAATTGAGGGCTGTGGGAATGGCGGGTTAGGACATCTTTGCTGTAGGAAATGGCAGGTGAACAGCATCCTTTGCTGGTAGAAATGACAGGTGAGTGGTGCCTTCACTGGTGGAGATGGCAGGTGACCAACTTGCCCTTTGCTGGCAGGAATAATAGGTGTGCAGCACCCTTTGCTGGTGGGAATCGTGGGTGTGCAGCACCCTTTGCTGGTGGGAATAGTGGTGTGCAGCACCTTCTCGCTGGTGGGAATAGTGGGTGTGCAGCACCCTTTGCTGGTGGAATAGTGAGGAGTGGCTCCTTTGCTAGCAGGAATGGTGGGTGAGTGGCACCCTTTGCTGGTGGGAATAGTGGGTGTGCAGCACCGTTTGCTGGTGGGAATAGTGGGTGAGTGGCTCCTTTGCTAGCAGAAATGGTGGGTGAGTGGCACCCTTCGCTGGTGAGAATTTATTTTAGTTAGCTTTTGTTGACCGGTAAGTGCACTGGACAAATTCTTTTTAGGCACGACCGGGAAGGGAATATAGACTACAGCCAACTAACCTTGAACCAGCTTAAGCTGTTGGTGGTATTTTTAGTGAATGGGGAAAATTCCTCACTCTTTCGAGAAGTGCCATGGAATCTTTAACATCCTGCTGAACTACCACCAGAACAGGCAGATGGGACCTCAGTTTACATAGAAACATAGAATTTGAAGGCAGATAAGGACCGTTTGGCCACCCAGTCTGCCCTTTTCCATACCTGATGGATAAGCTGCAGACTTTAGTTAATCAACAACTTACTTCCTCCTACCCCACCCCACTAAATTGCATTATGTCTGTCCCATGCATTCCTGAATTGTGATTGTTGACCATCCATAGCCTCAGACATTACCTCTTGAGTGCCATGGATGTCAACTAACACAATCACCTTTACCAGGTGAGTAAACACCCATTCTCCACTGTTCCTGACTCCACAACCTCCTCAGAAAGGCTGTTCCATGCATCCACAACACTCTCTGTGAAAAATACTTTCTAACATTACCTCTGAGCTGTCCCCCCTCTATCTTCAAATTGTGCCCCTTGTTCTTGCATATCTCTCTTTTCTGAAAGATGCTACCCTCTTGTACTTTGTTAATTCCCTTGAAATACTTGAAAGTTTCTATCATGTCCCCCTCTCCCTCCTTTCCTCAAGGCTATCACTTTTAAGCTGCTTTAGTCTCTCCTCGTATGTCTTCTGGTGCAGACCCTGAACCATTTTAGTTTGCCCTCCTCTGAACAGCCTCCACTCTGTCTATGTCTTTGCAGAGATGGGTCTCCAGATGCACGCAGTACTCAGATGGGGTCTCACCCACTGTCTGTACAGAGGGATAGTAACTTCCTGTTTTCTACTGTTGATGCCTCTCCCTATGCATCCCAGTATCCCCTAGCCCTCCTTGCTGCCTTCTCACATTGCTTACCCACCTTTAGGTCATCTGATATAATTACTCCTAGGTCTCTTTCGATTTTTGTTGTTATTATCATCATCTTACCCCATTGTGTTTAACATCTCATCTGAAAGACAGCACCTCAGGAGTGCAGCACCCCTCATGCTGCACTACAGTGTCAGTATTGGATTTAACCCAAGTGCCTGTTGTGAGGATAGAACCCACTGCTTTCTGATCTCCCAGCCTCAGAGGTGAGTGTGCTACCTGCTGAGCCACTGACACTGATTTTGGTGGGTGGTGGCCCCTTCACTGTTATGGATGGTTCATGTGGCTGCGCCTCTGCTGGTGGGAATGGTGGCACACCTTTTTATGGGAATGGTAGGTGAGTGGTGCCCTTTACTGGTGGGAATGGTGGCTGAGAGGCACCCTTCACTGTGAAGATGGCAGATAAGTGGCTGCACCCTTTGCTGGCTGGAATGACAGGTGAGCGCGCCTTTGCTGGGGAATAGTGGGTGAGGGAACCCTTTGGTGATGGGAATGGCAGGTGAGCAGTGCCTTTTGCTGGTGGGAATGGCAGGTGAAAGCCACCCTTTGCTGGTGGTAATGGCAGTTGAGCGGCGCCTCTCACTGGTGGAGATGGCACTTTAGCGGCACCCTTTGCTGGAGGGAATGGTGGGTGGTGGCACCTTTGCTGGCAGGAATAGTGGGTGAGCAGCTTCTTTGCTGGTGGAATGGTGAGTGAGTGGTGCCCTTTTCTGGCAGGAATGGTGGGTGGGCGGTGCCTTTTGCTGGTGGGAATGGCAGGTGAGCAACGGCCTTTGTTGGTGGAAATGGTGGGTAAGTGGTACCCTTTGCTGGCAGGAATGCCGGGTGAGCTGTGCCCTTTGCTGGTGGGAATGGTGGGTGAGTGGCACCCTTTGCTGGGAGGAATAGTGGGTGAGCAGCTTCTTTGCTGGTGGAATGGTGAGTGGTGGTGCCCTTTTCTGGCAGGAATGGTGGGTGGCGGTGCGTTTGGCTGGTGGGAATGGCAGGTGAGCAGCGGCCTTTGTTGGTGGAAATGGTGGGTAAGTGGTACCCTTTGCTGGCAGGAATGCCGGGTGAGCTGTGCCCTTTGCTGGTGGGAATGGTGGATGAGTGGCACCCTTTGCTGTTGGGGATACAGGTGAGTGGATGTGTCCTCTGTTGTCAGGAATGGGGTGAGCAACACCCTTTGGCAGGAATGGTGGGTGAGCGGCACCCTTTGCTGGTGGGGAATGGAGGATGAACAGCACCCTTTGCTGGCAGGAATGGTGGGTGAATGGCATCATTTACTGGCAGGAATGGTGGATGAGCAGCACTTTATAGCTGATGCTAGTGCTGTTCCTTAATCACCTGAGGGAGGCATACTCTTCAGTATGTTCATCTGCAACACAGCAGAAGACATATGGGGAGGATTAACTTAGTTACAGGTGACTAAAGATATTTGGCATGGTGGATGCACAGAAGGGGATTAAGGAACAGGAAGGTACATTATGAGGATGGAAAATGGTATAATGCTTGGCTGTTGAAATCCATTGGGAAAAAAAAACTTCAAGGTCATGCAGTGCAGTAAATGGACCTGCCATAGGGGCATGGATGCAAACTGGACGAGGATAGATTCAGGAGAGATGTGAGGAAATACTTCACAGACAGGGTACTGGACAAGTGGAATAGCTTGCCAGGGAGTGGTCAAGGCAGATACAGAAGGGATTCAGGGTGTGGTGGGAATGGCATATGGGGCTGATAGCAAGGGGCAAGTGAGGTAGGAGGGTAAACCTGTGAAACAGCTGCTTATAGGGCTCTGATTAAGCCCGCCCAGCAACAGGCTGGAGCAGCAGCAAGTAGGACCAGAGCACACTAGATGAATCTTTGGTCTTTTCTCCCTGTAATTGTCTGTTTCCTATAACCCCAAAGGAAAACACTTCTTGACTGAACAATAAATAGTAAAAGAATAAAACAATATTATGTTTGTGTTAGTGTTTGGTTGCTATAATATGTTATCATAGTGCCTCCAGACAAGGCGTGCTCTACCCTGCCCGAGCAAAGAGCACCCTTTGTGTACCCAGATGTGTCCCCAGGGCTTTTGCATGGTTATGAATTACATTGCTGATGGCTTTCTTTGCTTCTTTGCATTTTCCTTTACCCTGAAACAGCTTTGCATACATTGAGGAGGAGACTAACTTTGCATACATTGGAGTGTAGATGAAGGAGACTAATACCAAAAGAAGAGCCTCTGTAGTGACTATCCTAGCATCAGCAAATGTCCTGCAGCATATGGATTTTACTTTATACGTGTATATAGAAGCTGACAGTAGAAGAGTCTGCCACCCCCACCTAGTAGTGTGATGCTAAAGCGTTAGTGATCACTCACTCTCTGTACCTCCATGTCGTCCTTCCCTGCTAGTCTCACCAGCTCTGTATGTTCCACCTTTGCTTGAATCCCTTCACTGATTTGATACAGACCACCCTCTCCAGCAGGCTGTTCCACTTATCTTCCCCACCCTCCAGCAGGCTGTTCCACTTATCTGCCACCCTCTGTGTATGGAAGTACTTTCTGATGTCCTTCTTGAATGTCCCTCCTGCCAGCTTCAAGTTCTTCCTTCTGTCCAGGTTTCAACTCATTGTGAACAGTTCCCTAGTGTCCACCTTGTTTATCCCATGAAGAAACTTAAAGATTTCAGTAATATCCCTCCTCCAGGTCTCCAGTGTATACAGTACATGATGAAGTCCTCAAGTTCTCCATGTAGGAACCTCTCTTGCTGCCCCATAATCATTAGTTCCCTTTTCTGAACCACCTCAGCTCTATCTGTGTCATTTTTGAGTGCTGACTCCAAAACTGCATGCAGTACTCCAAATGCAATGGCAAGAGGGGCCTGTGCAAGGCAGGCAGAATCACCTTCTTCCTTCTGCCTGCCTGCACCTCAGCATCCTGTTTGCCTTTCCCACTGCTCTGTTACACTGTGCTGACTGCATCAGGTTAGCCGCCAAAAGCACGAGATCCCTCCCTTGTTGTTTTTTTCCCCAACACTACATCTCCCATCCTGTATTCCGTCTTCAGGTTCCTGACCCTATGTGCAGAACTTGCAATGCTCTGCATTGAATTTTATTGCCAGGCTCATGACCATTTCTCCAGTTTCTTCAGATCTATCCTCAAATGTCCGATCCCCATCCTGTCACTGCACACTCTACCTCAGATTTTGTGTCATTTGCAAATTGACACATCTTCCCTTGGATTCCTTTCCCAGTATCACAGATAAAGATGTTGGAAAATACTGGACCAAGACTGATCCCCTGGAGAACCCCACTAGTGGCTTTGCTTACCTCTGAGATTTTCCCATTTAAGACTAGTCTATGTTTTCCTACACAGTCAGCTCCTGACACATCCTGTGATGTTTGTCAACCCTGGTCTTCTGATTTCTTAACTGTTCTCTGAAGTGGAGCAAAGTGGAAGGCGTTACTAAAATCCAGTTTCAGTATATCCTTTGGCTGTATTTTGTCCGCTGCCTTTGTGGAACAGTCAAAGAAGTCAGTGAGATTTGTCTGACATGACCTCCCATGGTCTGTGCATGCTGTGTTTTGTTCTTGAATCCATTGTCATCCAGAAACTCCACTATCCCATCTTTAATAATTGCCTTGAGTAATTTGCTCACTGTAGATGTCAGACTGACTGGCCTGTAGCTCCCGGTTCATCCCTATTGCGTTGTTATACAGGGTACTGCATTAGCTACCTTCTAGTCTAGTGGCACAGCTCCTGTTTCAGTGAATTCAGTCTGCCAGTGGGCGCCCAGCTCATGACAATTCTTCTAGCACTCTGGGGTGCACCTGTCGGGGCCATTGAATTGTAATTTTTAGAACACTTAGGCCCCTTAGCACCTCTCCTCCATGATCAATTCTATGTTCAGTTTGACCTCCCCTCTCCCCATTTGGCCATTAGACCCCATTCAGGTAGTAGTCTTTGATCTGTACCATGAATACCAAGCAGAAATACTCATTTAGTATTTCTCTTGTGCCACTTTACTCCTTCACCCACCCTTCCCTGTTTAATCTAACTATCCACCCTAGAATTTCTGATTCTCCCAAATGTAGTGGAAAAATTATTTATCCCACTTTCTCACTGCTTCACTATATTCACCTCTGCCTCCGATGCTGCACTTCTAACCATCTTGTTGGCATCTCTCATGTTGGTCTGGTACGATTTTCATTTTCATCTGTCTGGTTTGCCGTGTATTTTTTAAGGCTATCCCTTTCTCTTCTTCTGCCTCCCTCACCTCCATTATGCACTGGATTTCCTTCCTCTCCTGTTTCTTCCTACTACTCTTATACAGAGTCACTGCATTGAACAACCCTTTTTAATCAATCCCATTTACCATCCACCCCTACTGCTACCCCTCCAGCTTCTCCCTAACTAGTTCCCTTATTCTACCAACATTCACCTTTCTGAAGTCTAAAATGTCTGTTTGCAGTGCTTGCTTTCTGGCTCAAGTTTTATGTCAAACTACACAGTTAGGTGATTGCTGGTTGCCAGATGGTCCTTTCTTTTTTTTTGCATTAATATTTTATTAGTTTCAAACCACAAAATACAGTACAATGATCATTAGATTATTGGATACAAAGACATTAATAAAACAAAGAACTCTCCAAATGCACTAGACGATGTTCCCTGGACTGACTCCTCTCCCTCCCTTCCCCCAGGTTGCCCTCTCCTTTGCCAGGTGCCTGTATAGGTACTCAACTAATAATCTGTAATTTACAAACTCTGTTATACTGTTTATTTCAACTGTATGTAAAATCTCTGTAAAACTTTGTAAAGTTATTTGTACACTGTGTCGGATATTCAGACTGCGCCAGGCTGTGGTGCAAGTCTGGGTGCAGCGCAACTTGGCTGCACTGGGGCATTGATAGGGTGATATTCAACAGAGCTGTGCCATGGCACAGCTTTGTTGAATGCTCGCACCTACCACCCGCATGGCGTAATGGCCATAGTGGAGCAGGGGATGATGCTTTCTCAAGTTCCCTTGCTGCTCGCAGCAACCACAATATTCAAGCGTACAGCATGAAAATGGGGACATAATGTATGTAAGAGCATGGTAGGGCCATTTGCGTCATTATCGGTCATTTGCATGCAGGTGCGTCGATCCCTGGCGACTTGCACCTGGTGTCCTGCCCAGGCAGCAGCCGTTGTGGACCGGCGCCCACTGCACTGTGGGGCAATGTGCCCCACTGCCCGATCGTGGGCATATGTAGATATAAATAATCGTCCAATATCCCTGGTGGTCCAGTGGACCACTTTCAACCGGATCGCAGGCATATGTTAATAATAGTAAAGTCCAATATCCTGGTGGTCCAGTGGACACTTGCAGCACTGATCACGGGCATATGTTAAATCAAAGGTACAGTCCAATATCCTGGTAAGACCAGTGGATGACTTGTAACCCGATCGCGGGCTTCAGTATGGAAATAATCCAATAACCCTGGTGGTCAGTGGACCACTCACAGCCCGATTACGGGCTTCAGTATAAGGAAATCATTCAATATCCCTGGTGGTCAGCAGTACCCCTCACCGCCCACTGGGCCCCACGCCCGCTTCCCCTGGTCAGCGGTGGGCAACGCCCCTCCGCCTGCCGCCCGCCCGGCTGAACCACTGCGGTGGGGCTGTCGCCCGATGATCCTGGCGTGAGCCAATGAGCATGCAGCCCGTGCCGTACTACCTCCAGATATGTGAATGGATCCATTCACATATCTGGAGAATGTAATGATGCGACTGCTGCACGCCAACTTCGGCTGTCGGACCAATGGCGTGCAGCCTACCGTGGTGTCACGTCGGCGACGACGGCAGCAGGTGGGTGGGTGCTGCCGCCCGCTGCTGACCGGGGGAGTGGGGTGGTGGGGCTCAGTGGGCGGAGTGGGAGGGGTACTGCTGAACCACCAGGGATATTGGATGATTTCTTTCATACTGGAGCCCACGATCAGGCTGCGAAAGGTCCATTGAACCACCAGGGTTATTGGATTAATTATTTCATACTGAAGCCCGCATCGATGCTGAGAGCAGTCCACTGGACCACCAGGGATATTGGACTGTACTTTTGATTTAACATATGCCCATGATCGGCTGCGCAGCGTCCACTGGACCACCAGGTTATTGGATTAATTATTTTCATACTGAAGCTCACAATTAGCAGTGAGTGGTCCACTGGACCACCAGGGATATAAGGAATGATTTTATTTTACTTATGCCCGCGATCGGCTGTGAGCAGTCCACTGGACCACCAGGGATATAGGAATGATTTTATGTTACTTATGCCCGATACGGTGCCAGCAGTCCACTGGACCACCAGGGATATAGGACTTACATTTAACTGCATATGCCTGCGATCGGGCATGGGGGAACTGCCACGAAGGTGCAGCTGGAGCTGGTGGCCACCCACAGGTGGCAGCTGCCATGTGCGCCCTGCAATGCACAGCTCACCTGTGGGTGGCCAGCTTGTTTTCCTTTTTTGGCTCACCTGTGTGCAGCACAAGTAGGAGTTGCGCATGCATGGGCTCAGCACATCCCGGGCTGAATATCGGGATGTGCGGAGTATGCATGGCCTCCCCCTACCTGCGCCGTGATAATTACTGATGCGCCCAGCCATCGGGATTTGTGCCAGGCTCAATTCACGTTTGAATATTGTGCCGAGGTGCATTAGTGGGTTGCGCATGGTGCAACACTGTTGCGCCATGTGCAACCCTTCTGAATATCCAGGCCTGTATGTATATTGTTATTGTATGAACCCATATGTTCAGTCCTGTAATTCTGTAACAATGTTGTCCTCTCTGTGACGAGTACCTTTGTAAATGAGCCTCTGGCTCAAAGATTTTCAAATCCGATCTATAACAAATAAATAAATTAATTAATCAGATACTAAAGGATACATAAACCATAACTTAATCAGACTAATAGGACAGAAATGTAAGGACTGAGATCAAGTGACAAAACCATAGCATGCAGTAAAATGATAGCATACAACCTTGCAAGGCAAATGAAGAAAACATACAGGATGTCACACTACCAGTTCTAAAAGGGGCCCATGTATCTAAAAACTCGGATGACTGATTGAGCAGGAGGTGACAAATTCTCTAATTTTCTGCTAAAATTGACATATTATTATACCATTCAGACAGGAGGGTACAGCCTGTTCTTTTCTCTTAGAAAGTAAAAGCCTCTTATGGACCAAATCTGCTGACAGAATCCAGTTAATCTGCTTCTTCTGAAGTGGAACTAGTTGTGAGGACTGCCCCAATACAAAAGTCAGCAGAGACAACAAGATCTTAGACCCCATAACTAACTCACGGATTTTATGAATCTGTTCCCAAAGCTGATACACCTGGGGGCAGCTCCATAGCATGTGTAAGAGATCAGCGTGGGGCTATTGCATTTCAGCATTTACTCCCAGGGCAGAAACCCATTTTCTCCAACCTGCTCAGGGAATAATAGTAATGATGTAAAATTTTGTATTGTATGGTTCTCCTTGAACCTCTTTGAAGGCTTGATGAGCATTTCTCCAAGCAGAGTCCCAATCCTCTAATGAGATATTCAGACCAAGAGTGGATTCCCATTTAGATTTAGCATTTTCATTGTGAACAGAACTGTCAGTGTTACTACATACTAACTTGTAAAGCTTTGATACCCCACCTTTAGAGCCAGCTGCTCCACAAATCAGAGACCAATCCTGACCTTTGTTGGGTAGCACAAAATTGGAGCCTAAAATGGTATCTGCCAGGGCTTTTCTAACCTGCAGATAGGTCACAAAATTAAATTTAGGAGATGAAACTCCTGACTAAGCTCCTGGAATGACTTTAGTACCCCAGAACTGTGATCAATTAAGTCATCTACCCTGGAAATGCCCCATCTTAACCAATCAGCATTTTGCAATACTTTGCCCCCATCTGTATATTAGGATTAGACCACAAACCTTCTAGATGTGAAGGTAATCTGTCCAGTGATAATTTGGCTTGAAGCAACTTGATTGCTTTTACGAGCTGAGAATACAAGGGTTAGAAGTATAATAACGTGAACTTGTTTTGAATAAAAGATCAGCTGGTTTTCCTGGTTTGCATAAGATGGTCCCTTTCTGTGATCTCTCCAATGCTTTATCTATTTGCAAGGACCAAATCTAGAATGGTCCCTCCTTTGATTAACTCTTTGCCCAGCCACCAAGTCTAACTGGGCTTCTGCAACCAGTCTTGCACATCACAAATCTTATTCCCCAGGCTCCTGTCATTCATGTACAATGCTGTCCAGAGTTCCTGCCTCCTTATATTTGTTCTTGTTAGTCTTCTGTCTGCCCTTTTCTGTTCTGCCCCTGGTCTTGTTCCTAGCTCATTCCCTCTCTATGTTGTGATGGCTCTCTGTCTCCCTTTCCATGTTGCAACTTCCTCCTCAAGTTCCTGCCTGTCCTCCGTACTGTTCCAATATTCTTACCTCTCCTCTTACTTAATTTCCTGCAAGCATCCCCTCTACCCTTTTGTTTGTGCTCTGTGTGTGTGTGTTCCTTCTTCCTGCAGTTGTGTAGGTGTGAGTTCTGTCTGGCCCCCACAGTTGTGTAGGTGTGAGACCCGTCTGCCCCCTGGCTGTGTGGTCCTGCCTATCCTCCAACACTTACACCATCCTCTTACCTCATTTTAACTGGTCCTGATCTGGGAACCTTGGTCCTAGCATACAGGCCATCCTCTCTGAACAGTCAGCAGTCCTTCCAATGTGGACCCATCGCTCAAAACTAAAACCCTCCACATGCACCACCCAGTCAGCCATGCATTTAATTGATAGACCCTAAACTGTTCCCTTTCTTTGTTCCATGGCATGGGAAGAACCTACCTCTGCTCGTTTCCCAGAGGGGTAAAAATTCAGATAAAAAAATATTAACTTTTAAAGTTTATTTGAAAGGTTATGTGACAATGGGTCAACTACATTTTAACGAAGAAAGTGTATGTGAACTTTGTAAGGTTGGTGTTTCTTCCATATCAACTTGTCTCACAACCAATGGCATTTAATGCTTTACACATATCTAAGGTAACATTCTTAATAGTTCTAAATCACTTGTGTGATGATCAGCTACTTGCAACTGCTAAGATACATGTTAAGAATTACTGAAGATTAATGTTAATAGAGTTAAACTGAGACTTCTTCCAACAGAAGTAATAACTTTATGGTGGTACTGTTTCCAGCTCATTTCTTCTTCTAACTTATGCTGCATGAGAGTATATTATAATGTTATTTGTTACAGATTACTTTAACTCATTATGGCAAGTTCTTTAGACTGCATTTAATGAAAGTATGTTCCTGGAAAATGAATGGTCTCAACTAGTACTGCTGCTTTAAGCTTATCTGGGTAACAAAAACTTAAATACTTCAGTTGGCAATTAAAACAACTCAAAAATCAATATATGATTATCTTTTGCTTTATTTTATTCCTGTGGTAAGATAGAAGATTTTGAAGTTCTTAAAATTGTTGGTCCTTTGCCAGGTCCTGCATCGTGGATGCAAGTAGATATGTGTGCTGTTGGTCATCAGAAACATCTACTGGCAACACTCTGACATGTCTGCATTACAAATACTGTGTACAGTTAGTAATTGATCTTTGGGTAGATGGTTTTGGAAGTTGTTGGGGACTGCCATGTTTATTGTAGATCACACAAATTACAAAAGTTACAATTAAACACGGCCTTCAAAATAGCTGATTGAGTTTAAAATACCCAAAAGAATCTAAGATTATCAGGAATACAATACTGCTAAAAGGTAGGATGGCATTTTTTTGCTGGTTAGATAGTGCTGCTGCTTTAGCAAGTTCTTATCTGAAATCAGTTAATGCAGAAGTGACTTTTGTGCAGGAAACCCACCTAACAGCAGAAACTGTGTAGAGTGGGTATGTAAAGGATGGTTAGTAACGTGGTGCTTAGCTCTGCTGAAATTAAAAATGGGTCCTAATCTGATTTCCTAAAAACTCTGCAGTAAAGTATTATAAACACATAAAGTTGTTAAGAGCCGTTGGGTTGTTGTTAAAGCATAAATTAATTTGACACCTTTTGGGTTGGTAACATTTATGTACCAAGTAATGATGACATTTTTTATTTAACGTTGTACAGTCATGGATGAGGAACTGCAGATAATGGGCCCCTATGCAGAAAGCCTACGTTACATATACACATAGGCTTCACACCACATATACAGACTATGTCAAACAAGCCTATTCTTAAAGGAACTCTTCTGCCATTAGAGATGTGGCATGAATGTACTTCAAAAAAAGGAAAAGACCCTATGAAATGTGAGAACTTTTGCCCCATTTCTTTAATACTACATAATTCCCAAACAAGATATGTAAAGGTCATAATGGGGCTGATAATATTTTGAATCAATCCTGCCATTTATATCTCTAGAGTTAAATAAGTGGAAACATGTAATTTATTCATTAGGTGGTAGTAGACATGTAATCCAATTAATTTTGGCACCAAAGATATTTTACTAAGCTTAGCGCAATACTGACATTTATTAGACGATTCTTGGTTATCAGCAAAAGTTTTGGTTATTTCTAAGGTACCACCAGATTGAGTTTTATCAGACTTAAAGGGCACTGGTAGAGAGGTGGATTTGATATATCAGATTTTGAAAAATATTTCTGGACGTTTAATGCAACAAATAAAATCTGTGTGGTTTGGTGGTAAACAAATCTTCCACTATGGTTGGAGACTTGAGAAGTTTTAATACTACTGCATTCTTTCGCTGATCTTTTATAAGGGTATATCTGAGAAAATTGACTTGTATTCCTCTATCTGCTCCTCTAGAAACATTTTCAGCAAAGCGCACACAAAATGAAATACACCATTTCCTATGTACCTGTGTGTGACAGTGTGGAATAACCAAAATTGTGTTTCTGGGAAATCATTTTGAATGGAGAATGGGACTCAGCAGGAAATCAATAGTGTTACTGATATGTGTGGCATAAATAGGAACCGTATATACACTTTCTGTAACATTCAATGCTTATATAGCATTTCTAGAATAAATGTTGATGTTCTCTACAATTGTAGAATGTACTAGGTAACCTTTCAGAGGATGCAGAATTCTAGACCATCAAATTGCAGGAATAAATTACAGGTGGCTAAAGTTAAGGGAGTTGGTGGGAAAATCTATAGCATTTTATCTAACAATAATCCAGATCAACCAGCAAGTTCTGATATAAATGGGAAAATGAACTTAAAATATCTATACCTTTCGAGACATGGAATAAAGGACCAGTGCTTGTAGATGAGTTAGGATTCAGGGTTAGTTTATGAAGGTCAAGATTTTGCATCAGTATTGTCAGACTCCTGACCACAGAGAAGCCAGGGAAAAATATGGATTTATACATAGATACATAGAATTTGTCAGCAAATAAGGACCTTCTGGCCTATCTAGTCTGCCCTTTTTCTACCTTTAACTTATGCTGCAGTCTCTAGTTGATCTGACGTTTCCTACTCTTCCCTTTTCTAGGGTTCCTTGTGTGTGTCTCCCATGCATTTTTGAATTTCTCCACCATTTTTGCCCCTACCACCCCTGTGGGAGCTGTTCCAAGCTTCACCACCTCTCTGTAAAGAAATACTTCCTCACATTACCCTGATTCTTCCTCCCACCAACTTCATCTCATGTCACCTAGTTCTTGTCCATCATCTTTTCCGAAGATGCTACCCTTCTGTACCTTACTGATCCCTTTAAGGTATTTATATGGCTCTATCATGTCTCCCCCTTTTGCATCTCTGGAGAATACATATTGAGGTCTTTCAGCTCTCCTCATATGACTTCTAGTGAAGCCCCTGTACCATTTTTATAGCCCTTCTTTGGACTTCCTCCACTCTGTCTATATCCTTCCTGCGATGCGACCTGCAAAACTGGACACTGTACTCAGATGAGATCTCACTAATGATCTGTATAATGGCATCAGCACCTCATTTCTTCTGCTTGTGATGCCTCTCCTTGTGTACCTCAACATCCCATTGGCCCTTCTAACTGCCTTCTCACACTGTCCAGCCACCTTTAGGTCCTCAGTCCTCAGATATAATTACTCCTAGATTCCTCTCCTGTTTGGTGGCTGACAGTACCCCACTGAGTACTCCTCTCTCGGTTCCTGTGATCTAAGTGCATAATTTTGCACTTTTTTGCATTGAATTTTAGCTGTCATACATTTGACCAACCCTCCAGCTTAGCTAGGTCCCTTCACATTCTTTCCACCCCCAGTGTGCCTACCCTATTGCAGATCTGTGTGTCATCTGCAAAGAGGCACACCTTCCCTTCCAGCCCCTCTTATGAAGACATTAAAGAGGACTGGGCTAGCACTGATCCTGAGGCACCCCCGCTGGTCACCTCCTTTCTATGGATTGAACTCCATTCACTACCACCCTTCTGGTCCTACTGCTCAGCCAATTTCTAACCCAGTTAACCCCTAATCAGACTCCCAGGCTGCTCAATTTGTTTATTAGCCTTTATGCAGGATGGTTTCGAAGGCCTTGCTAAATCCAGGTAGGACATATTTACTGCCCCTCCTGATCAATCTCCTTGTCACCCAGCTGAAGAAATCTATCGGGTTTGTTTGGCAAAGACCTGCCTGACATGAAACCTTGCTGTCTTGGATCCTGCTGTCCACTGGATTCAAGGTGTGTCACAATCCTTTCCTTGAGTAATGATTCCATCAGTTTTCCTACCACTGAGGTTAGGCTGACTGGTCTATAGTTACCAGCCTCCTCCTTGCTCCCACTCTTATGGAAAGGGACAACATTTGCTGTGTTCCAGTCTGCTGGAACCACACTTGTTTCTAATAATTTGCTAAACAAGGCTTTCAGTGGTCCTGCTAGCTCCTTTCTTAGTTCTTTTAGAATTCTGGGATGTATTCTGTCCGGATTTATTTCCTGTTCTTTGGCGTGTGCATCCACACAAGGTATCTGGCACCAAGTGCTATAGGTCATCTCCACTATGCTTAATTAGACTATCCCATATCCTATTAATTCTGATACTTGGAAAGAATTAATTTCTTACCAAGACACCACCAGTATTGGGGTTGGCCGCTTGCCTTTGCCTTAAAAGGCTGATTCTGCATAAATGGAGATCAAGGAAAGCAACAAAAAGTTCTGGCACACTAAAACTCATGAGAGGGATGCATACATAGTTAAAAAGTAATTTTATTATTACACCGTGATGAAATAAAATGTCCAGCCTGACATGTTTCGGACTGACTCAGTCCTTTCTCATCTGGGAACATAAATGGAGATCACCTGGAATTCCAGCCTTGGAAGAATGTTTTTTTTTACAGTACATGGGTAGATTTACGTTTAATGAAAATGGCTGTATGGCATACTAGACCTGTTCTATTCAATTTGGACTCCTTCATCAACCTGCATCTTCCACTATGCACTTGTTTAAAAACATTCTTAAATTTTAGATTTTGTTTGTTTGAAAATTGGTAACCAGGAAAGGCACACTGAGCTGAGTCTTATTTCCAGGTGTGACCTGGGGAATGGGTTACAGGAAGAAACAGTGAAACATAAATACAGTGCACTTCAATGGTGCATACATATAGTGCAGACACAGTACCATATATAATACTTTTCAGGCACAAGCTTGGTTCAGATTAGAAATGCAAGTTTACATTCCGTAGGTAGTGCAATTATTGGCACAAGAGAAAAACTGAATAAAGTCATTGAAATGGTACACAGGTAAGCAGTGTAATGCAGTTGGTTAACTGTTTGTGGAGAACTGGAAGCTCTGAGCTACAGAATCACTGGTGGGGGGCCTTCTATGGAAGCGGGTGAAGGTAGGAGATGGGAGGAGTTTCAGTGGATGGCGCCTGAAGGGAGCCTGTGGAGGTGGAATGGCAGAGGAAAAGGGGAACTGGCTCCAGAGTGTTGGAAGGCGATATTAGGAGAAGGCAGCTTGCCATCAGAGGAGTGAGGGTGAGGAGTGGAGAAGGGTCTTTGGCCCCTGGACCGGAGGGAGCATGGAGGAGTGAGGAGTGGTAGGAAGGAAGGAGCCAAACTAGTATTTGGAGATGAAGGAGGAGCAATGTTACTGGTGGTGTAAAGGTAGCAGAAGGATGGAAAGGGAGCAGTGAAAGTATAAGGAGAGGAATTTGTTGCAAAGTGATAAAAGGCATTGCAGGGGATGTCCAGTGGCTAGGAAAGTGGAGGGCAGTACCATATTTACTAAACGTATACCTTATACTGTACATAACTATAATATACATAACTCTCTTTATACAGATATTTACTGATAGAAATGTGCATTTTTATCTCTATTAACCTTGGGTGGGATATTCAGACTGTGCCAAAAAGAAGCGCAATAGAGGAAGCAGGCGCCAAGTCCAGTGCACCATGGCGCAATGGGCGCAATATTCAAACCATGTGCAGGCCAAGGTGCGCCTGCGCAACATGGCTGAAAATCATGACCGATGCACCATAACGCAGTGAGGGATGCACAATGGAGCAGGGGTGATGCACAATAGCACCCCTAGGGATGCGCATGGACAAAGACAGAAAGCAGCTGCCATGGATGCGCCATGCGCCGAGGAGCATGCACCAGAACAGACAGACCAACCCCCGCCCCCTGCCTGGGCAAGTCCGCCATGAGCGGCACAACCAGATGTGAGCAGGACGGACCACCGCCCATGAACCCCAGCACTGATCCAATAGCAGATGTGGGCCAGCAGTCCCCACCTGGGCTGGGCAAGGCACCCCTGCACCGTCCCCGCCACCAACAGAGACCAGAACACAAGGATGGCCAGGATCCACCCATGCCACGGCACCACACCAATGCCGACCACCCCCAGCACAGTGAGCCCGAGACACCCAGCCCAGAAGCATGACGAAACAGTGCATGGCACCGGGCATTCCATCACCACCGTGAAAATGCATCCTGTCAGCCCATGGCACCATGCACATGCACCACACCCCACCGTGACCACCCCCACGTGTGGTGACACCATCCACTGCCGCCACCACAACCCACACAAGGCCCACCTGCATGGCCCCACAGAGGCACAGTAAGGTGGTAGACCTGGCAGCAGTACTAGAGGGACCCTGCACGTAGCAAGACCTGCCCCGGACACCACCACTAGCAGTGAGGCACTCGAGCACAGGACCTGTGTACAGTCCGCCACCCATGCACACACCCTGACCCAGCACTGGCCCTACCAGACAGCACAGCACCCACCATGGCACATGGAGGCATGCGCCCACACAGGAGGCAACACAGGACACACACAGTGACCCCCATCACAGTCCCATGGGCACCCCATCAAACAGCCACACATAGTGGTGCAGCAGACACTGCCATCACAAGACCCATGGTGCCATGTACCTCTGGCCTGCACACCACCATGGTGCCGGTGAGCCTGCCATGTGGCGCTCACACCATGAACCAGGCCACTGCCCGCAGGCAGCAGGACCCCATGTGAGAAACACCAGACTACAGGCACCGCCCCAGTCACCACAGACTGCATGGAGGGGGCTCACAACTGCACTGCCCACAGTGGCAATAGGGGTAGATGTGCACAGACCAGGGGTTGGGATGCCAGCTGCCAGGGTGCCGTGCCTTGCAGGTGGCTAGTATGGACTGGCCCCGATGTCACGTTGGCATCCATGCATGCGGTGGTGGGGTTGCATGACTGAACGCACCACAGACACGCAAGGGCCACAGCCACACAGGCACAGCACACACCGCCAGGCTGCTGGGATATAGCACATGTACCACAGCTCACTGCACACAGGCAACAGTGCACAGGGCACACCAAAATTCCTAGATAGAGCCCATGGCCACCACCCACACCAGTGGAGGATCTCCGCCAGATACACCCACTGCCAGGCCAACACCACCCACAGTAGCCATGCACACCATTGCAGCAAGGCTCCATGCACCCGCTGTAAATCAGAGACCACACAGACATAGTTGTAAAGCATATATTAAGACTGAACACAACATTAACAGGAACTATGTACATATATATATATACACAGTGGGGAGGGATGGACAAGGCCACAACAAGGGGGGTAAAGGGCAGGGATAATGGGAAAGGCAAGGTGGGGGACACGGGGTGTGTGGGTACAGTCCAGGAAGGAATGTTCATGGGCATGAGCTGCATGCCCTACTGGTGGCCCCTGGTCTTCTGTTCACCCTGTGGTGCCTTCTGTGCCTCAACGGTCACCCCGGTCCATATTCTGAAGCAGCTCCAGCATGGCCCAGGTGACCTGCAGGATCTCCTGTGGGGCGGCTCCATGGCTGACCAGCGTGGTCCACCTAGGACAAGGGAGCAGAATCAGTATGAGTGACTGGCCAGACCAACACTGCCCACCCAACGTGCACAGTGTACATCAGTGGCCTGTGCCCCTGGGATGGCAAGACCACCCACAGTGGGTGCCCACATGATCCACCTACCCGGCACCCGCAGCCATGCAAACCACTACACACCACCACCACCCCATGCACCACACAGCATCATCGTAGCGTCCGCCATCATGGCAATGCAGTGGGATGGCAGTGGCACAGCCAGGCGCCGAGTGCACCCACAGCTCACCTGTGACCCTGACCCACATGTCCAGACCCACAGGATGGTGTGGAGGGCATCATGGGGCGTCCACAGCTATAGGGCCATGTGCAGAGGGCCATGCCTCACCACCACCCTGCAACCCATCATGCACAGGTGTAAAGGGAATCATGGCACTCACCTGTGTCCCAGTCAGCAGGGTGCTGCTGACCCCAGCACCACCACTGTGCCCTGACTGCATGGCCACACTCCAGCCAGCGTCGAACTGCCCTATCCGATCCTGGGCCATCCAGGCCCTACGGCGTCCTCCAGGCCTAGTGTGGAAACATGGAGAGAGTACACGTCTGACCCATAGCCCCTCCAACAGTGTGGGAGGCCATACAGCCCATCTGTGCCACGGTGGCGCAGGGTGTACCGATGCACCCCTGCAACCGCAACACAGGCCCCTGGCCCCCACCCCGGTGGCATGGCCTGCTGAACACTGTGCCACCAGGACAGATGGATATGACTAGTGATGGTGAAGGAGCACCTACCTGGCCGTGGCATGGCTCCCCACTGGTCACGCACCTGCAGACGCCCAGGCGGTTGGGGTCACGCCGCTGGAGGTCCCCATAGCGGTGGCAACACTGCTCTGTGGTCCTACAGCTCCCTGTAGCCTCCTCAAGTTCTTCTGCTACCTCCTGCTACATCTCTGTGCATGGTCTCAGGAGGGAACCTACCAAAACAGGGCACCTGCTTGGGGCTCCACAAGAGCCACCAGGTTTGCCATACTCTACCGCATTCCATACTGGGGTTCTGGTGTGTGGCATCATGCAGTATCTGCTGAACTCAAAATGGTGCCGGTAGCACGTCTCCCCATGCGTGCGGAGGTAGCGCGGTACTGCGCTGCCAGTCGCAATCAGCTGGCACCGGACTGCACATATGGGGGGCAGCCATGCAGTCACATGGCACCTAGAAGACAAAGGGCAGCTGCAGGGTCAAGGGACTGTCCGCGCAGAGCACCACAGCGTGATTGGGAGGCCCTGCAGGAACATGATAGGGTGCATGTGTGTAGCATGGCCATTGGCCTACATGCAGAACGCCATGGCGCCCACGGCATACCGCCGCGTGTGCCCCGTCAGACATATTGCACACGAGCACCACAGGTACAGTGTGGCAGTGCTATGTACTGCCTCCCACACATAAGCGGCTGCTGCACCGCTAGCGAGGCAGCAGCACCATGGGCATACGTAGTATGGTGCTGATTGCGACATCACAGTGGTGCGCCACAGCCTGAGCATGCTCAACACCATTGCACAAGGTGCAACAGCACAATATTCAGCCAGGTTATGCTAATCAGCTCATGAGCCATTCCACGGCG
This sequence comes from Neoceratodus forsteri, assembly GCA_016271365.2. NCBI lineage: Eukaryota > Metazoa > Chordata > Ceratodontiformes > Ceratodontidae > Neoceratodus > Neoceratodus forsteri. The sequence goes on along the minus strand of JADMNL010000031.1, from coordinate 102,470,958 downwards.
CATCCACTGCATTTGTATCCCATTACAGTTAGATGCCCTCATTTGCATGCGATGCACTATAAATGCGACTAGGATATGCACAGGCCATGGATCGGTATTGCAGCCTTTGGAGGTAAATGCCATGCTGTGGAGACGTGGGGACAGTGGTCTGGGAAGGCTGTATGGGACTGCACAGTCCATGGTAACACCTGTCCATCTCCCACAGGCACAAGCATGACCGAACGTGAGGATGATGAGGAGCAGGGAGGGTGCGGAAGAGGAGGCCCAACTTCACCAGGGCGGAATCGGATACCCTGTTTGAGGCCTCCTCAACAGGGAGCCACTGCTCAGTGGCCAGAGGGGCACACACAGGCCCATGCGGTGGCATGGGGCGAGGTGGCACGTGCAGGTCAACCAGCAGGGCAGCCACCAGCGGTCCGTGCAGGAGTGCAAGAAGAAGATTGGCATGGACAGGAGACGGATCAAGGAAAAGGTGGCTGCCATCAGGGCAGTGCATGCTGCCACTGGTAGGGGCCAGCAGGACGTGCCCACCTGACGCCACTGGAGGAGCAGGTGGCCGACAGCTTGCAGCGTAGTGCCATTGAGGGTGTTCCTGGCAGAGGCTTCCAGACGGGCGGCAGCCCATCACTACATGGTAGGACCGGTGCTGGCAGTGTGTGTGGTGGCGGGGGCAGGCCCCAGGGCCAGGTGGAAACACTACAATACTATGTTCCTTTACAGCTCCTGAGCGCCTGCATGGGGCAGCGGTGGTGGATGTGTCCACCAAGGGTGGCCCTGGAACCGGTGGAGCACCCATCCACCTCCACAGGTGTCTGAGGACCGACCGGCTGCAGCACTGCACATCTGTCCAGACTGACGCCTGTGGTGTGGAGCGGATGTGGCCCTGGCTGTGTTCCAGCGTGACACCTCTCATGATGTCTTGTGTGCTGGGGCACAGATCAGGGCTGACTCCGCACCAATGATGATGTGATGCACGTCCCAGACAGTGATGTTAGTGGGACACAGGGGATCCCACGGATGGCATCTGCCCAGGCAGCAGTGCGGGCAGTGCTGGCGTGGTTGCCTGCCCACCAGCCTTGTCCAGGCTGTGGCTGTGGGATCCAGTGGGGCAGGACTGGTGTGTGGCGCAGCAGTGGACTGTTGTCGCCCCTGTGGCCACGCCCGGCGGTGCCTGGCGATTGGCAGCCAGAGGGGCGGCGGCGGCAGCTGGACAGTGTCGGCGGTGGGGACGGGGCAGGGGAGCAGCAGTGCACCATGTGAGGACGCACTCAGGAAGGCACCACCGCGCGGTGCCTACCATTGAGGGAAGCAGCCGCAGGGCCAGGAAGAACATGGTGGACAGCATGCTGGCTGGCGCGGATGACCCCTGGATGACCACAGCTGGCTACTGCAGGCCCCAGTGGATCATCAGGTGTGGCTCATGGATGCGTGGATACACTCTGTGGAGCTGCGCCAGGCAGAGGTGTGGTGCAGCAGGGACCATGCCCTGCTCCTGGCAGAGTTGGTCCAACAGCGGGCGGATGTGACCGCAGCCATCGACAAGCAAACCACTCGCGCTGGTGACTACCATGGCTACTCTGGCTGACTGGCTGTGTGCCCATCTGCTGCACACCCGCAGGGTGCATTGTCCACCCCGTTCTCGGCATCGGGTGACCCTGCCATGTTGACACCAGGTTCGGATGGGCATACCAGCACACCTGGTGTGGGCACATTCGATGGCCTGCAGACACCGCTGACATGGTCGTGTTCATGCAGCATCACCCTAGGGCCTCCTTCAGTGCCACCCCATGAGGCCACTGGTCAGCTTGGTATGGCTGGCAGGTCTCGCGGGCTGCCCATGCTTCCTTGGCAGCTGTGCTACTGTGTTGCATGACTGACCCATCCCCTCCCACAGCCACTGTCTGCCATTGCCCAGTGTGCACTGCGGTGCTCTGTGTGCATTGCATGGATGTGGTGCCCTGTCCTGCACCCACATGGTCCATGTGCACACTCTCCCATCTGCTGGCCCCAGTGGCACATGCATGATGATGCCAGCGTAGCGCCTGTCGCCACTGTGTGTGGTGCTCAGTGTCTGAGGTGCGCATGAGTGTCAGCCACTGGGTGTGGTTGTGTTGGGTCCTGTGTGGATGTGAGGAGGGGCCTGTAGCGGTGGCGTGTCTGTGGCCCCGCGGCATGGGTAGGGGTGTGCCCATGTGTGCATGACACGTGCTGCCCTGCTGTTCCCTGCCATTGTGTGCAGTCACCTGCCCATTCCCACGCCCCTGCCACCAACCTTCCCGGTCGTCCCCTGCCTGTCTGTGGGCTGTGCCCTGCCCTTGGTGCATGCACGTGGCTCTGTTGACCTACATGTGTGGTCTGAAGTGCTCCTCTGCAATTTTTCCCGGTGCTGCTGGGCCATCTGGGCCAGGCTGGGGATCCTGTCACCCAAGGGTGGCTGCCCAACGCCAGCTGGACCAGCGCCCTCATCATCCCCATCGCTGTCCCTCCTCGACCTCAACAGCTATGCACAGTTGGTGGCCATGTTGTGCAGGATACAGCAGGCCAGGAATAGCCCACAGGTCTTGAGGGGCTGTACTGTAGGGCACCATCTGAGTGGGCAGGCAATGGAACCATGCTTTCAGCAGCCCGAACACCTGCTCGATGGCAATCTGTGTTGTGGCGTGCAGCTCATTGTACTGATGCTGCACTGGGGTCAAGGGGTGCTGTATGGTGTGAGCATCCAGGGCCATGCAGGTACCCACTGTCACCTGTGTGTGTGAGAGGGTATCGTTAGCATGGTGGTTCGACACTGTGCCACTGGCCTTCTGGCCATTCCCCATAGCACCCTGCTCATACCCCATGCCCCCCATCTGCACCCATCATCCAGCTGCAGCAGTGCATACTCACCTATCAGATGGCCAGTGGGGATGTCCCCACTCGAATCTATGGCACAGTGTGGACTGGTGCCAGATGAAGGCATCGTATGCTCCCCAGGGTGTGTGGCACAGACATTGATGATGCGCCCTTGGCATCGCACACCATCTGGCAGTTGACACTCAGGTAACCCTTATGGTTGATGTATGCCACCCCTCTGGGCCAGGTGGCATGCAGATGCCAACATGGGTGCAGTCTATGGCCCCGAGCATGCCAGGCAACCATGCTACCCTGTGGAACTCCTGCATGTTTACTGTGCGCTCCACCTGTGTGCTGGGGAAGCGGATGTACTCCGCGGCATGTGGCAGCAGTGCGTGAGGTGTGTGGTAGGTGTGACACGGCCGACTGGGTTATGCCTGTTGTGTCCCCTGTTGGTCTCTGGAAGGTGTCCATGGCAAGCAGGCACACGAGCTGTGATGTTGGTCTCATGGACATCACATAGCCGCTGTGTGGGTGCCTGCATCTCCTCACTGCACAGCTCACAGAGCTGCCTCAGAATTGCCCAGTTCAGGCGGTACCAGCCCATGATCTCAATGTCACTATACAGCTCGAAGCTGATGCGGGCACATGCAGCCTGTTCTGGGCATACCACAGCTGGGTCCTTCACGGCCACCTCCCTGCTGCCTGCCTTCTCCCACCCTCATTACCGCCTCCATCTGGAAGGTGGCACTGGCCATGTCCCTGGTTGGTGTCTTCCCCCGTCGGCTTTCTACCTGATCCCCCGGCTGTGTGCTGCTGGCACTGCCCTCACACCGGGCACACCCCTGGCTCACCACTGTGTGCCCTGCCTCTGACCCACTGCCCTCCTTCCTCTGTGGCATGCTCAGGCCCTCTCGCATGCACACACACATCCACTGTCACTCACTGCACACACCTCCAGTGGCCCTCGTCCACCTCCTGGCCACACCTGCCCCTGCTTCTTGGCTGGCCTCCTGCCACGACATTGACATGCTCCCCACTATGGCTCTTCTGTAGCACAATCATCCTTCCCTCACTTGCTCCCTTTATATTGGCTCACTTCCACTTTCGCACAACTTCCGCTTGCTCCGCTGTTCGCACATCGGCCACTGTTGAGTATCGCATTGTGCACATTATTCCTGGTTAGCCCCTGCACTTGCACATGCATTAATTTCTGTTGCACTGCGGTGCATTGGATTTTGTCCTGCTAATCACTTCCACTGAATATCTGGACTTTGGTGCATCTCTGTTTTGTGCCGGTGTATCCCTATTACATGGCAACTGCTCTGAATATCCCACCCCTTGTGTATATTGCTGTAAATGTTTTATTGCTTGTATTTCAAAAAATGTTAAAACTATAATGGAAAAAAGTGAATGCCTTTGTATTGAAATTTATATTTATTTAAATGATGTACTGTAAGTAGTCATAGTAAAATAGTTTATTCTGTAATTTCAAAAGTTTAGCCCAGTTGAGCCAAAGCTAATTTACAGTGGGGTCCCAAAGTGCAAAAAGAAGTTTCACATTTAAAATGCTATTTACAAACATACAATAGTACAAAATTAAATACAATAATAACACAGGTTAGAACAACTTAATCACAGCAAGCATTTGCTAGCTCAGTAGCATTTACAATCCATGTTTTATGGCACTCCAGGATATGGCTCCTCTTTGTTGTCTCAGATGACCTGGTAGGTTGTTTCATAATTTAGGGAGCATGCAGGTAAAATTAAATTACCCTTTACAGACTTCCGGTTCCGGTATGCCTCGTGAGAGTCGCACTCTGGGAGAGCTCCTGCCTTCAACAATAAAATAAATGAGCAAAAATCTCTAAATCTGACTAAAATCTCACAAACTACAACAGCTCTATTCGACACAGCACTATGGCTAAAATATCACGGAATTGGTTTTTACCGATCGCAGAAACAGCAGATTCGGAAGATATACAATCCGACAATGGAAAAAGCTCATCCCAAGACCACCCTGGGCCTAGAAAAGAAAAAAAAAACTGAAACTGAAACCCCAAAAAGATGCCAGAGACATCAGCAGACACCATCCTAGCGATAACTGAGTTTAGAGGTGAAGTAAGACAATCTCTTAAAAATCTAAGAGAGAATCACTCACCTCGAATCCCGAATAGCGAAGCCGACTATCAGATCACTCACAACACATCACAAATAGATGACCTCGAGGAGGTAGTAAGCACTATACTCTGCAACAGCTTGCCATATTAGCCCGCCAGGAAGATTCAGAGACTAGAGCCACAGGTGAAATATAAGAATATTTGGCATCCCGGAGGAGAGGAGGAACAATCCTTGCGCCTTTCTGATTATCTACTGCGTTTGGCGCTATCACTCGACCCAATTCCAGCTCGACATCGAAAGGGTGCACTGGACCCCAAACCCATGTGCCCTGATGCCAGACCACGCTCGTCTTATACGCCTCCTCAGTTTCCAAACAAAGGAAACTTTTCAAATTAAAAAGTGGCAAAAGGAAAAGTTATGGGCCAAACTCAGCTCCTATTCAACAATGACTACGCTCCCCAACACAGAGGCAACAGAGAGATACAGCCCACTTTTTCCAATACTAAGATCCAAGCAGATTCGCTCAAAACCCCTTACCCAGCCAGACTGGTGGTCCACCTCACATCAGGTACCCAGACCTACTCGCGGCCCAGGAAGTGGCAACAGATCTTCAAGCAAAAGGATAATTTCTCAGAAGACCAAAGAGTCGATGACTCTGCTCTAGAAACAGTTCACCCAAGTACAAAAACAGCAAAATTCCCAACCAACACCAACGATACCTGCTCTCATGCAACGCCTCCAGCAAAATCGCTATTCTTTGCACAGCTCTGATGCAGCTGGAAAGAGACTGGTCTGGTGGGTAAGTGAAGTGGGTCGGACTTACTCAGAGGGCCGAGAAGTTGGTGGTGAGGAGGGTGACTGAACCACTGTAGCCATTGATGGAAAGCCACTTCAATGGAGTTCAAGCAACCATTAACTTCACCTCCCTGAACTCGACCCAGGGTTGCCCTATGACCCACTACAGTTACCTTGATTGTGGGGTTCTCCTTACTGGGGAATACTGCGCCCTCTCACGGCTTTCTGGCTTACAGCATGGTTGTGCTCCTTCACACCTCCTTCTGCACTCGGGGCTCATGAGCAGTTACCATGTCCCATCTAGACCTCACCAGTGAAAATCTTGGTCTACTGCCTAAATATAGAGGCAAGCTCTACAAACCAACAAGCTGGGACTTTTAAAAAAGGTGAACTGACAAAGACATAAAAGACATAGAGGTCTCATTCGAGCAGGATCAGGTCTTTCGCCATGGGACGTGAAAGTTGTGTGTGGGGGAGTTGTAGCTTGAGCCTACAATGGAGAGCCAATTTAACGGAGTTCAGGCAATTATTTGCATCACCACACTTTGAATTCAGCCCAGGGTTACCATATGAACCCACTGCAGTTTCCTTGATTGTGGGATTCTCCTTACTAGGAATACTGCGATCTTTACCCGAGGCTCTCCGGCTGTCAGCAGGGTCGCGCTCCCTTCAACCTCCTCCTGCACTCCTGGTGCTCACGTTGAGCTACCCTTGTCCCACCTAGACCTCACTGAGGAAAAGCCTTGTCCTGTACCTCTAATTACAGAGGCAAGCTCCACAACGCTACAAGCTGGGACTCTTAAAAGTGAACTGTTATAAAGACATAAAAAGTCTCTGAGAATCCCTATCATGCGGGGTGCAGTTTCATCCAATTGTTCACGGATTCCACGAGAATGTCTTGTCTCTGGTAAAATCCTCTTTCACTCTGAAGTTAAGGCATTAAATTGCAAAAATACATCCCTAAAAAAAAAAAAATGGTGAGACTCAGGGGTTCTTTCCTTCACCAGAGGTGACCCTACTTCTACCCTGACATCCAAGATATAAAAGTTGAAAACTCCCGAGATCTCCCCATTTGGTCAGAGTGGAGCTTTGGAACTCACAGCAATACAGAACCCAAGCATAGTCCACCCTAGAGGCCCTAGCTGTTTTGGATGAGGGATTAATCGAGAGCCATGAGAGAAGAAGTTTTATGGGCCTAGTGCTCCTTCGAATAGCTTCTCAAACTACTGGCTGCATTAAAACAAACCCTCTCCCTGGAACTCACCTGCTCAGTTTGGCAACCCGATAGGGGAGATTTGTTGGGAATTGTACCCAACCCTAACAATAAGTAACGGTCACTGGGACCTATGTTTACACTGGCCTAATCATCTTAGGTGATCCAACCCTAGAAAGCCCCTAGAGACATCCCAGGATAGAATCAAGCTTCACGAACTACTTGAAGATCGAGAGGCTTGGATGATAAGAGGCGGGTGATAATTGATGAAACAGATTATCCTTCTTCTGCCTTGATGAGGGCTTCCTCGCCCTCTCCCTTATCCCGACCATCCCTCTCCTCTAAGATGCTATCCTGGGAAGCAAGTAACAGCTGGGAACTCCCAATGATTGAGTGAGTGAGGGAAATGATGGATCCCTCTAGTGAACTCCTAATGCCGGGCAGAATATAAATATCTGATCCCCATTATAAACTACTAAAACAGATAAGTGACAAACAGCCTTGGGACACAAGTCTCTGTCTATTCTTAAGCTAGACCCCTCTCATCTTCCCATCCATTAACACAGACTCGCTGAGCCTAGCTATAGTAGACAAGGCAGTGAGTCTCCCAAGAGTAACGAGTAACCAGACAAAGCAAAGTCACTGGACCACTCCCGAGTGATCTTGATATCACCCTTAGGAGTTTATTCTTGACCCTGAATGTTTTACTATCCAGGGTCATGTTAGAACCCTCACTCCTCTCTGGGTCCTCCGGTTCCTTGACAGGAGTCCCCAGGAGAGCTCCATTTGAACTCCTCCCAGTTGGAGGTCGAAATGTATATAGGTTTGCATTTAGAAACTAGGATATGTAATAAGTGCACACTAAAGCAGTCCAATCCATTTTATTTTAAAATTGTTAATTGGTTAATATGTTGGTTATGTTTTACCATGTTTCCAGACCAAGTGTGTGGTCACGAGATCAATTTTGTTCCAAGACATCCTAAGAGGTGTCATTTGGTGGGGGAATCACACATACAATGGGATTAGAGCATTATAAACAAGTTTTATTGAGACCAATGTATAGTAACTATGTATGCTTGGCTTCATGTCACAGAAAGCCATCAAGAGAGAGGTAGCATGGTTCATAAGTAACTCCTTATCTTCATCCTGGAGGGAAAAAGAAACACAAAATTAATCCTAAAGCTAAAAAAAATGGTGCATTAAATCCAGTAAAATATTATCCCATAACATTAATGGGATACATGACCCGATCAAACGAGCAAGGTTTATGCAATACTAACTAAGCAATCCACAGACCTAATTTTCCTACAAGAGACTCACCTCTCAATACAGAGCATCTCAAGCTGAATTGGGAGGCAGATACAGGGTAGTAGCCTCATCCCACCCTAGAGGAGGAAAAGAGGAACAGCAATTTTATTCCCAAAATACCCCTTTAGAGATCCAACAAACTCACATAGATGCACAAGGTCGCTACATAATAATTGTGGGTTACTATATGTAAAGTAACACTAGCCAGTGTTTATTTTCCCCAATCTAATTTCCTAATATACAGAGGATTTATATTCACATTGCTCGACCTCCTCCAGGGTCAAGTGATTATGGAGGAGACCTGAACCTGACAATGTCCCTCATATAGATTGTTCAAATCTCCAAAAGTATAGAAATAATAAGACTGCCAGACAGTTCAAGTCTACCATTGAGCACCTAGGTTTGGTTGATGTCTGGAGTAGGATATTCCCTTCAATCCCAGGTTTTACTTATTACTCCCGAGATTTAAAACTTACTCTAGACTGATTACATTCTCACAACATGTGAGCATCTATCTCAATCCAAGATATTAGCATAGGTCCTAAGCTAATATCTGACCATCATCCTCACCATCTCTCTGGACCTGGGAGGGAGAAAAGATGGCTCTCTGGAGACTTAATCCTGCTATACTATCAGATAAAGAATATACAGAAGGCCTTTCCTCCAACATTTCCTGCTTCTTCACGGAAAATTCAGACCCAGCCATACCCTAAGCCATACAATGGGATGCGACGAAAGCAAACTATTCGGGAGAATTGATTTCTTATGCATCTGGAAAAATAGGGAGAGAGAATCGAATACCTAAGACTGTTGACCCTATTAAAACTACCAGATGTTATATCGAGGAGACACTGAAGTACAACTTTAATAAGAAATACAAAAGCAGCTCCAAAAATTATTGACAACAAAGTTCAACAGTCATTATACTATCTCCACCAAATGATCCATGAGGGGGAGCCTAGAGTATCACATTTTGGCCTGCAAACTAAGAGCCAGAAAGGCTACATCAACCATTCTTGGCTTAGAAATGTATCCTCAGGACAGACTCAATATACAGTGGAACATATTCAAAAGTCCTTTATAGAATATTATTCCAACTTATACTCCCCCACCTCTTTTTCCTCAGTCTGAAGCGATACAATTTTTAAACAGGCTAACCTTCCACTCTATCGCCCCTCCAAATTAAGTCACTAGAGGCTCCAGTCTCAATATTGGAGATAGAAGAATCCATCAAAAACTAAAATAGAAAAATACCCAGGACCAGACGGTTATATAGCAGAGTGGTACAAGAAATTCAAAAGATTTGATCCCAAAACTACACACTCTTTAATGAGATCTCCAGGGTGTTCTGTCCTCCGGGATTTTGCAACTATTGCACCGACATAATAAACCTAACAAAGATCCCTAAGATCCAGAATCGATCATCCAATATCAATACTAAACATGGATTACAAAATCTATATGGCATTCTCTCATCCAGACTTGAAACGATAGTCTCCTATATTATCCATCTGACCAATCTGGCTTTATTAAAAATAGGAATACAACTGATAATATTTGCAGAGCTCTATTATTACAAGACTATGTACGTACTGGACAAATTCCTTGGTATTCATTAGTTTAGACCCGAAAAGGCGTTGATCGGGTGTCATGGCCCTTTCTATGGGAAACCTTAAAATGTTTCATTTCCCCAACAATTTATAACATGCTTAACAAAATATATAAACCCTAAGGCCTATGTCCACGTCAATGGCTCACTATCCCAGCCATTTCCATTAGGGAGAGGGACAAGATAGGGTTGCCCATTGTCCTCATCTTTTGCTCTATCCATAGAACCCCTTGTGGCCCTTCTTCGTAATACCCCTCAGTAGAAGGGATCCTAATAGGTCAACAAGAATACAAAATAGGAATGTTCACAGACTATTATGCTAACCTTCTATCCCCTTCACAATCCATCCCTCAACATGGCAGATATTATCCCAGTTTGAAAATTGTCTGATTATAAGCTAAATATAAACTAAACAGAAATCTTGACGTTCAATTTCTCCCTTCTCCATGTCTAAAAATACCTTCCATTCAGATGATGAATCACCAAAATAAAATACTTAGGCCATCACCTTCCCATCGACCCAGGAGTCCTAGAAGTGATTAATTACGAACCTCTAACAGTACAGATTCAGGAGGACTTAAATAGGTGGTCCTCAATATACACACCACTAAATCAGAGAATCTCAATAATCCACATCAACATCCTCCCTGGATATTATACCTACTCCAGACTATCCCTTACTTCCTCAAAATTCTACTTACATCCTGGAATAGAATCTTGTTGAGCTTTATATGGGGAAAGTACCGTCCCAGAATTAAACTATCCATCTTAAAACTCTGTCTATCCCAAGGAGGACTGAACCTCACAGATTTCTATCTATACCCAATCAGCATTCTTAAGAACCTTAATCCTATGGCTGACCGACTTTATAACTTCCATGGAAAACCATAGAATTTCAGATCAATGATCTATATGATATTAAGAAGATCCTTTTCTCTTCAGACTATAGATCCTTAGTCCTACAGTCCTAACAGGTATAACGCCCCAGACATATAAGATTTGGAAGCACATTAGAAAATCAGGGCCTACCCTAAAATTTACGAATATTGCAAGTTGATATCCCAAGATGATAAGTTTGCCCTATCTGTATGGAACATACTTTCACATTGTGGCAAGATATTGGTCTATCCCATATTTACCAGCTCCTCTTCGGAGGAATCATCCCATTTGATAGACTCCAATCCTTATTCCCCTGCAGAATACGGAAAGATTTTGATATTTTCAGATCAGAAACCACATCTTCTGAAACACAACAATACCCCTACCCTGCCCATCCCAATGCCAGAATTATTAAAACTTTTCATAGAAGCAAACAAGGAAAACCTGGGAACCCACATAATAGGTCTTTTATATCGAGAACTCTGGAATGGGCTTCCTATAACTACAGATTCTATATTAAGATCATGGAATAAAGATTCCAAATGGAAATACCCACTGAAGTTTGGTTTAAATCCTCCCTAACAGAGATAAAATCCATCACCTCCCCATTGGAGGAATTTGCATGGAAATGCCGCCTAGATATTTTAGGCCCCTCTATACTAATGAAATATCTTCTGGATGGAGTGCGGAAATGTTGGAGGAAATGCGATGCCTTGTAGCCACATTGGGTCATGTATTTTGGTCCTGTCCATATCTGATGCCATTTTGGCTAACATTTCAAAATGAGTTAACTATTTTGTTTATGGAATCTATAGAACTCACTGCTGAACAATTTCTATTGGGATTCTACTAACCATGCTCCTCTGGGAGTGAACAATTCTGCCTATATGTTATATTGCAGCCAAGAAGGCAATAACCAGGCAGTGGATGAGGGCTTAGATCCCAACTGTTCAGGATTGGAGGAAAAAATGACAGAAATCTATAAAACCGAGAGCTTCAATGCTGAGCAGCGGGTGGGGCACATCATACATCTCGAGTGGAGAATCTGGATCCATTATATGTCCACAGTGGAACTGGATTTTTCCATAAAGTATTAAAGTAAATTATAAATACTACTAAAGGCCAGACCAAATTGGGATAAGATTAAGGTGGAGTACCCGAACATTAGATTAATTCTAGCTAAGCATATAAAACATAAGAGAATAGATTTTCTAGTCATCATATTACAATGTACTGTCTCTTGAATAATTAAACTCAATAATTGTACCACTGAAAGGGTGACATTGAAGCAAATGTAAAAAAAAGATTATTTCTTATAATGTCTATTGGTGAAAACAAAACCTCAATTATGTATGTATGTGGAAAACTATACAATAAAAGAAATTTGAAAAAAATTATCCTTTACAGTTTTCATGGCTGGTACCATGTATTAAATAGCCCCTGCAGTACGTAAGCCTTTTTGCATTCCTTACCCGTATCAGCTCCAACAAATAAACAGGCATTTTTTAGATAACATTTGAAATCAAATGTGTCATGAAGATTTGGCGCTTTGCTAGTTCAATCCAGTTGAAGGCTCTGTAAAAGGCACAGTGATGCATGCCCTGGAGCATCTAGGATTTACCACACAGACCTGTTATACACTACATCCAGTCTGTGCAGCACACCCTGGTTGTCCCCATATATTACGTCCCCATAATCAAAAGGGAATTACCATGGAGTTCACTATATGTAACCTTGTATCTAATGAAATACAGTTTTATGTTTGTACAAAATTCTAATTATGTATGAACATATTTTATGTACAAGTGTTCCATTATTTTTAAACTCAATACAAAATGTAAATATAGCACATACAAAATCAGTTCTCATTCCCCACCCTCTCATAGCACCATAGTCCATCCTTCTGCTCCTGAGTCCCAACCTGCAGCATGGTGGAACCCATCCCCACTCAGTGAGCAGCATCCAATCCCACTCACTCCTGTCTTGGAAAAATAACCAAGAAAACATCCCATCACTCACCCACTCAGCAGCACCAAATCCCCAACCAACCGACCGACAGCCCTGGCCAAAAAGGACAATGACACTTCTGTCCCCACACACTCAGTACCCAGCCCATTAAACCCCCCCACCACACAAAAGATACAAGAACTGTGGTGGAGAGAGAAACAATGACTGACACAGACCCTCCTCTCACTACTTTGGCTAGCTGCCCAGATGACATCAGAATTCTCTCGATATTATGAAAGCTAGTAGGTGGCTCCACATTACATTATGGCAAAATGCTGTCAAACAGAAATTGATGGTGGGCAGTGGCATCTAAATCAAATACTGACAGTATGGTGAGATGCTTGTGAATCATAGCACGATCGTGGTTATATCGATATATGGAGGTATCCAGGCAACATGTCCTTTGCAGATGACACAACACTTTGTGGCAGGGTGGACAGAGTAAGGGTTGAGGGCACTACAGAAGGATCTGGGAAACATACAGAGATGGACAGAAATGTGGCAGTTGAGGTTTAATGCCAAAAATGCAACATTATCCATTTAGGAAATAAAACCGGATGCAAAATATTGGATGGGAGATACCCAGCACCTTCAGTAGAGGAACAGGATGTGAATTTCATTAGCTGCACTCTGAAGCAAACTAGCCAATGTAAAAAGCTTATAGTAAAACATCCAGGATGCTGGGATGAATTGGGAAGGGTTTGATAGTAGGAAGGAGGAAGTAATTTTATCTCTTACCGATCACTGGTGAAACCTCACCTGGAATATTGTGCCCAGTTTGGAACCATTATTAAGGAAAGACAGACTGAGACAGTACAGTGAAGGGCCACAGGAGTGATTCTGGGTCAGCAAGACAAACCTTATGACAAAAGATAGAGTTGGTGCAGAGGGTATATTCATTAGTAACAAAGATGAAATTGCAAGCAGATGTAACTGGAAATTGATTGGTGATAAATGCAAAAAGATGAGTTTTTGTCACTGAATGAGTGGCAGAGTCATGGAACAAACTACCACAGGAAGTAGTAGATGTAAGAACACTTAGTGAGCATGAACCTAGTTGGGACATAACAAAGGGACTTATATGCCAGAGAGTGAAACATAGAATGGGAATGGATGCCGAGGAGGGTTAGTAGTAGGGATTAACCAACAATGACATTAGATCAGTGGGTTAGGTAGTCATAAATTTGGGCAGACTTGATGGGCCAGTGATCTTTTTTCTGCCCACAGTTACTATGTTTGTGTAACAACATTGAACTTAAAGGGAAGAAACCACACTTAAGAGAAGGGAAGTGTGGTGACAAAACTGTGGGGAACACAAATCACCATTGAGACAGAATGACTGAAATGATTGCCACCACCCACGTTCACTGGGCACCCAAGGAGTGGGCCTCCACAGTCCATGGTGTGGTGATCATGTAAACCATCTTACAGTTTACTGAAAGAGAGACAGCTAGAAATGGGAAGCCAGATGGCAAAGAGTATGGCTAAAGACTGTACTGCAGCAACTAAGAGAAGACTATGAATGAGTCAGGACATGGCAGCATAAAGAAGCATAATGGTAATAAAAACTCCAGTCGGTTGTTTCCCAATCCTGATGTCCTTGTAAATTCAAGTGGAAGTTAACAAGTCCTGTTCCAAACAATCCCTGTCATCTAACTGCTCACCCCTCTCCCAACCTGTGGTGTAGCGCAAGATCCAGGTCCTGCAGCAGCAGACAGATTAAATCAAGGAAGTTGCTGTGGTGGCAGGCATAACAAGGCCCAGGAGCAGTTAATGGGGGTTATCATGAGCACATCATGGTGGGAAGGATACCAGGGAGCTGGTGATGAAGAGAGGAGGGAGCAGGTAAATCGTGTGGGTGGGAGGATGGACTGGGGAGCTGTTAGGAAATAGTGGGGAAAGGAGTTTGTTCTGGGAAGGGCATATAATTGAGGAAGGGGTAGGGATACGAAAAGCAAGTAATGGGATGGGGACAGGGAGCAGAATGGCAGAGATGGGGAAAGGAGCTGTGGTAATGAGGGGCAGATAATGGAGAGAGGGGCAGAGAATGTGTGAGGGGCAAAGGTTACAAAGTATAAAAGTAGGGACGGAGTTGGCAGGGAGGAGGAGGAGGCCAAGGGAATGTATGTGTTTGTATTTATATTCATTATCACATCAATGAATGCATTAGCAGTCATTTTGTCTCTGACCAGAGTTTGTTTACAAAGGTTTGTACAGCTGATACTGATGCAGTTCATATTCTTGTTTCTAGCATGACAAAACTGAGTGTAATTTCTCTGTATTGTTCCCACATGCAGTAGGGAGTCACAAGCTGTATATTACAGTAATCTTTTCCTTTGTGCTGCACTTGGGAGCTGTGATTAGACTAGGACAGATACATCACTCTATTTTCCCATTTCCTGTCTCAGCTACCTGAAGGATATGTACATTGTTAACTGGGATATCCCCAAAAGGACCATCTTTAGTGGCTGCTCCAGAGGAGGATGTTGGCAACTGCAGAAATGAATGAAATGGGTTGAGGCAAAGATTTTCATTATTTTCTGGGATGAGTGATGATGTCAATGAAATGGGTTGAGGCCAAATGGGTTGAGGCCAAGCTTTTCATTATTTTCTGGGATGAGTGATGATGTCAATAAGTTCTTTGTTGACAGCTTTGCTAATGGTGTAGGGAAGATGAGAAGCAAGCTGAGCCCAAGGAACATGTGATCTTGTCTAACAGTGCCGGCCCAAGGCACATGTGAGCTTGTCCCAACACTGCAGGGATCACGAACATCTGAGTTTGTCCCAACATTGCAGGACCCGAGAAATGTGAGCTTATCCAACACTGCATGGCCTGAGGAACCTGTGAATTTGTCCAGCACTGCAGGGCCTGAGGAACCTGTGAGCTTGCCCAATCCTGCAGGGCCTGAAGAAACAGTGAGCTTGTCCAGCACCTCAGGACCCAAGGAACCTGTGAGTTTGTCCAACACTGAAGGACCTGAGGAACATGTGAGCTGGTCCAGTACTGCAGGGCTCAAAACCCTGCGAGCTTGTCAAGCACTGTAGGGCCCATGAAACCTGTTGGCTTGTCCAACACTGCAGAACCTGAATAACTTGAGCTTGTACAACACTGCAGGGCTTGAGGAATCTGTGAGCTTGTCCAGCACCACAGGGCTCAAGGAATCTGTGAGCTTGTCCAGCACTGCACAGCCTTAGGAACATGTGAGCTTGTCCAAACTGCAGGAACTGAGGAAGCTGTGAGCTTGCCCAACACTGCAGGGCCTGAGGAAATTATGAGTTTCTCTAGCACTGCAGGGCCCCAGGAACTTGTGCTCTTGTCTAGCAGTGCAGGGCCAGAGGAACCTGTGAGCTTGTCCAGCAGAACCTGTGAGCTTGTCCCAACACTGCAGGGCCAGAGGAACATGTGAGCTTGTCCAACACTGCAGGACCAGAGGAACATGTGAGCTTGTCTAATGCTGCAGGGCCTGAGGAACATGTGAGCTTGTCCACCACTGCAGGGCCTGAGAAACCTACAATCGTGTCCAGCACTGTAGAGCCTGAGGAACCTGTGAGCTTGTCCCAACACTGCAGGGCCCAAGGAACCTATGAGTTTGTTCCAACCCTGCAGGGACTGAGAAACATGTGAGCTTGTCCAACACTGCAGGGCACAAGGAACCTGTGAGCTTGTCCCAACACAGCAGGGCTTAAGGAACCCGTGAGCTTGTCCCAACACTGCAGGGACTGAGAAACGTGAGCTTGTCCAGCCTTGCAGAGCCTCAAGGAACCTGTGAGCTTGTTCCAACATTGCAGAGCCCAAGAAACGTGTGAGCATGTCCAACCCTGCAGGGCCCAAGGAACCTGTGAGCTTGTCCAGCACCACAGGGCCCTGGGAACCTGTGAGCTTGTCCCAACATTGCAGGGCCCAAGAAACGTGAGCTTGTCCAACACTGCAGGGCCTAAGGAACCTGTGAGCTTGTCCCAACACTGCAGGGCTCAAGGAACCCATGAGCTTGTCTCAACACTGCAGGACTGAGAAACCTGAGCTTGTCCAACCCTGCAGGGCCCAAGGAACCTGTGAGCTTGTCCCAACATTGCAGGCCCAAGAAACATGTGAGCTTGTCCAACACTGCAGAGCCCAAGGAACATGTGAGCTTCTCCAGCACTGCAGGGTCCAAGCAACCTGTGAGACCAACACTGGAAACAGACATTTCATTCCATGTTATTAGGATAAAACCATTGAGCTGAGGCCTGTTTACAATGGTGTCCTTTGTAATCTAATGTTTCTACTGAAGGCAATCAGATCTCTATCTGGGGTGAGGCTTTGTTAATGTGTGTGGAAGTATTGTAATTCAACTAGTTTAACTGTAACTACACAAATCCAGAAGTGGTGTTGGGCTTCATTGCTCTTTGTTAGGACAGCATAAATGTGGTGTTTTACCAAAAGTAGCCAAAACCCTGTCTGGGGACAGCTGTGGAGTGGGCTTAAACAATATCTAGGGAGATACTGAACCACATACTAAATAAACATGAAGGTGGGAGTTGGCCAGTGCTTTAAATTAATGTTTACAACATTATGTCTTCGCTCTTTCTTGCATCCCAATGTGCTGTCCCTGTGCTAATTAATGAACCTTTGTAAGATTAATACCATTTCTTTTTTTTTTTCTCAATTTAGTTTATGGCACTGTCTCCCAGGGAACTCTCTCGGCATCCACTGATCCCCAGCTCTACCTCCAAGCTTGAGACTCCCACCTCCTGGCACCAGCCCGGCTATCCCCCTGGCTCTGAGCCCCTGAGGTAGGGCTGTCTTTTCCACCCAGGGTGCTCTATCTACAATTCAGGGCCTAGCTGGGCTTGCCCAGGAATGAAGAGGGTCCAGCTAGTGGAGTGTGGCTGTGGGAGGTGGTGCTGTCATCTATCCCCAGGGACAGGGATTTTTTGAGCTTGTGGTTCCGCCTCCCCCCCTCACAGAGCACAAGTGTGCAATGATGCCAGGGACATCCATCATGGCTCTGCGTGCCCACTAAGTGTGCCCTAGAGCATTGCAGTGCCTCCGTCTCCACCGGGGCACTGTGGTGCCAGGCAAATCCTGGGTCCCTCCAAGAGAGGAGAGCAGTCCTCCGGCCTCAACCCTCAGCACCACCGGCCAGCTAATACCATTTCTTATTCAAGTTATATTCGTATAGCTTGGCAGAAGACACCAGGAGAAAGGACTGCTGTGTGACTGCTGTGTGACTGGACTTCTCTGCTGGGACTAAAGAAGAACTTTTGTACTTGGACCTTTAATTTAGGGTAAAAAACTAACAAACAAAACAAAAAAAAGTGTGTGTTTGTCTGGGTTAACTGAACTGAATGGGTATCTGAACAGTTATCTAGGTGTAAATCTCAGGTGATTGAAAGGACTTAATATCTGTGAGGTTTAAATTACTTGTAGAAAGATCTAGTAAGTAGGGGAGTGGCTTAGCTAGAAGGAAGCTACATTTAAAGACGGCTTAGAAAGATTCTGCTAATAGCTTGGCAGAAGACAGCAGGAGAAAGGACTGCTGTGTGACTGAACTTCTACTGAGACTATATTGCCCTCCTTCCCTCCCTCCACCCAAAGCTAGTTCTATTTTTATAGGCACAGGATTTGACTGACAACAGGAACTTCTTGTTTCGGAGCAGGAAGTGAGTGATCACAGAACCACCAAAGACCCACCATCCTAGAAGGGCAAGAGTAGCTCTCCGCCTCTAGTTGCTGGAGGTCTGCCTCTGAGCAAGTAAGTGGTCTCCTGAGAAATATGGATATTCTTGTCTCAGAACAGGACAATCAGGAGCTTAAAGGGCACACAGGCAGAAAGTAAGGAGAGAGAGAGAAAAAACAGAGGAAAGAGTAAGGATTGCAAACAGTTAAGGGCCAGAAATAAGAATGATTGGAGTGGTGCAGTGCAGTGGCTGTGGAGCAGCAGTCTTCCGGGAGGACGTTCTGGAGGATGTGGTGTTGTCCCATCTGCAGGTACCTCTCTGAGCTGAGGGAGGAGGTTGCTCATCTCCAGGCTGAGTTGGCCAGGATTGTGGGACCTCCTCTTCCATCCAGGGACCACCAGTGCCACTGCCGCTGCCTCAGAGGTTGCCAAGAAAGAGGAGCGGTTGGACCACAGTGGGCTCAGGGAGGAGGGTGGTGGAACAGAGGTGCATCCCTCCAGTTGTACCTCTCCACATTCCTATGCCATTCTGGCAAAGTGTGGTTCCTCTATGGAGGCACCCGCAGTGGAGACCAAGGAGGATGTTGGGAACTCCACAAAGGAGACCCACAGGAGGGTGGCAGGGGACCCTGCAGGGGAAGGAAATAACTCCTGGTGGGGACCCATTGTTAGGAAGGTAGAACTGGGGAGGAAGGGGGAGGGAGGTAAGGTGCCTGCCTGGCGCCTTGGCTTGAGGGACAAGGAGCCGAATCCTCAGGATTGCCGGAGCAGCTGCACAGGGAGGGAGCTGGATGTCATTGTCCACCTAGGGACAAATGACCTGGCTAAGAAAGGGATTAGAGAAGTGCAGGAAGAGTTTGTGGAATTGTGGAGGGCCTTAGTCAAGCAGCATGCATGGTAACCTTCTCGAGGTGCTGCCCATCTATGGCATAGGAGAGGCTAGGGTGTTCAAGACCATGGGATTCAACCAGTGGTTGAAAAACTGGTGTGGAGCTCAGGATTTGGCTTCATTGGGGACTGGGGTCCACCTGGAGGATGCAAGCCTATACTGGCATGATGGGCTGCATCTGTCTGGGAGGGAAACCAGGATCCTAGGTGATAGGTTTAAATGCTTCATTGGCAAGCTTTTAAACTAGCCAAGGGGGAGGCACTGGAAAGGAGCAGGGAAATCCTAGCCTCGCAATAATCATGGTAGTAAGTGCGGCAAACACCAACATAGAGGTGTCGATAGGGAGAAGGGCAGGAATAAATGGAGAAAGTGACAAAGGCAAGAAGGACAGGGATGGGGCAAAGGAGTAGGGCCATCAGGAAATGGAGGGTAATGAGTATCAATGCCCATAGTCTGGGCAACAAGCTCCCTGAGCTGGTGGCCTTGATGGAAGAGGGATGCCTGGATATCGTAGCAGTCACAGAAACATGGTACACAAAGAACCATGACTGGGATATTAACATACCAGGGTACATAACCTACAGGAGAGACAGGCAGGGAGAAGAGGGAGGAGTAGCTCTCTAGGTAAAGGAAGGGATAAAGCAACTGAACAAAAAAGTAAACAGGGAGGAGAAGAGGCACTGTGGGTCACCTTGAGACTGGAAAGGGCACCACAATCCGCACAGGGTTGTGTACAGACCCCCATGTCAGGGGAGGGAATGGACAAGGATATGATAGAAGGCATTCTTAGAATGGCAGAGAAAGGGAGATACTGTTGATGGGAGACCTGAATATGCCAGATGTTAACTGGAGCACATTTGCTGCAGCCACATCCAAGAGCAGGGCCATTCTTGATGCCCTACAGGTGGCAGGCCTTAGACAGCTAGTTTTGGAACCCACTCGTGAGAGAGCAATCTTAGACCTCGTACTCCTCAAATGGGGCAGTGAGAGGATCTCAGGTCTAGAATTGGCTGCCATCTGGGGACAAGTGACCATCAAACAGTGTGGTTCACGTTAACTCAGCTACAGAGTCAAGCCATACAAAAGTGAGGGTACTGGACTTTAGGAGGGCTGACTTTGGCAAGATGGGAGAGTGCCTCAGAAAAGCACTTGCAAACAGGCTAGAAGGAGGTGTGGAGCAACAATGGGAATTATCAAAACTGCCATCACAGAGGCAACAAGCCTTTGTGTGAAGCAAATAAACAAATCAAATGAAAGAAAAGCCACTATGGTTCTCAAAAGAGGTGGCTGTGAAAGTCAGGAAGAAAGATAGCATTCCGGAGTATAAGGAAACACAGAAGGAGCAGGACAGAGAGCTGTACCAGTTAAGGCAGAAGGAAGCGGGAGGAAGTCAGAATAGCAAAGGCCCAAACTGAGGAAACGAGTAGCCAACTCAGTTAAGAAGGGGTTAAAACCTTTATAGGTACATCAGCGAGAAAGACAAAGGGAGGGATAGTGAGGCTGAATACGGTGGGTGGGCAGAGGGGACAGTGAAAAGCAGGGATCCTGGAACGAATATTTCTACTCAGTATTCACAAAGAGGAGGGGAAGTGCCTAATCCAATTAACAGAAGCACTCTTGATAGGGGTCGATCCCAGTCCTTTCACAGAAGAAAGGGTTCTGCAAGAACTCCTAAAACTGAAGGTGGACAAAGCAATGGGTCCTGATGGATTCACCCCAGAATTCTAAAAAGAATTAAGGGAGGAACTAGTGAAACCACTGACTACTGTTTTAATAAATCATGGGAGGATGGTGTGGTACCAGAGGATTGGAGGAAGGCGGATGTGATTCCCCTTCACAAAAGTGGGACCAAGACAGAGGCAGGAAACTACAGACCTGTCAGTCTGACCTCTGTGGTAGGGAAAGTGATGGAGTCACTTCTGAAGGAAAGAATAGTTGAGTACCTAGAGGCCAGTGAGCACAGGACCCAAGGCAGCATGGGTTCACAGCGGAAGGTCATGTCAGACGAATCTAATAGATTTCTTTGACTGGGTGACCAAAGTAGTAGACCAGGGAGGGGCTGTGGACATGGCCTACCTAGACTTTAGCAAGGCATTTGACACAGTCCCACACAAAAGATTAATAGTCAGACCAACCAGCCTGGGAGGGGTCCCAGGGTGGTAGCCTGCAAAACATTGGCGCGAGATGCTAACGACCCATGTCCAAGAATGAGCCCAGAGTGTCAGAGGGCCGACCAGAGGGGAGATAGGATGAGCGTCCCATGGACTGCTCTCCCCAGGGTGGGGGCCATGGGCTCTGATGAGTAAGTGACACCCAGTGAAGAGTAGGTGTATACAGCTGGAAAGCCACAGCAAAAAACGCCTGAGGGCTCATTGTGTGTGCTGGATATAAAAAATCAAGGAAAACAACAAATCCTCAAGACTATTAAGCTTGAGTAAAAGCAGCTTTTATTGCTTGAACATGTTAAATAGCATCTCACAGACTTCTTTATTGTTTCTGCAAAATTGCATCATCCTGATGACACAATTTTTGCAAACCGGTAGAGGTAGTCTGTGAACGGATGTTGCTTGGCATGTTTTAAATATTAAAGCTGCTTTTGTACTTCAAGCTTGTATACCAGCTGGGCCTATATAGACTGAGTGAAGGCAACAGTAGACATCTGTGGGACATGTGTTGGAGCAATCATGTCTGTGCACTAATGTCTTTGCATGTCTGCATCTCCAGGTGGAAACACTGTAGAGAAAACCCTCCAGGCAGGCCACAGTGTGAAGCCCAGGATCCACAATAGTTGCACTGCCAATATACCCAGACATGGGTCTCAGCTAGTGCTCTAGGGTGATTTTGGTCTTTCCCTGAAGGAGACCTCCATGAGGGGAAAGCCATGGTCCTCCTGAACCGAGCAGCTGGGGGAGGGGTGGTTGGGGAATGTGGGCAGATAAGAGGTACATCCCCTGCCCTGGCCAGGACAGCCAGAAAATAACTGGAAAAAAATTACTTACACATGTTGAAGGAGGCCCCTAGAGATCCTGTCAGGAAGAGGTTGGGGCTAGCACAGCAGGGAGAAACGGTCTCAGCAAAGAGAGGTGGAAAGGAACTCAAGAAGAGCTTACATGCTAGTTAGAATCTAAGGGACAAAGCAGGGTGGTGACCTTCTCCAAGATCCTACCCCAGTCATGATACAATAGCAGGGAGCAATACAAAATAGATTTGCACAACACCTAAGAAATCCTTTAAACCAGTACAGTTGGAGGCACACAATTGAGGATAGGTACAGCCACACAAATATGGGGGCAAGAGGGCTTCACCCTAGCATTAGAGCAGACGGAAGGGGCTGGTGATAAAGGGAGTATGCTATGTCGGGACCAGTAGGAGAGAGGAAAGCAGATGTATTGACAAAGCAGGATAGGGGTAGTAGAGAGGAAGGGGGTTTTGTGAGGCAGTGGGGATGAACATGAACACAGAGAAGCACAGGGAAACAGTAGCAGAGGATACCAGGGCACATAAATGGGGACTGACAAATGGGAGGAAGCAGGAGGTATGGAGGGTGAAGTGTGCTAATGCCAGGAGTCTGGGAACAAGTCCTGAATCTTCAAGCAGTTGTGGCTGAGGCACAGTTAGACATGGTGGCTATAACTCAAACATGGACAAAACAGAACCAGGAGCGAGTGTAACAGAACCAGAGTACATGGTGTTCAGGAGGGATACGGTAAAGTGCATAAGGGTTGGACAGCACAATACATTAGGGATGGTAAGCCACCAAAATGAAAAGATGTAAGGAGGATACAGGACCAAGTTAGTTTGGTTGCAGATTATTGCAGAATCTGTGAAGGTAATTTGGGTCAGGGTTGTTATATAAGCCCTGCACAGAAGCACATTAGGGTCATGGTGGCGATAAGCCCCAAGTACAGAAGAGGAAACCAACAGAGAGCTAAGAGAAGAGATCAAGGATTCAGAACTGAGTGGGAGCTGATTCTAACATGCCAGATGTGGACTGGAGTATCCCAGTAGCACAGCACTGCAAGGAGCCAGACCCTGGTATGTGAAATGCAGGAGGCATGCCTGATCCTGGTACATGAAATGTAGGAGGCATGCCAGATCCTGGTACATGAAATTTAGGAGGCATGCCAGACCCTGGTACATGCAATCTAGGAGGCATGCCAGACCCTGGTACATGAAATGTAGGAGGCATGCCAGACCCTAGTACATGAAATGCAGGAGGCATGCCAGATCCTGGTACATGAAATTTAGGAGGCATGCCAGACCCTGGTACATGCAATCTAGGGGCATGCCAGACCCTGGCACATGAAATGTAGGAGGCATGCCAGACCCTGGTACATAAAATGCAGGAAGCATGCTAGACCCTGGTACAATGCAGGAGGCATGCCACAGCCTGGTGCATGAAATGTGGAGGTGTGGCAGACCCTAGTATGTGAATGTGGAGGCATGCCAGACCCTGGTACATGAAATGTAGGAGGTATGCCAGAGCCTGGTGTATGAAATGTGAGGAGGCATGCCAGAGCCTGGTGTATGAAATGTAGGAGCATGCCAGACCCTGGTACATAAAATGCAGGAGGCATGCTAGACCCTGGTACAATGCAGGAGGCATGTCAAAGCCTGGTGCATGAAATGGGAGGCATGCCAGAACCTGGTGCATGAAATGTAGAAGGCATGCCAGACCCTGGTACATGAAATGCAGGAGGCATGCCAGAACCTGGTTCATGAAATGTAGGATGCATACCAGATCCTAGTGTGATGAAATGTAAGAGGCATGCCAGACCCTAGTACATGAAATGCAGGAGGCATGCCAGACCCTGGTACAATGCAGGAGGCATGCCACAGCCTGGTGCATGAAATGTAGGAGTGTGGCAGACCCTAGTATGTGAAATGTGGAGGTATGCCAGACCTGGTACATGAAATGTAGGAGGTATGCCAGAGCCTGTGTGTGAAATGTAGGAGGCATGCCAGATCCTAGTGCATGAAATGTAGGAGGCATACCAGACCCTGGTACATGAAATGCAGGAGGCATGCCAGATCTTGGTACATGAAATGTAGGAGACGTGCCAGACCCTTGTACATAAAATGCAGGAGGCATGCCTGGTCTGGTACATGAAATGCAGGAGGCATGCCAGAACCTGATGCATGAAATGTAGGGAGGTATTCCAGATCCTATTACATGAAATGTAGGACGTGCTGAGACCCTCAGACATAAAAATGCAGGAGGCATGCCTGGTCTGGTACATTAAATGGTGGAGTCATACCAGAACCTGATACATGAAATGCAGGAGGCATGCCAGATCCTATTACATGAAATGTAGGAGGCATGCCAGACCCTGGTACGTGAAATGCAGGAGGCATGCCAAAGCCTGATACATAAAATGTAGGAGGCATACCAGAGCCTGGTGTCGAAATGTAGGAGGGATAACACACCCTGGTACATGAAATGTAGGAGGCATGCCAAAGCCTGGTACATGAAATGTAGGAGGCATGCCAGACCCTGGTACATGAAATGTGGGAGGCATGCCAGACCCTGGTACATGAAATACAGGAGGCATGCCAGCCCCAGTACAATACAGGAGGCATGTCAAAGCCTGTTGCATGAAATGCAGGAAGCATGCCAGACCCTGGTACATGAAATGTAGGAGGCATGCCAGACCCTAGTACATGAAATGCAGAAGGTATGCCAGACCCTGGTACATGACATTTTTTATTTATTTATTTGAATTTGGTACCGGTAAGACCACTGAGACAATAACAGTCCCTTTCTAGGGTTGACCTGGGTAAGACAACAACACAAGTACAAGGGAATTTCATCAAATTCAGGAAGAATGAGATTACATGAGAAGTATACTATATACATAAAGTTGGGTAAGAAAGAAAAGAATAAAAAACTATTTACAAAATATACATTGCATAACTACACATATAAAGGTACCCTCAGCAGACATTGCTAGCAGGTATAAATGCACAAATCAATGTACAAAAGAAAGATAATCACACGATAGTGCATAAACCGTACCTACCCATGTTCAAGTTGAAGCACCATCAGCAATCACAACCAGCAAATGAGTAAAATAGGTAGGAGGGGAGCAGATAACAGAGATAGGAGCTGAGGCAGGGTGGAGGTAGAGTTGAAGGGATTGGGGGAGAAGGAAAAAAAGGAGGGGTAATTGCTAACTAAGGCAAAAGAAGGAGTTTCAACCACAGACTTAGTAGCGAGCAGTAAACAGCCTGCAGTCTAGGGGTGAAAAGTCAATGGAAGCAAGTGAATTTTGTAGAGGAGGCAAGAAATGCCAGTAGATTGGACCAGAACATAGGAAATGTGCAGGATGGGGAGGGGAAGTGAGTTCCAGTCGGTTACTGCTGCAAAGAAGGCTTACGTGACAGCTGGCCTCAGATTAGGTCTTAGGAGAAGAGGGAGGCTGATCTGAATGCTTGAGGGACTAGTCTCCGGGCGGATAAACCTGCTGAGGCAAGGGGGGGGTGTATTTAGTGTACAAGTTTGTGAATGAAACTCAAGGTGGAGAGCCTCAACTTTGATTCATAAAACAAACAACCCAACGATGAGAGGACATGACAATGGTAGAAGCGGAGTTGACCCCTCAAGGCAAGTCTTCACACCCTATGGTATGCCTGCATGAGAAGAGACATATTAGATGTGCTGGTGGAAAACAAAAGGGAGCCCCATAAGTAAGGAGGGGGAAGAAGTGAAGAGGAAGCAATCTTGAGGCAAGAGGTAGAGGTGAGAAAGGGCTAATGCAGTAGAGAAGACCCAGCTTCTGATTAAGAGTCTTGATTAGGGTGGAGATATGGGTGGTGAGGGAGAAAGAGGAATCCAGGGTAATACCCAGATATTTGAAGGTACTGACTGCCCCAAACGATCGCTGTTGAGAGAGGTGATACAAAGAAGGAGAGGGAGCAGGAGGAGGGAGGTAGATGAGAGACAAGCATACTTTTGTATTTAAGACAAGCTGACTACGCATGAACTAACCCTAGAGGTCTGTAAAGTCACCTGCAAGTTCCCTGTTAATCTGAGCAACATCAGAAGAGCGGTAGATGATAGCATCATCAGCATAGAGATCACAGCAGCCCTCCATGGTTATTGGGTAATTTGTTGATGAAAAGTGAGAACAATAAAGGACCCAATAAGGATATCTGTGGGACCCTATGAGATATTGGTCTGAATTCCAAAAGAAGAACCAGCCCACTTAACCTTCTGAGAGTGGAATGAGAGATAGCTATGGACCCAGTGGAGGGCATTAGAGCCAAGACCTATATCCTGAAGCTGAAGCAGAGGACCGTGTTCACCAGGTCAAACGCATTCATAAGATCAATGAAGATGGCACCAGTGGCAGAGCCTTGGTCCATGGCTTGGTATATGTCTGAGGTAACCTTGAACAGGGCCATGAGGGTGCTATGGTTCTTTCTGAAACCATGCTGTAAAAGTGAAAGCAGATTATGGAGATCCAGATAATCCCAAAGGTGATTGTAAATGATACGCCTGTATTTTGGGCCAAGGTGCAGAGGATGGAGATCGGGCCAAAATTCTCAATAACAGAGTTGGATCCACCTTTGTGCACCGGTACAATAACAGCTACCTTCCATTTGTCAGGAACAGTGCCAGTCAAGAAGAAACAGTTAAATAAGTCTCAAACAGGGCAAGCAAGGGCAGGAGCTCCCACTTTGAGGAATTTAGGTTTCGAGAGTCATGACCTTGGGAACTTTTGGCCTTCAAGTTGGCAAGAAGTCTCTGGACCCCAATATGAGTGGTCAGTTTCAGTGAAAGGGGGTCTAGTCCCAACCTCATCCACGAGGGAAGGGACTGATGGGCCACAGGAGAATTATGGGATTGCGAGGTGTACTTGTGTAGATCTGTAAAAAGTCATTAAAGCCAGTGGCAACTGACAGGGGGTCAGTGAGAGTAACACCTGGGCAGAGATGGAGCTCAGGAGTTTGGCAGCCTTCCTTTCACCAGAGCATTGGTCTGCCTCCAGAACTCAGGTTTACAGAGGTGTTC
This sequence comes from Neoceratodus forsteri, assembly GCA_016271365.2. NCBI lineage: Eukaryota > Metazoa > Chordata > Ceratodontiformes > Ceratodontidae > Neoceratodus > Neoceratodus forsteri. The sequence continues at coordinate 102,443,631 of JADMNL010000031.1, read as the reverse complement.
TGCTTGAAGTGATTTGAAATAGTGGCATTTGGCTTTATAAAGGGAGTTTTTGCATTTGTTTTGGAGTTGTCTATAGATTTGCCAGTCCTGGGGCAAGCCACTTTTTTGTAGATTTGCCATGCTCGTATCCCGGAGGACATTAGAGCCCTTAGATCCTTACTGAGCCAAGGGCCTTGATACCTTTGGATCTGCATTTTTTAGTGGGGCATGACTACTGACAATCCGGAAGAAGGTATACACTAAAAATCTAGGGATTGATTGACATCTGGAAGGATTTTAATAGGTCTCCAGTCAGTATTGTTGATGGAGGCGAGGAAATTATTGACATCTAGCCTGGACATATCACGGACAAGTGAGATTTTAGGAGGGGGGTCAGGCACTATTCCTCCATACACAGAAGGTGGGAGAGTGATCACTTATGCAATCTGAAAGTACACCCACTGCTCTGACTTTGAGAGGACAGTTAGTGGCCATCCAGTCTAGCAAGGTATATTTTCCAGTCTTGTTGTTAAGGCATGGGTCCTGAATGAGTTGTGTCACATTTAGATCCACTAATGCAGCATGTGCACTCAATCAATCAATCAATCAAAATCTTTATTTATCCAGACGAACATCATTGAGCAGAGCTCATTTGCAAGATGGACCTGGTTATGATAAAATCTCAGACAAAATACAAAAGATGAGGGGTACATATCTAATGACAATGGGAAATTTGATACATATAGGTCATAGCATACAAGATATCAGTCAATAGCATAGAAGAAACAATGTTGCAGCAGTATCATTTGCAAGTGACAAATTGTGGATATCTCCGATTTAAGTGACAGTATGCTAATTTAGGTTAGGTGGTAATAGTAGAGGAGGGACTTGGGTAGACCTAGAAGTAAGACGCCAGGTGGTAGGGGAATGTATCATTATAAGGCATGGCCAGAATAAAACATAATTATTAATAGGTAGCTTAGATGAGATAGGATAAGTAAATCAACAGAGGACAGTGGAAAGCAGCAGACAGAGGATAGAGCATGAGAAGAGGAAGGATTAAGGGAAATGTATGTAAAAGAGGACAGCCAGTATGGTGATATTGCAGTTATTGGTTCTGATTAATGGCGAAAAGCACTTGCACGATTCCTTAATAAGACGAGAGTACAAGGTCTTGAATGAACCGATGCTGATGAATGTATTCAGTTTTACGGTTTTCTGTAAATTGTTCCACAGGGAGGGCAGCGAAAGTTGATGGCTGTTCTGCCTTGGCAAGAGTAGACTTTGGGAATTTTTAATGAGATGTAAGAGTGACTTCTCGGGCATAGGTGCTTATTGAGCTTAGTGGAGGCAGTCCGATATGTATTGGAGGGAGTTTTTTGAGATAGCACTGTAGGTCCATAAAGCAGCATTTTTTCCCATCTAAACTGAGGGAGGTCCATCCTACGGCTGCATAATAAACAGTGGTGCGTACTGAAGGGGAGACCGTAATAAATCTAAGAGCACTATGGTAAAGCGATCCAGTTTTGTTAGGTAAGAGGTAGGACAGTGGCTGTAAAGAAAGTCTGCGAATCTACTAGTGAGAGAAATATAGCTTGCACCAACCTCATCTTCGGCATCACTTGTGAGTAGGTACCTGATCCTGAAGTAGAGACCAAGTCTTGGCGAAGTCTTTTCAGCAAACCTCGATATGCTCAATGAAGGATAGTTTATGGTCTAGCCAGACTCTAGGTAGTTGAACTTTGTAATGAATTCTAGGTTTTCCCTAGAATTGTAGAGATCTGTGGTACTGTTGCTGTAGTTGCTGGCATATTTACATGTATATAAGAGAGAGGAGCATCGCTTAATTTTCTTTATGCTAAGTAAGAGCTTTTGTTTAGAGCTGTTTTTGAAGTAGGTTAAATTCAGATTGAAGGTCGCCATATGCAGCTTGAGGTGATGGGCGTTCAAGTAAAGCACTGTATCATCTGCAAATAGGTGGACGTTAGTCTTAGTTACACTGTCACTGATGTTACTGATGTAAATCGCGAAACAGAATGGGACCTAAAACAGATCCCTGGGGTACCCCTCTAGTAGAGGTTTAATAGATGAGAGTTCACCTTCTGCTTTAACTTGCTGTAAATGGTCAGTAAGTTAATTTGTAAACCACTGAAGGGAAAGAGAGTCCAAGTGTCAAATGCCCTGCTTAGGTCCAGGAATACTGCACAAAGTAGTTTTTTCTAGTTCAATCTGCCAGTCGTTAGTCACTTTTGTGAGGGCTGTGATAGTGCTATGATTAGCCCTGAAACCAGATTGGGCAGGATTTAGCAGATTTGATAGTTCTAAATAAGATCTCAGTTGTGTACTTACAATTTTTTCCAATAATTTTGACAGAACAGGGAGAAGGGCAATCGGCCTATAGTTGTTGAGGTCTCAGGGTTTTCCTGCTTTAAGCAGAGGTATAACATGGGCTGTTTTCCAGATGGATGGAAGGACTCTTGGCTAAATGATAGGTTAAATAGGTGAGTTATAGGTACAGCTAGTATGTGGTAAGTAATCTTTAGGAAGTATGGGTCTAGGGAGTCAGTGCCAGCACATTTCTTTATGTCCAGTTGACATAGAAGGTCTTCAACCTGTTTCAGGGAGGTTGCAGGGAGAATGTAGAGTTTGTGACTTGGACTTCATTAGGGTTGAGGCCCAGCTGGGAGCGTAACAGGTTCTGCAGGAGAGTTATCAAAGGCTAGCCCCTCTGTTGTAAAGTGGTTATTAAAGGAGTCCAAAATTTCCACCATCTCAGTGATGGTGCTGTTACCTGAAATGATCTTAGGTGGGAGAGAGTTACCATGGTGTGACCAGAGAGGCCCTAAATGGTATTCCAAAATTTGGCTGGGTGCTTAGTGGCCAAGTCCCTGCTTTGTTTGGTAGTATGTGGCTTTTGTGTCTCTAATCTTCCTGGTACATAGGTTTCTGGCCCTCCTGAATGCATACCAGTCTGATGGAGTCTTATATCTATGTGCTTTCTTCCAAAGCTTGTCCCTCTCTAATAGAGCAGATTTGAGTTCAGCGGAGAACCAACGCACGTGTTCTGTTCTTAACATGCACTTTTATTAGAGGGGCGATTGTTTAAAGCCCCTAGTATTATGTTATTAAGGATGTCATAAGCTGATTGTACTGTCCTCGCCAGGTAAAAATCCTGCCATCATGTGGAGTATTTTAGCTCATCTAGATAGGCATATACTGTAGGTCAAAGTTCCGCTTTGATCTTTTAACAGAGAACTTTGAGGAGGACAGAGGTGTAGTGACTGATTGTACTCTAGCTATGAAGCAATGGTCACTGACATCACTGAAGAAGGTGCCTGCATGTGAGAACAGGTGTGGTTTGCTCACTAGTATAACATCCTAAAGTGTACTATTGCTAGGTTCTTTATATTCAAGCGTTGGTTCATCAATTATTTGCGTTAGCCCATGGGCATCACAGAAGGATGAGAGGAGTGTTGAGGCCTTGGTTAGCCAGTCTAGTTAAGAGCCCCTAGAATAATGATTTAGAGAACCATTCCCTAAGGCAGCCCAGATGCATTAGGAGTTGTAGGCCAGCAGATGGTGATTCAGAAGCGCCTATAACACACAGCGATGTGTTGTGTGAGATCACCACCTTGAGGGACAGACATTTGAATTCATTCTGTGATGGTTGCCGAGCCAAGACAGGAGACGATATTTGTTCTTGACGATATGACTACCTCACCACCTCTTGATTGCCTGTCAGCTCTGAATAGTGAATAATTAGGGATGTTGACCTCCCTGTCAGCTGTTGCTGGCCTGAGCCAGGTTTCTGAGACCACTAAGAAGACTGGTGAGGTGTGGTAGATCCAGGCCTGAATCATGGTGATCTTTTTGCAGGCTGTATACATTGACATGGAGGAAGATCAAGCCTTTGATCTTTGCTAGGTCCGAGGGATTAAAATGATGGCAGCTTGAGGCCCAGGATCAAGCTCTACATTGCCAGAGCATATGACCAATAGTAATAGAAGCTTTTTAGTGCAGTGCTGGATAGTTTATAGCTCCTGGACCTGGGACGGCATCACGGTAGTCAGATTGGGACAGGGTTTCCTTTCTGATATTCGGTCGGCCTATTGTAGCACAAAGTAACACCATGACTGAGAGGTGCAGGGAATGATTAATACGTTGGCAGGCAGGTGGTGGATGCCTAGTAGGGAGCTCAGTTCATGTCCCGCCATAAGGGAGTGCTGAGTCCTAGACTGTAGCCATGGGGAGTTGATGGCACATAAGTAATCATTGTTTGTCATATTACAAGATGGCATGAAGTTAGGTTCCTCTCCGTTAGCATGTGAAAGCAGGTATCATTCATCTAGGGTGATATAGATGAGGAACAGAGAGATTAGCCAAAGCCTAGCCCTCATGATGGAACCCAGGAGGTTAGGCTCAGGGTGTCCTGAGTAGGAGGAAGGAAAAAAGAATAAAAAAAGCACATGTAAAGTTGATTTAAAAGGAAAATGCTGATGGTTAATTACATCCAGAGGAAATGATGAACTGTTGAGATCCAGGGTCACATGATATGTTAAGATTCCTGAAAGGTGATAAACTGTGGCCTGGGCATATGCAAGGTGTGAAATCCTTTGTCTGTATATTTCTTTGATCTTTAAAGTCCCCAGAGACAAGTACAATACCTTTGGTAGCAGGTCAGACAAGAATGTTGATTCAATCACAAAATGAGTTAAAATTCCTGAAAGGTGATAAACTGCGCCTGGGCATATGCAAGATATGAAATCCTTCTGTCTCTATGTTTCTTTTGTTCTTTAAAGTCCACAAGTGCAGCTGCTTTAGGAGTGGTCAGACAAAATGTTGATTCAGTTGCAGGACCCAGCATCACCACATTTATCAGACTAGTTGCAAGACACATACTTCCCTGGGAAGACTTCAAGAAAGTTGATTTAAAATTAAAAAGCTGATACCTGGCGATGATGTTTTGCAGAAATTCAGTCCAGGAGACTTTCACAGATGTTGTGTGCAAGAATGGTGCAGGTATTTCAAGCAGAAAACATGTAAATTAACAAAACTAACCTACAGACACAGACAAGCACAACCACTCACTCCACCCACTCAGCCCCAGGAGGAGGAGGAGCTGAGCTAATCAGTATTGAAGTCTCCACATAGTACAAGGTCATTTTGAGGGAGGGTAGCAAGGAGCTAAGGAATGGGAGAAGCCAACATCAGCCTTGTTAGGGAAGTTAGACACACCCAATTATTAACTTTAACTGTGCCAAGAGTCAAGGTTAGGAATAAAGATCAGCATCAGGGGATCCAGAGCCCAACTCTGGCAGTTTGATGGCATCCAGGCCAGACCGGTATATATATATAAGGACCCTTCCAGCTCTTCTTCCTAATCTGTTCTTCCTAAGGCAGTTAAAACCAGGTAATGCCACCCTCATGCTGTTTAATGGCTGGCTTAAGCCATGACCCAGTGATGCATAGGATGTTGGGGGACCTCTGTAACCCCAGGGCTTCCAGTTCAGCCATTTTAGGATGAAGGCTACAGATATTTATGTGGGTTATCATTAGGCCTTTGGGCGGATGCTGGCAAGCAGTAGTGTGATTCATGTGGCCTAAGGAAGGTGGTTGGGAAGCCGAGATAGAGTTATATGTCAGAGTAGGCCTAGAGGGCCCAGGATTGAACTCAGTGTCACCTGCACATGTCAAAAAAGGAAGACAAATAGATCGATAATGAGACAGAAGGTGTCCCTCTAAGGACACTAGGTGCAGAAGGTACCCACAACCATTTTCGTAGCCATGCCCCAAGAGTGCAGCCCCATACTTGAGTATACATGGTACCCGTAGAAGCACAATTGGGTGTTCTGGCCAGGTGTGGCATGGTGGTGGAGGGTAACTGTCCTGTGGTGAGAACCGAGAGAGATAGCAATAAACTGGTCAACCACGAGGATACGGAGAGGCAGGTTAGTAAAACCAACCAGGTAATGTATCCCATATTAGTAGTACTGAAGTCAGGAGTCCCACGAGGAGCAGAGGAGGGAGCTCACATAAACCCTTGGGCAGAGAAGGGCCAAAGGAGTTACAGCACCTGGAAATTAGGGAGAAGGGGAGCTAGAAAGGAAGATCTGACTGATTCCAGGGCACAGGACAGAAGGCTTACACTGTAGAGGATATGGGCCGTGAGAATCGAATGAAGCAGATGGAACTGGTGTCAAGCAAGTTCTAGCAACCAAGAGAGTGGGTTTAAGATAGTAGAGGAGGAGCTATTCTGTACTTAATTAAGGTCAGAGAGGGCCAAAAATTCAGAAAGTGAAGCAGCTCGCACTCACAGACTACAGCTTCAGCTATTCAAAATTCAGGAGACATGTCAAAGCCTGGTGCATGAAATGCAGGAGGCATGCCAGATGCTAGTACATGAAATGCAGGAGGCATGCCAGGCCCTGGTACATGAAATGCAGGAAGCATACCAGGGACGCCACATAGGGGTTGGTGGCTGGTTTACCTTGATCTATCTTAATGGTATCCCACTTCCGGCCTCTGAATGGGTGCGAATCTGGGGTAATTTTAATGAGTAATGACCTGCATTCGCAGGGTGTCGGGTTGTTGTCAAATCTTCTTTACCATCTTAGGAATATCGCCAGAATTAAGCACCTGGTTCTGTCTGGGGATCTTCTCCTGCCCTGATCCATGCTTTTGTGTCATCACACTTGGATTATTGCAACTCCCTTTACCTAGGGCTACCTGGGGTTGAAATCCACTTGCAGCTAGTGCAGAATGCAGCAGCCTGGCTATTGACAGGGTCCCCTTGATCCTGTCATATTTCACCTGTTCTATGCGAACTGCACTGGCTGCTTATTCAGTGGAGGATCACCTTTAAAGTTGTTTACTGACTTTTAAAGCCCTACACGGACTGGGTCCTGACTACCTAAAGACCTCTTGGTCTTTTACCACCCTGGACGATCTCTCCTACCAGCTGATGAGGGGTTGCTAGAGATTCCGAGGGTGTATTTGAAAACATCTGGGCTAGAGCTTTGAGGATGCTGCCCCTACCCTCTGGAATGCTTTATCCCACTGATTTCTTGAGTGCACAGCTGTGGAGGGATTTAAACAATCCTTAAAATGTATCTGTGGCTGCAGGCATTCGGACATTGAATTAGGTGATTTTGTTAATTGATGTTTGATCTTTTAATTATTATTTGAATTTTCTATGTTTGTATTTTAAAGTATGTGTATGTATGAATTGTAAGGTGCCTTGGTTCTTGATAAGGTGCCTAATAAATACATTTTATTATTATTTATTGTTATGAAATGCAGGAGGCATGCCAGACCCTGGAACATGAAATGCAGGAGGCATGCCAGACCCTGGCAAATGAAATGCAGGAGACATGTCAAAGCCCGGTGCATGAAATGTAGGAAATGTGCCAGATCCTTTGTTTTGTCAAGTCATTGGTAACCGGTAGGCCCACTAGGCACACGTGCCTGTTTCAGAGGCGACCTGAGAGCACTGGGCGGTTAAGGACTTGCTCAGAGTCACACAGTATGAAAGTGAAGATTGTGAGAATCAAACCCAGGTCTGGTCTGCTGGATGTACCAAGCTTGTTCACAGCTCATTACTCTAACCTCTAGGCTATACTACCAGCCTAGTACATGAAATGCAGGATGCATGCCAGATCCTGGTACATGAAATGCAGAAGGCATGCCAGACCCTGGTACAATGCAGGAGGCATGTCACAGCCTGGTGCATGAAATGTGGGAGGCATGCCAGAGGTGGGTACATGAAATGCAGGAGGCATGCCAGATCCTGGCAAATGAATGCAGGAGGCATGCCAGACCCTGGTACAATGCAGGAGGCATGTCAAAGCCTGGTGCATGAAATGTAGGAGGCATGCCAGAGGCAGGTACATGAAATGCAGGAAGCATGCCAGACCCTGGTTCATGAAATGCAGGAGGCATGCCAGAGGCAGGAACATGAAATGCAGGAGGCATGCCAGACCCTGGTACATGAAATACAGGAGGCGTGGCAGACCCTGGTACATGACATTCAGGAGCCAGACCTTGTACTGTGACTTGTAAGAGGCAGACCTCCTACATAACATCTATGTGCCAGACCTCTGTACATGACATTCAGGAGCCAGACCATGGTACCTGAAATACAGGATGCGTTAGACCTTGAATGACATTCAGGAGCCAGACCCTTTGCCTAAAATGCAAGATGTGTGCTAGACCCTGGTACATGAACTGCAGGAGGCAGACCCGGTACATGAAATGCAGGATGTGGCAGACCCTGGTACATGAAATGCAGGAGGCAGTCCCTGGTACATTAAATGCAGGAGGCAGACCCTGGTACATGAAATGCAGGATGTGTGGCAGATCCTGGTACAGGAAATGCAGTGGGCAGTCCCTGGTATATAAAATACAGGAAGCAGACCCTGATACATGACTTGCTGGAGGCACACCCTGGTACATAACATTCAGGAGCCAGACCCTGGTACATGAAATGCAGGAGGAAGACCCTGGTACATGAAATGCAGGAGGAAGACCCTGGTACACGACTTGTAGGAGGCAGTTCTAATCCAAGAACATGGAACACATTAGAGATGGAGCCATTCTGGAGCTGGTCCTGACTAACAGGGATGGTGTTGGGAGGTCATGGTGGTGAATCTGTATCCTCACATGAACTGTAATATGTCTGATTTGTACACTGTCATTGTATGTACCTAAATCTATTATTTCTGTACTCTCCCAGGTCGTACTGTAAATAGGCAATTGTCTTGTCTAGTGTACCTACCTGGTTAACAAAAGCTAAATAAATACCAAGGATCGTCAGGAGCTAGAAGACGTATGCCCATTTTTGCTCCTATAGGACCTATTCAAAATACCAACGTTTTCTTCCACTTAATATGTAAGTGTCTAACTTCCTTTTAAACTCTGTTTTTGCTTTACTAATTATAATTTCTATTGGCAGAACATTCCAAGCATTCACCACCTTTGATGTAAAAAATACTTTCTAGTGTTACTTCTAAATTTTAATCTACTGATTTGTAATGGTGCCCTCTTGTTTTCATCATTCCTTCCTTGAATTTTATATTAAGTTCATTAAGTAATATTGGGTCCTGTATGATGTCTTACATAAACAGCATGTCTCCACATATGCGCCTAGTTGTAAGTGACATCAGATCTAATATTTTAACCGTTCCTCATAGGTTTTGCACTCTAGTGCTTTGACAGATTCTGTAAATTTTCTCTGACTCTATGTTAATTTCATTTTTCCTAAATGGGTTCCACAACTGGGATGCAAACTCAATGTGCAGACGGATGTACGCCTAAAAGTGGCATAATTCATCCTTTATCCCTGGAAGTGATATCTTTTAATTGCCCAAATGATTTTGTTTGCTTTTTTATAGCCTCTACTGTTTGCTTTACGGTACTAAAATTATCCGTAATATGAATACCTAAATCTTTTTCATTGCAAGATTCTGTTAATGGTTGGCCATTTAAATAATATTCTTGTAGTAGGTTATGTCTCCCAGATGCATCACTTTACATTTGCTCAGATTTGGTTTCATACCCTTTGTCTGTCCATAAAATTATTTTGTCTAGGTCTTCCTGAATCAGAGCCGTATCTATGTTGCTTTCCGATGGACCTCCTATTTTGGTGTCGTCAGCATATTTTGACACCCAGCTATTTAAATGTGATGTTAAAGTTAATATAAAACTTGAATAGCATGGGTCCCAAAACAGATCCCTGTAGGACTCCGCTCGTAACGCTTCCTACCCCAGAGATGTGCCCATTCACGATCACTCTCTTGCTTCTGTTCCTGAGCTATTCAGTTATCCAGGAGATGTAAACTTCATTAATGTCCATGTTTTATAATTTTGGATAATTGTTCAGTGAGGGTGAGATCAAAGGCCTTAGTAAAGTCTAGATATGTAATATCGCAAGGTGTTTTGACCTAGAGTCTCACTAACTTTATCATAAAAGAAGAGAAGATTAGTGGTGCAGCTTCTGCCTCTTGTAAACTCATGCTGTTCTGGGTCACAGTTGTCTATCACTGAGGTCAACCTATCTTTAATGATTGATTCAAGTATTTTGCAGATTACACAGGTCAAACTTATGGGTCTGTAGTTCTATAGTTGGGACTGTCTCCTTTTAAAAATAGGAACAACATGGGCTGATTTCCAGTCTGCTGGTATAGTTCCTGTTCTTAATGACTGCTCAAAAGTAATTTTACTGGTAGTGTTAAATAATCAGACATAATCTGCAGTAGTCTAGCAGGTATTTTGTCATGGCCTGGGGTGAGTTTGTTTTAAGATGTTTAATTTTAATCATTATTTCTTTCTGTGATATGTATTTCATCTTTATGTGATTTTATTTCTTTGACTATGTGGTTGTTGATCATTATTACAAATTTCACAAAAGTAGGTGTTAAATAATTCTGCTAACACTGCATTGTCATTGATTGTAACCCCTTTGTTTATAGTAGGTCCCACCTGGGACTGTGTTTTTTTTTTTTAAGAATTATATAGGACTAGAACTCTTAAAGTTGTCTTTCTTTGCTTTTTGCTAGATTGTTTTCCATTGTTTTTCTGGCAGTTGTTATTTCCCTTTTACACTGTCTCTGTGCTAATTTAAATGCTGGGCTCAAGCGATCACAGGACCATGTTGGGTTCAAGTTTAGTTCAAGTTCAAGTTTATTGCAGGAAAACTCCATTGAGCAAGCTCATTCACAAGGAGGTCCTGTGACATATAGACTTACACAACATACATACATAAATAAATTAATAACAATATATACATAAATGCAAGCGTCACATAGTAGAAGCAAGATAAACATTCAATGACACCGCATGGGGTGACCGAGGGTGGTAATAACTAAGGTAATACAGGTGGCAACTGTAGACAGCATAATGATGCTTGAAACATGGTACTGGTGTTTGCAATAAATACATTTTGGCAGATGAGTCGATCACAGAATAGAATGGATAGGGAGGTAGGAAAGGTTAGATAGTGCGATCAGAGGAGGTATATATGTAGGCAGCAGGAGTAGGGAGGAAGGGATATCAGGAATTAAGGTTTGCTGCAGCCAGGTAGTAGAAATAAGACAGGAGCTGGTGGGTGAGGTTGTTTTAGTATAAAAGAAGTGCTAACAATAGGTAGTTGGTATTCACAAAAGCAATTATGGTCTTACCAGAGGATGCACATGGCACACATGGGGGAGAGAGACTTAATGACAGTTGCAGGTATCTTTTATTTTAGCTGCACATAGCACTTTATAGGAGTTAATTGAAACTGTGCTAGTTAATTTCAGTACGGTCTGTAAATGGTTCCAAATAGAGGAAGGGGTGCAATAGCACGTTTACTAAAGGAGGTCCGATCCTCGAATGTCAAGCAAAATAAAGTCAGATTTTCTTAGTGAGTAAGCACTGTGTGAAATACTAATGAGAGATGAAAGATAGCTCGGTACTTTGTGCAGGAGCAATTTAAGAGTCCATAGACCAGCATGGAGCAAACGTCTAGTAGTGAGAGATGTCCTTCCAACAGCTGCATATAGGTCACAATGATGCGAACGTGAGGGAGTTGGTAATGAACCGTAGTGCACGGTGATAGAGGCTGTCTAACTTACTTAGATTTGCCGGAGGTAGAGGAGTACATTACATCGCCATAGTCAAGAAGGGGAGAAAAGTGGCCTGGACAAGCTTTTTCCAAAATTCAAGGGGAAGAGGGGCCTATTTCTAAAGAAGAAGCCTAACCTGGCTTTTTAGCCTTCTAGAGACATCTTCGATATGGTCATTGAAAGAGAGTTTGTTATCAATCCAGATGCCTAAGTATTTGAATTTGGTGACAACTTCAGAGGCTCGTTAGCATAGTAACAATGAAATCTTGGGGCTGGGTAATAAGGGTACCTGTGGCAGCACTAGGAAAATATCATCGCTTTAGTCTTCTTGGCATTAAGCAGAAGCTTTGCCTTTATAAGATTATGCTCGAGTTGCACAAAGTCCACTTGGAGCACTCCTTGACCTCAGTAAGCGATGAGCCAGAGGTATACAGTATGGTATCGTCCGCAAAAAGTGCAGGTTGGATGTGGATATATTTGAATCAAGATCATTAATATATAATGAGAACAAAATGGGGCCTAGGATGGATCCTTGAGGGCACCTCTAGCAACTGGCAAAGCAGCAGAAAACAGCCCTCTGTTTTTACTTTTGGGATCTCCCAATTAAGTAACTAGAAAATCACTGAGTAGTGTGGTATGTGGCACCCAGATTTACAAGGCAAGCGACTAGTAGATTGTGGTCAACAGTATCAAAAGCTTTGCTTAGATCCAGAAAGACTGCTCCTGTTACCTTCTTTGCGCTATAGCAGAGATCCAGTCAAACTGCAGACAGATAAGGTACATGGCAGGACTCAAGGTCCTAGACTTCAAGAACATGGATTTCAGGAGGATGAGAGAATTGTTATGGCATGCTTCTCAACCCTTTGCCTCAAAAATCAGGGACACAGAATATAATTTTACTTTATTTATTTAATTTTATTAGTAGAGTAATATCTTTAGACAATGTGCCTTTTTCTAAAAGTGACCCAGTCAAAGTTACAATACATCGCACATAAAACATACAATTCTTGGTATGCAGTGTAACAATACCTTGTCATTTAAAATGATAAAACTTCATAATATATATATATATATAGATATATAGATATATATAAATTAAGCTATATCTAGCTAGCACACAAGAATTACATGCAACGAGGCACCTATATAAAACAGTCTCATCATGTTGTCTCACAGTTTTTAGTTTACAATCAAAACTAAAACATTTACAATCTGTCAAATCATTCAGATATAATCTAACTCTCTCTTAAATTTCACAATTTGATGGCTAACAGCTACAGATAATGGTAAAGCAATCCATGTTTTTGTTGTTGTGCTCTTAAAGATCTTTATCCAGATGTAGTTCTGCAGATAAGTATTTCAAGATGCTCATTGTTTGTGGACCTAGTTTTGCAAACATTTGAACATTTAGACAGCAATACATTCAGATTATTGGTTCTCTGTCCATTAATTATTTTCCAACAAACACCAGATACCATTGAAATATTTAATTTAGTATCCAAAGGAAGTCAAGCTGTCCGTTAATAAAGAACCCAATGATGAGCATCTTGTTTTACACCCATGACAACCCTACATGTACGATTGTATGCTATTCTCAATTTGGACAGTGCACCATCCATGGCCATAGCATAAATGGGCAATCCATAGTCTATGATAGAAAGAATTAGACTCTGAGCAACACATTTATGAGTCTCCTGTGAAAATTATTTTTATTTCCTTTTTCCCTACATAGATCGTTATCCTCTGGTTGCCCCTGGCACACCCCTTCTGCCCTGTCTCCCCAGCCCCTGCCACCAAATTCCCTGGGACTTACCTTCTCATCCTGCGTTGGGACTGTGGTGGGAGCCCAGTCACCGTGTGGAGTCTGCAAGGAACCAGATATCATCCTGTGGCCAGAAGGTTTTTTTCCTTCCTTGGTTAAGTTTCCCTGACCCACCTGTGCAATGGCGAGTTATCGAGCTCCACCTCCTTGGAGACATTCTCAAAAGCATGGGCCAGGCCCGCCTATGCAACATGTTCAGACCTGCACTGCCACCCAGATACCTCCAGGTGACAGTCGGCAGTGCCTTATGTAAACCCCCACTCCCAAGGGAGGATAGCTGTACTCAGACACTCTATCCTCCCTCCCCCAACCAGCCCTCAAGTGAACTGCGTCCATTCCCAAACCTGGCAGGAGGTAAGGAGCTGAGCACCACAGCCCTTCATGCCACTGGGCTGGCCTAATTATTTTTATTTCTATACAATAAGCTCAAGCTTGTATTTATTTTCTTTACTACTTTATCTGTATGCATACTAAAGGACAGTGTGCTGTACAGATGAACACCCAAATATTCAAATGACTATACTTGTTCCAAAACCTCATCTGTAACTGTTTTAATGTTCAACAGTTCACAATTTCCAGTTCTTTAGAACTGCAGAACACCATAGACTGGGGCCCAGATATTCAGAAATGCACCAAAGTCCAAGCGCAAGTCTGGCGCAGCACAAATCAATGCACCGAGGTGCAACAGGAGCCATATTCAAAGGTTGCACGGGCCGAACTGCGCTAAGCGTAACCCGGTTGAATATGGTCAGAGCTGCGCCATGGTGAAAAAGAGATGCTCTAGTGCAACTGTGGGAGCAGAGCAGCAGAGCAACAGAGGGGGGCACGGCACAGAGAACAGACCCAGGGACAGAGCAATGGAAGCACTGTGACAGGCCACAGGAGGCCTCCACCAGCAGCACAGCAGGGCACACACAGGCACCCAGACACTTGATCCCAGAACACAACAGTGGCACAAAAAGCAGGCAACAGGAGGTGCCAATGGCCAATGGAGGGCCCTAAGGGAGCCCCTGCAGGCCGCTGGCTGTGCCCCCAGACCATAGCAGACCACACCCTGACCATGCAACTAGCACACACATGCCACACAGGCATCCAGGAAGCCCACACAGTAAGCACTGAACATGCCAGGTGGCAGGTAGCATGGCAGACCACATGGGACAGGCTGCACAATGCCAAGCAGGGCCCAAACACAGCGTGGCGGACAGTACCTGACCAATGACCATGGCTGTGTGCCACCACCACACACACACCTGCCACACAGCACTGACAGCTGGCCCATGGGCACCTCAAGGCACAGCCACAGACCCAGGGATGGACACCACTGCAGTGGGACATGCCACAGCACACAGCAGTGAACCACGGAAACACAACACACGCCCCTTACATACACACCACTTGGATGGACACTGTCCCACTGCAGCATGGCTCCTCACGCCACCTTCAAAGCAGACACAGACACAGGCAGGTAAGTCAGAAAAATATATTTTATAACAAACTATTTACAATAACCAGGGGCTGGGAAAGGGTAGGTATAGCAGTGAAGGGGACAGGGAACAGGGACTGTACAGTGGAGGGGGACTGTAGGGGAGGTACAGCAGGGGAAACATGGGAAAACAGGGGCCAAACTAATGGTGGCCCCATCCGCCTGCCCTGATGATCAGATGCTGCCTCCGCGCCACCAGCATCCTGCGGATCTGAACCACCACCTCCAGGTGTTGTTGAGGCCACAAGAAGTGTCTGGCGCAGCAGTCAGGAGATCATCGACCTTGGCGGTCTTTGCCACTGGACACCTAGAACAAGGGACAGGGCAAGTGATCAGTGCAATGTCCCAGGGAACCATGGCCACCCACAGTGCACATTTGGCAGCTGGAACACACACCCTGGAGGGCCCATAATGGCCACCCACAGGGGTGGGCCAACGCCAGCCAGCAACTCGGTGCACCACGACATTGCACAGAGGTGGTCCCTGCCGCACAATGGCCACCCAGCTGTGCAATGACAGTCACATGGCACAGTGCACTGGCAGGACCACACAACAACAACAGTGGCAGCCAGGCGCACGCCCATCCCACCAACAGCTGGCACACGTGTCCAATGGACATGCCACAGTGGCATGCACCATGCACAGTGCGACACACAGCTGCCATGGCACATGGCACAAGCGGCCATGCCTGCACCCACTCCCCTGCCACCCCCATGGACAGTGCGAGGGACCATGACAGTACCTACCTGCCCTCTGCGGCCCTGCTGGTGCCAGTCCTGCTCTGTAACGGCTCGCTCGCTGCTGCAGCCTGGGCCCTCCGCCAGCCCTCCAGTCCTGAGAATGGAAAGAAGTCGGCACATCAGGAACTGACCACAGCAGCTGCTCCCACCTCACCCCTGTGCACAGGGTGTGCCCCGCCCGACACTTCCCGTACCTGCATGGCTGCATTGCAATGCAAGCAGAAGCTGGCAATGCCACTCCACAATGTGCACAATGACAGTATACCCTCTGCAGGGCATGCCAGGCAGCCAAGCCAGTGCTACAGTACAGCACCAGGGCAGCCATGCAACATGGGATGACTTACCTGACTGTGGCACAGCCCTCGCCTGGCATGTGCCTGGTGCCTCCTCAACTGCTTGGGGTCCTGCTGCATGAGGTCCCCATAGTGGTGGCAACATTGCTTGCCTGTCCTGGGCACCCCTGTCCTGTGCTCCTGGCTGATAGCTATATCTTGCCACATGGTGCCCCTGGCCCGCTGCAGGGGCACCTGCCCAAAGAGCTGGGGGTGGGGCTCACGCAGGCCAGTAAGCTGGCCAACTCACCTGTGACCAATTCTGGGCCCACCTGTGTCTTCTCTGCGCCATGATTACTATAATGTGTTCAGCGCGAAAATGGCGGCAGGAGGCAACACGAGTCTACAACATGCGCCTGCCGCGTGATGCATGGGAGCATGCACAGTGCCCACCCATCACGTAGTGCTGGAGATGTGGAATGGGCCTGGCTACACGGGGTCACAAGTTTAGAGGTCTGACCCAGGGTTCAGGGTCGCCTGACATTGCACACTTGTGCGATAGGGCTTGGCACTCCATGTGCAACCATGTGTGTAGCTGCTATGCACAACATGTGCAATGCAATTGCATTGCACTGTCCGCACATGGTGCATGATTGGCACCATGATGCCAGAATGTGCATGAGCACTGTGTGCCTGCACACCGCACAAACATGCGCATTGCACTGCCATGACTTGCTGCAGTGCAATCCCATTGCACATGGTGCAGTATCACGATATTCAGACACCACATGCAAATGAGCTCATCAGCAAATGCATGGCTTAGTGGGTGCATTAACATGTCACTACTGTTGCGCCCAACCTCATTTTCATGTGTTGCACCTTATAAGCGCCATGGAACAGCACAGACCATGGACTGGTGTTGCAACCTTGATAGGTAGTGTGCATGCTGCTGCAGCTCACTGGGAGCAGACAGCACTGCATGGTGGGACAGACGGGGAGATGCTGCCACTGTCACACTGTGCTGTCCATGTCCACAGGTAGCAACATGTTGGCAGATGAGGAGGGTGAGGAGCTGGGGCCTGCATTGCAGGCCCAACTTCACAAAGGCCGAGACTAATGCCCTATTTGAGGCCTACCTGGACAGGGAGCCCTGTTGAGTGGTGCCATGGGCAGACCACAGGCCAGGGCTGGTGCATGGGAGGAGGTGGCAACCCACGCAAACTGCACGGCAGCCACCAGCAGTCAGCACAGGAGTGCCAAAAGAAGGTGGGAACAAACAAGTGGCAGATTATGGAGAAGGTGGCAGCCATCTGGGTGTTCAGTGCTGCCACCAGAGGAGGACCTGCAGATGCACCCATGCTAACACTGCTGGAGGAGTTGGTGGCAGCCACCACGCACCACACCACGGTGGAGGGTGTGCCTGGAGAAGGATTCCAGATGGGTGGCAGCCCATCACTGCATAGTATGTATGTCAGACACACACTGCTGGTGGCATGGAGGGTGCGTACACGCGCATGCTGTCATGCATGCAGCTGGCATGCATGCTTCTGTGCATGTGCACACCCACATGCATGCCATGCTGCAGGATACATGCAGCAGCAGTGTACAGGGGGCACATGGGCATTGCATCACTTACATGCCATTTGTCTCTTGTAGCACCAGCACGCCCATGCAGAAGATGGGGTGCCAACAGTGGCAGCAACAGTGGATGCGTATGGCCCCAGAGGATGAGCCATCCACGTCCACCAGCATCCAGGGGCCTGACAGGCTGCAGCTCAGCACTACGGTGCAGGCACATGTCCTGGACCTGGGGTCGGACGAGGCCCTGATGTGATCCTGCAAATGCCAGCCTTGGGGTCCTGTGTGTGGAGATACAGATGGGGTGGGGTCCAACTCTGATGACTACTTTCAGCTCCTGGACAGCATGGGTGACATTGTGGGTGTGTCGCCCCTGCTGGCATCTGACACAGGCACCACACCCAGTGCTCTGCCAGTGGTGGAACAGCTGCCTGCCACCACTGCAGGTGCAACAGTGTGCGCTGCTATGGCTGTACCTCCGCGGTGGTGGTGGTGCAGCCATTCAGGCACAGGGCGGCGACAGCAGCTGGATGGGTGACAGCAGCATGCCGCGGGTGCCACCAGGCAGCCAGACGGGGGCGCTGCAGGTGCACCTGCTGTGCCCATTCCCCTGCAGACCCCACTGCACAGCACCACTGGGGGCTGTGCAGCATGGCCGTCACCACAGGATTATCAGCGTCCCACCCAGGAGCCCCAGGACGCTGACCATCTGGCTGTGCACACCCAGCTGTTGTGGGCATCTGTGCAGCAACAGGTACTGCTTGCCGCTGGGGTGTGTGTACGTCGCGGAGACGCACCAGTTGGCTGAGCAGCAGGAAAGGGGCACCGCGCAGATCCGACAGGGATGCAACGCATGCAGAATGCCATGACTGCATCTTGCATCACATTGCCAGTGTGATCACAGATGGCTTTACATTGCTGGCTGCCACAGGGCGTGGCCATGCACAGGTGAACCCCGCAGTGTGCTGTCCACCACGGAACCGGCGCCAGGCAACCCCAACACAGTCAACACCAGGCTCTAATGTAGGCATCCCAGGCACACTCGGGCAGCCTGTTTGGGCACCTGCACACCCCTGCAAGGTCACGGTCATGGTCCCATGGTTCCACCCTGGGGGCTGTTGGACACCCACTTTGCTGATGCGCAGTCTGTGGCTGCCGATTGGCCTCGGCACAGCTGCCCCCATGGCCATGGTGGCCATGGTACCATGCAGTGGCCCTGATCCATGGGCTGCCCTGACCAGAGTCTGCAGCTGCTGCCCAGCACATGGGCAATGTGTATGGCCACCACTGGTGTCATGCGATGTGTCACGCCACACGCTGCCTGTGTGTGTGTGTGCTTGCCCAGCTGCTAGCCATGTGGTGTGGGCATGATGAGGGCAGTCTAGCACCAGTTGCGCCCTGTGCACTGGTGCAATGAGTCTGATCCATGTCCCATACCAATATCTGGGTGGGTGGGGTGGTGCGTGCATGCATGCATGCATATGTGTGTGTGTGTTGCTGTGTGTGGTTGTGTCACTGACTCCACTACCCCTGCATCATGCCTCTGTGTGCATGCCTGGTGCCATGCATGCCCCTGCATGTGTGCTGTACCTGGTTGTGTGGCCCATGCTTGTGTACTGCGCCATCGACCTTTGTGCACCATAGTGCTCATGTACGATGGTGTCCCAGTGGCATCACACCTGCTGGAGCAGCCAGGGGTCCCTCTGCCCTGGGGGCTGTCCACCACCCGCCCATTGCCTCCATCCCACTACTGTCACCTCATCAGCCTCGACAGCTATCCCATAGTCAACGGCCATGTTGTGCAGTATGCAGCTGGCCAGGAATAGGCCACAGGCTTTTGAGGGGCTGTACTGTAGGGCACCGCCTGAACTGTCTAGGCAACAGAACCATGCCTTCAGCATGCCAAAGACCTGCTCGATGATGTTGTGCATGCTGGCTTGTGCCTCATTGTACCGGGTCCTCTGCTGGGGACGATGGACACCGGTAGGGTGAGCAGCCAGGGCCTCAGCGGGTATGCACTGTCACCTGTGTGGATTGACATGGTTAGCCCTCTACTATTCTGTACTGTACCCTTGCCTGTCCTTGTGCACATGCCACCATGCACTCCTGCCCACCCCCATCCCCAGGTCTGCTCTGCCCATTGCCCTTGCCCATGCCATACTCACCCACCAGGTGGCCTGTGGAGATGTCCCCACATTCAGAACCTGTGGCACAGCGCAAAGCTGTGCCAGATGAATGCGCTGTGTGCACTCAGGGTGTGTGGTGCAGACATTGGTGATGCGCCAGGGCATCGCACACCTCCTGGCAGTTGACACTTGGGCTCCCTTCCTGTTGATGTATGCCACACCCTCAGGGCCTGGTGGCATACAGATGCTCTGGCTGGTGCAGTCAATGGCCCCAGCCATGCCAGGCATGCATGCCACTCTGTGGAAGTCCTATATGGTTGCTGTATGCTCTGCCTGTGTACTGGGGAAATGGATGTATTCTGAAGCACGGACAACAGTGCATTGAGGAACTGTGTGAGGAGGTGGGACGTGGCTGGCTGGGTTATGCTTATGGTGTCCCCTGTTGGTCTTTGAAGGTGCCCGTGGCGAGCAAGCACATGACGGCGGTCACCTTCGCCTGCACGGACATGGTGTGGCTCTGTCTGGTGGGTGCCTGCATCTCCTCACTGCACAGCTCACAGAGTTGTCTCAGAATGGCTCTGTTCAGGTGGTACCGCCCACAATCTCCGTGTCACTGTAATTCTCAAAGGTGATGCAGGCACGGTATCACCTGTGTTAGCATACTGCGACGAGCCCTTCTTCCGCCACGCCGCTGTTCCTCCTGCCCCTCACATCCCTCATTATGACCTCTCCATCATGGAGGGTGCAGTGTCTATGCCCTTGCTGTTCACTGTCCCCTGGGCAGTTGGCTGCTGGCTGTGTGGCACCCTGGCATATGGTGTGTGTGTGTGTGTGTGTGTGTGTGTGTGTGTGTGTGTGTGTGTCTCTCTCTCTCCCCCACCAGGCCACCTCTCTATCCCTGTCCCTCTGTGTGTGGCCTTTGTCTGTCTGTCTGTGCCTCTGTCTGTCTCTCCTCTCCTCTCACCCTGGTGCAACTGCTGTCTGTGTGTTTGAGCCCTGCATTTATGGGAACAAGTCTGCTTGCAGCAACTTCGATTTGCTCCACACTTGAGCCATAGTTTCATGGTTGAATACGCCACTGCTCTGGATATTCATGGAATGCCCCTGCTCTTGTGCCTGCATTCATTATAGTTGGCATTGGCACAATGGAGTTTGCATCATGCACTGGCTCCCGCTGAATATGGCTCCTTGGTGCAAGTCCGCACTTACACTGGTACAACCTAGTTGTGCCATGCAACTGCTCTGAATATCTGGGCCTGGGTCTTTAACATTCATCACTAATTTGCTCCTAGTGAACCAGTCCTCAACTTTCACAAAATCTTCTTGAACAGAGATCCAGTGAGAGCAGCAATATTTCTGTCATTGGTTACCAGGACTGCATCATCAATATAAAGTATGAGTTTGCAGTCCTGGCAACAGAAGACAAATTATTCAAAAAGTCTAAAAAGCAGTGGTCTCAGAATGGACCCCTAAGGAACTCCAATATTAATTTTTGTTTAAGTAAATGTATTATTCTCTAAAAATACCACCAACAGCTTAATCTGGTTCAGTTTCAGTTGGTTACCATCTGTACTCCCTGCTCTGGTTGCCCTGAAAAGGGACTTAGTCTCAGTGGGCCTACTGGTCAACAAAATTCAATCAATCAATCAATATTGCCTAGTTTTACTTTCTGTTTTCTGTTTGTCAAATAATTTTGAAACCAACTGCATACATTACTCACCAATCCAAGTTCAAATTACCTATCTATAAGCAATTGGTGGTCCACTAAATCAAAAAGCTTTAGATAGGTCAATATAGACCGCCCAGCCATGTCCCCACCGTCCAAGGCACCACCCAGGAAGTCTATATACTCCAATAGAGCTGATTTAGTACTATATTTATTTTAAAGCCACGCTGAGCTTTAAAAGTCAGCATGTCACAATCCTCGATATACCTTATTACAGTAATTGGTTGTACACAATCCTCTCCAGTACCGTGGAGGCAATCCATGAAGTTCTAGTGAACCAGTCCTGAATTCATTTCATGAATCTGTTACAGTGAGTGGTTTAGTGATAAAATCATTTTCTGATGAGAACTAGACTGTAAAACTATTATTTGGTATGATGTTGTGATTCAAATTTCTACTCTTTAGTGGCAGAAATACCAGATTCAGGAGGGACAGAGGAAATTTGTAATGGAGAATCAGGGACAGTTGAAAGGTATGTGCCAGAGGAAAATTGCAGGTGTAAGCTGTAATGACCACCCGGCCTCTCACCTGGGGGGTAACGTTGCACATGGCCCACAAACTGGAGGTGGGTAAGCCATGTAGCTGGGCCACCACGCCTTGGTGAGACGGTGGCCCAGAATGGCTACAAAAATACAATGCCCAGCATGGGCCCCCACAACTAGAGGCGCGGTCTGAGCTTCCAGGGAGGGTTGTTGGGGGTTCTTAGGGCAGTGCAGAGAAGGATTCTCCTCTCTGAACCTGCCCTTGACCTCAGACATTGATTTTTTGCAGTTCATTCACGATTCGCCTGCGCTACTTTTAATTATCGGTTTTTGAGAAATTCCAGCGGTTCCTGAGTTTGCCCCATACATTCTTGAGCACTCTGTTTCAGTATTTCGCTGGGCTGTCCGTTGGTTGCTGGACCAGAGAATTCAGTGCCCTGCAGGTAACCAGCAGGTAAGTGATTTGGCTGTTATTAAAGTTTTTCCCACCCATGTATTGTGTCTAGTTTGTGGTAGTGAACACATAAATTCAGCTGTATTTTGGGTGTCGTAGTTTGCAGTGAAAAGACTATTGAGGATGAATGTGTGAGCTCAATTTGCTCAATTTTGGCCTTACAGTATGCATAGAATTAGAGCTTTGCTGCGACTTGCCTGAGTGGTTCTATCCCCGCTGTTTCCTGGTCTCCGGCATCGCGGTTTGTTGGTTTTCTTTCCCGCTTGATCTCTTGCCTGGGGAGTTCTGGAGATTGGAGCTTTGTCAGGGGTAGTCGTGGGATATGTCGAGCCAACAGAGCGGCAGCCGCTCTCTGGGTGTAAAACTATAGCGGCAGGCTGCAAGGAACAGCTCTGTAGTTTCTTACCTTTGGCTCCTGGTCTGGTTGCTCGGCCGACCCGCGCAGTAGGTCTGGCTAGGCCACGCCAGCATCTGACCATGTGGCGGCCTCATTGTGCACGGACCTGGGGCTTGGTTGAGAGGGCTTGCAACAACATGGGGGCTAGATGCTGGATTCCTCGGCAATGAACTGCATTTCAGCTGGGTTATCCTGGGCCAATGAATGGTAAAATGTAAATATATATATAATGTATGTGGAATCCTGCAGAAATAATGCTTTCTCAGTTTATACAGAAACCTTCGGCAGGCACCAATAAACTGCCCGAGGGCAAATGCTAATAGAATAAGCAGTGCTATCAGATGGAAAACTTGGGGACCGTTCTACATAAAAATGGAAGAAATTTTCATGAATATGTTCAGTGTGATAACAGAAACCTCTGCAGGCCCCAATAAACTGCCCGAAGCAAAATGCTAATGAAAAGAGTAGGGCAATGGGATTTTGCTTCTACCAGGTTTAAGTTTCTTCCAGTTTTATTCCCATCCGGGGCTCTCTTAAGTCCAAGGAAGCAGCCGGTTTGTTCAAGTCTTAGGCCTCATTAGGCCTGGTTTTGATCCCCAAGGCAGTGTTTTATTTCAGCAACTGCTTGATAATTTTATATATTAGGCAATCTAAATTAGTGCTTGGATGCATTGGTATAGATCCTCCAGGTAGCCTACCTTACTATGGGGTGGCATACATTTCAATAGTTCATACAGCAGAGGCTCGGTGGTGCTCAGCCCACCCCAAGTAGCACTATATAACAATATATATATATATATATATGCTTTAACCCAATTTACAGCAATGACTCTGGGATAGAGGGTCACATGTAAGATTCCCAGGGGACAGATATCTGACAATTCAATTACATCAAAAGAAAAGCAGTTTAATTTGGTTCACCCACCACAGGAGATATTCTGCAAGGGGGACCAACAAGACCAGGTAACAGTACTGCTTTTATGCCAATTTACAGAGGCCTGTGGGGATGATAACTGTGTCTTATTTTTTCTCTTCCACATAGCTTAGGTTGAATCCACTGTCCATTGCCTTATCCCTAACATCTGGTAACCTATTATGGCAGCCAAAAGGACGAGACTGGATCTGGCTTTGCAGGCCATGGCCGGTCCCAGCTCAAGCAGTCCAAGGGTCCCGACAGAGCCTCCATGGAAGCTTTTCAGCGAATGAAGGAACTGAGGTCCCAATTGGTGGGAGGCTGCAGCCAAGCTGGATCCATCATTGCAGGTGACTGCCCCACTATGCAAACCCCATGGGCATGTGATGCAGGACCTGGCACGGGCAGCGATACTCAGCTGGTGGACAAGAGGTGGTGCTGGTAGGCATCCTGCACGGCAGAGACAGCCATCTGCATGCCTCTTGGAAGCAGAAGCCCAGTGCCTATGGGTAGAAATGAGGGACAATGTAAAAGGACATCGGCGGCAAGCAGAACCAAAAGGTCAGAAGTCAGCAGCAGGCACACAAACGTCTAACAGAACTGGAGCAATGCAGGGTGGGACACCTCCGACACCTGGAGAGCAAGCAGAACCAAGGCTCGGGGGTGACAGACTTGAACCCACTGGTGAGTCAGGGGTTTGACTCAGAGGGCTCGCTCCACACTTCTGAGGTGGAGGAGCTGACGGGGGAGGAGGACCAAGAGGGAAGTGATGCATTTTCAATAGCGTACAATCACCCATGAGACTACAGATATGGAGGTCCATTGCAGAAAAGAGGGTTATGCCCCAGATCTTCTGCTAGAGATTGGTGAAGGGCCATAGGAGGGAGTTACATGGGGCCAGCAGGCACCAAATGAGCCCATTGCCATATATGGTAGGATTTTGACCACCAACGGCCCACAGAGTCCGCCATCCCACAGGGATTCTGCAGTAACTGGGATGGCCCATATGGACAGGACGATCCTGGAGTGGGAACAAATATTGGTGTCTCAGAGACCAGACGTGGGGGCCAGCAGTGGGTCCCAGCACAGGCCCATGACCGGGTACATCCTATGACATTGGGCTCAGCAGACAGGGCTGGAATTGGTCCGGTTGGGCCTCATCTCTGGCCAGCATGCCCCGGGATTAGGTGGCCCTGCAGGCCAGAACCCTTGGGATGTGGGAACCCCACAACAGATGGGGCCCAGGGTCACAATGCAATAGGGATGGGACAAGAAGGGGGCAGGAGTGTCACTGGAACACTATTTGAGCCCCTCCAGGACCCCCATGGGAACGCTTATCTCCTGTGGTTCCAAGGGTGAGCCCAGGGCACCAGGTAGTTGTGGGCAGGAAACAACACTAATAACTTGGCAGAAGACACCAGGAGAAAGGACTGCTGTGTGACTGGACTTCTCTGCTGGGACTAAAGTAGAAGAACTTTTGTATTTGACCTCTAATTAAGGGTAAAAAACTAACATACAAAAAAAAAGTGTGTGTTTGGGTTAACTGAACTGAATGGTATCTGAAGAGTTATCTAGGTGTAAATCTCAGGTGACTGAAAGGACTTAACTGCTGTGAGGTTTAAATTACTTGCAGAAAGATCTGGTAAGTAGGGGAGTGGCTTAGCTAGAAGGAAGCTACATTTAAAGACTGCCTTAGAAAGTTTCTGCTAATAACTTGTGAAGACACCAGGAGAAAGGACTGCTGTGTGACTGGACTTCTACTGGGACTAAAGCAGAAGAACTTTGTATTTGACCTCTAATTAAGGGTAAAAACTAACATACAAAAAAAAGTGTGTGTTTGGGTTAACTGAACTGAATGGGTATCTGAAGAGTTATCTAGGTGTAAATCTCAGGTGACTGAAAGGACTTAACTGCTGTGAGGTTTAAATTACTTGTAGAAAGATCTGTAAGTAGGGGAGTGGATAGCTAGAAGGAAGCTACATTTAAAGACTGCCTTAGAAAGTTTCTGCTAATAACTTTGCAGAAGACACCAGGAGAAAGGACTGCTGTGTGACTGGACTTCTCTGCTGGGACTATATTGCCCTCTTTGCCCCCCAAAGCTAGTTCTATTTTATAGGCACATGATTTGACTGACAACAGGAACTTCCTGTTTAGGGGCAGGAAGTGAGTGATCACAGAACCATCAAGGACCCACCATCCTAGAAGGGCAAGAGTAGCCTCCGGCCCCTCTAGCTGCTGGAGGTCTGCCTCTGAGCAAGTAAGTGGTCTACTGTGAAATATAGGATATTCTTGTCTCAGAACAGGACAATCAGGAGCTTAAAGGGCACACAGGCAGAAAGTAAGGAGAGAGAGAGAGAAAAAAAACAGAGGAAAGAGTAAGGATTGCAAACAGTTAAGGGGCCAGAAATAAGACATGATGGGAGTGGTGCAGTGCAGTGGCTGTGGAGCAGCAGTCTTCCGGGAGATGTTCTGAGGATGCGGTGTTGTCCCATCTGCAGGCACTCTCTGGGCTGAGGGAGGAGGTTGCTCATCTCCAGGCTGAGTTGGCCAGGATTTTAGGGACCTCTCTTCCATCCAGGGACCACCAGTGCCACTGCCATTGCCTCAGAGGTTGCCAAGAAAGAGGAGCGGTTGGACCACAGTGGGCTCAGGGAGGGTGAGGTGGTGGAACAGAGGTAATCCCTCCAGTTGTACCTCTCCACAATTCCTATGCCATTCTGGCAAAGTGTGGTTCCTCTATGGAGGCACCCGCAGGAGACCAAGGAGGATGCTGGGAACCTCCACAAAGGAGACCCACAGAAGGGTGGCAGGGACCCTGCAGGGAAGGAAACAACTCCTGGTGGGGACTCCATTATAGGAAGGTAGAACTGGGGAGGAAGGGAGAGGGAGGTAAGGTGCCTACCTGGCGCCATGGCTTGAGGGACAGGGAGCGAATCCTCAGGATTGCCGGAGCAGCTGCACGGGAGGGAGCTGGATGTCATTGTCCACCTAGGGACAAATGACCTGCTAAGAAAGGGATTAGAGAAGTGCAGGAAGAGTTTGTGGAATTGGGGAGGGGCCTTAGTCAAGTAGCACGCACGGTAACCTTCTTGGAGGTGCTACCCATCTATGGCATAGGAGAGGTTAGGGTGTTCCGCACTATGGGATTCAATCAGTGGTTGAAAACTGGTGTGGAGCTCAGGATTTGGCTTCATTGGGGACTGGGGTTCACCTGAGTGATGCAAGCCTATACTGGCATGATGGGCTGCATCTGTCCGGGAGGGGAACCAGGATCCTAGGTGATAGGTTTAAATGCTTCATTGGCAAGCTTTTAAACTAACCAAGGGGAGGCACTGGAAAGGAGCAGGAAAATCCTAGCCCCCAAATAATCACGGTAGTAAGGGGCAAACACCAACACAGAGGTGTCGATAGGAGAAGAGCAGGGTAAATGGAGAAAGTGACAAAGGCAAGAAGGACAGGGATGGGGCAAAGGGAGTAAGGCCATCAGGAAATGGAGGGTAATGAGTACCAATGCTCATATTCTGGGCAACAAGCCCTGAGCTGATGGCCTTAATGGAAGAGGATGCCTGGATATCGTAGCAGTCACAGAAACATGGTACACAGAGAACCATGACTGGGATGTTAACATACCAGGGTACATAACCTACGAGGAGAGACAGGCAGGGAGAAGAGGGGAGGAGAGCTCTCTATGTAAAGGAAGGGATAAAAGCAACTGAACAAAAGAGTAAACAGGGAGGAGAGGAGGCACTGTGGGTCACCTTGGAGACTGAAAGGGCATCACAATCTGCACAGGGTTGTGTACAGACCCCATGTCAGGGGAAGGAATGGACAAGGATATGATAGAAGGCATTCTACAATGGCAGAGAAAGGAGATACTGTTGATGGGAAACCTGAATATGCCAGATGTTAACTGGAGCACATTTGCTGCAGCCACATCCAAGAGCAGGGCCATTCTTGATGCCCTACAGGTGGCAGGCAGGCATTAGACAGCTAGTTCGGAACCCACTCGTGAGGGAGCAATCTTAGACCTCGTACTCTCAAACGGGGCAGTGGAGGATCTCAGATCTAGAAGTGGGTTGCCATCTGGGGACAAGTGACCATCAAACAGTGTGTTTCACGTTAAACTCAGCTACAGAGTCAAGCCATACAAAAGTGAGGGTACTGGACTTTAGGAGGGCTGACTTTGGCAAGATGGGAGAGTGTCTCAGAAAAGCACTAGCAAACAGGCTAGAAGGAGGTGTGGAGCAACAATGGGAATTATCAAAACTGCCATCACAGAGGCAACAAGCCTTTGTGTGAAGCAATAAACAAATCAAAATGAAAGAAAAGCCACTATGGTTCTCAAAAGAGGTGGCTGTGAAAGTCAGGAAGAAAAGATAGCATTCCGGAAGTATAAGGAAACACAGAAGGAGCAGGACAGAGAGCTGTACCAGTTAAGGCAGAAGGAAGCAGGAGGAAGTCAGAATAGCAAAGGCCCAAACTGAGGAAAAGATAGCCAACTCAGTTAAGAAGGGATAAAAACCTTTAAGGTACATCAGCGCGCCCAGAAAGACAAAGGGAGGATAGTGAGGCTGAATAGAATGAACGGTGGGTGGGCAGAGGGGACAGTGAAAAGCAGGAATACTGAACGAATATTTCTGCTCAGTATTCACAAAAGAGGAGGGGAAGTGCCTAATCCAATTAATCAGAAGCATTCTTGATAGGGGGTCGATCCCAGTCCTTTCACAGAAGAAAGGGTTCTGCAAGAACTCCTAAAACTGAAGGTGGACAAAGCAATGGGTCCTGATGGAATTCACCCAGAATTCTAAAAAGAATTAGGAAGGAACTAGTGAAACCACTGGCTACTCTTTTAATAAATCATGGGAGGATGCTGTGGTACCCGAGGACTGGAGGAAGGCGGATGTGATTCCCTTCACAAAAGTGGGTCCAAGACAGAGGCAGGAAACTACAGACCTGTCAGTCTAACCTCTGTGGTAGAGAAAAGTGATGGAGTCACTTTGAAGGAAAGAATAGTCGAGTACCTAGAGGCCAGTGGAGCACAGGACCCAAGGCAGCATGGGTTCACAGCAGGAAGGTCTGTCAGACGAATCTAATAGATTTCTTTGACTGGGTGACCAAAGTAGTAAACCAGGGAGGGCTGTGACATGGCCTACCTAGACTTTAGCAAGGTATTTGACACAGTCCCACACAAAAGATTATTAGTCAAATTAACTATCCTGGGAGGGACCCAGGGTGGTAGCCTGGGTAAAACATTGGCTGGACAACAGGACACAGAAGGTAATTGTAAATGGAGTCCACTCTGAAGAAAGGGGGTTACTAGTGGGTACCGCAGAGGTTCAGTATTGGGTCCAGTCCTTTTAATGTCTTCATCAGTGACATTGCAGAGGGACTGGAAGGAAAGTATGCCTTTGCAGATGACACAAAGATCTGCAACAGGGTTGATGCACAAGGAGCATGGAAAGGATGAAAAGGGACTTGGCAAGGTTGGAGGAATGGTCAGAAGTAAGGCAGCTAGGATTCAATGCAAAGAAGTGCAAATAATGCACCTGAAACAAGAACCCAGGGAAGAATACACAATGGGTGGGAGGTAGTAACAACAACAAAAGGAAAGGGACCTGGGGATAATCATATCAGATGACCTTAAGGTTAGCAAGCAATGTGAGAAGGCAGTAGGGAGGACTGGGGTATACTGGGATGTATAGGGAGAGGCATCATCAGCAGAAAACAGGAAGTTGTTATCCCTCTGTACAGACAGTTGGTGAGACCCCATCTGAGTACAGTGTCCAGTTCTGGAGACCCCATCTCCAGGAGGACATAGACAGGATAGAGGCAGTCCAGAGGAGGGCAACTAAAATGGTGCAGGGTCTGCAAGAGAAGCCATATGAGGAGAGACTAAAGGAGCTTAATATGTATACCCTTGAGGAAAGAAGGAGAGGGGACATGATAGAAACTTTAGGTACCTCAGTGGAATCAACAAAGTCCAAGAGGGTAGCATCTTTCAGAAAAGAGGCGTGCAAGAACAAGGGGACACAATTTAAAGATAGAAGGAGGGCAGTTCAGGGCAATGTGAGGAAGTATTATTTCACAGAGAGGGTAGTGGATGCATGGAACAGCCTTCCTGAGGAGGTTGTGGGGTCTAAAACTGAGGGAGAATTCAAGAATGCATGGGACAGACATAAGGCAATTCTTGTGGGGGTAGGAAGAAATAGGCTGTTGGTTAACTAGGATCTGCGGCCTATCCTGTAGGTAGGAAATGGGCAGACTAGATGGGCCTAGCGGTCCTTATCTGCCATCAAAGTCTATGTTTCTATGTTTCTATGTTTCTATGTTTCAATGCGAGTCTGGACCGGAGAGACAGCACCTGGCTGGAGCCAGTGTGCAGGGACATGGCAGCGGGCCCACTTGCCTTGGCCCCATTGGCAGATCAAGGAATAACTCTACTGACAATGGGAAAGGTCCAAGTGGGTCAGCAGGCTCTGGGCCTTGGCGGCAGCTCAGCTGGGTCACACACCACCGACTCCCCGCCCCAGTGCCCACCGACAGCAAATGGGCATATGCGGGATTGGAGGATCCCTTAGGGATCATTTAGCAGACAACGTAAGGGAGAAAATCTGGAAGGAGAGTATATAGACATGTTTTCTCTGCTACAGGGAACTCCTGGATGAGGAGAATGACAAAAAGGAAAGAAGGAGAGGGTGCGGAGGCTGAAGGTCCCTTCACTTTTGAGAATTGGCGGTGACTTTCGCATTTTATGCCAGAGAACGGGATGAAGTACCAGATACGTTGTTGCACTTACTTAAGTACAGGACACCATTAAGTTTATGCACTTATCTTTTATGGGTTGGCCTGGTTAAAATATGACAAGTACTTGCCTGAAATTGGCTCGACAACCCAATTTAAAGTGGGAAAATATGCATCTCGATTTATGGGCCAGGTACATGACCAGGTGCAGACCTAATTCAGTAACTTACACTGATAGTGGGCATGTGATCGCCAACCCAGTACCAGTGACAAAAGAGAATTCAAAAATGGGACAAGAAGGCTCATACGATTATAATAAAGGGAAGTGCTTTCGAGCCACTGTAAATTCCAACATATCTGCAGGTCTTGTGGAGGAAGTCACCGGTTACCAAATGCAAAAAACATGTCCGAACTTCAGGTCCACCCCATTCTGACAAGTCTGAGTCCGAGACCGCTAAGCTGGCAAACACTCCAGCAGATTTACAGACAATGTCGAATTGCTTTCCCAGTACCCTGACCAACGAGCAGCACACTTCCTACAGGCTGGTTTTAGCACAGCATTTGAAATCCCTTAAAGGGATCCACAGATTGTTACAGCAGCCCGCAACCTAAAGGCTGCTATCGCTCTCGCCGACAATGTTGGCATGCAAGATCAAAGAAATACAAGCGGGACGGGTAGCAGGCCCTTTGGGCAGCCTCCTTTCATGACACTCTGAGTGTCCCGCTTGGCCTTGTTCCAAAAAGAATGAAGGAATACCAGCTGATCCGACACCTTTCCTACCCGAAGGAGGATCGGTGAATGACCACATTACACCAGAGGACGCGGCCAGTGAATTATGTGTTCTGGATGTGACGGTTGTGCTGGTGCGGGCTTAGGCAACGGCACCTTGATGGCAAAGAGTGACATAAAGTCAGCATTTCACCTGTTACCGGTATGTCCAAGGATTATGAACTCCTGGGTTTTACGTTCCAAGGGCAATGGTATTATGACATGGCAATGCCTATGGGTTGCTCGATTAGCTGTGCGGATTTTGAGGCATATTTTGCCTTCTAGAATGGACACCAAGGTTTTCACGGGAACACAGTGATCATTCATTATCTTGATGACATTTTATTTGCAGGTCCCAAAGATTCTGGTAAGTGTCAGGACACTCTGAATGGTTTCAGACTTTGATGGACAAATTTAGGTACCACTGGCATTAGAGAAACAGAAGGTCCTACCACATGCATCTCATTCTTGGGTGTCAAGCTGGACTCCGTGCCATGGTTTCACAGTTACCTTTGGACAAGGTGAGAAACCTACAATGGTTGCTGGGGAGGTTATCGGAGCAAAGAAGGCCACCTAGTTCAATTGCAGTCCTGCTAGGCCACCTCAACTTTGCATGCTGGGCAGTGAGCCCCAGGCGCCCATTCCTCAGGAGACTGGCAGCAGCAATGTCTGGCCCTACAAAACCTTACCACCATATATGGATATCAAGGCCTCAAGGCTGACTTGTGGTGTGGGAAGCCTCTCTAACTGATTTTAATGGAGTAAGCATGTGGCAAGACAAGGCACACCATCACCATGGGTTGGATGTGGTGACTGATCCATCTGGGGGCCTAGGTTTCAGGTGTATTTTCAAAGTCCTGGTTTGTGGGAATGTGGCCACAGAATTGGGTGGAGCAGGGGTTAACAAAAACATCACACTGCTAGAGCTGTTCCCAATCATGGTAGCAGTCCAGGTGTGGGGACACCGGCTGAAGAACCAGGCAGCGCTGTTCTTCTCGGACAACAAGGCAGTGGTGGTATCATCAACTCACAATCTTCCAAGTTGGAGGATGTGATGAGGGTACTGAAGTGTTTATGTTATGCTGTCTATCTTGGAACATCACATTCTGGGCAAAACATGTGCCTAGGAAGGATAATGTGATCACTGATGCCTTGTCTCAGTTGCAGTTCGAACGCTTCAGACAGCTGGCGCCACACGCTGAAGCAGTCCCAACACTGATCCCGAAACACTTTGGCAACTTGGAGTCAGGAAAGCTTCGATGGGTTCAACTTGCTGTTGTCCCATTGACCTGAAAGAGATACTCAGGTAGTTTCGACAGCATTTGCCTGTTTTTGTGGACAGCAGGTAAGCGAGACCCCACACAAAACACAACAGTTACAAGAGTACATGCTCCACCTTATTCAGTTGCTTCAGGCCCCATCTGCCATCCAAGCACACTTGTCCAGAACAGTTTTCATTTGGCAGGCACTGGGCCACCCTGACCCAACCAGCAACTTCACAACCCGCAAAATACTGAAGGGGTGGACAAAATCTCAGGGAAGAAGACAGGCCCAGGAAGTCAATAGGCCTGGCCGACCTGACCAACATACTGACAACATTAGGTGCAGTATGTAGCACGCTGCACGAGGCCCAGTTATTCAGATCCTTGTTTACAAGTGCATTTTATGGTGCATTCAGGGTTTCAGAGCTGGTGCCGGACTCGAAAGCAGCGGTGGGGGTTCTAACATCCAGCTAGAGGATGCCTCCTGGATGCCTGACAGAGTCCCTATTGCTCCGAGTTCAAAAACAAACCAAATGGGTCCCCAGCAATGATCACATTGCATCACTCAAGCGCTAGCAAGTCCTGCCCATACACCTGTTTACTGGCATTCTTGGTGGATAGACCAGGGGAGGGGGCCATTTGTTTGTGCACAAGGATGGATCCCTGGTGATCAGACGCCAATTTGCAGCAATCTTGCATAGAGTTTGTGGTTCATGGGTAAGGACCCAAGGTTTTCAGCACCTACCATTTTGAATCGGGGCAGCCATGGTAGCCTTGAGATTGGGCCTGGGGAGATACAGGTCAAAAAGATCCGTAGGTGGTCTTCAGCGGTCTTTAAGGGATATATCAGGCCTCAACAGGGCTCAGAGGCAGTTCAAGAGTAATAGCAGTCATGCTGGCAAGAAACAGTTAAGATGAAGCATAATGTCTCTCTTTGTTTACTTTATAGCAGAGTGAAGAATACCAATGGATATATGGGTCATCGGCCATTCCTACATCAGGAGGCACATAGTCGAGCATTGGTCCAACCGTATGGAATTCAGCTGGGGGTCCCGAAGAACATGCAAGGCTTTGTTGGGCTGGAAAGGGGGATGCATTGGGACAGCTAATGGACATGGTGATAAGACTGAGGATGGACAGAAAACCACCCCTGGTGCTGGTGGTGGTGCACTTGGGAGGAAACGACTTAGTAGGGCTAGGGGCCCCAAAACTCTGTGGGAAAATCAAGCAGGTCTTGGCCCAGCTTCAGGCCCTGCTCCCGACAACCATGCTGGCCTGGTCTCGGATAATCTCTCAATGACAGTGGAGAGGTGTCCGCAGCATCAAGGGCATTGAGAAAGCTAGGAGGGAGGTTAACCAGGAGGTGTCCCGATTTGCCTTTCCCATGGAATTGCCATTTTGTGTCACTTCCTAATACCCAGGACATGTGATGCTATGTACAGCGGGATGGAGTACATCTGTCAGGGATAGGGAACACATCTTCAATGCCACAATTCAGGAATTGCAATTGAGTGGATGGGGGAACTGTCTGAGGGAGAGGCATGGCCCTGGGCAGGTCTGCATGACTCAAGGGCCAGAGTCCCCCATTTTGAAGCACCATACCACCTGAATTCCTTGCCCCATGGGTCTTTTGCATGGGAAAAAATGTTACAAAGTTAAGAATTGTATATAAAGTTGTATTTAATGTAAATAAAATGTTTGTTGTTTAGTAAAGCTGCAGCCTTTATGCCAAACTTTGAAACCTGTGTGTGCAGTTATTGTGGGTCCGATTGGGCAATAATAGGCAGCAAATGGAACTTGATAATGGAGGGAGCACGAGGTAAGAGATCTTTGCGCAGATGGGGAAGGCCAAGAGTGGGAGGAAACTGCTGTGATTTTTCAAGAGGTGGTAATGGCAGTGAGGGAAAACAAAGGCTTTCTTCAGGTACAAAACAGGTCGGGTAGAAGAGGACAGGAGGAAATACCAAGAAAGCTGAGGGTGGCCAGTAGAACAGTGAAACTGGGAAAAGGTGGTGCAGAACTGTAGTAAGAGAGGGGTTAGAGAAGGGACAAAGTGTTCTTTTGATACATATGAGAGCAGCACAAAACCAAGAAAGGGTGGGCAGGCTGTGGAATGGGATGGGTGGGGTGGGAGGAGGAGAAGGATGAGAAGAGGAAGGCAAACTCACTAAAGTGAATATTTCTGTTCAGTGTTCAGGGTGGAGGCCAGATTAAGGTAACATAGGGCCCTAGGCCCAAGAAAAATCAGGGCCCCCTCTTGCCATGATCATGCCCTTTGCCACAAGGAACCCTGTCACAGAATGAAGGCACCTTGTGAATCTATTTACATACAAACTGTATCCCATATTAGGATGCAGTTTGTATATAAAGAGGTATGGGCAACAGAATACAAATAAAAATTCCTACCTTCTGTTATCCTGTCTCAAAATTATATTAGCGACAGTGCACACCATTCTCTCCTTTCTCCTTTCCCAAGTGTCACATACTGTTTGATTTCAGTCTGATAATCTACAGTGCACCCTTGACTATCTGCCCATTTTGTACTAGGAAAATGGGTGGATAATCAAAGGGTGCGATATAATAAGGGGCAATAGAATAACTATCATTTTGTACAAACATTTGGTGGATAATCAAGGATCACTGTATGTGCAAGACTACTCTCAGTATACATCATTGCCACCTTTGTTACACTGCTTAACTTACTGTAAGTGCACTCTTACTTCTTGATACAGCCCCACCCACAAAACCACATTGGGAAGTGGGTGTAGTGCAATAGACAGTTTTATAAGGGCTAGGGTTAGAGGTGGCCTTCATATGAATATAAGAAATTGCCAACAGATACAGGCCATTCAGGCTATCTAATCTGCTCAAGTGTGCAGCACTTCAGTCCATTAGACCACAGCTGCCCCCATATACCCTCCCCATCTCCCTCCCTCCCAGTTTGTACCCTCCCTGAATCTGTCCCATCCCCTCTTGAAGCCCCAACACTCTCGGTGATATGACTTCCTCTGGCAGAGTCTTCCAACCTGCCACCACCCTTTCTGTGAAATAGTGCCTCCTCAGTTTCCTCTTGAACCTGCCCCCTTCCTGTCTCTGTTCAAATACTTCAGGAACTTGAAGATCTCAATCATATCCTTCCTCCCTTCTTTCCTCCAGGGTATAGATATATTGAGTCTCTCAACCTCTCCTTATATGATCTGTCCTCTAACCCCATGATCATTTCTGTTACCCTGCACTGTACCTCCTCCAGTAGTTTGATGTCCCTTTTCAAGTAAGGGCACCAGAATTTCATGCAGTACTCTAGGTGTGGTCTCACCAGGGACCTGCACAGAGGCAAAGATGACCTCCCACTCCTAGAAGTAATCCCCCTTGCTATGCACCCTAGCATCCTGTTTGCCTTAGCTGCTGCCTTCCTGCACTGAGCAGAGTGGTTCATCTGCCTGGTTACCAGCACTCCCAGATCCTTCTCCTTCAGAAACTATTTGTTTACTTTCTGGGCAGCTGTACATAATGGGGGCTAGTACTGCCTGCAAATTAAACAAATATGATTTAAAGGACAGTACTGCCCCAATGACCTTTGTAAGCCTATTTGTAGAACTGTAGTCTCTTTCCTACTTTGTGTCATTAAATGTGGTTTTGTAGGTGGTGTTAAAGATCAGGTTTAGCCACACTGTTTGCAAATTGCAATACAGTATTGTTAAAGGACTTAAAAATTCAAACCAATTCTTTTTCATAACTTTGATGATTATTTTCATGACACTCCCACCAACCCAAACTCAAACACTGAACCTCCTTGCATTTAACAGTGATAATCCATTTCCAGTTAAGGAGTGAAAAAATACATTAGGCAGTACAGCCTAGTGGCTATAGCCCGAGCCAAGAACCTGGAAAGAATGTAGAGTCAGGACACTTGGATTTGTTAACTACAAGATGTATCTGCATACTATGTGAACTGGGGCCAGGGCATGTCACAGAGCATCCATGTACCAATGAGAAGCATCTAGAACTTGGAACAGGCTCTCAATAAGCAGGTCCTGCTGGCCTCGATCCTTCCAATATGAATGATATGGCCCTCCTCAAATGCACAAGATGAGGTAAGTAGTGGACAAACTACTGCAGGGGCCCCATTTAGGATTTGCACCAGTCACTCTCCTATTAGGAGCACCAATTGGGGCAGGAATCTTTCTAGCCACTTCTTCCCACTTGAGATACCGTGGGTGGGAGACAAATGAAAGGGTCTGTTTTCACCTCAAAAGTAAATGTGGTTGGAGCCCTTTAAGCTATCAGCTGTACTTAACATCTAATCAGAGAGGTGAGATTCACATACAGGCAGACAAAGCAAAGGAAAAGGGCCTGTGCACACCTTAAAGATCATTCTGAATGAAGTCCCCTTAAGCTATTAGCTGTACTTAACACCTAATCAAGGAGGTGAGATTCCCATCACAGTTCATCTCCTGTCTTGCTCAGATTACTCAGCAGGCAAGTCCATCACAAAACATGCAGCTCAGGCAGAAATAAATGGGTATGTAGTAAATATATTTGGGGATTGTTGGGGCCCCTGGCAGGTAAGGGCCCTAGGCTAGTGCCTATGTTGCCTATGCCTTAATCTTGCCCTACAGGGTGGAAGTCATGGGCCCACTGCAGAGAATGCAGCACTAAAACCAGAAGGGGGTCATTAGTGATTGTCAACATGGAATCCATCACAGAGGAGAGGGTGTTGAATGGCTTACAGGCAATGAAGATGGATATATCAGTGGGCCCAGACAGGATGCATCTGAGAGCATTGAGAGAAATGGGTCAGGTTCAAGCAAGACTGCTGGCTGATCTGTTCAACTGCTCCTCAGAAATGGAGAGGTGCCAAGGGGCTGTGTAGCCGAGCAATATGGCAGCTTTCCTATGTGTGCTCTCAGAATCGGATTAAAAGAGCAGCTAAAAACTCATGTTGTTGAGCTTACTGCAAAGTTTTGAAGACAGAGGTTGGTGTAAGAACAGCCTGGCTCCAATATGGGAAATCCCGTAAGACAAGTAGCAAACCTCAGGGAGATAAGAGCAAGTCAATCCTGGACCCACTGACCATGAGGTCTGCTCTCAGTCAAGCTTCTCACACTCCATTAGAAGGAATGAGGAACCCTACAAAGCCTAGGACTGAAAATAAAAAGGCTTATACAAGCAGTTTTGGGTCTGGATAGAAAATTTGACTCTTCGACAGTTAGAGTCAGCTCTTTAGAACTGGGTGTGGTGACTTTTAAAATGGAGACCGTGGATAGCAAAAGTACTAAGAAGCAGCGTTGGGAGCAACAGCTAATCTCATGAAAGAAAACTCCCACCTGAAGAACTGACTTGAATCTTTAGAAAACCAAGTCAGATCATTCAATGTTAGGATAATTGGCCTACTGGAATGCTCTGAAGGTAATCATTTGGTACTGTTCCTGAAGGATTGGCTGGAACAACAGCTCGGAGACCCACTTGCAGCATGGGCATTCCTCATCCAGAAGGCCTATCGAGTAACAGCACGAGGACGACCTGAAAATCCAGATGCACCACGGGCGGTGGTAATGGCTCCAGGGACTTCGTACTAGATCTAGCCAGAGAGAAGAGGATATTGCTATGGCGATGGTCATCAGGTGCGCTTGTACCCCAATTTAAGTTATGTCACCAGGATGAAGAAAAGAAGTTTGACAGGAGCAGGCGATTCTCTCGATGCGGACATTTTGCATGGCATGTTCTTCCTGTCCCACTTTTGCATTGCCCACCAAGGCAAGATTTATATTTTTCTGATCCTGCAGAGGCATTGAAGTGGGCACAGAGACATGTTCCAGTATGTTTTGGAGATCTGAAGCATCAGACTCAGAAACAGAGGAAGCAGGTGGCACTTGAAGGATTTTTCTGGGCTATGGAGTCAGGTTGGCACTGGTCTCCTAACTAAATGATGATCATAATGTGTTTTGAGCTGTTTACTTGTTTCTCTCAGTAAATGTTGGTAAGGGACAGTTCTTTTCAAACTTTAGATACCTGAAATAGCCTCTGCCACTTGCCTTTTGGTAGCTTACTAAAGAGTACACTCAGAGACTTTTCAGGACATTTGCTACAGCATGAGGTCTGAAGGCAGCTTCATGTAAAGTTACCCTTGTTGAGAGACACTTTTCTTATTGGTTTTAAACTGTTGTAATTGCTGCTGGTTTCATTCAATGTTTAAAACATCACAGTAGTTATGGGGAGCCTTAATTATTCCCCTCTTCCTATTTTTCCCTTGGGCACAACTTTAGAAGTGCATGTTTAACCTCAGTTCTCTTAGCAGGAATTAGAAACAGTGATGAATAACTGTATTTTCAGTTTTGATTATAGTACATGCTGCTCCTGGACTCTTACAAACAGCATTCAAGGTATTTCACTATTGAGTTTCTTATAGGCAGTACCCCTTATGACATATCTTATAGACTTGGCACGCTTTATTTAATTTGAGTGTATTAAGCAGAGTGGTGACCTCAATGCACAACATGTATCCTTATGGTGCTATGTCAGAGTTAGTTCTGTATGTAATATGGATAAATAGAATAATAGATAGATGACTATGTATTACAAGGCAGTTAGACCATCGAAAGGTTTGGGGACTTGGAACCTCAAGACGAGCTCGAGAGGTTCCCAAAGTCCCAGACCTCAGATGGTCTGACTGCCTTGTAATACGAGTCATTTATCTGTTATTTTTGTAATATATGGATAGAATTGTAAAAACATGACTTTTAATGTGCATTGTATGAAACAGGATGGCCACCCGCCGCACTAAAGACAAGCTGTTTCTCAGCCGCAGTAACAATAAAGACTCTGTCTCACTCGCTTCCAAAACATGTTTGCTTCTATTTATTAGGCAGTCCTACCTTTACTTTTTTCAATCATTCTGCAATGTAGGATCAGCCAGATAGTCCATGAAACTGTTTGTTTCAAAATAAAAAATGAAGTTCATTAATTTCTCTCGTTTATTTTGATGAAACTGTCAGCCATGTTTTTAGTTTCTTCGCCCAGTCTCACAGAAACGCTACCAATGGGGATGCACGCTGTCACTACGGGAATGCAGAAAGGGATGTGGCTCCATGGCAACTGGGTTTGCTGCCAGGCAGAGTTGCACATGCACTGTAGCATTTTGGTGATAATACTATGCTTCTTGCAACGTATAGTATTATTGGCAGTGTGGGTATTATTGGGAGTGGAGTGTTCTGTGGTATGAATTACAAGGATTTTGAATAGCTTTTAGTACTATTATTTTGATGAGCCATATATTACAATCTAATAAACAGAAATAAAAAGAAATGGTGAGGTGTCGGGGATTGGAGGATAGCAGATGAGGTCCCCTGCACAAGGGTGGGAGACCAGGCTAGCCAGGTAAGTATAGAGTGGTCAGTCTGACATCTATAGTGGGGAAACTGTTGTTATCAATATTATAAGTCTAATTAATTATTCATGATGGCAGTGCCGTCTGCGATTGGTTGCCACTGGGTCTGAAATCTCTAAGAAGTGACCGATGTGGCACCCGATCTGTGCTTCCCGGCTGTCACGCTGCCACAGAAAATGTTAAGTAAATGTCTTTAAAAGATGTCATTATTGGATTAGACTTATAATCACAATAATAACCTCAAGTCGGTCATTTTCTCGAGATTAATGACCAGCTGGTGGGGTGGCCCTCGGCTGCCCCTCAGGCCACCCTTCCCTCCAGCCAGTTGTCAATCTCTAGAAATGACCAGCTCTTCAGTCATTATTGCATAAATAAAGGAAAGGCTGAAGGGTTCCTGAATGCAAATGGACTGCAGGACACCAGACAGCATTGGTTTACAAGTAGGAGGTTGTGTCAAATGAACCTGATGAAATTCTTCAATTAGGCAACATAGGCTATGGATAAGGGTCAGAAAGTGAATGTCTTGTATCTAGACTTCAGCAAGGCCAACTGGAAGATAAAACCATTGGGCAGAGAAGAAACTGGCTGAATAGGAGGACTCAGCTAGTAGTCCAAAAGGAGAGCATACAGAGGTAAGGATGGTCACAAGTGGAGTGCCCCAAGGGTCAGTTTGGGGTCTGGTCCTTATTAACATATCTACATGTGACATAGGGAGGGATCCCAGGAATAGTAAGCTTCTTTGCAGATAATACTAAGATTTGTGGAAGAGTAGACAGCGAAAAGGGGTATGGGCCAAGAAAGAGGATCTGGAATGGCTGGAGAGGTGGTCAGAGTGTGGTAGCAGCTGAAATTTAACCCTGAAAAGTGCAAAGTAATGCACATAGGGCCACAAACCCAAGAACAGTGTACAGAATGGGTGGGGTGGGTGGAGAGAACAACAGGGAAGGGACCTGGAGATGATAATAATGGAGAACGAAACGTATTGGAACAGTTTATGGGGACTGTGGGCAGGGCAACTAGGATGCTCGGATGCACAGGGAGAGGGATCAGTAGCAGGAGAGAGTAGATGACACCCCTTGTACAGGTCCATGGTTTGACCACAAGTTAAGAGCAGCTGATGTATTCAGGAGAACTTTAACAAAACATAATATATAGAACAGTTCAGCTTGTATTTCACATTAGTTCAATATTCCTCCTTCCGTTATTTATTACTGGTGTAGTTTGCAGGAAAACAGGATCTTTGCTCCTGAAGAGTTCAGCTATTCCTGTTGCTTTCTCCTACCTGAAGTCATAATGCACTGCTTGTGACATCACAGTTACTTCCATGGCAACAGATTGTGATGTCACAACAGAGGATTATGATTTGAGTTGGGAGTAAGCTATGAGGCAGATGAACTTGAGGTATAAAGATCATATATTCATGCAAATTTCCCAGTAATAAATAATGTTGAGGAGAAATCTATAGAACATATATGAAATGCAAGCTAAATTGTACTAAATATTATGTTTTCAAACTTTCTTTGAGGCATCAGCAGCTCTTTAAGTATTACTGTGTGCAGTTTGGAACCCACACTTGAAGAAGGACAGAGAAAGGCTGGAGTCAGTGAAGAGGGCAACCAAAATAATCCAGTCACACCAGTGGAAGTCATACAGTGAGCGTTTGGAAGACTTTGATATGTATACATTGGAGGACAGGTGAGAGAGGAAGACATGACAGAGACATTCAAGCAGCTCCCTGGGATAAACCGATATCTTGGTAACTGTGCATTCTGCTCTACAGTCTGTACTGTATTGTATTGTATATGCACATTACCTCTTCATAAAGCTGAGTTTAAAAATTAGTAGAAAAATGGAACAATCTCCCAGATACGTTTATATGTACTAAAACAGTAGGGGTTCAAAAGTGGGAGGGCAAGCAGGCACATGGGACAGTGTGAGTGGAGCAGCAGGGAAAGGGACCGGGGAACCAGCCGCTAGAGACATTTATGCCAAACTAGGCAAGTTTGGGGCAAACTGGATGGGTCATCCACTGACAGTATCTGTGTTTTATGGCAAGTTAAGTTACATTTAAATGCAAAATAGCGCATGATGTACAGCAATATATAAATTAATAATTATACAAAATAATTCCTCATGAACTTTACAAGCAGTGTAGTAATTCAACTGGCAATAAATCGATAAACCACTGTGACACAGCCTTAATAGGTGGAAACAATGAATTCAAAGACCATAAAGAATCAGGAAGCAAGTTCCATAAGAGTGGACAGAAGTAACTAAATGTTGAATGAGACCAGGATGAATCCAGCTTTGGAACAATCAGTTCAAGAGCGTTTGAAGACCAAAGGTGATGAACCAGAACTCGACTTGAAAATCTAGTGGTAAAGTAAGGAGGAACAAGACCCAAGCCAGTTATTACAGAAAATAAAATGTGTGCAAAGAGCACCTATCACTTAGAGATAGCAGTAATTGCCTGTGCAAAAGATGATGGGTGTTATATGGACAGTTTAAAAGTAATGTAGCCAAATGGTTATACATGTCGATTAGGTTTGATAACAGTTCTTGAAAGGCATAAGAAAAAATCAGCATAATCAAAAGTGAAAAGATTTGTGTCTGAACTGTGTTTGTCTGATCTCTGGGGACTATAGAAAACTGGGGTCCACCACTCACTACCCTCTACGCCTTTCTCCTGTCCCATTCTTCCTGTTCTGCACTTGCCTACTCTCCCCATGCCCTTGTAGCAATTAAACCCTATCACCTTCTGTTAACCCTTTTAACCTTGAGTCAACACTAAATTCTATTTTCCATAGAAACCTACTGCATAGCACCCTGCGAACGCCTATTGATTGTTACTTGCTATTATGATACTTAGTGTTACTTAACATGACTCCAGGGTGGGTTGAAGCACGAGGCTAAGTTTAGTGTCGCACCACCGGAGATGTTATTACACCATAACACACACCTTGGAGTGCCTTATTGCAATTATACAATGGTTCTATGTTATACAAAACAAAATAAAAATAAAATGTTTTTAGTAGATTTTTAGTGAGGCAGTATATCTTTGTTTCTGAAAACAAAATCCATATCAACCATATAATCATCCAAAATCAACACAGTGATGTTATTGTGTAATATCATCACTGTCTCAGGCACATACTGACCAATCAGAGTCCAGGAAATGTTCTTGCCATTGTATAATTAGTGTTACTTACCTACGGTGTCATTTTTGTTCTTGATTGTTCTTCATTGCCTTCTGTTCCCTCCCCAGGATGTATCTGAAACAAGCTGTCATCAGCTCAGTATCTCTTTCCTGGTGAAACTTTTGAAATAAATAAATAATAAAAGAGAACAGTGCCTTTTAAATGTTTTGTTTAGTTGATTTTCAAGTAAACCTGCAATACATTTCCTTATGAGAAATTATCCATATAGTTAACTAATACAGTAGGACCAAGGTCCCTCAATACAAGGCACTTAATCATAGCTCTTACACTGTGGTACATCATCGGAAGGACCTCAGTTCTGTCTCTCACATTGGGATCCATCATGGAAGGCACTTTTAATTGTATCTCTCATGTTATGATACACCATGGAAGGGACTTTAATTGTATCTCTCTATGTTACGATACACCATGGAAGGGACTTTAATTGTATCTCCATGTTATGATACACCATGGAAGGGACTTTAATTATATCTCTTATGTTATGATACACCATGGAAGAGACTTTAATTAGATCTCTCAAATTGTGATCCATCCTCAGAGGACTTTAACCATATCTCTCACGCTGTTATGTTTCGTTGATGGATTTTAATCATATCTCAAACATTGTGACACATCATCAGAGGGAAACGTAATAGTCATTCCCTGTATCACTGAATCCTTATTGCTTCACATTGTATGAGCCTATGTCTAAAACTGATACTTATTAATTATCTACATTGTTCTTCCCCCACACACACACACATATATTTCCTTTTCACTCTACTGTGTCCTGCTAGCTTAATAGCCATCATACTGTGACCCTAACATCTCCTCTCTTTGTGACTGTTAATTGCTGCCAGAAGGTATCCCTATCCAGTGTTTATAAGAAATGCTTTTTGTAAAACTGCCCTCACCTGAAGAAAAGCACTGTGAGGTCTGAAAGCTTGAGTTCTGAACATTTTTGTTGATCCAATAAATGGTATCAAATCACCTACTTTGTTCATCTAAATTAAAAATGTAAAGTCCAGTTCCCTAGCAAGAGAAAGTGTCTTGTTTCACCTGAAGTGTTTACCAGACATTAGACTTTGTATACCACCTGCAAATTATTAGCAAAAGAAACTGTGCATGCCCCCCCAGGATTGATGAATCCCATAGCCCGGACGTCCCGGCTACAAGAATTTCCAGTCAGACAAGCAGAATCTCAGTTGTTGCTTGCCCACCAGACAACCAAACCAGAAGTGCCAAGAAGTGTTTGTTTACCTTGCCTGCTGCTGTGTGTTGTCCCGACCTGACCACCAGGTGCCGCCGTGCTGCTCATTCTTTCCCAGCCGGCTGGGTCACATGGTCACTGAGACTGCCATCACATGGGTGCCTCTGTGCCCATGGTGAGTGAGATAGCCGAGAGACCGCACATGGAGTAGTGGCTGCATGCACAGTATTAGCAGGACATGCCCTGATCTCTCCACCCATCAGCAGTAGAAGAAGCTGAGATCCAGGACTGACAGGTGAGTTTTTGAATCCAATATGGATAGTACTGTCAGTCCTGGTAATTGGTGTATGCTGGTAGGGGTGGAGGTCTCGGGACAGAGCGTAAGACAGTAGCTGAAAGTGCCATTGCAGTCTTGTCTGCTGGAGTGGCTGGTCTGTCTGTGAGACTCTGTGGAGAGAGAGAGTGAATAAAAGTGCATGTGTGTGTGTGTGCTAGTAAAAACTATAATTCAGCATCTA
This sequence comes from Neoceratodus forsteri, assembly GCA_016271365.2. Taxonomy (NCBI): domain Eukaryota; kingdom Metazoa; phylum Chordata; order Ceratodontiformes; family Ceratodontidae; genus Neoceratodus; species Neoceratodus forsteri. The sequence continues at coordinate 102,398,975 of JADMNL010000031.1, read as the reverse complement.
TATCTTCTGGTTCTGGCTGTCAAACTAAAGGGGGACAGCAAAGTAAGTAAAAGGAGGCTTTGGGGATTGCTGCAGAGGTGTGCAACTATGTTGAAAGGCAGTTTTGGGGTGGGGTTTGCCGACTCATATGGTTGAGTGTGGCTTTTGTCGACATGGTCTACTCCCCATTTCTGCATCTTAGAAACTTAAGAGAGAGTGAGATAGAGTGCATTACTGCATTTTTGAGGAGAGAAGCAATATTTTGCCTAATTGCCTTTGCCATTAAGGTAGTACAGGGCGGGCAACCAAACCAACTGCATCCACTGGGGAGGGGAATTGTCAGTGAACACCAACCTATCGGGATTAAATAAAACATCCAAAAAGGCCACTTATTTAAACAGGGCAGACAGCAGTATTCAGGGCAGTTTTGCTGGGACTGGCTGGAGATTTTATTCTCATTGTGGGATAAGGGATTGTGTGGCACATCTGCAGTTTGCAGCCATCTAAGACTAAGCATCTGCAGCATTAACAACCTGCAAGCATTAATAAGAAAACATAAAATAAAAGTAAAACGGAGTCGGTGGACTCACTTTAGTGACAGTAGTGCTGTTGTATGTTGTAACTACTTGAATATAGATATAAAATAACAGGTCATCATCATCAGGAGTGGATAGTAGCAGCACAGCACTAGAAGTGTAAAGCAGTTGAAGAAAGGAGGAGGAGAACTAAAGAACTAGAGACTAAAGGAGAGGTGCTGTGTGGAAGGAGTGGGCCCAGGGCTGGGGAGACCTTATTACCTGGCTGCTGCTGCTCAGTGTCTGTACTGTCTTTGGCATAAACAAACAGAGCTATTAAAAACCTTCTGGTTAGAACAAAAAGAGCCTAGTGTTAAGTTGTGTTGATACAGGCGCCTTCCAATTCTCTGCTCCCAGGCTATGGAATGCTTCCACTCAACCTCTGGCTGTCTCAGTCTCACTTTGGATTTAAAAGTGAATATCGTCATATTCATCCTTAGCTGATGCTTGTACATGCTTTGACCCAACCTGAAGCTCCTGAGACTTACCAGTAATGTCACCCTGTTCTAATCCAGCTCCAAGACTGTCTCCTCTTCCCTCCCCATATTTTTCCTTCTCTCTGTAAATAACTTCTTGACTACTAGCTCTCTTTCTTCTCGAACCTTGTTGCTGACCATCCACTGTTGTTTTGCCATTACCACCCTGACCTTCCTTCTGTCAGTCTTTCTTGTTATGTTTGAACATTCCTCACATTTCTCTCTATATAACCTTGCTATCTTATTAAATCTTTCACTCACAGGTCGGGTTCGTGGTTTCTGCACTTACTATATATCTTACTGCCATTATCTGTATAATGCTTGCCATTATTTTTGTTGTTTCTATCCATTGTATTTTTGTAGCACTGCTGTACTGTTCCTCTATTTGTATTATTGTACCCATGTTGCTGTTGTTCAACTGTTCTCTTTTGTTGTACTCTCCTTGTCGTGCCTGAAAATAGTCATTTTATGGCTAGTGCATCTACCCGCTTAACAAAAACTAAATAAATAAATAAAGTGTTTGTGGGCTGAGATTTTGGGAGGGAGAGAGAGGTGTGTGTCTGTGAAGGGGTATTTGAGTAACCTCTGCCTCACCAGACCTGCCCAGTGTCCTGTGTCCTGTGGCCAACTGACTTAATAAGACACACACATATTAAAAAAAAGATTCTATGTAAAATAAAAAAGAGGAGCCTAACTAGTGGCTGTGTTGGGAGAGGGAGAGGGAGAGGTGTTAGACTGTTGTGTGGAAAGGTGTGGAGTGACGTGACCTGACCTGACCAGAGTCCTATGGCTGGCTGGCTTGTTAAAGACACAAAAAAAGATTCTACATAAAATAAAAAGGAGCTGCCTAACTAGTGTTTGTGGGGCTGTGTTGGGAGGGTGAGAGAGGTGTTGACTTGTAAGGAAAGGAGTGGAGTGACATGACTGACCAGTGTCCTGTAAGCCCGGTAAGCATTGAGAAACAATGGAAAGGGCCAGCTTTCCTCAGACACTGCAGAAACTCTCAATTAGTGCTTTCAGACAGTAACAACTTTATTTACTGATTTAGAACAGCTACCCACAACTTCCACTTCCTGTTGCTGGTAGCAGTTATTTCATGAGCAGTAGTAGCTTCCTGAGCTCACTGTATGCCAATATGCCTGTTTGACCTAAGTATTGGTTGGCAGGACATATTAGCATAAAGTGAGCTCAGGAAGCTCTCTTGCTACTCATGAAATGGTGGCTACCAGCAATAGAAAGTGAAAGTTGAAGGTCACTGTTTAAATCACTAAAAAATCAATTAGAGTAATTTGTTAAAATGTTACTGTCTGAAAGCACTAATCAGGCATTTTTGTAGTGCCTGGGTAAAGATGTGCCTTTTCCACTGTTTCCCTTTAAAGACACATAAGAAAAGATTCTATGTAAAAGAGAAAGAGAGCCTCTTGCCTCTGCAGTGTTGGGCTGTGTTGGGAGGGAGAGAGGTGCTGACTTGTGTGGAAAGAGGAGTGACCTGACGGTCCTGACTTGACCTGCCCAATGTGCCCAGTGTCCTATGGCCAGCTGGCTTGTTAAAGACACATAAAAAAGATTCTCTAGTACTACTAGTGTGTCTATCTTTATTTTACCAAGCCCAGATTTAATTTGAACCCCCCAACCCAGACCACCTATTTAACCCTGGCACCCAAGAAACTCACACAACACAGTGACTGGTGAAAATTGAAAAATATTTTATTATCATTGGGAAAATAAAATAAGTGCAACAAAATGCAGAAGAGGAGTGATAAACAGCAGACTCTTTTTTCTGTCTGGTCAGTAGCCTCACGAGTATCAGCAGCGACAGCAGATTCCATCAGTAGCAAGACACCACCTGAAACAGAAACACAATCCACCTCTAAATCTAGTGCAGCTAAGGGAATAATGACAATGAAAACGCCGCCTGTATCTGTGTCAGGGATATAACTGCTGATCAGTGTGTTGAATTAAGCAATGAAGCCTTAACTGAAAGTTCACATCCACGCCCTAAGAAACGCACTTTACTGCTCGATGGGCCGGATGAGAGGCCAGAAAGGCAAATAAAGATAAGAAATACGATCAGGAGAAAAGGGCCAGAGTGTTTCAAAGGCATTGGTTAACCATTTATGAGTGGCTAAGATATGCTGAAAAAAAAAAAAGAACTGATGTATTGCACTGTGTGCAAAAAATCCAGCCATTGCAGTAACAGCCTTTTCAAAGAAACCTTTTGCCACTGGCTCAAATAATTTTGGATTGAGTCACTACGTGCACATGACAAGTCCAATCCACATGTACTGTCTATGAATCAGCCGTATTGCAGACAGTGGTCAGCGTGGTACATTTTAGTATCACTGAGTCCCCACTGTAGCAAGCATTTACGAGTTGGATGAGTGCACTAAGGTCAAGATGCGACGCCTGTTCAACACAGCATACTCCATTGCCAAAATCTGCACCTTTCTTGGACATGGAGTGGCTCTGTGAACTGCAGAAAAAATGGGATAATGCTTGGTTCTAATTATACCAATGATAAGCGAGCTAGGGACTTTGTGTGCTGTATCAGCAGTTATATCCCAAACCCAGATGCAGACTCTTACTGATGTTAAATATGTAACAGTTCTTGCTGACGGTAGTATAGATTCTAGTATAACTGAGTGGGAAAATGTTTTCCTACGGTTTGTTGACCCAAACTCAAAACAGGTGTGTACATTGCTTATCCAAATTGTGCCACTGGAACATGCACATGCAGGAGGTGTATTTCACGCAGTAACGACTGCACTTGAGTCAGTAAATCTTCCCTAAGTAACCTACAAAATGTTCACAATCCAGGGCCTCCTTATTTCAGCAAATTTTGATGGGGCCAGTGTCATGATGGGCAAAGAGGAGGAACCATAGCAAAATTGCGGAACGTTGTCCTCAAATAATTACATGCATCATGCTGTTCTTAAGTTACAGCTGGCAGTTCTCAATGTTAAAAAAATCCATTTGTATCAAAGCTTGAAAGTACTCTCAAGGAAATATTTAAGTTTTATCATTGCAGTCCCAAAAAATGAGAGAACTAAAAGTGCTAATGTCATGTGTAACCCCTCACCCCTGCCTTTTTAGCAAAACGACAGGTGGCATGCTGTTGAAGCTGACAGCAGTACCTGGTGGGGACCTGTCTGGGAGATGAGGTTACTCGGCACAGGGGACCTAGGTTTGGCTACTCTGCACAGGGCACCCAAGTAAATCCGAACACAGGAAGCAATAACTGTAATGTCCAGAACCAGGAATGAGATTCTTCAGTGTGGCTTTTATTCACATCCAAGCTGAACAACAAAGCATAGACGGACCCCCATGGGGCTACATTTCCTGGTAATGCAGATTAGAGACAACAGAACACTTTAGCACCATTTCCAGCCCTCAGGCTCTAAACCCACCAGGCACACAGCCCGACTTGCACGCAGCTTTGGGTACACAGCCCGACTTGTACACTTGTTTTCCCACTGGCCTGGCTCCCCGCCGCCACTTGATCCGTGGTGGTCCATTAGATGAATGAACCAATTATCCTTTTCACGGTCCATTTGAGGAATGAACCAATTATCCCATTCAGGGTCCATTGGAAGAATGAACCAATTATCCTGTCGTGGCTCCTCACACCACACTAGAGTCTGCGACTCTTAGACAGAATTTTCCTTACAACCCCACATCTGGGTACTTCCCCATCACTGGCCAAATGCCTGAGGCAAAGTAGAAAACCACAGAAGAAATCCAGAGAGGTGGACCTGGTCACTAAAGATGGGGCCACCCACCTCCAGCTCCCACAGCCCATACCCAGCCATTTCTCTGGAAAACTGAACAATTCCTTTACTGAACTTTTAAATGTAGATTAAGGGTAGACGCCTGTCACATCACCTCTACATATTATTTACATCCCAACTAACTCTGGAACTTGAAACTACTTTTACTTGCTTGGCCCATTTCTCTAGGCTTCCCAATATTTAGTAGTTCAATCCCTACATTGTCACACAAGTCCCAGGGTGAAAAACATATGCCCTTTAGCCAGAGCAGACGCTCACCCTTACGTTGCAGGTGCCCCACAGGTGACTTACAAATCTTCTTTTCTCCCAAATAAATACTGGAAACAAACAGGCAGATTTTCCTCCACAAGCAGAAACTATGGGATTGCCCCAGGAATCTGCAGGAATCCTTCTCATCCCTCCCGGAGGGAGGGGGCACTGAGACCGAAAACAGCAGTCTCCACCACTAGTAATCTTCTGTGTCTCTCTTTCAGGTGGAGACACACACCCTATTACTGAAAAGTAGCCCTCTGTCAGGGCTGAGACTCCTAGAGCCTTCACTAAGCTGCTTTACAAGCAAGCTCCCAACTTCCAACTTCACTCACTGAAGACAAACTGAAGACTCTCACTTTAAAATTCCCAACGTTCTATCTAACTCCCTTTGCTGCAGATTCCAATGTGGCTTATGCAGCTGCGAAAGTTCTATTGGTGATGTCATCCCTCAGTCTCAGCTGAGACTCAGAACAGAGTGAGACAGCGTGAAACCCATTTAACTGGAGTTTCACAAGCTGCCTACCACTAGGTCTTATTGGGATTCTATTAACCCTGAGTAACAAGGGGTTACACTCGCCCTTGACCAGGAAAATGACTGTCCACAGTCATTATTTACCCAGCCTTGCTTCATCCCACCCTATGTGCTACCCAAGTGAGGGGGGTGATCAGGCCCCTCCTACCATGTGCAAGCACAGGCAGGCAACACTAAGGGCCTAGACATATCAGCCTCTACACTATCCACTTACTATGGACACCCAGTGGCTCTGGTAGAACTATCCAGAGCATGGCCCTGATAGATCAGCACTGTGGTCCCAATGGCCACCCAGGACCACAGCCTGTCTATCCCCCTAACCCTCTAGGGAAAATCTATCTGCCTTTAACCTAATACACCCAAAACAAAAACAACCTGGGACCTCCCCAACCTTGGGCAACCTGCAACCACACACCATTAAAATACCACATTACTGCCTCCTCTCTACCCCCACAACCACACCTGTGGAAGGAAAGGGTTAATACAGCAATAACAACCATAACAACACAGTACTTTAAATTTCTAAACACACTAAGCACTGATGAGGAACTCCGATGAGCCCCTCCTCCTCTTCTTGTCTTCCCTTCTGTCTTCCCAGGAACACCTGTAAGAAAAGAAAGACAACACACTCCTCCTAATCTGCATACACAGTCTACCTAAACCCCTACCATCAAAACACTGCAGAATCCCAAAAGATTTTTAGAAAAAGGTAGAAAACCAGTATTTACATTAGAAAACAACAACATTATTTACAATACACATTTGGGGGATGGAGTGCCCTAAAGTCCCAACTAGTGACCACAATGCCTGAAGGCTAGTCCAATAAAGAGTCTCTCCTGGGCCAGAGCCCGTGAAGCACAGTTCTAACAGGCAAAGTCCCAAGGGAGAGTCTTTGAGGACAGTTCACACATTTTGAAGTCTGCTAGTGTAGTGTGTACTGCAATGTCATAAAGATAGAAAAGTTCGGACTTACCAGCCACTTGTAGTACGTAAATTTGGCACCGACCTGCACCTCTGACGAAGACTCTCCCTGGCAGCATTTCTTCCGAACAGCTGGGCGGACATGTTCCGGGAACCACAGGAGGGCACATCTGGGAACAGCTGGGCTGATGTCATCTCTGGAGACGGAACCTTAGAACAGGAACAAAAGAAAACAGCTGGTCCAACATCCAATTACCAGGCGATGAACAGGATACAGCTGGGCTGGTGTCCTCTCTGGATCTGAAGTCATCTGGTGGGCCAGTTGATGGTTTCTGGGAAGGCCAGTACACTGTAGACTGATGAATGTGGGGCACCTGAGTCCTGGATGTCCATATTGGCGGATCAATAAAGACACTTCACAGTCTGGTGTGGCAGTATTGACTACCACTGCTCGGCTCTCCATTTCGTGAGGCATGGGCACATTTGCTGAGAGGTCCTTGCACTGAGGCCAATAGTACCGAGGGTCAGGAGCTTGAATTATTACCTGCCTGGGCGCACATAATTCACACAGTGGAGATTTCACGTCCCTCTCCGCCCACTATTCTCACTCTGTCTATAAACAGTGTCCTGCCTCTCTTCCACTGGGTATACTTTTCATGGAATAGTCTATTCTTTACATACTTGTTGGCCCCAGGATGCACACTTTTCATGGCTTCATCCCGGATCCAAGATTTCCTGCAGTCCTCAATCTTCTCCCAGACTTTCGAGGAAAGGTAGGAAAGGTCATACCATAGATCTCATTTGCCTTCCTACGAACCAGTCTCTCCTCTTTACTTGCTTTGGTCAATCTGAGACCACTCGGCCTGGCTTGGGGTGGCCAGTCCTGGTTCTGCCAGCTACGCATCCTTAAGGAAATTAGAAATGGATCCTGACTTCTTCCTCCTGTAAAGCCAGGGCAGTGGCATCACCACTTTCTTCCATAGATTCCTCCGAGGCAAGCTCTTGAGGCTGTGTTCCCTGCTCCTTTTCACAAGGCCACATAGGTTCCCCTCATCTTCCTCTTCACTGAGGATCTGAGCCCAGGAGTGAGCAGTCATTCTCACTCCTGAGACTATCTACTCATCACTAGGTGCGGAGGTCGACACCTCCCACTCAAAGGCCTCCCGATCTCATCTTCACCTAAGCGACTTGGGCTAGGCCCCCGCCCAGGGGTCTATTGATGCTTTATCCGAACTTTCCTTCTGGGATCCAGCATCCGAAACTTCAACTTCTGGTTCTGTCTCTAACTCTGCACCTCTAGCTTTGTGCCACACTCTCCCGAGGGCCTTTCCTCCACAGGCTCGCCTGGTGCTGTGTGCTGCCAACTGCAGATTCCTGAACCTTTGTCCATGTGGGAGCCAACTGAATTTGAGGCGCTTTTATACAAGCCATATTTTCTAGGCATCCAGCACAGTGAGGAATCATGAAGACGTCCCTTCCAGCTCTCAAGCATATTTGACATACATGCACTGGAAAATTAGGAATCGCCACATGAGGAAGCAGTTGCCCTCCATAGCACCACTTTTCAATATCCCCTCAGTCTATTTACTGCTGTTACATTGCAACCCGGCATGATCCGGTAATGAGCTGGTCCTGAGGCCATAACTGCAGAAAAATAAGCAAAGTTCACTGTAAATGAAAGTCCCACTTTATTGAACACACTCTTTAGCTATAAAATGGCTCCTCTGCTGCTGTGTTTACTTTACTACCCCACCCTGTAATGGCAGCGGCAGCACTCCTGTGCATCAACATTTAGAATCTGGGCTCAAGCCACTGCACACCTGATTTACACAAACTACTGATAACTTTTGCTCAAACTGCACAACTTGCTCTGATCTTGCTTTAAACACATTTACAGGATTTTCCACGGACTTTTACATGCTGGAAACATTTCTTTGATTACCAGTCCCTTAAAGCTTCAGGTTTTTAGCACAGGATTTCCTGTATTTCTAGTGCTGCACTTTGCTACAACCCACAGTCTCTCTCTCTGGCTGCAAACTTTAAACTGAGGCTAAATTCATTACTATGCACAGTCAATGGCCTAACAGACTTGCACTTGCTGGCAGGACTTTACACAGTCGTTCTTTGCAAAGCGACTACACTGCTGCACATACATTTATATGGCATAGGACTGAAAATCACTGTTTGAGCAGTTTTTAGGTTGGTTACTTACTGTTATCAGTAGCAGTTTGCTGCGATGGGGAAAACGGCCTACAGCCAGTTCTTGGAGGCCTCAGAACAGAAACGGGCGGCAGTCCTACCGATCATCTTTCAACCACCACTTTTGCAATTTCAATGATCGATTAGCGGGTTGAGCCCGATTTTAAACTAACAAGTCTATTTTTAAACTGTTTACAACGCTTTTAGCACTCCGCAACGCCTCCACTGCCAGTACACGACCCACTCACTCCCTCTCAATGCTGGGGCAGTCTCTGTAGAGCTGGCTGAGGGGCGGACTGATTGCAGCCTGACCAACCACACGATGCCATGCAATGAGCCTCTTCTTCCTCTCGAGGGCTCTTCTCACGGCGATCGCCGAGCAGGCAAATTAAACTGCAGAATGCAACTTTTTTTTTTTCCAACTGACTCCATGGCGGGAGCCCATTTCAGCCATTTAACATAGCCATCTACACTGCAGTCTCTCAGACATTTCAAAAGTATTTAACGTCCAGGAACAATTTTCCTGTTGCTACCCCTAGTCTTCCACACTTTTTTCACAACAGTTCATTTTAAAGCATTTCAAACGTCCAGGGCACAATTTTCCTGTTGCTACCCTAGTCTTCCACACTTTTCTTCACAACAGTTCATTTTAAAGCATTTCAAATGTCCAGGGCACAATTTTCCTGTTGCTACCCCTAGTCTTCCACATTTTCTTTACAACAGTTCATTTTACAAGCAGGCAAAACGCTGTAAACAATTTTGATGCAGGACAAGGGCACACTCTTGGCTTTACTGCTCCTAGGTAAACAGTTGGCATTTTTAAACAGCAGCACAAGATCCACAGCACACAGCACACACTAGTTACTTGCTTCAGCTTTTTGGCTACCACTGCCAGATAGCCAAAACACTAGCCCCTGCCCAAGCACCTTCCTCCCAGAACAAAATCCAAAGTGGTGCCTCCATTTTTGTAACCCCTCACCCTGCCTTTTAGCAAAATGACAGGTGGCATGCTGTTGAAGCTGACAGCAGTACCTGGTGGGGACCTGGGTTCGGGAGGATGAGGTTACTCGGCACAGGGGACCTAGGTTTGGCTACTCTGCACAGGGGCACCCAAGTAAATCCGAACACAGGAAGCAATAACTGTAATGTCCAGAACAGGAATGAGATTCTTCAGTGGCTTTATTCACATCCAAGCTGAACAAACAAAGCATAGACGGATCTCCACGGGCTACATTTCCTGGTAATGCAGATTAGAGACAACAGAACACTTTATCACCATTTCCAGCCTCAGGCTCTAAACCCACCAGAGCACACAGCCCGGACTTGCACGCAGCTTTGGGTACACAGCCCCGACTTGTACACTCTTGGTTTTTCCACTGGCCTGCCTCGCGCCGCCACTTTGATCCGGCGTCCATTAGATGAATGAACCAATTATCCTTTTCATGGTCCATTTGAGGAATGAACCAATTATCCTATTCGCGTCCATTGGAAGAATGAACCAATTATCCTGTCATGGCTCCCACACCACACTAGAGTCTGTGACTCTTAGAGAGAATTTTCCTTACAACCCCACATCTGGGTACTTCCCATCACTGGCCAAGTGCCTGAGGCAAAGTAGAAACCACAGAAGAAATCTGTAGAGGTGACCTGGTCACTAAAGATGGGGCCACCCACCTCCAGCTCCCACAGCCCATACCCAGCCATTTCTCTGGAAAACTGAACAATTCTTTACTGAACTTTTAAATGTAGATTAAGAGTAGACTTCTGTCACATCACCTCTACATATTATTTGCATCCCAACTAATTCTGGAACTTGAAACTACTTTTACTTGCTTGGTCCATTTCTCTAGGCTTCCCAATATTTAGCAGTTCAATTCCTACATTGTCACACAAGTCCCAGGGTGAAAAACATATGCCCTTTTAGCCAGAGCAGATGCTCACCATTACGCTGCAGGTGCCCCACAGGTGACTCACAAATCTTCTTTTCTCCCAAATAAATACTGGAAACAAACAGGCAGATTTTCTCCACAAGCAGAAACTAGGGATTGCCCCAGGAATCTGCAGGAATCCTTCTATCCCTCCCGGAGGAGGGGCACTGAGACCCGAAAACAGCGGTCTCCACCACTTCAGTAATCTTCTGTGTCTCTCTTAAGGTGGAGACACACACCCTATTACTGAAAAGTAGCCCTCTGTCAGGCTGAGGCTCCTAGAGCTTCACTGAGCTGCTTTACAAGCAAGCTTCCAACTCACTCACTGAAGACAAACTGAAGACTCTCACTTTAAAATTCCCAACGCTTTATCTAACTCCATTTGCTGCAGATTCCAATGTGGCTTATGCATGCGAAAGTTCTATTGGTGATGTCATCCTCAGTCTCAGTTGAGACTGAGAACAGTGAGACAGTGTGAAACCCATTTAACTGGAGTTTCACAAGCTGCCTCCCTGCCCACCACTAGGTCTTACTGGGATTCTAGTAACCTCGTGCAACAAGGTTAGCACATGGATACTGCCTTGTTCACTTTAGTGCTATAAACAAGTGAGATGGCTTGCCCGTAGGTGACGGTCAGTTCATGCAGTTCAGGTTAACCTACCCAGTGTCACTCAACACTTAGAACATGCATCTTCTGCTGCTGGTGATAAAGGCTCTAGAACAAAGGCCCTCTTAAAAGAAGTACAGAGTGTGCAGTTTGCAAAATCCCTGTGTATACTACACGATTTCCTGCCAATACTAAAAACCTGTCACTCCAGTCTCAAAGCGATGACATAGTAATACTGGAAGTTCCACAACTTGTTGAGACCTGCCTACTCCAGCTTATGGAGCTGAAAACATCACCAGGAAATACATGGCAGCTTCTTTAGCCATTACAACCTGAACAGAAATGGATGGAGTATGTCGTGTCAAAGAGAGGAGGGAGGAGAAGAGGACTGTTCCTTTCCCATTCAGAGGCAACAGCCCAGAAGTCAAGTTTGTAAGAGTACACAACTGCAGAATTTAATAGACACAGCGATAACGCATATAGACGAGAGGTTTAAACATTTCTCAGAGGTGCCTCTCAAATGGTTCAACTGTTTAGATTTCAAGCAGTTTGATCTGCCAAGAGACCAACCAGCGGTGTTTGAGACCTGTGAACTGGCAAACCTGGTTGAATACTTTGATTTTTTCATGGAAGCAGCAGGAACGATAAAGTCTGAGTATGCTGCATTTAAAACGCTGCTTCAATCTTTCAGCTGACAAGCTTGTAGACCTATGCAAGATTACTAAAAGAAAACCACCACAGATTGGGTACATTATTCTTGACTTAGTCAAAATACTAATAACTGTCTCAACTGCAAAGTGTGAAAGAGATTTTTCTATTCAGAACCTTATCAAAACAGAAATAAGGACACGGCTTGCTGATGACACACTACAGTCTCTCCTGCAGATAGCGGTAGAAGGTTCTGAACTGCGTGAATTTGATCCTGATCCTGCAATTAACCACTGGCTGCTCTCTGGTCCAGGAACTAGACATGTTCGTGGTCATGCTCTTGCTGCTGCTACTACATCTGCTGCTGGTGCCGCTGCTTCTGTTTCTTCCTGATGAGTGATCCTGATGCAAGTACTCTGCTCCATCATCATCTTTCTTCTTCTTTCTTCTTCCTGTCCTCAGTCTAGTCAGTCTATCCCTGATGACAGTCATGCTGCATTCAGATGGCTTGTTGATGGCCTTCAGTTCAAACTAATTCTGAAACATTTATCCAATCTCTTCTAAAACAGACTTCAGCCTGCCCACACACACACCCTGGGCCTACTGTATTAACAGTCAAAAAGTAAGTATATGAATTGGATGGAATTGGAAACGTATTGTTTTTCCCAATTTACACACTTCTTCTACATCTACATCCACTCCATGACATAATACATAATATGACCCCAGCCACACCATGTAATTTATTTCTACATAAGTTGGCTTAAAATTTTAATTTAAATGTACTGGATTACCACTTTTGACTAGGCCAGTTGTCCTGGACTAGCATGCCATTTGAAATTTGCTGATCCCTGCCCCCCCATCAGCACTACCATATAGAAAAAGAAATGGAACATCTTGTCTGATGTATATTCACACTATTCTTTTTGTTTTGCAGTTGATCTTTTATTAAAAGTTTTCAGACAATACCTAATATGAAACTGACATCAGTAGATCGGGGCCCCAATATTCAAAACATTGCCTAGTGGGCAAACAGAGTGCACAGCAATTGCCTGCTGATTGCGTGCTTGCTGGATGTTCAAAAGGCCCGGTAGTTGAGAACAATGAATAGCTTTGAGCAAAATACAGTGCATGCACTTACAAAGTGAGGGGTGTGGATATGAATTGTGGACAGTACTATATTCGAGTGTTAGCACTGCTAATATGGCATTGTGTGGAACCATTGTGCCATGCTAATACCACCTATAGAAAGGCTGTCTTACTCCGGGCAAACCCTAGAGGTTGGCAGTGACACTGCAGCCGGACCACAACATAGTCAACTTTGCAGCACACATGATGTTTGTAATGGAAGAGGCCATTGATGAGGATGAGAGGGCAGAAGGCCACCCTGGGCCACTCTGTAGACCGTGGGAGGCAATATACTGCGCACACAGTACCAGCCAAGAGCTCCTTGAGACTCTCACCGATGACCAGCTGGTGGGCTGTCACCACTTCTGTAGGGGCCATGCTAGTGCAGCTATAGTGAGCTCCTGCATGAGCAGCTGTGCAGTGACACCGAGAGCAGCCATGCCATGAGTTGAAAGCAGAAGGTGACAGCTGCGATGTGCTTCCTAGCCACCAAGTCCTTCCAGACACCAGTGGGGGATGCCATCAGTGTCTTGCAGTCCACCACCTTGCACCTGCTGGCCCAGTTCCTACATGCCTTGCTACCACATGCTGACAAGTTTATCATATTCCCCAGCACAGCAGTGGAGTGCACAGAAACCATGCAGCAGTTCTTTTGGGTTGCACACCTACCCGCGGTACTCTGTGCCATTGACTGCAGACATGTTGCCATCCCGGCACCCACTGGTGATGGGGTGGATGCTCACCTGAATACGGGGCTACTGCTCTAGCAACTGCCAGGTGGTGTGCAATACAACAGGGAACATAACCAATGTCCTGGCACGATACTCCAGCAGTGCCCATGATGCTTTCATTTGGCAAAATTCCAACTATGCCAACACTTTGAAGGAGGCAACATACCCAGAGGGCACCTAGTCAGTGAGTACACATGCAGCACACACACACCCAAAAAACACCCGGGGGCATGCAGTGGTAATGCAGCACACCACACACCCACACTGAGGGAAGGTGGGCAGGGGAGAGGACAGGTGCACAGCAAAGAACACAACACAGCCCATTGGCCTGTGATGAAATGCAGACATCAACAGTGTGAACGGGTACTAACATATATGTTTACCTCACACCTGTCCTTCAGCCCACATGTGGTGGCAGAGGACAGATATAATAATTACACTCCTCCACATGCAACATCATCAAGCGGGTTTGGCGTATGAAAATGCGACTCCAGTGCCTAGACCATTCAGGAAGTGCCCTACAATACAACCCTCGTGAAGGCCTGTGGATATTCGTAGCCTGTTGTATGCTACACAACATAGTACTTGCATGTGGAATAGGCCTGCCAGTCCATGAGGAACACAGTGACAGTGACATGGAGTCAGAGGATCAGGGATGCAGGAGCAGCTCGACAGGCGAGACGCCCACATGTTCAGGAGAGCACAGAAAACAATGAAACCATCACAAGAAGCCTCAGACACTGAGTGGAATGAATGAATAGACACTGTCATATGTGAAAATGTTTTATTGCCAAAAAAATATAAACAGATCATATAGTGGCATTGACACAAATATGAAATTAAAGGGTGATGGGCAAGTAGAGTCACCACCTGTCCTGAATGTCACAGGAGAGTCCTGAATTGGGCAGCTGTGTCCTGCAAACAAACATGAACAATACTACATGTCCTGACCTTATAGTAGAAAGAAATATATCCTGAGATTTTATTATATGTTGCAGAAAACTATCAACCTTAAAATGATAAGAAACAATTGAAGCAAACAAAAACAACGCTTAGTCTTAATTCTGATTATTTGGAGTAAACATATCGGTTGCATTGGTTGAGGTTACATATTGTCCTGCAAATAATCATATTTCAGTATGAAATTACCTACTTTGGGTTTCTCAAAGGTGGTAACCCTATGGGTGGGAGGGAGGGTGGTGGGAGGCACAAAGAACAGTGACACTGCAACATTGTGTGATGTGCACAGCATGTGTGGGAAAGTGTGGTGGTTGGGAGGAGGGAGAGAAAGTCAGCCCAATCATGTGTATCATCGACTGCCATGGGTCTTGACATCGGCTGCCACTGACCCCGGTGGTGGGTGGTGTGGACCGCAGGGAGACTGAGGGCAACACCTGTGGCATCCCAAGCACCCATGGACAGCCCTGATGCCAGCAGATGGCAGATGGCAATCCCATGCCAGCATGCGTGGTGTTGCACTGGGCCTGGAGGTCGCAGATATGCTGTCAGAGCCCGATCAGTCACTGTGTGGTGTTGCTCAGTGGCATGGTGTCCCATAGAGCTGGGGCTTCGCAAACTAGAGGCAGCAGTGCTGGTGACCCTGAAGCAGACCGCCATGCATGGTGGCCATGTGCTCATGCACTGCCAGGATGAGGTCACCGATGACGGTGCAGATGATGTCCACTAGAATAGCATCTTGGGCCTCCAACCACCTGCCGAGCCTGTGCGTGTCCACATGCTGGAGGGTCTTCTTACTCATGAGGTCTTCATGCACTGTGCACCTGAAGAGAGTGAGCTCACGGTGCACAGCAGTCTGCAACTTTACTGATGACTGCAGCAGCTGCTGCCTGAGTCTGGCTCAGCCTGCCTCCAGGGGACCCTGTCCTGGGGAACTGGACTTGGCTGCTCCTGCCGGCCACCAAACAATCAGTGCAGATGCCACACTAGAATGGGTTGGGGGAGGTGACTGGGGCACAGATGCTGTGGGTGGCCGTGTAAGCTTGCTGTGGGCTGGCAGGGTGCTGCCAGGCTGCTACACCTGTGACTCAGAGCGGGTGATGTGTGTGGTGGTGGCAGTGATAGTACCAGCAGCAGACGTAGTGGCAACTGCAGTACCATGTACATTGGCATGGGTGATGGCTGTGGCATGGGGGCTTATGTATGGAACCTGCCCGTACAGTGGAGGGGCTATGCACTGGGGACTGTTCCCTGGCAGTGACAGCAGTGACAACTCCTGCGAGCTGATCCCAATGTATTCCATCTTTGTTGCTCTCCTCCTCCACTATGTATGTGATCGGGCGCCACTGCTGGCTTGCTCGTGAATGGTGCACTCCCTGATGCTGCAGGTGGCTCTTCCTCCCCTGTGATGGCTGTGGATGCACTCTGGAGTGAGGAAGAAATCTGTCGGTGTCACCTACAATACGTGGTGCCACGATGAATGGTGCTGGCGGTGCATGCATGCCCCAGTGTAGAGTGCCATGTGTTGCCCAGTGCCAGCGTGAAAGAGGTGTCAAAAGCTCTACCAACCCCCACAATGATAACACGGACATTGGTGATGGATGGAACATGCACAGTATAACAGTGTTCCCTGACCAAGTATCCCACATGCAGCACATGCACAGAGGTCATGCCTCTCAACCACCCTCGTCACACATCAGGGACATGGCCTCGATGACCAGGGAGAAGGGACTTACCCAGTGACACATCTGTATACCTGTAATAGTACAGCTGGAGGATGTGTAAGATCTGCTGCATGCTATGAATAGCATGTGACAAGCAGTGAGGTAGACAGGAATAACAAAGCTGCCATCAGGATGTAATCCACATCACCACCCATCACTGCATACAGTCAAAATGTGGGCATGACAGAGGATATCCCAGAGGCCACATCAGGGATATCCTGACAGTCGGGGACAGTTGAGAGGTATGACTGAGGCAATCACAGTACATGCCCACACCCAACCCACCCAGCACACATGTCTGCATGCCCCAGCACCCGTGGATGACCCATGCACATACCGCCTATGTGCATGGGCACACTCCAGAGGAGTTATGTGCAAATCAGAACTCATTGGGGTGCAATGACACATGTGGCAGGGAGGGCCACAATGCACCATATAGCAGCACAGCACACCATGGAGTGCTAAAGCTGCAGACAGCGCACACCCAGTGCTGCACTAGCCTTACCAGTGGCAGAATTGCATTGTGTACCCATGCACACAAGGATGTGCACCAGCTGTGTATTTACATGACTAGCTGCATGCCACCAGGGTCTCATATCCACCTCCAGGCACCCCTCTCACCTCCATGGCCCTCAGTGTAGATACCACCACCTCCTCTTTGGGGTCCATGGATCTGCCAGCACTGCCGATTGAGGTCCCCACCTGTTGCTTTTTGGTCTCAGTGAAGGGCAGCCAGGGTGCCCTAGGCTCACTGGCAGAGGTTGCAGAAATGCTTCTGCATGGCTTCCCACCATGTGGCCCCAGCCTCCCACAGTGCTGATGGCCTGTTATCTCCAGCCATGCCTGTCACACTGTGGCATCTGTGGTCAGCTGCAGGACAGGACCATCTCCTGCTCCTTGTAGGCCTGGGCCAGGCTGTGCAACTCCTCCTTGCTGAATCTGTGTGCCTTCAATCTGTCCCCATCATCCATTTGACCTGTAAGAGACATGTGACAGACAGTGGTCAGGCGCTGCATGTCGGCGTGATCTGTGTCTCGCCAACTCAATGTGCCATGCTGGTGCAATGCTGCCGTATGTGCTGTACAGGTGTGGCACAGGATGGAATGTGCACAGTGACAGTCTGTTGGAAGGCCCCCAGGGCCACACATAATGAGAGCTGCCATAACTACGCTGGGGTACAGGTACCTGAGGCATTTAGATCCCTGGTCACAGCACCATGACAGGCAGTGACCTGATGCCAAGCCAGCTCTAGCACACATATTGGAGTAAAGTGGGACAGTGCATGTGTAGCCCCTCCACAACCTGGGCCATGATGAGCATTGCACAGTGGCACATGCTGAGTCACACTGGGGCACTGCGTGGGAAATGGCAATATGCTGTGGCAAGCAAGAGCACTGCACCTGGGCAAAGGGTGCACTGGGCTACTGAGTATAATACCCCATTGGCACACACAGTCCTCTGGCCTGACATGGCACCACATACCACATTTCATAGAATAGAAGCAGCAGCGTCTATTTGAATTTTTATTTTGACCTGCGCTTGTATTGTCAAATCTATTTTAAGTGTGAAAAGAAAATATTATATATCCTGAATATGATCAAATATATTGTTACTGGTCTACTTTATAGCAAAATAAGAACAACAAACATGAACTAAAGTAAAAATTTTAAAAAAATATCGTAACAATCATATTTACAGAGATAAAAATCATAAAGAGCCCCACCTACAGAGTTTTATCTGACATGACTTCAACCCGGATTAGAAGTCACGGCTTCTATTTGAGGCTGACTTTTATTAAAAGTATTCATTATGACCTGCAGCTTCTATTCGAGGGTGGCTTCTATTTGGTGAAATATGGTATCTGGTACATGGCACAGCCTTGCCACCATGCATGACAGTGTTCTGGGCATAGCCTGGCTGGCAGACCAAGGCCATGCTGCCATGTCACAGATGAGTACGAGCCACAGACCTCTGTGCCGATGTGGACACACGTGCACTGTCGTGATTGGGGCAACACATTGGGGACTGCCTTAGGCAGAAATGTGATGCACACTCCACACAGGTTGTGATGCACCTGCTGTCATCCCTTGTGTCAGAGACAATGTAGTGGATGTGTGTGCCATACGTGCCACTGAGCATGCAGTTGGAGGCTGATTTACAGATGGTGGCAATGGTGTGCTGTGATGGACAGGTTGTATGGCCTGAGCCTGGGCCACGGACTGCAGGGTTATGTCACACAACATGCAACACACAAGATGCACCCAGACACATAGGAGAATGTGACATGGTGGGCAGGCCTTGCAATGACACCCCGCAGTCCATGTGGCCCCACACTCCATGCATGCTTGTATACTGCAGACTTGTACAGTGCCCCAGGTGGCCAGGGCAGGCACTGGTTGTGAGTGCGGTTGACTCTGTCCCCATATCATACATGCAGCAATGGGTGTGCCATGTTAGGTATGTGCAAACAGCTGGTACACATCAGACAGGTGTCAGTCCAGTACCATCCCAAGGACCACAGTCAACCGTATGTATGTGATGTACAAATACCATAGTCTGCATGTGTTGATGTGCATAGGTGGTCCAGTACAGAGGTGCCAAGCAAGGCACAGGGACACACAGAACATAGGCCACACACCTGCCTGCAGGTGGGATGTGGACAAAGACGACAGCAACATGTAGTGTTCTGTGTAGGGAATACCACTGCCAAGGTTAACACCACTGTTGGTGGTTATATAGAGCCCACTATAACTCTCATGGATTGCCACAAATCTGTGGGACATGGCATATGACACGCAGGGGCAGTGAACCTGAAACTGGTACACAGTGTTGCAAGTCACACAGACAGTTCACATAATAGGGGCATAGTACAGAATGTAGGTATTGAGGATCACACCGTATGTACCTGTCAGGGAAACCATGCATACCCTGGAAGCCAGTTGGCTCAGTAGTATTCACTGTGTATACACAGGTGATTACCTGGTCTGTCTCCACTCTGTATAGGCCTTTTGATTACCTCAGGGTGTTTGTCCTCTGTACTATCTGCTGTTCTGTACAAGTGTACAGGTGTACGGTGATTATCATGTCCCATATAGCCCTGTGTTTAATAGCAGCACAGCACTGCATGGTACCATCACTAGAGGTATTGTGCAGGGACATGTACAACAGCATACAGCTCTCAAAAGGCTCTCACCAGCAGACACACTCAGTTACATAACACAACAGCCTGGCTCAGTGAAGCAGGAACAACGTATGGACCAGCATGTTGAACACAGATCATATGGGTATGCACATATAGATGAAGTGTAGTTCCCATGTAATGTTTGTCAGTAGGTTGCACAGACATGCCACACAGTGCAGTCACATGAACAGTAGGATTACCACCTTCTAGAGAGGCCCAAAGTGGGACATTTCTTACAGCAACATCATTTTAGCAGGACAATACGTAACCTTAATTAGCCAATGCAACAGACATGTTTTCTCTATATCGTCAGAATTAAGACTATGTGTTGCAGTTATTTAGGTGTTTCCATTGTTAATTAACATATACGGTATGTTAGTTAAGATGTTATAGTGTTCTGCAACATTTGTTTGTTTGTTTGTTTAGATTTTGTTGACCCGTAAGCCCACTGGGTCTAGAAGTCCCTTTTCAGGGGTGACCAGGGTGGGGGTACAGATGGTAAGCAACTGAGATTGAACCAGATTAAGCTGTTGATGGTATTTTTAGGAATGAGGGAAATTTGGCCAGGACACCGGAAATTCCCTACTCTCCTGTGGGGTCCCTTACATCCTGGCATTCTGCCAAGATGGCTGTCTCTGGAGGTGTTGTGGAGGGCGTGGAGGTGTTGGAGGCAGGGAGATGGTCTCCTCCACTGTCTCTGAATTTTGAGAAACCGCACCAACTAAGGAGTTTCCTGGCGATACTGTGATTCAACTCAATTTGCCACTGGATTTGGATAAATCTTTGCTACTCCCCTTGGTCGAGAAGTACAAGGTAATTCTATGTCTTCTCTCAAATCTGTTGATATAACTGAGCTACCTCCTGATGCTGCTCCTGCAAACCCTTCAGTTTCTTTACCTGCCAATTCTGTTGATGTTGATACTTTGCTAGCGCTGGAAGAAAACGTTATATGGCAAAGAAAGCAGAACTTCTGTCTCTGAAACAATCTGCTGCTGTGCTACCTGGAGTTCTCTCTGCAGACTCACCAAATAGGAATGTGGTTTCCCTACCTACTGATGCCTCAGCGAGTGAACTGACACTTCCTCATTCTTCTCCTAGTAAGTCTTGTCCTGCTGTTACACAGTTTGCATCTACTAGCGGTCTCTCGGTGGGAGCTCGCCGGGCAGCATTCCCAGCTGTTGATCAGCCAGGCCTTTGATGAACCCTTCACCTGCCACGGAAACCCGAGTAAAGATTGGTCTGTGGACTCTACCCTCAGCCTGGCAGGTTGGAAAAAGGATCCTGTAGTTGGGAACTGGCACTCTGGACCCTCGCCTATCAGAATACCTATGGAACATGATGCAGCCGCTTTACCTCCTACTACTCAGTCGCCTGTTTTCTTGACCCCTAGAACTCTCTTTGACTCCTGATTTACAGCTCACTCAAAACCCAGTTTTGCATTTGCAGGTTATTACGCCTCCGTGGAGGCGTCATCAGTGCCTGCTCAATCTACTTACAGTTTGCAATCCCAGGGCCTGAGTCGCGTCCGCCGCTCGCTAAACAAGATATTTCCTCTAATTGTACTGCTTCCAAAACTTATGCCTCCTATTTTACTGTTCCTATACATCAGGCCAAGAGACATAATGCTGTTAGGCTGCAATACTTAGGTGGTATGCCTGAAATGCCTGATTGGGTCTTTGTAGGACGAACTCTGCTTAAAGACTCGATGAAATTTGCTGCATATGAAATTCATGCTTAGATTCATGTCTCTAATGAATCTCATTTTGATGTCAGCTTTAAAACTTCAACCGTTTAGAAAGATTTTGTACTAAATTTCATGAACTAAAATCTTCACCCTTATGGGCCCCATTTAGTGCTGTTCCTTTAACTAAACCTGCCCCCCAAAATATTACTATTTTATTTTGTAATGAGGGGTCAGTTTGAATAATATCACTGTTTGGTTGAAACAGTGTTGCATGATACTTAAAGATCAGAGGCTATTTTTGATTCTGAAAATCTGTGGACAAAGGGTTGGAAAGTGAGAGTAATGCACAAAACAACAGATATCGAAGTTTACAACATTTACCCAATAGTTTCATGTTAGGTAGAGATAGGGAGTTCTTTCTATCCTGGTCAGCGAAGGCATGTTACAAATGTGGATCTATTAGTCACCTTAGTAGCATTTGTGATGTAGTGAAATGTTCTGTTTGTGATGAACTTGGCCATGCTGGTTCTCAATGTGTGGAAGAACCTAAATGTGTTCTTTGTGACGAATCTGGTCATACTTTTCAACAATGTACTTGGGCTGCTCATAACACCCCTACTCTGGCTGATGGGGAAGAACAGCAGCTGCTTATTACTGTAGCACAACGTTCAAAGATTTGTAGTCAGCCATCTACTCCCCTGAGTGAGCGATCTTTGCCTCCCTCTTCAGAGACCCTACCCACGCACTTACCCTGCCCTGTTGCTCCCTCTGATAATGAGGCAGTAACTCCTACTGCATTGCACCCTGATTTAGTTGTCCCTGCACCTGATCCCCCTTGCTTTACCTGGTTGTTTTGACACAGTTCCCTTATCCACTGTTCTCGCCCCTGCTATTCCTACAGGTACTATGGATCCCCTCCCTGGAAACTTTTGTCCCACAAACTAGGATTACAAGGGCTCAAGAAAATTGGGGTCGACCTTTCCTAAGGTGTTGAAAATGGATGATATCCCTTTGGCCAATAAATTTGACTTGTTCGTGACCCCTCGGAAAACACAGTTCTGACTCCGCCTCTGTACTTTCTTCTCATCCAGAATTAACTACTGACACAGAGGTCCCTGTTGATAATTTGGGGTCTCAAAGAGGAAGGGCAAGGCTAAAGTTAAGCATAAGGAAAGTGTTTCCCAGAGGGTAAACCTAGGTGAAGGTATCATACCTTATGACTGGTTCATACTAACTTGACATTATGACACCCTCATTCTCTATACATACTGTGAATGTCAACAATATTAAAAGGCAGCCTAAGAGGATTCATTTTTTCTTTTTATTGTGTCTTACGTTTGGGTGATCTTACTACAGGATGTAAGATTTCATTCTCTTCCTGAAATATCTCAAGCGCAGAAGGCATGGTTTCCTGGCCCTTCCTATTGGTCCTTTGGACAGCAGACTTGTTCAGGCATGGGAATACTGTTTAATTTAAACGATGTTTCTGTTATTAAAGTGCTTGATTTATGCCCAGATAGATTATTACTTCTGGATGTTAACATTTCTAATGTACCCTAGGATCATTAATATTTATGCACCACAGTCTAAATCCCTTAGAATTGATTTACTAAAGCTTGTTCAACATTACCTTTATACCTCCAAGTATGTTATTTTGGGGAGACTTTAATTGTAGTTTATTCACCAAAGATAAATCACACACCTCTAAAACTACTAAATTATTTTGTGATACCAATTTTTAAAGCAAATGTTGCAGTCTGCGAAACCACGGGATGCATAGCTCATGCTAAATCGCATACATACCCCAACTTTTCATAAAGATCCATTGGCCACCAATTGATTTTTTTTTTTGTTTCATGACACTTGCCACTTTCTGTTGCTACTGTTCATGTTGTGGAATTTTCTGACCATAATCTTTTGACTATCACCCTTGGTACTACCCATACTAAGCATTTTGGTCCAGGCACATGGAAATTAAATTCTAAAGTATTAGGTGACTTACAGTTTTTGGTGCAACTTAAACTATTTTTCAAGCTAGAAATCTGTTTTCATTCTCTATGATGACTTATGAAGATGATGGTCTGATACCAAATCAGATTTACAGCATCTGCTAAAACATTTTAGTAGACAATATCATAATGTTCTTTATTTTGACTACCACACTATGCGACATCAGTTACAGAAAATTCTTACCTTGTCATATACTACAGGTCATAACTTTACTGCTCAAATTACTAAACTTAAACAGGATATTACTGCATATCATTCCAAGAAATTTACCTTATTACAACAACAGCACCAATTTGGCATTGCAGGTCCCTACCATGTAGTTTACTCATTTGATAGCTGCTCTAAACAGATAGACAATAAAGTTTTCAGACCCTTTTTGATAGTAATATGGCGAAATAATGGATAATTTGGGAATTCAGCATTATGTAGCTGATTATACTAAGACAATTGTTTGGTCCCATCACCCGTGGGTAGAAGGAACCTCTGCCTACCTTTCCGAATTGAGATCCTTGATATTCCACAATCAATAACTGATTTGGTTACTAGTGATATTCAGAGTCAGGAAGTGGGAGATGCAATTTGTGCTTTACGCTTAGTGGTAACTCCGCTTACACAGTCTTCCAAATGAACTTTATAAACTATTGGATGTTGACCTACGTAGTGAATTGGCTGTGGTGTATAATTATGTTTACAAACAGATGCTCTACCATCAGATATGAATATGGGCAGTCTTTTCTATATATATATATAAAAAGGAGATGAAAGATTGTTACAAAATTGGAGCCCCTTAGTCCTTTAAATACTGACTTTAAAATCTTGGCTAAAATAATTTCTCTCCACTTATTGAAAATAGCACTGCTTCTGATTTCTGAGGCTCAGTTTAGCAATATTCCAGGGAGAAGTATTTCTGATCATGTGATTTTGTTACGGAAATAGTTGAGTGGAAATCATGACATGCTAGAGGGTTATCTGATTTCCTTGGACCAAAAACAAGCCTTGATTCGATCAATCATGATTTCTTGTAAGCACTTTATGTCATTATAAAATTCCTGACAGAATTATTTCATGGCTTAAGTTATTATATCGTTCTGCCACGATAGTTCCCATAGTAAATGGCTGGAAAGGTCCTATGATACCACTAAAAGGGGGTTAGACAGGGCTGTCCACTTAGCCCTATTCTGTATATATTTTTTTTAGATCCTTTACTTCATTCTATCAATACATCTCACTCTATTGTTCTGCTTTCTACTCCGTTACATTCTACTCCCCATACTGTAATGGCCTATGCAGATGATATCAGTTTGGTTGTGGCAGATATTTCTTCAATAACTGAAGCCGTAAATCAATGTTTGACTTTTGGGTCCATTTCAGGGCAACCCTGAACCTAGATAAGTGTGTGGGTCAATAATTGGGTTCGGTGGTTTGAGACACTCCTTCGTTTCTGACATTAGGATCAGTTCTGACCCTATTAAAATTTTGGGAATTTTATTTGGGGATGGTTCTTTGGATATTTTAAATTGGGGACCTAAACTACATATTGCACAGTCTAAAGTTACCTTATGGAATAAATGGAAAATGGAAAGAAGAAGACAGTGTATATGATTAGAACTCATTTGCTTCCAGTTTTCTTTTTAGCCTATATTTTCCCCTCCACGGAGCTTTGAAACTAGGTTATTAAGTATTTTCTTTCAAGCACTATGGGGCAGTTGCAGTAATCCTATTAAGCGTAATTTGACGTATTTACCGCTTTTGGAGGGTGGTCTAAATATGGTCCATCCTTTATTTTTTACAATAGCATATTTGTTATGACTAATGTTAAACCACTTCTGATAAATTGTGATAAGGGATGGGAATCTTGGTTTTATGAATCCTGTAATCCATGGTTCATCCTTTGGGAAACTAATACTTTTAATATAATCAGAAATGTCCCTTCTATACCGAGTTATGTTAGGAAACTTTCTTACACCTGATACAGTGGCATGTTTTAAGCCCACGGTAATTACCCTGAATAGAAAGGCTTTATATAAGCATTTACTTGATCAAATTTGTACTGTCCCAGTAGCTTTTCCTGAATGTCTGGATTCCTATTTGAACAACCTTCTGGCACTCCTGCGTAATGCCTGGATCCCTCAGAGGATGTGGGCTCTACATTGGTTAAACTGTCGTGAATAGATTTATGTGAAAGCAAACCAAAACATAAACAGTTAACTGAAAGAATTTTTCTAGACTGTCCTGTACAACAAGAGGAAACAATACATCACTTGTTTTTCTATTGCACTTATATAAAGGTTTTGGTCTTATCTAGCCACTAAGTGGCAGGAACCTGTATTTGCATCTGTTTCCTATGAAAATTTACTGTATGGTGTTTTTCGCATGTCTGGAGTAAATGGAATGTTGACACTTTAAATGCTATTTTACAGTTTTAAAATGGCATATTTGGACTGCTCGATGTCTCTTTACTTTGCAACAGTTAGACTTATCTCACCAGATTATGCTACAAAAGTGGAATCTGATTTGAAATCGATTTACATTTCAGAATTACAGTCAAAGCCTGTTAGGACAATGTTGGAATTGTGGAAATGTATGTCTTGAATCACTGACTCAGACTTTCCTGTAACATGATTTATTGTTTCTTGGATTCATTTTCTTTCTGTTATGCTTAAGGTAACCCTGTCAATAAAAATTCCCCACCTCTGAGGTAGGGGAGCTGCTGAACCTATGGCCTCAATTCAGGAGAGCATTCAGAATGCTGGTGAACCTGCAGGAGACCAGATCTCCCTCCCTGCAGGTCCAGCTAAGGAGATCAAAATTTCAGGAGAAATGATGGAAACCTCTGAAAATATGCCTTTGGGAGAAACAGCAGAGAATACTGAAGGAACAGTGGTTAAAGAAACTGTTGAGAGAAGGCAGAGCCTAGTAATGGCAATTGTGAATGAAACCACTCAAATAATGGATGCATAGGCTAACTTTCCTGATAATCAAGAAGGAACAGGTAACAACAGTCAGAATGGCACAACAGAAACTATAAATGGTGGATTAGAAGGAAAAATACTGAGCAAGATGTTCCTCAAGCTACTACATCTGAAACTGCTTTGCAAATGCCCACACAAGCTGTCAAAAGGCCGGAAACTGTGATGCACTAGCATCAAAGCAAAAACGCCGTCCGATGACTCAGCACCTGGAGAAATGCGGAAGCTCTCCACGAAAATGTCAGTGAAGCAGCTGAAGTGATAAACTTGGAAGTAAACCATGAGGGAAATGAAGCCTCATGGCATGTAAGTACACAAAATGAATTATACAATGGCAAGAAAATATCCTGGACTCTGATTGGTCAGTCTTGGGCTGGACGCGTGATGTTATCCCAGCACAACTTCACAGGTCTACTCTCATCATTATGTACATTATGGCTTTCCTCTTTTTTGCATCTCCTCTTAAGAAACAAAAATATTTTTCCACACTAATAAAACATTCTTTAAAACTAATTTTTATTTTATATATAACAATGAGCCATTGTATAATAACAATAATACCCTCCAGGGTGAGTGTCGTTTGGGATAACGTCATGTCTCAGTTGTTGGGACGCACTCAGCCTGCAGCCTCGTGCCCAACCACCTGAAGCGTGACATTATCCCAGCACAACACACACCCTGTTGGGCATTATTGCTTAAATAGCAAATGTTGAAAGTGTACAGACTTTGGGGTTAAGACAAGGTAGAAAACGGACAGAGAAGTACAAATTAAAACACCACAGACTTAGAGAAAATGTTGAAAGAGGCAGGTTGGAAACAAAATGGTTCAGGACAGTGGATTCGGATACAACACACAGCCCCATACCAGGCAGCAGTACAAATCTGGAAACTGGAGACAGTACTATACAGAAACCTACATGTGCTACTGAACTAGATCAAACTTTGAATGCAGAAGATATGCAAGTAGATCAGATAGAACTTGAAAGAGCTCAAAATACTATTTTGCCCGAAAGCAGTGATACGGAAGACGAGGGCCTAGTGACAGACCAGCATCATGGGGTGAGCAAGTGGCAGCTATGGAGGATGCTAAGCCCTTGAGCCCCCCATGAACAAGCAAAACATAGATGGGAAGAATTCAGGAAAAAGGTAGATTTTCAACCAAATCCCACCATTGCAACATAAAAATGCTCTATGACAACACTATCAAGAAGGTTTAGAATTTGCACCAGACAGACTGTATGTAGGAAAAAGCTGATTAACGAGTCCATGGGGTTTTCACAAATTAAATCTCATGACTGATCCATGTGTCTGGAGACACATTATATGACATTAGTTTAAAACCCCTCAGGAGTTAGATAGTGTAAACCCCTGCAAATGGGGGTTCCCAAAAGTCCCCTAGTAGCTTGCCTAAAGGCCCCAGCCTGGATGGTGTTCGCAGTTAAGCCGCCTATTTGTGAGTGCTTCTAGAGCCTCTGGTATTGTCTCTTTAAGAGCTGCTTGTGTTACAGGCAAGTCTGGAACTGGGGGGTTGTGGTTTCCTGCTCGAGGTCCCGCTCGAGCTGCTGACAAGGTGCCCCATTTCTGCCGTCGCTAAGCCAGGCAAAGTGAGCACTCCCAGGGATGTAACTGTTTGCTAACGATCTGTTAGAGTGGTAATAAAATATACTTTGTCTAACCTGCCTTTCTTGCAGCTGGGACTCTGTGTGCTTTGCCCCTCCATTTTGGATCGGAACTACAAACTGGATCCAATCAGGAGAGAGGGCACTTAAAATGGAGTAGTATTGAGCAACCAACCAGGATTAGGACTCTCTGGAGCTGGCTGTCAATGGGGATATGGCCAGTAATTCTGGGAAGTGAAGTTCTGGACTGTGGCACCTTTTGCATCAATGGGGGAAGTTGTAAGTGACTGGCATCTGAAGCCCTCAATTGGAGTCGAGTGGCGCCCGATGGTAATTCCCTGCCTAGTGGCTGAGAAGGCAGATCTGTTGTATGCATGACTGAGGAAGGCGCCCGAGCTTCTGCACTGCAGAGTTTCACATGGGAAGCATGTGTGAGGCCGAAGCCGGGCGGCCGTTTGCCGCCGGTGGATTCCGGACTGAATCCCTCTGTGTTTGGAGGAAAAGGAGAGGGCCAGTGGCCAGGAACCTGGCTTACCCTGTAGAGGGACTGGAGAAACTGCTTCATCACACTCGGTCTGTCAGGATAGTGAAGCTGCATCACAAATTCCCAGGTTGGTAGTAAGTGAGAATGGGATATGAAAGCAGCTGCCTGGTATGGTAAACTTATTTTACATATAAATGTGTGGGTGTGTCCTGCTCACAGGTCCATGTCCCCTGCTCTGTGAAAGGTGTCCAGCAAAAGTCATGAGTAAAAACAGGGTCGCTGCCGCCAGCTGAACCATTGAATTTGCAAGTGTTTCATCTGATTTTCTGATACATGAACTGAGCCACCGCTCCAGGATTACAAATTGAGTATTGCGCAAGTATTTTCCATCCTCAGGGCCCCAACCAGCTGCACCGATCCTGGCTAGCCCCCCATCCTGGGTACCCAGTGACAGTGACTTATAGGGACTCTAACCCTGTGCACAGTGCTCTGAACATTAGTGTGACTGAATTAATTAACCTGATTTCCCCTGTCCTTGTTACTATCCCTAAATAAATCAGATTTGGTTGTTTAGCAAAGTTACACTGCCTGACATATGTATTTGTGTTGAAATACCATACAGTGGTTATTGTATTACATCATCTTACTTTACAGGGGTCCCCAGAGTCAAGCTGATCGAACCAGTCCTGGGGTAAGTGTATACTGTAAAGATACTTTTAATATATTGTGTGGGCCACTAGTGGGAAGAAAGGGGTTGCAGTGTCCCAGAGGGAAGTGACCAAGTCATACCAGACAGTATTAACCCGACCTCTGGGTGGAGGCACCGCCATTGGACCTGGGCCCCTCAACCTGTTAGAGGTTAAGCAGGCAGGGTAGTAGCCCTTGGGATAGCACCACCTGGGGTTACAATAAGTTTTGGTCAAAATATGACAAATTACGATTTTCTGCATTCTGGATGCCATTCAGAGCTATACCTCTTACCAAATCATCCATAAAATTTGTAATAATTTTGTTTAGGAATGAAAATGTCTCAGTTCACGATATCACTCATTGGCTACAACAACCCTGTGAGACACTGGAACAACCTCAACCTATATTTGATGAAGAACATTTATGGATTGGGGTGGAAATAGAAAGTCAGAATGAGAAATAATGATTCAGGGCCTGTTCATTTGCAACAGTTTATTTTGGGAAGGAAAGAGGGCATTGTTTTTATGGGGACAACCAAAGACCTGTTTTAAGTGTGGGTCCTTGTTGCATCTCAGTTCAGTGTGTGACAGAATGAAATACAATCAGTGTTTTACCTTTGGGCATACAAGTACATAGTGTCAAAATGAGCCAACATGTAATTTATGTGGGAGAATGGTCACACCTACCGTTTCCTGTTCATGGGTGACTCATAACAGAATGGACCACCCAGATCAAGATACATTATTAGTGACTGCCCCAAAAAAGACATAGTGGCACACAGGCAACACAACATGCTGAGGAAATAGAACCTCAAGGTGTTGCTAGAAGTATTCAGGAGAATGCATGTACCTCAAGAACAAATGTTTCAGCGTACGCAATGACTCTGAATCCAGAGATATGTCTGAAACACCAGATACAGTGCAAAATCCCCTCTGGAGCCCAAAACCACATGTTACCCCCCCCAACCCCCACCCTCCGGAGAGAGGGAGAGGATGTGGTGTTGGAGGATGAGCAGTGGGAACCTCTCGAAAATAATCTAATGTTACCTCCAGAAACCACAGCAGTGTCAAAAAAGAGTCCTTAAACAAACAAGGCCCAAATCAAAATTAGCAAAAGCTTCATCCCACTTGGCTATACCACTTAGGAATAAATATGATGTGTTACAGATAGAAGCACAGGATTCAGAGCCAGGAAAGACTCTGAATCCTCATCACAGCCTATAGCATCAAGTGACTCAGAGGGAGAGCCTAAGGTTACTGAACATCTGAAAGGAAAAAAAGCAATTCCTAGGGGTTCGGACTACGAGAAGCACCAGAATAGCGAAGGCTAGTAAAAGTTTAGTGTAAAGGTATAGCATATATATGTTTCTCTTATGATTCTTGGTAAACCCTCTGTGTGAATGAAGGTTTTGTGTTCTCGTCAAAAAACATTTCTTATGACTACAAATTTAACACTGAAAATAGTCATCCTAAATACAAACAGTATCAAAAATCCTAGGAGAATAGTTACCCTAACAATTTTGAAAGATTATAATTTTGATATATGTTTCCTTCAAGGTACATGTTTAAATACAGCTCTTCTAGTACAATTGGTTAAACGGTTTTGGATGTGGGGCCCATCTTACTACTCTTTTGGCACAGATAAGTGTGATGGCGTAGGAGTGCTATTTCAAGGAAATAATTTTACAATTGCAAGACTGTTGGAAGTACAGGAAGGTAGAGCACTTGTAGTAGATTTTGCCACACAAAAACTCAGTGGCAAGCAATAAATATTTATGCTCCTTCTACAAAAAAGAGAGGGTAGACCTGTTCAAAGAAAGTACAGCCCTATCTCTATACTATAAACATGTCATTTGGGGCAATTTTAATTGTGGGCTAGAGAAACAAGATAGGGAGCCAAGACCAATAAAATGTTTTGTGACACCACCTGTCTAAAACTATAATTCAAACAACAGGTATGAAAGATGTATACAGAACAAAAATGTACAGGGAGGAAAACATTTTCCAAGGTCCTTATCTACCCAAATTGATTTCTGTTTGTATCAAAAACTATTTATATACAGGAAACACATATAGACCCTATAGAAACTTCTGACCATGCCATAGTAATAGGAAAGTAGGGTTACGAAAGGAATACGCTTGGGAAAAGCTGCAGGAAATTCAACAACAAATTATTAGAAAATGAAAACATAGTAGCTCAAATTCAAGAACAAATGCAGCATGTATGACCATAGCAGGTTTGATGGAAGATATGAGTATATGGTGGAGAGATACAAAACAAGATTTAAAAATAATGTAATTCATTGGGCTTCACAGCATAGTATGGCCAGTAATAAAAATACCTTACACAATGAAATCAATCAAGACAGTTATATGCAATTGCTAACACAAAGATAAGTAACCAAACTGAACAAATTAATAATATAAAAAGAGATGGAACAATTACAATACTCGAGGCAGCTACAATGATATTAGAACATAAAATATGTACTCTGAAGAAATTAGTTGTGGGGATATTTTCATGAATTTTGCAAAAGATCTGAAGCCATAATTACAAAGAGGGAAGAAGTGTTTGGCTCCTCAGAGATTTTGTAAGGTGTAACAACATACTTATCAGAGATGTATGCAGAACCAGCTCTAGATGAGAAACAAATGCAGAATTATTTGAACAAAATACAAAACCAATGATACCAGACATAAGCACAAGGTTTTAACTCAACCAATAACAAAAGAAGAAATCCAACAGGCTATTAAACAAAAATGATACAGCTCCAGGAATTGATGGGTTCACATCAGATTTTATGAAAAACTAACTACGGAATTAGTGGAAATGTTATGGGTAGTCTTTAATTGGATACTAACATCAAAAACCATCAACTTTCTTTTATGTATAGCAGTACAAATCCTTTTATATCAAAAACCAAGATAGAAGATATCTAAATAATTGAGGCCGTTATGTTTATTAAACACTGATCTAAAAATTCTAATGAAAGTTTTAGTCAAAAGATTGTTAAAAGTGGCCCCTTAGCTCATCTCGATTACGCAGTCCTGTTCAGTCCCAGGAAGATCTATACATGACACCTTACTGTTATACAGAGATTAGTAGAACAAGGGCAAGAGGATAAACTTGTTGGGTACCTCATATCCTTGGATCAAAAAAGTGTTTGATAGGGCATCACAAAAATTTATAGAAAAAAGCTATTAGCGTATTGGATAACATCACTTTTTGTGAATGGATCACCACAGTATATGAAGTAGCAATGAGTATTCCATTGGTGAATGGAAATTTGGGCTTGTATATACCAATAAAAAGAGGGTGCGACAAGGTTGCCCCTGAGCCCAGCTATTATACACATTTTGTTTGGATCCATTACTGAGAAACATTCAACAAGATGTATTAATAAAGGGTATCATACCAATTGACAGTATGATAACTGTAAAGAATGCTGCGTATGCAGATGACCTCTGTTTATTTGTTCCAGATAAAGAATCAGGAATACATGCCTTAGACCAGGTGGCACAATATTCCACAGTAACAGGGCAACTATAAATGAGTTTAGAAGCTTTGTGTACCCCTCAGCCCCTCAACTCCACATTTGGAAGCAGTGAGGGAATAACAGTTAAAGTAGAGTCTTTTAAATTGTTGGGAATTATTTTTGGTAGAGGGATAATAGCACACTGAGGGACAGATATTCAAAACTTTGCCCTGGGGCTAAATTAGCACTGCCCAGTGGGCAAACTTAGCCAGAGCAAAAAGCAAGCTATATTCAAAGTAATATCCTGAGGCAAACAGCTTCTGAATATAGCATGGCAATGAGGCTGGGTAAACTGGGCTGGGAGTGCAGGCAAACTTAGCCCTGGAATAATACAGCTCTGAATATAGCAACCAGAAGTGCAAACCACAACAGCAACTCAGTTCACAGCAATGTGAAAATAGGTAGAGGTGAACTATGTGGCCAATGTGTGTGCCAGCAAATGTGTGAACCAGTACAGCTGCAGTGTTCAAACTGTATAATATTCCCTGAACTGTTTGCACAAGCGCTATGCCGTTTGCAGCGGGTTTAACATAGCTAAACCGTTTGCTCAGCCTAAACTTTGCCATATTCAAAAAGTGATATGTAAATGAGCCTACTTAGATAGTCTCTGGGCAAACATCGATTAGCTTCTCATTATGCCTTGATTTGCATGCAGTTTGCCCACCATACTGCAGGGTCCCACAGCTCCATCTGCAGGTCATTCTGTAAGTACAGGGCTGCCAGGTCCAACCGCGAGCTCCACCTGTAGGTCAGTCTGGCAGTGCATGATGATAGCTGTAGGCTACATGTAAACAGTACCGCATAGCATAGAATATTGTACCCAGGGACAACACAGCATAGGCACAGATGGTGGTGGTGCTGTGTGCAACTGTCACACTGTAGGTCATGCTACAGTGCAAGCAGACACTACAGTAGCAAGGGGGCCAGTAGTGTGTGGACATAGCACTGCCTATGATGTGTAAGGCAGTGATAATGACTGCACTGTACACAGTGACAGGCCCAACATGCAGGTGTTTACTGACAGTGGACATTATTGTTACACTGTTGTGTGACCCACAGATGCTGCACCTCTGGCATGGGATGCTCACAGTGACATATACATGTCCGGCTTTGTGTCCTGTGGCAGTTGTACAGCTGTGCAGTATGTGGCCGGGGGCATATATTATCAGAAAGGCACACTGGTGTTGTGGTATTCCCAATACTGGCCCATGTGCACTGTGTGATGTGTCCCAGCCTTGTGGCCACACCTGGTCTGTGGCACAGCCTGGCCACCATAAACTCTCCCTCAACATCCTCCATGCCAACAGTGCTGCATGTGTGTGCTGGCATCTGTTGGTGTCCACAGAAGATAGGTCATTGACAGAGTAAGGCCTATGGCACATTCATAAGGTAGAAAAAATGGGCAGACTGGACAGGCCTTGCAGTCCTTATCTGCCATCAGCTTCTATGTTTCTATGTAGACATCCCCTCAATCCCTGTAGACTCCTCAATCTGCCTTCCCTTGTTTTTTGCCTTTACCTCCCCACCCCTTTTCCTATGTGTATTTCTTGCACATAGTTTTCCTTATTTCTGATTATTTTCTTGTTGCTGTAATGTTCATTATTAAACTATCTGTACATGTTATTCTCCTGTGTCCTGCATCTGTTGTCATGCTTTATAGCCATTGTCTTGTGGATTGCTGGGTGTTCTCACTGTGCAACTCTTCCCCTCCCATGGGTTACATCCCTGCCTGTCCTGTCCCACAGGGTCTCCACTGGTTGTCCTGCTGGTGTGTGGCTGCACCTCTGCCTGTCTGGTGTTTAGGGTGTGGCAGATGATTTGGCCTGTTGGCGACCATGTTCTGTTCCCTTGTGTGCCCCTGTATATCTCCTGGGCATGATGGACACCATTTGGGTTGTGGCTATCCAGTATCCTGGGATGGTCCCTGTACCTGGGCAACTCCCCACTTACGCTGCACGGTGGTGGCCCGTATGCCACCTGTCCATGGCTGTCTCCTTGTTCGTGTGGCTGCCTTCCATCCCCTGTGTCCACAACAAGCTGTGTGCTATTAGGTGTGCTGTTACCTGCACCATGTCAGGGTTCCATGTGTCCTCCCCTGTGCACATCAGGACCAGTGTTCTTTCTACTGGCATCCCATGCAAGGATATATGTGTTGCCCCTTTAATACTCTCACTGCTCCACTGCACCCTTCTGAACACTTCCCCAATGTGGTCCTCCTACTCTGCAAACATGTGTAGCACTACTTTGGGTGTTTCCTGTTTGCGTTGAATTTCCCCTGCTCCTGACTATACTTTGTACTTTACTGCACCCTTCTGTGTGGCACCCCAAGTCGCCACTTGGTTCCCTTGTGTCTCATACTACCTCTGTGTGCACTGGGCTGCTGTTGCTGTTTGCACTGTCCATCTGCTATATTCAGAGGTGTCTTCAGTGCTGGGCATTCTTTGCACTGCACTCTGGACTTGGCTTTCACACCTCCGTTTGCATACTATGTTCAGCTCTGCTTGCCCATGAGCTATTCCTTTGAAAACTGCATGCACTGGGTTGAGGACTAGTGCTACCTGCTGTGCAGCGCAAACATTGCCTGTGGGCATAGTTTTGAATACTGGGCCCCGTTGTTCTGCTAGTCTATAAACAAACTATTGCAGCCAAACCTTTGAAATTGGAAACAGAGATCTACAGTAAGGAGAACCAGACAATGTAGTATTAGACTTGGAAGGATTATAAACCAATTTAGAATGATATAGGTAATTATGTAAATTATTGAAACTATTCTGAAAAATTAGTTGAACAAAATCTAGTGGAAAATCAGAGATATAGATAATTGGGAGGGTATATTTCTACTAACTGCCTAGCCCTTTCCAAGGTAGACTGGGGCCACTAACCTAGCAAGTCCATCTCCCTGCTTTTCCAACAGCAGTGACTCCAGGGTTGGGGTACAGGGGACCCACCTAGAAAATTCATAGGGGATGGCCCAGAGTGATACACTTGTAATCCCTCAAGGGTGGGGGCTTACCTTGCCGATCTCCCGCTGTGCCGTTCAGCCCTCCCGCTTGTTCACAGCAGTTCTGGGTCCCATCTGTGGCTCCTTCATGCTCCAGCCAGCCCCAATGTTAAAATCCTAAATGGAGGACCAGAGGAGTGAGAATAAAGTGAACCCACCAGCGGTGAAAATCAAGCAAGCGAATGTGGTCAGTTTGCACCCATTACGGCGCTGCGACTGCCAATATCAAAAGCAGTTCTGGCAGCTCCTGGCCAGTGTTCATTGTTGCTCTGGTCGCTGGCCCTGTGGGAATAAAAATAGTGAAAGGGAGGTCGGAGCCATTGGGGAATGAATTTAAAATGTTTAAGAGCACTCTTAAATGCTACTATTAAAATGGGCGTTGTATCTTAGGCTGCCATAAATATTAATGTACTCTGCTGCTGGGGATAGCGCATGGCACCAGCAACAAGCAATGGGAGCACTCTTTTCTTTTCACTCTGCCTATGGTCACCAGGGCAGAAGGGCAGTTGTTGAGCAGTGGAACTTCTGTTTATTAAAACCATTCTGTTTGCCTGCAAGACACACTGTACAGTTGGGACTGTGTTTAAAATGTACTATAGCAGCCATGTTTGCCACCCTTAACCCTGCAAGCAGCCAACTTGAAGCCAGGAGGCCTAGAGGACTCAACAAAAGGGACTTATGGGAGATGGTAAGGACAGTGGTTAGCACCCAAACATGGAACTAATCAGGCGCAAAGGAACCTCATGAATATTAATTTTCTGATGGACAGCCTGTTCTGGCCAATCATAAAACTAGGAGCCCTGGAGGACTTGGTAAAGGGATTTATGGAAAAGGCAAGAACAATGTCTTGGCACCAGAACAGTTAACCAATTGGGCATCGAGGGAGCCCAATGAATATTAATTTTTCAAGCTGACAACCACATTAGCCAATCAGGAGGAACCCTGAGCTCCTGAAATTCTGAGGACAGTGCCAGTTCAGTTCAACTGGTGCCCTCCTAAGGGAGGGGAGCTCTGACCCTTGCTCCATGATGTTGCTTCAGAGTGAAGAAGTCCTGTGTGAGGGTTTGCTCAGCCACCAGCCTGGGGGCCCTGTGTTACCTTTCAATGTCGGGAAGGAGTTGCTTCAGGATGAAATGTTGATTTTGATGACCAGAAGCAGGAAAGTGTCTGAGAGGTTCCCAAGGGAGAGGAAGCCTCACTGTGATCATCAAGTGAAGAAGGAAACCTGCCTGAAGGCTACTCAGCCACGTGCCCAGGGAGGTGCTCTCGTTGCCCTGTTACCTTCCAAGGGATGAAAGGAGTGCATTGCCGGAATGAAAGTGTTATTTGCTGGCCAGAGTTAAGAAAATCATCTGGGAGTTCCGAGGAGACAAGACTTGCCTGTGATGCCTGAGAGAAGTTTGGAGTCTACTTGGATGCCTGCATAGCCAGTCCACCTAAGGAAGCCTGCCTTTTGTGTTTCCACTAGAGGGAATCGGAAGTGAGAAGAAAAGTTCTTCTGTTGTGTCTGAGCTATGAAAGTGTGAAGATTCATCTTTCTGTACAAATCTAAGATTCAAAGTGATAAGATGCGTTCTTCTGATTAAGCTGTCAGTAAAGTGAGAAGATGTGCCCCCATCTTCTGCGTCATGTGAACTGAAATGTCTGAGTCTGAGAGACCGTGTTTCTGCTTAAAATCTGAACCTTTGAATCTCTGGGTGTGAACAGTCCCTAGTTACACCTGAGCATTTAAAGCTATTGCTGAAGGACTGTTTCCTACTAGAATCCGGTGGGAAATCCGAGACGATGTTCCAACAGAGTGGAGCCATTGCTACAAGTTGGCAATGTGGCTGAAGCTATCTACAGTCAGATTTTCCTGAGTACCAGAAAGAGTGACTACCTTCTGAGGTCAGTTTGGGGAATCAGTCTGGTAGTGTCATTGCTAGAGCATTGTCACTGCATCTCCCCTGAGGGTTCATGCCTAGGCGTGGGGGTTGAGGTGCTGGCCCGAGTCTCCAGTACTGGTCTCTCCAGCCTATGATGCCACCAATAAGGAGATGACATGCTACC
The DNA here is from genome assembly GCA_016271365.2 of Neoceratodus forsteri. NCBI lineage: Eukaryota > Metazoa > Chordata > Ceratodontiformes > Ceratodontidae > Neoceratodus > Neoceratodus forsteri. Next base: position 102,361,308 of record JADMNL010000031.1, on the reverse strand, counting down.
ACAGAAACTGAGAGGTGTTCTAGCCTGCTAAAGGTGCAAGCACCTGCTGCTGAGAAAGCCAAGCTGCAAGAAATGCAAATAAAAGGTCCAAGCTACTGGGGCCTGCTACTCATCACAGCCATTCCAGCCTCAATTACTCTGCTGATCCAAATTACCCCAGATCTCCAGTCTGAAAATCATCAGCTGCACACGCCAAGAGACTGACCTGCAAAACCCTGAGTAACTCGGGACTTGCCCTGCATCTGGGGAACTGTAAATAGTTGCCATCAATGGTTGCCAAGTTTCAATAGTCAAACAGTAGTTGCCACTAGAGTTCTGAGTTTAGCTGCCCAGTAACTAGCAGCACCAGTGGCAGAGGAGTGTACAAAAAGTGGGGGTCAAATTGCATAGAACACCTCAGCCCGGGCACTTTACAATTCAGTGTCTGACTCTTCAGCACTGGGAAGCTAAACTCCCAGTGTGGCAGCACAAAGTCCACAAACTAATAGAGAGAAGGTGGAACTACTAAAGGTGGTGGTGGGTAACTACAGACCCATGAGCTTGACATCGGTGGTGGGCAAGCTTATGGAGAAGCCACTGAAAATCAGGATCACCAGTTACCTGGAGGTAAGCAGCCTGATGAATCCAAGGCAACATGGCTTTACCAGGAGTAGATCCTGTCAAATGAACTTGATAGAGTTCCTTGACAAGGTCACCCAGGAACTGAATTAGGGAGGGCAATAGATGTAGCTTATCTGGACTTCAAGAAGGCATGTGACTCTGTGCCACACAGGAGACTCCTGTACAAGCTGGCATGCCTGGCTCTGGAGCAGAAGGTGGTTCGATGGATGAGAAACTGGCTGGGGGCAGGAGACAGAGTCATTGTGAACAAGGTGGCATCAGGAGAGGGCATGGTCACCAGTGGGGTCCTCAGGGGTCGGTACTGGGGCCACTGCTATTCAATCTGTTCATAGGGGACATAGCGGAAGGCCTTGAAGGTGCGAGTCTGTTTATGGACACTATTAAAGTCTGGAATAGGGTGGATACTCAGGAAGGGTAGAAAGAATGCGGAGGGATCTGGGGAGACTCGAGGAATGGTCAAGGAGGTGGCAGCTTTCATTTCACACGGACAAGTGTAAGATCATGCATCTTGGACAAAGAAATCAGAAGGCGGGGTATTTCATGGGGATCCGAGACCTGGAAGTAACAGAACAGGAATGGGATCTAGGCATCACTATATAAAGGGACCTGAAGGTGGAAAAGCACTGCACAGGAGCAGTGGCTAGGGGCAGCCAATGCTAGGCTGCATTGTTAGGTGGATTACCAGTAGGAGGAGGAGGGAGGTCATAGTACCCTTGTACACCCATCTAGTTTGGCCGCATTTGGAGTATGAGGTCCAGTTCTGGAGGCCATATCTCAGAAAGGATGTGGGGAGCAAGTTCAGAGGAGGGCAACGAAGATGGTTGAGGGCTCAGCCATCTGCCCTATGAGGAAAGGTTAGGGAATTTAACACGACTCCCTAAAACAGAGGAGGGAAAGGAGGGAGATGATTGAGACCTCAAGTACCTAAAATGTATAAACCAGGTGCCAGTGGGAAGCATCTTCCAGCTTAAAGGAAATCTGAGGACTAGGGAGCATGGGTTACTGATCGGGGAGGGGACAGTTCAAGGGTAACATTAGGAAGTACTATTTCACAGAGATGGTGGTGGATGAGTGGAATAGGCTCCCTGAGGAGTTGATTGGCGAAACAACAGTGGAAGGCTTCAAATGAGCATGGGACAAACACAAGGGATTGTTGGGCTGGGTGGGGAGGGGGCAGATCCTAGCAGAGAGCTAAAGACAAGTGGGCAGATTACCATTGATGTGGAACCTTTGTAAAAGAGCCTCTGGCTCAAAGGTAGTAATTCCTAGAACAATAAACTAAACTACATGGGCCTTGGGTCCTTTTCTGCAGTCGCATTTCTATGTATCTATGTAATAAGGATACTACACCCGACCCGACTACGATTTTGCCGGCGCCGCGCCGGTATGGTAAGTAATTAAGTTTAACTTGTTCTTTTTAATCTCGGAGGCTTCTTACTCTTTGGTATTGACGAACTAATGAATCCGATATCGGTCGGCACAGGACGTGAGGAGCCCCTGTCCCCAGCCGGAACAGTTGCTCTGCCCCCGATATGTGTGTCTGTGTGTGCGTACTATGAGATCTCTTTTCAGACCAAGCCCCACCCCATCATAAGTAAATGGCAGTGATAAACTACTAGGGTTCATTTTAGAACAAGAAGGTTCGAGTCCAAATGTCCGTGTGCCCTCACCCCATTTTAACTGGTCACTAAACGGATATCCAATATATGGACTTGACTTATCAGAGGTTTCGTCTGTTTTGTTAGTGTTACCTGGCTGCATCCGCTGTAAGCTGCGATTCACCTTCCGTACATGAAATATTGGGCTGAGGGGCTGAATGAACATTGTATTTTGAGCTCTGATAATGTTTACCTGAAAAGAGATGCTCTTCAGCTGAGAAATGGTTGGAAGTTAAGTAGTGAAACAAAATTAAAGAGGTACGGTCAGGGTCCTGTCACAAATCCCAAATCAATAAAACAAAATGTAAGTGATGAAACGTGAGCGATGCATTACCAGCCCATTGATCAGCGTCGCTTGCAAGCCACTCCCTGCTGATTGGCTGAGTCGGCGCTGAGCCCCAGTACTATGTGAGTAGAGATGCTACTGGTACTGAATGGGCAGATGTGTGTGGCGAAGGGCAGTGGCAGGGCAGAGATCCCGGACAGCAAGGCAGCAGGTAAGTACAGCGTGGCAGCAGGGCAAGAGCTGGGGACACTGAGGCAGGAGCTATGGACTCTGGTGTAGTAGGTACCGACAGCGGGGCTGAGCGCAGGGATAGTGTAGCTCCTGCCCGGCTCTCAGTACATCTTTCCCGGACCCCGGTGGGTGTCAGAAACTTCTGCCCCTCAGCGGAGAGACCCCAGGACAGCAGGGCAGGAGTAGTGACAGTGGGGCAGAGTGCAAGGGCAAGACTAACTGGCTGCGAGGCAGACCGCACCGACAGTGGGCAGCAGTAATGTCATGGGGACTGGAATTTACTGACAGTGGAGGAGAGAGCGGTGGAGCGCGTATTAACAAGTTAGCAGAGCGCAGGGACAGAGGAACAGGCGGCAGGGACAGCAGGCAGGGCGTAAGGACAGCGGCGGGGTGGGGGGCAGAGCGCAAGAACAGCGAGGCAGAACGCAGGGGCAGTGGGGCAGAGTGCAGGGACAGCAGGCAGGATGCAAGGACAGCGGGACAGAGCGCAGGGACAGAGGAACAGGAGGCAGTGATAGCGGGCAGGGTGCTGGGACAGCGGGCAAAGCGCAGGGCAGCCAGGCAGGAGATAGTGTCTGCGGGGAAGAGCAGACTGACAGCGGGGCAGGACGTACTGAGTCCGGCATGAAAGTACTGACTGGGGAGCTGGGGCACAGCGCAGAGATAGCAGGCAGGAGAACTACTGACAGCAGGATAGAGAGCAAGGACAATGGGGTCAGGAGGTATTGACAAGGGACAGAACGCAGGGACTGCAGGGTTGGAGCAAGGGCAGCAGGACAGGAGGTAGGGGAAGTGTAATCTAATGAATATGGCACTCCGCTAACTTAGAAACCAGGAGATCGTGGGTTCAAACGCGACTAGAGCCAGATGCTTAGTGAGACCTGGGCAAGTCATTTAACCTCTTAGTGCTGTAGTGTGCCCGCTGTGAAAACGAGTAGCAGTAGGATCGCGCCGAAAACTGGTTGTTGCATCCAGCTGGGCTATTTTGGGTAAATTAGTTGTCAAAAAAAAAGTAAGGGCAGAGGGGTTGCATCATGCCCTCTAATCTCCAGTCCTCAGTTGGTCACAATTTCAGGGCAGCAGGGCAGAACCGCACACAGTAACTCGGGAATCTGGACAACATCGGATTTAGTACATACCCAAACTTTTCTGAGGGGAGCCCAGGCAGGAACTTCCCTTCAGCAGAATTTCCTTTCCACATAGTGGCAGTTCAATGGCAACAGAAAAGACAGTTACTAAGGAAAGAGAGGCCCACGTTGGGGAAAGCTGCACCGGGATACTGTGTACCGGTAACTAGTAGCATCTGGCTGTCAGGTAACTGACCAGTAAGTGCAGATTGGTTATCTGTATTGGGGTTCAGTGCAGTTGTCAGTGCCCTATGTAGTGGGGGTATGGTGATTCAGTACAGATATTGATGCCTTGTGTACTGGGGTCTGTGGCTTCGCACAAATTGGGTTCCCTGCACATGGTGATGTCCTGTGTATTGGGGTTAGGGGTTCAGTATATATGTTGATGCTTTGTATCCTTGGGGTTTAGTGTTGATGGCTATGTCCTGTGTACTAGGGATTTGAGGGATCCATGCTGTGATGCCCTGTGTACTAGGGTTGGGGATTCAGTATGGGTGTTATGCAGTGTGTGTGTGTGGGGGGGGTGGTACAGATGACAGTGCCTTGTGTACTGGGATTTGGTGGTTCAGTACAGATGCTGGTTTCCTATGTATTGGGGTTTGGGGTGCGGTGCAGATGTTGATCCCTGTGTACTGGGGTTTTGGGATTCTGTGCCAATGCCCTGCATAGTAGCGGTATAGGGTCAGTGCAGATATAAGTGCCCTGTGTACTAACGTTTGAGGTTCAGTGCAGATGTTCATGCCCTTGGTACTGGTGTTTGAGGATTCAGTATGGATGTCAATGGCCTGTGTACTGGGGTTTCAGTGTGGATGTTAGTGCCATGTGTTCTAGGATTTTAATGCATATGTTAGTGCCCTGTGTACTGGGATTTTGCTGCAGGTGTTGATACCCTGTGTACTGGTGTTTCAGTGCAGATGTCAGTGCCCTGTGTACCAGGGTTTTAGTGCAGATGTTGATGCCCTGTGTACTGGGGTTTTCAGTGCAGATGTTGATGCCCTATGTACTGGATTTTCAGTACAGATGTCGATACCCTGGGTACTGGGGTTTCAGTGCAGATGTTGATACCCTGTGTACTGGGGTTTAATTACAGATGTTGATGCCCTGTGTACTGGGGTTTCATTGCAGATGTTGATGCCCTGTGTACTGGAGTTTCAGTGCAGATGTTAGTGCCCTGTGTACGGAGGTTTCAGTACAAATGGCGATGCCCTGTGTACTGGGTGGGGGGCAGTGCAGATGTCAGTGCTCTGTGTACTAGGGTTTCAGTGCAGATGATAATGCCCTGTGCACTGGGGTTTCTGTGCAGATGTTAATGCCCTGTGTACTGAGATTTCAGTGCAGATGTCAGTGCCCTGCGTACTCAGGTTTCAGTGCAGATGTTGATACCCTGTGTACTGGTTTCAGTGCAGATGTTGATACCCTGTGTACTGGGGTTTCCAGTGCAGATGTTAGTGCCCTGTTTACTGGGGTTTCAGTGCAGATGTCAGTGCCCTGTGTACTCAGGTTTCAGTGCAGATGTCGATAACCTGTGTACCGTGGTTTCAGTGCAGATGTTGATACCCTGTGTACTGGAGTTTCAGTGCAGATGTTAGTGCCCTGTGTACTGGAGTTTCAGTGCAAATGTCAGTGCCCCATGTACTGGGGTTTCAGTGCAGCTGGTGATGCCCTGTGTACTGGGATCTCAGTGCAAACATTGTGTACTGGGGTTTCAGTGCAGATGTTAGTGCCCTGTGTACACGGGTTTCAATACAGATGTTGATGCCCTCTATACTGGAAATTTTGTGCAGATGTTGATGCCCTGTGTACTGGGGTCTAAGTGCAGATGCTGATGCCCTGCATACAGGGATTTCTGTGAATATGCTGATACCCTGCATACTGGGGTTTCTGTACAGATGTCGGTGCCCTGTGTACTGGGGTTTTAATGCAGATGTTGATGCCCTGTGTACTGAGGTGTCAGTGCAGATATTGATGCCATGTGTACAGAGGTTTCAGTGCAAATGTCAGTGCCTTGTGTATTGGGGTTTCACTACAGATGTCAGTGACCTGTGTACTGAGAATTCAGTACAGATGTCACTGCCCTGTGTACTGGGGTTTCAGTGCAGATGTTAGTACCCTGTGTTCTGGGGTTTTAGTGCAGTTGTCAGTGCCCGTGTCCTGGGGTTTCAATGCAGATATTGATGCCTTGTGTACTGGGGTTTCAGTGCAGATATCGGTGCCCCATGTACTGGGGTTTCAATGCAGATGTTAGTGTGCACTGTGTACTGGAGTTTCATTGCAGATGTCAGTGCCCTGTACACTGGGGTTTCAGTGCAGATGTCAGTGCCTTGTGTATTGGGGGTTTCAGTGCAGATGTTAGTACCCTGTGTTCTGGGATTTCAGTGCAGGTGTCAGTGCCCCATGTACTGGACTTTTAGTGCAGATGTTAGTGCCCTGTGTTCTGGGATTTCAGTGCAGATGTCAGTGCCCCATGTACTGGGATTTCAGTACAGATGTTAGTGCCCCATATACTGGGGTTTAAGTGCATGTTGAGTGCTCTGGGATCTGGGGTTTCAGTGCAGGTGTTGATACCACGTGTACTGGGATGTAGGTGCAGATATTGATGCCCTGTGTACAGGGGTTTCAATGTAGATGTCAGTGCCCTGTGTACTGGGGTTTCAGTGCAGATGTTAGTGCCCTGTGTTCTGGGGTTTCAGTACAGGTGTCAGTGCCCTGTGTACTGGGGTTTCACTGCAGGTGTTGATACCCTGTGTACCAGGATTTTGGTGTAGATGTTGATGCTTGTATACTTGGGGTTTAATACAGATGTCAGTGCTGTGTACTGGTGGTTTGGGGGTCAGTTCAGATGACAGTGCCTATGTACTTTGTGTTTAGAGGTCACTGCAGATATCAGTGACCCATGTCCAGGGGATTTGGACTTTAGTGTAGATAATGATTCCCTGTGTACTGGGTGATTGAAAGTTCAGGGCAGATGGTGATCCCTTGTGTACTGGTGCGGGTGCATGCTTACTGGTTCTTATAGGGCACATAAACCCTGCTGTTTACATTTCTTTCATATTGCTGTTAGTTTGAGTATGTGTGAAGTATAATACCTCAGTGCATTGTTTTGTGTGTTTGTTTTGAAATAATCCTGTTTGTTCCTTATTTGAGTCCCTTTTAATGCAGCTATTTCCCCACTCAATATTTATTTTAATAACTGGTGACCCCTATAATGCCTGGATATGCATTCCTGATAAAACATTAATAACCCGCTGAATTCTGTAATAACTCGTGGCAGGTTATTGCAGCGATATCTTAGTTGCACTCTCTTCACTGTATTTGCGCGAAAGTACAGCAGTTGTTCAGGAACATGCTCAGCTGCACAAATACAGCTTGATTTCTCTCTCTCTGTTGAAACCTTGCACCAGTTATTGTATAGAGAATAATGGCTGGGTAGGGCCATAACGAGAATTTTACACCCCACCAAGACGTGGAATGCCTCATAAACCCCAAGAGCGAAGCTTGAGGGTTCATAAAGGCATCCCACACTGAGGGCATGTGTAACATCTGAGTTTTACACACCTACCCAGACCTTATTTTATTTAATTGTTGGGAATGATTTTTTCACCACAGCAACTATATAAAATAAAGATATCCCTAGGAGCCGAGGACTGGTTGGGTTCCAGTGCAGTCTGCAGCTCATGATAAAACCATTGTGTTTTTATTTTTTTTTATTTAAGCAGCTGAGTTTCATTTCATAGTACCATTTTTTAGCACAATTGTTTTATTTTTTAATTAAATCATCACTGACTCGGAGTGCAGCAAACTGTGTAGTGCTAGGAATGGCGGCCAGCAGTGAGAGGAATGGAAGAGCAGTGGCTGTGCATGCTCGAAAAAGAGAAAATGGGTATGTGTTTGCTGTTATAACCAGCTGGTTAAAATGGCAAATTACAACCCTTTCCCTTAGGGAAAATATAAGCAGCAGTAATTGTATATACAATAGTATGGGGTGAGTGCATAATGAAATTATGTGTCACCCGAGGTGTAGGATGCTACCGGTTTATATGAGCATCCCAAACCGAGGGTACATACTTCTCATTTATACACTCACCCCATGCATTGTTATGTAATTGCTGGAGCAATGCTTTTTCTCCAACCAGATTTCAGCAAATTAAAGATTGTTTTCAAAAGCCTTGTGTTTGCTTTTTCTTTATTACAGCATGTGGTACAATAATTAAAGTGAAGCTTTTAAGTGTTTGTAGCTGATGTTCAAAATCATTTCTATAAGGTCTGGGTCATCGTTGTCACGGCAATATTTAAATTAAGTCAAAGGTCAGAGCTCACAGCTTCTGTTTATATGGAGACAGTAGCGAGCGACAGCAAGAGTGAAAATGCCGTGTAACTGCTGGAAGATGCTAGGTGAGGGTGACTACTAGATGTTTTGCCAATTTTTTTTATTCTGTGTATGTTTTCTTTAGTCAGAGAAATGCGAATAACCAGAATTTAAGAGGCTTGCAAGTTATTAGCGCAAGAGCACTGAAAATCTGGCGCATGTTCACCGTTATAACCCGCGGTTATAACGGCTAATTATAACCAGGTTGTCTTATGAGAAAAACGTGCCCCAGTTATTACAAAACAATAATGCCTGTGCAAAGTTTGTTTTGTGAGGATGTTTTGCACACCCTCAGTGTGTGATAATCTTATGAACCCTTGAACTTCACATTTGGGGTTTGTGGATTAATTTATCATACACCTCAGATGTGTGAAAAATCCTCGTGTAACACACACTGCACAGGCACTATTCTCTTGTTAATCACTTAGCTGTTTCAATACCAGTGACATCAGTTGAGCAAAGCCCTGCATGGAAAGTTTCAGTGCAGCTTCAGCTTAACTGATGTCACTGGGTTCTGGAACTCGATCAGTAGTTAAAAACAGAATATTGAGCAGGAAGAAGGCAGAATTAACCAAGAATCTTAAATAAGGGCAGTATTGGACTGTCTCAAAACAAACTCACAAAACAATGCATTGTGGTCATTGAACAGACATCACACATACAAAAATGATCAGCTATGTTAAACACGCATTTGTCAATGCCGAATGTTTGCTTGCTGGCATTTGCATTGGTAGCGAGAAGTTACAGAGCTGCATAATAGGAATGGCAGTGAAGTATTGAACTGAAGCCAACCCCCACCACCCTGCAGAGTGACAGGCATTGGGGTGTGCCTTTGGGTCATCAGGCATAACAGCCACCATTTCACCACACCCTACCCTGCAGACACTGACAAGTGTCACGGTGTGCCTGGGGTCTTTGGCTTTTATGCGCACTCCCATTCCATCAGGAAATGCGGTGAGATGGGTGGTGTATAGGAGAATGGGGTGAACTTGGGGTTGAAGAGTCCAAGGCACACCTTGATGCCTCTCACTGGCTGCAGGGTGTGGAATGGTATGAGCATCACAGGCAAGAATCCCAAGTCACACCCCTGATGCCTGTCATTCTCTGCAGGGTGGGGCATTATGGTTGGAAACCCTAACACCTCAGGCATTCGTTGGTATTTTCACTCCAAATTTTCAACATGGTTTTTTGACCCCACCTCATGAACAGTGGCAATATCAGTTTGTTAGCTGAAAGCTGCTTATGCACAGCGATTATGGCATTTAGCACCACAGGTGCAAAAACACATTCGAACAGCATGTGAAAAATGACAGCTGTACTGTTCATGGGGGGAGTGTAAAAATAGCAATGTTGCAAATCTCGCAGTAAAAATATTAAAAAACTGGTGAAGTCACGAGCGCGCATAGAAACTGTGCAACACACACCGTAATGTAATTAGTTTAGGGATTTTTACAGCAGATTATCAACACAGGCATTTTGGGACCTCCGATCATGAACAGTGTCACTGTAATTTTCTTTATCTGTCCCGAACAATGATTTTCCCACAGCGACCACGCACCTCTGCACTGAAAGTGTGAAAACACATTTTGGCCATGTTGTGAAAAATGACAGCTGTACTGTTCATAAGGAAGTGTGGAAAAATGCCACTGGTGAAAATCTGGACTGAAAATATTACAAAATCATGCACTTACGAGAATGCGTGGAAACTGCTCAATGCTCACTCGTAACACAGTCATTTTATGGACTTTTGTCACAAATTTTCAACATAGCAATTTTAAGACCTCTGCTCATGAACAGTGTAACTGTGATTTACTTAATCTGTCCCAAACATTGCTTTAGCACACCGACTGCACCATTGTGCGCTACATGTGCGGAAACACATTTGGGCAACTTGTGAAAATGGCAGCTGTACTGTTCATAAGGAAGTGTAATAAAATGGCAATGTTGAAAATCTGGGTGAATATATTGAAAATTTGCAAACTTACGACGTGCGTAGGAACTGCAGCAAGACGTAAGAAACAGTAATTTTATAGGATTGTTTCAACAAATTTTCAACATAGCCATTTTAAGACCTCTGCTCATTAAGAGTGTCACTGTGATTTTCTTAATGTGTCCCATACATTGATTTCAAGACACCGACTGCACCACTGTGCACTACATGGACGGAAACACATTTTGGGCAAGATGTGAAAAATGACAGTTGTACTGCTCATAAGGAGGTGTGGTAAAATGGCAATGTTGAAAATCTGGAGTGAAACTATTGAAAATTGTGAACCTATGGTGCATGGGAACTGCTGCCATGCCCTCAATAAAACAGTCACTTTTAGAATTTTCCACAAATTTTCAACATTGGCTTTTTGAGAGCCCACCTTATGAACAGTGGCAGTGTCATTTTGTTACTTGTCTCAAAGGTGATTTCCGCAGGACTGCGTAAATCACCCTTCGGCCCAGTTAACGCCTATGACAGTGAGAACATTCATGAGAAGGGGTCCCAAAACCCATGTTGAAAATTTGGTGTAAAATTCAAAAAATGCCTGAGATATGCAACAAAGCTGAAAAACCCTGTCTATCCCATTATACCACTTACTGGCATTTCCTCAGTTCGTGGTCGGCTTTGAAGAGTGCAGACGTGTTCCCGGTCCACAAGATTGTCGCTACCGGAGTCCAGAGGTAAGTATGGGGGTGAGGGGGTGGGGAGGCAGAGTGCACAGTGGGTGGCGCGGGTGGGGCAGAGACAGCGAGGACCGTTTTTCTGTTTCAGGTTTTTGTTTTTAAACAAAGGGCGAGAGCGATCCGGGATGTTTGCCACGCTGGGATGGGCTCAGCGTGGCACAAGGACGGCTGTTTTGGGGGCGTGGAGCCCACGGGGATTGGGGCACCTGTCGGAGAACATCAGTTGCCACGCTGGGGTGGGCTCCCAGCGTGGCACCTACTCTCTGGGGGGCAGTGGAGCCGACGGGGATTGCCACCCCACGGCTATACATGTGTAGACACACTGGGGTGGGCACCCAGCGTGGCATGCAGAACTCTGTTTGGGGGCGCAGCACAGCTGATGGGGATTGGGCACCCTGTCGGCTATACAGTGGGGGGGAGCACGCAGTATGCATGCTTGTGTGTGTAGGGGAGCGCATGAGCAGGCTTATCTTATTGCTGCTCACTGAAGCATAGCTCCCTTTCAACTGCACGCCACTGCATTTTGGACTGCTGTCATAGACAGCTCCAGCAGGCATTGGAGAACCGCGGCCGCGCCTGCAAACACACTGACTGACTTGAAGAGGGCTGCCACCACCCGAAAACTCGGATGATGGCACTATGTTTCTTGCACATGCGTGCAAGCAAACATAAAATGTAAACCACAGGGTGTATGTTATCTTTACCTGGACTTGGAGAACAGTGGCATTTAATCTGAGGTGATGGGGTTTGTCAGTGGAAGCCAGCCTATGGGTGGCTGGAGATTGTTGTTTTATCTGGCCTGGGAGGGTTAATAATGATACAAGTTGATCATATAAAGACAGAGCCTCCTTGACCTTCCACCTGTAATTCCAACCCCTGTGATTCTCTATAAACCGTATGCTTTGTCAACCTTAAGTAAGCTACATGTATTTCCATTGTTTAGTAAACTGCTTTATTTTTTCAATGAAAACTCTGAAAGTGTTTGTTTTCCTGTAGCCTGCTCTATTTTTCTGGAATGTCTGAGAATTTCTGTAAGTCTGAGACCCTAGAATACTAAATAGTGGAGCACCTGTGTATTACATGGTTGTATTGCCAGTGAGTCAGGGCAATGAACGGTGGCACTGAGTTATGCAGGGTAGTTAGTAACCTCATTGGAAAGAGAGACTGCCTTTTACAGCAACAGCTTCTGATGTCATCAGAAGTGTAAAACAAAGTGGATATTTCCTCAGATGTGTTTCTACATGGAGATAATATGTGGACCTCATGATAATTATTTTTTCAGACAGGTTGCCTGCAGCTACAACTATTCCCCAGCACTGGACATGTTCACTCTGGACGGAGATGCAATTTTAAATTTGTTTCTCAGCTTTTAAAAAAGAGAAGAAAGCTTTGTGTGTGGCAGAGGGGACAGCAGTGATCCCGCAAGAGGTGGGCAGCAACGATCCTATGGGGGCACAGTAGTAGCCTGCAGGTGAGGGGAGCAGCAATATCTTTCATGGTGGAGGGGACAGCAGTGATGTTGCTTGATGGGCTACCTGAAAGATCTTCTCACCCTTACACTCCTAATTCCCAGATCCTGTTTAAAGTTCTTGGGTGACAGGGTGTTCGTCGTGGCTGCTCCAATGTCATAGAACACCCTTCCCCAAGAAGTGAGAGTTTTGCCATCCCTGACTATAATCAAATGTTGCTTGAAGTGCTGAGTTTCAGATCTGATCCTGCTGTATAATTTCAGTGTTATATTACTTTAATTGTAAAACATTTATGAAAGATTTTATTTGATTTATCTGTTTTATTGTGAGGCACCCACAGCCCCTGGGAATAGGCCCCATATAAATAAAATTGCCTCGCCTTACCTGAGGGGTGAGGGATATACCAGAAACCAGGGTGGAGCAGTGACCCTGAAGGTGTAAAGGGATGGCTTTGATCCTTGGTGGGGCGGGGGCACCAATATGGCTGCTACACCTGGCTGTGTTTCCACCCAATTTTATTAGTACGGTAAAAGCACAGTTGAGAGTTCAGCCCTGATATATTAAAGTTGCTCTGTGGATAATCATTGAAGAAACCCCAACACCTACTATTATAAATGGATACATAAACCATGTACTGTGATTGGTGGACTCCTGTCACATGACCAGCAGTTATTAAAGCATAACCACACAGGTCAGCTGAAATGTCTTTTCTTTTGTGCTTTGTGTCATTTTAACCCTTTATAAGCACAATAACACATGCAAGGGTTGCAGTCATGTTGTAATACAACACTGATGATGTCTGAAGGCACTCAGCTTTTCCTTGTGTCTCATAGCCCACCTGGTATGTGCAATTATTACAGCCTAAGCATTCTGTTAGATGTTATCCCTTGTTTAGTACATTTGGTGTCATAGTTAAACCTGCTGTCGATTTTTTGTTCACACTGTGCTAGTTGCTTGAGCTGGTTTCACTAGCGGGTGAGGAATAATTCATCAGGTCTCATTTAGTATCATAACATATAGGTCAAAGTTGCCACACAGGCTCCCATGGGCCACAAAAGTAATACTTTGTTGGAAAACTGAATGTCTCCAGAAAGGCAGAGAATACAAAAATCGGGAAAGGGTGCTGGTGATACAAGCAGATTTAAGATAATATTGGTTTGTTGGGACAGTTCCCATTGAGACAATGTCCCTTTTCCAGATTGTATATCCAGCACATTGAGAAATATTTTTATTTTTATTTTATTAGGAAAGTCAGAAGTACATAACCTGTTGACTCTTCAAAATCTGCTGAGGTCCAGAATATTCTCTTTGTAGGTTTACTATGAAGTAAGCTATGATTTCCCAAAGCCACTTTTATAAATCCTACTACACTCCTTTCATGTGGTCTCCGGCGTGCAGTTGATAACTACAGAGAGGTCAAAGCATTGTTTCTATTGACTAGTTCAGACACCATTTATTAATCCTGGCACTTGGCGAGTCAGACCCTGTAGGCGCAGAAGCAGCTGTGACAGTGTTGGAGGAAGAAGGCAGGTTGATACTGAAACAGCAAGCAGTGGTCTTTGAAAAAATAATGTTTATCTGGAAACATGGCAGGAATTCTGGGAAAGAAATGGTGATTTGGAAACACAGCAGGTGTTCTTGAATCAGACTTAATGTAGCTGAAACCTAAGGGTTCTGACAAAATGCAGTAATGCTGAGACATGGTTCGGGGTCCTAGAGAAGGGTGATGGTGAGACACGGTTGGGGTCCTGAGGAAGGGGACAGAATGGTGAGACATGGTTTGGGGGTTGCTGGGTAAGATGAGGTGATGCTGAGACATGGTTGGGGTGCTGGGGTTGGTGAGATGATGAGGAGATATGGTTTGTGGGCCCCGGGAAGGTGAGATGATGCTACTACATGGTTGAAGGTGCAGGGATAAATAAGATGATGGGGTGACATGATTGGGGGTCATGGGGAAGGTGAAGTGATGCTGACTGCGTCTTGGGGGTCCAGGGTAAGGCGAGGTAATGCTGAGACATGGCTGAGTGGTCATGGGAAAGGTGAAGTGACACTGACTCATGGTTGGGGTCCTGGGGAAGAAGAGAGGATTCTGAGATATGGTTGGATCCTGGGAAGGTAAGACAATAGTGAAACATGTTTGGGGTCCTGGGAAGGTGAGATGATCCTGAGATATGGTTGGGGGTCCTGAGGTGATTGAGATGATTCTGCAACATAGTTGAGGTCCTGGGGAAGGTGTGGTGATGCTGAAACATGGTTTGGGAGTCCTGGAAAAGGTGTTGAGATGCTGAGACCTGGTTTGGAGGTCCTGTGGGATGCTGAGACATGGTTTGGTGGTCCTGGGGAAGGTTAGATGATGCTGAGACATTGTTAGGGTTACTGAGGAAGCTGAAATGATGCTGAGGCAAGCTTGGGGGTTCTGGGGAGGGTGAGGTGACATTGAGACATTGTTGGGGTCTATGGGTAGGTGACGTGATGATGATATATGGTTGATAATCCTGAGTAAGATGACATGATGCTGACAAATGGCTGAGGGATCTGGGGAAAGTGCAATGATGCTGAGACATGGTTGTGGTTACTGGAAAAGGTGAAGTGACGATGATACATGCTTGGGAGTTCTGGGAACATCAGGTGATGCTGAAACATGGTTTGGAGTTCCTGCAGAAGAAGAAATAATGGTGAGACATGGTTGGGGAGGCTGGAGAAGGTGAGATGATGGTGAGACATGGTTGGGGGTCCTGAGAAAGTTGAAGTAACGATCTGACATGTTTGGGGGTTCTGGGAACATGAGGTGATGCTGAAACATGGTTTAGAGGTCCTGCAAAGGGAGATGATAGTGAGACTGCTTGGGGTCCTGGGGAAGGTGAGAAGATGGTGACATGGTTGGGATCCTGGGGAAGGTTAGGTAAAGCTGAAACTTGATTGGGGTCATGCAGAAGGTGAGACGACACTGAGACATGGCTGGGGTCCAGGAGAAGGTGATGAGCTGCTGAGGCATGATTAGGGGTTCTGGGGTAGGTGAGGTGATGGTGAAACATGTTTGGGTGGTCCTGGAGAAGGTGAAGCGATGTGAGACATGGTTGGGGTCCTGGGGAAAGTGAGGTGATACTGAGACATGGTTGGGGGCCTGGGAAAGTGAGGTGATACTGAGATATGGTTGGGGATCCTGGGGACGGTGAGATGATGTTGAGACGTGGTTGGGGGTTCTGGAGAAAGTGAGATGATGTTGAGACATGGCTGGGGGTCCTGGCAAAAGTGAGGTGATGGTGAGACGTGGTTGAGTGTCCTGGAGAAACTGAGGTTATGTTAAGACATGGTTGGGAGGCCTAGCGAAGGTAGGGTTAGGTGGAACATGTATGGGGGTCCTAGGAAGTCAGATGGTCAGATGGCACTGAGACATGGTTGGGGGTCCTGGGATGATGTGATGGTGCTGAGGCATGGTTCAGGGTCCTGGGGATGATGAGATGATGCCAAGACATGGTTGGGGGTCCTGAGGATGATGTGATGGTGCTGAGACATAGTTGGGGTCCTGGGGAAGGTGCAGTTATGCTGAAGCATGTTAGAAGGACCCGGGAACATGAGATGATGCTTAGACATGGTTGGGGTCCTGGGGAAGGTGCAGTGATGCTGAAGCATGTTTGGGTGTCTTGGCAAAGGTGGGACGATCTTGAGAAATGATTGAGGAACCTGGGGAATGTGAGATGACCGTGAGACATGGTTAGGGGTCCTGGGGAAGGTGAGATGATGCTGATACATGGTTGGGGTCCTGGGGAAAGTGAAGTGATACTGAGACATGGTTGGAGGTCCTGGGGAAGGGAGATGATTCTGAGACATGGTTGGGGTTCTGGGGAAAGTGAGATGATGTTGAGACATTGTTGGGGTCCTGGGGAAAGTGGGGGATACTGAGACATGGTTTGGGGTCCTGGGGAAGGTGAGATGATGTAGAGACATGGTTGGGGGTCCTGGGGTAGGTGAGGGGATGTTGAGATGTGTTTGGGGTCTGGGAAGGTGAGGTTACACTAAAGCATGTAAGCCTCTTGGTATTTCTCTGTGTTGTGTAATTTCTAACTAGTAGCTCTCAATTCAATAAGTTTTGAATAGTGGCTTTAATTGAGCTATATTGAATTACCTCTTTGGGCTCCTCAGCTTTTCTACATCTCTCGTTGTACTTCTAACTTTAGGCAAGGCATGACGATGCAGTAAAGTGCTCTACCCCTTAGGGCTCAGAGGACTGTACAATGAACGAGTTACACCACAGAAAAATAGATGATTAAACATAGTATTACTGGTTATAACAACGCTTTTTTTTTTTTTTCTGTTTTTGTTTTAAAAGCTGTTGTGATACCTGACAGAAATGTTTGTACTGCTGCTATGAGGTGAATGGAATTTGTAAACAATGTCGAATGTTGGCCTGTGTTTGTAAAGCTAAAGGTGAAGGAAAATGAGAAAAATTGGATGTACAGCTGGGGCCTTAAGCAGTGTGACTCTATCAGGGTTTCAGTTTTCATTAATTATTTAATTATGTTATTAGAATAACTTTTTAGCTCTTGACAACAAAAATTGCTTTCCAGCAGTCATCCAATGATATGAGACCACGGAATTCATAATCAAGATTAGTAAATACAATGGCGGCCTAATGGCAAAGAGGACTGAGGTGCCATGTGCTTTACCTTTTCCCCACGCGCCGGTAACCTGGGTCCGGGAATGGATTGGGTCATCGGGGTTGGCTGGGGAGGAGAGGACCGAGCATCTTAGGCACTGCTGTCCTCTTCTGGAGTAGGGAAGCTTGTTATCGCAGCTCAGGCTGCCCCCAGGTGGAGACCTTGGGGTACAGTGGGTCAACAAGGAGTTCCATGTCATAACGGCAGTCGCGAAAGGCGATCACCATTATGGCGAGTCTACATCACTGAAAATCAATTCCAGCGATGCACACTTGCAGTGCTGACAAAACTGCGCCAATAACTACAGGTCTAATTTTTAATGGAAGGGGCTGTGCCCTTGAACCCCCTTACTTATGGAATCTCAACTCCAGGGGGTATGTCAGGCGTGAAAACATATAAAATACATTGCCACCCGCCGCAGCAAAAAAAAACGCGACTGGCATTGCACCAACCTGTATTTCGCGCCCCAGCCGATCACCCTCCCCACGACGCTAGGCGACTACTTTGGCAGCTGCCCACCACAGCCCCTCCCACATACCATCCCTCTCCTACCTCTCCCCCTCTGCATGCATGAGCCGCAGACATAACCCGCTTTTCTGTTACGGTATTTCCACCCACCCCAGATGCAGTTTCTACTTGTAGCCATGAATACAGGTGCTGTAATTGAGTCACCGCTTATGTAGACACCCAATTTTGGTCACCTTGTTCACTGGATACCACATCAGGGAGTTCATTATGGAATAAGAAAACCGATAGAAGCTCTTTCCGAATAAAACTGTATCTGTCCTCCAACTCATTTTTCTGAAAATCGTGTTCTGGAGCTGCTGGCTCCTTTTTGAATCCCCAAAATGCGAATGCCATTAAAATAATTTATTTATGACTTTGGTAACCGGTAGGCGTGATCCCAGGGACCGTTTTCAGGTGTAACCCCAAATGGGGGTTCCCAAAAGACTTCAGGAGCTTGCTTGAATGTCCAAGCCTGAATGGTGTTTGGCATTTAAGCCATTTATCAGTGAGTGTTTTAGAGCCTCTGGTACTGTCTCTTTAAGAACTGTCTGCTTGCAAACATAATTAGTTTGTATGGAGGGACTGTGTGCTTCTCTGAGTACCACTCGAGCTGCTGCCAATTCACTTCATTTTGCAGTCACTAGGAGTGCAAAGGGAACCTATCTGAAAGATGTAACTGTTTGCCAGAAATTATTTAGAGTAATAATGAAATTACAGTTTGTCTAACCTGCTTTCTTTGCAGTCAGAACTGTGTCTGCTAGTTCCCATTCTAGTTTTGAACTGCTGAACTGGACCAATCAGTGTGGGGTAAGCTAGCTCTAAAATGGTGCCTTGGACGAATCAGAACTGGACTCATAATCTGAGCCAGCCACAAGAGGATTGTATGGGCAGTGACTCTGGGAGATGTAGTTTAGACTTCAGTGCCTTTTGGACCAACAGCAGCAGTCTATTGAGTGACAGCCAATCCAGTCAAGAACTGGGAGGAACTCAAAGGAAGTGCCCGGTTTTGTCGGTTGGAGTTTCAGTTGAACTTTGGCAGTGAAGAAGGAAGAGCCCTGTGCTTTTCAGTGTGCAGTTTTAGTCAAAAACGTGTGTAAGGCCCAGAGTTCGGTCTGCAGCTTGTTGGGACTGAATCCGTCCTGTGAAAAGAATCAAAGGATCTCTGAAGAGTAGAAACCAGGCTCACCCTGTAGAAGACTGGAGGAATTGCTGAAAATTACACTCGGTCTGTCAGGAACTGAATCTGCTGTGTGTTCTCCCGGTATTGTGCAGTAATTGCGATGGGATACAGATGCAGCCTGCCTGGTATAGTGCTTTCTTTTATATGGATGTGTGAAGAGGTTTGTGCACCTCAAGTGAGCCCTGCTGACATTGAAGGACCCTATCTTATTTGGAGGTCGTGAGTACTAATTCAGGGTAGCTCCTGTTGAATTGCCACATTAAATCCAAATGGAATTACTGTACTGCTGACTGTTTAATTCTCCTTTCTCTGTGTGAAAGGGCCCTACCAGCTGCCACGGTTTGGACTAGCCACTAGAGCTTGGGTGCCAGGGACAGTAACTGATAGGATAGGCCTGCACAGAGCCATAGGTAGATTATTAGAGTGATAAGCTAATTAACCTGATTTCCCCTGTCCTTGTTATATCCCCTAAATAAATCAGAGCTGCTTGTTTCAGCAAAGTTATACTGCCTGAGGTATTTGTCTATGTTAAAATACTGTACTGTGATTGTTGCACTGTATCTCATTTCACAGGGTCCCAGTGCCGAACCAGACCTGGGGGCAAGTGTATACTGTGAAGAGTAATTCTGATATATTGTGTGGGCCACTAGTGGGAAGAAGAGGGGTTGCAGTGTCCCAGAGGGCTGTGACCAAGTTAGTTTAACTATTGCAAACCCTGACCTCTGGGTGGAGGCACCACGCCATTGGATCAGGCCCCTCAACCTGTTAGTGGCAAATCAGGCAGGGGTAGTAGCCCCTGGGGATAGCGCCATCTAGGGGTTACACAGGCATGACCCAGGCCACGACTGTGGCACAGGAACTAATGTAACAAACAGCAAAGCATGGAACAGTTGACAAAAACAAACAAAAAGAAAAGATAAAGGTTACAATAGTGCATGGGAATAGCAAATAGAAGAGCAGCAAAAATAAGGATTCCATAAACCATACATCAGTTAGGCATTACAATAATTAAGGTATGCATAAACATACAATTCTATTCACAACAGTTACAATAGGAGACACACAAGGAGACTAAGTATAAGTAGAAAAAGGGATAAGGTGTAGCAAAATATAGGGGTGGGGAGGGGTGGTGGGGCAGAGGATGGGAGGCAGGATTAACAAACATAGGTACTAAAGCTGAAGTGCACAAGCAGGCCAGCTTAATTGATTCTCGCTTGACCTAATATACATACAGATTCCCTGGTGGGGTGCAGTCGGAAAGTGAGTGAACTACCCATGGAAGCAGTGGCAGCAGGAAGTCATCAGGAGCCAGTCTTTAAGGCAGGTTTTGAACTGGGAGTGGGTGTCGAGGGAGCGGAGCTCGGCAGACAGTTTATTCTACAGTGTGGGGTTGTCACAGACAAGGCTCTGCTGCTCATGTTGGTAGATACCCTGGGGATATTCAGAGGGGATGCTATTTGAGCGGAGGTTATAGTGTGAGGTTTGTACAGCAAGAAAGGGAGCAAGGAAGATGCCTGGCCAATGTGGATGGTAGAATCCACCATGCAGCACAGGGCTAGGTCAAATGACCTTGCAGCCGGAGCCATCCTAGTGAGTTGTAGAGGACACCGTGGTGTGTGGTATAAGGGGCCAGCAAGTCAAAAAGACAGGCACTGTTATAGGCAGAGGAGAGCTTGACCAGGAAAGTGGTGGACATCCTGGCATAGATAGGGGAGCAGTAGTCCAGGATAGGGAGTAGATTTCCTGTATGATGGCAAGTCAGGCTTCCAGAGAGAAGTATTACTGGAAATCTGTAGGCAGCACCTAATTTTGGTGAAACCTTCAAACTAGTGAATAGATGTATTTGGAAAAGGAGAAGGAGCGGTCGATATAACTACTAAGTCCTTGAAGTATACACATCTTCAAGGCTTGGCCATCAGGGACACGATGTTGAGAGGGGTGAGTTTGTATTTAGCTAGGAAGGGCCGATCTGAATAGCATAGATTTTGTTTTTTGCCATTAACAGAAGGAGGTTACTTGTGAACCAGTTAAGGGCCGCAGCATAGTTTCAGGAGAGAACTGAGGAAATATTGTCTGGGGATTTATCATTATGGAAGAGCATGAGTGTCGTCAGCATAGAGGAGAGAGTGACAACTGAGACAGTCCATGGGAGGAGTTTATAAATAAAGAGAATAGCAGGGGCCCAGTATGGAGCCCTGGGGACATCTGTAGAGACAGGCAGGGTGGGGAAGTGGGCAGGTCCAATGCACACAAATTGGGACGAGGCGGTGAGGTAGCTCTTGAACCAGGTAGTAACCTCTTGAGAGCAGCCAAGCCTATGTAGTTTGGAGAGGAGAAGGGCGTGGTTTACCAAATAATCACAAAAGTCTCATGGAACAACCCCTGCCTCCAACAAAGGTTCCCTCAGGTTTCTTGTTGTTTCTTTTTCAATGAATTTGACTGGAAACAAAGCAGATGGAGTGGATTGTGAAGGAATTGTTGCTGAGGAGGGCCTTTGTTTCTCAATAAAACTCAAGGTTTCCAAAGAACGCATCTGGTCTGAAACAATTGATTTATGAGAACTCGATCATAGAAACATAGAAACATAGAAGTTGACGGCAGATAAGGACCAAAGGCCCATCCAGTCTGCCCATTTCTTTTCTACCTTATAAATGTGCCTTCGACCTTTGCTCTGTCAGTGACCTATCTATTCATAGTCATTTGTATTGCTCCCTTATGCCTATCCAATGCCTGTTTGAAGCCCTGCACTGTATTCATAGCCACCACTTCTTGTGTAGCCATACAACATATGACAGAGCACCGTGCCATAGCCATTTGAATGCTTCACTAATAGAAAAAGGTGGGAGTAAACATTTGTTTGTCTTTTGCATTGTGTTTTTTTCTTCTATCTTAATGATTGTCATCTTCAATAATATCAGCCACCCCAATTCCTTTTTCATGCCAGCGTCACAGCTCCAGTCCCACGCAGCTCTGTTCAGGCCTACCTGTGAGGTCTTTCCTATGGGAAAAGCCTCCTGCAGGCTGGGCCCCAAGTAACTAGGCACCACTAAGTCCTCTGTGCACTACTAATAAGGAACCAGGTTCTGGCACTGGGGCTGGGGTGTAGGCAACACAGGTGACATCATCTCCAGTTAGGACACTATCCCCTTGTTAAACCCACCCACCTCCTGTACTCTGTGGCTTTTCTGATGCCACACCTGACCTGGGCTGGGAGACAACATTACATGGTCATCTGCAATACCACACCTGGCCTGGGCGGGTGAAGAACACTGCGTGGTCATCTGCGATGCAGTTCCAGGCCTGGGCAGGGGAAGACATTGTGTGGTCATGTGTGATGCCACGTCAGGCCTGGGCAGAAGGAGGGCATCATGTGGTAATCTGTGATGCCATGCCAGGCTTGGGCAGGGTGAGGACATCACATGGTATTCTACAATGCCACGCCAGGTCTGGGTGCAGGAGGACATCACATGGCCAAGGCCTGCACTGGGGAAGGACATCACGTGGTTATCTGCAATGTCACACCAGGCCTGGGTGGAGAAAGGACATCAAGTGGTTATCTTTGACATCACACTCGGTCTAGGTGAGGAAGCGCATCACATTGACATTTGCAATGTCCAGTGCTGTCATTAACCATCCACAGGAGCAGCTCAAATAGGAAAGAGGCCTCCCCATAGTCTGAGATTGCTGCCCCTGGAGTCTGATAGTGCTGCCCCAAATCTGAGATTGCTGCCCCTGGAGTCTGATAGTGCTTCCCCAAATCTGAGAGTACATGACTGCTCCCTGGAGTCTGAGATCACTGCCCCTGAGTCTAAGATCACTGCCCCACGGAGTCTGATAATGCTGCCCCAAATGTGAGAACACTGCCCCTTTCCCTGAGTCTGAGATCACTGCCCCTGAGTCTGACATCACTGCCCCTGGAGTCTGATAATGCTACCCCAAAACCGAGAGCACTGCCCCTCTCAAGATCACTGCCCCTGGAGTCTGATTGTGCTGTCCCATATCTGCGAGCAATGTCCTCTTCCCCAGGTCTGAAATCACTGCCCCTGAGTCTGAGATCACTGCCCCTGAGCCTAATAGTGCTGCCCCAAATTTGGAGCACTGCCCTCTCGAGATAACTGCCCCTTGGAGTCTGAGATCATGGCCTCCTGGAATCTGATAGTACTGCCCCAAATCTGAGAACACTGCCCCTCCCCGAGTCTGAGATCACTGTCCTGTGGAGTCTGATAATGCTGCCCCAAATCTGAGAACACTGCCCTTCCCCTGAGTCTGAGATCCCTGCCCTGAGTATGACATCACAGCCCCTGGAATCTGGTAGTGCTGCTCCCAAAACTGAGAGCACTGCCCTTCTCAAAATCACTGCCCGCTGGAGTCTGATAGTGCTGCCCCAATATCTGAGAGCAATGCCCCTCCTCAAGAGCCTGAGATCACTACCCCTGGAGTCGGAGATCACTGTCTCCTGAAGTCTGAGATCACGGCCCCTGGAGTCTGACAGTGCTGCCCCCAAATATTGGAGCACTGCCCCCTCCGAGATCAGTGCCCCTGAGTCTGAGATCATGTCCCGCTGGAATCTGATAGTGCTGCCCCCAAATCTGAGACCACTGCCCCCCAAGTCTGAGATCACTGTCCCCTGGAGTCTGAGATCTCTGCCCCAGAGCCTGATAGTGTTGCCCCTGAGCCTGATGGTGCTGCCCCCAAATCTGAGAGCACTGCCCCTCCCCAGAGTCTGAGATCGCCGCCTTGGAGTCTGATAGTGCTACCCCCAAATCAGAAGTACTGCCCATCCCTGGAGTCTGAGAGTACTTCCCTTGAAGTCTAATAGTGCTGCCCTGAAATCTAGAGCACTGTCCCTCCCCAGGAGTCTAAGTTCACTGCCCCTATAGCCTCATAGTGCCATCCCCAAAGCTGAGAGTGCTGTCCCTTGCCGAGATTCTGAGCGTTCTTCTCCCTTCCCAGAGTCTGAGGTGCTGTCTCCAGAGTCACAATAATGCTTCCTCCCTTGAGTGTGACATTGCTGCAACCCCTGAAACCTGACAGTGTTGCCCCCAAATCGTAAAATACTGTACCCCTTCCTCTGGAGTCTGAGAGTGCTGCCCCTGACTCTGAGTATACTGCCCACTTCCTAGGGTCTGAGAGCACTTCCCCTGGAACCTGACAGTGCAGACCCTTCCCCCAAATATGAGATTTCTGCTCCTCCCCAGAGTCTCAAAGTGTTATCCACCTCCCTGGAGAGCACTGCCCCATTCCCAGACTCTGAGAGCACTGTTGCCCTGGAGCCTGACAGTGCTGCCCCCAAATCTGAGAGTGCTGTACTCCCTTCCCCAGAGTCAGAGTTCTCCTCCTCCCTGGAGTCTGAGAGTGCTGCTCCCCACAAATTTTGAGAACACTGCCTTCACAGAGTCTGTGGGCTCTCTCCTCCAAGAGTCTGTGAGCTGCCCCCCACCACAGCCTGAGGGCACTGCCCCTCACAGAATCTGTGAGTACTCTCCCCACAGAGAGTCTGACAGTGCTAGCATCCAAGAGCAGGGCTGCAGCTATGGATTTTGGGGCCCAGAACAAATCATTTGAGCTGGGCCCTGTCTCCTAAACCATCTAATGCCAGGAGGTAATGCTAGCCTCGGGTGGGCCCCCTGGAGCTGGGGCCCTGACTTCCCCACTTGTCCTCCCATTACTGCGGCCCTGATCCAGAGTCTGAGAGTGCTGCCCTCCCGGGTCTGGAGTGCTGCCCACACAGACTTCGAGAGTGCTGCCCCAACAGAGCCTGTGAGCACTACTCCCACAGATTCAGAGACTGTTGCCCCTCCCACCAGAGTCTGAGAGTACTGCTCCCCACAGAGTTTGAGAGCATCACCTCCCCACAGAGTCAGCAAATGCTGCCCCCAACAGAGTGTGGGAGCACTGCCCCCCAATTCTTAAGTGCTACCCCATCCCCACCTCCCACAATCTGAGAATGCTGCCTCCATTGCACTTGTCTAGATCCCACCAGCCTGGGGCAGGATATCAAGCTAGAGATGAGACCCCAGGTCACCCACATTGGAGTGTGGTGCACACCGCTGCACCACCGGACAAGCAACTTTACACCTCTTGGAAAACACAGGAAAATCATTAGAAGTGACAGAAAACCCATGTCTGTATGGGTCACGTTAAAAGCAGTTCTTCATGCTGGCCGTAAAAGTATGGCACTGCTGTTTTATTCAGCATTAGATTATCTATCCTCCTTGACTGAACTGCGCTTTAACCATAAACTAAAATTACATTATATAGGCATAGGGAGCAATACAGATGAGTATGAATAGATAGGCCATTGACAGAGTAAAGGCCTATGGCACATTCATAAGGTAGAAAAATGGGCAGACTGGATGGGCCCTGCTGTCCTTATCTGCCTCAACTTCTATGTTTCTATGTAGACGTCCTCAATCCCTGTAGACTCCTCAATCTGCCTTCCCTTGTTTTTGCCTTTACCTCCCCACCCCTTTTCCTATGTGTATTTCTTGCACATAGTTTTTCTTATTTTTGATTATTTTTTGTTGCTGCAATGTTCATTATTAAAGACATTTGTACATGTTATTCTCCGGTGTCCTGCATCTGTTGTCATGCTTTATAGCCATTGTCTTGTGGATTGCTGGGGTGTTTTCACTGCTAACTGTCCCCCCATGGGTTACATCCCTGCCTCTCCTGTCCCACAGGGTCTCCACTAGTTGTCCTGCTGGTGTGTGTGGCTGCACTTCTGCCTGTACGGTGTTTAGGGTGTGGTGGATGATTTGGCCTGTTGGTGGCCACGTTCTGTTCCCCTTCTGTGCCTCTGTGTATCTCCTGGGCATGATGGACACCATTTGGGTTGTGGCTATCCAGTATCCTGGGATGGTCCCTGTACCTTGGGCAACTCCCACTTATGTTGGGTGGCAGTGGCCCTGTGCCACCTGTCCATGGCTGTCTCCTTGTTGGTGTGGCTGCCTTCCATCTCCCAGTGTCTGCAAGCTGTGTGCTATTAGGTGTGCTGTCACCTGCACAATGTCAAGGTTCCGTGTGTCCTCCCCTGTGTACAGTCAGGACCAGTGTTCTTTCTACTGGCATCCCATGCAAGGATATATGTGTTGCCCCTTTAATACTCTCACGCTCCACCTCCACCCTTCTGAACACTTCCCCAGTGTGGTCCTCCTACTCTGCATACATGTGTATGCACTACTTTGGAGTGTTTCCTGTTTGCGTTTGAATTTCCCTGCTCCTGACTATGTTTTGTACTTTACTGCACCCTTGTGTGGCACCCCAAGTGGCCACTTGGTTCCTTGTGTCTCACACTACCCTCTGTGTGCACTGGGCTGCTGTTGCTGTTTGCACTGTCCATCTGCTATATTCAGAGCTGTCTTCAGTGTTGGGCATTCTTTGCACTGCACTCTGGGCTTAGCTTTGCACTCCTCTATTTGCATACTTTATTCAGCTCTGCTTGCCCATGAGCTATTCCTCTGAAAAACCACATGCACTGGGTTGTGGGCTAGTGCTACCTGCCATGCAGTGCAAACATTGCCTGTGGGTGTAGTTTTGAATACTGGGATCCTGTTGTTCTGCTAGTCTACAGTCAAACTGTTGCAGCCAAACCTTTGAGATTGGAAACAGAGATCTACAGTAAGGAGAACCAGACAATGTAATATTAGACTTGGAAGGATTACAAACCAATTTAGAATGATATAGGCAATATTGTAAATTATTGAAACCGTTCTGAAAAATTAGTTGAACAAAATCTAGTGAAAAACAGAGATATAGATAATTGGAGGGTATATTTCCACTAACTGCCTAGCCCTTTCCAAGGTAGATTGGGGCCACTAACCTAGCAAGTCCATCTCCCTGCTTTTCCAACAGCAGTGACTCCAGGAGTAGGGGTACAGGGGACCCACCTAAAAATTCATAGGGTAGGGCCCAGAGTGATACACTTGTAATCTCTCAAGGGTGGGGGCTTACAGTGCCGATCTCCTGCTGTGCCATTCAGCCCTCCCGCTTGTTCCCAGCAGTTCTGGGTCCCATCTGTGGCTCTTTCACGCTCCAGCCAGCCACCAATGTTTAAATCCTAAATGGAGGACCAGAGGAGTGAGAATAAAAGTGAACCCGCCAGCGGTGGTAAAATCAAGCAAGCAAATGTGGTCAGTTTGCACCCATTACAGCGCTGCGGCGCTGATATGTAAAGCAGTTCTGGCAGCTCCTGGCCAGTGTTCGTGTGTGTGCTCTGGTGCGTTGGCCCTGTGGGAATAAAATAGTGAAAGGGAGGTCGGAGCCATTGGGGAATGAATTTAAAATGTTTTAAGGCGCTCTTAAATGCTACTTTTAAAATGGGTGTTGTGTCTTTAAGTAAGCAGCTGAGGCTGCCATGAATATTAAAGTTTGGAGTCTTCTTGGAGGCCTGCATAGCCAGTCCACCTAAGGAGCCTGCCTTTGTGTGTTTCAGTAGAGGAATCGAAGTGAGAAGAAAAGTTTTCTGTTGTGTCTGAGCTATCAAGTGAGAAGATTCATCTTTCTGTGCAAATCTGAGATTCAAAGTGAGAAGATGCATTCTTTTGATTAAGTTCTCAGTAAAGTGAGAAGATGTGCCCCGTCTTCTGCATCATGTCAGAACTTAAAATGTCTGAGTCTGAGAGACCGTGTTTCTGCTTAAAATCTGAACCTTTGAATCCATGTGTGAACAGTCCTAGTTACACCTAAGCATTTAAAGCTGAGGCTGAAGGACTGTTTCCTACTAGAATCTGTGGGAAATCCAGGGATGGTGTTCCAACAAGTGGAGCCATTGCTACAAGTTGGCAATGTGGCTGAAGCTATCTACAGTCGGATGTTCCTGAGTACTAGAAAGAGTGACTACCTTCTGAGGTCAGTTTGGGGAATCAGTCTAGAGGCAATACTAAACATGTCTAGGCATTGTCACTGCATCTCCCTGAGGGTTCATGCCTAGACGTGGGGTTAAGGCGAGCTGGCCCGAGTCCCCAATACTGGTCTCTCCAGCCTATGATGCCACCAATAAGGAGACGACATGCTGCCACAAAAACTGAGAGGTGTTCTAGCCTGCTAAAGGTGCAAGCACCTGCTGCTGAGAAGGCCCAGGCTGCAAGAAATGCAAATAAAAGGTCCAAGCTACTGGAGCCTGCTGCTCGTCACAGCCATTCCAGCCTCAATGACTCTGCTGATCCAAATTAGCCCAGATCTCCAGTCTGAAAACCATCAGCTGCACACGCCAAGAGCCTGACCTGCAAAACCCTGAGTAACTCGGGACTTGCCCTGCATCTGGGGAACTGTAAATAGCTGCCATCAATGGTTGCCAAGTTTCAATAGTCAAACAGTAGTTGCCACAGAGTTCTGAGTTTAGCTGCCCATTGACTAGCAGCACCAGTGGCAAAGGAGGTACCAAAAGTGGGGGTCAGAATTGCATAGAACACCTCAGCCCGGGCACTGTGCAATTCAGTGTCTGACTCTTCAGCACTGGGAAGCTAAACTCCCAGTGTGGCAGCACAAAGTCCGCAAACTAATAGAGAGAAGGTGGAACTACTAAAGGTGGTGGTGGTAACTACAGAGCCCATGAGCTTGACATCGGTGGTGGGCAAGCTATGGAGAAGCCACTGAAAATCAGGATCACCAATTACCTGGAGGTAAGCAGCCTGATGAATCCAAGGCAACATGGCTTTACCAGGAGTAGATCCTGTCAAATGAACTTGATAGAGTTTCTTGACAAGGTCACCCAGGAACTGAATTAGGAGGGCAATAGATGTAGCTTATCTGGATTTCAAGAAGGCATTTGACTCTGTGCCACACAGGATACTCCTGTACAAGCTAGCATGCCTGGGTCTGGGGCAGTAGGCGGTTTGATAAATGGGAAACTGGCTGGGGGCAGGAGACAGAGTCATTGTGAACAGGGTGGTATCAGGAGAGGGCATGGTCACCAGTAGGGTCCCTCAGGGGTGGTACTGGGGCCACTGCTATTCAATCTATTCATAGGGGACATAGCGAAGGCCTTGAAGGGGCGAGTCTGTTTGTGGACAATATTAAAGTCTGCAATAGGGTAGATACTCAGGAAAGGGTAGAAAGAATGCGGAGGGATCTGAGGGAGACTCAAAGAATGATTAAGGAGGTGGCAGCTTTATTTCACATGGGCAAGTGTAAGATCATGCATCTTGGACAAAGAAATCAGAAGGCGAGGTATTTCATGGGGCCGAGACCTGGAAGTAACAGAACAGGAAAGGGATCTAGGCATCACTATATAAAGGGACCTGAAGGTGGAACAGCACTGCACAGGAGCAGTGGCTAGAGGCAGCCAAATGCCGGGCTGCATTGGAAGGTGGATTACCAGTAGGAGGAGAGAGGTCATAGTACCTTTGTACACCCATCTAGTTTGGCGCATTTGGAGTATGGGGTCCAGTTCTGGAAGCCATATCTCAGAAAGGATGTGGGGAGCAAGTTCAGAGGAGGGCAACAAAGATGGTTGAGGGCTCAGCCACCTGCCCTATGAAGAAAGGTTAGAGGAATTTAGCATCTACTCCTAAAACAGAGGAGGGAAAGGAGGGACATGATTGAGACCTTCAAGTACCTAAATTGTATAAACCAGGTGCCAGTGGGAAGCATCTTCCAGCTTAAGGGAATCTGAGAACTAGGGGCATGGGTTACAGATTGGGGGCAGTTCAAGGGTATCATTAGGAAGTACTATTTCACAGAGATGGTGGTGGATGAGTGGAATAGGCTCCTGAGGAGTTGATTGGAGAAACAACAGTGGAAGGCTTCAAATGAGCATGGGACAGACACAAGAGATTGTTGGGGATTGTTGGGGGCTGTGAGGGGAAGGGCAGATCCTAGAAGAGAGCTAGAGACAAGTAGGCAGAATAGGTGGGCCTTGCGGTCCTTTTCTGCCATCGCATTTTATGTATCTGTGTAATAAGGATACTACACCCAACCCACTCTGATTTTGCTGGCGTCATACCGGTATGGTTGTAATTTAAGTTTAACTGGTTTAACTTTTGATTTTTAAGATCATGGAGGCTTCTTACTCTTTGGTATTGACGGACTAATGAACCCGATATCGGTCGGCACAGGAGGTAAGGAGTTCCCACCCCCCTCCCCGACACCGCCAGGAACAGTTGCCTGGCTGCCCCCCAGACGGTGTATGTGTTGTGTATCCTGTGTGCGAGTATGAGGTCTCTTTTAGACCAAACCCCATCATAAGTAAATGGCAGTGATAAACTACTGGGGCTCATTTTAGAACAAGAAGGTTCGAGTCCAGCTGTCCATGTGTACTCCACCCCATTTTAACTGGTCACTAAACAGTACATCCAAAATATGGACTTGGCTTATCAGAAGGTTACGCTTGTTTTGTTAGTGTTACCTGGCTGCATTCGCTGTAAGCCGCGGATTCACCTTCCCGCACCTGAAATATTGGGCTGAGGGGCTGAATGAACCTTGTATTTTGAGCTCTGATAATGTTTACCTGACATGAGATGCTCTTCAGCTGAGAAACGGTTGGAAGTTAAGTAGTGAAACAAAATTAAAGAGGTAGGGTCAGGGTCCTGTCACAAACCCCAAATCAATAAAACAAAATGTAAGTGATAAAACGCTGAGCGATGCATTACCAGCCGATTGATCAGTGTCGCCTGCAGGCCACTCCCTGCTCATTGACTGAGTCGGCGCTGGAGCCCCGCCCCCCACTATGTGAGTAGAGATGCTACTGGTACTGAATAGGCAGATGTGTGTGGCGAAGGGCAGTGGCAGGGCAGAGATCCCGGACAGCAAGGCAGCAGGTAAGTACAGGCGTGGCAGCAGGGGCAAGCTGGGACACCAAGACAGGAGCTATGGACTCTGGTGTAGTGGGTACTGACAGCGGGGCTGAGCGCAGGAATAGTGTAGCCATACCTCTCAACCCTTCTTCACCAAAATTGTGACAAGAAGTGTGACAATGATCAAAATGTGTGACATATCATCAAATATGGCACTGCAAGCTCAGAATACACTACGGTTATCAGTGCACTAATGTTCTTAATGTTTGCTGATAACTGAACAGAATAGAGTATTATGCATTTCTGCTTTAACGTCTCAGTGGGAAATGTGGAATATCACCTTCCCCATGTGGGACAAAGAATTTCTGAGGCAAATGACTGATGTACCTCATAATGTGTGACAGTTGAGAGGTATGAGGTGTGCTCCTGCCTGGCTCTCAGTACATCTTACCCCTGGACCCCAGTGGGTGTTAGAAGCTTCTACCCCTCGGGCGGAGAGACCCCAGGACAGTAGGGCAGGAGTAGTGACAGTGGGCAGAGTGCAAGGGCAAGACTAACTGGCTACGAGGCAAAGCGACCGACAGTGGGGCAGGAGTAATATCAGGGGACAGGAATTTACTGACAGTGGAGGACAGCGGTGGAGCGCCAGAAACAAGTTAGCAGAGCGCAGGGACAGAGGAACAGGAGGCAGGGACAGCAGGCAGGCGCAAGGACAGCGGCGGGGGGGCAGAGCGCAAGGACAGCGGGCAGAACACAGGGGCAGTGGGGCAGAGTGCAGGGACAGAGGAGCAGGAGGCAGGGCAGCAGGCAGGGTGCAATGACAGCGGGCAGAGCACAGGGACAGCAGGGAAGGCACAGGACAGAGGAACAGGAGGCAGTGACAGCGGCAGGGTACTGGGACAGCGGGCAAAGCACTGGGGCAGTGGGGAGAGCGAGGGGCAGCCAGGCAGGACATACTGTCTGTGGGGAATAGCAGACTGACAGTGGGCAGGACGACTGAGTCCTGCATGAATGTACTGACGGGTGGTGCGGGGGCACAGCACAGAGATAGCAGGCAGGAGGACTACTGACAGCAGGATAGAGCGCAAGGACAGTGGGGGTCAGGAGGTATTGACAAGGGACAGAACGCAGGGACTGCAGGGTAGGAGCAACGGGCAGCAGGACAGGAGGTAGAGGAAGGTAAGCTAGTGAATATGGCACCGCTAGCTTAGAAACCAGGAGATCATGGGTTCAAACGCGACTAGAGCCAGATGCTTAGTGAGACCTGGGCAAGTCATTTAACTCCTTAGTACTGTAGTGCGCCCACTGCGAAAATGAGTAGCAGGAGGATCGCGCCGAAAACTGGTTGTTGCATCCCAGCTGGGCTATTTTGGGTAAATTAGTTGTCAGAAAAAAAGTAGAGGGCAGAGGGTTGCATCATGCCTCTAATCTCCGGTCCTCAGTTGGTCACAATTTCAGGGGCAGCAGGGCGGAACCGCACACAGTAACTCGGGAATCTGGACAACATCGGATTTGGTACATACCCAAACTTTTCTGGGGGAGCCCAGACAGGAACTTCTCCTTCATCAGAATTTCCTTCCACATAGTGGCAGTTCAACGGCATGCAGAAAAGCCAGTTACTAAGGACAGCGAGGTCTCACATTGGGGAAAGCTGCACCTCGGACACTGTGTACCGATAACTAGCAGCATCTGGCCGTCAGGTAACTGACCAGTAAGTGCAGATTGGTTATCTGTATTGGGTTCAGTGCAGTTGTCAGTGCCCTATGTACTGGGGTATGGTGATTCAGTGCAGATATTGGTGCCTTGTGTACTGGGGGTTTGTGGCTTCAGCACAAATTGTGTTCCGTGCACATGGTGATGTCCTGTGTATTGGGGTCAGGGGTTCAGTACAGATGCTGATGCTTGTATCCTTGGGGTTTAGTGTTGATGGCTATGTCCTGTGTACTAGGATTTGAGGGATCCATGCTGTGATGCCCTGTGTACTAGGGGTTGGGGATTCAGTATGGGTGTTAGTCCGTGTATATGTGTGTGTGTGTGGGGGTTGGTACAGATGACAGTGCCCTGTGTACTGGGATTTGGTGGTTCAGTACTGATGCTGGTGTCCTATGTATTGGGGTTTGGGGTTCTGTGCAGATGTTGATCCCGTGTACTGGGGTTTTGGGATTCAATGCCAATGCCCTGTATACTAGTGGTATAGGGTCAGTGCAGATATCAGTGCCCTGTGTACTAACGTTTGAAGGTTCAGTGCAGATGTTCATGCCCTTGGTACTGGTGTTTGAGGATTCAGTATGGATGTCAATGGCCTGTGTAGTGGGGTTTCAATGGATGTTAGTGTCATGTGTTCTAGGATTTTAATGCAGATGTTAGTGCCCTGTGTACTGGATTTTGCTGCAGGTGTTGACACCCTGTGTACTGGGTGTTTCAGTGCAGATGTCAGTGCCCTGTGTACCAGGGTTTCAGTGCAGATGTTGATGTCCTGTGTACTGGGGTTTTCAGTACAGATGTTGATGCAAGAGAAACACTCTGAAGATGGGGTCGATACCAGTCCATTTACAGAAGAAAGGGTTCTGAAAGAACTAATAAAATTGAAGGTGGATAAAGCAATGAGGCCTGATGGGATTCACCCAAGAATTCTAAAAGAACTAAGGGTAGAACTAATGATACCATGGACTACTCTCTAACAAATCATGGGAGGATGGGTGGTACCTGAGGACTGGAGGAGGGCGGATGTGATTCCTCTTCACAAAAGTGGGAGCAGGACAGAGGCAGGAAACTACAGACCAGTTAGTTTGACCTCAGTGGTAGGTAAATGATGGAATCACTTCTGAAGGAAAGAATTGTTGAGTACCTAGAGGCCAGTGGGGCACAGGACCCAAGGCAGCACAGATTCATGATGGGAAGGTCGTGTCAGATGAATCTAATAGATTTCTGTGACTAGGTGACCAAAGTAGTAGACCAGGAGGGCTGTGGACATGGCTTACCTAGATTTTAGAAAGGCATTTGATACAGTCCCACACAAAGATTAATACACAAGTTAGCCAGCCTTGGAGTGGGTCCCAAGGTGGTAGCCTGGATAAAAATTGGCTAGACAACAGGACACAAAGAGTAGTAGTAAATGGAGTCCACAATGAAGAAAGGAGAGTTACTTGCTGGTACCGTGAGGGTTCAGTACTGGGACCGTCCTTTTAATGTCTTTATAAGGATATTGCAGAGGAACTGAAAGGAAAAGTATGTCTCTTTGCAGATGACACAAAGATCTGCAACATGGTTGATACACCAGATGGAGTGGAAAGGATGAGAAGGGACTTGGCAAGGTTGGAGGAGTGGTCAAATGTATGGCAGCTCAGATTCAATGCAAAGAAGTGCAAGGTAATGCACCTGGGAAACAAAACCCTGGGCAAGAGTACACAATGGGGGTGAGATACTGACAACAGTAAAATGGAAAGGGACCTGGAGGTAATTATATCAGATGACCTAAAGGTGGGCAAGCAATGTGAGAAGGCAGTAAGGAAGGCTGGGGATACTGGGATGCATAGGGAGAGCTATCAGTAGTAGAAAACAGGAAGTTGTTATCCTCTGTACAGACAGTTGGTGAGCCCCCATCTGGAGTACTGTGTGCAGTTCTGGAGACCCCATCTCCAAGAAGACATAGACAGAGTGGAGGCTGTCCAGAGAAGGGTACAAAATGGTGCAGGGTCTGCACCAGAAGACATACGAAGAAAGACTAAAGGAGCTTAATATGTTTTCCCTTGAGGAAAGGAGGAGAGAGACATGATAGAAACGCTCAAGTACCTCAAGGGAATCAACAAAGTCCAAGAGGGTGGCATCTTTCAGAAAAGAGATGTGCAAGAACAAGGGGCACAATTTGAAGATAGAGGGGACAGCTCAGAGGTAATGTGAGGAGTATTTTTCACAGAGAGGGTTGTGGATGCATGGAACAGCCTCCTGAGGAGGTCGTGGAGTCAAGAACAGTGGGGAATTCAGAATGCATGGGACAGACATAAGACAGTCCTAGTGGGGGTAGGAGGAAGTAAGCTGTTGGTTAACTAGGATCTGCAGCTTATCTGTTAGGTAGGAAAATGGGCAGACTAGGTGGGCGAAGCGGTCCTTATCTGCCATCAAATTCTATGTTTCTATGTCTATGCCCTGTGTACTGGATTTTCAGTACAGTTGTCGATGCCCTGGATACTGGGGTTTCAGTGCAGATGTTGATACCCTGTATACTGGAGTTTAATTACAGATGTTGATGCCCTATGTACTGAGGTTTCATTGCAGATGTTGATGCCCTGTGTACTGGAGTTTCAGTGCAGATGTTAGTCGCCTGTGTCGGAGGTTTGGTACAAATGTTGATGCCCTGGGTACTGGTTTGGGGGCAGTGCTGATGTCAGTGCTCTGTGTACTGGGGTTTCAGTGCAGATGTTAATGCCCTGTGCACTGGGGTTTCTGTGCAGATGTTAGTGTCCTGTGTACTGGGGTTTCAGTGCAGATGTTGATGTCCTGTTTACTGGGGTTTCAGTGCAGATGTTGTGCCCTGTGTACTGGGTTTCAATGCAGATGTTGATGCCCTGTGTACTGAGATTTCAGTGCAGATGTCAGTGCCCTGTGTACTCTGGTTTCAGTGCAGATGTTGATACCCTGTGTACTGGGGTTTCAGTGTAAATTTTGATGCCCTCTGTACTGGGGTTTCAGTGCAGATGTCAGTGCCCATGTACTGGGGTTTCAGTGCAGATGTTGATGCCCTGTGTACTGGGATCTCAGTGCAAACATTGTGTACTGGGGTTTAAGTGCAGATGTTAGTGCCCTGTGTACTGGGGTTTCAGTACAGATGTTGATGCGCTGTATACTGGGAGTTTTGTGCAGATGATGCCCTGTGTACTGGGGTTTATGCAAATGCTGATGCCCTGCATACTGGGATTTCTGTGAATATGTTGATACCCTGCATACTGGGTTTCTGTACAGATGTCAGTGCCCTGTGTACTGGGGTTTCAGTGCAGATGTTAGTGCCCCGCGACTGGGGATCCAGTGCAGATGTTGATGTCATATTTACTGGGTTTCAGTGCAGATGTCAGTGCCCTGTGTACTGGGTTTCAATGCAGATGTTGATGCCCTGTAAACTGGGGTTTTAGTACAGATGTCAGTGCCCTGTGTACTGGGGTTTTAGTGCAGATGTTGATGCCCTGTGTGCTGGGGTGTCAGTGCAAATGTCAGTGCCTTGTGTATTGGGGTTTCACTACAGATGTCAGTGCCCTGTGTGCTGGGAATTCAGTACAGATGTCAGTGCCCTGTGTACTGGGGTTTCAGTGCAGATGTTAGTACCCTGTGTTCTGGGGTTTTAGTGCAGTTGTCAGTGCCCCATGTACTGGACTTTCAGTGCAGACGTTAGTGCCCTGTGTTCTGGGGTTTCAGTGCAGATGTCAGTGCCCCATGTACTGGGGTTTCAGTACAGATGTTAGTGCCCTATATACTGGGGTTTAAGTGCAGATGTTAGTGCCCTGTGTTCTGAGGTTTCAGTGCATGTGTTGATACCCTGTGTACTGGGATGTAGGTGCAGATATTGATGCCCTGTGTACAGGGGTTTCAATGCAGTTGTCAGTGCCCTGTGTACTGGGGTTTCAGTGCAGATGTTAGTGCCCTGTGTTCTGGGGTTTCAGTGCAGATGTAAGTGCTGTGTGTACCTGGGTTTCAATGCAAATGTTTATGCCGTACATACAGGGGTTTCAGTTTAGATGTCAGTGCCCTGTGTACTGGGGTTTTAGTGCAGATGCTGATGCCCTGTGTCCTGGGGTTTCAATGCAGATATTGATGCCCTGTGTACTGAGGTTTCAGTGCAATATTGGTGCCCCATGTACTGGGGTTTCAATGCAGATGTTAGTGTGCCCTGTGTACTGCAGTTTATTTGCAGATGTCTGTGTCCTGTGTTCTGGGTTTCAATGCAGATGTTGATGCTGCGTGTCCTGGGGTTTCAGTGCAGATGTCAGTGCCTTGTGTATTGGGCTTCAGTGCAGATGTCAGTGCCCTTTGTTCTGGGATTTCAGTGCAGGTATCAGTGCCCCATGTACTGGACTTTCAGTGCAGATGTTAGTGCCCTGTGTTCTGGGGCTTCAGTGCAGATGTCGGTGCCCCATGTACTGGGGTTTCAGTACAGATGTTAGTGCCTCATATACTGTGGTTTAAGTGGAGTTGTTAGTGCCCTGTGTTCTAGGGTTTCAGTGCAGGTGTTGATACCCTGTGTACTGGGATGTAAGGTGCAGATATTGATGCCTTGTGTACAGGGGTTTCAATGCAGATGTCAGCGCCCTGTGTACTGGGGTTTCAGTGCAGATGTTAGTGCTCTGTGTTCTGGGGTTTCAGTGCAGGTGTTGATACCCTGTGTACTGGGATGTAGGTGCAGATATTGATGCCCTGTGTACAGGGATTTCAAGTGCAGATGTCAGCCCCTGTACTGGGGTTTCTGCAGATGTTAGTGTCTGTGTTCTGGGGTTCTGTGCAGGTGTTGATACCCTGTGTACTGAGATCGTAGGCAGATATCGATGCCTGTGTACAGAGATTTCAATGCAGATGTCAGTGCCCTGTGTACTGGGGTTTCAATGCAGATGTCAGTGCCCTATGTACTGGGGTTTCACTGCAGGTGTTGATACCCTGTGTACCAGGATTTTGGTGTAGATGTTGATGCTTGTGTACTTGGGGTTCAATACAGATCAGTGCTGTGTACTGGTGGTTTGGGGTCAGTTCAGACGACAGTGCCTTTGTACTTTTGTGTTAGAGGTCACTGCAGACATCAGTGACCTATGTCCAGGGGATTTGGACTTTAGTGTAGATAATGATTCCCGTGTACTGGGTGATTGAAAGTTCAGGGCAGATGGTGATCCCTTGTGTACTGGTGTCGGGTGCATGCTTACTGGTTCTTACAGGAAGATAAACCCTGCTGTTTACATTTCTTTCATATTGCTGTTAGTTTGAGTATGTGGAAGTCTAATACTCCAGTGTATTGTTTTGTGTGTTTGTTTTGAAATAATCCTGTTTGTTCCTTATTTAGCGTCACTTTTAATGCAGCCATTTTCCACTCAATATTTATTTCTAATAACTGGTGACCCCCATAATGACTGGATATGCATTCCTGATAAAACATTAATAACCCGCTGAATTCTGTAATAACTCGATAGCGGGTTATTGCAGCATTTTCTTCCTTGCACTCTACTTCACTGTATTTGTGCGAGTACAGCAGTTGTCCAGGAACATGCTCACCTGCACAAATACAGCTTAGTTTCTCTCTGTTGAAACCTTGCACCAGTGATTGTATAGAGAATAATGGCTGGGTAAGGGCCATAATGAGAATTTTACACTTTAAGATGGGGCTGCCACATAAACCCCAAGAGCGAACTTCGAGGGGTTTATAAAGGCATCCCACACTGAGGGCATGTGTAACATCTGAGTTTTATACATCTACCCAGACCTTATTTTATTTAATTGCTGGGAATCATTTTTCACCACATCAACTACATAAAATAAAGATATCCCTAGGGAGCCGAGGACTGGTTGGGTTCCAGTGCAGTCTGCAGCTCGTGATAAAAAACATTACTTGTGTTTTTTTTATTTAGGCAGCCGAGTTTCATTTCATAGTACCATTTTTAGCACAGTTATTTTATTTTTTAATTAACTCATCACTGACTTCCTGGAGTGCAGCAAACTGTGTAGCTTAGGAATGGCGGCCAGCAGTGAGGAATGGAAGAGCAGTGGTGTGCATGCGAATAAGGGAAAATGGGCATGTGTTTGCCGCTATAACCAGCTGGTTAAAATGGCAAATTACAACCCCTTTTCCCTTAGGGAAAAATAAGCAGCAATAATTATAAAACGATAATGCTTGTGCAAAGTTTGTTTTGTGAGGATGTTTTGCACACCTCAGTGTGTGATAATCTTATGAACCCCTCGAGCTTCACATTTGGGGTTTGTGGATTAATTTATCACACACCTCAGATGTGTGAAAAATCCTCGTAACACATACCTGCACAGGCATTATTCTCTTGTTAATCACTCAGTTAAATTACCCAGTGACATCAGTTGAGCTAAAGCCCTGTACATGGAAAGTTTCATGCAGCTTCAGCTTAACTGATGTCACTGGGTTCTGAACCGATCAGTGGTTAAAACAAAATATTGGGCAGGAAGAAGGCCGAATTAACCAAGAACCTTAAATAAGGGCAGTATTGGACTGTTTCAAAACAAACTCACAAGACAATGCATTGTGGTCATTGAACAGACATCACACATACAAAACGATCGGTATGTTAAAAATGTAAACCACAGGGTGTATGTTATCTTTACCTGGACTTGGACAACAGTAGCATTTAATCTGAGGTGATGCGGATTGTCAGTGGAAGCCAGCCTATGGGTGGCTGGAGATTGTTGGTTTTATCTGGCCTGGGAGGGTTAATAATGATACAAGTTGAGCATATAAAGACAGAGCCTCCTTGACCTTCCAACTGTAATTCCAACACCTGTGATTCTCTATAAACCGTATGCTTTGTCAACCTTAAGTAAGCTACATGTATTTCCATTATTTAGTAAACTGCTTTATTTTTTCAATGAAAACTCTGAAGGTGTTTGTTTTCCTGTAGCCTGCTCTATTTTGTTGGAATGTCTGGGAATTTCTGTAAGTCTGAGACCCTAGAATACTAAATAGTGGAGCACCTGTGTATTACATGGTTGCATTGCCAGTGAGTCA
This sequence comes from Neoceratodus forsteri, assembly GCA_016271365.2. NCBI lineage: Eukaryota > Metazoa > Chordata > Ceratodontiformes > Ceratodontidae > Neoceratodus > Neoceratodus forsteri. The sequence goes on along the minus strand of JADMNL010000031.1, from coordinate 102,322,078 downwards.
GGGCAATGAACAGTGACACTGAGTTATGCAGGGGTAGTTATTAACCTCACTGGAAGAGAGACTGCCTTTTACAGTGACAGCTTCTGATGTCATCAGGAGTGTAAAATAAAGTGGATATTTCCTCAGATGTGTTTCTACACGGAGATAATATGTGGGGCCTCATGATAATTTTTTTTCAGACAGGCTGCCTGCAGCTACAACTATTCCCAACACTGAACATGTTCACTCTGGACCCGGAGATGCAATTTTAAAATTGTTTCTTAGCTTTTAAAAAAAAGAGAAGAAAGCTCTGTGTGTGGCAGAGGGGACAGCAGTGATCCCACATAGAGGTGGGCAGCAACGATTCTATAGGGGCACAGTAGTAACCTGCAGGTGAGGGGGGTCGCCTGAAAACAGTCACTTGCTGGCTAGTGCACTTACCCGGTTAACAAAACTAAATAAATAAATAAATAAATAAAATATCTTTCATGGTGGAGGGACAGCAGTGATGTTGCTTGATGGGCTACCTGAAAGATCTTCTCACCCTTACACTCCTAATTCCCAGATCCTGTTTAAAGTCCTTGGGTGATAGTGTGTTCTGTCGTGGCTGCTCCAATGCCCTAGAACACCCTTCCCAAGAAGTGAGAGTTTTGCCATCCCTGACTATAATCAAATGTTGCTTAAAGCCCTATCTATTTATGCTGAGTTTCAGATCTGGTCCTGCTGTATAATTTCAGCGTTATATTACTTTAATTGTAAAATATTTATGAAAGATTTTATTCAATTTATCTCTTTTATTGTGAGGCACCCACAGCCCTGGGAATGGGCCCCATATAAATAAAATTGCCTTGCTTGCCTGAGGGGAGGATATACCTGAAACCAGGGGTGGAGCAGTGACCCTGAAGGTATGAAGGGATGGCTTTGACCCTTGGTGGGGCGGGATGGGCACCAATATGGCTGCCACACCTGGCTGTGTTTCCACCCAATTTTATTAGTACTGTAAAGGGACAGTTGAGAGTTCAGCCCTGATATATTAAAGTTGCTCTGTGGATAATCGTTGAAGAACCCCCAAAATATACTATTATAAATGGGTACATAAAATCATGTACTGTGATTGGTGGACTCCTATCACGTGACCAGCAATTATTAAAGCATAACCACACAGATCAGCTGAAATGTCTTTTCTTTTGTGCTTTTGTGTCATTTGAACCCTTTTATAAGCACATTAACACATGCAAGGGGTTGCGGTCATGCTGTAATACTACACTGATGTCTGAAGGCACTCAGATTTGCTTTGTGTCTCATAGCCCACCTGGTATGTGCAATTATTACAGCCTAAGCATTTGGTTAGGTGTTATCCCTTGTTTAGTACATTTGGTGCAAGGCGTAGCTACCGATACGCCTGACACGCTAGGGCGTGCTGCAGCAGATCAGTTGGGTAGCAGAAGCCAGCTGGCCTGTTGCATTCTTTTGTTTGTTTGTGTGTGTTTTTTTTTTTTTCGCTGGCTTTCCGGCTGCTCTTAGAGGCCTTTCCAAGGTTTTAATGGAGGAGGGGTGGGGGTGGGGTCTGAATTTGTGTCGTGGCTCTTATTGGACCTGATTGAGAAATATGTTGCTATCTCAATCAGGTCCGTTTTGTGAAAAAGTAGGCGTGGTGGTGACTAGTAAGGGCGGGTCAGGCGGGCTCTTTAAATGCCGTTAAACGCGATGGAAAAAGTAGCGTGGAGTCTGGTGTTGCTTATTTCAAGTCAGGACTTTGAAGCGGAGGATTACCCAGAATTATGAGGAGATACCTCTGGCTGAGGTCGAGTCACAAGAGCCTGCTTCCATATTCTACTGCTCGTTAGACTAGCACCATCCATGACCGTTGGCATCCCTGGGCTGGCCGTAATGACTGGTGAAAACTCAAAGTGGACTGGAGTGAGCTGTGAGAGACGCGAGGGCCCAGCCACCCGCATTCCCGATTGGAGGAGAGAGAGAGAGAGACAGAGTTAGACTGCTACAGTGCTGCTCTGTGAGAGAGTCGGTAAGTGACTGCTGTCTGCATCTGCTGTCCAAAAGAGCTGATCTTCTGAGTTCTGACTGGTGTTCAGGTGTGGTGTGGTGGACTAGGTATGATTCTCCCAAGCGGTGCTCTGATATAGTATTAGCATTATGTGCCAGCGGCAGCTGGCGGATGCGATTTCCATTAGATTAAGATTAAAAGTGCAGGTTGTATTGTATCTTGTTCTAAATGACTTCAGTTGTACACCCCAGTGCAATTACATGATTTTAGAATTTCTTGGTAAAGATGCTGAACACAGGTGGGTGTGCTAATATAAAGCATCCAGCTGGATGGGGATGGGGAAAAAAAGTATTGTAAAAGGCATGCATATTACATGGCCCCAATCATAACTATTCATCCCAGGGGTAAGGCTCTGTATGTGGACATAAAGTAGTTGTGTCTGGAACCTCTGTGTTAAGAATTGTATTTTGTGTTTTGTGTGTTTTTTTTTTTTTTGGTGTGTGTTTGTGCAAGCTACTATGACTGATAGTTTGAGTGTTGTCTGCTGAAAACCTTGGCACTCAAAGGTGCCAAATGGACCCAGTATATTCAAATTAGTCATTAGGTTTGAAGTTGGGATTGTTAGTGCAGCTTTCAGTTCTTGGTGGCACTTGTTTTTGCACTGCCTGGCTGAGGAAAGGCTTTACTGATGGCTTCCTGCAATCTGACCTGAAATGACTTGTAGGAATCAGGTGGTACATCTGGATCAGTTGAAGTGCATGCCATATGTGAAATTGCAACACATCACATGTGTGACAGTTAAAGTAGTTGTGAAAAGTCTGAAGCACAGAATGCTCTCAGTCAAGCCCTACTGGAAGAATTAGTAAAAGGATTTGCTTAGAAATGTATGTTTGTGCTGACTCTGACTATGTGGTTTCTGTGGCACCCATTTACACCCCTGTAATCTTTGTAGGAGTACTTGGTGTAGGCCAGTCACAAATTGCTGGCATTGTAATGGATAAAACAACTATTCATATTAAAGAAGTAATAACTTACAATGGCACAAGCAAGTCCTCTTTAATTCTCTAAAAAATTCCTGTGGGTGGACTGGAAAACGTCCCAGAGGAGTGTTACTCATTGGCCCTCCAGTAGTAGGGAAGATCCTTAGTAAAAGAGGTTGTCAAGGAAGTGGGCACATTATTTCTTGGCATCAGTGGACCTTCTATTCATAGGTCTAAAACCTGAGGAAACTTTAAGGAATTTTTCCAGCAGGCATGAGAACTCAGTTGAAGGACCATGTATTCTGTTTATTGATGAGATGGAATCATTGAGTCCAAAAGGAACTCTCCCTCCGGTCATTTAGCTCCAAATGTTGCAGCCCAGCTGTTTCTCAGCCCCGGCCTTTCCTGACCTCATCTTCTTTTGCACAGAACCAAAAGCCAGTCTGTTAGTCTGAAACCTGTCTGGTGTGGTGGCATGTCTGGTATGGTGGGAATGGACCTTTGTGGGACTGCATACCTTGATGAGGTACATAGGCTAGTCACAGTGCAATATTGTAACCAAAAGCCAGTCTGTTAGTCTACACCTGTTGGTGGTGTGCTGCTACATAATAGATAAAATGACGCTTAAGGCCGGGTGAGGGCGGGTGGGGAGGGGTAGCTCACCCTAACTGGGGTTAGTAGTGACTCCACTTGGTGTGCAGATCTGAAATTCCTGGCTACACCCCTGATTTGGTGTCATAGCTAAACCTGCTGTCAATTTTTGTTCACACTGTGCTAGTTGCTTGAGCTGGTTTCACTAGCGGGTGAGGAATAATTCATCAGGTCTCATCTAGTGCCATAACATTAAGGTCAAAGTTGCCACACAGGCTCCCATGGGCCACAAAAGTAATACATTTTGGGGAAACTGAATGTCTCCAGAAAGGCTGAGAATACAAAAATCGGGAAAGGGTGCTGGTGATACAAGCAGATTTAAGATAATATTGGTTTGTTGGGACAGTTCTCATTGAGACAATGTCCCTTCTTCCAGACTGTATATCCAGCACATTGAGAAATATTTTATTTTTATTTTATTAGGAAAGTCAGAAGTACATAACCTGTTGACTCTTCAAAATCTGCTGGGGTCCAGAATATTCTCTTTGTATGTTTACTATGAAGTAAGCTATGATTTCAGAAGCCACTTTTATAAATCCTTCTGCACTCCTTTCATGTGGTCTCCAAGCGTGCAGTTGATAACTACAGAGAGGGCAAAGCATTGTTTCTATTGACTAGTTCAGACACCATTTATTAATCCTGGCACTTATGGAGTCAGACCCTGTAGGCGCAGAAGCAGCTGTGACAGTGTTGGATGAAGAAGGCAGGTTGATGTTGAAACAGCAAGCAGTGGTCTTGGAAAAATAATGTTTATCTGGAAACATGGCAGGGAATTCTGGGAAAGGAATGGTGATTTGGAAACACAGCAGGTGTTCTTGAATCAGACTTAATGTAGCTGAAACCTAAGGGTCCTGACAAAATGCAGTAATGCTGAGACATGGTTCGGCATCCTAGAGAAGGTGCGGTGATGGTGAGACATGGTTGAGGGTGCTGAGGAAGGGGCGGAATGGTGAGACATGGTTTGGGGGCTGCTGGGTAAGATGAGGTGATGCTGAGATATGGTTGGGGGTTCTGGGGAAAAGAGGTGATGCTGAGACATGGTTGGGGTGCTGGGGTTGGTGAGATGATAGGAGATATGGTTTGTGGGTCCTGGGGAAGATGAGATGATGCTACTACATGGTTGAAGGTGCAGGGATAAACAAGATGATGATGAGACATGGTTGGGGGTCCTGGGAAAGTTGAAGTGACGATCAAACATGTTTGGGGGTTCTGGGAAGATGAGGCGATGCTGAAACATGGTTTAGAGGTCCTGCAAAGGGAGATGATGGTGAGACATGCTTGGGAGGTCCTGAGGAAGGTGAGAAGATGGTGACACGTGGTTGGGATCCTGGGGAAGGTGAGGTAAGCTAAGACTTGATTGGGGTCATGGGGAACGTGAGATGACACTGAGACATGGCTGGGGTCCTGGAGAAGGTGATGAGATGCTGAGGCATGATAAGGGGTTCTGTGGTAGGTGAAGTGATGGTGAGACATGTTTGGGTGGTCCTGGGAAGGTGAAGCGATGGTGAGACATGGTTGGGGTCCTGGGAAAGTGAGGTGATACTGAGACATGGTTGGGGGTCCTGGGGAAAGTGAGGTGATACTGAGACATGGTTGGGGATCCTGGGGAAGGGAGATGATGTTGAGACATGGCTGGGGTTCTGGAGAAAGTGAGATGATGCTGAGACATGGCTGGGGTCCTGGCAAAGTGAGGCGATGGTGAGACATGGTTGAGTGTCCTGGGAAACTGAGGTTATGCTAAGACATGGTTGGGAGTCCTAGGGAAGGTGGGGTTATGGTGGAACATGTATGAGGGTCCTAGGGAAGTCAGATGGTCAGATGGCACTGAGACATGGTTGGGGGTCCTGGGGATGATGTGATGGTGCTGAGGCATGTTTTGGGGTCCTGGGATGATGAGATGGTGCTGAGGCATGGTTCGGGGTCCTGGGGATGATGAGATGATGCCAAGGCATGGTTGGGGTCCTGAGGATGATGAGGTGATGCTGAGACATGGTTGGGGGTCCTGGGAGGGTGCAGTTATGTTGAGGCATGTTAGAGGACCCGGGAACATGAGATGATGCTTAGACATGGTTGGGGGTCCTGGGAAGGTGCAGTGATGCTGAAGCATGTTTGGGTGTCTTGGCAAAGGTGGGACGATGTTGAGACATGATTGAGGAACCTGGGGAACATGAAATGACCGTGAGACATGATTAGGGGTCCTAGGGAAGGTGAGATGATGCTGAGACATGGTTGGGGTCCTGGGGAAAGTGAAGTGATACTGAGGCATGGTTGGAGGTCCTGGGAAAGGTGAGATGATGCTGAGACATGGTTGGGTTCTGGGAAAGTGAGATGATGTTGAGACATTGTTGGGGTCCTGGGAAAGTGGGGGATACTGAGACATGGTTTGGGGTCCTGGGAAGGTGAGATGATGTGAGACATGGTTGGGGGTCCTGGGGTAGGTGAGGGATGTTGAGATGTGTCTGGGGTCTGGGAAGGTGAGGTTACACTAAAGCATGTAAGCCTCTTGGTATTTCTCTGTGTTGTGTAATTTCTATCTAGTAGCTCGCTAATTCAATAAGTTTTGAATAGTGGCTTTAATTGGGCTATATTGAATTACCTCTTTGGGCTCCTCAGCTTTTCTACATCTCTCTGTTGTACTTCTAACTTTAGGCAAGGCATGACGATGCAGTAAAGTGCTCTACCCTTAGGGCTCAGAGGACTGTACAATGAACGAAGTTACACCACAGAAAAAATAGATGGTAAACACAGTATTACTGGTTATAACAACGCTTTTTCTTTTTTTTTCTGTTTTCTGTTTTAAAAGCTGTTGTGATACCTGATAGAAATGTTTGTACTGCTGCTATAAGGTGAATGGAATTTTTAAACAATGTCGAATGTTGACCTGTGTTTGTAAAGCTAAAGGTGAAGGAAAATGAGAATAATTGATGTACAGCTGGGGCCTTAAGCAGTGTGACTCTATCAGGGTTTCAGTTTTCATTAATTATTTAATTATGTGATTAGAATAGCTTTTAGCTCCTGTCAACAAAAAATTGCTTTCCAGCAGTCATTATCCAGTGATATGAGACCACAGGAATTCATAATTAAGATTATTAAATACAAAGGCAGGCCTAATGGCAAAGAGGACTAAGGTGCCATGCGCTTTAATGCTTTTCCCAGATCAGTGACCTGGGTCCGGAATGGATTTGGGTCATCGGGCTTGGCTGGGATGGAGAGGACCGAGCATCTTAGGCATTGCCTCCTCTTGTGGAGGAGGGAAGCTTGTTATCCCAGCCTAGGCTGCCCCAGGTAGGGACCTTGGAGTACAGCGGGTCATCAAGCGGTTCCATGTCATAACAGCAGTCGCGGAAAGGCGATCATCATATGGCGAGTGTACATCACTGAAAATCAATTTCGGTGATGCACACTTGCAGTGCTGACAAAACAGCGCCAATAACTACAGGTCTAATTTTCAATGGAGGGCTGCGCCTGCACCCGGCTACTTATGGAATCTCAACTCCAGGGGTGTGTGTAGCATGAAAAACTTACAAAATACATTGCCCTCGCCAGCAAAAAAAAACGCGACTGGCATTGCACCAACCTGTATTTCGCGCCCCAGCCGATCACCCTCCCCACGACGCTTAGGCGACTACCTTGGCAGCTGCCCACCACAGCCCCTCCCACATACCATCCTCTCCTACCTCTCCCCCTGTGCATGCATGAGCCCAGACATACCCGCCTTTCCTGTTACGGTTATTTCTCCCCCTAGTATGCAGTCGCCTCCTACTTGGTAGCTATGAATACAGGTGCCGAATTGAGTCACCGCTTTTGTAGACACCCAATTTTGGTCACCTTGTTCACTGGATACCACATCAGGAGTTCATTATAGAATAAGAAAAACGATAAGCTCTTTCCAGAATAAAAACTGTATCCGCCTCCTACTCATTTTTCTGAAAATCGGTTCTGGAGCTGCTGGCTCTTTTTGAATCCCAAAATGTTTATGCCATTAAAATAATTTATTTATTATTTATTTATGACTTTGGCAACCGGTAGGTGCGCTGATCCCAGGGACCATTTTCAGGCATGACCCAGGCCACACACAGTGGCACAGGAACTAATGTAACAAACAGCAAAGCATGGAACAGTTGACAAAAACAAACAAAAGAAAAGATAAAGGTTACAATAGTGCATGGAATAGCAAATAGAAGAGCAGCAAAAATAAGGATTCCATAAACCATACATCAGTTTGGCATTACGATAAGTAAGGGTATGCATACATACCTCTCAACCTCCTGCATCACAAATGAGGGACAAGGCTTAAAAAATCAGGACAAAGGACCAAAATCAGGGACACATTTTAAAATTGATGCTATCCACCAGGAAGATGATAGAATAAGGGATTAGTGTGAAATGCATTTTCTAAGGAAGAACAAGTCTGTAATTTAATGTCTGACATTACTTTGTGCTTACATCCCCACTGTTTGGTTACGGAACACAATTTTTGGAGGAACAGAGTAAAATTTGAGGCAAAATCAGGGACGGCCCTGTAAATCAGGGACAGTTGAGAGGTATGTATGCATAAACATGCAGTTCTATCAGCAACAGTTACAATAGGAGACACACAAAGGAGGCTAAGTATAAGCAGAAAAAGGGATAAGGTGTAGCAAAGTATAGGGGTGGGGAGGGAAGGGTGGCAGAGGATGGGAGGCAGGATTAACAAACACAGGTACTAAAGCTGAAGTGCACAAGCAGGCCAGCTTAATTGATTCCTTGACCTACTATACATACACTTTCCCATGGTGGGGTGCAGTCGGAAAGTGAGTGAACTGCCCATGGAAGCAGTGGCAGCAGTCATCAGGAGCCAGTCTTTGAGTCAGGTTTTGAACTGGGAGTGAGTGTCGAGGAGCAGAGCTCGGCAGGCAGTTTATTCTACAGTGTAGGGGCTGTCACAGACAAGGCTCTGCTGCTCATGTTGGTAGATACCCTGAGGATATTCGGAGGGGATGCTGTTTGAGCGGGCGGCTATGGTGTGAGGTTGTTCAGCAGCAAGGAACGGAGCAAGGGAGATACCTGGCCAATGTGGATGGCAGAATCCACCATGCAGCACAGGCTAGGTCAAAATGGCCTTGCAGCTGGAGCCATCCTAGTGAGTTGTAGAGGACACCGTGGTGTGTGGTAAAAGGGCCAGCAAGTCAAAACGACAGGCACTGTTATAGGCAGAGGAGAGCTTGGCCAGGAGGGTGGTGGACATCCTGGCATAGATAGGGGACAGTAGTCTAGGATAGAGAGTAGATTTCCTGTATGATGGCAAGTCAGGCTTCCAGAGAGAAGTATTACTGAATCTGTAGGCAGCACCTAATTTTTGGTGAAACCTTCAAACTAGTGAACAGATGTATTTGGAAAGGAGAAGGAGCAGTCAAGTATAACTCCTAGGTATTTGAAAGTATACACATCTTTAAGGGCTTGGCCATCAGGGACACGATGTTGAGAGGGGTGAGTTTTGTATTTAACTAGGAAGGGCTTTGATCCGAATAGCATAGATTTTTTTTTTTTGCCATTAACCAGATGGAGATTATTTCCAGAACTAGTTGTGGGCGCAGCATAGTTTCCAGGAGAGAACTGAGGAAATATTGTCTGGGGATTTATCATTATGGAAGAGCATGAGGTCGCCAGCATAGAGGAGAGAGTGACAACTGAGACAGTCCAAGGGGAGGGAGTTTATAACACTAGTGAGGCCCCACCTGGAGTACACTGTACAGTTCTGGAGACCTTACCTACATAAGGACATAGTCAGGTAGAGAAGGTTCAGAGGAGGGCAACAAAGATGGTACATGGATTGCATCACAAGTCCTATGAGGACAGGTTGAAGGAACTGAATATGTACTCCTGGAGAAGAGGAGGGAGAGAGGGATGATACATACAAGTATCTTACAGGGAGGAACAGGTGCAGGAATCCAGTATTTTAGCTAAAAAGATGTTCCAGGACTAGAGGGCATGGGAAGAAGTTGGAGGGAGGATGATTCAGAGGAAACGTGAGGAAGAATTTCTTCACAGAACGGGTGGTGGATAAGTGGAACACCCTGTCAGAGGAAGTGGTGGGGCTGAAACAATCACAGGATTTAAGAATGCATGTGATAGACATAAAGGAATTCTGGAGGTCAAGGGTAAGGGCAACAGACTTTAGGGAAACATAAACTGAACTTACAAGCTCAAATGGGCAGACTGGGTGGGCCATAGGCCCTTATCTGCCGACACTGTCTATGTATCTATATATAAATAAAGAGAATAGCAGGGGCCCCAGTATGGAGCCCTGGGGACACCTATAGAGACAGGCAGGGTGGGGAGCGGCAGGGCCAATGCACACAAATTGGGAGCTGGCGGTGAGGTAGCTCTTGAACCAGGTAGTAACCTCTTGAGAGCAGCCAAGCCTATGTAGTTTGGAGAGGAGATGGGCATGATTTACCCTCAGGTTTCTTGTCATTTCTTTTTCAATGAATTTGACTGGAAACAAAGCAGATTGAGTGGATTGTGAAGGAACTGTTGCTGAGGAGGGCCTTTGTTTCTCAATAAAACTCAAGGTTTCCAAAGAATGCATCTGGTCTGAAACAATTGATTTATGAGAACTCGGTCACATAACATATGACAGAGGCACAGTGCCATAGCCATTTGAATGCTTCACTAATAGAAAAAGGTGGGAGTAAACATTTGTTTGTCTTTTGCATTGTGTTTTTTTTCTTCTATCTTAATGATTGTCATCTTCTATAATCTCGGCCACCCCAATTCCTTTTTTCATGTCAGCGTCACAGCTCGGTCCCACGCAGCTCTGTTCAGGCCTACCTGTGAGGTCTTTCCTATGGGAAAAGCCTCCTGCAGGCTGGGTTCCCAAGTAACTTTGGCACCACTAAGTCCCTCTGCACACCACCAATAAGGAGCCAGGTTCTGGCAGTGGGCTGGGGTGTAGGCAGCACAGGTGACATCATCCTCCAATGAGGGACACTATCCCCTTGGTAAACCCGCCCACCTCCTGTACTCTGTGGCTTTTCTGATGCCACATCTGACCTGGGCTGGGAGACAACATTACATGGTCATCTGCAATGCCACACCTGGCCTGGGTGGGTGAAGAACACTGCGTCGTCATCTGTGATGCAGTTCCAGGCCTGGGCAGGGGAAGACATTGTGTGGTCATGTGTGATGCCACATCAGGTCTGGGCAGGAGGAGGGCATCATGTGGTAATCTGTGATGCCATGCCAGGTGTGGGCAGGGTGAGGACATCACATGGTATTCTGCAATGCCACGCCAGGTCTGGGTGCAGGAGGACATCACATGGTCAAGGCCTGCACAGGGGAAGGACATCACGTGGTCATCTGCAATGTCACACCAGGCCTGGGTGGAGAAAGGACATCAGTGGTTATCTTTGACGCCACACCGGTCCAGGTGAGGAAAGGACATCACATTGAAATTTGCATTGTCCAGTGCTGTCATTAACCATCCACAGGAGCAGCTCAAATGGAAAGAGGCCTCCCCATAGTCAGAGATTACTGCCCCTGGAGTCTGATAGTGCTGCCCCCACATCTGAGAGCATTGCCCGCCTCCTGGAGTCTGAGATCACTGCCCCTGGAGTCTATGATCACTGCCCCATGGAGTCTGATAATGCTGCTCCCAAATCTGAGAACACTGCCCCTTCCCTGAGTCTGAGATCACTGCCCTGAATCTGACATCACTGCCCCTGGAGTCTGATAGTGCTGCCCCCAAACTGAGATCACTGCCCCTCTCAAAATCACTGTCCCCTGAGTCTGATAGTGCTGCCCCTCCATATTTGAGAGCAATGCCCACTCCCCAGAGTCTGCAGTCACTGCCCCTGTAGTCTGAGATCACTGCCCCTTGCAGCCTAATAGTGCTGCCCCCATATTTTGAGCACTGCCCCTCTCGAGATCAATGCCCCTGGGAGTCTGAGATCATCACCTCCTGGAGTCTGGTAATACTGCCCCAAATCTGAGAACACTGCCCCTCCCCTGAGTCTGAGATCACTGCCCCTGGAGTCTAAGATCACTACCCTGTGGAGTCTGATAATGCTGCCCCAAATCTGAGAACACTGCCCCTTCCCCTGAGTCTGAAATCACTGCCCCTGGAGTCTGACATCACTCTCCTCTGAATCTGATAGTGCTGCTCCCAAAACTGAGAGCACTGGCCCTTCTCAAAATCACTGCCCCTGAGTCTGATAGTGCTGCCCCTATATCTGACAGCAATGCCTCCTCCTCAAGAGTCTGAGACCACTGCCCCTGGAGACGGAGATCACTGTCCCCTGAAGTCTGAGATCACTGCCCCTGGAGCCTGATAGTGCTGCCCCAAATCTTGGAGCACTGCCCCTCCCAAGATCAGTGCCCCTTGGAATCTGAGATCATGGCCCCTGAATCTGATAGTGCTGCCCCAAATCTGAGAACACTGCCCTCTTCCCCGAGTCTGAAATCACTGCCCCTGGAGTCTGAGATCACTCTTCCACAGCCTGATAGTGCTGCCCTCAAATCTGAGAGCACTGTCCCTCCCCAGAGTCTGAGATTGCTTCCCTTGAGTCTGATAGCGCTGCCCCCAAATCTGAGAGTACTGCCCCTGCCTTGAGTCTGAGAGTGCTTCCTCTGGATCCTGTTAGTGCTGCCCTGAAATCTGAGAGCACTGTCCCTCCCTGAGTCTAAGTTCACTGCCCCTGTAGCCTCATAGTGCCATCCCAAAGCTGAGAGTGCCTCCTTGCCCAAGAGTCTGAATGTTCTTCCCCTCCTGGAGCCTGAGAGTGCTGTCTCCAGAGTCATAGTGTGCTTCCTCCCTTGGAGTGTGACACTGCTGCAACCCTGAGCCTGACAGTGTTGCCTCAAATCGTAAAATACTGTACCACCTTCCTCTGGAGTCTGAGAGTGCTGTCTCCTGACTCTGAGCATACTGCCCACTTCCTAGGGTCTGAGAGTACTTCCCATGGAGCCTGACAGTGCAGCCCCTCCCCAAATATGAGATTGCTGCCCTTCTCAGAGCCTCAGAGTGTTATCCACCTCCCTGGAGAGCACTGCCCCCTTCCTAGACTCTGAGAGCATTGTTGCCCTGGAGCCTGACAGTGCTGCCCTCCAAATCTGAGGTGCTGTACTCCCTTCCCCAGAGTCTGAGAGTTTTCCTCCTCCCTGGAGTCAGAGTGCTGCTCCCACTAATTTTGAGAACACTGCCTTCACAGAGTCTGTGGGCTGTCTCCCCCAAGAGTCTGAGAGCACAGCCCCCCACAGTCTGAGAGTGCTGCCCTCACAGAATCTGTGAGCACTCTCCCACAGAGTCTGACAGTGCTAGCATCCAGAAGTCTGAGAGTGCTGCCCAACAGAGTCTGTGAGCACTACCTCCCACAGATTCAGAAACTGTTGCCCATCCCACCAGAGTCTGAGAGTACTGCTCCTCACAGAGTTTGAGAGCATCACCACTCCCCACAGAGTCAGCAAATGCTGCCCCAACAGAGTCTGGGAGCACTACTCCCCCGAGTCTTAAGTGCTACCCCATCTCCCACCTCCCACAATCTGAGAATGCTGCCTCATTGCACTTGTCTAGATCCCACCAGCCTGGGGCAGGATATCAAGCTAGAGATGAGACCCCAGGTCACCCACATTGGAGTGTGCACACCTGCACCACCGGATAAGCAACTTTACATCTCTCAGAAAACACAGGAAAATCATTAGAAGTGACAGGAAACCCATGTCTGTATGGGTCACGTTAAAAGCAGCTCTTCATGTTGGCCATAAAAAGTATGGCACTGCTGTTTTTATTCAGCTTTAGATTATCTATCTTCCTTGACTGAATCCGCGCTTTAACCATAAACTAAAATTATTTTAACTGTAAACTAAAATTATAAAGTAACTGAAGTGCAAAGATGGGATACAACTCTCTTGAGTTACTTATTTTGTTGGTAAATAATACTTTTACTCTTGATTTATTTTGTTTCTGGTTAAGCTGTTTTTTATTCGTCATCATCTCTTGGTTCAATGATTCATAATCCATCCATGGCCTTGCCAGGATTACCTAAATTATGCCATCACTTATCAACACTATAAATGATAGCTACCTAGTGTATCTTTCTTCTTTTTTTTTTATTACAAAATGTCTCAAACTATTTTCAAATTGTATCTGTATTCTTAGGATCTATACTTTATCAATAAACCATACTAATAAAAACATTTTTGGTTCTGTTTGGTATGGTTCTTTGTCAAAGTTGCTATAGAATTCTTTTAGCATGACAGCACTGCCACTTCCACAGTCAGAGTCTGTGTCATGGCCTTTACAGTGTTCTCTGAACGTTCTGGGCACTCGGGTCCACCCATGTTTGTCCGTGGTTTAATCCATGGTTATATGAGCATGGGATAGCAAATACATTGCATATTTTTTACATATCAGAAGTCAGACAATGACACTTTCATATAAATAATCACAATAATAATATTTTTTTTTCAAGTTATGAAGAAAAAGTCAACACATCTTAAAAGCAATTTATTTTATGGTGCTATAAATAGTGATTTAGCTATTCCTAAATTATGACCAAAGAGAAACTCCATTATAAAGAGGAACGGTTGCAGCAACAATGAGTGCATAAATGAAAACTATTTCAAAATGTGTGTGTGGATAATATATATATATATATTTTTTTTTGTAAATTATATTTATTGTTTCACATATACATCAAATGCATATTAAAACAGCATGTCTTAAAGTACAGAAATATTTTTACTTAACAAGCAACTAGTAATTTAATAATAGGAGAAGTTACCTAAGTCCTCAGTACAGCACAATGGGCACCTCTCAGCTGTACCACATTACGAGGAACGTTCCTCATTTTACTTCACAAAACTCCTTGTTTCACATTGTGAGGACCTGTCCCACATTCAGTGTTAACATTTTAAAGCAAAAATCTCCAGTAAATGATGCAAAAAATATATTATTCAATTAATAATAGACTTTCTGAACATAAATGCAAACATTTTAACAGTGTTCTGAGCTTCTTAGGTAAAGATTTGATTAAGTGTTCCACATTTTGCTCATTTGTTCCACATTTTGAGAGGCAATGTTCCACATTTGGGGGACAAAAGGTTGAGAGGTATGGGGTAAACAATATACAGGATTGCACTGAACTGCACCTTTAGGTTACATTCAGTGAGACTAATTTTACCAACATAGTGCCTCGTGCAGCAATGTATAGGACATAAAACAAGAAGTACAGTCCTGAAATATCAAGGCCTTGGCTCTTGCATACATCACTCTGTTTAGTGACAATAATGTCCTAATTACAAAGTTAAGCTTGCCCATGTAACCCCTAGATGGCGCTATCCTGAGGGGCTACTACCCTGCCTGATTTGCCACTAACAGGTTGAGGGGCCTGGATCCAATGGCGGTGCCTCCACCCAGAGGTCAGGGTTTGCAATAGTTAAACTAACTTGGTCACAGCCCTCTGGGACACTGCAACCACCTTTCTTCCCACTAGTGGCCCACACAATATATCAGAATTACCTTCACAGTATACACTTACCCCCAGGTCTGGTTCCGTCACTGGGACCTCCTGTGAAATGAGATACAGTGCAACAATCACAGTACAGTACTTTAACATAGACAAATACCTCAGGCAGTACAACTTTGCTGAAACAAGTAGCTCTGATTTATTTAGGGGATATAACAAGGACAGGGGAAATCAGGTTAATTAGCTTATCACTCTAATAATCTCATTTATGGCTCTGTGCACAGGCCTATCCTATCAAGTTACTGTCCCTGGGTACCCAAGCCCTAGTGGCTAGTCCAAACCGTGGCAGCTGGTAGGGCCCTTCACACAGAGAAAAGGAGAATTAAACAGTCAGCAGTACAGTAATTCCATTTGGATTTAATGTGGCAATTCAACAGGAGCAACCCTGAATTAGTACTCACGACCTCCAAATAAGATAAGGGTCCTTCAATGTCAGCAGGGCTCACTTGAGGTACACAAACCTCTTCACACATCCATATAAAAGAAAGCACTATACCAGGCAGGCTGCATCTGTATCCCGATCGCAATTACTGCACAATACCGGGAGAACACACAGCAGATTCAGTTCCCTGACAGACCGAAGTGCAATTTTCAGCAATTCTTCCAGTCTTCTACAGGGTGAGCCTGGTTTCTACTCTTCAGAGATCCTTGATTCTTTTCACAGGACGGATTCAGTCCTAACAAGCTGCAGACCGAACTCTGGGCCTTACACACGTTTTTGATCTAAAACTGCACACTGAAAAAGTACAGGGCTCCTTCCTTCTTCACTGCCAAAGCTCAACTGAACTCCAACCGACAAAAACTGGCACTTCCTTTGAGTTCCTCCCAGTTCTTGACTGGATTGGCTGTCACTCACAATAGACTGCTGCTGTTGGTCCAAAAAGGCACTGAAGTCTAAACTACATCTCCCAGAGTCACTGCCCATACAATCCTCTTGTGGCTGGCTCAGATTATGAGTCCAAGTTCTGATTCGTCCAAGGCACCATTTTAGAGCTAGCTTACCCCACACTGATTGGTCCAGTTCAGCAGTTCAAAACTAGAATGGGAACTAGCAGACACAGTTCTGACTGCAAAGAAAGCAGGTTAGACAAACTGTAATTTCATTATTACTCTAAATAATTTCTGGTAAACAGTTACATCTTTCAGATAGGTTCCTTTGCACTCCTAGTGACTGCAAAATGAAGTTAATTGTCAGCAGCTCGAGTGGTACTCAGAGAAGCACACAGTCCCCCATACAAACTAATTATGTCTGCAAGCAGACAGCTCTTAAAGAGACAGTACCAGAGGCTCTAAAACACTCACTGATAAATGGCTTAAATGCCAAACACCATTCAGGCTTGGAGCATTCAAGCAAGCTCCTGAAGTCTTTTGGGAACCCCCATTTGCAGGGGTTACACCCTTCCTGGCCTGGGAAAGCTTGACGTCCGCGCAAGCAAGTACTCTATAAGTTTCAACTGCAACCATATACATTTGCATTAGGCTCGCATGTAATCATCAGTCAATATATCATTTTACCAAGAACACATTTCTGAAACATTGCAGTACGCCACTTTACACAGTATTACATACACATTGTACCATAACTCAAGTTATTACCTCTTGTACATGAAACCTGAAGAGAGGGGCCCTTCCTATCAGTTACCTTGGGGCTGGATGGGGCAAGGCACCATACTTAGAGGGCAACACAAGTAACTTGGAGTTAGCACTGATGCTCAGTTTGGGCAATGAGCTCGGGACACATACACTCCTTTATGGACAACATTGAGAGGCAAGTCCACAGGCCTCCCAAGTGAATCATAACTGAGGTGCACCACAGGCTTTACAGCTCGACCAGTCTTTCTAGGAGGAACTGTTATAGTCTCTGCACTCTGAGCCTCATTTTCAGCATTGTCCTCACTTGTCAGGGGAGTCTCCATGGGGTAGAGAGGCTAGAACTTGGGGCACTTTCAGCTCCAGGAGTTACAGTTTCTGAGTCCACAACATTTGGCTCGCATGGAGCGCGCTTTCGGACACTGGCAGTGGACTGTCAGGGCACTCAAAATACTCTTCTTGTTCGCGGTATCACCAGTCTGCCCCAATCTATCATTTTCTCCCTGAAAGCTCAAACAGTTCAACCATGCACAATGATTCCATTTCATCTGATCTGATGCTTTGCACTTCACTTTCTGGGAGCATTGGCTCCAGGGATGAAGTTGGGGCTTAGACAGTCCAGAAGGCCCAGCTTCATCTCCAGTATTGACTAGGGGATTGCCCTGAAACAAATTGACTCAGTTCGTAAGAAGGATAGTATTCAAAGTCACTCTCACTTTCTTCCGATATGGACTGACAGTCATGCTCAACTGGGACTTGTGGAGGGAACACTTAACTTTGCTTCTGTAGGTGCAGACTTTCTTGATCTTTTCTTAGCAGCAGCTCTAGTCACTGGTCCAGAGGGGCATCTTCTAGGGGCTCAGACTCAATTAGATTTGTCCAATGGGCAGTAAATGATTTCTATGCATTGTTTTACATCTTTGAATTATTCTCAGGCCTTACTTTGTACACTGGCAGATCATCTAGTTTGCCCACTACAATGTAGGGAGATGGTGCCATCTGTCAGCAATCTTGTGCTTGCCATGCAATCCCAGATTTCTTTAGCAATACCCATCTCCTCCTGGAGTTCCTTGTGCTTTCACCTTTTATCATACTTTTCTTGTTGGCCAGATTTCTTTTGGCAGCCATGGTTTGAGCCAGTTGGTACGCATGAGTTAGCTGGGCCTTTAACTTTTGCACATACTGTAAATAGTTGTCAGCTTGAACCCCATCAGGAGAGACCCCAAACACACATCTACTGGTAGTCGAGCTTTCTTCCAAACATCAGGCGGTAGGGGAGAATCCAGTGGCATCACTTTGGTGCAGTTATAAGCATGTACCAGGGTGCTAATTTGTTGGCTCCATCTAGGCTTGTCCTTTGGGTGCAGGGTGCCCAGCATATCTAGCAAAGTGCTGTTGAAACGCTCAGGCTGTGGGTCCTCTGGGGTGGTAAGGAGTGGTTCTGGACTTCGTGACCCCACAGAGAAAGCATCTCTTTGATCAGACGACTCAAAGTCTCTCCTTGATCAGAATGGATTCTTTGTGGAGCCCCATAATGAACAAAAAAGTTTTCTACAAGTACTTTGGCCACAGTGGATGCTTTCTGGTCTTTGGTGGGGAAAGCTTGGGCATATCTCGTGAAATGGTCAGTGACCACCAGCACATTACTGATATTTCTTTGATCTGACTCCAAACTCAGAAAATCAATACAGACCAGCTCCATGGGTGCACTGGTGGTGATGTTAACAAGGGGGCAGCCCTCTGGGCAAAGCTTTCTCTGTGTAAGCAGCGATACAAGTTCGGAATGTTGCTCCACATCAGCCCCCATCTTAGGCCAATAGAATCTGGATCTCACCAAGTCAAGTGTTCTGTCTATACCAAGGTGCCCCAGTGGTTGGTGCAAGGACCTCAGTACTGAGTCTCGAAAGGCAGTGGGCAGCACTAGTTGTTGTTTGTTCACTTGTCCCCTCTGTCTACTGTTTCTCTGTATAACAGTTTATTGATCAGTTTCAACTTAGGACCTTCTTTGTATAGCAGTGCAGTTCTCAAATCAGTGGGCGTAATTTGGACACATCTTTTCCTGCATAGAGGGCTTCTAAAGCTGCTTTGATCATGGGATCGCGGGATTGAGCCCGCCGGTCACTGTCATTGTCCAGCTGAGGCAGTGCACCAATGTCTATTGCAGAAAAGTGGCAATAAGCAGCAGGTATGCAACTTCAGAGGCTCCCAAGCAATCCACCATGCAGTCCACTGCGTCCGCGGACATTTGTTCCTCCCTGTCAAACTTTCTCAGAGAGTGCCCAATGTCAGGTTCTGCCAATCGGACCCAATCATTCTGGGGAACAGGCCTCCGGAGAGAGCATCAGCATCTATGTGGTTCAGACCTGCTCGGTATTCGAGAGCATAGTCATATGTAGATAATGCAGAAAGCCACCTCTATGGCCAGTGGCATCCAACTTAGCTGAGGTCTGCACATAGGTCAAAGGATTATTGCTGTTTTACTAGTATTTTAGCCCCATACAAGTACTCATGGAATTGGTCAACAATAGCCCACTTCAAAGCTAGGAACTCTACTTATGTACAGGATAGTTCTTTTCGGATGGGGTCAGGCTTCTACTGGCAAAGGCCACTGGTCTCCAGGCCATTCTCGTGCTCTTGGTACAACACAGCCCCCAACCCTTGCAAGCTAGCATCAGTGTGCAGGGCGTAAGGTTTTCTTGGATTCGGCATGAGCCAGCACTGGAGCATGGGTGTTGATATATGATCTCATGAAAAGCAGTCCACAATCAGGAGTCCAGCGGGCCCCAAATACTTCACTGGATGAAAATACACTCTTTCAGTCTTGAGGGACGCTGACTTTTGGTATTTTTTGTGGGTTGGGGATACCCTTGAGTAAGGTTAAGTAAAGGGCGGATCACTCTTGAATAGTCCTTGATGAAGCGCCGATAATAACCACAGAATCCCAGGAATCTTTGCAGTTCTTTTAGATTTTTGGGCTGTGGCCAGGTGGTCAAGGCCTCAACTTTACTTGGGTCGGTCTCTATTCCTCGTGGATACTATGTGTCCCACATACTTTACTGATGTTTGAAAGAATTGACACTTATCAATGGACAGTTTAAGGCCAAAGTCCTCCAGTCGGTCCAATACCTTAAATAATCTGCTCTCATGTTCCTCCAGTGAGCTGCCAAACACAATAACATCATCTAGGTATACCAGGCACTCTAGTAAGTTCATGTCCCCACTGCACGCTCCATCAATCGTTGAAAAGTGGCTGGGGCACCTGAAATCCTTGAGGCATCCTCATGAATTCATAGACAGCACGGACAGATAAAGGTCAGTCTTCTCACGGTCCTCTGGGGCCATCGGATCTGTAGTACCCACTGCGAGATCCAGCACAGAGAACCACTTGCTCTCGCTTAGGCAGTCACAGCATCCTGAATGCGGGTATTGTGTACTGATCTGTGGATAGTCCACGTTTATGTGCGATAATCCACACATCCTCATTGTTCCATTCTTTTTCCTCACTACCACAATGGGGAAGCATAAGGGCTTCTGGATTCTTGTATTACACCAGCAGCTAACATCTCTTGCAGATGCTGCCCACATCATCTATGTCAGCAGGTGCCAGGCGTCGAGACCCTCTCCACGAAATGGTCTTCGTCATGCAGCGGATATTGTGCTCAGCTCCTTGCACGCATCCTACATCCCATTCCTTTAAAGAAAACACCTGGTCTCTCTGGGCAAGCTTCTCACTGATCTTCACTTTCCATTCAGCTGGCAGCGGGAGTCAGCGAAATCAAACAAGTCAGGCGTTATCTCCGTCATTCTTCCTGAACTCTTGCTGTTGGGTAGCACTGCAGTGTCTGCACAATGCACATTAGCCAGGATGCAACCTCTGTTTACTCGAATGTCTCTTTCAGACACATTATGAACTTGACCATTACCCTTCTGGCATAAGCATGGGCTCTAGCGGGCAAAATATCAGGGCTTGGACCAGCAGTCCCTCTGGCAATTTTCCATCGCCTGGTGCATCCAACATTAATATTTTATTCTTAACATCCTTTCTGATACGGACCTCTCCCTGTAAGGTACACTGGGCATTTGGCCAGGATCAGAGACTCCAGGATCCTTCTTCCATACAATTCCGACCGGTTCCTCTGGTTCTGTTTTTTTCAGCATCTCTCTGTGCCTCATAGGCCTCTTAATTAGCCGGAACTCTTAAAGCTCTACTAGTCTTTGACCCTGTTTTTCAGAACACAACTGTGCCAGCCTTCCGAACATATGAGCATTTGTTCCAATCAACAAAGGACACCATCATACAGTCCAGTGGGGGACACACTAAGGCTAGGGTCTCTACTTGTTCGCCACTCCAGCTACGGGAGGTGGGGAAAGACAGCCAAATTCGGATATACCCGAATAGGGGTAGGCCTTCTCACTTAACCCCCATACATGCAGTCCTTCTAATGGTTGTAAGTGCGTCTGACAAATGCTTCTGATACCAATCTTGGAACATAATTGTCACTTGGGAGCCACTGTCTAATATAGCTTTTGTAGACACTCCGTTTCACCTTTACAGTGGTCTCCATGGAGGGACCCACTATTCTGGACCAGTCTGGAGAGGCGGTAGGGGGGCCTGGGCAACTGACCTTGCCACAAAAGGACGTGAATTAGCATTTTTGGTGCCCTCACTGGGATCATGCGTGCACCTCTTAACCACTGATTTCTTCTCCAAGCTCTCCTTGTAGCCTATATGCAACTTTGTCAGTGTCTTTTGGGACTGGCATTCCTTTCATGTGCCCATCTTTCCCACAATTATAGCAAAACATACTTTCTGAGTTTGAGCTGGCGAGGCGCCACACTGGGAGCCAAGGGCGGGGTATTACTAACTGGAAACCTTGGTGCCATCTCTGTCTGCGGCGTGATAAGCATTTGGAGACATCTCTGCCGTTTCTCCACTTCCATGGTCAAGGAATCGAGTTCGAGCTGTTATCAGCAGGAGATACATGGGTGGTACCCCACCCCATAGCAGATGCAGCTGGATATAGGTCAGGGCTCTGCACTTGCAGGCGTGGCTTTCATAAAGGACTGTTTTGAATCTCGGATCTCTCTCAACAGTTCGCCTCCATTGTGACATATCTTTTCCTTGTCAGAGCACTCATTGACTGCCAACCTCTGCCCCTAGACTTCACTTGATGGGTCACCCTCAGTCACTCGGGTCGAGCGCAGCTATTGGTGCAGGGTCCTCCCGAGGTCGCTCTTTTCTCAACTCCTCGAATTTCTCTCATTAACTCATCATAGGAGGGTGGGGATTCCAGTCGATCTGCCAGGCGAATTGAAGCAACAGCAGTTCTGAGAAGGGGCAGACTTAAGGATCCTGTCCAGCCTGGTTCGGTCCAGTTCAATCGCTGGCAAACTACCTTTTCTGAGGCATTCTTGCAACAATTTTTCCAGCGAGATACATACACAGACAACAACTCCCTTGGTACTGTTGTGCATCTCTTACTCTCCACCATAGGTCCTCATCAGAATCTGGGCTCCCACACACATTCTCCAAGGCCTCAAGATAGGCCTGTGCAGTCGCTTCAGGGTTACTGGCCCGCTTAGCACGGATGGTAGCCAGGGCAGGACCTGGAGGCTCTCACTAACCCTCTTCGCTTTCACCTTCCGAGCATTGCCATTCTAGCACTTGGGGCAACATAGTCTATCCAGGTCTCCCAGTCATCCTCCCTTGGGGGTGGGAGGGTGCCAGAGAAGATCCTCAACCTTCGGTAAGAGTCGTGACTAATGGCAGGTGCAGAAATAGGAGTCTGCATTGGTTCAGCCACCATTACGGGCACTGGAGCAGGAGAGGGTGTTGGGGAGGAACACCCCAGGTGGCAAGAATAGTTTCTTCAAGTCCTCCACAGTTTTCCCTCCCAGCAACCATTCAGCAAATTTCTCCTCAAAGTTCTAGATAGTGGTGGGGCTGATTCCTCCGGTCTTTACTGTCCTTAGTTATCACTCTCCAAGCAGTGAGGGCTCCCTCTGGGGCAATGGTCTGTGGCACTTTGGAGCTATCTATGGATCCTTAAACCTCTACTAGGGCCAGGAAAGTGTGGGTGAGCAGATTAGCATGCCGACCCACCACCACAGGGTTTTGTAACCTTCCACCTTGGAAAGTACTCCTGCACAGTGTCCGTATTGATACCCAGGGGATGTCCAGGATAAGCATAGCATTTTGGGGTCGATCTCCTCCCCAGTACACCACTCCGCCAGCCGGTGCACAGCCACTTCTGTCGGGTACCCATTTTTCTTAACAGTGGTTCAGAATATGGCCACTAGAGGACACACAATCCCAGCGGTGAGCCTCCAAGATGTAACCCCTAGATGGCGCTATCCCAGGGGCTACTACCCCTGCCTGATTTGCCACTAACAGGTTGAGGGGCCTGGATCCAATGGCGGTGCCTCCACCCAGAGGTCAGGGTTTGCAATAGTTAAACTAACTTGGTCACAGCCCTCTGGGACACTGCAACCACCCTTTCTTCCCTACTAGTGGCCCACACAATATATCAAATTACCTTCACAGTATACACTTACCCCCAGGTCTGGTTCCGTCACTGGGACCTCCTGTGAAATGAGATACAGTGCAACAATCACAGTACAGTACTTTAACATAGACAAATACCTCAGGCAGTACAACTTTGCTGAAACAAGTAGCTCTGATTTATTTGGGGATATAACAAGGACAGGGGAAATCAGGTTAATTAGCTTATCACTCTAATAACTATTTATGGCTCTGTGCACAGGCCTATCCTATCAGTTACTGTCCCTGGGTACCCAAGCCCTAGTGGCTAGTCCAAACCGTGGCAGCTGGTAGGGTCTTTCACACAGAGAAAAGGAGAATTAAACAGTCAGCAGTACAGTAATTCCATTTGGATTTAATGTGGCAATTCAACAGAGAGCAACCCTGAATTAGTACTCACGACCTCCAAATAAGATAGGGTCCTTCAATGTCAGCAGGGCTCACTTGAGGTACACAAACCTCTTCACACATCCATATAAAAGAAAGCACTATACCAGGCAGGCTGATCTGTATCCCGATCGAATTACTGCACAATACCCGGAGAACACACAGCAGATTCAGTTCCTGACAGACCGAAAGTGCAATTTTCAGCAATTCTTCCAGTCTTCTACAGGGTGAGCCTGGTTTCTACCTTCAGAGATCCTTTGATTCTTTATCAGGACGGATTCAGTCCTAACAAGCTGCAGACTGAACTCTGGGCCTTACACATTTTTTGACTAAAACTGCACACTGAAAAGTACAGGGCCTTCCTTCTTCACTGCCAAAGCTCAACTGAACTCCAAACCGACAAAAACCGGCACTTCCTTTTGAGTTCCTCCTAGTTCTTGACTGGATTGGCTGTCACTACAATAGACTGCTGCTGTTGGTCCAAAAAGGCACTGAAGTCTAAACTACATCTCCCAGAGTCACTGCCCATACAATCCTCTTGTGGCTGGCTCAGATTATGAGTCCAAGTTCTGATTCGTCAAGGCACCATTTTAGAGCTAGCTTACCCCACACTGATTGGTCCAGTTCAGGGTTCAAAACTAGAATGGGGAACTAGCAGACACAGTTCTGACTGCAAAGAAAGCAGGTTAGACAAACTGTAATTTATTATTACTCTAAATAATTTCTGGTAAACAGTTACATCTTTCAGATAGGTTCCCTTTGCACTCCTAGTGACTGCAAAATGAAGTTAATTGTCAGCAGCTCGAGTGGTACTCAGAGAAGCACACAGTCCCCCATACAAACTAATTATGTCTGCAAGCAGACAGCTCTAAAGAGACAGTACCAGAGGCTCTAAAAACACTCACTGATAAATGGCTTAAATGCCAAACACCATTCAGGCTTGGAGCATCAAGCAAGCTCCTGAAGTCTTTTGGGAACCCCATTTGCAGGGGTTACACCCAGATTAAAGAGAACATGCTTACTAACTCCAAACGTTATAGTATTGCACAAGTTAAGTGCCCTATCTATATTCTTAACCAGTTCATTATTAGTTTCATTGGTGGTGGCGGCCCGGTGGGGTAGAGGCTGAGGCGCTGGCACCTTACCTCTTCCCACGCTGACGGCCTAAGGTCAGCAACCCACCTTGGGTCTCGGAGGGTTGGTCGGGAGGGGAGGATCGAGCATCCCATGGACTACTCTCCTCCTCAGGGATTGAAGGTGGAGGATCGCTGAGCCACTGGTTCCTGGCAGTGGCTGGGGCCTAGTGCAGGCTCGGGATCAATATGTGGACTGGCACAGGCAGGCATGGGGCATACTGCAGATGAGGCGCATGCGCAGAAGCATCCTTGATGCCATTGCACGCCACGCATAATCCTCTGGCGTGGAGTGACGGCAGACTTCATTGGCGCTGTGGCGGTCACACTTAGTAAGCTCCCCTTCAGCTTCCTGGCTTCCAGGTCTCTGCAGTGTGCAGGATAAATCCCCACTGTGAAGCGACCTGGGATGGCAGGGTGAAAAGGTTCGAGCTCTGACTGGGTCCAGGGCAGCAGCTGATAAAGGACACCTGAAGAGGGAACCATAGGACCACCCCCAGCCAAGGAAGTAAAATAAATAACTAATGCTGGCCCGATAGCACTGAGGGTTGAGGTGCTGGACCCCACATCACGCCACGCCAGTAACCTAAGTTCGAGAACGAGCCTGGGCTGCCAGGGAACGGCAGGGGGAGAGGATTGAGCATCTGGAGGACTGCCTCCTCTCCGGGAAGGGACTAGTCATCCCGCTCACTGTCTGCCCTCTGGCAGTGGCTGGAGGTCAGTACAGGTCAGGAGGCTTGAAAGCTGATGTACTTATGTCAAAGGGAGGCAGGGATAAAACTGAAAAGGCCTGGGCTTCACGAGACCCATGATGGTCCAATCGCTTCAGTGAGTCTGCCCCCACCACCACATTTGCCATACCAGGGTGGTGGGGAACACCAGCACCTCCCACCTGGCCCTGCTGTGGAGGGGAATCCATGGGAACCTCGGGAGGGCAGACGAGCTGGGGTCGGACCAGAGGATGTACCCCATCCTGAGGGGGGGATCATAGCCCCTGTGGAGCCCGTGGAAGAATGTAAAAAATAAATAAAGAAATAACTAAAACAAACAAACAAAAATTAAATACAGTTGTTTCAGTGGTGGAGAAAAAACAGACACACAAACATCCTTGTAACTGCTACCGGGTGCTATATATGACAGTCAGGGTCTATACAATCCATAAACTGTATGTAGCACAGTCTATAGATTTTAGGGTAATGGGGATAGAGCAAGCCGAGGCACCTGCAATCTTACTAGAGCTAGGTAGGAGGGCTTAACAAATGGTTTAATTCCAACTCCGACTCCACGTGGGATCACCATCTTGTAACAGCCAAACTTGCCACGCTCAGTGCTACTCCTTGGCAGTAAACAGAATGCATTATGGTGGGCCAAGAACCCATTATCCCCCTATTGCATGGTATATAGCATGGAAGCCTTTTACCCACAAACACCCATAAACACAGTACATTACCAGGAACTACATGGAGAAAATGTTATCCCCTAACACCCACCATGTACGCATAACGTACACAGATAAAAACTTGGCCAACAAACATTCATCCATCAGTGTCAGAGTTTGGTGATGCATTTTGAGCAGCAAAGTCTTTTGTATTGTTTCTAATTTCTTGCCAGCATCAATCAGATCATTATAGGTGTAGGTTCTCCCTGAATAGTTGATCCGAGCTTAGCTGGCAGTTGCAGAGCATGTGAAATTCAAGGGTTCATAGTCCTGACTGCACAGCATCAAAAGCCTTATGGTGCTGCCTGGTTGAGTAACTTAGATCAGGAAAACAGTATATTGAGCTGTTGTCTTAGGACAAAGGTCCTTTCGGACTTGCAGCATCCAGCATTTTATCTCTGATGTGCGGCTCATGAGTAATGACCATAAGTGTACAAGGTTGGTTTGGGTCATTAGGATGGCTCCTAGGAGTGATCTGGTACGTATTGTAAATGCATGCTTGCAAATCCAAATTCAGCAACTTTCCTAAGAGGTCGATCACAAAAGATATTGGGTTATCTCCTTCCATACCATCTGGAACCCCAGAATACATACGTTTGACATATGGACCCCATTTTCCAGTTGCTCTAGTCTGCTTCGTAAGACTTTGTTTTCAGTTATTATGTCCGTCACAGCCACTGAGGATCTATTTGCAGTTTCCATTGCCGACATTATTTCTTGACTGAGTCAGTCATTTGCATTTCCATCACTTTAAGTCAGCTTTCTTGTCTAGTCCCCAATGGCCTGTAACAAGGCCGTGTTGGTAGGCTTCTCAGAGACATTCCAATTTCTCCCTCGAGTCGTAGTATCTGCAGTCTTTTGGGTACTAACTTCCTGTTAGTTGACCAGCCCCTTCGCTTTGGCTTCCCATCTGTCTTCGGGTTTGAAAATTATATAATTCGATAGCTTCAGAGTTCCACAATATGATTCTCTGTCACTGGAGTCAGGTGATCCTGGAAGGACTGCAGAGTGGGTTCCTGACTCAGGCTGTCACAGAACCAACAAGAGCTAAGGCAATTTCTTGATCTGGGGCTCACAAATGGGGAGCCTGTACAGAAAAATAATGGTCAGGGAGCCACTGGGTGGAAGTGACCATTGCACAGTGTGGTTCCAGTTGGAAAGCATCCTGACTAAGACCAATACCTTGGATTTCAGTAGGACGGCGTCAGAAAAATTGGGGAAGTGCTAAGAGCCACCTGCTGGGCATCAGAGCAGATATGGGAATGGACCAAGGTGGTCCGTCATTAAGGAAGGAATACTGGT
The DNA here is from genome assembly GCA_016271365.2 of Neoceratodus forsteri. Lineage (NCBI taxonomy): Eukaryota > Metazoa > Chordata > Ceratodontiformes > Ceratodontidae > Neoceratodus > Neoceratodus forsteri. The sequence goes on along the minus strand of JADMNL010000031.1, from coordinate 102,294,565 downwards.
TGCCACAGATGAGTGTGTTAGGCTCTGGGGAAGAATACAAGGGTCAAAGTGCCCAGCTGGTTCAGTTCTGGGGTTGCCCAGGCAGTAAGGGAAAAGAGTTGGCCTATAGAAGATTCAGGAAGACCAAGAGAGAGGTGGATAGGAAAATTACCTAAGGTTGACTACTGAGGAAAGTAAGGAAGTTCGTGAGCAAAGGCACAGAAGGAGCTGCAGATAGTTGAAGGAATTAAGATGGGGAGAAGGCTTTCTTTCGCTATATAAGTGAGAAAAGGGACAAGAAGGAAGGCATTGTTACATTTAAGAAAGGGGGAGTGGTGGAGGATAATGGGGAAAAGCAGAGATACTAAATGAATACTCTGTCTTCACCGGGAGAAGGACAGTCCAGCCTTCAGGAGGAAAGAGAGGAGCCGGGGAGGCACAGATGTAGTGATAGAGGAGGATAGAGGAGGGAGGGGCTGCTGACATTGAAGATGGACAAATCACCAGGCCCAGACAGAATACATCCAAGGGTACTAAAGGAACTGACTGAGGAGCTGGCAGGGCCACTGGCAAACCTATTTAATAGTTCACTAGAGTCTGGCATGGTACCACAGGACTAGAGAACAGGACATGTAGTTCCCTCCACAAAAGTGCTCCCAAGGATGACCCAGGGAATTACAGACCAGTCAGTCTAACCTCCATTGTGACAAGCCCATGGAGACCATACTAAAGGAAAGGTTGGTGGAATATCTAGAGGAACATGGCCTCCAGGATGCAAGGCAGCATGGGTTCATGAGGGAGATCATGTCAAACAAATCTGATTGACTTCCTTGACTGTGTCACTAAGACAGTAGACAGGGGCCAAGCAGTAGACATCCTCTATCTTGATTTCAGCAAAGCTCTGTCTCTGTGCCCATAAAGGTTAATCAGGAAGTTGGTGGATCTCAGGGTTGGGAAAAGATGGCCCGATGGGTGGAAAACTGGCTGAGGACAGAACCCAGAAGGTGGTTGTGGGAGGAGAGTTATCTGGCATCAGAGAGGTAATGGCTGGAGAGGTGGTCCAGGATCTGGCAGCTTGGCTTCAATGCCAAGAAATGCAAAGTTATGCATATTGGAGCCAAGAATCCCAGGACAGAGTACTACCTGGGTGGAGTCCGAATATCTGCATCAGAGGAGGAGAAGAACCTGGGAGTGATTATCTCGAGTGACCTGAAGCACTTACGACTGCAAGAAAAACAGCAGCAAAGGTAAATGAGATGCTGGGATGCGTATCTAGGGGGATCAGTAGTAGGAGAAAGAGGTTATATTGGACAGGTCCCTGGTGAGGCCTCATCTAGAGCATGGATTCAGTACTGGTGCCCACACCTCAAAAAGGACATTAACCTGCTGGAGAAGGTCCAGAGGAGGGCTACAAAGATGATAGCGGGCCATCAGGGTAGTGCATATGAGGAGGGATTAAGGGCACTGAACATGTACTCCTGGAAGACAGGAGAGATGGGGGGCATGATTGGGACCTTCAAGTATTTGAAAGGGACAAATAAGATGGATAAGGAGAGTCTCATTAGGCTGAGGCGGCAACCGTAACACGGGGCAGTCTTAAGCTGAAGGGTGGGAGTTTAGGAGGAGGTCAGGAAACACTTCTTCACAGAGAGGGTGGTGGGCACTTGGAATGCACTGCCGAAGAGGTGATCTCATTGAAGACAATGGGCAGCTTTAAGAGAGGCTGGGATAGGCAAGGGGAAAGGTAAGGATCATGGGTAGGGAGGATGGGAGGTGAGGGGAGGGAGGGCAGGGCAGTAGCTCAAACTGTGTACTCTGTCTGAGAAGACTAGATAGACCAGATGGCCTTCTTCTGCTGACTTGTTCAGATGTTCTGTTTGTAAAGGCAGTGTAGCACAGTGGGTTAAGGCTCTGAGCTGCAGATCTGGAGACCTGGGTTTGAACGACAGCCACCTAGGCACATACTACTGTGTGATCCTGAGCAAGTCACTTAACTTCCTTGTGCTCCCAGGTCACATCTGGAAACAAGCTCCTTAGTGTGCTACTCCTGGTTAAACAATGTTCCCTAAATTGTAAATTGCTAGTATAATTGGGTTAAATTTGGAGAAAAGTTATATCATCAGAAGTTCCTGTAGACACATCTTTCCGGCTGGCTGCAGGTTCTGCCTCCTCAATTATACATATTTATGCTAGAATGTCAAGCTTGTTGAAAAATATAAAATTACCTGATTGGTCTTATAGGTTACATAGAACGAGATGCAGAAAGCAATTTGCCCTTAGTTGCTCGCCTTTTCTCAAACATTGTATCCAGTTATGTTACTGCTTATACAGTAGCCATTGAGTTTCATCTTGAAATTGTCATGTCCGTACTACTCACTGTATCCAATGGTAGGCTGTTCCAGAATGACACCACTCTCTGAGATCACCACATTGCTCTTCTTTGTGTATGAGGTAGTTCTCCTTGAGCGGGAGGTGAGTGCGAATCCTGCGATCTTGTATCATGTTGTGATTTTTCATTCCAGTCCCATACAATCACATAAATCAGGATTACTGAAAGCTTATAAACCAAGAAAAGATCACCTCTAGCCTATGGTGCTCCAACATAAATAGCCCCAGTTTATGTAGCCTTCTTTGTAATTTAAGTTCACTGGCCTACGAGCCAGTCTAGTGTTATGCTTGTGCAACTATGTTAGTTTGGTTTTGGCTGTTCGCAATCTTTATTCCAGAGGAATTACCACCCAGTAGGGTGCGAAGGCAAGGAACCCTTGGAGAGGTTCCACCTAGAGGTGCAACAGGACAGTTCCGTGGCTAAAGGTACCTTAGGAATCCCTAAGGAGAGAGTGCTGCTGCTGGAGGAGGAGATGGGGAGGATGGTGGGGCAAAGAAAATGCTTCACAGTGAGGCTTAGAGAAACTGCTTATATAGCTCAGGAAGTGGGGTGGCTGGCTGCTTGGCCATTGAACTACAGACAAGCCTTTCATTTCACTGGCCTATGCAGCCAGCATAGTGTTATGCTTGTGCAACTGTGTTAGTTGGTTTTGGCTGTTCGCAATCTGTTCCAGAGGAATTACCACCCTGTAGGGGTATGAAGGCAAGGAACCCTTGGAGAGGTTCCACCCTAGAGGTGCAACAGGATGGTTCCCGTGGCTAAAGGTACCTTAGGAATCCCCCAAAAATGTAGTATTATCCCAAAAGGAGGCAACATGAAGCATGTGAGCAAGCAGTAACTGTGACACAGGAGTAGTAACTGTAACATAGTAGTAGAGAAGTATAGGCTGTTTGATAATGCAATGAGATGCTCAGTTGTCGAATGACTGCCCAGGTCTGCGAGCATGATACTGATGGGTCGCTTGACAGTAGGGGATCCCTAAGGAGAGAGGAATGGCAGGACATCCTCCATCTCCATCCAACAATGGGTACTTACCTAAAGAAACTAGGGAAACAACTAAGCTAACTAAGTGTTATGACCTGAGGCAATGAAGGAGAGAAAAAACCTTATGAGGAGGAAATCTCTGGGATCCAAGGCCTAGGTCGCCTTCCCTCCAGGCTTGGGAAAGTTTATTTAGTGACGGCTCTGTAGCTGCAATTTGAAAAACCCAATTAAAGGGAGGTGGAAAATATTCCAGTTTGAAGAAGGCTCTCATGCAAACCCTCTAGCAGGAACGCCATGAAAGGCTGTGAGAAAACTCTGCAACAATACGTGCATCTAAGGCGAGGAGAAGAGCAACAACTGCTGAGGCACTCACCTGGTCTACCCACCTAAATCAAACCAGGTGAACCAGAGGTAGTCTTAGGATGTGGTGAAGGTGCCTCGCTAGAAACCACTAAAGACAATGGCTAACCGTTGTAGTGGAACACTAGAGCCAAAGGAGATCGTTGTAACCACCTTCACCGCTAGTCTTAAATTCTACACCAGGAGCTGCTGTCGACGCAGGCAGCTAAAGCCAATCCCAGGGTGAGGACATTCCCAGTTATGGGTCAGGTGAGAAGGATCCCACCCCAATTTGGACACGCTCGAGATGCGGACTAAAGCAAGTGAGACTGTCAGCTGCAGGAACCTGTAGCCAAAATAGAATGGCTGGTGTGCCCCAGAAATTGACTGAGAGCTGAAAAGTTGGTGAGCTGAATGAGCATGGCATGCTGAGGTCGTAATGAACATCCAGTGCTGAGACCTTGCAAGGTCAAATGCAGATTGAGTGCAGAAGAATCCCAGGCTGAAGCCGAAGGGATGGCAGTAGGCATGAAGCAATAGTTTGTGTAAGCAAGGAGCAATGGTTGCATAAGCAAGTGTGGACCTGATAGGTCAGTAAGCAGTAGTAGGATAGGAGAACCTGCATAACGTATGGTATAGCAATTAAACAGCACTGAATTGGGGCAAGCTAGCCAAACAGGAATAGCCAAATCAAGGTGACAAACACTCTGAGGATTTTCAGCAGCGATGCAAGATTTAATAACAAGCTATATTAACAGCCTCAGCAGAAGCTTAGTTGGCTGACCTCAGAGTTATAACTGCAATGAAACATGGGGACAAATGCTTTGAAGCAGATGTAGCCAGGCAGTGCAATGAAGCTCCGGTAGAATGAAAGCAGGAATGAGCAGCACAGCTAGGGTCAGAGTAAACTGTGTCAGGTGAAAGAATTAAGTATGCAACATGGAGCAGCTATGACTGAGCTGAAACATCAGATAATAATAGCAGTTGCATTGCAGAAGGTTGAGTGGTGAGCACATAAAACACAAGCATTGGGTACAATAGTAATTAAAGTAAACAGTCAGCAGCAGTGGCTGTAGTTGTAGGTAACTGAGCAGTAGCATGAGCTCATGTGAGCAGAATGCTAGGGAGTTGCTGTGCAAGTAATTTGAGAGTTGTGAGTAAGTAAAAGCAAGCAGTATGAGCATGGAACAGCAGCAAGCTAGGAGTTGAGAAAGCCCTCCTCCAAAAAGAAGGAAGCACACACAGCCAAAGGCAAAATACAAACCAAAAGCAGGAAAATAAACACAGAAGCTCTGCAGAGACAAGCAGGAGTAGGGGGTAGGCCCCAGCCAGGAGGCCCAGCCAGCTCAGAGGACAACCGGCAGAGCCTTTGGCTGCAAAGAAAAAATGCTTCACAGTGAGGCTTAGAGGAACTGCTTATAGCTCAAGAGTGGGAGCGGGTTGCTTGGCCACCGAACTACAGGCAAGCCTTTCATTTATGCATACCAGTTAACATTTTGGTTGCCCGATGCTGAACACCTTCTAGTGTTTTTATTTCACTTTTAGCATATGTTCATATGACCAAAGCTGACCATGACTGGTGTAGAAATGTGTTTTATAATGCAGAGAACTTCTGAATTAGCAACCATGGATGACCATGGTTAACCTAAATATTCTTAAACTATACTGCTTACGGTCATCAATGATCTGTCATCCACGGTGTGTCCCTAAGCCTTGTACCGTCAGTGGTTATCCATAGATAACCATGATTAAAATCCTGGACAAACCCTGTATGATCTTAGTTGCTGATTATATATAACCATAGTTTAACTATGTATAGCCATGGTTTATCCATGTATAACCATAGTTCAACCATATGCAACCATGCTTTATCCATGTATATCCATGAATAACTACGGTTTAATCATGTACAGCCATGGTTTATCCATATATATAACCATGGTTTATCCATGTATAACCATAGTTTAACACATGCAACCATGATCTATCCATGTATAACCATAGTGTAACTATTTACAACTGTGGTTTATCCATGTATAACCATAGTTAAACCATGTACAGCCATGGTTTAACCATGTACAATCATAATTTATCATAGAAACATAGACAATGATGGCAAAAAGACCGAAGGTCCATCCAGTCTGCTTAAGTTCCTATAATCTCTGGAACCTACTGTTCCTCCAGGGTACTAACCTTCCCCGTCCCCATCCTCTCTCTATTCTCCTCCTTGGTCCTGTCGCCCTGTAACCACTGTTCCCTTCATTATGTCCCAGCCCTGCTTGAATCCTCTAACGTTTTTGCACCCACCACTTCAGCCAATGGACTGTTCCAAGGTCCCACCACCCTTTCCATAAAGTAGTACTTCCTCACATCTCTCCTAAACCTACCTCATGTTAATTTCCATTCCTGTCCACATGACCACAAATTGGTATTCAGGCTAAATAGTTCACTTTGTTAATTCCTTTAAGGAACTTGAAGGTCCCTATCATATCACCTTTCTCCCTTCTGGTCTCCAGTGAGTACATATTTAATGCCTGAGGAATTCCTCATAGGATCTGCCCTGCTGGCCCTGAATCATTTTGTTACTCTGCTCTGCACTGTCTCAAACCTATCCTTATCCTTTCTGAGGTGAGGACTCCAGAACTGGGTGCAGTACTCTAGGTGGGGCCTTACCAGGGATCTGTAGAGGGAAGTATTACCTCCTTTCTTCTGCTATCAATACCCCTCCTGATACATCCTGGTATACTGTTAGCCTTGCTATAGGCCTTGTTGCACTGACTCGATTACAAAGTGAGTTGCTAATGATAACTCCCAGATCCGTTCCTCAGCTGTAGTGCCAAGTCTCTCCTCCCATTGAGTACTCTCTCTTGGGGTTCTTTTTCCCAAAGTACATTACTTTGCACTTTCTAGCAATTAATTTTAACTTCCAGACCTTGACCACCCTCTAGCTTTTGCAGGTCTCTGCCTCCTTATTCCTCATCTCTAGCCACCCTCCCACATAGTTTTGTGTCATCTGCAAAGAGACACAACCTGCCCAGGATAAATTCCTTCTCTAATGTCACTAATGAACATGTTGAAGAGGACCGGACCCAGGACTGATCCCTGTGGAACCCCACTCATAATCTCCCTCTCCTCTGATTTAACACCACTGACCACCACCCTCCGCTGCTTCCCTCTAGTCAGTTACCCACCCAGTTCACTATGGGTTTAGCTGCATCCTGATCTTGCATCTTCTCATGCAATTGTTTGCAAGATACTGAGTCAAAAGCCTTGCTGAAGTCAAAGTAGAGCAGATCCAAAGCATGGCCCTGTCTAATTCCTTTGTCACCCAATCAAAGAAAACTGGCAGGTTAGTCTGACAAGATCTTCCTGCCAAGAAACCATGCTGTTTACTATCCTGGAGCTTGTTGCTCTCTGGGTAGTCTATGAGGTCCTCTTTGATCAATGACTGCATCAGCTTCCTACTATAGAGGTTAGACTGACAGGCTTGTAGTTCCTGGTTGCTCCTTATCCCCGCTTATGAAGCGATACAACATCTGCCACCTTCCAATCCCTTGGAACTTCCCAGACCTAAGTGAGCTGTTGAACAGAGATACTAGTGGTTTGGCCAGCTCCACTACTAATTCCTTGAGTATCCTAGGAAGCAGCCCATCTGGTTCTGGGGCCTTATCTATCTTAAGGGCAGCAAGCCCTTTCAGAACCCTTTCACTAGTAAATAATGGCTGTCAATTTTCAGGATTCCCTTAGTGGCTGCTTTGATGCCACTCTCTGGCATGGACCCACTGTCCTCCTTAGTGAAAACTGAGCAAAAGTAGTTATTTAGGATGGCGGCCTTTTGCCCATCCTCTTCTATTACTCTACCCCCTCAACTAGCCTTTCAATTCCCCACCCTTTTTCACTAATATATCTGAAAAACTGTTTTCCCTTTCCTGACCCTCTCCAAGATACAGTAAGCTGCTCTGTGTCTGCTTTGGCCTCCCTAATGGCCCTCTTTTGCATCCTTATTTTTCTGTAGATAATCCTCTAATTCTACCTCCCCTGATTTTCCTTGTATTTATAGAAGGCCTTCTTTTTGGCCCTTACCAGTTCCTGGCCTTTGCTGAGAACCATAGTGGTCTCTTCATATTGTTTTTCTTTGTTACTGTTCTTATGCATACTTTAGATGCCTCAGGATGGCCCCTTATTTATCCCCCATTTCTCCTCTACCCCACCCAGTCCTTCACCTTCTACTAACATAACTATATATATATATATATATAGAGAGAGAGAGAGAGAGAGAGAGAGCAAGATAGATCCATGTATAACCACAGTTTAACCAGGCACAGCCCTGGTTTATCCATGTACAACCATGAATAGCCATAGTGTAACCATGTACAGCCATGGTTTATCCATGTACAACCATGGTTTATCTGTGGTCCTACAAGAAAGACAGGGCCCTCATTTTCATTTTAAATTTATTCTACCTTAATAAGCTATTAGAGCCAAAATAGAAGGTATAAAATGTTCTTACTTTGTTAAAAGTAGCCAGTTGTTACTTTTTATTTCTGAAGTATTTTCTTTTTCAATTTTCTCATTAAAAGGTTTTGTACTTGATAGCAAGAAATCTGAGGTAAAACACAGTGCTGATAGGCTGATATATCTAATTCTGTTCCTTTTCATGCGTCATCAGCAGTGTGACCTCACTGACCAGGACATCACAAATGATTGATCTGGCAGCAGGTGATTGGCTCCTCTTAGTGACTTGTGATGTCACAGACAGAGAGGTCATAGGGCTGGTGATGTATGAGGAGGGACAGAACTAGCTTTGTCAGCCTCCAGGTAGAGGACTGTTCCACCGCGTGCATCAGGTAGAAATCATCTAATTAATGTCGGCAAACTTGGGTTCACGAGCAGTCGGCAGTGGGGAGGATTGAGGATCTAAGAGACTGCTCTACTCTCCTGGGGTGGGAAGGCCTGCTGACTCGGCCCTTTGGTGCTACTAGATGGGGGCCTGGTGGTGGCACTGGCACATGAGCAACAGAAATGGAGGTACCACGTTCCATACCATGTGCATGACTCCATGCACGCATGCTCAATGCGCTGCCATGGCAGGGGACTCATGGAAAAAACCAGAAAAGGCCAGTGTGGGCTGCATGAAGCCCTGCCTCAACTCCCCGGCCCATGCCTGCCTGGACTGCAGGACCCATCAGTGGATATGTTATCTCCGGTGGGGGTGGAGGTTAGCCTCCTCTTCCTGGCCCACCATGGGAAAGGGACGAGGAATCAGTGGAATCACCTAATTAGCAAAAAGGATAAAAATAGTTGCAATGTAACAAGTAATATTGCAATACCTGTGAAGGTTAATATTAATGCCAGGCAGTACTCTAGTTCTTTAACTCAGCAGGCCATGAACCCAGCCTCCCTCTTCCAGCAGTGCTTGGGCCTTCACCTTCCAAAGCCTGCTGATTCCCTGTCTCAATATCAGCTGACAGGGATCTATAATGATCGGTCGACAGTTTCGTTGTCGACTGATATTACAAACTCCTTTATGTTGACTGCATTTGTGGTCAGCATAAAGGAGTTACAACAAACTTTGTTTTCTTCAGGCTCTGCACCCGCATCCCCCTCTACTTAAATAATCAACTCAAGTCAGAGTTGTTTTTCGGGAGGGTGCAAACCCCACAGAAAGCAGTGCCAGAGTCCCGCGCCGACACTACAGCGCCCTGGCACTGTTGTCACTGTAGTGTTGTATGGCGCAAATGACAATTGTCAAGGTAGCATCGGTTTACCAGCTGACAACACATGCTCTAGCAATTTATTCCAAGTATTTTTTATTTATTTATTTATAATTCAGAAAACACCTTCAAGCACAAGTGCTCTTTGCAAAGGTTCCATGTCTGAATATAGTATTCATTGCATGTTCAGCAAAGTCATTGTCCTTTAGTCTTCCTTCTTTCAATGACATCATACAGGAAACAGTATAGTCTAGTGATTCTAGCACTGGCTTGGGAACCAAGAAATCACATTTTCAAACCCTTTTTTCTCAATAAAATGTTATTAATTTTAAATACATAACAATTTCTAACATATCATAAACAAGAAAATAATAGATTTTTTTTTTTTTTGTTGCCGGGTAAGTGCACTAGACAAAGTCTGCCTATTTTCAGGCATGACCCAGGGGAGGATACAGATAAATACCAACTCACTTTGAACCACATTAAGCTGTTGGTGGTATTTTTAGTAAAGGGGAACATTTTGGCCAGGGCACCGGGAAACTACCCTACTCTGTGGTAGGGGCGCTGTGTGTGATGGCTGATGACCTGGAGAATGCTCAGTTGGAGAGTGGACCTACAGGACTGCAGATCTCCTTCCTGTGGGTCTGGAGCAGGAGATGGTTACTGAAGATATGTTTGTAGAAGAAACACATACTGCATTGATGGATGAGGAAAATTCTGAGGATGGATACCTAGACTTTCAGGCAGCAGGCCTGCAGCACGAAGTGGAGTTTGTGAGGCCCTTAGTATTGAACAGCAACATAGGGTTGCTGATGGTCCTTTCCACTCTGCACTGAGGTAGTGGAAGAAAGCAACCGCTTGAAGAAAAGATGGAGATTGTGGATGATGCTAAAATTCAAGTGCAGGAAGTGCCTGCTGTGACAGACAAACCACGTGGTGAGAGCCCTCCTCGGAGTCACGGTACAGAGCTGCTGCTCGGTGGGGTGGCAAAATTTACGGAATGGGTGGGCTGAAGGAGACTACAGACACGTCTAAGGATTGCATGGAGGTTCCCCACAGTGAGTAATGAACAGAATATTGCCACACCGAGTGTGGAAGTTCTTGATGTTGCTAAAATAAATGAGGTCTCAGATATCTCAGCTAAGGGACAGTAAACAATATGAATAGGCCTGTGGGGTCAAGGGCTTAGGAGGGATGTTCTGATGTTAGCTCAAAACCTCTAGAACCAGGAGACAGGACTATCGATTCAACCCTACTTGCTGCTAGTCGGAATAAAAGTTGATGGGGGCGGATTCAGATGATACAGATTTGCCGACTCCTGGACTGAATGAGCGAGATTGCACTAGATCCCTGCAATTAGAACCTGATAAACAGGACATCACTGTTATGGTAGCACCTGTTTCTGGTATTGTGACAGGCTGAAGCCCCCAGATATTGAGCAAGAGGCCCCTCCTGTATCTAAGGCTACAGCCCACTGACCAGTTTCCTTGGGAGATCGAGCTGATGAGTTTGACTCTATCCCTGAACCACAGACAGAGACAGTGCAACCTTCCTTATTATGAAGGCAGTTCGAAGGAAAGATACTGGTTTTACAAATATAATTCCTGCACAATGGAAGAATGCTGTCCGCATTCAATACATAGGTGGCCTGCCCCTCCGCCTGATAGACTATATATTGGAAAGCTATTGATCAAGATTTTCTTTGTTTTTTTTCCAAATGAATTTTATGTGTTAATTCATGCTCCTGGCGACATAATTTTGATGTTGTTTCAAGACTCCTGTTGGGCTGTACCGCTTTTGGTCCATGTATGATAAGAAATGACATTCAGCTCTCTGGATGCCCTTTGTGCCATTCCGATTATTAGACCTGCTATTAAACACATCACTGAACTGTTCAGAAATGAGGGGTGTCAGTGCATGATGTTAGATATTGGCTCCAGAAACAATGTGATGTTCTTGAAGATCCTACCCCAATCCTGGATGATGAACACATCTGGATGGGAGGCTGAAAATTCAAGGTGTGTCTAAAGACTGGCCCACAGTGCTCAAAGCATCTTCCTAGTATATTTTTGGGGGTACTGAGAGGGGTCATTGTTTTATCAAGGCAGCCAAAAACGTGCTTTCACTGCGGATCACATCAGCACCTAAGTAATGTGTGACAGAGTGAAGTGTACTCTGTGAATGGAATGTGGTCACTCCAACTGGGACTGTACAAATGACCAAGCCTGTAACCTTTGGGCCTTCAGGCCATGTGTACTGCGTCTTGTGAGTGGGCCACGCATATCAGGTCTGCTGATAGACCATATCAGGAGCTTATGGTGGAAAGGGCTCAAAATACTAGCATTTCTGCACAGAAAAGGTTTATGAACAGAATGCCATGGCTGTGTTGGAGGTACAGCAGATGGACCCTGGCCATGGGTTGCAAATGTAGCCCGGTTCCTTGTGCCCCCCTTCCTAGTGGTGATAATGGCATGGAAGAATCGAGCAAGCCTTTATGTTCAAATTATGATGGAGCAAAATGTGGTACTGGATTTAGTTGCCAGAAGGACCAGTATGGGCTGCAGAGGTTGCAGAACCAAGGATTGACCTGGAGCAGAATTCACAGGATATGCCACCACCTGATATCATGGTTGTGGCATCAAAAGTGACAAATGAAAACATTAAGCCTAAAGAAAAAGTTCAACGATGGGTGACCAAAAAGATAGTGAAACTTTCAAATGCTTATGAGGTATTGCAAATCTATAATTCGGATGGGGGTGAACACTGAATCGTCTTCAATGGTCTCTTCTCAAAAGAGATCTCCACTGATTCAGAAGAAGAGTGCTCTTTGCTACTGTACAACCAGTTCAGCTAAAATCAAAACAGGGACGAAGCCCAGATGTAGTCAACGCCTGGGTAAACAGGCTATGAGTTGAATGATGTTTTATCTTTAGGAATGTCTGACTTTTTTCGTTTCCATGGCTGAATTTTACAATTATGATGTTGCCACCATTAATGTAAATAGTGTTAGGAACAGCTGGAGATGCTTGGTTACCTTTTCTGTTCTCAAAGATTATGGCATTGATAGGCTGTTTACAGGATGTACGTTTATACACAGTCAATGATGTTGAAAATGCAAGAAAACTGTGGTGTTGTGGACCTGCTTTTTTCTTTAACTTTAGAATGGGGTGGGGGGATCTTGTTCCTCTGGTGGATTTTTATTACTAGGGCTAGAATTATGCATGGGCAGAGTGTTGTTGATCGACTTACACACCTTCATAGGCAGTGGCGTATAATTACTATTTATGCGCCTCAGACCAAAAAAAGAAAAGTGATTTGTTCATTCAGATTAAGCCTTTTGTTTACCTCACATCTCCTAATATGGGCAAGGGATTTTAATTGTGGGTTGACAAGGCTAGATAAAGGGGTACTACTCCAAAATCCTTCTGTGATGTTAATACTTTACAGAATATTCTAACTTTGACTGGTTGACTGGTGCCTATTGGAGCATTCATGCTACTTTGGTACATACATTTTATAGGGCAAACCTTGCTACCAGAATGGATCATGTTTTCCTCCCCTACCTAAAATGTGTTTTGCATTGACTGTCCCCTTAGAAACTTCTGGCCACTTAATGATCAAAGTTCTGTTCTCCTGGTAGGAGAGTTACAGAGAGGTTGGGGATATGGAAATTGAATAATACCATATTGTCAGACATAGTGTGTACTGCTAAGGTGCAAGACTTATTGAGGGCACGGCAGTCTATAGCGTTCTTAGAGGATAATATTACTTGGTGGTGGATTCAGACAAAGTGTGATGTAAAACATGATATGAAGTCATGGGGTTATCACATCCATTCTTTTTCTTTCAAACAAAGTTTTATTGTTTTTTGTTTTCAGAAAAAGTTGCAGTTTAAATCATATAACCTGGATATTCAAACTGCGCTCAAAACTGGCGCAACAGCAGAACAGCGCAAACCAGTTGTGCAAATGCGCAGCAGGCGGCGATATTCAAACATGGAGCAGAGCAAATTGCTAAGCAACCAACGCTCTGACCGCGCATACTCGTGCCATCTACAACCAGGAAGGAGAAGCTGAACAGGCTGCGCTATGGCGCAACCATGGAAGCTCAGCCGTTGAGCATTCCAGAGCTGCTATAGCGCAAGCACAGCCCCCCAGAGCAAATGGAACTGCACATCCAGGGAGGCAGGCTGGGGCCCCCACCGCCAGCCATGCTCACATGGGCACAGAAACACACTGCAGAACCCACACCACACCTGCACACCCCAAGCACAGCATCACTGGGGTGGGACGGATGATCCACGTGCCCATGGGGACAAGCCAACACAGCATAGCAGAGCTCTGACACCCCAGCACAACCACTGGCAGGCGGAGAGTGCCACACAGGGGTTGACAACCACAGTACATCAGCCCCCTGTATGCACAGCACACCCTGCACTGTGACCCCAAGACACCACCATGTGGCAGTGACTGGCACTGCAGGAAACCATGCAGTCCCCCAGCACACGTCAGCCCCTGTGCAACACAGAAGTTTGCCAAGCGACACACTCCTGTGCACCCAGCAGTGTAAGGTGCAGATGGCAAGACCAACTGAAAGCCACCGCCATGCTGGAGATTCCTCCCATGCACACACACACACATACCCAAGACCATACCAGCTCAGATGGCATGCACACCACTGCAACTGAGCAACCATAGCCAGCTGCAAATCAGAGACCAACACAGTAATCATATCAAAATATAAATGTATTAGAAAATGTAATTACAAAATCCACAACAACATAACTATTTACAAGAGGGGGGAGGTACAAGGTAGGGGTGAGCAAGGGGTAGGATGAAGAACTTGGAGAGGAAGGCAGGGCGTGAGGATGGGTGAAGTGGAAGGGAATCCGGCCAAGGCCTTGAGGCTGGTCCTCTGCCGCCTGGTGCTCTGGTGTATGGCTGTGCCGCCATGTACCCATGCGCTGCATGTTGCTGAGGATGGTCCTGTTGTCCACAGAGACCTGGGTGAGCTGCTGCAGTGCCTGCTCGATCCTCCAGAGCACAATGAGGCCTAGGAAAATGGGAACACAGTCAATGGCTGTGACTGACCACAACCCTGAACACCACCCAACCTGCAAGCCATATAGCCACATGTCCGCACCTGTGATGGCTACACCCACCCACAGTGAACATGCACATGGCCATCACAAACAGGCGGCACCAGCTATGCGCATTCACTGCCCCCACACACCGCCCACGCTAACGGCTAGCACAAACTAGGCTGGCAAGTGATGTGGCAACGCTGGTGCGATGCCAGTTACACAGCTATGTGCCCAGTGCATGCCTGGACCACCAGTGACGCATACACAGACATGCCGTGATACTGCACTGTGATGCAGGTCACCTGTGTCATGCCTACATACATACATGGACACAGACAGTGTCGGCAGATAAGGGCCTATGGGACACCCAGTCTGGCCATTTGACCTTATAGTTCACTCTGTTGTCCTATAAGTCTGTTGCCCCTTACCCCTGACCTCCAGAATTCCTTTATGGCAACCCATGTATTCATAAATCTGTGACCAAGTCAGCCCTCACCACTTTCCTGGCAGGTGTTCCACTCTGTCCACCACCGTTCTGTGAAGAAATACTTTTCATGTTTCCTCTGAATCGCCCCTCCAACTTCATCCCATGCCCTCTAGTCCTGGAACATCCTTTATGCTTAAAAATACTGTTTTCCTGCACTCTGTTCCCCCTGTAAGATACTTGTATGTCCCCATCATATCCCCACACCCTCCTCCCTCCAGGGAGTACATGTTCAGTTCCATCAACCTGTCTGCATAGGACTTGTGATGCAATCCATGCACCATCCGTTACAGCCTCTCTGAACCCTCTCCACCCAGTCCATGTCCACACGTGGGTATGGTCTCCGAACAATACACTGTACTTCAGTGTGGGGCCTCACTAGTGTTTTGTATAGTGGAATTATGACTCCCTTTGGTTGTGTCTCGCATGGCTGGTGGTTCTGCCCCCAGCATGCAATAGCATCCATGAAGTAATGATACTCACACCCTCTAGCAGCTGGGTCTGACGCTGCTGCTGCTGCTTGCTGCTGTTGGGCACAACACCCCGGCACCGGGGCCCTGGCACTGCCCACGCCACTCCTGGCCCTGTGTCCTCACAATCCGGCCTGGTGGGAGACATATGTTAGACAAACATCAGGTGACTCTAAGCAGGAGTGCCCCTGCCCCAGTGAGAGGCCTGCCCCACAGCCATAACCATCCATCGGACAGCTGCACACACTGACACAGCCAACCGGTCCGAGCCGCACCTATGCACAGCCACCCAAGCACACACACCCCTACAGAGAATACTAGCTGCATAGATGGTACACTCACCTGGCCTAGGGACTATGTCTCACCTGGCACGCCGACCGCAGCCGCTGCCAAGATCCGCCTTCTCGCAGAGTCACTGCACCGTGCCGCACTGCTCAGCAGACCGCCCCAGCCAGTGACCTCCACCAGGTCAGTGGCCACTTGCTGCCACACGTGGTCCTAGGCATGGTGAGGGGCCTCACCATGCAGTGCCTCAGTGGCTCCACCAGGCCACCAGGTTGGCTACTTCCAGCTGGCTCCAGGACACCGCCCCCTCGAGCCATGGCACCAACTTTACAGCAGGCAATATGGCGCCCGCCGCGCCTGTAACCCATGTGAGTTGGTGTAATGACAGACCACAGGCTCAATCACGCTGTTCTAACAGCGTCCGTCTGTTACGATAGGCGCTGTCACCGACAGCGCAATAGAACGCACTACTGGTATGCGAACAGCCATAGGGCCAGGGCATACACAAGGTCACGGCAATGACACACAAGCTCACACAGCGCCACCGAGTTATAGGCATCCTGCCAACTGCCGAGCTATGCACCAGTGCCACAGTGATTCTCGCACAGTAGTGCCACAGCGCCATATAGTGCCCAGTGCTGTAGCGCCACTGGCACAATGGTGGCTAGGCCTGAATCGCTTATCGCGCCAGCAGGTCTGCAGCGCGACAGCGACTTGTCGCGTAAGCTGTCTGGGTACGCGCAATGCAGTGTGGTACGCAGCCACAAACCAGCGCCATTGGCTCAGCCGACCTTCCAGATGGCGAAAGTGCAAATACGCTGATATTCAGCCGACATATGCAAAATCAGTCGCTCAGCCATTCAAAGGCGTAGTGGCATGATTAGCATGTCATTAAAGATGAGCCACACCTCATTTGCATGTGTTTCGCTATAAAACTGCGACAGTGGGTTGTGCTGGCCAGATTTGGTTACTGCAGGTGAGAGGTGAGTTACATGCTGTGTGATGCTCAGGACAATGCTCATGGGCAAGGGTGCAGAGGATGATAAAGGCTGAGGGGCTGAGCATGAAAGGGCACCTAGAAAGGGACAAAGGGCACCCTTTCTATCAGTATCTGCCATGCGGTGGAAGCGTGGGGGCGGAAGGGCCGGCAGCTATGCTCATGGGGAAATGCTGTCAACTGCACAGTGACAGGTGTCCACTTCCACCCATACAGATCACCATGACTGACCAGAGCCAAGCTGAGGGTGTGGACGGCGGGCGAGGAGGAGGCCGAACTTCACTGCGGCAGAGACGAGTCTCTTCCAGGCCTACCTGAGGATGAACCACTAGTGAGTGGACGGAGGGGCACCTCAGAACGTGCAGCTGCATGGGAGGGTAGCTGGCCTGGCGTCAACCTGCACGGAAGCCGCCAGCACTCTGTGCAGGAATGCAAGAAGAAGATGAGGACTGACCGCAGGAGGCTGAAGGAGAAGGTGGCCGTCTGTGGGCGGTGATGTGCTGGCACTGGTGGGGCCCACCAGTGGTGTTGCAGCTGACCCCGCAGGAGACACGTCATGGCCTATGCCGAGTGCCATTGCGGGCGCATCAGGTGGAGGATTCCAGACAGGTGGAAGCCCATCACTGCACGGTATGACATGGTGGTGTTGTTGGGGGACTTAAGGTTCACATGCACTACATGTACTCTCTTTCTGTTACAGATCCTGTTCATCTTCAGGAGACGGTGGTGGTGGTGGGTCCAGACAGATGCAGACCTGCTGGACGTGAGGAGGACCATCCACCTCCGCCACCAGCCTGCAGGCACTGCAGCAGCATGCACGCTGGGCCAACAACTCCGGTGTCAGTGATACGGGTGCAGGGGTACAGCCTGTGTCACAGCAGTCTGGCATGCAGGTATGCCAGCATGCTGTGCCTATGGCAGTGGTACACACCTGCACCATTGATGATAGCAGGCCTGCAATGGCAGTGATAGGTGTGTGTCCCATAGCGGACACATGGCAGGCCAGCACGTGCCCCTGGGCCTTCCTGGTTCACACCTGTGTACCAGCATGCTGGCACAGTCCCAGGCTGTGCTTGTCAGCACCGGGGGCAGCACCGTGGCTGTGCAGGTGTCTGGCACTGTTGTCAGCACGAGGTGGAACAGGTGGACCTGGGGCTCAGCAGTTGAGGGGCGGCAGCAGCAGTCGCACACCAGGTCTGGGGGTACAGTGTCAAGCAGTGGCACATGTCCACCGCCCTTTGATCCGCCGCTACCTGGTCCCTGGTGAACAGCGCCCACCCTCAAGGGTGCTGTACCAGGACCGATCCACACCTGGGGTCCACGATGCGATTGGGGTGGTACCTATTGGACGCCAAGACACCCGCCTGCTGCAGGACCCACAGCTGCAGGGGCGGGCTGGTATGTCCGTGGAGGCACTGTCTGTGTCCGTGAGTGGCATATCAGGGAGTGTGCTCGACTGAGCTGAGCTGGTCCTCACAAGGACGGATGTGACCACTGCCATTGGACAGGCTGACCCAGGCAGTGGTCTTGTCACGGACGATGGCCACACTGTCAGGTGCCTCGTACCACACACCCCACACAATGCGCCTCCACCCCATTCCCGCATCATGCAACACCAGGCCTGTCGAGCCCGGGTTCTGCTGTGAGCATCCCGGTACCCTGGTGCAAGTTTGTTGGCAGAATGCAGACCCTGTGGACAAAGGTCACGTTCGCACAGTGGGACCCAGTGGTGCACCAGCGCCACCGATGTCCCTGCTCAGCCTGCCAGTGCTGCTGGGCCATGGTTGGGGCCGCCACACATCCGTAGTGGCGTGGGACAGTGCTACCTGACTGAGCTGTCTCCCAGTGCAGGCCCTGTCTAGTGCTGCCCTGTGCATGTGTGTCGGGTGGGCAATGTGCACTGCTGGGTGCTCTGCTCACCAGCTGACACATGACCACCTGCACACTTTCCCAACTGCTGTCCACAGGTGCGTGTGCATGATGATGCCTGCATTGCACTGTACCATCAGAGTGCAAGGGTGCCTAGGTCCTAACACACATGCGTGGACAGTCCAGGTGGTGGGGTGGTTGGTGGTGCTGTGTTGGCAATGTCATTTCCTGCAGTGCTGTGCTGCTGCCCATGTATGCTACCTGGTGTGTGTGTGTCCATATGAGTGCTCACCCTCTCTGATGGTGTGTTGGTATGCCTGGAACCTTCAACTCCCCTGACCTTCATGCACGGTGTGTTCCCTGTGTGCCTGTGGTTTGCACATGGACAGTGTTGCCTGTGCACATGTCCCTTGACTTACCTGTGTTGGGCGTAGTGCTGTTCAATGGTGTCCCGGTGCAGCTGGGCCTGCCGGTCAGTCGGGGTCCTCTCCGTCCTGGGGGCTACTCATCACTAACATCACCGGGCGCCACTGGTGCTCCCCCATCGCTGTCCCCTCTTGGACCTGTCTGGCTATCCCATGGTCTTTGTGCCATGTTGTGCAGGATGCAACAGGCCAGGAATATCCCACAGGCCTTTTGGGAGTTGTACTGTAGGGCTCCGCCAGAGGTGTCCAGGCATCGGAAGCATGCCTTAGAGCATCCCCACACACCCACTCTATGATGTTACGTGTTGCGGCATGTGCCTCATTGAGAAGCATAGCTGCGCTGGGGTCATGGGGCGCAGTGCAGGGTGTGAGCAGCCAGGGACGTGGGTATCACTGCAGTCACCTGTGTGGAGATAGTGGAGATCAGTGTCATGTCAGGTCCATATTGCCTATATCCTTGTGTGCCACTACCATGGCACCTGTGTCATTCCACCCCTTGCCCAGAGTTTGCATTCCATACATGTGTACTCACCCACTAGATGACCCGTAGGGATGTCCCACTCTCGAATCGATGGCACAGTGCAGACTGGTGCCATATGAAGGCATCATGTGCTCCACCAGGGTGTGTGGCACAGAACGTGATAATGCACCGTGGCATCACACACCACCTGGCAGTTGACGCAGTAACCCCTTTCGGTTCTGGTATGCCTGGCCATCAGAACAGGTGGTGCGAATGGCCATGGGTGCAGTTCTGGCCCCTAGCATGCCAGGCATACGTGCTACCCTGTGGAACTCCTGCATGTTTGTTAGACCTTCCAGGTGCTGGGGAAATGGATGTACTCCGCAGCATGAGGCAGCAGTGCTTGAGGAATTGGGTGAGGATGCATGCGTGGCCGACTGTGTAATGCCTGTGGTGTCCCCTGTTGGCCTCTGGAAGGTGCCTGTGGTGAGCAGGCACATGCAGGCTGTACTTGTGATCTCACGGACAGAGCGTGACTCCGTCATGAGGGGTGCCTGCATCACATCACTGCACAGCTCGCAGAGTCATCTCAGTATTGCCCTGTTCAGGCGGTACCGGCCCACAATCTCGACGTCTGTGTACAGCTCGGCTGATGTGGGCACGATACGCCTGTTGAAGCATACCGCCGAAGCGGGCTCCTCAGCCCCGTCCCCTACAGCATGGTGTCTCACCCCTCATTACAGCTTCCATGTGGAAGCTGGCACTGTCCATCTCCTGGCTTCTGCCCCCCGGCTGCTGTTCCTGTGTTACCCCGCTGCCCCATTGCCTTCCACTGCACGGCACCCCCCACTGGCCTCTCTGTCCTCCTGGACCCCTGTCCCTCTCTGCCCTTCCAGCTCCTGTCTCTCTCTCTCTCTCTCTCTCTCTCTCTGTCTCTCTCCCCAGTTTGCGGCCTGCTAGGGTTCTTAGCCACTTCCTTGAGCCTTTTTTATTTTGGCTCAATTCCGCTCTCACGCAACTTCAAATGAGCCACTCTTAGCATTGCACAAGTGTTCGATTATCGCATGTGCACTTTATGCATGGACCCGCCCCTTCGGGTTGTGCATGCCTTCATTTCCATTGCGCTGTTGCTCAGCATGTTTTTGGTGGCGAACTGGCCCTTCTGAATATCGCAGAATGGCGCATTTTTGAGTTGAAGCAAGAACCTGTTGCTGCTTATGGCGCAACCTTTGAATATCCAGGCCATAGTCCATAAATCATAATAGTACACTGAAACAAATATTTATAAATTAGATACTTAAATAAAACCAAACAATATAATTATAAGTAGATAATTAGTATCCTGTTTCATCCAAAATGTAAGGACATCTTTCTAAATTTTGCTCAATCCTACTAATACTACTGTATCACATCCATTCTGAGAAATATCTGCAGTACTTGAACCTATGAAGACAGTATATGAGAGTAGTTTCGCATATAAATGAAGGATATGGAGAATATGGTGATCAATTAAGGACCTTGAAACAACAAGCGGAGGCTTTACAGTATGACAGAGTGCGTCTCTGTCTGTATGAACACAGAATAGGTACACCTGGAAAATCGACAGTGGGTGATATTTATGAAAGCTGTAAAGCAAGAATTTATTGGGAATCCATGGACACCCTTGTTACATGGGAGTGGGTGATAGTAAAGGAGTAAAACGACATTATGACTGAGGTTATTAATTATATGGAACAACTGTACACCACACCAGATGTTCACGAGATACATGGTTTCAGATTTGCTGACCCTTGTCATATTCCACAGATGTCACAGGAGTTGTTGACAGGACTTGTAGAACTGATCATGGATATGGAGATCTGAGGGTGATTTGTTCCCTGCAAAACAAATTTACTCCAGGGCCAGATAGCCTTACCTTGGAATTTTATAAAACCTTTATGTCGGATTTGGTGGAGATTTTACGGGTTGTATTTAACTTGATTTTGGGTGGAATTGATATAGCACCACAATTTGGCTAAGCTATTCAAATTTTTCTTTATAAAAATGGGATAGGAAAGTATTGAAAACTGGCAGCCACTCAGTTTGATGAATATGGACCTTAAGATTTAATGAAAATTTTAGCTCTTCGGTTAGGGACTGTGGCTCCTTATGTCATTGACCCTAGTCAAGTTTGTATAGTTAAGGAGAGGAAGATCACTGACAATTTGATTTTGTTGTGGGAGTTTTTCACAAGGGCAACAGGAAAATTTGAGTGGTTTGTAATAAGTCTTGACCAAGAGCAAGCCTTTGCTAGGATTCCCCATCTATATTTATGAATGGTGTTGGAAAAATATGTAATCCCTAATTTCTTTGTTACATGTCTTATGAGGTTATATGCGATTGCCTCCTCAAGTCCGCTAATAAATGGGCATATGGGATGGCCAGTACACAATAATCAGGGGTTAGACAAGGATGCCCGATGGATCAGATTTTATATATTTTTTTGTCTAGACCCCTTACTGAAATGAATTCAGCAAACCAGACAAATTAAGAGTATTCAGATTCTGGAGGTGGTGGGGTTGACAAAAACCTTGGCTTACGTAGATGATGTGTCTTTTCATAGCAGATAAAAGTTCAGCTGAGTGTGCATTAGAAGTACTTCACCATTTTTCTCAAATGACGGGTTCAGCATTAAATCACAACAAATGTAGTGGGTTTATCTTGAGTGATGATACTGAGATGGTGGAAGACATTCAAGATATTTCCATGAAAACTACTTATATTAGTATTCTGGGGCTGAAGTTTGGTAATATAGATATAGCCAAGGAAAATTGGCAGGATGTTTTGGCCAAGAGTAATTAGAAATTTCAGATATGGAAGCGATGGCAGCAGTCAAAGAAAAAAGGTATCCATAATTAAAACTTTCTTTTACCACAGTTAACATATGTGGGGACTGTTTTTCCACCCCGGATTTCTGGATGTGACTTTTCTTAGCCAAATGTTTCCAGTTAGTGTGGGTAGTAAGCGGAACCCGATTAAGGGAGGTTTTATATCGTGATTACAAACTTGGGGTTTAACTTTGTTGAATCCAATTAGCTATTTTATAGTTTATTTCTATTCCGCACAGTGTTGGCATTTTTTTTGCCAGTGGGGGCCTAGAAACAAGTGGCAACTATCTGGTTGAATCCCTTGCTTCAGTTGTGGAGACAGGGACCTTTAAAAGTGCGTAAACAGGACCATTGACCTACATTTGTGGTGTATTCATTAGAAAAATTAAGACAATGGAAGTTTACTTTCCTGCAGGTGGCTGTCCTCCATAGGAAAATCATATATGAAGTGATACAAACGGGTTCTTATTTGGTTCCTATAATATATCCTAATATTAGACAGAGTAAGTATTAGTTGGTGGAACTTTATCTAGTGGATAAACATACTCCTCCACGTATGGGATGTGGTATGCTATGTGCACATAGGCGATTGGGTGTTAAAGGAAATCAAAATATAAAAGTATGGACAAAAGGATGTGCCCTAGGGAGCAATGTGATCAACAGCTAGAAACTATGGAACATTTTTTCATTGAGTGTGGCTATGCTAAAGAAATGGGGAGTGATTGCTCAATGGTGGGGGGACATGAACTAGGTTCAGTTACCTATGAAAATGTGATTGCAGGCACCATCCCTTTGTCTGTCAGTATGGAGGCAGGAACTGTGCGATTATTGTTTACATGCATAAAATTTCTTTTATGGCAAATCCACTGTAAATACGTTTACAACAAAAAGCTATTGTACCTGATATTTTGGTTTATATGATTGAGAAAGAAATAGTTATGCAGATGCATTATGATAAAAACTGCTACGTGGAACAGTGGAAGAAGAGATGGAAGGAAGTGCATTTGCTAAGTTTGGACTGACAGTATAGTGATGTAGAAGTTTTGCTGCTTGATTTAGGGTACAGTGGGATATGTCCTAGCGTTTAGCTGACTGTTACAAACTGTGTGTTTTTTCATTTGTATGTTTCTTTTTTTGTCTTTTTCCCTTTTCTTCACAGGTGCGGATCCTTAAAGATGTATTATTGATGTGATTCCTTTTTGATACTCTGTACAAGATGTGTGGTACCGTGAGTAATTCATTTATTTTCAATTACAATGGGTTTAGATATGTATTTTGTATGTTCAATGATTGGTGCCAGTCTCTGCACTTTTTATTTGCAATAAAGTTTCCCTACTCTTTTCAAGAAGTGCCATGGGATCTTAAACATCCACCTGAACTACCACCAGAACAGGCAGATGGGATCTCAGTTTAATGTCTCATCTAAAGATGGCACCTCAGGTGCAGTACCCCTCATGCTGCACTGCAGTGTCAGTATTGGGATATTAACCCAAGTGCCTGATGTGGGCTAGAACCTACACCCTTCTGACTTCCCGGCTCAGAGGCGAATGTGATACCTGCTGAGCCACTGACACTTCCACAATAAGCATAAAATCCCTATATAAAAATAACTATTTATTTAATAGTCTATCAAAAGTACAACTTGTAAATACATCATTACTAAATAGTATTGTTTTCAAAATAAAAATATATATATTTCCTTTTCACAAATTTTAATACCAGATAAATAAGAATCGTCAGGAAGGCGTGTATCCAAGTATCAAATTATGGTAGAAAATGGTATGAGATAGAGTTATAAGAATGAGAGAAAGAAATGAAAGAAAAGTCATGGAGAGAAAGAGGAATAGGGAGCATCTTTGTGTGGATGTTGCTTACTTTCAACTGTGACCATCTATTTTATATATCTAGATATACTGTAAGAGATAAAAACTGGTGGGGCCAGAAGTGTCAGAGCTTGGAAGTTTTCTGCTAGTTATCTTTTAACCACTATCACCATTTTGGTAGTGTGAGAAATGAAATGTTGGTTGCCTGTCACTAAAAATGTACATACGGTACCCTACTTTGAGCTGAGCGCTAGTCTCTGTCCTGGGGCATAGTGTACCGGCACTTCATTCTTAATGTTTCAAACATTCATTTCTCCATTGACTGAATGTTGGCTTCAAACCCTGCTTGTGTCAGATACCTGCTGTATTGCAGGCAATCCACCCTAACTGTAGTGCCAGAACAGCAGGCAGAACATAATTACTTCTTTAAGCAGCCAGTTGTTACTTTTTGTTCTGAATATTTTTCCTTTAATATTTGCTCATCGAAGTTTTTCTACCTGATAGGATTGGGTATGATATACTAAGGGATACGTGATGGGCAGTCATTCGATAGCGGATATATCAGTATGAGTGGCAAGTGAGCTTGGGATTATCATGGAGTGGCTCTGCAAAGTGGAGCCATGAGTGATTAAATGCCAAGCTCGCTTGCCACAAGTGTTGATGTCTCTGCTATTGAATGATTGCCCATCACATATCCCTTATGCAATATGGGCTTTTGGTATGGTTTGTTTTAAAGAATGTATGTGGTACCTGTGTTTTTTCTGTTGCCGTTCTTTCCAGGCGTTGGCTGCTCAGATGCCTGACGTGAGAGGGTACTGATATTTTCTGCTGCGTGTACTCAGTATAGATATCTGGAAGCTTTTCTCACTGTGTACACGTCAGCATGCTGATATCGGTATGTGGTGAGAATACAACTATTTACATGGGGCATATCAGTTCACCCCTATTGCATAAAGAGCAGTACTTTACCTGGAGGCTGACATATTAAGTTCTGTTCCTCTTCATACCTCATCAACAGTGGGACCTCACCAACTGTGACATCACAAATGAGGATGGCTTTTCTTGGCCAGTTGCAAGATGTCACAGTGCAGGCATGAGCTGAAGGAAGAGTAGGAATAGAACTGTCAATGTCAGCCTCCAGATAGAGTTCTGTTCCACACATCTCACCACAATGGCCAGGAAAACTACTTAGCAAAGGTAGAAGAAAAAAACTTCAGATATAAGAAGTAATATTCCTCTACTTTTGAAAAGTTAATATTAATTTCAGACAGTTTATTAACTCTTTAAAATCCAAGTGCTCCAGTCCTCCCAGCTGCAGAAATGGGTAGATACAAGACTCTGCTGTAAAATGAGATGTTGCATCTCAGCTGGGTTATCCTGAGTGAGTAAATAGATCAGTAAAACAATGTCTATCATTTTAAATGAAACAACGCTGCCACATGAGACTCAGTGAAACTCCGAGGCACCGCTGGCACATAAGACTTAGTGAAACTCTGGAGGCACCACCACCACAAACACAAGACTCAGTGAAACTCCAGAGGCACCGCTGCCACATGAGACTCGTGAAATTCGGAGGCACCACTGCCACACGAGACTCAGTGAAACTCCAGAGGCACCACTGCCACACAAGACTCAATGAAACTCCGAGTCACCAGTGCCACACAAGACTCCAGTGAAACTCCGAGGCACCACCACCACACAAAACTCAGTGAAACTCCGGAGGCATCACTGCCACACAAGACTCAGTGAAACTCCAGAGGCACTGCTGCCACATGAGACTCAGTGATACTCCAGAGGCACCGCTGCCACACAAGATTCAATGAACCTCCAGAGGCACAGCTGCCACACATGAATCAGTGAAACTCTGGAGGCACTACTGCTACACAAGACTCAGTGAAACTCCAGCTGCACCACTGCCACACAAGACTCAGTGAAACTCCGGAGGCACCGCTGCCACACAACTCAGTGAAACTCCGAGGCACCACTGCCACACAAGACTCAGTGAAACTCCAGAGGCACCGCCACCACACAGACTCAGTGAACTCCGAGGCACCACTGCCACACAAGACTCAGTGAAACTCCGAGGCACCGCTCCACACAAGACTCAGTGAAACTCCGAGGCACCACTGCCACACAAGACTCAGTGAAACTCCGAGGCACCGCCACCACACAAGACTCAGTGAAACTCCGGAGGCACCACTGCCACACAAGACTCAGTGAAACTCGAAGCACCACTCCAGAGGCATCACTGCCACACAAGACGCAGTGAAATTCTGGAGGCTGCATTTAAAAAAAAAACCTCTACAAACAAGAGCTAATGGGATGCGGGGCTTGGGGAGGGTGTGGTGGGAGAAACAGCCATATGCAAAGCTCAGTAGGCATCATAGCACAATCTAAAGGCATATATATATATATATATATATATATGTGTATATGTATATATATATATATATATATATACACATTGAACAGCACCTTCCCATACACAGACAGCAGCTATAAATTCAGAGAAAAAACAAACTAATTTTCATTTCCAGAACAAAAAGCTGATACATTTTCTATTGTATTCATTTTTTCTATTTTTTTAACATGGAACCTATTTTATAAGCACAAAAAAACCCTCCGTGTGTGGTTTGTTTTTCCTGAATATGCTTCCAGGTGGTTGATGGTATTCAGCTAAGCATCTCCTGCTTCACAATGCACCTGGGCATGTGACTCAGGAAAAGATACCCACACTCCATCATGTCGTATTGCTTGCTTGAAGACCATGACTGTGTCTTCTTTCATTCTTTCTGTTTCCGTAGAAATCAGCCCGTATTTAGTGAATGTGGGAGTGAGTGAGCGAGCAAGCAAGTGTGTGTGAGTGCATGAGTGAGTGCGTGAGTGAGTCAGTCAGTCAGTCTGGCAAGGAGCATCTCTTGGCTGAATACTTTGCCTCAGCAGTCACAGTATAAAATGGGGACCTCTCCCAAGTACTTGGTCTGACCATCAGAAGAAGCAGAGGGTAAGAGGCAGGAGCCAGACTTAAACCCAGTCACTGAAGACAGGGTGCTCAAGAGCTCAGGGCACTAATAATGAACAATGTTCTGACTCTGACAGGGTACTTAGGAAGGTATGGGTGACACTGGTGGGTCCACTAGTTCATGTGTTTAACACAGCAGCAGGAGGAGTTCTAAGGGACAGGAGGGAGGTCCATATGATTCCACTACACAAGGGAGGGATATAGGAATTCAGGTAACTACAGCTCAGTCAGTCTGACATCCATAGTGGGTAAACTGCTTGGGATAATCATAAAAGATTCAATGGTGGTACTCCTCGAGGAAATGGACTATAGGACAGGAGACAGCATGGCTTTGTAAGGAGAAGTCATACCAAACATACCTCAGCACCATTTTCAATATGGTACTCAGTCAGTGGATAGGGGTTGGGCTGTTAATGTCCTGATCTTTGACTTCAATAGGGGCTTTGACTCTTTGTCACACATGAGGCTGATGAAAGCTGAAAAACTTGGGAGTGGGGTGGCTTAGCAAAATGGATTAGCAACTGGAGCAGGTATGATAGGACGCAGAAGGTTGTGAGTGAAATTCAGGGGTCAGAATGTTGACTAGCGGGTTCATGAGAGGGTCAGAAAGGTGACTAGTAGGGGTCCCAGGGGTCAGTCACTGGACCAGTTCTCCTTAACGTATTCATCTGTGATCTAGGAGTTGGAACTCAGGGTAGGATTAGCCTGTATGCAGATGATATGAAGCTATGAAGCAGGGTAGATACAGATGAGGGAATGAGGAACTGAAGAGCAGTCTGGTGAAACTGAAGAAATGCTCCAGAATCAGGCAGCTCAACTTCAGTGCAAAGATCTGCAAAGTCATACGTGTTAGAATAAGAACCCTAAAGGGAATATAGGATCAGGAGTGTCAGGGTTTATCAGACTATGTTGGAGAGGGATCCTGGGGCATCATTAGTGACAGCCTGGAGTTATCAGCCCAATGCAGCAGGGCACATGTGAAGGCCTACCAGATTTTGTGATGTAGCAGTAGTGGCATCACCAGCAGAAGGCAGGAAGTAATGCTGCTTTACAAGTCCCTAGTGAGGTCATACCTGGAGTGATTCATGTAGTTTTAGAGCCCCAACCTCAGGAAAGACCACAACTCTTGCAAACAGTGCAGAGGAAGGCCACTAAAATGGTGTGGGGTATGCAGGAAAATTGTATGAAGAGTGACTGGGCAGCTTGAACATGTACTTGCCTGAGGCAACACTGGAGATGGCGAATATGACTGAAACCTACAAATATCTCCATGGGTTCAATAGAGTGGACTGGTCAACACTGTTCAGGCGAGTGAGGAACAAGCACTAGGAGCCACTTACAGATTGTAGGGGGTAAAGTTAAGAGGAACATAAAGTACTACTTCATGGAAAGGTGTCAGGCAGCTGGAATGGATTGCAAGTACATTGGTAAGAATCAACACTGGGATGGGATGGGGAAGGTATGGGGGCAGTTGATTGTGAGATTTGGGGTGGGGTGGGGTGGGGATGAGGATACATGGAGGACAGAGCTCACATCAGGGAGCTCAGGCTAGACACACAGCAGTAGATTGTGGGGAGTCTAGGGAGAACAGCACAGACACAATGAACTCCAAGTATTTGCCTGCACATTTCTGTTTCTAGTGGCTAGAGTACTGGTTTAAATCATAGATCCCAGGTAGAACCCTCACCAGCGCCACTTACCTGTGGCTCCTGAGAACCTTCAAGAGCCATTTACTATGGGTCTCTGAGAACCCTACCCAGAGCCACTTACTGTTGGCCGTGAGAACGCCACCAGAACCACTTACTGTGGTCCCCTAAGAACTCTCACAAGAGTCATTTATTGTGGTCCACTGAGAACCCTCACCAGAGACACTTACTGCTGGGATCCTGTGAACTCTCATCAGAGCCACTTACTGTGGCTCCTGAGAACCCCACCAGAGCCACTTACTCTGGGCCCTAGAGAAGCCTCACCAGAGCCACATACTGGTGTGCCCTGAGAACACTTACCAGAGCCACTCACTGTGGGCCCTGAGAACCCTCACCAGAGCCACTTACTGTGGGTCCTGGGAATTCTCACCAGAGCCACTTTCTGTAGACCACAGAAAAGCCTCATCAGAGCCATTTACTGTGGTCCCTGAGAACTCTCACCAGAGCCACTTACTGTGGGCTCCTGGGAACTCTCATCAGAGCCACTTACTGTGGGCTCCTGGGAACTCTCACCAGAGCCGCCACTGTGGGCCCCAGAGAAGCCTCACCAGAGACACTTACTATTGGTCCCTGAGAACCTTCACCAGAGTCACTTATTAGAATCCTGAGAGCCCTCACCAGAGCCACTTACTGTGGTCCCTGAGAACCCTCACCAGAGCCACTTACTGTGTGTTCCTCGTGAACTCTCACCAGAAGCACTTACTGTGGGCTCCTTGAGAACCTTACCACAGCCACTTACTGTAGGTACCAGAGAAGCCTCACCGAGATGCTTACTGTGAGCCCCTGAGAACCCTCACCAAAGTCACATACTGTAGGCACCAGAGAAGCCTCACATAGCCACTCACTGTGGGCCTGTGAGAACCCTCAACAGAGCCATTTACTGTGGTACCCTGAGAACTCTCACCAGAGCCACATACTGTAGGCCCCTGAGAACCCTCACCAGAGTCACTTACTGTGGGCCCCTGAGAACCCTTAACAGAGCCACTTACTGTAGGCACCAAGGAAGCACCATCAGAGTACTTACTGGGGCACCTGAGAACTCTCATTAGAGTAATTTACTGTGAGCCCTGAGAACCCTTACCACAGCCACTTAATGTAGATACCAGTAAAGCCTCACCAGAGATGCTTACTGTGGGCCCCTGAGAACCCTCACCAAAGCCTTGTACTGTAGGCACCAGAGAAGCTTCATCAGAGCCACTTACTGTGGGCCCCTGAGAACCTTCAACGGAGCCACTTACTGTGGTCACCTGGGAACCTCACTAGAGTCACTTACTGGGGACCCTGAAAACTTTCACTAGAGCCATTTACTATGTGCCCCTGAGAACACTCACCAGAGCCACTTACTATGGGCTTCTGGGAACTGTCACCAGAGCTACTTACTGCGGTCCCCAGAGAAGCCGCTCCAGAGCCACTCACTGTTGGTCCCAAGAACCCTCACCAGAGCCACTTACTGTGGGCTGCTGTGAACTCTCACCAGAAGCACGCACTGTGGGCCCCTGAGAACCTCTCATTAGAGACACTTACTGTGGGGCCCCTGAGAACCCTCAACAGAGCCACTTACTGTAGGCACCAGAGAAGCATCATCTGAGTCACTTACTCAGGGCCCCTGAGAACTCTCATTAGAGCCACTTACTGTGAGACCCTGAGAACCCTTACCACAGCCACTTACTGTAGGTACCAGAAAAGTCTCACCAGAGATGCTTACTGTGGGCCCCTGAGAACCCTCACCAGAGCCACATACTGTAGGTACCAGAGAAGCCTCATCATAGCCACGTACTGTGGTCCCCTGAGAGCTCTCACCAGTGCCACATACTGTAGGCCCCTGAGAACCCTTACCAGAGCCACTTACTGCAGGCCCCTAAGAAGTTAACACTTAAACTCTCAAAGCTTCAGTCCACCCAGCTGTACAAACTGGGTAAAACAGGCCCCACTGAAATGAGATTGCATGCCAGGTTATCCTGGATAAATAAACAGTAACAAAAAAATGGCAGCACAAAATACAAACATAGATGAAGACGGAAGGAAAAAGACCAACGGTCTATCTGGTCTACCCATATTACCCTATCATAATCCGGGACCTGTTGTCTCTGTGAAGTCTTCACTTACCCGATTCCCCTTTTGTTCTCTGCATTTCTCCTCCCTCATCCCACTGAGTGGCTACTATACCCTTGGCTTTATCCCAGCCATGTTTGAAGCCATTTATGGTTTTGGCACCTATTGCCCCTGCCGGTACACCTTTTCATGGGTTTCACTGACACACAGGTATGCACACACGATGCACCACACACACACACTCTCTCTCTCTCACAAAGTCAGATTCCTGTACATCTAATGTGCTACATTACATTACCTTGTGTGCTACAATTCTGACAAGCCTACATTGACAGAAGTTTTATTACATTTCACTTTGAATACCATTAAGGATGGAGCACTTTGTAGAACAAACTAAGCAGCAAACTTCAGTTGGCATGAGGCCAAGGTTTAGAGTTTTTTATCAATCATTGAGAAAGACTGCACCATGACTTCTGCGTTCATATCAGTGATAAACGGTATCAGATGGATGGATCTGAACATTGATAGGAGCAGAAATCTGTCTTGTGTAGTGCTGACGATAAACATTTATCTCAGAGACAGGAAAGCATTTGGATTAAGACAGAGCTGACAATTCTTTGCTTGAAAATGATAGCTCATAACTGCATGAAATACAGGCAACATAATGTCCTTAGTATTTGGAGCTAATGGTGTAGACCCCAACTACTGTATATATACAATGACCCTCTGAGGGCAGGATGGGGAACACCTCCCAGCTGTCTCACATCATAAGTAACATCTCTTGTTTACCTGTTAGAGTCAGAACCCATCTCCATGGCTCCCAACTATCTCACATTACAAATGACATCACTAATTTACCCCTAAGAACCCTTCTCCATACCTCTGAACTGTCACATGACAAGTGATGTCGCTCATATACCCCTCAGAACTCTTCTCCATACCTCTCAATACTCCCACAATATGATGATAATACTCATGTTACTCCACAGAAGCCCTATGTTCCACATGTGAGAAGAGTCATCCCACACTTTATGACGGAAATTCAAAGTGAAAATTACAGTACTGAAAAAATCTGCCTATTTTCCTGGGTGGCTAGGATATGAAATGTGTAACAATACAATACAGTCTAATATAATACAAGACAATACAACACAGTACATTATAGTACAGTATAATATAATACAATATAATACAACACAGTACATTATAATACAATACAACATAGTTCAGTACAATACAATGTAATACAATACAATACAACACAGTACATTACAATACAGTACAATACAATACAACATAACACAACACAGTACATTACAATACAGTACAATACCATACAATACAACACAGTACATTGCAATACAGTACAATACAACACCATAGGATTCATAGGATGTTACAAGTCAAGTTCAAAAGTGTTATCATTGTACCTATCTAGTTCAAAACTGTTAGCATTCTGCTATTTCATTGCTTCTTTTCAGTTTACTCACTTTTATTTGAATGTAATCAAATGTATATCTTTGTTAGGGTTTCAAATCTGTATATACTTTCCTCATGTCCCCCTACCCCCAGGTCGCACCAAGAGATGAGCAACCTGTTGCTCAGTGTGCCTTCCTGGTGAAACATTTCAATAAAAAATAAATAAATAAATAAGTAGTGAATGCCATGTAGACTGGATCACTAACTTAAGAGTATTCTACCTTCCTTTTCCCTCGTGTCTTGATCTAATGCTCTTTTTAACTTTTATTTATGAATTGTGCAAGTAAACTTACAGCAAAAAGAGTCCATGATAGGATACACATCAGTTTTGAGGTACATTCACTTACCAAAGGTTGTTTAAAACACCCATCTAAGAGTTACCCATTGGGGAATACTATTATACATAATACCAAATATTCAATACTTTTATGGCTTGATGAAGCACAGAACTAGATAGGGTTACAGAAATTTATTTTATTTATTTATTTAGCTTTTGTTGACTGGGTAAGTGCACTAGACAAATCCTGCCTATTTTCAGGCACGACCGGGGAGGGGATACAGATGAATGCCAACTGACCTTGAACCAGATTAAGCTGTTGGTGGTATTTTAGTGAATGAGGGAAATTTGGCCAGGACACTGGGGAAATTCCCTACTCTTTTCGATAAGTGCCATGGGATCTTTAACATCCACCTGAACTACCACCAATCCAGGCAGATGGGACCTCGGTTTAACGCCTCATCCATTTGTTAGCTAACTGTGACCTTTTGTTAGTTTGCCCAATTAAATATTGGGACCCAAGTAATCCACATATGTAGACATTGATGTACAGTATCTGTAGAACTTGTAACCCAAGGTGGAGTCTCTAAAATCTTTTAAATTGAACTTCATTTTTTAGTGCCCCATCTCCACTTTTTGAAAAGTAAGTGCATAGTCAGGCACTGAACAACATTGCAGAGATAAACCTAATGTGGTTAAATCAAACATAAAACAGGTATCATAGAAAATATTTAAAATAAAATGACACTGAAAGCTGAAACAAATTGCTGAAACGTATTGCCCCTCTAGCTAAGAACTCATTTTTATATCCTTATACAGTTTAGGACTGGAACAGTGTGCTGTAATGCTTACATTGCAAAACAACTTACTACACTTAGGGGAAGTTTGTTTCCTTAAGTTTAAGCATAGTGCTCAACCAAGAAAGTTAACTAAATATTAATATTGCCCACTAACAGAGTGTCAGTGACCCGGGTTTAGGAAATAAACACCTTGGGGGGTCTATATTCATGAAATCTACATAGAGTTCAAGTCAAGGATAATGACAAACTGTCACAAATGTCAATGTAGATGGAGCAGCAAACCGGGGATCAGATATCTGGAGCATGCTATAGATCAAATGTCAAATGTCAGCTTTCAGCAAACCAGACACTGTGTGTGCACCGGAGGGCAAAAATAACAGCCCTTCAGCTTCCAACATATTCACAATGGAGGTGCCATGGGGGAATCGCCATCTTCATGAACCTCCTCCTTTGTCCCAGTCACCATCTTCTTCTCCCACCTTTTCAATTTCCATTCTTCTGACAAGTTTAACCACTGTGCAAGGATTATTAAATAAGTAAATGTTGCCATTCCAGAGGATTTTCAACTTGGAAATCAGGAGCTGGTGTTGTATTTTTAAGGTGTGTAAAGAGCCTAATGTGATTAAATGCCTTCCATTGCTGCATCGCGGCACATGACAGGTCGGGAAATAAGGATATCTGGGCATCCCCATACTGCAGCCCTTTTTCCTCTGGCCAAGGTAAGATGGTAGCATCTTTCAGAAAAAAGATGTGCAAGAACAAGGGGGAACAATTTGAAGATAGAGGGGGATGGCTCAGGGCAATGTGAGGAAATATTTTTCACAGAGAGGGTGGTAGATGCATGGAACAGCTTCCTGAGGAGGTCATGGTGTCAAAACTGTGGAGAATTCAAGAATGCATGGGACAGACATAAGGCAATTATAGTGGGGGTAGGAGGAAGCAGGCTGTTGGTTAACTAGGATATGCAGCTTATCCAATAGGCAGGGAAATGGACCGACTGGGTGGGACAAGCAGTCCTTATCCATTGTCAAAGTCTATGTTTCTATGTTTCTAAAACTATGATCTCTGACGCCAACCCCACTACAGACTATCAAGATGGTCCACTGACCTCCACCACTAGCCGTAACTCGTCTTGGGGCAATCCGTAAACTTTTTCTACTGAGAGGGTAGGGTCCTCCTCTGAGAGTCCAAGCATTTGAGGCATCATAATGGCTATAAAGTCAAAGTGTGCCTCTCCTTCCACCTGTTCAACAGCCTGATCATACAAATATTCCATTCTCTCATTTGGTTTTCCACCATTTCAAGCCACTGCCTAACGGGCAAGTTCTCTTTATTAATTTCATTATAGTATCCACTGTTTTAATACTGATTCATCCATCCACCCACTGAATCATCTGATCAGCACAGTCCATTCTGGTCTCTAGAGCAGCTACTCTAGGTGAGAGAACATCTAGTTTTTGTCCATGTCTTGGACAGTTCGGACCAGGTGAGCGAGGGTGGAATTGACAGTAGCAAGGACACCTCACCAGAGTTGGTACCACTACCTCCTGTGGTTCCTTCCTGTGCTGAGGTTTGGCATCTTGTGCTTTAGATGTCTTCAGCACAAAGGACTCATTGGCAGGAGCCGAGGATTTCTGTTTACCCATCCTCAGTGAACAGTCACTTCCAGCAGCCAAGAAACCTGTTTTGCCTCTATCGGATGTTTTTAAAGCATTGTTTTTATATTGTCAAGGCTCACTACCTTGGGAGCTCTCTGAAAATGTCTACTCTGCTCTGCTGCTAGCCATGCCCCTAATGCTCTTTTAAATTGTGTCATACTGTCACTATGCACCACCATCACTGGCAAACCATTCCATTCAGAAACAACCCTTTGAATACACCAATATCCCCTTTGCTTTTTAAATGTTTCCTTTTAGCTGCTTGTCATATCCTCTAGTATGTCTTTCGATGTCCTAGCTTCCAGACCCAAATAGGCAGGTGTACTGGCCTAATCTTTCGATTTACTATGCAGAGGTTGGTATCTCTGCAGATTCCTGTAGATAGACCTCACCTTTCAGAATTTGTTTGTTATCCCGAGAAAATTGGTGGGCGGGTCTCAGGAGCCTATTTCTGATTTTGGATGTTGTGGCCCTCTGGGCCTATAGCTCAGCCTAGGAATGTCCAATTTACAATTCCAATGTGTCATTTTCTACATTTATTGCCATGCCAAGTTGGATGGAGCAACTTAGAAAATCCAAAATGGCTGCCAAAATCAATATGGCCACCATATCACTAGTAACTACTTGATTTGCTTATAATTTCCAAATCCCTAGCTTCCAAGATACTGATTATCAATTATTCATGAACGGGAGTTTATTATTATTACGTTTAATAGAAATACATATTAAATTAATATAATAGAACATAAATATAAGTAAACAATGCATAATGCATCAATCTGCTTGTTTGTGCCATTGACCCAAAATTGCGCTCCACTCTGTGAGAATTTGCCACTTTGTTCACAGAATTACATGGCATGTTCATGTAGATTGTATGCCTGTTTAGTTTGTATTTCTAGTTTTTAATTTTAGTTTGTTTCTGTTTCAGAAACATGGATAGCCTCTAGCTGTACCTGTTAGATTGGTCAATCCAGTCGATTTGCTTACCTGTGTTCTTTGTGAGAACCAAATTAGAGATACGGAACTGCAACAAATATTAGGAGAGAATGGGCTGAATACCATCAAGGCTTTTGCAGAGAAATGTTTGGTCACAAAACCAACTTCCAAGTATGCCAGAAACTTCAGCCTTGTATGGAATAAAACTGGTGACTAACTTCCCCTGCCCTGAGAAACAGGCCTACCTGTTCATACGAGGTACTGTCAAAATTTCACCAGTGAAAGGAAATTAAACACCAACTCAGTGAAACAACTTTCTTCGGATCACTCTTCTGAAGCTGAATTCTCTGGCATACCCAACCCACAGATATCCAGTAGCAGTGAAACGTCCATGTAACTCAATGTAAAAGGAAATCGTTGGTATTTAAGAAGGATGAGACCTGCTTCATCTGCAATAAGAAAAGGAAAAAGAGGAAATACGGAAGAAAATCTCCAAAGTGTTGAACTTGAAGATAGAAAGATTACATTGCAAGGAAGCATGTTAAAAATTGATGATGCTCATTTGTCTGGTGCTGCCAAACATTTGAAGGTCGCTACTGCCAATGTTGACGCCTTTGCTGCAGATGTCAAATATCATCAAAGTTGTTACAACACTTTCATCTACGCCAGCAAGCACGACAGACAAACACCAGGCAGACTGGAAAGCATTCACACAAAGATCTCTGAAACGGAGTTTCTTCAAACTCATGAGAAGAAAGGTTGTTGAGCAGAAATGTTGCTATTTACTCCCAGAGTTACTGGAGGATCTTCATAACCTCTGTGAGCTCCATGGATGTGAACAAGAAGCTGGAATAAATCCACATTTCAGGTGAAGAATCTTATCAGCAATTAATTTGGAGATGAGATAGGTTTTACTGTGGGGAAGGGATACACGGAATCCTCTAATTCTTCACTCGACAAAAATAAATCCACTTGATTATTCTTTGGCAACCTTGAGAGGAGCTGGGCTCAGAAATAGTGACATTACCAAGGAAT
Organism: Neoceratodus forsteri; assembly: GCA_016271365.2. Classification (NCBI taxonomy): domain Eukaryota; kingdom Metazoa; phylum Chordata; order Ceratodontiformes; family Ceratodontidae; genus Neoceratodus; species Neoceratodus forsteri. Next base: position 102,257,432 of record JADMNL010000031.1, on the reverse strand, counting down.
TTGCAAAGATGATCAATCAGAAATTGAAAGACAGACAAATTGAGTCACCGTAGTTTCCTATGGCATATGAAGACTTGCTTTCTGAGCTTGATATTTATGAACCCATTCCAAAAATCTTCAATGCAATAGCTCTGTCTATAAGCCCTTCTAAGAAGATTAATGCTCTAGGTTATGTGACCATCCCAACAGAAATTCAAGCTACCAAGATATGGTCCATTACTAGTGACTGGCAGTGCCTCATTACCAGAGAACATTCTCCAAAGTTGATTGTTCTATCTGTGAAAGAGGAAATCCTTTCCCCTTTTGATTTTTCTTTTATAGGGAGATAATGGGTCCTGGATGTACTTCTACTATTTGTCTCTGTCTAGATTGTTATATGTTCATTTGTTGGCTGGCCACTCACTTTGTTTTATATGTTTCACTGTTAGTCCTGTCTATTGTTTGTAACTCTGTATTAATTTCAGTGCATTACTGTCCCATTGTCATGCCTATAATAAAAGAAAATGATAATAAATCCTAAAATAAGCAGAGTTCCAAATGTTGCTAGATGTCAGGACTGTTTTCTTAAAACATCCTGCACTCCTGAATAACTACATATAGCTGGTTTCTGAAGAAATGTTTTCCTATTGGAATATAGGGTTTAAAAGCCTTTATATGTTACAGGCATACTTTAGTAGAATTAATGTCTGTGTTCAGTATAAAAGTTCTGTACAGACATAAAATCCTTTCATGTAGTATTATGGCAGGACTCTACCTCTTTAAATGCCTCTGTAATAGGTTTCTGAATGTACCATAATACTCTTTTGCATTATAAGCTGGTGAAATAAATAAATAATTATTTAGTCCCCTAGGTTTAGCCCGTTAAGCTCTTTTGCCAAGAGCGCTGTAAAATGCGGCTGTCCGTGTGTGGTTTTACTGTGGAGATCCTACACGATCGCTAGATCGCCAGTAAATTTACCACGCGATCATGTGTGTATATTCGTGAAGGCATTTAGCCTCTAGTAGCTTGCAATGAAGGGTGCTACAAAAGTAGCTAAAATAGATTCTACATACCCTCGGGACATGGACAGTGTGGTTTTAAGCTCCTGTTTGGGATTTCTTAAAAACAAGGTTTTTGTGTTGCTGCTGGCTCTCTAAAGCCCGGAATGATCCTCCTATGTTGCAGCAAGCTCTCTAGGAGCTGGCATTAGTCAGCTGTTTTTATGCTATGGCTTAGGCGGTGCCTACTAAAGTCAGAATTGTTGGAAAAACTCCTATAAAGGGATGTACATCATTTATCCTCATTTTATTATAATGCTGTATGGAAATAAAGATGCTGTAATGTTGGAAATAATCCATATTTATTGTAATTAAAGAAATGTTGTTAACAGAAAGGGTATGGGGAGGAGCTGAGTGGTCACATGACCCCTGAACAGTTTAAAATGCTGTGTCTTCAGTTTAGTTGAGTTCAGTTGATACTAAGAGATCAGACCTGGATGTGCTGTTGTGAACATCCTGGGAAGCTAGTGTTTTCTAGACTATAATTATTGGTTTTGTTTTGCACCTCTTAATTTTGTTATGTTCAGTATGCTTTGAATTATGTTTATAAATAAATATATTTGAGTTTGCTTCTACAAATCGCTTCAGTGGTCCATCATTACTCACAGCCTGTGACAGATGGTGTGAGAAGTGGGATCCTGTGGTGAATTTGAGCACAGATTCCAGTGAACCTGAATGCAAGAAGAAGAGGCAGTCTGGAGTGGTATAGCCACAAGGTCCCGTGTCCAGAAGCTACAGCTACCTTTACTGGCTGGTGTGGAACCTGTAGCAAGAAGGAAGACAACAAGAAGAGGAGCAGAGATGGAAGACAAGAAGCCTGTGGAGAGGTCCCAAGCAGCTGAACCTGAAGTAAAAGAACCCCTGAAGACTTAAGAGAGCTACTTCTGGCTTTGTGTTCGTCAGATGGAGATGGAAAGAGAGACCAAGCAAGGCGGGCAGATACACTATGAGCGATCCAGAGCATTGGTACTGCCAGACCTCCTTCTACACCAGGGACTGTGCAGAAGGACATTAAATTAGTCAAACTTTCCAGTTCTGATGATATCGAGGCCTTTCTAATGACATTTGAGAGGGTAGCAACCGCTTGTGCCTGGCCCAGAGACCAATGGGTCATACCGTTGGCCCCCTATTTAACTGGAAAGGCTCAGTTGGCTTATAGCCATGTCGAAATGACTCATGCCAATGATTATGACCAAGTAAAGCAAGCCATATTAAAGAGGTCGACATTAGTACTGAGACATATAGGCAGTGCTTTAGATCCTTTAAGTTTCATACTGCAGACAATCCCAAGATGTGTACACTCAACTAAAAGACCTGTGCATAAAATGGTTACAGCCAAATACCCAGACAGTAACTCAGATATTGGAAGTTATCATACTTAAACAATTTATCAGTATTCTACCACAAGATGTGCAACTATGGATGAAGGAGCACCTACCAGAAACAGCAGAAGTGGCCATAAGACTAGCAGAGGACTATATTGCAGCAAGGCCTCACAGAAATTGACCTCTGAGAAGCTCCTGGATACCTCAGTCTACGGTAAGACCACCCTCACATACTCCTATATCTAATGCACCAGACCACAATACCTCAGGGACTAAATTAAATACTAGATCTGGGAAGGGTATAAACCAGATATCATGTGCCACAAATGTAATACTAAAGGGCACATAGCAAGATTCTGTCCCAAAAGACACTAGAGGATGCACATTTGGGTTTGGCTAATTGGGGCATTATATAAGACTGGTACAGATTGGAAAAAAGGTGGTATCAGGACTCATAGACTCTGGTAGTAAACAAACTTAGTGCATGCCTCTGTTCTAGACACTAGCTTAAAGACAGGAGGATCTACGACTGGCGTTATATGTATACGTGAGACGTACATCATTACCCTCTGAAAGAAACAGTTGTATAGGTGGATGGACACATTCAGAAGATGACAGTGGGTGTGGTACCCCATCTTCCTGTCCCAGTCATTATTGGCCATGACTTTTTGAACTTTGAGACTTTATTAACAGCAAATCTTACTGCTATTACAACTAGAGCACAGGTCAAATGTGAAGAAATATTGGGACAAACATATCCTTTTGAGGAAGACCTTTGAAGCCATTGGCAAAGACAGGAAGCCAAAAAGCCAAAAACGAAAAGAAAAAGAATTCTGGACTAGCAATAAGAAAACATTGCTAAACATGACTGTAAAACTAATTTAGACATACCTGCTAAGATGTATGGTTCAGGATGCAAAGAAGCACAAAAAAATGATGTGTCACTAACCATGTTTTTTCACAGGTGGGAAACATTGATAAATCTAAAGGTCCTATCTTTCAAATTCTAAATGGATTGTTACACCGAATCTGTACTAATGTACAAACTGGGGAAGTTGTAGAGCTGGTAATGGTACCCCAACCTTTAGAACACAACTATTAGGTATAGCCCATGATATCCCCATGGCTGGACATTTGGGAAGGGACCGTACATTAAGTCACCTTCTTTACAGATTTTATTGGCCTGGCATCCATGAGCAGGTTACTGAGTACTGCAAAAGTTGTGAAGCCTGCCAGAAGGTAGCCAAACTGGGGCGACAAGATAAGGTCCCTTTACTACCCTTGCCATTGGTAACTACCCCATTTGAAAGAATAGCAATGGACATAGTAGGTCCTTTGCCCCAAAGTTCAAGAGGTAATAGATTTATACTAGTGGTTGTAGACTATGCTACTAAATACCCTGAGGCCATACCTTTAAGAACCGTCACAGCCCAGAGGATAGCAGATGAATTAGTGAAGATCTTTAGTCGGGTGGGCATACCTAGAGAAATTTAAACAGACCGTGGTGCCAATTTTCGTTCAGCGCTGCTCAAACATCTATATCAGGCTCTAGGAATAGATGCTCTGTTTACAACACCTACCATCCCCAAACTGACGGGCTGGTAGAGCGATTTAATCAGACCATGAAACAGATGTTAAAGAAATTCATAGCAGATGAAGGAATATAGTAAATGGGATACCTATCTTCCCTATCTTATGTTTGCTTTAGAGAGGTCCCACAGGCGTCTACAGGTTTTTCCCTTTGAACTACTATTTGGACATAACCCAAGAGGGCCATTAGATGTTATCAAAGAAGAGTAGGAGGACTATAAACATACAAAAGAAACACTCCTTGGAATATTGACAAAAGTTACGTCAACGTTTGAGTTCTTATGTTCAGAAGGCCCATAGTAGTAATATGCAACAACAAATGAAACAAAAGGAATATTATGACAAAGGTACAGGACACAAAGAATTTAATGAAGGAGATACGGTTTTACTACTATTACCATCCTCAGAACACAAATTACTGATGAAATGGCAAGGTCCTTATGTTGTTACTCAAAGAACTGGTCCTGTAATGTATGAAATAGCAGTACCAGATAAGGATAAGAGACACATATATCATGCTAATTTATTGAAAGCCTGGGTAGAATGGCCAACCTCTTTGTCCAGTTATGTTCTTCCTGAGTCTAATAATGAATTAGACATAGGCCAAAGTTTGGAAGGTATTGGGAAGATGATAGATTTGCTGATCAACCCTAATTTAACAGTAGTTCAGAAATCTGATCTAGAAAAGGTGTTGTCTAACTTCAAGGATACGTTTACAGGTACTCCGTAGGATTAAAATGTTTGTCACCACATCAGAGTTACAGAAAATCAACCCTTAGACAAAAGCTTTATAGACTTCCTGAAAGGGTAAGACAAGACATGATTCAAGAAGTAAAAGAATGCATCAAATGGGAATCATCGAACCATCTCACAGTGGGTGGTGTTTCCCCTATGGTGGTAGTTGGAAAAGGAAGGGGCATATGTATCTGCCTAGATTTTAGGAGATTAAATGCAGTGTCACAGTTTGACAGTTACCCAATGCCACGCATAGATGACATTCTTGATCACCTGGGTAGTGCCAAGTACATCAGCACTCTTTATTTGACTGTTTGACCAAAGGTACTGGCAGATCCATTAGATCCTGCAGACAAGGACAAGACTGCATTCAGTACACCTATCGGTCTGTTTCACTTTACTGTAATGCCATTTGGATTACATGGTGCCCCTGCAACATTCAGAGGGTTATGGACACTCTGTTAACTTCCCACACAGCTTATAGTGTAGCCTACCTGGATGATATCATTATTTTAAGTCCCTCCTGGGAAGAAAATATAAGACATCTGTCAGCAGTATTAACTACAATCTCAGAGGCTGGCCTTACTATAAATCCACAAAATGTGCAATAGCTATGCAGGAGACTCAATACTTGGGTTTTCAGATTGGTAAGGGATGCATTAAACCAGAAATAAATAAGGTTGCTGCAGTGGCTCATAGTCCAAAACCCATTACAAAGAAGGATGTAATATCTTTCTTGGGACTTGCTAGGCTACTACAGATACATCCCCAATTTTTCCACATTAGCTGGTCCATTGACAGATGTAACAAAGAAAAGAAACCCTGAGAAGGTTAAATGGGCGGAGGAATGTGAAGAGGCTTTTCAGTCCATTAAAGCTAGGTTGTGTTCCTCCCTGTTCTTTGAACTCCTGACTTTCACAACCATTTATCTTACAGACTGATGCATCTAATTATGGAATTGGGGCTGTGTTAACCAGATTGTGGATGGAGAAGAGCACCCTGTAATTGACATAAGTAGAAAACTGCATGAAAGGAAACACACTATTCAGTCATAGAGAAGGAATGTCTAGCTATTAAGTGGGCCATAGAGCTCTCCGCTTTTATCTATGGGGTGTGGAGTTGAATTATGGACAGACCATAATCCACTATGTTGGTTACATGTAATGAAAGATATGAACACTGCATCATGTGATGGTATCTTGCTCCACAACCCTATAGATTTACCATTAAACACAGAAAGGGACAGCACATGGTAATGCCGATTTCATGTCAAGATATGGTATGGAAAATGAAAGTACTTGTCATCAGGCTTGAGGGTAAAGTTGTGTTATATTATGAAAAGCAGTCTTTCATAGTTTCTATATAATGCAAGTAAAAGGGACCCCGAGGGAGCCTTTGAGGCGAGGGTGGCTATGGCTCCATCTCTCATACTGAGAGATCTGATGACAAGTACATTTGTAATGTTTTGTTAGAACCAAATCTGTAAGTTTGGTTTTGGGTGGGAGGAATGTGAAAGAGAAATCCTTTCCTTTTGACTTTTCTTTTATAGGAGATAATGGGTCCTGGATGTACTTCTGCTATTTGTCTCTGTCTAGATTGTTATATGTTTGTTTGTTGGGCTGGCCACCCACTTTGTTTTATATGTTTCACTGTTAGTCCTGTCTATTGTTTGTAACTCTGTATTCATTTCCAGTACATTACTGTCCCATTGTCATGCCTATAATAAAAGAAAATGATAATAAATCCTAAAATAAACAGAGTTCCAAAATGTTAGGATGTCAGGACTGTTTTCTTAAAACATTCTACACTCTGAATAACTATATATAGTTGGTTTCTGAAGAAATGTTTTCCTATTGGAATATAGGGTTTAAAAGCCTTTATATGTTACAGGCATACTTTAGTAGAATTAAAATGTCTGTGTTCAGTATAAAAGTTCTGTACAGACATAAAATCCTTTCATGTAGTATTATGGCAGGACTCTGCCTCTTTAAATGCCTCTGTAATAGGTTTCTGAATGTGCCATAATGCTCTTTTGCATTATAGGCTGGTGAAATAAAGAAATAATTATTTAGTCCCCTAGTTTTAGCCCTGTTAAGCACTTTTGCCAAGAGTACTATTAAGATGCGGCTGTCTTTATGTGGTTTTGCGAGGAGATCCTACACGATGATGTAGATCGCTGTAAATTTACCAAGGCGATTGCAGCACACTTGACAAAGGCATTTAGCCTTCTAGTGGCTTTGCAATGAAGGGTGCTTTTACGAAAGTAGCTAAAATAGATTCTACTGCACTGGGACGTGGACAGTGTGGTTTTAAGCTCCTGTTTGGGATTTCTTAAAACAAGGTTTTTGTGTTGCTGCTGGCTCTCCAAAGCCCTGAATGATCCTCCTATGTTGCAGCAAGCTCTCTAGGAGCTGGCAGTCCATTAGTCAGCTGTTTTATGCTATGGCTTAAGGGCGGTGCCTACTAAAGTCAGAATTGCTGGAAAAACTCCTATAAAGGGCTGTACATCATTTATCCTCATTTTGTTATAATGCTGTATGGAAATAAAGATGCTGTAATGGAAATAATCCATATTTATTGTAATTAAAGAAATGTTAACATAAAGGCTATAGGGAAGGAGCTGGAGTGGTCACATGACCCCTGAACAGTATAAAGTGCTGTGTCTTCAGTTTAGTTGAGTTCAGTTGAAACTAAGAGATCAGACCTGGATGTGCTGTTGTGAGCACCCTGGGAAGCTAATATTTTCTAGCCTATAATTATTGTTTTTGTTTTGCTCCTCTTAATTTTGTCATGTTCAGTTCACTTTGAATTATGTTTATAAATATATTTGAGTTTGCTTCTACAAATCGCTTCAATGGTCCATCATTACTCACAGCCTGTGACACCATCCATGGTCATTCATCATCTCACCAGAAGTAAAGAAACAGTCAATCTTCTACTTGCTCGGGGTTGGTATTTTTACACAGACGCCAGAAGACAAAACAAGAAATTGGCCCGTGATAGTAAATATGAGGAAAAAAGCACTGCACACGATTCTGCCTGGACAGCCAACTCATGTCACTATTGATAACTCAGATGGTAAGCAATAGACATTAACAGGAGTCTCAACAACACATGACACCAACTCAATGATTTACGATTCCCAAATTTTGCATCCTGCTGTCATCTGCGATTTGCCAGTACAAGAACAGAACATTCCAAGCAGCTCAACAAGAGAAGTCCAGGAAACCTTTGAGAGCTCAGAACCTATTGGCTATGGGGATTATAACATAGGAAAGAGAAACCACCACTGATCATCCCATCCTACAATGAGCATGAAAGAAGGTCCAAGCTTGATCTTCATTTGAGCAAAGATTGTATTTGGGCTCTGGCAGCAAGCATAGAATCTTCCAGAGAAGATGAATCTTCGTCCTGGATCATGGACAGCTTTCAATAAAAAGCAACCTCGACCACTATCTTCAAATCCGAAACTGATTTCCTGACCATTATATCACATGAACCAGATGATACAGTTTGCAAATATTACCTTGATTTTCTCATGGATCTAACAGATGATCTACAAACTAACCACATCTTCAGCCATATCGATCATGCAGTTTTCTACAAGATTGCACAAATAATGTGGAAAGAAGAAAATATACAAAATTGATTAATTTGATGGGAGGATTTCATGAACTGATGGTGAAGCAGAAGAGCTCTACAAGTGATACGATGCTATGGGACTTCATGACTGGTGGGTTCAGGGTGGAATAATAGCAGATGGATCTGTTGACCAGGCCTTGAAGGATGCCACTGTTCTAGATCAATGAGGTTACATAAACAGTCCCTTGAGGCTCTCCTACAATTCATAGGATCCAAGATTCATGGCTCACTAACCAATGGACTATGATAAAAGCTCATCAGCATGAGAAGATCTGAATTGGCAGAATCCCTGAATCTTGTCCTCTTGGATGACTCTTTACCTGAAGTGCAGTCATGAATGCTGAAACCTCTGGCACCATGGGACAGTGGGCGACAGGCTACTTTGGTGATACCAGCACTCTTTTCGCCCAGGTCACTACATACAGAAACAAGAATCTGAACTTGCATCTGCAGGCTGAACAAAATATACTACCTTACTGTTTGCATTCAACCATTAAAACTACTCTCTGTATTTGATGTGGCATCGATAGACTTCATCAATCTGAAAACTATCAGTGAGAACGCACACAATGAACTGCAGGAATATGAAATTGGGTCTAGTCTGTCTGGTGAGGCAATCCACAATACCTGGTGACCAAGTGACTGAGGTCTCAATCAACAGAGAGGTCAAGGTGAGGGTGGACCCATGAGAGGCGGTTACAGTATGTCTGAGGAAGCTGCTGGCAACTTTGTTTTGATTTCCCACGTGCTCACTAAAATTTGTTTTCCACTGAAAGAGAAGATGCTTCTGAAAACATCAGCCACACACAATCAGTTGACATATGGTGCCATGAAGATACATGATGGTCAAGTGAGAGCTAGTGAAGAAACTTCACGCATATTCAGATCCATGTCAGGGTGTAGCATGACACATAGAAATGGGCATTGAAATACTGCTGGCAATGGTAGAGGGCCTTTTAAGGCAAGGGTTACAGGAAGTTATTTTGAATGCATTATAAATTACCACCTCCTATCAAGGAAAGTTGGTTTCTTCAAGCCCATTAAATGCAGCAGAATTTCCACGGGAATGGACAAGAAGAAAAAGAAACCGAAGTGGAATCAGTCATGAAAGAAGACCGTCAGGCTCTGGTATCATTATTGCAAAGTGCCCCAACAAGAAAGATGCATTTTCGCATCCGCCACAACATATCCTCTTGCAATAGCAACTCCAGATGGAAATGTCTGCAAACCTAATACCAAACATATCTTAAGAAATTATCTCATCGATGAAGCAAAAGCTCAAGTTCTTCCCCATCTCTGTTATGGTCAGTGTACATATACGACGCCATGGCGATGTTCAGAGCAGTTCCTGCACAGCGTACATGGGACAGCATTTGGAAAGCACTTCTTGTTGCATTCACACCTCCATCTACAGCAAACACAGTGGAAGTCATCATAGTTTTAATAATGATAAGGATGATCAGGAGTTCTCAGTGAAACAGCAAGAATGAGCTGAGCGAGTGGTAGGAACAGGAGGAATGTGACTTCACATGGGATCAGATTCACTAGAGATGCCACAGAGAAAAGTGTATTAGCAGTACCTTCACAACAACAACAAAACAGATCTTATACAGCACTTCAATGAGTATGTTAGACAAGAGGATGTCAGAAGAATCTTATGATACCCACTTACTATCAGCAATGGCACAGGCACATATACTATGTACCCAGATTCAGAAGAATTCCTGTTTTCCTGCAACCATGAGGAGGCAGATATGAGGATAGTGCTGCATTGTGCTCTTGTGAAAGGCCCAGTTGTCGCCCGAGCCAAAGATACAGACATCCTCATCCTGATGGTTTATGCTTTCGAAAGACCCTTCCAGATTCACCATGGTTGCTCCAAATCGATCCCAACATGTTTGTAAACTTAGGTTCTATATACAATCACATTGTACACGTTGAAGTCTCAATTTGCCAGTATACCACGCTGTCTCTGGATGCGATGCAGCGAGTTAATTCTACAAGGTACTAAACAAATTAGTCTTTCAATGTTTGCACAGGGTTGAAGAAAGAATAAATCTCCTTTCAGGGCTTGAGGAAAGCATATATACTTCACAAGACACTGAACAAAATGTCAAGACCTTCATTCAACACTGCTGTACAATGGTACAGGAGGAGAGGATCTTGTAGACACACGAGTAAGGCAATACAATAACCTGAAAGTGAAGACTACACAAACAATTCTACCAGACCCAGTGAACCAAAGTCAGCACATAAAGAGAGCAAATCTCAGAGCCTACTATTGGCGCCACTGCACAGAGCCAGAAACCCAAAAGCTGACCCTTGTTTGTCAGGATGGAAACAAGCAGATGAAACATTGAAACCTGTGTGGTTCACTGGATTTCAACTACCTGACGTCCTGAGTCATAGACGAAAGGCGGATGGTTAGCAGCTGATGTGCAGCTGACGGAGATGAGGCAGACGATTTAAGGTGAATCAACACCTCAAAGACACACACAGAAGACCAAACAAAACCTTCAACCACAGCACCAATGACTGATTGTACAGGAGATGAAGACACTGAAAACAACATATCGGTAGCCAATGAACAAACATCTGTGGATGAATGCAACAGTTCGGATCCAGAGTGGACTCCAATATAATGACTTCAAAAGTGGACATTACAACAGTTGTGTACTGTTGACCCAAAATATTCATAGTGTTGGGTCAAATCATTGATAAAATGACTTCATTCTAAGCAACAAATCAGCACATACAGCATTTAGATTTTAAGCTTTATTGTACGTGGCTTCAAACTATTTTATCAGTAAATTGCCTCATGAATTCAATTGCTTTATGTAGTATTAATGTGCGATTTTGTCCTGTGTCTAACAGGGTTCCTCAAAGCAATATATAGATGTCATAAATGTTCATGAATAAATGTTCAATATATAGATGTTCATGAATCATTGATAATCGTATCTTGAAGCTAGGTATTTGGAAATTATTACTGAATCAAGTATTTACTAGCGATATGGTGGTCATATTGGATTTTGGTGGCCATTTTGGATTTTCTAAGTTGTTATATCCAACTTGGCATGGCAGTAAATGTAGAAAATGACACATTGAATTGTAAATCGGGCACCCTAGGTTATGCTACAGGGCCCAGAGGGCCCACGGCATCCAAAATCAGAAATAGGCCCACCAAGGGGCCATCCACCAAGTTTCTTGGGGTAACAAGCAAATTCTGAAAGGTGAGGTCTGTCTACATAGGAATCTGCAGAGATACCAACCTCTGCATCAGAATCGAAAGATTAGGCTCGTACATCTATCTAAAACAGTCCCATAAATTATTGCTTTCATGTGCCTTATAGACAAGGCACATGTCCCTTCTCAATCTTCTATATCTTAGGGAGAAGATGCCCAAATCCCTCAGCCTGTCCCCATAACCCAGAGATCTAACATTGGCTACCATCTTCGTCACTCTCCTCTGCACCCTCTCCAATCTATTGATTTGACTCTCTCCACATGGAGCCCAGAACTGTGCACAGTACTCCATGTGTGGTCTCACCAAACTACAATAAAGATTTGATTTTGATTTGATAAAATTTATTTTTCACAGGAAATAACATTTGTTAGGACAAAAATTCCTATTTACAACAAAGTCCTGCATTCTAAATCTTATACAGTTATACAATTATACTAAACATTTTATAAAACATTACACAAATACAAGACACAATACAACAGTTACATTAAAAACATGTGCAAGATGATCTCAGGTGATTAAATAAGGTAATTTTAAAACTAAAAGATTTGTATCTGATTTCAGAAGATCTGATAACTTGTTCCAACTATGTGCTACACTGTTCTGAAGTGTGCTGTCTCCTAGTCTATTAAAACATCTGTGCATAAAATACTATTCACTGATTTCCTTTGTCTTAATATGTATTTCCTTGTTATATTTTCTTATTACCTGTTTGTGTAGTGGGTGATTATATTTTTATGCAAAATCTTATGACATATGACAAGCCAGAGATAGTTTCTGTAAGCCTCTGGTTGAAGCCAATTTAAGGTTTTATAAATACACAGTGGTGCAAGTTCTTACCACTGCCAACAGCAAATTTTTCTATCCTGTAATATACATGATTAATCTGTTTTAAGGCCAATTGAGTTGAATTCATGTAGATGATGGATCCATATTCCACCACTGTCAAAAGCATCTGTTTAGCCAACTGCTCTCTTGCCACTAATGGCAAACTGCCCGCTACTCTTCTGAGAGCTCCTAATCTCTGATTTTACACTTTGATCTGTACTGTTATGTGCTCTGTGTATGTCATCCTTGAATCCACTTGAAACCCCAGATATCTATAACTTAATACACTTTCAATTATTTACCATCTTGGAGGTGGAGTTGCATCTCTGGCCTAGTGCCCCTTTGTTGACCCACTAAAAATAACATACTCTGAGTTTTCTTGAATTAAGGAGAAAGCCAGAGTTAAACATCCAATTTCCCATTTGGAGAAAGTCATATTGATTTTAACTTTCATGTCTGTCAAGTTGTCTGCAGATATTATCAATACAGTATCATCTGCATGCAATCTTATTTCACTGTGTTCAATAACTTGAACAAGATTAACATAAATGCTAAACAATAATGGTCCCAGAATCGAGCCCTGGGGCATCAATATCTCCCTATCCCTACTACTAACGTTCCTAGATATACTTTTTATTTTTTATTTTAGTCTTTGGTAACCGGTAAGGCCCACTAGGCACAAATGCCTGTTTTCAGGGGCGACCTGGGAGCACTGGGTGGTTAAGTGACTTGCTCAGAGTCACACAGTATGCAAGTGGAGATTGTGAGAATCAAACTCAGGTCTGGTCTGCTGGATGTACCAAGCTTGTTCACACCTCATTCCTCTACCCTCTAGGCTATACTGCCGGCCCTCTTCCAGTCCAAAATAAAATTTAATACAACACAACACAATATATTATTATACAATACAATGCATTACAGTACAATGCTATGCAATGCAATACAACACAACATGACACAACACAACACAGCACAATACAACACTATTACTATACAATACAATACAAAACATCACAATACAATACAACATAGTACATCACAATACAATACAGTACAATACAACACATTTACAATACAACACAACACAGTACATTTCAATACAATACAACACAGCTTAACACAATACAGTACAATACAATACAGTACTTTGTTCAGTGTTCAAGAGGAAGGGAAGGGAAGGTGAGGGACCACAGATAAGGGCCAGGAGCATCGAAGAAGGAAGGTAGACACTAGTCCATTTACAGAGATGAGAGTCCTGAAGGAATTCGCAAATCTGAAAGTGGACAAGGCAATGGGGCCAGATGGGGTGCATCCTAGGATACTGAGGGAGCTCAGGAAGGCACTGGCTGCACCTCTGAAGCCCTGTTCAACCACTCACTGGAGATGGAAGTGGTTCCAGAGCACTGGAGGAGACAGATGTAGTTCCACTTCACAAAAGTGGAGCAAAGAGGAGGTTGGAAATTACAGGCCATTCAGCCTGACTTTGGTGGTGGGAAATTAATGGAATCTCTACTAAAGGAAAGGATTGTGGAATATTGTGGAATATTTTGAATCCAGTGGCCTGCAAGATCTGAGGCAGTATGGATTCAGTAGGAGAGATCATGTCAAATAAATCTGATAGATGTCTTTGACTGGGTGACCAGGGAATTAGATCAGGGTGGTGCAGTAGATGTGGCCTACCTAGATTTCAGTAAGGTCTTCACACTGTTCCACATAGGAGACTCATAAACAAGTTGGGAAGCTATGGAGTAGGTTCAAGGTGGTAAACTGGGTGAAAAATTGATTGGGGACAGGAGACAGAGGGTGACGGTAAACGTTGCTCACTCTGAGGAAGGTAGAGGTGACCATTGGGGTGCCATAGAGTTCAATACTGCAATAAAGTACCTTGCTCACTGCCTTCTCCTCTGTCCCTACCTTGCAGCCGGCACAGCCCTCGAGATCCAGAGACCGGAGGGGCTCCAGCCGCCAGCGGGCGGCATCCATCTAGCTGACCGAGGGATCCAGGAGGCCGGAGAAGCAGGCAGAAGGTACGGGCAAAGCCGAAACCAATCAGAAAGTGACCGCTGACTCTGCCTTGCTTCCGATTAGTGCGCCTTTCCCATAGACTTTAGCTGGACTTTGCAACACTATTCTGGCGGGATTTCTGTTATTTTATTTTAGTCTTAAATTCACCCAAAAGAGCTGTTTTACTCTTTAATGTGCCCGATTTGAGGTTGTATTGATATCTTGTTAGCTTGTGATTACAGCCTTTTTGTTTTCTGTGTGGGCTAGACGCTAGGCTGCCTAACCCCACCCCATACCCTCCCAGTCTTTTTGTTGTGCAGATTCAGATCTTAGCACCTTGCAGATTGCCTGCAATAAAGTACCTTGCCTGCCTTCTCCTCTGTCCCTACCTTGCAGCCGGCTGGCCCTCGAGATCAAGCCGGAGGCTCCGAGCAGCCAGCGGGCCGGGCGCGCCCTGGCCTAGCCGACTGAGGGATTCAGGAGGCCGGAGAAGCAGGTAGAAGGTATGGGCAAAGCCGCAAATTTTGCCCCGCCTCCCTCTCGGTTGATTCTTTTATACACTTTCCCCGCCATTTTCTAATCCACGCCCACATCTATTTCCCTTCCTCTCTTAACCCATACCTAACCTCCACAATGTTACTTTGCTTCCTTTGCTCCTGAGCCTCTCTTCTCCCCAATCCCTTATGATAATTATGACATACCCCTGTCATGATGAATAAGTTAGTGAATACGATCTGCCCACCCCTGCCATCCACAATGGACAGCCACCTATTCCTTATTCATTTCGAACCACTTTTACACTGCAACCCTGGGGTATCCACATAAAGCCTCTCTAACAATTCAACACTCCTCTAGCACCTTACATGTATCCTGGCTTTATATTAACCCACTATGCCTGTCCATCAGATTATTATGTTATGATAAAATTCACACCTATATAACAGGACCTTCTCCCATCACACAGCGGGCACCCAGGAAGAAGAGGAACGCTCTGACCACTCACTATCCCTGTCCCTTGGTGCCCTCCTCAAATTAATCTTCTTCCTTCTGATCTGCATTGGTACTATTGAAATAAATCCTGGCCCCATTGAAAGTTTCTTTTCCCCGTGATCTATCCTCCATAAATGGCCTAAGCTTCCTACATTTCAATGCTTGCAGCCTCTTTAAAAAGTTCTCCTTAATACAGGCTTGGGTGGCACATATACTCTACCTGACTTCCTGGTCATCTCTGAATCTTGGCTCAGACCTACAACAAAAGACAGTGTTGTAAACCTTCCCAACTATCAGCTCTTCAGAGCAGATCGCCCTTCCAGGGGTGGTGGGGTGGCCATATACATTAAGGACACCATCTCTGCAACCTGCCTCATCAATACATCCGAACCAAAGGAATTTGAATGTTTGTCAATCAAAATATCCCTTCCTAACTTGTCTTCATTTAAATTGATTGGCTGCTATAGGCCCCTCTGCAGGCCTCAAACTACTATCTCACCTAGGGTCAATACTCAATCTAGGCCCTGAAGATACCATCATCCTTGGTGATTTGAATCTAAACTGGCTATCTAATGTATCTGCACCATTGGTAACCTTTTGTGACACCTATGGATTTACACAACTAATTAAAGACCCAACCAGGGTTAACCTAAAAACTCTAGCAACAGCTCACTCCTGATATTATGTTGGTAAACAAGCCTCACTTATATTCACATGCAGGAGTACTACCAAGTGATGTAAGTGATCATTGTCCTATAGCTGGCATAAGATCTACACTCAAACCACCCAATCCTGCAGAATTTGTCCTCAAAAGGTCAAAAAGAAATTCAACATCTCAGGATACCTCCATGACTTGAGTAATACAATATATTGGCAAAGATTTCTGCCTTACAACCAGGGCCACTGGAAAATTGCGGAAAATTTTACCCCAAAATGTGGGGACTTTTTGCAGAAATTGCTTGGAAAATTGCGGGGATTCACTGTTCATCCTCATTGCCCCTAGTAAATCTTTTATTGTTTGCTGCAGTTTGTATTGATCACATGAATTGTTAGATAAATGTATTGCCACTTGTAAATGCTTTTAATATGAAGAAATGTGTGTGTTTTGAAACACACTGCAAATTAATCATTATGTAGCATATCTTCTAAAAATCAAGACATCTAAATCATACAGTGCTAACTAGATTTTATTCAGTAATTTACAGTTAGTCTGTACTGAATACATCCTGAAACAAATATATTTTGCCTGTTTCTAGGTGTTAAATAATGAAGTCTGTTTAAACTACTTGCTTTGGTACAAGAAAAAAATAAACAGGTAACAGGTGCCTAATAAAGGTCTAGTAAGAAAATGTTTATTTTGTTAAAATAATTACTGTTCTTAATCAACACTGTAAGTACATTTTAAGTCATGTGCTAAAAGTATCAAATCATACCAGTAGCTTTTCATTACATCATACAATAGTTTTCAATACATTGTACTTTTGTTCTACCGGTTTGCAGTGATTTTACTTGAGTTGCAATTATTTTGTCTATTTGAAGGTAACAGTTTAACTATACTTAACCTGCTCAGCATGTCTTCAGAACTGTTTGCTTTTGTAGGCTTTGTATGTGAGTATGCAGTTGTGGCAGATTGACATGTAAGGAATCACTGTCACTAACCCCTCAGAAGCACATTCACGTTTATAATCAGCAGGGCCACCCAAACTCCTGACACATTTGAATCAAAATCCTTTCAGACTAAAAGTATTTATGCAAGGAAATTCTACCCTACCATTCAAAAGCAAGCACTGTGGTCATGCTTCATTTCGGTGAATGGGGCACTTTGTACCTCTTCTCACACCTATTGTTTCAATCCTTGTGTCACAAAAGTTCTCTGATAGTCTGCTTTAACACAGATTTCAAGTGTTCAAGTCTACATATGAATGACCAGAGGATTTTGAAACCAAAGCAGGAAGTGAAGCACCATGAAAGAGTCCCATTTGACCCCTTCTCACCTTCACACTTTACTGTTTTGGTCAAATCCAAGTCTGTGTACTAAATTGTTAGCATATCTGAGCAGATTTCCTTGATAATTTAAATATTTTATACAATTTCAGTCAAAAATCCATAAATGTAAGAAATTATGATTTTGTGCGGAGAAGGGTGAAAATTATGAAATTATGGAAAAATTGCTCTACAATTTTCCAGTGGCCCTGCTTACAACCTCAGTTGAAACAGCTCTCCAGACCTTAAAGGACATTATCACTAATGCTCTCAATATTCATGCACCAATCACCAGTATCAGAACTAAAGCAAGATCCTGCCCTGGTTCACTACTGATCTTAAAGCAGCCTTGTTAACCATAGACAAACTGTGGAAAAGGCAAGAAAAACAAAGGATACCAGAGACTGGCTAAATTTCAGAAAAGCAAGGAATTCATGTACAAAACAAATAAGAACTGCCAAAGCTGCCTACTATAGAGCTGAATTGGATGCTCTCCTACAATAACCCAACCAGACTTGGGGTACTATAAAAGGAATTCTGGGCCAAAACTCTACTCCGCTTTAACCTCCAAACTGCTACTAAATGATACAGAAATTACAGTAAACAAGAAATCCTAAATACCTTCAATGACCACTTCACCACAGCTGGCCTAGCATTTGACTCATCACCTGCAAATCTCCTGAGATCTTCCTTGAACCTTCAATCCACTGTGGGACAAAAGGCTACTAACTTTTCCTTCAACCCAATATCCTTGAAAGAAGTAGAAGACCTCCTCTAATTTAGATACTTCTAAGAGTGCAGGTACAGACTCCTGGATCCCTACTTCCTTAAAATTGCATCACACGTCTTATCTGCCCCTCACTCATCTCTTCAATCTTTCCTAACTACTGGATCCATTCCTCCACTTGAAAACAGCTCAAGTAGTTCCACTACTTAAATGGTGATCCCATGGACCTCAACAATTACAGGCCCATTTCCATCCTATCAGTACTATCCAAGATGCTCGAAAAATTAGTAAACTCACAATTAAGGGACTATCTGGATAACAATAACCTCCTAAATTCAGCACAATCGGATTTAGATCAAGGCATAGCACCATTTCTGCCCTAGCCAAAGTAACTAACGATTGGCAGATTGCCTTGGATAAGAAGAACAGTACCTGTGCTGTGTTCCTGGATTTGAGTAAAGCATTTGACACAGTGGATCATGAATCATTAATCACCTCCTTAGCTCACTAGGACTGGATTCTCTCTCACTCAACTGGTTTAAGTGCTACCTATCAGGTCACAACTGGTAAAAATGGAAATTACCTATCCACCTTAAAACCACTGCTAAGAGGTGTACCATAAGGCTCTATTCTTGGCCCCATCCTCTTTGCCATTTATATTAATAATATCGATGCCAACCTCACTCAATCTAACATTCATCTGTTTGCTGATGATACTGTATTATATGTCAGCAATCCTCATTACCTAAAGCTGTGAGCTGTTACAATCTGAATTCTCCATCCTGCAACACAATCTACTGGAAAAAACTACTTCTAAATGCCAAAAACAAAGCTATGTTCTTTGCCACAAGAGTTGCTCTGCCACTACCCCATCACCCACCACCCTACAATTATCCACCCTACTTGAGAGAAGCTGGAATTTGTTGATAACTTCAAATACCTTGGAGTCTGGATTGACAATAGGCTTGACTATTCTGTCCATATTGAAGAGCTACTAAAAAACTGAGACAAAGGCTTGGTCTATTTTTTTAGAATAAAACACTACCTTAACAGAGACTCCAAAAAGATTAATCCAGGCATCATTCCTATCCCTCATTGATTATGCTGACTTTCTCTATGGCCATTGTTCACCCCCTTAAACAAGCTGGACACCCTGTATCATAGATCCATCAGATTTATTACTGACCTTCCCTCCAGCACCCATCATTGCTCTCTTTATATGGCAGTCAACTGGACATCACTACAACACAGAAGAAATAGGAATGCTGCAATCTGGATATTCAAAGCTTTATCAGGCAAACTACCCACCTATATCACAGACTGTTTTACCCGAATTACTTCTAGGCCATACACCTTAAGGATCAGTAAACTCATCATACTAAAGGTCCCCAATGCCTGCACCTGGTTTGGGAGGCCAGCTATCAGCCACTCACTAGCAGTTGCATGGAACTCACTCCAAAAATCCATGAAACTAAATAGCCTCTTACCTTTAACATCCTTCAAAGATTATTCTCCACCCTATTTCCAGAGCTCTGCAATTGCTTTTTAAGGCCTAATCCCTACCCTACCTACCCTCCCACCCCTTTTCCGTGTTCCATTATGTTAGTTCTATTTCTATTTTCCAGTCACCTGATATACTCTCATAAAAGCCAATTAGGCCCTATAATTTATATATTATGCCTGCTATACCCATTGTCTCCTTTTTCTTACAGGTTAAATGGTTTTACTGTGCCTTGTATATATGTAAATTGTTGTATATTATCACTTTATGTCATTGTACTACTGTTTATGTTATTCTTGTCTATGTAAAAATACTTGTACTCTTATTTGTATGACCACTCAGGTCCATCTTGTAAATGAGCTAACGCTCAATGATGTTAGCCTGACTAAATAAAGATTTTGATTGATTGATTGATTGTTTGATTGATTGAATACTGGAACCAGTCCTCTAATGTCTTTATTAGTGACATTGCAGAGGAGCTAGAAGAAGGTTTGACTCTTTGCAAATGACACTAAAAGCGGCAATAGGGTAGATGCTCGGAAGGGGGCAATGAATAGAGATCTAAGAAAGCTGGAGAAGTGGTCAAGGTGTGGCAGCTAAGTTTCAGTGTGAAGAAGTGCAAAATAATGCACTTGGGGCACAAGAAATCCAGGGCGAGGAGAAAATGGAAGTGGTATTAGCTATCACCAAACAGGAAAGGGACCTGTGGGGTAGTCATATCTGAGAATCTAAAGGTGGCCAAACAGTGTGACAAGGCAGTGGGAGAGCTAGTGGGATGCTAGGCTGCTTAGGGGGTATTACCAGCAGAAAGAGAGAGGTGTTTTACCACTGTATAGATCACTGCAGATACCTCACCTAGAGTCATAGTATTCAGTTCTGGAGACCACATCTCCAGAAGGACATAGGCAGGTCAGATGCGATCCAGAGGAGGGCAACTAAAATGGTGCAAGGTCTGCATCACAAGACCAATGAGGAGAGACTGAAGGACCTCAATATGTATACTCTGGAAGAAAGGAGGAGAGGGGATATGATAGAAACTTTCAAATACCTCACAGGTATTAATAAGGTTGAAAAGAAGCATTTTTCAGAGGAAAAGATGGTCAAGAACAAGGGGCGTGCTATGAAGCTGGATGGGAGGGAGGCTCAGGACAGATGTGAGGAAGTATTTCTTCACAGAAAGAGTGGTGGATGCCAGGAACAGCCTCCCAGTGGAGGTGGTGGGGCAAAAAGAGTAACAGGCTTCAAGAATGCATGGGAAAGGCATAAGGAACCTTAGAGGTTGGGGGTTAAGCCGCAGATGAAGTAAAGTCTGCAGTGTGTTAGACTAGGTAGGGAAAATGGGCAGACTAGGTGTGTTTGCGGTCCTTATCTGCTGTCAATATTTATGTTTCTATGTTTCTACAGTACAACACAAGACAATACATTACAATATAATATTTTCTAAGCAAATACTTGCAAACATGTTTCATATGTCTCATTAGCAGAGGCATTAGGAGGCAGTATAAGCGCAGTGGTTTAAGGCTCTGAGCTGCAAATCTGGTGACATCCAGCAGACCAGACCTAGGTTTGAATCACAGCTCTCACTTGCATACTGTGTGACCCTGAGCAAGTCACTTAACTCCATATGCTCCCAGGTTGCTCCTGTAAAAAAGCTTTCAGTTTAGTGTGTCTCACGTGGTTAAACAACTAAAATAAAAAAAATAGGCAGTCTGTTTTAATGACAGTGTCATGAGCTTGCCGTTTATGCCAGAGCAATTTACAGTTGAGCAAATCATTTATCTGAATTAGACAGAAAACTTATCTAATATGCAGCCCTTTGCATGTTCATTTCAGAGGCTTTGTAAACAGTATGTTGGGTGTGTTCCGTTGGGCCAGAGGGCAGAGAACTGTTGACTGATACATCTGTCAAGAATTGTTTATGAACTGCTGCTATGAATACCTCTGTGGCGTGTGTTAGGCAAAGCAGTTTGAACAGGACTGCTTCATCTTTTTTGTAACATAGAAACATAGAATTTGACGGCAGATAAGGACCACTTGGCCCACCTAGTCTGCCCATTTTCCTACCTAACAGATAAGCTGCAAATACTAGTTAACCAACAGCTTACTACCTCCTACCCCTCACTAGGACTGCCTTATGTCTGTCCCATGCATTCTTGAATTCCCCACTGTTCTTGATTCCAAGACCTCCTCAGGGAGGCTGTTCCGCATCCACAACCCTCTGTGAGAAAACATTTCTCACATTACCTCTGAGCCGCCCTCTATCTTCAAATTGTGCCTCCTTGTTCTTACACATCTCTTTTCTGAAAGATGCTACCCTCTTGGACTTTGTTGATTACCTTGAGGTAACTGAAAGTTTCTATCATGTCCTCTCTCCTTCTTTCCTCAAGGGTATACATATTAAGCTCCTTTAGTCTTTCTTCGTATGTCTTCTAGTGCAGACCCTGCACCATTTTGTTGCCCTCCTCTGGACAGCCTCCACTCTGTCTATGTTTTTGCAGAGATGGGGTCTCCAGAACTGCACACAGTACTCAGATGTGGTCTCACCAACTGTTTGTACAGAGGATAACAACTTCTCATTTTCTACTATTGATGCCTCTTCCTATGCATCCCAGTATCCCCCAGCCTTCCTTACTGCCTTCTCACATTGCTTGTCCACCTTTAGGTCATCTGATATAATTACCCCAGGTCATAGATACATAGATACATAGACAGTGTCGGCAGATAAGGGCCTATGGCCCACCAGTCTGCCCATTTGAGCTTGTAAGTTCAGTTTGTTTTCCTAGAAGTCTGTTGCCCTTACCTGACCTCCAGACCAAGGTCCTTTCCATTTTACTGTTGTCAGTATCTCACCCCCGTTGTGTATGCTTCCCTGGGTTTTGTTTCCCATGTGCATTACCTTGCACTTCTTTGCATTGAATCTGAGCTGCCATATATTTGACCATTCCTCCAACCTGCCAAGTCCCTTCTCAGCCTTTCCACTCCATCTTGTGTATCAACCCTATTGCAGATCTTTGTGTCGTCTGCAAAGAGACTTACTTTTCCTTCCAGTTCCTCTGCAATGTCACTTATAAGAGTATTAAAAGGATCGGTCCCAGTACTGAACCCTGCGGTACCCTCTAGTAACCCTCCTTTCTTCACTGTGCATTCCATTTACTACTACCCTTTGCATCCTGTTGTCTAGCCAGTTTTTATCCAGGCTACCACCTTGGGACCCACTCCAAGGCTGGCTAACATTGTATTAATCTTTGTGTGGGACTGTATCAAATGCCTTGCTAAAATCTAGGTAGGCAATGTCCACAGCCCTCCCTGGTCTACTTATGGTCACCCAGTCTGACATGACCTTCCCATCGTGAATCCATGCTGCCTTGGGTCCTGTGCCCCACTGGCCTCTAGGTACTCAACAATTCTTTCCTTCAGAAGTGATTCCATCATTTTTCCTACCACTGAGATCAAACTAACTGATCTGTAGTTTCCTGCCTCTGTCCTGCTCCCACTTTTGTGAAGAGGATCACATCTGCCCTCCTCCAGTCCTTGGGTACCTCCCATCTTCCCATGATTTGTTAAAGAGAGTAGTCAGCGGTGTCACTAGTTCTACCCTTAGTTCTTTAAGAATTCTTGGGTGAATCCCATCAGGCCCCATTTCTTTGTCCATCTTCAATTTTATTAGTTCTTTCAGAACCCTTTCTTCCGTAAATGGACTGGTATCGACCCCCATCTTCAGAGTGTTTCTCTTGTTTGGTTTAGGTACCTCCTCCTCTTCCTTTGTGAATACTGAGCAGAAATATTCGTTCAGTATCCTGCTTTTCACTGTCACCCTCTACCCACATTCCTCCCCTTTATTAAGCCTCAGTATCCTCCTTTGGTTTTTCTCCTCTCCCTAATGTACCTATAAAAGGTCTTATCCTTCTTAACAGAATTGGCTATCCTTTCCCAGTTTGGGCCTTTGCTATTCTGACTGCCTTCCAGCCTCTTTCTGCTTTAACTGATAAAGTTCTCTGTCCTACTCCTTCTGTGTTTTCCTATATTTCCTGAATGCTATCCTTTTCTCCTTAACCTTTCCTGCCACCTCTTTTGAGAACCATAGCAGTTTTTCCTTCATTGTGTTTTATTGATTTGCTTTACACAAAGGCTTGTTGCCTCTGTGATGGCTGTTTTGATTACTCCCCATTGTTCCTCCACCCTCCTTCTTGCCTGTTTGCTAGTGCTTTTCTGAGGCACTCTCTTATTTTCCAAAGTCAGCCCTCCTAAAGTCCAATACTCTTGCTTTTGTATGGCTTGATTGTATGGCTGTGTTTATGTGAACCACACTGTTTGGTGGTCGCTTGTTCCCAGATGGCTACCCACTTCTAAATCTGAGATTCTTTCTCCATCCCCATTTGAGAGTACCAGGTCTAAGATTGCTCCCTCCTGAGTTGGTTCCAATACTAGCTGTCTGAGGCATGCCCCTGTAGGGCATCAAGAATGACCCTGCTCCTGGATGTGCCTGCAGCAAAGGTGCTCCAGTTAACATCTGGCATATTCAGGTCCCCATCAACAATATCTACCCTTTTCTGCCATTCTAAGGAAGCCTTCTATCATTTTCTTGTCCATTCCCTCCCCTGAGATGGGGGTCTGTATACAACCCCATGTGGATTGTAGTGCTATTTCCTGTCTCCAGGGTGACCCAGAGTGCCTCATCTGCTCCCTGTTTACTCTTTAGTTCTGTTGCTTTGATCCCTTCCTTTACATAGAGAGCTACTCCTCCCTCTTCACCTCCCTGTCCCTCCTGTACATAGATACATAGATACATAGACAGTGTTGGCAGATAAGGGCCTATGGCCCACCCAGTCTGCCCATTTGAGCTTGTAAGTTCAGTTTATGTTTTCCTAGAAGTCTGTTGCCCCTCACTCCTGACCTCCAGAATTCCTTTATGTCTATCCCATGCATTCTTAAATCCTGTAATTGTTTCAGCCCCACTACTTCCTCTGGCAGGGTGTTCCACTTGTCCACCACCCGTTCTGTGAAGAAATTCTTCCTCATGTTTCCTCTGAATCGTCCCTCCTCCAACTTCATCCCATGCCCTCTAGTCCTGGAACATCTTTTTGCTTAATAATAGTGTATTACTGCACCCTGTTCCTCCCTGTGAGATACTTGTATGTCTCTATCATATCCCTCTCCTCTCCTCCAGGGAGTACATGTTCAGTTCCTTCAACCTGTCTTCATAGGACTTGTGACTTGAGATTGTGTATCCTGGTATGTTGACATCCCAGTCATGGTTCTCTGTGTACCATGTTTCTGTGACTGCCACAATATCCAGGCAAACGCAGCTTTAATAAGCAATCTTTTATGGAACTGGTACAAATGAAACATATCAAAATATTGATACAGACAAACTGCTCCCTAAAGAATCACAACATTGAATTCAGGGTCCAACATTACCCTCTATGGGGAGAATGACTAAACAGTTAGATAGTGATTCCCCGAGTCTCTATTTAGTACTGCCCAGAACAGTAGAGTCAGTTATTCCAAGAGGCTGTCTCTTCATCTTCCTGAATTGAAAGATACAGATCCTATGGCTGCCAAAAATACCAGAAAGGTGTGCCGCCATAACTATAAGTCAAAGGTAAGCTGTTCCTAGTGACGGACTTTATTCATCTTTGTGACCCTATTGGTTTGGGTCCTGGGCAGCTCAAAGTAGAGAAAGAAGAGAACAACAAAAGAATCCCAGAACAAATGTACTGGGGCAAGGGTTATCCCAGAGGGTATTGACCATATAGCCAAATTTTAAAGAAAACACAAATTGCACACACATACATTGTACAAATTGTTATACAGTATGTCCACCTCACCATGTTCCCAGAGCATATATATGAGTTGAAATATTCTATGCTTACCCTTTTTCAAAATGTCCACCTTGAGCTGAATCAGAGACCAAACATGAACATTGCTACTACTCAACCTGCCTCTAAGACTCTTACAATGCTTTCTATTTCCCAATACAGTACTTGATAATTATTCTAATTAACAAGAGCATAATTCATTTTCCAAGTATAGTTTTTTTTATATGAATATACATGTCAGGAACTTACTGTTTTATGCAGTCAATTGCCCTGACAAAATGTTTTCTATGATATTTTTTATTTTATTGCTGGCCCTTGCAGCTGTCACTAGTAGCTTTTGTTTCAACAGCCACACCAAAGTCCTGGTGTTTCTACCACTGGTGTCTAGAGCCTTGATGGCTTTCACTCCCCTTGTCTAGTATTTATTTATTATGATGCTTTTTCCCTTTTATTTCCTTTAAGTGTTTTAAAAGTGCCACTCAGATGGCGCCTGTAAAAAAATAAAATAAAAACAATGGATAAATAAATAAATACAAAACTAAGGTGCTAGATATTTGAATTGAGAGAATTAGTGAATAATAAGCATTGTGATTTGGTCTTCTTTCCTGGTTGAAGCTTGCATTAGGTTTTGAATATGAAGCTGGAGCAATTGGTCCTAATTGGGATGCTCCATGTATGCTTTTATTAACTAGTATTATACAATGGCAAGAAGAATCCTGGACTCTGGTCAGTCTGGGACTAGACTCGTGATGTTATCCTAGTACAACATCACAGATCTAGTCTCAGACCACAACTCCATTGTTATTGCCAATTACATCATCTTCTTTTAAGAAACAAAGATACATTGGCACATTAAAATCTACTAAAACATTTTGTATTTTTTTTTTATTTTGTATAACAATGAGCCATTGTATAATAGCAATAATGCACTCCAGTGTGTGTGTCGTGCTGGGATAACCTCACTTCTGGGGTTGTTGGATGCTCTCGGCCTATGGCCTCGTGCCCAAACACCCCAGGTGTGAGGTTATTCAACACGACAACACCCTGTCGCGGCATTATTGCAATGTCTAGCACGACTGAGTTCCATCACAGGCTATTCTACTGAGTTATGCTGGTCTTACAGTTGTGTCATTATTCTCATACTTGTCACTTCCCACTATTTTTCTCTTTATAGGGGAGCCGATGCCATTAACATTCCATGAGACAAATTTATACATATGTAGGGCCATTTTATATGATTAACCAAGTGGGCAGTGAACAGATTCCAGAAATTCTTTCAGTACTAAAGAAGGAAAAGAGAATTTCACTAGTATCAAATGCACAGCAATGTACTATAACAATAATAAAGTACTGACTTTCACCGATCAGTTCTAATGTAACTATTCAGCAGGTCAAATAATATAACACTGTTTGAGTGGTCATCTATATATAGTGAGTTCTCTCCTTTCAGTATAAGTCCAGAAGCAAATGATTTGATACCTTTTAATGGACCAACATAGATGTAACAACAAGAACAAAGTGCTCTAGCTTCGGACCAACCGGTCCTTCTTGCAGAAGCTCATGGCAGTTACAGCTGCCGCGGGCTTCTGAAGACAATTAATCAATAAACATCTGTTCTTATTATGTCGATAAAATATCAAATCATTGCTCTGAATCTATTCTGCAAGGACCAATGCGGCAGCTACTAAATCTAGAGTTTCAGTATAAGGTAATGCAAATTCAGATTTTAGTTAAAATGAAGTTCAAAAAGCTTTAACTCTGTTTAGCAACAAGGAATAGTCTAAATAAAACCTCCCAACTACTTTAGAGAGGTAAAGGTATCTACTATTATCAAGTTTAAAAAAAGAAGAAAAAGGCAACAAAAGAAAATTATTCTATAAACAGTAGGTTGGAGTCTACCGTATCACCTTTACCCACGAACTCCTCCAAGTCCAAGGTAGCAGTGGGAAAAACCAAGAACATGATTACGCATGACTAAGATGACTTCTACCCACATATAAAAGCAAAGTGGGCTCTTAATAGTATCATTTCACCAGTTACAGCAGACATAAGTAGTACGCACCAATATTCAATAAATCTAATATTAAGTCAGAGCCCGATGGATATGTGTGGTGTAAGAAAGGATAAAGGACAAATCGGGGTGGGGGAGAATAGAGCATTTACAGGAGAGCTTATTTAAGCTACATTGGTTTATCAGCATTTCTTAGGTAGAAATTGTCTAGAGGCAAAAGTGAGGATTGGATCACAGTCAGGAGTTAGCTTTGTCATGAAGCAGGGAAGAGGTAAGGAAAGGTAAGGAATAGAAGTGAGTGGAGGGAGGAGGTAGACAAGGAGGAAGCTGACAGGGAGGAATTTACAAGGAAGAGGAGGTGGAGAGGAGGGCAGTATGGAGGGCAGGGTTGGGGGCTATGGGAGAGCTGGGGATGGAGAGTGGTAAAGGGTAAGGATGAAGTGGAATAAGCGGTTTTGTTAGGACCCAGTCGATCAGGGTCTTTGTTCAGTTTGTTTCTTAATTCTTGTCAGAACCTCCACCATTTGAGAGAGGCAAATAGTGGTTAAGGTCTCTTTATAGGGGCAGGTTGAGTGAAATGAGGTGTGGTGCTGCCCAGTGGCGTTGTCAGTGCATAGTAAGCTATGCCTCATTTAGAGATAGGTGCAGCTACGTGTATTAAATAGTTGGCCCAAGTGTGGTTTTGAAGTTGGAGATCGTGGGGGCATCAGAGATGGGGCAGGGAGCGAGTTATACCAGGATGGAGCTCTATAGCAGAAGGACCTCTGTTCATGGGTGGTCCTGGATCTTGGGACCAGTAAGTGGCCTTGCAGGAGGTTAGTGTACAGACCAAGGGTTGGGCTTGGCGGATAGAGGCTGTCAGCCGGGAGGAGATAGCCGAAGGGTTTTTCGTTATAGAGGCAGGTTTGGTATCATAGTCATTCTGCCTAGATTAAGCAATGCCTTGTCATAGAGCTGGCACATATGAGTGAGCCTGGGGTCCCAGTAATTAACCTGCATGCCTTATTTAGAGTGAGACAAATTTTATTGGGGCAGTCGTGTCAGCAGCACCGTATACTGGTAGGCCATAGTCAACAAGGGACAGTATTGAGGATGTAACCACTAGTTGGAGGGCAGCGGGGAGACAGTTTTATAGCAGTAGAGGATACCTAGCTGCACATTAGTAGCTGAAGCAAATGCATCAATGTGGGTGTGGTAGGTGAGGGCTGAGTCGAAAGTGACCCCAAGGTACTTGTAGGCGGACTTGTTCAAGTGGTTGTTTGGAGCTAGGGAGGATATGGAGTGGGAAGTTGATGGCTTTGTTTTGGGGTGGGCAAAGAGCATTGTTTTTGTTTTTGAGATTAATGACAAGTCTGTGCTCTTTAAACCAGGTTTCGGCATCATTATAGGATAGTTGTAGGGTGTCCTGGAGGAGATGGGTTTCGATGGGTGGCAAAGATGACGGTGTCATCTGCATACAGAAAAATTTACCAGTGCATGCACTGGGCAGGAGTAGGTAGAGCAAGAAGAGTAGGGGTCCCAGGATGGAGCCCTGAGGAACCCCTGAGCAGATGGGACAAGTTTTGGAAAGTGTCCCATTGATTTTGACATTGGGAGCAGGTAGATAGATAGCTAGTGCACCAGGCAAGAGGCCCAGTAGAGAAGCCAGTGTGGCAGATGGCATCCAGCAGGAGGGGTGGGAGACAATGTCGAAAGCCTTTGAGAGGTCCTGAACACTGCCCGGCTAGGGAGCCAGAGTCCAGAGAGTAGTGTAGGAAATTTGAAAACTCAATTAGTGCAGTGCCGGGTACTGTCCTGCACAGAAACCATGCTGTTCTGGGCAGAGGATGTATGTTTGGTCAGGTATTCAGTGATTTGAGTGGCCACAAGTTTTCTAGGGCTTTGGAGAGGGTGGGAGGATAGAGAAAGGTCAGTAGTTCCCAATAGAGACCTGTCACCTCCTTTGTATATGGGTGTAACTCTGGCAGTTTTCCATGCAGATGGGAATTGCCCCAAGCAGAGGGATTTGTTGAGAAGGCTGGTGAGTGGGGCAAGGACCTGATCCAGCACCAGTCAGAGAATGCTGGGGTCCAGGGAGTCGCTGCGGGACTATGCTCTTTAACCCTTTGATCAGGTGAGGTCCTGTTCCTGGGCAGTTACCCTACATAGGTGGAGCTCGGGCATTGGAGGACTGGGGCAGGTAGGGTGGGAGGTGGGTCAAAGAAATTACTGGGGTGGACAGGGCTAAGGTCCGAAAGTATGTGAAGGTAGTTAGCTATGCAGGCAGGGTTGGTAGAGGTAGAGCCATCGATGGTGATCTGGGATGGGGGAGGGCCGCACTCCCATTTAATTGTTTAACATTGTCCCAGAATGTTCAGCACACCCCAGGAGGAGGTGAGTGTGGCCTGGTAGTGGTCGGCCTTGGCTATGGATGGCCCAAGTGCACTTATTCTGTGCAGCATTATAGGCCTGTCTGTCAGCCATCCGGCCAGTTTCTGGCAAGGTGCCATAGGTTATCTCTAAGCCTCAGCAATTGTAGTAGGGCAGGTAACCCAGGGCATATTATGTGTTTGGTTCGGACTCCCATGAGGGGTGCGAAGAGGTCTGAGCTTTGTTAAAGGTTTGGGAAAAAAAAGAAGGGCAGTATCTATGTCAGCAGCATGGTGTATGGGGACCAGTTTATCTGGACAAGAAATTGCTTGAGGTTTTTCAGCCTACCGGTCTGAGGTGCCAGTGGAGTGTGTACTGGGGTGTGAGTTGGGCATGGGGGTCACCAATGGAATAGGATAGGGGAATGGTCATTAAGTGAGTCAGGAGGACCTGGATACCCTGGATTTTCTGAGGGCAGTTGGTGATGATTACATCTAGAAGGGTGCTGGTACCTCTCTTTGGGTTTACTCTAGTGGGTTGGGAAATGAGTTGTGTCAGATCTATGGACAAGAAAGAGTCCTGGTGGTGGAGGAGGGCGCTGAGCCAGTTCAAGTTCAGGTCCCCACAAGGTTTGTTCTGCCTTGTGATGGAGGTGTAAGATAATCTATTAAGGATAACAGTGCGGTTTTGGTTCTTTGGGGAATGTAGGCAATGGTGAGATATAGGGGCCCCTGGAGGGTCTGGAGTAAGTTTGAGGTAAGGGCCTGGGCCCTGTTTACAAGAGCTGGGGCAGGGAGTGCTTGTCCAGTGAGTGTGTCCCTGGTATAGATTGCACAGCCACCCCATGTTTGCCTACGATCCTCCCGGTATAGGGTGTAGCCTGGGAGGGAGACAAAGGAGTCAGAGATGGACTTTGATAGCCAGATTTCCAGTCAGTGCTATGACATCTGGTTTATGCAGCATGACCCAACATTGGAGAGTATCACATTTTTTCAATATGCAGCATATATTCATGAAAGCTATGCAGAGACTGGGGACCCAGCTGGTGGGCTAGTATGGGCAGGGCCTTGGTTAGGATGTATATTGCCTGTTAAAAGTAATAGAAGACCACGGCTCTGGCCAGGGACAGTGATGTGCAAGCTTCCGATGGGTATGTAGGGATGGGGAGGAGACCTTCAGGGAACAGGGTATGGGCAGGGGTTGCCAGGTCGTAGGGCAAGAATGATTAGCCACCAAAGGGAGCCAGGGTAGGCAGTGGGGAGGTAACCAGGAGATGGGTGCTGTGGGCCAGGGCACATGGTCAGTGTAAGGTGGGATCATACTATGTCAGGAGAATTGTGGGTGCTGGTACCAGTGTGCCAGGGAGATGCCTTTTGATGGGATGAGGGTACTAGAGAATGCAGATGAGGGAGGCATTTTAGGAGTAGGTGGACTAACATAAGCGCTTGTGGTGGCAGCAGGGCAGAAAGGTAGAAGTATTTTGGTTGTCCTCAGAAATCATAGATACCACTTTGGAGTAGTGATAGTGACACAGACTCTGGTGGACAGGGTACAAGGTTTGAGACTCTGCCAGGGCAGCTGGAAAGGGACCTGGATGAGAGCAGAGGTCCACGCTCTAGGGCTTGAGGCATGCTGGGTTGGGGCCAAAAACAGGGTGAGAATAGCAACTCCTAGTGGTCACTGGGTATAGGTTTGGTGGTGTGGTTAGGGTCAGGAAGTAGGGCTAGCTATGGGGCTGGGTGCTGGGAGAGGTGTGGGCAGAGGTAGATGTGAGTTGTAGAGCAGAGAAGTGGCACTGGTAGTTAGAAGGGTTCCAGGAAGTAGGGAGGAGAAAGTCAGGTAGAGGAACCTGGGTGGGAGTCTGTGGGTCCTCTAGTGGCTGGCAGGTATAACCTGCAAATGGAAAAGTGTGGACTTGGTATTTCAGCAGGCAGGAAGTGATGTCATGAGGAGGGCCAATAAATTAAGGGGCCCTGGGTGGGTGGGGGCTGGGGCGGGGCAGTCGGCGCACAGCGTCAACAGGCTAACACCCACACAGGTAGCAGTCTGTTAAAAGAGGTATCCTTTACCTCTTAGGCACTTATTTGAGAATCGGCCCAGGAGGAGTTTGAAGGCTCGGGTCACTGCTGCTATTGCAGTGAGCAAGGAGGTGGGTCTGTGAGGCCTATATGAGGGAAAACAGACAAAGGGGAATTAGTATGCAGTGGGAGGATTGCAGGAACTTGAGCCCTTACTGCGCATATGCGAGCTGTTGGGCTATGTCCCAATACAGCTCCTACTGTGCATCTGCGAGAATCCTAACATGGCGGCATCCAGGACTAACAGCAGGTAGGCACAGAGCTGTATTAATGACTTTCATAGTACAGAATCCCAGATATGCAGTAAAATCTAAGCAGTACTTGAGAATACACAGTCACTGTAATGTCCCAAAATGTAGTGAGAGTAAGGTAGCTAGGCAGAGATTAAAAACAGTCACAAAATAGCAGTTGCCTACAGTCTAAAAGTAACCCCGAGATACAGCAGACAGCAAGGCAGCAGTACAGAGTTGCGATCCCAGAAAAACAATCAGCTGTTGTGTGGGGACAAAAAGTCCTTAAAGTCCCTGGAAAACACCCCACAGGTAGCAGTCTGCTAAAGAGGTATCCTTTACCTCTTAGGCGCTCGTTTGAGAATCCGGCTCAGGAGGGGCTTGGCAGCTTCAGGTCACTGCCGCGACTGGGGCATTAGGTGTACATCAAGAACTGGATGACAGCTGTCATATGTGTATTCAGCAAAGCCATGTAACAGAGGCACTGCAGTTAGTAAGAATACTATGAGACCCTTAAATATGTACCATTGTAACCACAGAGCAGATAAAGGGTGGGCTGGATGAGCATGGGTCATTAAGTAAAGGGGTGTGATTACTCTAAGGCTACCGAACAAGAGATTCTCAAGTTGCACTCACCTATATGCTCGGAGGCTCTGTAAAGCAGTTGGTGTGAAGTGCAGACAGTGGTAATTCGTAAATTGGTGTCGAGTTCTTGGGGAAAGGGTATGTCAGGTAAGGTGCAAGCTCTCTAGGTGTCAGGAAATTTGTAGCAAGTGTGAAATGGTAGATGTTAATTGATTGAAACTTTACACGCGAGTAAAGAAGGCACTCCTTTTCTGTGCTGCTTCCAAGGTAACAAGTCTGGATTGTGAAATGAACTCAAGTCGAAGCCCTTGGCATATGACATCCTGTTTGCTTCATTAGATTTCATGTGACTGATTGAAGTCTGAGATAGAAGCTGAGTTGTAATTGAGTAAGAAGGAATGTGAAAGTTGTTCTGTGACATTGTGCTGTGTTTATCAGAATGCTGTTCTTATCAGCGCCCGAAACAAATGGCCTATTTGGTGTGTGGTTTCTACTGTTCTGTGTATGAAATCAGGCCTGTTCAGCATCTGAACAAACAAAATACTAGCCTCCACTCTGCCTGTAGCTACTGTAGTCTGCCTGTACAGGTATCAGGCCAAAGACAGGCAGGCTACAGCTCTGTAACAGGACTTGTTGCATGCCTGCATGCCTCAGCACTCTTTCTGTTTCTGGGTTTACATTTGTCAAGAAACTAATCTGGGTATGCTATTTGGCCTGCAGAGCCACTGTAGAGCAGACTGGTAATTTCTGAACTAGCTGGCGTACACTTCACAATGACAAACAGAGCAGAGTGTGTGTATTTACAGCTCTGCGGTGCTACCAGTATTTTTTCACATGTAAGCACCCTTTGGCAGCTTACTAGTTAAAAACTTTGTGTAGCTGGGATGAGAGAGCAGCGGTGCCGGTAGGTGTGGGATGGTGGGCCTGCTTGCTGTCAGCAGGAGGCCCATCCTAGGCATATAAAAATAAGGGGGTTGAAGGAACTGGAGGAGGAGGAGAGAGTGAGTCGGGGGTTTGGGTCCCGTAAGTTTGGCGGAGGTGCGCTGGGGCAGGTGCCTCTTGCCACCTGCCTCCTCCCTCAAAGACCCGTGCAACAGAGTGTCATGGTTCAGGTAGCACATGAAGGGGAGCAGTGGAGCACAAGCTGGGTCCTATCAGTGCAGTTTGGGAGGCGGAGCCCTAAGAAGTTGGAAGTGGAGGCCCGCCATGTGATCTCTGGCACCATAGTAGGGTAAGCACCAATGGGGGCCCTGTTTTCTGAGTAATCTCGCCCTGGGCAAGTGTACCCCTGTAGAGCCAGTGGGTTTCTGTGGGCGGGCCTGCTCTGGCAGAAGGGCCTGGGGCACAGTCCAGAGGTGGTAGCGGACGTTCTGGGCAGGGTGGCACTCTACCCCTTTTCCCCTGGTCAGTGGCTGCTACAGTGTTTGGCCTCTCAGGGGTGCAGTCTGTGGAGTCAGGAATAGTTCCATGTGGGGAGTGGTTGGTTGGGACCCGCGGGGTGGCAGGTCATCCGGGTGCTCCATGTGGCACAGCTAGCAGTCCCCTGGTGAAGACAGTCCAGAAATTGAAATCGCTGCAGAGAAGACAGTGCTTGGAGTTACTGGACAGGCCAGGGGTATGCATAACTGCCTGGAAGAGCACAGCTGCAGCTGCCTGGCATCAGTGATTGGATATCGGAAGGTCTTCAGTGGTTTCAGTTCTTGCTAAAAGGAACACCGTAATAGAAGTTTAATACCTCTCTGTATGAGAATTAGCTCCCTGTTTGTTTAAAATCAGCCCTGTGTTTTCAAGTAACCCCTGTGCAACAAGGCAAAGTGAGAATGGATTGGGACAGTAGAAACGTCTTGTGCTGTCACAAGTGCTACCTCAGTGTGAGTGTTGCTGAGACTAAGAGAAAAAAGTAAGCAAGTGCCTAGGTGAAGACAGAGTAGAGTGAAGGAATATAAAATGAGAGTGCTGCTGAGTGTGAAAGACTTGTAAGTGAGGCCTGTTTTGGCCCAAATCTAATGCTGCTGTCAGGAATGTGGCCTTTTCGGGTTTAAGGAAACGTCTGCAAAGCAATAAATCAATCTGTTGGAAAAGGAGATTGTTGCAGAAGGAATGTCAGATTCCAGCCTGTGAAGTCACCCGCTGTGTTTGTGACCCCACGCTCCAGAGAGTGGTTTATCAAATTTCTTGTTTCTTATTAAATCAGTTTTGCACTTTGATTCTGGAGTGGACATGAATTTAATCTACTCAACTGTGCATGTGTGCCTGTTAACAAACACTGACCCTGCAGTTAGCCCACCAAAGCAAAGTAATGTACCTGTTCCTCAATCTGCGAAGCCATCTACATAACAACAGAAGCACCAGGTAATGAGCAATTTCTATTTTCTTGGACTGTGTTTCTTGGCTGTACAGCACCCTCTCCCACCAGGTTTACCATCTAGATACTCTTAGACATTGGGAGGGGGGCTTACACGCATAAGGCATTTTGTTATCTTAACAGTTGCTCATGCTGAAGGAGTGAAAGATCATACTAGAATGTCTCTGACTGTGTCCATGTGTGTGTGTCAGTGTGTGTGCATGTATCAGTGTTTGTGTATGTGTTGGTGTGTATGTATGTGTCGGTGTGTGTGTGTGTACTACGTGTCAGTGTGTGTATGTTGTACATGTTTGTGCATGTGTCAGTGTGCGTGTATGTGTCAGTGTGTGTGTATGTGTCAGTGTTTGTACATGTGCCGGTGTGTGTGTATGTGTCAGTATGCGTATGTATCAGTGTGTGTGCATGTATCAGTGTTTGTGCATGTGTCAGTGTGTGTGTATGTGTCAGTATGGTGTATGTATACGTATCTGTGTATGTGTCAGTGTGTGCATGTGTCAATAGTGTGTGCATGTATACGTGTCGGTGTGTGTACATATGTCAGTTGTGTACATGTATGTACATATGTCAATATATGTCTGTGTGTGTACATATATCAGTGTTTGTGCATGTGTTAGTGTGTACATATACGTGTTTATGTATATGTCAGTGTGTACATGTTACGTGTTGTATGTCAGTGTGTGTACATGTGTCAGATGTGTGTATGTGTCCAGTGTGTGCATGTCGCTGTGTGACATGTCAGTGTGTGTGCATATGTACATGTGTTAGTATGTGTGTCTGTGTGCATGTGTGTGGTGTGTGTGTGCGCATGTGCCAGTGTGTATTATGTGTCAGTATATGTGTGTGTTTGTGTATGTGTCAGTGTGTGTGCATGTTTATGTGTTTGTGTACATGTCAGTGTGTGTATGTGTCAGTGTGTGTGCATGTGTCAGTGTGTGTGCATGTGTATGTGTTTGTGTACATGTGTGTGAACATGTGTTCTGGAACTATACAGTGCTGTCCACCAGAATCAAATGCTTTGTGTGAGATTTCCCAGCTTACCGTGTGACATACTGGAGCCTGTGCTTTCCATTGATTGCTACCAAGCTTCTGCTGTATCCTGCCAGGTATCTCAGTAACAACTGTGATACAGAATGGCAGATGGCATTATACTTTGTTTTCTAATTCACTGTTTTAAGTGCACAATACAATAGAGCATTGGAAAATATAGAAACTGTACTGTTAAATGTGGAATCTGGATGTGCTTAGTGTGTGTGTGTGTGTGTGTGTGGCCCTAGCTGTTCCTTGATTAAACAGGAATAAGCAGACAGTTTAAGAATATGTAAATTTGCTGTAACTTTGTAACAACACCTCCTGACTTTAGGAGGAAGGGGTTATTCACTGGAGTGAGCCCGTTGGTGATGGCGTGTGTCTTGAAGGTATAGATGGGGAGGAGCTAATCGAGCCAACAAAATAGGTGCCCTTTGGTGCCAAACTTGATTGGAGGAGGAGTTTGGAAAGAACTTTGACACTTGTGGGTGCTCTTGCCTGGAAGTTAAACAAAGGGTGCCAAGCGTGGCTTGAATAGAACACCCTCCTATGACTGCCACCCTTATGGAGCCAGTGGAGGGTTTAAAATGTAATTCAGACAGTACAAGCACAACCTTAAGCATAGACCCCTTTCCCCAGATAAATGTATCATCCTCAACCAGAGAAACAACCTCTCTAGCAATATATCAGATAGGTAAAAAACAATTTCCATACATAGAAAATATACTGAAGAGGGGACATGGGGGTGGAGAGAGAGAGAACACACTGTCGGCCATGAGATTGGCACCATTTTAAGTTTGCAGAGTCCAAATAAAAATCTAACACAAGAAACAGTGGTGCATCAAACTTTTGTGTAACTATCAGAAATCCCTGAGTTACACTAAACTGCTAACAGATCAGCACTGAACCTTTGACTAGTGTCCCTTCCATACTCTTAACCATGATCCATTCCTGCAAGGAGTTGGCTCCAAGGCTACATTAAATTTCTGTACTATGTTCCTCAGATATGCCACTTGTAATTAAATGCATATTCCACAGGTATGATATATTTAACTGTATGTTATGTCACAAATGCGACTGTATGATTATTTATGATATTTTTAACTATATGTCTTGTTACAAATGTAATTGAATGTTTAATTTCTCGGATGTGTTAAATATTAAACTGTATGTCTTATTCTTCATCCAATTGTAGCCCCCTAGGTCACACGGGAGATGAGCAACTTGTTGTTCAGTGTCCTTCCTGGTGAAACATTTCAATAAATAAATAAATACCCAATACCTGAAAAATGAGTGCAGTCCACATTTAGCAATTAGAGTCAATCACACTGTCTTCTTCAGAGGCCTTAATCTGGGGTCCGAAGTCTTTTTAATTTTCACCAACAAGACTCCAGCTTCCTTAAGGTTGCTAAAGATATAGACATTACCTGAATAGGTTATTTGAAGCTTTGCTGTAAGCTGTGCGAGATCCCCAGCTGTCACAGAGTAGACTGACTTGCATCAAAAGCTTTAGCCAAGATCTAGTAGTGAGGCTCAAGTCGAAAATATGTGACTGTCCATGGGTTTGATGGGCTGCAGCACATCATGGAATGTTGGGTCTGTGGTAGGAGAATCTCCCAACGAGGTGCCTTTGTGCTACTTGCAATCAGTCCAGACTGCTCGCCCGCTTCTGCCACCCTTGGTGATCTGTCTTTTGGATTCCCGTTCAAAGTTTAGTCACAGAAACTCTCAAGTCATTCTCTTTATTACAGTGCAGTGCACCTAGCTGCTGATTTTTAAAGAAAAGGTCCAGTTACATAGAGAATACTGGATGGGCAACTATGCACAACCAGCATGTTCTGCTGGGGGTTCTGATTCCCCTGACCATGAGAGCAAAGCTCGAGAAGACCATGGGAATCAGAACCCCAAGTTAGTAGAACACACTGGTTGTGCATAAAGTTGCTCATCCTGTATTTTTATGGTGCAAAGTATTATGTGAAATAGGCAGGGCAATTCTTTCACTTTCAGAATGAAACTGACTTGTGTAGTCTCTAGAGGTTTGAATGCTGTTGTACCACAGAAGGGTACAGTCACATTCCATGACCTTTGAACTGTGGTACAACACCATTTTGAAAGGGATGGAATTCTATACACAACACTCTACTATACACTATAATTATTTAATTGCTGTTTTTGAGTCTTGTTAGAGATTGAGTAAAGCCTGTCTTGTTGCTGTTGGTTGGCTACGCTCTCCAAACATGTTTTTAATACCATATAATGTAAATAATAAAGTATGGACAAATCCCACAAGGTATATGTTTCTATCTCGGGGTTGTGATGACAGTTTCGTTCTTGAAGTCTATGATGTCATCACAACAGCCCCTTGATAGAAATACAGCCATTTGCTGTGCATGATTGCTCATACATTACTCTAATGACTTCAGTAAAGGATTGAGTAGCAAAAGCAGATGAGCTCTGGGGACAAATATCAGTTCCCAAACAAATTAACCAGGTAATGAAGAACAAAGGGAGGAGAAACACAGACATGAGATGTATGCTGAATTGTGACTGAATATTATGTTTGCTTTTTCGAATGTGACAAATCACTTTGAATGCAGCCATTGTCCCCTATTTTATCAAAAACCTCAACGCTCTCCGTATGTGTGTTGTTTAAGTTGTTACTTGAGTTCAGCATCCTCTCCCCTCTTCAACAGTGGGGCATCCTTCCCCACAACATTGCTGTAGGCTGAAGCTGCAGTATGGGTTGAAGGCTTCATGTGAACATCCTTGTTCCCTTCTTCGTGGCAGCTCTGCAAGCTAGGCAAAACAGAGTCTGTCACTGTAGTGGTACCCATCACTCACTTAAGGCTTTTACACCTCCTCTGTCTTCTGCCAACCTGTACTAACCACTGCTGTGAACCCATCATAAAATAAGCCTTTTGTTTACCTTAACCCTTTCATGCTACTGTCTTCTCTGCTGACCTCTACAGTAACTCATCTATAACACTATAAAATATTTACCCCTTTGATTACCCTTGACCTTCCACACTCCATTCTCCCTCTGCAGCCCTGCCCTGTACACCCTCTGCTGACATTTCCATCTACACCAAATAATTTCTTATTCTCTCCCTGCTTTGTGCCAGATATACATTTCACTGCCTTTCACTAAATAATCTGTCTTCCAATATGCTGTGTTTAATGGATTACCTTGTTCTCAGGACTGCTAGTAACAAACACTCTCTCAATCTCAGTGCACCCTCCTGGGGCAGCTCGTGCTCTGCTTTGGGCATTGGAGGTCAGACAATATAAGAAGCCATTAAATGTAATAATAATGGGCTTGGCTGCTACCAACTGTCTTGCCATTTTCGAGGATATCTGTATTTCTAAGTAGTTTTGTTTTGTATAGTATTTTAATATAAGCACAGGCAGAAATATAAGCGAGCTTCCACTCTTCCTTTCTATCCCGCCTGAGCCTGAGGCGGTGTTGTTTTTCCACCTTTTGTGCTCTGACTCATTATCATGCCTGCTATTTTGGCATTATTCCTGTAATGTTCTGAGTCGGTAGATGCTGCAGCGAGGAATGGGCTCCTGCAGGATAAATGGGATAATCTTCCTTTACACACAGAGTGGAGGAAAGGGTTAGCTGGTTTCATACTGTGCTACACAGCTAAAGCCACCCAGTAGCCCTGTCTGCTCCATCAAGCACTTACTTCACTTTTCATGTGGCACAACAACCTGAAGGCAGGTCAACATGAATAAACTCCTTCCTCCTCATAGATCTGCAAGGTAGCGAAGGCCAGTGGCTTGCAGCACAGATGTTAGTACTGCCAACTTAGTGTGTCTGGGTCCCATACTGCCCTGGACCTTTTTGGTGCCACCCTTGTCCCCATTTGACACCAACCCAATCCTTTGTGTGGCACCACTATCAGCTCCCTTCAGCAATACCCCAGGCCCTATTTTTGTGTACCTGAATGCTTCCTCTGTCTAGTGCAGACTACAAAACATTGCCAGTTTGTATTCATTGAAAGCTACAGACAAAGGCCCCTATTCTAGAAAAGTTCGCCTGGCACAGCACTTACACCAAATAGAATGGTACAAGTAGCAACTTACCCCAGCAGTTGCAACATGTGTGTTTCTACAATGTGGCCTGTGACATGTCACAGGCCACTTGCATCAAGAGCTGTTATGCTGACAGTTGCACCATAAACCCCTGTGACATGGTGCTGGGGGTTATAGGCAGCAGTTGCACCCATTCCAGGAGGGCAGCAACAAGGTCCCCAATGTCGGGATTCCACAAGATTCCCAGAGGAGAACCGACAGCGTAAGTTACACCATCTTTTAGCTGGTGTAACTTACAGAAACTCCCAGGGTCCTGTAGACCCACCAGCAACCCAGCAGTCAATCCACAGTTGCCCTCCCCCATGCCCAGCATTCTCCAGTGGGTGCCCACAGGGCTTCTACATCCCTGCCCCTGAGGTGTACATTATCTCCCCTCAGGGCTGCCCACACCCCTTGCCCTAGGTCCCCATTGCAATGTATGCCCTGCAGGTCCACGAGTCAACCCCCACACCCGTACCCAATCCGAGGTCACCGCCACAAATGCACCATTTACCAAGTCCAGCCCTGGTAGTCTAGTGGCCCCCACCCAGCCATGTCAGTCCACCCAGCACCCCCACCCATCCCCAGCAAGTGACTGGCACAGCCCACTTCTCACCTCCACGACCAGCCTGACTGAGTTCAGTAGGAGCACTACTGTAAGACATGCACAGAAATTGAATTTCTGAGTGGCGTCTTTTACAGTAGCGCTCAACGAGCTCAGTCGACAGCGACCATGGAGTGAGAGGAAGATGAGCTGTGCCAATACTCTTCAACGAGGATGGAAATGGAGTGGACTGGCCACGGCTGAGTGAGGCTACTCCATCAGGTGTACATATGGGACAGGTGTATGCCTGTACTGTACATACTGCACAGTATGCAGGCACTGGTGTGATTTGGGATAGCGCCAGTGGGTAGGGGGCCTCTGGCCTTGCGGGGCACTGGCGGTGCGTGGGCAATGGGGAGCACTTGTGACCTGCGGTTGCGGCATGCGACATGCTGCGCCAGGTACACCCTCTGTTAGCGTGCCTGGCCATATGTCATAAGTCATAGGACTTGCTTTAAGAGACCCTGCCACTTCTAGAATAAGGCTCAGGGTTAATGCCAGAGTTGCGTATTGGTGCAAATCGTATTGGCAGCGACTTGTGCCAACCTTCTAGAATCGGGCCCAAAGTCTACATAGGCTTTAATCACACAAAGTCACAGACTTTACTTTTCTACTAAGGTCCATAAAGATCCACAAACTGAGAACCAGCCTGATGTGGGTAGACAGCTTGCAGGGATGCTTTCAGCTACAGGCTGCCCCAAATCTGAAAATGGCCTCCTTCGGTCGTCACTGGTTCCCACAGCTTTCCACCAGTCATCACTGGCTCCCAAAGCCTTCCATTAGTCATCACTGGCTGCCAAGCCCTTTCACTGGTTGTCACTGGCTCCCACGGTCTCTCATAGGTTGTCACTGGTTCCCAAGGCCTCTCACAGGTTGTCACTGGCTCCACAGCCTCTCATTGGTTGTCACTGGCTCCCAAAGCCCCTCATTGGTTGTCACTGGCTCCCAAAGCCTCTCACTGGTTGTCACTAGCTCCCACAGCCTCTCATAGGCTGTCACTGTCTCCCAGCCTCTCACTGGTTGTCACTGGCTCCCACAGCCTCTCTCAGGTTGTCACTGGCTCCCACAGCCTCTCAGGTTGTCACTGGCTAACACATCCTCTCACTGGTTGTCTCTTGGCTCTCACAGCCTCTCACTGGTTTCGCTGGCTCCCACATCCTCTCACTGGTTGTCACTGGCTCCCACATCTCTCATGAGTTGTCACTGGCTCCCCAACCCCTCACTGGTTTTCACTGGCTTCCCACACCCTCTCACTGGTTGTCTCTGCACTCAAAGCCTCTCACAGGTTGTCACATGTCCCCCAAGGCCTTTCACTGGTTGTCACTGGCTCCCAGCCTCTCGTGGGTTGTTACTGGCCCCCACAGCCTCTCACTGGTTGTCACTGGCTCCCAAAGCTGCTCACTGATTGTCACTGGCTCCCAAAGCCTCTCCCAGGTTGTCACATGTTCCCAAACACTTTCATTGGTTGCCACTGGCTCCACAGCCTCCACCTGATTGTCACTGGTTCCCACAGCCTCTCATGGGTTGTCACTGGCTCCCAAAGCCTCTCACAGGTTGTCAGATGTTTCCAAGGCTTTTAACTGGTTGTCACTGGCTCCCACAGCCTCTCACTGGTTGTCACTGGCTCCCTAAGCCTCTTACTGATTGTCACTTGCTTCCAAAGCCTCTCCCAGGTTGTCACATGTTCCCAAGACTTTCACCTGTTGTCACTGGCTCCCACAGCATCTCATGGGTTGTCACTGGCTCCCACAGCCTCCCCTGATTGTCACTGACTCCCACAGCCTCTCATGGTTTGTCACTGGCTCCCACAGACTCTCATTGGTTGTCACTGGCTCCCACAGACTCTCATGGTTTGTCACTGGCTCCCAAAGCCTCTCACTGGTTGTCACTGGCTCCCACAGCCTCTCACTGATTGTCACTGGCTCAAAAGCCTCTCACAGTTTGTCACATGTTCCCAAAGCCTTTCACTGGTTGTCACTGGCTCCCAAGCCTTCACCTGATTGTCACTGGCTCCACAGCATCTCATGGGTTGTCACTGGCTCCCACAGACTCTCACTAGTTGTCACTGGCTGCCACAGCCTCTCATGGGTTGTCACTGGCTCCCTCAGCCTTCCACTGGTTGTCACTGGCTCCCACAGCCTCCCCTGATTGTCACTGGCTCCCACAGCCTCTCATGGTTTGTCACTGGCTCCCCACAGACTCTCACTGGTTGTCACTGGTTCCCACAGCCTCTCACTTGTTGTCACTGGCTCCCAAAGCCTCTCACTGGTTGTCATTGTCTCCCACAGCCTCTCACGGGTTGTCACTGGCTCCCACATT
Organism: Neoceratodus forsteri; assembly: GCA_016271365.2. Taxonomy (NCBI): domain Eukaryota; kingdom Metazoa; phylum Chordata; order Ceratodontiformes; family Ceratodontidae; genus Neoceratodus; species Neoceratodus forsteri. The sequence goes on along the minus strand of JADMNL010000031.1, from coordinate 102,214,359 downwards.
CTCTCACTGGTTGTCACTGGCTCTCAAAGCCTCTGGTTGTCACAGTTTTGGAATCTTTGCGGATGAATTTTGCAATTGAGTTTTGCGATGTTTCATAAATGAGTTTGCGATATTTTGTGAATGTGTTTTGGGATGTTTTGCGAATGGGTTTTGAAATGTTTTGCTACTATGTTTTGTGACTGTTCTGTGAATATTTATGAAATGTTTTCAGATTTTTATGTAATTTTGTTTATTTGGTTTTACACAGAACAATACATAATTATTAGACTTGCATGGGTTGTAAACATAGAAACACAGAAAATGACAGCAGACAAAGGGCACAGCAGTCCATCCAATCTGCCATCTCTACTTAAAGCAGCAGTAGTACCGAATCAGGAAGTGATCTATCGAAATTCTGCCTTTTGACTGTAAGCATGCGCCAAAGTTCCAGTTTCCATACCTGTAAATGTTTTTTTTTCCTGTCAACTTTAGTTTTTAAATATTTGCAATTTATTTGAATTGTTGTAGTGCTACAACAAATATAGCGGCTGACTAATTTTCAGCTGCGCTTTTTCTGAGTCATCACATCTTTTGACAACAGCAGAGGGACCCTCTGCTGACCATTCCGATGTCCCACAAGTCATACAGATATGCAGTTGGCAGCATGGGGTTCCAGTGCAACATGCTTAGTGGCAGAAACGTAAACAAAGCAGAGAATAACTGAACAAATTACTCGGTGATAGTACAATGCCGGTGAGATAGAATACCAGGTATATCATTAGTAAGGCACAGGAATAAACTGTCAAAAGGCGCATTTTTTAGTAGTACTGCTGCTTTAACTGCCCTATAGAGGTCCATACTTCTGCCCTCTACCCTCTTACTAAGGCCAGCATGCCTGCCCTTGACCCCCCCACTGTTTTGGCTGTCACCACCTCATCTCAGAATCTGTTCCATTTGTTCGCCACTCTTTGGGTGAAAAGTGCTTACTGACATCCTCCCAAATTCCCTGCATTCCTGTATTTGTACTTAGGATGAATATGTCTTGCAAGCCACCCTGTTTACCCATACAGACCATGCAGGGATTGTGACATTTCTTTGCCTCATGTGCTTAAGAAGTTTGACTCCCAATGTCAGAATCTGTTTCACAGTGGGGATATGAATCATTGCTGCCATGCCTTTAAGGAAAGCAAAGTGTAAAGAGTAGTCCTCTAGGTTTGTGAAGGTGAACCTATTTCCTAATTACCTGCGACTTCCAGGGTAAGAGGTTCCTCATACATGAAATGGCACCCTCTTTGGGTCCTAAGGGCAGTAGAGGAGGAATTTTTAGATGTCAGTTCCTTCATGGTCTGGAAGAATTGGCACATTTTTCTGAATTCCTCCAGGAAGTGCATCTGAGCATCACCAGCAGGCTGCAGAACAGACTCATTTAATTTTCTTTTAGTCTTGTCCTTAGTCTTAGTAGCCTTGTGTTTTTAATTTACATTTTCTTCCTGTCTCCTGGCTGGCCTCGTTCCCACCGGTCCTCCTAGTCCATCACCCCAGCTTCCCCTGGACTTATCTCTCTCTTTTCTGAGTCCCCCCATCACTTGCCTTCTGTGGCAGGGTTCCAGATTGGGAGGAAACTGAGTTACGGTGCAGTACCTCAAGAGGCCAACAATCATCCTGCCAGCCATGTTGTTTTATGGCCTGTGGTCCACATTCTCTGCCACTCTATCCTCCCCACAAGGACGCCAGTATTTGGGACTATCAATCAATCAATCAATCACTTTATTTAACCAGGACTATGTTCCGATGTGAGTGTGCACTGGCACACTTATACGATATATAACAGTGCCCCTCCCCATGCCCACATGTCCTGCCACCCACACTACTGGGGGCAGTGCTGCAGCAGGATGTGGCACCCACCTGTACGGGAGGAGAGTGTCCTATGGGAGCTCGTCCTCCTCCCCCCTTGCTGACCCTTGATGATCCAGGCTTGTTCATGAACCGGGTCACCGGCATTGTAAGCAGTAGTGCTACCACATCACCGATGCTCGCCTAGTCTTAGTAGTCGTTATATAAAAGGTGGCTGAAAATTGGGACACCATGAGGAATGGGGCAGCAAAGGAAGAACAAGAGGCGTGAACCCCTCCCTTCCACCACCAATTAGGCTGTTCTGTTAACTCTGGCTCAGACATGAGGCCACAAATTGAGTACCACAGTAGTATCACCCAGCCTCAGTTGATGAGAGCCAGTACAGTGTTTTGTCAGCTCTAGTCATTGTGCATGAACCAGTTTTATTTTATTCATCCAGTTATTTAAACCTAAAGAATATCCAAAAATGCTGTAAAAATTAGGCATAAGCAGACTCTAATGTTCTTTTTTTCCCATTAAACTGGAACTGTAAAAACAGAACCACTAACCGTAAACTCCACCACAGTCATTGTATTCAGTGGGTATTTACAGTTGTAGAAACATAGAAACATAGAATTTGACGGCAGATAAGGACCACTGGCCCACCCAGTCTGCCCATTTCCCTACCTAATGGATAAGCTGCAGATCCTAGTTAACCAGCAGCCTACTTCTTCCTACCCCCACCCCTAGAATTGCTCTTTATGACTGTCCCATGCATGCTTGAATTCCACCACTGTTTTTGACTCCACAACCTCCTCCTCGAAGGCCGCTCCATGCATCCACAACCTCTCTGTGAAAAAATACTTCCTTAAATTATCTCTGAGCCGCCTCCCATCTATCTTCAAATTGTGCCCCTTGTTCTTGCACACCTCTTTTTGAAAGATGCTACCCTCTTGGACTTTGTTGATTCCCTTGAGGTACTTGAAAGTTTCTATCATGTCCCCCTCTCCCTCCTTTCCTCGGGGCTATACATATTAAGCTCCTTAAGTCTCTTCATATGTCTTCTGGTGCAGACCCTGCACCATTTGAGTTGCCCTTCTCTGGACAGCTTCCATCCTTTCTATGTCTTTGGAGACTGGGTCTCCAGAACTGCATGCAGTACTCCAGATGGGGTCTCACCAGCTGTCTGTACAGAGGGATAATAACTTCCTGTTTTCTACTGGTGATGCCTCTCCTGTGCATCCCAGTATCCTCCAACCCTCCTTGCTGCCCTCTCACATTGCTTGCCCACCTTAGGTCATCTGATATGACTACCCCAGGTCCCTTTCCATTTTTGTTGTTGTTAGTATCTCACCCCCATTGTGTACTCTTCCCCTGGGTTTTGTTTCCCAGGTGAATTACCTTGCACTTCTTAGCATTGAATCTAAGCTGCCATACATTTGACCATTTCTCTAACCTTGCCAAGTTCCTTCTCATCCTTTCCACCCCACCTTGTGCATCAACTCTGTTGCAGATCTTTGTGTCATCTGCAAAGACATACTTTTCCTTCCAGTCCCTCTGCAATGTCGCTTATAAAGACATTGAAGGACCTAGTCCTAATACTGAACCCTGCGGTACCCCACTAGTAACCCCTTTCTTCAGAGTGGACTCCATTTACTATTACTCTCTGTGTCCTATTCTCCAGCCAATTCTTTACCAAGCTGTCATCTTGGGACCCACTCCCAGGCTGGCTAACTTGTATATTAATCTTTTGTGTGGGACTGTGTCAAATGCCTTGCTAAAGTCTAGGTAGGCCATGTCACAGCCCCTCCCTGATCTACTACTTTGGTCACCCAGTCAAAGAAATCAATCAGATTTGTCTGGCATGACCTTCCGCTGTGAATCAATGCTGCCTTGGGTTCCTTGCGCCCTCTGGCCTCTAGATACCGACAATTCTTTCCTTCAGAAGTGATTCCATCGTTTTCCCTACCACTGAGGTTAAACTAACAGGTCTGTAGTTTTCTGCTTCTGCCTTGCTCCCACTTTTGTGAAGGGGAATCACATCTGCCCTCCTCCAGTCCTCGGGTATCACCCCATCCTCCTATGATTTGTTAAGAGGGTAGTCAGTGGTGTCACTAGTTCTACCCTTAGTTCTTTTAAATTCTGGGATGAATCCCATCAGGCCCCATTGCCTTGTCCACCTTCAGTTTAAGAGTTCTTTCAGAACCCTTTCTTCTGTAAATGGGCTGGTATCAACTTCTGTATCCAGAGTGTTTCTACTGTTTGTTTTAGGTACCTCCCCTCTTCCTTTGTAAATACTGAGCAAAAATATTTGTTTAGTATCTCTGCCTTTTCACAGTCACCCTCTGCCCACCCTCCCTCCCTTTATTAAGCCTCACTATCCCTCCCTTGGTCTTCCTTCGCTCCTGATGTACCTATAAAGGTTTTATCCACTTCTTAACTGAGTTAGCTATGTTTTCCTCGGTTTGGGCCTTTGCTGTTCTGACTGCCTTTCCAGCTTCCTTTTGCTTTAACTGATACAGTTCTCTGTCCTGCTCCTTCTGTGATTCCTTGTACTTCCTGAATGTTTTCTTTTCTCTTGAACCGTCACTGCTACTTCTTTTCAGAACCATAGTGGTTTCTTACATCGTTTCATTTTGTTTATTTGCTTCACACAAAGGCTTGTTACCTCTGTGATGGCAGTTTTTATTATTCCCATTGTTCTTCCACCCTTCCTTCCTGCCCATTTGCTAGTGCATTCCTTAGGCACTCACCCATTTAGCAAAGTCAGCCCTCCTAAAGTCCAGTACTTTTGCCTTTTGTAAGCTGACTCTATTGCTGTGTTTATTGTGAACCATACTGTTCGATGGTTGCTAGTTCCCAGATGGCTACCCACTTCTACATCTGTGATCCTCTTTTCATCTCCATTTGAGAGAACCAGGTCTAGGATTGCTCCTCTCAGTGGGCTCCAGTACTAGTTGTCTAAGGTATGCCCCTGTAGGGCATCTAGAATAACCCACTCTTTGAAGTGGCTGCTGCAACTGCACTCCAGTTAACATCTGGCATATTCAGATCACCCATCAGCAATATCTCCCCTTTTTCTGCCATTCTAAGTATACTTTCTATCATTTCCTTGTCCATTTCCTCCCCTGAGAGGAGGTCTGTATACTAACCCCTGTGTGGATTGTGTTGCCATTGCCAGTCTCCAAATTTACCCACAGTGCTTCTTCTCCTCCTCCTGTTTTCCCTTTTGTTCTGTTGCTTTGATTCCTTCCCTTATGTAAAGTGCTACTCCTCCTCCTCTTTACCCTCCCTGTCCCTCCTGTAGATAGTGTATCATTTATTTATTTATTTGGTTTTTGTTTACGGGTAAGTACACTAGACAACAATGTTGCCTATATTCAGGCACGACCCGGAGAGTACAGACAGGGAGACCAGAGTCAACATTAAAGAGTATTTCATGACACAGCATGAGGTGAGAACAAACATTTGAACAGTATACAGCCAGGTACAGTCATTATCAGTAATGACAAAAGAAATAGATAACATTACATTAATTATTTTCATCTGATGATACATCAATGACTAAATTGAAACGACAAACAGCAAACAAAACTTAAATGAAGTAGCATTATAACAATAGGATTTCTGCTGGATGTGGGAAACTTTCAGATTTTGGAGACCAGTAGGAAATCAGTAAGTGCCATAGGGAGGAGAAAATGCTAGGAGAAGCTCAAGTTACAACACAAGAGCAGCAGTCGGATTCTAATAGGTGTGCCCGAAGACTCAGTTTAAAGGCCTTGTGGGATTTGAAGAGTTTGATGTGGGAGGAATGGAGTTCCAGAAGCGGGGGCAGATATGGCAAAGGATCATTCTCCTTTTGTGTGAGATATCTGGGAATTTCAAGTTGGATTTGAGCAGATGCCCTGAGGAGGTATGCTTGGGAGGGCCGAGTTAATAGTTCGGCAAGGTATTTAGGGGACCCCGTTCTGATCATATTATCAATTGTACAGCCTGCAGAATAGTGTCTGAGCGAGTCTGGGAGAGCCAATTTAGTTTTGAGTAGAGCAGGCAATGATGGGTAAGTCTGTGAGCGGAGGGAGCAAATCTGCATATACTGTTATAGCAGGTGCTCCATTTCTGGAGTGCTCCTTTGCTAGCTTTAAGGTAAACCTGAGAGCAATATGTTAGAGCAGGGAGGAGAAATCCTTGTGCAATAGCAAGCTGGGCAGCATCATTGAGGAGGACCTAATTTTAAAGGCAAGACCAAGTTTTGAGTAAACTGTCTTACATGTACCCTGATGTGGAGGTTAAAGTCAAGAGATGGGTGAGAGTGACTCCTAGATACCTGAAGGAGGCTAGAATTCAAGAGGAGTCATCTAGAGAATGTATCAATAAGTCTGGAGTAAGAGATCTGATTCTTGTGGGGGGCCAAAAAGCATAGTTACAGTTTTTTAGCATTCATTAGGAGCCTGTTCTATAGTAACCACTCCTGCAAGCAGTTGAAGTCTGCTTGAAGATGTGCTCTTACTGATAAGGATCTTTACCACTGGAGAGAAGCACCATGTCATCGGCATAAAGGATTAACGAGGAGGAGCAGGAAGGAGGACAGTTGTTAATGTAAGGGAGAAAAGTAGTGGGCCAAGAGTAGATCCTTGGGGACTGCAACAGAGGTAGGAAAGATTTGAGGACAGCAGATTCAATTTGGACAAATTGCAACCTCCCTGAGAGGTAGCTATCGAACCAGGAGATGGACGACAGATCAAAACCAAGGAAACAGTTTGAAAAGTAGCAGAGAGTGATTACAAGGTCAAATGCCTTGTGAGATCGATAAATATGGCCCCAGTGAGCAGGCTCTTATCCATCGCTGTAAGGACTGCATTTGTCAGCTGAAGTAGAGCAGTTGTGGTGCTGTGTCCTGTTCGGAATCTGTGCTGGGTAGGGGATATAAGGTTGTTAAGGTGCAGGTAATTTGTGACCCGAGTAGCGATGGCCTTCTCGAGAAGTTTATTTAGGGTAGAAGAATGGCAATTGGTCTATAGTTTGACATATTTTAGGTATCCCTTTTTGTGAACAGGGACAACGCGGTTTTCCACAATGTTGGTACCGTTTGGGGTTATTATGGAAGATTAAAGATTCTTGCAATAGGAACAGCAAGGGCAGGGCTGCCTGCTTCAGGAAGCTTGGCAGTAGCCCATCCGACCCAGCAGATCCATAGGTGGATACTGATTTGAGGAGATGCAGCACTTGATTGGAGGAGACTAATGTAGAGCGAAAAGGGGTTTCATGCGAAAGTTGCACCTCAGGAGGAGGTGAAGAGGTTAGTTGAATTTCTCAGTGTATTCGGAGAGATCTGAGAATTGTGCATTAGAGCATTACAATAGTAGGTAACTTGTTACAGTTTGCGTCATTCAGTGTCATGTCGGTAATGGGCGCCTTGGGCCTTTGCCCAATTAAATTTTTGATGTGGTTCCAAAACTCCTGGTAGCACCCGCTGAAGATTGGAGAAGCTTAAGGCAGTAGCTCCTTTTAGCCTTCAAATATCTTTTTGCAGGCATTTCTCAGTTGTTTATAGTTAACCCAGTCTTCTGATTGTTGGGACTTCTTTGCCAAGGTCCAGGCCTTGTCTCTTTTATCATGGCTCGAAGGAGGTCTTTTTTAAGCCATTTATTGGGGAGCCCTAAGGCGCCTTTTTTCAGAGGATGTGCAGATCCTGAAGGGACAGAAGCTGAGACATCAGGTATTCAAGTGCTGTGTTTCATCATCAGTGTGATAGATGGGAGACCAGTCTATGTTATTAATATCCTCAGAAGTGCAGTTCAGTTTAGTTTGGCAAAATCCGAAATTGAATGATTCTCGGGGGTTTAAGGCAGTGGCCATTCCAGATACAGAATGTAGGCAGGTGATCACTAATAGAATCCGAAAAGGTCCCTGCAGCAATTATTTTATTTGCTGTATTTGTAGCCATCCAGTCCAGGAGAGATTGGCGCTCGAGTTGGAAGAGATGCGTGTAGGGCTAGAGATAAGTTGAGCGAGGTTAAGTCAGTGAGAGCTTCAGTATATGTACGGCGTGACTCCTGATAGGTCTAGGTTGAAGTCTCCCATTAGTATGACTTCAGATCTACCGTTTAGAGTGGCCAGATAATCCAAGAGCCCATTTAAGCCAGGAGAGCCCCCTTTGGAAGATTGTAGGCACAGATCAGATTTAGCCTTTTATCACCACCTAGCTGTAGAACTGTATGCAGAGCTTCACAGTGATTTGTTATCCAAGACTGGAGTACAGAGACATTGAGATGCTCTTTATAATAAAGGCAACTCCTCCACCCTTTTGTTTGGTGGGGCGATCGAATCTGGACAAGCTGTAGCCAGGTATTTTGTACATGGAATCAGGCATCTCTGGCCTGAGCCATGTTTCAGTTAGTCAAGTATGTCCGGACAGTACAGGGCTATCCAGGCTTCAAGTTCAGGAAAGTTTGCTGGTAAACTTCTGATATTCATGTGGGCAATTTTCATGCCCTTAGTGGAAAACCAAGAGGAGTCATCCGTGGACCTGGCATTCCAATAGGGGCCAGGGTTAGATTCTATGTCTCCTGACAAGCATAAGCACAGAAGCATCATCCAAACTTCTTTGTAGAATCTGTAATTGCGCTTGAGGTATTTGGGCATGCTAGGGGGTGATAGAAGAAATGCCCCAATTTGGAAGGATGAGTTATACGGTGGTACAGGTTAGGAGAAGGAGCAAGGTTCTAGTTGGTATAAGGTTGGAGAATACAAAGGAGAATTCTTCATGGCAGTGGGATCCAGGGTATCCAGCTGGTATGTTACATGAGAGATAGGAGAGGATGATTATGGTGGGTAGTAATCCTGATACCACCAGAAGTGACCTTGGGCATGCAAGAGAGAACATTATGTACGCCTTGTATGAAACCTCTGTAAATCAAGTAGATTGTCCCTTATAAGAGTAGAATATAAGTGACAGAAATGGTGACTTAAGGGCAGGGTGACACCTATAGTGAAGGCAGTTTGAGTGAGACCCTTAGTGGCCAGAGGTTGGCAGTCAATTATACAAGTTATTCACAAGAGGCAGGTATTCCAATAGAGTGCAGTTTATGAGGAGTGGACAGGAGCAGGGGAATTTGAAAAGGTGAGGGAAAAGATAAAACTGGGATACCCTCAGTCTGAGTTACTTTCCATACAAAATAAGTGTAAAACAGAGGCAAACATAGAGAATAGGGAAGAGTGAGTGGAGGACAAAAAAAAGGACTGCCTGCTGGTTTTGAATTAGGACTGATGCAGCAGGGGAGGGTGGGACTGCCCTCCAAGTGAGTTTATAGGTTGGAACAAAAGTGGGGGATTACCAGCGTATTTAATTAATGCTACAGGATGGGGTGGGGGAATTAATGCTACAGGATGGGGGGTGGGCGAAGATTTCAAGCCTGCAAGCAGCTGCTGTGTTAGAGGATATGCTAAAATTAATTAAAACAGCAGTTGCAGTGTACCAGAATCAGCAAAAGTTAATTAAATCAAGGTAGGCGGGCTAGAGTGTATCGTGAGGCACAGTCTTAGGCACAGTCTTGTGAGTCAAAATACATTAATTTCCTTGGGATTAAAGTGGCTGCAGCAGCGAGTACTACAGCCAGAGGCTGAGCAGAAAAAAAGGTGCAAGGTTTAAAACTGAGGCGCAGTCTTGAGATCGCGTAACTTCCTGCTGCCAGCCTTGTAGCTTCAGGAACCGAGGGGAGCTGGGAGGGCTTTTCAACAACCGTAGCCCTCTGACCTTCCTGCCGCCAGCCTTGTAGCCGGGGAACCGAGGAGCTGGGAGGGCTTTTCAACAACCGTAGCCTCTCGACCCTTCCTGCTGCCAGCCTTGTAGCTCAGGGAACCGAGGGAGCTGGGAGGGCTTTTCAACAACCAGCTCCCTCTCGACCCCTTCCTGCTGCCAGCCTGTAGCTTGGGGAACCGAGGGGAGCGGGGAGGGCTTTTCAACAACCGTAGCCCTCTCGACCCTTCCTGCTGCCAGCCTTGTAGCCGGGGAACCGAGGAAGCTGGGGAGGCTTTTCAACAACTGTAGCCCTCTTGACCCTTCCTGCTGCCAGCCTTGTAGCTCGGGGAACTGAGGGGAGCTGGGAGGGCTTTTCAGCAACCATAGCCCTCTCAACCCTTCCTGCTGCCCAGCCTTGTAGCTGGGGAACCGAGGGGGCTGGGGAGGGCTTTTCAACAACCATAGCCCTCTCGACCCTCCTGCTGCCAGCCTTGTAGCTCAGGGGACTGAGGGGAGCTGGGAGGGCTTTTCAACAACCGCAGCCCTCTCGACCCTTCCTGCTGCCAGCCTTGTAGCTCGGGGAACCGAGGGGAGCTGGGAGGCTTTTCAACAACCATAGCCCTCTCGACCCTGATGATCATGGTATGTTTCGTCCCAGTCATGGGTTTATGTTACCATGTTTCTGTGACTGCCACGATATCCAGATGTTCCTCCTCCATCAAGACCATGGTTCCTGAAACCATTCGAGAACCATAACAAATGATGAAAAATCACTTTGTGCTGAAACACAGTTTGAAAAAGCAAATATATTTTAAGTAAAACAATCGAATACTTTATAAAACAACAAATCTTTAGAAATTTAGCCATCAAACTAGCAGAAAGCTCCAGCCAGGGCGAAAGCTCTCTTTAGCAAAACTAAAGTGCACCACTGTATTTTATTGTACAATCAGTATTACTTAGGTATGTATTTCAGTAGACATGCATTTGGTACAAGACTGGATGCTTCCCTTACTAAATAAGAAATGTATATATGACAATAGAATATTGAACCAAAATGGCATCAGTGCAAAGGGTCGGTGCAATGGTAAAATTTTAAAACAGACATATTGTAACTAACTACTAAGTCTAAAACAGACCCCTCCATCAAAGTTCATTTTATGTTTGCTTGCATGCATGTGCAAGAAACATAGATGCCATCCTCTGAGTTTTCATAGGTGTACCACCTCTTCTAATGCCCTACTCCTTTTGCAGAGGGCTGCACAGCATACCAATGAATGTCCGGGCTGTCTATGACAGCAGTTCAGATGCAGTGGCATACAGTTCTGAGAAACCACCGCTACAATCAGTGGTGGTAACATGCAGGCAATTGCTACTGCTGTCACCACTGCATCTGAAGTGGTGTCATAGACAACTCGTTTTACATTCGCTTGCACATATGCAAGGAATGTCTTGCAACAATGGGATTTTTGGAAGTGTGTAAGCCTCCTTGCCAATGCAGTGCTGAGTATAGCAGGCATGACCTGAGGGACCAATACATGCCGAGCTGTGTGTGACAGCAGTTGGGGTGTGTTGGTCTTCACTTCTAAGAAAGGTCGCTGCAGCCAGCGGTCATGGCGTATGCAATTTGCGCCTACCTCAGCTGAACTGCTGTCATGCACAGCTCGGTGGCTGCAGCCCCCAAAAAAAGCACAAGTAGTTGGCACACTGGGAGCCCACCCCAGTGTGCTCATGCTTCCCTCACCACATTGTACAGCTGGTGGGGTGCCCAATCCCTGCCAGCTCCAGTCCCCCCCAACAACACGAGAGGTGGGCACGCTGGGAGCCCACCCCAGCGTAACCAACAGCATCTGTTTTTTTTCTTCTTCAATTCCTGTGAAACAAGAACACAGTCCCTTGGTGAGTCCCTCGCCCACCCTCTGCGCCTCCCACCCCCCACACACACCACCTGCGGCATGCTGGGAGCCACCCCAGCCTACCAAAAGCATCCATTTTGTTTTAAAATCCTGTAAAACAAGAAAACAGTGCCTCGTTGAGTCATTGCCCCTGCCAACCCACTCCCACCCTCTGCGCACCCTCCCCACTCCCACACCCCATACTTACCTCCACAGCCTGGTGCGATGATCTTCGTGGACTGGGAACATGTCTGCACTCTTCAAAGCTGTCCAAGAACTGAGGAAATGCCAGTAAGCTGTATAATGACATAAATAGGGTTTTTCCAACTTAGGTGGCTATCTCGGCCATTTTTTGACTTTTGGGGTTCTTGACACCCTTCTCTGACTTCAGTCACTCTCACGGCATTATTCGGTCCCGAAGGTGATTTGCGGTCACTGACGGAATCACCTTTCGGGACTGATTAACGAAACGACAGTGTCAGTGTTCATGAGGTGGGCTCTCAAAAGCCTATGTTGCAAATTTGGTGAAAACATTCAAAAAAATGACTGTTTTATGAGCATGCATTGCGCAGTTTCCACGCACAGTCATAACTTCGTGAATTTGTAATATTTTCTCTCCAGATTTTCAACATGGGCATATTTCCACACCTCCGTATGAACAGGGCAGCTGTCATTTTGCACATCCTGCCCGAAATGTCTTTTCGTGCTTCCGGCACAAAATAAGCAGTCACTGCTGAAATCAGTGTTTGCTACAAACAAGACAATCACAGTGACACTGTTCATGAGCAGAGATCCTAAATGCCTATGTTGAAAATTTGGTGGCAAAAGTCCATAAAATGTCTGTGTTACAGTGTGCGTTGCAGTTCTCACCTTTTCGTAAGTTAGTAATTTGTAATATTTCACTTCATATTTTCAACATTGCCATTTCCACATCTCCTTATGACCAGTACAGCTGTCATTTTTCATGTCCTGGTCGAAATGTGTTTTCGCATTTCAGCGACGGCAGTGCTGTCACTGTAGAAAATCACCGCTCGTACAGAGTAACAAAATCACAGTGACACTGTTCATGAGCAGATGTTCTAAAATACCTGTGTTGAAAATTCAGTGAAAATTTTCTATAAAATGACTGTTTTACAAGTGCAAGTAGTGCTCTCCACTTGCACTCAGAATCTCGTGAATTTGTTCCTATTTTACTTCCAGATTTTCAACATTTGCATTTTCCTACACCTCCTTAAGGAACAGTATAGCTGTCGGCTTTCACATCATGGCCAAAATGTGTTTTTACACTTCCAGCAGAATAGCGGGCGCTGTGGGAAATCACTGTTCAGTACACAGTTATAAAATCATAGTGACAGTGTTCATGACCAGAGATGATAAAATGCCTATGTTGAAAATTTGGTGAAATAATTCACGAATGACTGTGTTACAAGCGGATTAGCAGTTTCCGCTGAGCTCGTGACTGCTCTTAAGGCTGCCAGGGTGTTAGGGTTCCTAAGACAGACACTTAAGAAGTATGAGGGTGAAATGTTGATCAGATGCAAGATGAGCTGCACAGAGTACTCTGTTGGGATATGGATGCTAAAGGGACATGGATACAACTGGTGGGGTGCATAAATGCCAAACACCAATGCAAATACCTGCAAGCGAATGTTCAGCATTGACAAATGCTTGTTTTTACTGTTGACCAGGACCACGTCCGATGTCTCAGGCATACCTCTGACCCTGCTTCCTGGGTTGTTGTTTTCGTCCTCAGCAGGTTTCATCAACTAACAAGAAATGCATCAATGAGAGAAAACCAGAAGTTATAGCATCGTAGAAGGTTCCCAAAGTACTCAGGTTACATAGCCTCCCTATTGAGCCCTCTTCCTCACACACACACCTGAGGCCCCAATAAAAGGAGGAGAGAGAAGCAGATTTTAGGTTTTCTTTGTCAGTAGGGACTGAGAGTCAAAGGAGAGGAGGAGCAAGCGTGTTGGTCACATAGTCAAATCCCAAAAGCTGTTGCTACTCCTGCCGAGGTTTTGCTAGTTTCACGGGCAGCTTTAGTTAACCTCAATCTGATCTAACAGTGGATCAAAAGTGTTATGCTTCAAAAAAATTGTAAAATGGAACAAACATCTTCAAACAAATAAAACGAAATCCTGCCAGTTCCACCGCATTTCACGCCTATTATTTAGTGTCCCCATCACACGGCACCTCGCTTCAATCCCACAGCCAAGGGGAATCAAGTTTAGCAATTAAGGAACCCACCACTGCAAACACATTAAAAATAATCAAATGCTGAGTATCGAGCAACCTACCTTTCTTATTTGTTTAGGTTCCGTGTGAATGCTATCTGGGAAGTCCCTCTCTCGATTCGATTTCTTGTCCCGTAAGTCTAGAGATATGATAATTGACAGAGCAGTTAACGATCACAATCATGATCATCAGGAGAGACAAATTTGATTAGCGTTTTAAACTTCTGAGTTTTTTTAAATCTGATTTGAAGGCGGTAGAGCGTCTGTGTTGTTCTAGTCTTGATATTTCCCAATATTCATAACAGGCATTTATGGGGTGAAATTTCAGAAGAAAATCAGTAGGTTAGTAATGCCAGATGCCCATTATCCAAACTATATCAATACGATGTTGTTGATGTGGGTAGCCTACGGCTGTTGGGAGTCTGATGCGTTTCGTTGTTTTATTGACAGTGCATAAGTGTCTGTTTTGGCTTCTGCTGATCAAAAACAGATGGTTCCCTTCATTAAAGAGAGAGGGTGTCCATGAGTCCAACTCATACCTCTCAACTGTCCCTGATTTTCAGGGACATCCCTGATTTGCCTCAAAATTTTCCTCTGTCCCTCGTAAAATTTCTGTTTTGTGACGAACACTGGAGATTGTAAGCATAAAATAATGTTAAACATTAAAGTTACAGACTAGTTCTTCATCAGAAAATGCTTCTTGCACTAATTCCCTTATTCCTAACAGCTTTCTGAGTGAGTATTACCAATTTTTAAGGCGTGTCCCTGATTTTGGCTCTCTGTCCCTGATTTTTTAAGCCTTGTCCCTGATTCATGAGGTAAGAGGTTGAGAGGTATGGTCCAAATGTGAATAAGGCATTCCAGTGATTTGGAAAGTCACAATAACAGCCCACTTCTCACATTTTGGACATAAATATGCTGACTGAGGCCAGTGTGGTGCATTAATGCTTACCTAGTTACTGGTGGTAAAATATTTTTGCTCTGAGAAACAAAATGCACATATTTTTTTTCCAATACAGATATTTTTAAAGTTTCCTTTGCACTGTGTAGCATTGCATTTCTGTAAACAATATGGAGAATCACTTAATCAGCCTCATGTTGAAGTCAATACTACCTTTGTTTTGGCACTTTCTACCATTATTATTTTTTTAACACCTTCTCACATTTAGTGATTTTGCAGAGTCCAAGGTGCATGCAGTCTCAGGTTCTTATTTAACATATGACCTGCAAGGTTTTGGTACGTTATTGGAAACTTAGGCTGGTGTATTTTATCTGACAGCACCAACACTTCTCATACAGTTTTATTATTGCTGTTATAGTTTTACATTTTTGAGGACAGTTGTATAGAGAATAATCATACCGTGAGTTTAATAATTGCTCTTGGGTTGAGATCTCCCCGATGTCATTTTGTTAAATGCCTTTTTTTTTTTTGGTCTTCTAATAAGTTTAATCTTTTGGTACCTTCCTTCCTGTACCAGGAAGTTCAGCCAAATGAAAATTGCTGAACTTCGCTTTCAAAGAAATTTTCAGTGATGTGCTGGACACCCCACCAAAACACCCCTTCCCAATACCAAAACAACCCCTCTGTCCTCAAGTAATCTTATGTTGTGTTATTTTTACAGCTAAAGAGTAAGTGACTGCAGATGGGTTTAACCCTGCTCACCCACCCCAAAACAATCCCCCTTTCAAATGCAGAAAGCACTCCTCTCTCATCAAGTAATTGTATTTTGTGTTCTTTCTCTTTGTTGGCAGTAGATGTAACTGGCTGCAAATGGATTTTAAACCCTGTTGACCTTTCTGAGAGTACAGAAATGCAGATTCTGTTTCTTGGAGAGTTTCTGACATTGGTACCTTCTGTGCTTACTCTGTTTCCAATTATTTCGACTTATTGCTGCTTAAATACCCCCTCCCCAATACACACACATGCACATGGGCATACACACTGCCATGATGTTTTAAAGATGATCTGGGCTAGGCTGAGAAGTGGATGGGTAGTTGCCTATGTTTAAGCTGTCCTGGGCCCAGAACTGAAATCTCCTCTGTAGTCATAACTGAGGAGTTCGATCTGCTCCAGCTTTGGAGGGATAGGGTGGGGCTATAGGTATTCACATTCCAAAAGCCACTGCACACACTTTGGTGATGTTTGAAGTGTTTCATAATGGCAGTCCCTGGCTTGAAGAGCCTGGAGTCTGAATCTCCTGCCCCTCCTCCTCCAAAGACTTGACCCCTTCCAGTAGTTGGGGTTGAGATGAGTTCTGGGATAGTGTGGGGAAGTCTTATGAAACCACCTGGTCTGTGGATAGGTAACAAGAGCTTTAACTGGTGGATCTGCACAACATATTGGCAGAAGGGTTGCCTTCTGAGACCAGATCATTTTTATAACTTTTTCCCTACAGTTTTGCCCTGTACATAAAGGATTGGGTCCTTCTGGGGTGAAAGATTAATCTATATATTGAACAGAGGCCAAAATGGTGACTGGCAGATCAGGAAAGCAAATAGAAAACATTGAATCTGGCCTCTATTACTTGGAGGAGCTGATGCCTTCAGGAGAACTTTACAAAGCATAATATTTAAGCCCTGTTTACACAATCACATTTGCACTGGAGTAAGGTGCTCAGGTTGCTCCAGTGCAAATGTGACTATGTAGACATGTACCCCATCATGGAAAACCATTGGTTAAGAGCTCCCAGATTCTCTGGCAAGCTGGGGACACCAAGAGGAGTGAGTGGCTTATATCAGCTTAAGTGACAGTGTGGACTGCCTGCACCACAGCAACCCATTCATTGGACAGCAGATGTCTGGCTCCCCGCAATACATGGCCCTTACCAGCACAGATTGCAGCAGGGCATAGAGGAGCTGTGTAGACAGACTGCGGAGGCAAGTGGTCAGGACTTGCTGCAGTTTTGAATTGCAGCGCTACTGCCATGTAAACACGGCTTTAGATGCAGTCCCGCTTGTATTTCACATTAGTTCTGCATTCATCCTCCCTATTACTGATGTCATTTGCATGAAAACAGGATCTTTGCTCCTGAAGAGTTTATCTGTTCTTGTTGCTTTCTCCCTACCTGAGGTCATAATGCACTGCTTGTGACATCAGTTACTCCTATGGCAACAAACTGTGATATCGCAACAGAAGATTATGACTTGAATTAGGAGTCCGCTACAGAGACAGATAAACCCTGAGGGATAAAGATCATACATTCCTGCAAATGTCCTTAGTAATAATTACTGGGGTGGAGGAATCTTTAGACTATATATGGAATGGAAGCTGAATTGTACCCAATTTATTTTAAATGTTTTATATTTCTTCTTTATACCCCCTCTTGCTGCACCAATCTACTTTCTTAAAGGAGCCCTAGGCTGTGTGTGCTCCATAGTCCGCCCCAGGTACCTTCTTCAGGGTACCGGCAAACCTGCCCCAATCCTGCCCTGGTTTACCCCTGGGCAGGAGAAGGACTCCCATATCCCCTCCAGTCCCTTAAGTGTTGGGAGGCATCGTCAGTCCCATCTATGGAACCTGGTTAAGGGTTTTCTCGGGACAGCGAGTCCCATCTACAGGAGCCTGGTTTGGGGCTTTTCCACTTTCTGGTGCCATCCCACAGGACGTCTTGCACGATGGGAGACCCTAGGGGTGGGGAACATCATGATGCTACCACTCCAGGTCCCAGCAGGATCCCCCCTCCCTATTACATGCCATCCCATTGTGCCTCCACCTGTTGTCACCAAGGTGGCGGTAGAGCAGCAGGCATCCCACCCACCCACCCACCCGGAGGGGAGAGCTGCCTATGGGTACTCAATCCTCCTCCCGGCCAACCATCCAGCAGCCTGAGTCTGTTCCCGAACCTGGGTCGCTGGCACCGTGGCGGTAACCTTACCACTGTGCCAGTGGGCCAGCTCTACCTAATTTATTTTTAAGGTGTCAACAGCTCTTTAAGCCCAGGGCTTAAAAATTCATTTTGGATCCAGATGGAGGCTTTTCCTCCACCCAGAGTCTATCTAATGGGGTTGCACATTTGTGGGGGATGGATAAACTCGAGGGGGCCTGAAACACCTCTGCAGACCTCTGTTATATGTTAAATTGCTATTGCCTTTTTTATTAATGTTTGTTTATTTAGTAAATTTTTGTTGACCGGTAAGTGCACTAGACAAATTCTGCCTATTTTCAGGCACGACCGGGGAGGGATACAGATGAATGCCAACTGACTTTGAACCAGACTAAGGTGTTGGTGGTATTTTTTAGTGAATGGGGTGAAATTTGGCCAGGGCACCAGGGAGATTTTTCAGTTGTATTCTAGAATGAAAACCTCCAGTACATATAATGAACATCTGAGGTTAAGGGGCAGTTGCAGAACTTGATTTCTTTTACTGAAACACGTAAAAGGGATTATGGGTCTCAGATAAAGGAATTGAAACTACAGATGTTTAAAATCCAGTATGACAGGGCAAAATCCTTGGAGCAGGAGCTCCGCTTTGGGATTTCTTGTCTAAAGGGTCATTAGACCCTTTAAAGAATGCTCCAAGAGAGTGGACAACAGGAATTTGTCTTGGATTTTAGATTCATCAGGGCAGATAATCACGGCTGCAGAGGACATTTTAAAACAAGTTGACCAGCATTTTAGAAGTATGTTTGAAACTGAATTTGTCCCTTAACAGATGATTTTTAAAGGACAGATCCCACAGATTTCTGATACTAACAAAGCTCTTCTAGAAGTACCGATCAATAGTAGGGAAATTAAGCTAGCCATTCAAGGGCTAAAGGTGGACTCAGCTCCTGGGATGGATGGGCTGAGTGCTGCCTTTTATAAGACCTTTCAGGAAGATTCAGCTCCAGCTTTAGAGATAATGTTTAATGGATTACTTAAGGAATGGGTATTATCTAAATCCATGTGTCAGGCCTCTTTAATTCTTCTATTTAAAAAGGGGAACGGAGGATCTTAAGAACGGAGACCTCTTAGTCTGTTGAATACTGACCTTAAAATTCTTAGTAAAATTTCACTGAATAGGTTAGTTTCCATTGTGGATGAAGTTATTTCTCCCTTCCAGTCATGTGCCTTACCAAATAGACATCAACATGATCATTTGATTTTGCTTAGGAAATATTTTTCAGGCTGAAAACTCAAAATATAGCAGGATTTGTTATAGGTATCGACCAGGAGAAGGCTTTTGATAAAATTTCCCATCACTGTTTATTTAAAGTTCTAAGACGCTATGGCATTCCTGGTGTTTTCGCTTCTTGGATCCAAATAATGTACAGTAAGGCCTCCTTACCCCCAATATTAATGGATGGTTGAGTAGAGAGATTTCTGTTAAGAGAGGGTAAGACAGGGATGCCCTCTTAGACCTGTACTTTATGCTTTTTGCATAGATATACTTTTACGTTATATTGATCAGAATCCTCAGGTATGGGGTTACAGTTAAATCCATCTACTCCTCCTGTAAAAGCTGTAGCAGACAGATGATTTGGTTTTGTGTATACACCAAGACACTCAGGAACAGGAACTGATTAGAATTTTTCATGCCTGTTCCTCTTGGTCTAGTCCTTAATTAACCATTCCAAAATGTAGGAGTTGTCCTAGGTAATACTCAGATCCCTGACGGGTTATCCTTTGCAGGAATTAAGATAATTACAGGACGTATTAGTATATTAGGTGTAAGTTTGGGTGGGAGGATATGGCCACAAGGAACTGGGATTTGGGTTTAGAGAAAGCGAGCAGATTAGTGAATTCTTGGAAGAGTCAGCAGCTGTCAAAAAAAAGAGAGTTATTTTGATTAAATCCATGTTGGTTCCTATTTTTTATATTTTAGTTATGTTTTCCTCCCACCAAGCCATTTTCACGCCTTACATAGTATGTTCTTTCAGGCATTATGGGGAGTCATCTCAACCCCATTAAAAGAGAGGTTACTACAGACCCTTAGAGGAGGGAGGCCTTAACATGATACATCCCATTGCATTTTTATAGTATTTATACTTCACTTTTACTTAGTTCAGAGTTTTAAAATTGCTTTAAAAACTTATCTTTTAACCTGGCTTTTATTGATTGATGTGGTTATTCATTATATGGTTTTTATATTGTTTTTTGTTGGAATTTATATGTTGTTTATAATAACTTATTTTATTTTATGTATTTTATTGTACAGGCACCTTGGTTTTAGAAAGTCACCTTTTATAAATAAAATTGATTGATTGATTGATTGATTATACTTACAGTTTGAGTGGTGCATTAAAACCAGGGGTTAAAATATGGAAGGAGGCTGTTTTGAACTAACTTTCCCCGTGCTTACCAGCTTGGACTATGGAAACCCTTAGTTCTTCGTTCACTAAAAAATCTTCCAGGGGTCTGGAGGATGCATATTAAACAGGTTATGAAATGGGAGGATTCGTTAATTTTATTCAAGTCAAATCTAGAAAAGAGATTTATTCTCATATTATCCTTCAAGAGAGAAGAGAGGCCATCTCACTTGCTGATTGTCCACTGGAGGCCATCCAATTTAACTTAAATATGTTAAACTCTAAAGGTTGCCTGCATTTGCTTGGGACACTGGCTTACAGCCCATGGGAAGTTAAATGTTCGGGACAATAATGAACACAAGCAGATAGATGATAGGTATTGTTTAAGAGGTACATATTTTAGGACCCTGGAAACTCAGGAACATCTGTTTTTAGCGTATCACTTTGCCAATGTTTTGTGGCAATTCTTGGCTGAAGAATGGAAAGAACTGTTATTCAAATCAATATCTTACTCATATCTTGTATATGGTATCCCTCTAGGAGGATGGGCGAGGTATCATAATGAGACTATCTTAATAGTGTTTGCTATTATAAAGTATTATTTGTGGCAGGCCAGATGTGTGTAATACACACAACAAAAGAGGTTTCTTACTTTGAAATTTTTCAAAATATTACTATTTCCTTAATAAAGTATAGAAATTAGATTGTAAAAGTATTCAGATACAAAATGTAGGATGATTTGGATTAACTGTGAATCTTGGTATAAGCCTCCTCAGATATTAGTATTTCCTTTTCTTTTGTATTATGAATTCTTTTCTTTTGTATTATGGTTTTGTATTATGATTGTTTGGTATTGATTTATTTTGTGTTATGATGCATATGTACTTGTTTTTGTTTGGAGTCCTTTTTCTATAAAAATTCCCCTACTCTTTTGAGAAGTGCCATGACATCTTTAACATCCACCAGAACATACAGATGGGACCTCGGTTTAATGTCTCATCTGAAAGACAGCACCTTAGGTGCAGCACCCCCTCATGCTGCATTGGGATATTAACCTAAGTTGCCTGGTGTGGGGCTAGAACCCACAGCCTACTGATCTCCCAGCCTCAGAGGCGAGTGCGCTACCTGCTGAGCCACTGACACTGCGTACGTGTTTCCAGTATTGTGTAAAAGTATTCACTCCATCTGAATGCTGGTACCACAGGTGTCCATGATGTACAAAGCTCCTGATACTGTAATACCAACATTCTAAAGGGTGAATAGTTTTCCAATCAGGTGCCCCAATCACGTGAGTGAAATTTCAGCGTATGTCACATAGGATTTTCAGATTGGATCCATGTGTTTTTAAATATTTTAGGAAACTACTTAAACAGTAGGACCTAAAGAGCACACACCATGGACCAATGTCTATCAAATCTGAATATTTCAGGTTTCAAAGGTTCCTATATATTTAGTTATCGGATGGCAAAAAGGCTTAACATCAGAAGTTCAAGCATTTTAATATTTTCATGACCGATTTTCAACATTACCATCTCTTCACACCTCCTTATGAATGCTACAGCTGTCATTCTTCACATCCTGCCTGATCTGTATTTTCATACATCTGGCGAGAATGGCACTGTCACTGTGGAAACTCAAAGTTCGAGACACATTAACAAAATTACAGTGCCACTGTTCATGACAAGAGGTCCCAAATGCCTTCATGTGGTGGGGGTCACAAAAAGGCCATGGTGAAAATTTGTAGTGGAAATACTAACAAACACCGGGTGTTAGGGTTTCTAACCACAATGTCCACCCTGTACAGACTGATGGGCATCAGGGTGTGCCTTTGGATCGCCGGCTGTAAAGCTCATGCCATTTCACCCCCACCCTGAAGTCAGTGATAGGCAAGGAGATGTGCCTTGGACTCTTGACCCCACACTTCACCCATTCTCTATGCACCCATTTCAGTGTATGTCCTTATGAAATGGTGTGAATGTGAAACCCGAACACCCAAAGGCACACCTCAACACTTCTCAGTGTCTACAGTATAGGGTGAGGTGAAATACCATGAACAATTATGGGCGACAACCCAGAGGCGCACCCCAATGCCTGTCCATCTCTGCAGAGTGTAGATGGAGTTGACATGAGTTCAGTACTTCACTGCCACTCCTATTCTGCATCTGTCTAACTCCTGCATGTCCAATGCTGTTATCAGCAAGCAAATATTCGGCATTGACAAATCGTGTTTTCTTTCCTGCCAACAAAGCTCCCACATGGAAACAGGCGTCTAACTGCATCTTTAATCAATGAACATTTAATCAAATCAAGTGATCTGGTACAGTCATGCATTGCAAGTTGGTGCCATGTAAGATAGCAGAGAAAAAAAGACTGTCTACCCTTGCTGCATTGAAACTAGCAGAGAGGACCTAAGAACTACATATCTACATTGCAATATCTAGCAGAGTTTTTCCTTATAGGCATATATCATAAACCCCACTAGTAACCATCCCACCTCTAATTTGTGCAACAAAGGCGTGCACTGGGACATTGCTCCCTTGTTCTTCAAGTTCATAGGGTAGCCAAAAAAATTGTGAATGAGTTTTGGAATGTTTTGTGTATGAGTTTTGAAATGTTTTGTGAATGAGTTTTACATGTTTTGTGAATGTTTTGGAATGTTTTATAAATAAATTTTGAAATTTTTCTGTATTTTTAAAATGTTTTCTGAATGAGTTTTGAAATATTTGTCAATGAGTTTTGAAATGTTTGCAGAATTTCTGTGTATGTTTTCTGAAAGAGTTTTGGAATGTTTTGTGAATGAGTTTTGGGATATTTTGTAAACGAGTTTTGGAATGTTTTGTGAATTTTTTAAATATTCTCTAAATGAGTTTTGGAGCGTTTTGTGAATGAGCTTTGGAGCGTTTTGTGAATGAGTTTTGGAATGTTTTGTGAATGAGTTTTGAAATGTTTTGTAAATGGGTTTGGAATGACTCGTAAATGGGTGGTTACTGATGAGGCACACTGTTTCACCAGTTTAGGGTGCTAAGTTCTATATTAACATGATGCAGAGCTCCTGTACACATGCCTGTTCATGTCACTGACCACATACACCCCATCCCTTTTGTCCTCCCCGGAGGTGTTCCTGTCCCTTTTGCACCTCAGAGAAGTCCAACAGACACATTTGCCCACTCCATGGGCCCTCGTCTTTCCTTTTGCCCTTCCTAAAGATGTTCATGGCCCCTTTTGCCCTCCTCAGTTGTGTTGCTGTCAGCCTTTGTCTTCATCAGATGGACAGTTTTTGACCCTTTGTCTCCCCAGTACTTTGCTGTTCTTTCTCATGCTTTCTAAGCAGTGACAGGCTCTCCCTTTCCCTCATGGGAGGCAGACCTTTCTTCCCAAGTCAGAGGGCTCTTCCTTACTGTCCTTCAAAAGAGATGCTTTTCTCTTTTGCCCCAAACTAGTTCTATTCTCTCTTTTTTTCCCTTAAGGGAGTGTAGCACTTGTTTCTCTATAAGGAAACTCCACATGTTCTGCAATAAATGTGGAAGTTTGTTTCAGTTCCTGTGCCCTTGGTATGGAACAGCTGACAGGAGTACAGAAAGTACTGTATGCAAAGTCACTCCCCAAGACACTGGGAATTAATTATTTTCACATTGTCGGATGGGTAGTCATGTACATTGTTTTGTGTTTCATTTCTGCCCTGAATGGTTTGAATAGTATGCATGTGCCAACATTGTGTGTTGACCACAGTAGGATATCATAACAGCTTGGTAACCTGAGACTCAGAGGTCAGGATTGAATTGAAAAGTGGTGATACAGTTGTGGGGTATACTTTTTTAATATAACTTACAGTTTTATTTTGATTTTCAATAAAAACAATGCCAAGGCAGTATAACATCACATGAGATGTAGGATAAGTTCATACATTACATTTTGGAAACAGCAATCTCAATCCCACAGTCTTGTGAGACAACTTTTATACTTGGAACCTCATAGTTACAATATTAACCACATTAAGGTAATTGCAACATAAGGAAGATTGCCAGAGTGGTGTTTTAATGGGATCAGTACAATTGCCCGACATCATTCTGCCCAACAAATTGTTTCCTGACATGAACTTCCCATCAGGGATGATTACCCAACAATATAATACCTGACTTCAAAAATCCCGACAATTAACACGCTACCCGTAATTGTGCATTTGGGTGCTGCTTATTGTTAACAAACCAGCATACATTTTAAATGCTGCTCTCTTTCCCTGAAAACAAAAATGAAATGTAACTGTGCTCATACCTTCTCCACCATGTCTTTTTCCATGTTCATTCTCTTCCACGCAGCTGCACACTCTGCCTCAAAGTTCAACATTCCAAAGTTTGAAATCAACTTTATTCTTTATTCAAATAGTTTAAAATCAACTGTCAAGTGTCAAAGTTTTAACTGCAAGTGTATCACTGCATATAAAATTCATAGCACCATGTTGTGTGCAATGCCCCACAGAAATCCTTTTGGGGATCGACACTCCTTGTCAGACACAATATTGCTAATCTTCTCTCTTTGCATACTGTTTTTTAACAGGAGATTTTGGTGACCCTTGATTTATTTTTCTATCGTGCTGTCAATAACAAGCTGCTCATTTTGAAGTTCCTCTACAAAATGATGAATGCCCATGTGCTGTTCCTATTAATGTTCCCAGCCACCTGTGCCATGCATCTACCTTATTCTGTGTTCTAAGGATTCCAGTTAGCATTTCTGAGTGCATGAACCAAAACTGGGGTGGGTATAAGGTGGGGTGCTATAACTGTGTTGTTCTGCATTCTTGAGCACCCTCCCAGTATATAATTTTCCTTGAACCATTCCAACACATTGGCACTTTCACTAGGCATGTCTTGTTTTAGCTCCTATAAACTACTGGGATTTTGTCTGGAGGCAGGAATGCTAATGCCACTAGCTGGTGCATTTTATGCTAAAGTCTGAATCAGTGCCATATCTGGTTGCCAGACCACAACCTTGAATTTTCACCATACAATTTGTCCCAGGTGAAAAAGCAGTCCTTATTATCTGCTTCTTGAAATTCAGCCCTGCAAGCATTAATGGATTCATAGATTCATAGATGTTTACAAGTTCAGGAGGCAGGCTCATAAAGTGAACTCGCTACCACAGTTCAGTGGTGGAAGGAAATGTCCTGTCACCCATATAAGAGTCAAGTATTTTCTTGAACTGTTGAATGTTATTGCTATTAACAATATTTTGGGTAATGAATTCCATATTGAAGGGATCCTCTGAGTAAAAATTTGGAACTATTATTTGTTTTACATAATGAAGTTTTAAGTTTGGAATTATGTGATCTAGTTTGATTATATGCAAGATTCTTTTCTAATCCAATTGTATGCAACAAATATTAATTTTGGTAGGCATTAAAAGTATAAATCAGGTCCCTCTTAGTACTCTGTATTCCAAGGAATATAGTTGTAGTGTTTTGAGTCTGGACCCATAGTCCATATCAGACATATTGTCTATTCTTTTAGTGACTCTACGTTTTACCTTTCTACCATACTTAAATAGCCAGTTGAGGTTGGAGCACAAAATGAGGCACAATAATCCAAGTGTGGACGAACAAGGCAAGAATATAATGGCAAAATAACACATGGCTTCCTACTTTTAATGTGTTTCAAAATGTTACCCAAAATCATGTGACATTTTAATAGTTTTGTTAGTATGAGAATTAAATTTTAGATCATCAGATATTATAATGCCCAGATCTTTTCTTCTGTTGTGACCATTAAATTCATATTCTGTATAGAATAGTTAAATCTTTGGTTGTTAATCCCCATGTGCATTACTTTGCATTTTGCCACATTAAATTTCATTTTATTATTTACTGCTCAGGTAGTTAGTCTGTTTAAATTTTCTTGTAGGATGTTAGCAGGTGAAATGACATTAACAAGGCAACCTGTTTTACAATTGTCAGCGTACTTGTTGATCCAGACCTCCTTTGACGTTTGCGTACTGGAGACTAATATATTAAAAGGAGAGGACCTAGAACAGACCCCTGTGGTACTCCACTAGTAACTGGGCTCCAGGCAGACTCATGCCCAAATATGACCACCCTTTGTTATCTATTGGATAGCCATAATGAGAGCCATTTAATTATGTTAATATCCAAATTTATATTAAGAAGTTGTTTACTCTGTGTCTTATGGGATACAGTATCGAATGCCTTTTCGAAGTCCAGAAAGACAATGTCCACTGGTATGCCATTGTACAAAGCATTACTAACAGGTTTGAAAAACTAATGACATTAGTTAAACAAGACCTACCAGGAGTAAATCCGTGCTGGACATATCTATATACCTGTGCTTATAATACGGTTGGAGATTTTAGTTTGAATCAATCGTTCAATAATTTTACTAATAAGCAATGTTAAGCTAATTGGCCTATAATTAGCTGTCTGCTGTTTATTACCACCCTTAAAATAGGGTTATATTAGCTACCTGCCAAGATTGTAATGCAATACCACAATTCACAGATGTGTTAAACAAGTAGGTGAGTGGTCAGATAATTCTTTTGAGAGTTCTTTAAGAACTTGTAATGTATACAGTCGGGTCCAGGAGATGTATTACATTTAATTAGATTAATAGCTTCTAGGGTGTCTTGTTAAAAAAAAAAGAAATAAAATCAACTGACGGTTGTATATTGAGATTTATGGGTTCTTTAGGACTAAATATACTTGTAAAGTAATGGTTTAGTTCTGCAGCTATTTCTGTTTCATTAATAATAATTTTATCGTTTACCTTTAGGGTGCCAATTCCTGTATGATTTTGTTTGAGAGAGTCAATATAATTATAAAACTTTTTGTTATCTTTAATATTAGTGGCTAAGTTGATTTCTAGTTTTTGTTTTGCCTTTCTTATTATTTGTTTGGTTTGGTTTGGTTTGTTTTGCAAGTAACTTAAACTTGCACCAATCAAGTCTTTTTGGTCTTACTAAATTTCTTATAGGCAATGGCCCAAATATTCATACTGCACAAGCCTGGGCAGCACAACTTAGCTGCACAGGGTGTTGGGGGTGATATTCAGCGGAGCTGTGCCATGGCACAGCAGCATTGATATCGCACCTGGCCACATGCAGTGCACATGGTGCAGTGGTACTGCACCAGCACAAGTGGCTAGAGTGGAGCAGTGGGATGCGCTAGTGCAAGTTCCATTGCGCTAGGTGCAACAACCACGATATTCAAAAGTGCACATGCAAATGGGGCCATAATGCATGCAAGGCACAAATGGGGCCATTGCATGTCATTATATTACATTGCATGCAGGTGCACTGATCCTGGCGACTTGCACCTGGAGCCCTGCCAGGCTGCAGCCAACGGGGACCGGCGCCCCTGCACAGCAGGCAATGTGCCCACTGCCCGATCGGCGGGCATATGTATAATTAAATAATCTTCAATATCCCTGGTGGTCCAGTGGCCCTACGCAGCCCAATTGTGGGCATAAGTAAAATAAAGCATTCCTATATCCCTGGTGGTCCAGTGGACCACTTGCAGCCTGATCGCGGGCATATGCAGAAATAAAACAGTCCAATATCCCTGGTGATCCAGTGGACTGCTTCGTAGCCCAGTTGTGGGCATCGGTGCAACATAATGCCCACCACACCAGCCCTGGTGGTCTAGTGGTGCCCCTCCCATTCGCCCACTGGGCCCCTGGCCCTCCACCCAGTCAGCAGCAAGTGGCAGCTCCCCATGCTTGCTGCCTGCTGCCTGCTGACTGACACTGTACAGTAGGGCTGTATGCCCATTGGTCCCACAGCATGAGCCAGTGGTGCAGCCGTACCACCACAGTCCAGATATGTGAATGGATCCATTCACATATCTGGACTCTGTAGTACAGTACGGCTGCACACCCATTGGCTCATGCTGTGGACCAATGGGCGACAGCCCCAGTGTACAGTGTCAGTTGGCGGGCTGCGGGCAGCAAGCAGGTGGGGAGCTGCTGCCCGCCGCTGACCGGGGAGCGGTGATGGGGCTCAGTGGGCGGGTGGGAGGGAGATACTGCTAGATCACCAGGGTTGGTGTGGTGGCATTATGTTACCGACGCCCATGAGCTGCAGCGGTCCACTGACCACCAGGGATATTGGACGCTTGTATTTCTACATATGCCCACGATCGGGCTGCAAGCAGTCCACTGGACCACCAGGGATATAGGAATGCTTTATTTTTACTTATGCCTGTGATCGGCTGCGAGCGTCCACCGGACCACCAGGGATGATAGACAGTAATTGTAATATTAAGCCCGTGATCGGGCATAGAAGCGCCACCACGAAGGTGCAGGCAGAGCTTGGGTGGCCACCCACAGGTGCCAGCTGCCGTGTTACGCCCTGCAACACGGCAGCTCACTGTGAGTGGCCAGCTGTTGTTCTTTTTTTTTGGGCTCACCTGTGTAGCGCGCAAGTAGGAGTTGCGCATGCATGGGCTCAGCACATCCCGGGCTGAATATTGGGATGTGTGGGTATGCATGGGCACCCCCACCTGCACCGCATACATTACTGATGCACTCCGGCGCATCAGTATTTGTGCCAAACTCAATCTCTGTTTGAATATCGCACCAGGCGCATCAGTGGGTTGCGCATGGCTCAACAGTGTTGTGCCATGCGCAACCTTCTGAATATCTGGGCCTCAATGTTTTTATTTATAATACATTTTATATCTTTAGACCACCACAGAGGTATTCTTAGTTTGGTATTATTGTTGTATTTAACTCTATCTGGTACCCATGTATTTAAACAATGGTCTATTTTGTCCTTAATTTTTACCCATATATGTTCAATGTCAAGATTTTTCAGTTCATTTTGCCAATTCCAAGTAGTTAAATACTTTTTATACTAGCATAATCAGCTTTATAATAATTTTTAAATGTGCTTACTCCTTTGTTACTCTTGACATGTTGTGAGATATCACATGTGATCATATTGTGACTGCTGTTGCCCAAATGGTTGCCTGCTCAAAGTTAGTAATTATTACTTTTGGGGGCAAACTGTGGCCGTGCTCATCAACAACATTGTGTAAATCCTGGAACCTTCGCCAAACAGCGTTCTTCTGACTTTGATGACATAGGCGCACACCAGAGGAGTATCCTGCATGTATCCGTACTTCCCACTGGTGCGTGGATTGAATACAACTGTCTAAAGAGTTGGAACCATTCGAAAAGATCCATCCATTATCCAAAATCTGCAGAACTAGGCTTCTCCAAGTTGCTTTTTGTGCAGAAAATCGGGATTCTATTACTGCCACAGGTTGAATCTCATGCAAGGAATGCTTGTCCATTTAGAGTGCTATACTGTAGGGAATAGTCACCTCTTCAAGTGACCTGGTCTCTGGTGGCTTATTTTGTCTCTGAGAATGCTTCACAACTTGTTGTAGTGACTTTCTGGTATATTATGCCCAAGGCCCCTGGAATTCTGCGGTTCTGTGGTTGAGAATTTGCAGAGAATATATAGTGCCGTAGAATTAATTGTTTTGGTGGATTTTCATATAAATATACTGTTTTCCATAGTGTCAGGCTTTCTTTCCCTCGTTTATCCTGAAGCCCTCCTCTATGCTTAGCATATGATGTCATCGATGACATCACATATTCAACCAATGACAGGACTGCATTCTGCCAGATAAATGAATAAATCATGCACAGAAATCAGAAAATGCTGCAGAGAGTCAAAGAGCCCTGCTGCAGAAATCAGAAAATTCTGCCGCAGAACACCAGGGGCCCTGATTATGCCTAACTTCAGGACACAACCGCAAGCTGTGCCTGTATTAGCTGTGCTGGTGTGTCGTGTATTTAGGGTTTCGGTTTTAGGTGTTTATTTTTTTAAAAAGGTGTTTATTTTCAGCATTTTCTCCCCTTTCAGAAGTACCAAAATCTGTTATTTTAGGTGTTATCAATTTCTCGGACAACAAAAATCTTTATAAATCAGTGTTTATTCGCTCAAGTTAAAAATAGATATTACACTTTTTCAAACTGTGTACCATGACTATTGCATGTTAGCAATATAGATATTGCACCATATTAATATTGCATTAGTTTTACAAAATAGTGCACCATAACTGTAGAACTATACATATATAAATATGTAGATGGTGATGGTGAGCTAGGAGCAGCAAAGTATTAGAGCTCTGTTCCACCATACAAGTGAAAGGTGTAATACAAAAAATATGATCCACCACATATCCAGCTCACAGTTGGTCAGCTGGAAGAGTGGAGACACAATGAAATTCGGTGTTTTCGGTTATAACTGATTTCGATTTTCACCACGGTGGTGTTTTATCGGTGTTTATCAGTTATAACCTAAAACCGGAAACCCTACGTGTATTGTCAGTGCTCGCTCCTTCAAAGAAGCAAATGCTGTTGCCAATGGGCGTCATTGGCATCTGGAGTGTGATCATACTCTGTAGTAGCACATAGGTGATGCTGGCCTCCAACAAGCACTGTCAAAGCGACCACGACAAGAGGCTGATTTCCGACTTTGACAACACCAATAGAATAAGTTGGCCCTGTTTCTCTCCTTAACATACATATATCCCCAACATGCAGCTTAGGTTGTCCTCTCTGGGAAGGGACTAGTTCACATGCATATAACACTGCTGCTGAACTTGAAGCTTCTGCCATTGTGTGATACTGATAAAGCCTGAGCAAACTGCTTGCAGACATAGGTGCGCTATATCACTTTTTCAAAGTAATTGAGCACACCAGTGTGTTAATTGATTAATTAACTGTCTCCAATGTAACTACCAGGGCACTGGATGGCCAGCTGGTACCATTTCATGTTCCAGTGCTAATCTGTGGAATAGGTGCAGTATTTCAAATGTGAACCGTTACCGTTTACTGTTTGCTTTGCTTAGCAGGAAGCGGGTGTTATACAGGGCAAATCATTGCTATTAAACAAAAATGTCCCATTCCCAGCTGTTTTTAAAAGCTGTCTACTATTCTCTGCTCCACCAATGGCTCTCTTCTTAAACAAAGCAGGTACTGCTCACGTTAGTGTAAACACGAGCAACAACATTGTGGATGGAGTGGTGACTGAGTTTCAGGAGATTTGACTGCAGGTATTTGTTTTCATGCCTGCTTCTACCTAAGCTCACTTTCATTTAATTTTCCATTTTCATTTCATGGAAAGATAGCAGAGCGCAGCATTCTATATCCGTTAGATATGGTGTTAGTGCTAGGGAAGTTGCAGTCAGGGGTGGCGGTGTTACTTGTCAGGAAGGGATAACAAGAAAACTGTCTGCAGCGGAAGCGCAAATCACCGTGACTTTTCTCGTCAGGAAGTTAAAGGTCAGTTAATTGTACCTAAAGGTAAATGACAGTCAGGAAAGCGTGAGTCGGAAAGTGCATCGGGCATAGAAATGTCGGGCAGTCGTACCAGACCCGTTTTAACAGCCTTTGCTAATTCCAATAATGATTACATTAGGTAAAGATTACTTTGTTGATTCCAGCTCTGAAGCCCTCAGCACTTAAACATTCCACATTTCCAACGCATTGTAAACAGACTGTACAGATGAAACAAGTTATACAACCATTTGGTGAATATCTTCAATAGTAAATGTTATAAAACCCAGAACTGTAGCAGTGTCTTGCATTCTGAAGAGAAACCAGAGTATATACAGTAGCAGTGCATTTACCAGCATCATATCCTGCCATATTGAGGATAATGTATGGGTTTTTATTGGTAACCACAATGTAATCGCTTTGAGAGGTTACCATGACAACTTTGTAAACCTCAAGAGCGAAGCTTGAGAGGTCTTCAGTTGGCATAGTAACCTGGAGACCCTACAGCAGCAATCCACGGTAGAATGAGGGACTGTAACACAAACCCTGCCCCTACAGCAGCAATCAGTGGTAGAATGAAGAACTATATCACCAACCCTGCCCCTACAGAGGCAATCCATGGTAGAATGAGGGACTGTAACACAAACTCTTCCCTACAGTGCCAATCCATGGTAGAGCGAGGGACTGTAAAACAAACCCCACCCCTACAGCAGCAGCGATAGCAGAACGAGGACTGTAACAAAACCCTGCCCCTACACCAGTAATCCATGGTAGAATGAGGGACTGTAACACCAACCCTGCCCCATCAATGGCAATCCATGATAGAACAGGGGACTATAACACAAACCTTGCTCAATAGCAACATTCCATGGTAGAGTGAGGGGCTGTACACAAACACTACCTCTACAGCAGCAATCCATGTTAGAATGAGGGACTGTAACACAAACCTTGCCCCTATAGCAACAATCCATGGTAGAGTGAGGGCTGTACACAAACACTACCCCTACAGCAGCAAGCCATGTTACAATGAGGGACTGTATTTATTTATTTGTTTGTTTATTTATTGCTGAACCTCTGCGAAGGAGGTTGAGGAACTTCTACTAAAATTGGTCATTAGGAAAAGTGCAGGCGCCGACTCTCTGGATCCTTATTTTCTAAAAGTCACCTTCCATGTGTTGTCACACCTATTACCCACCTTTTCAATCTTTCTCTATCTCACGGTACCCTCCCATCATTATGGAAAATAGCCCATGTCATTCCTCTGTATAAATCTGAGGACCCCTGTGACCTAAACAATTACAGACCAATTTCATTACTGCTTACGCTGTCCAAATTACTGGAAAACATTGTAAACAAGCAATTGAAAACATATGTAGAATCTATGAACCTTCTAAATCCCATGCAATCAGGCTTTAGAGCACAGCACAGTACCATCACGGTCCTAGCTAAAGTCACCAACAATTGGCTCCAGGGCCTGGAAAATAAAATTTTGTCTGTGCTGTGTTTCTAGACCTAAGCAAGGCTTTTGACACTGTCGACCACGTACTGCTCCTCTCCTCCCTCAAGGCCTTAGGTCTGGATCCACTGTCCCTTCACTGGTTGCCAATTACCTCTCTGACAAGTTAAGTCAGATGGTGACCTATCCCCTAAACCTCTGCTAAGAGGGGTCCCCAGGTTCGATCCTGGGTCCATTACTTTTGCGATCTATGTGAACAACATTGATATGAACATAGCCAAAGCCAGGATCCACCTATTCGCAGATGATACGGTCCTCTACCATAGTGCCCCTTACCTGAAACAGCCTGCAAAGACTTACAATTGGAGTTTGACATTCTCCAGACCCAACTCCTCAAGAAAAAACTGTTATTAAACACTAAGAAAACTAAGGCTATGCTGTTTTCTTCCTTCCTACTGAATGTAAACCCAGCCACTGCTGGCACTTTCCCACAGATTAGCACAATCCTGGGTGAAAACCTAGAATTTGTTAGCAAGTTCAAGTACCTAGGGGTATGGCTCGATAACAAACTATCCTTTATGGACTACATTGAAGACCTCCTAAAGAAATTAAGACAAAGGCTTGGTCTCTTTTTCAGGATTAACAACTACCTCACCAGCAATGCCAAATGATGGCTGGTTCAAACCGTATTTCTCTCCTGGTGGACTATGCTGACTTCCTTTATAGCAACTGCCCAGCATCAAACCTTGTTAAACTGGATACATTGTACCACAGGGCACTGAGATTCATCACTGGTCTTCCTCATGCCACCACCATTGTACTCTCTATACAGCCATGGGATGGCCCTCCCTTCACTTCAGGAGAAATAGAAACTCCTTAATCTGGACACTCAAAGCAATCACCAAGAAACTTCCTCTTTACATCTCCGATTATCTCCGCTCTGCGAACCTGGAACCTATGTACTGAGAAGCTCATCCTTTATTTACCTTAAGGTACCCAGGCTAAAAACACATCTTGGGAGAATGGCTATAAGTTTTGTGCTACCATCCCTATGGAAAATCTAAAAAAAACTCTGAAGCTTAGCTCCCCGATCAGCATATCCTCCTTCAAGACCCTCTATGGCCTTTTAGTTAAAGAAATCTGTAAATGTTTTCTCCTCCACTAAATATCCTGCATTGACTGGCCACAGTTTATACGACATCATCCATACTATTCTTCCCAGAATCTCCGTCTCTAAGACTCCCTACTCACACTTGTCTTTCCACGTTGCAATCCCATCACCCACCCTGTGGCCACACCACCACTACTTCCCTGTATCTCCTGCCTGCCTGAAACCTCCAGTGGGCAGACTTGACAACCTCTTGTGCCACCCTTCAGTTCACGGTACAGCCATATCTGCCCTGTACCCAGGGTGATCCCATAGCCAGTACCATCCTGAATTCATTTATTTAACAATGTCTATGTACCTAATCATTTATTGTGCCTATGTGGTCCTTGTATTGTTTGAATCTGTATAGTTCTTTACATTGTTTGGAGTGTACTGCACTTAATTTGTATGTCTATGTATCAGGTCCATCTTGCAAATGAGCTTGCTCAATGATGTTTCGCCTGAATAAATAAAGATTTTGATTGATTGATTGATTGATTGATTTGGAAATAACCTTTGAACCTAGGCTCTTTTACAAAGGTTCCACGTCATATAACAGTTAACAGGCACAATACAGTACAGGTACAGAGTAATACATAAAGAAATTAGGATTACAAATCTTAAATATTGTTACAACAGTTGAACTCCATCATGTGTCAGACAGGGCTAAAATAGTGTGAGGTACAGAAAGAGCCCCCAGGAGAGGGCAGACTACAGAGCACTGATCAGGAAGAGCCTCCCCAGGAGGGGAGGAAGTAGGGGAGTAGGCAGCCTCAGACCAGTGGCATGGTCAAAAGCACAAAGGGTGGGAAGGTTAGGAGGGGTAGGACATGCAATGGGGGGCAGGTGGGCCACAGGAGAGGGAAGATGGAGGAGATGGGCAGGTGAGCCATGGGGAGGGAGGTGGCGGAGAGGAGAGTGAGGGAGAGCATAGAGTGAAGGTGGGATTGACAGGGAGGAGAGACTGAGCAGGGTAGAGGAACTGTAGAACAGCCATGGGCCAACTCGTGGGAGCAACTCGTTGAAATTAGCCAGTGGACTTCCAGGGGTGGTGTGTCAGGCATTCAGAAAACAGGCACACAGTGCTGGAGGTAAGGTAGTGCTTGAATTTGTATTTGAAGTAGAAGAGACTAGGAGTTTTGTGAGTGACCTCAGGAATGTCCTTGAGCCACAGACCCTGCCCCTACATTGGCAATCCATGGTAGAATGAGGGACTGTAACACCAACCCTGCCCCTACAGCAGCAATCCATGGTAGAATGAGGATTGTAACACAAACCTTGCCTTACATCAGTGATGCATGGTAGAATGAAGGACTATAACACAAACCCTGCCCATACAGCGGCAGTATATGGTAGAAAGAGGGACTATAACACAAACCCGCCCCTACAACAGCAATCCATGGTAGAAGGAGGGACTGTAACACAAACCCTGCCCTACAGCAGCAATCCATTGTAGAACAAGGACTGTAACACCAACCCTGCCCCTACAGCGGCAATCCATGGTAGAACAAGGACTGTAACACCAACCCTGCCCCTACAGCGGCAATCCATGGTAGAACAAGGGACTGTAACACCAACCCTGCTCCTACAGTGACAATCCATGCTAGAATGAGGGACTGTAACACAAACCCTGCCCCTACAGCAGCAATCCATGATAGAATGAAGGACAGTAACACAAACCCTGCCCTATAGCTGCAATCCATGGTAGAATGAGGGACTGTAACACCAACCCTGCCCCTACAGCAGCAATCCATGGTAGAATGAGGATTGTAACACAAACCTTGCCCCTACAGCGGCAATCCTTGGTAGAATGAAGGACTATAACACAAACCTTGTCTCTACAGCGGCAATCTGTGGTAGAATGAAGGACTGTAACACAAACCATGTTCCTACAGCGGCAATCCATGGTAGAAGGAGGAACTGTAACACAAACCGCGCCCCTACATTAGCAATTCATGGTAGAAGGAGGGACTGTAACACAAACCCCGCCCTTACAGCAGCAATACATGGTAGAACACACCCTGCGCCTACAGCAGCAATCCATGATAGAATGTGGGACTGTAACACCAACCCTGTTCCTTCAGTGGCAATCCAAGATAGAATGAGGGACTGTAAGCAAACCTCGCCCCTACAGCAGCAATCCATGGTAGAGTGAGGGACTGTAACATAAACACTACCCCTACAGCAGCAATCCATGGTAGAGCGAGGACTATAACATAAACACTACGCCTACAGCAGCAATCCATGGTAGGCGAGGCTGTAACACAAACCTCACCTCTACAGCAGCAATCCATGGTAGGCGAGGTGCTGTAGCATAAACACCTACCCTACAGCAGCAATCCATGGTAGAATGAGGGACTGTAACACAAACCTCGCCCCTACAGCAGCAATCCATGGTAGAGCGAGGGACTGTAACATAAACACTACCCCTACAGCAGCAATCCATGGTAGAATGAGGGACTGTAACGCAAACCTCACCCCTACAGCAGCAATCCATGGTAGAATGAGAGACTGTAACACAAACCTCGCCCCTATAGCAGCAACCCATGGTAGAGTGAGGGACTGTAACATAAACACTACCCTTACAGCAGCAATCCATGGTAGAGTAAGGGCTGTAACATAAACACTACCCCTACAGCAGCAATCCATGGTAGAGCGAGGGACTGTAACATAAACACTACTCCTACAGCAGCAATCCATGGTAGAGCGAGGGCTGTAACACAAACCTCACCCCTAGAGCAGCAATCCATGGTAGAATGAGGGCTGTATTTATTTATTTATTTGTTTACTGATTGATTTGGAAATAACCTTTGACCCTAGGCTCCTTTCCAAAGGTTCCACTTCATATAACAGTTAACAAACACAATACAGTACAGGTACAGAGTAATACATAAAGAAATTAAGATAACAGATCTTAAGATTGTTACAACAGTTGAACTCCATCAGGTGTCAGATGGGGCTCAAATAATGTGGGGTGCAGAAAGAGCCCCCAAGAGGTAGCAGAATACAGAGCAGTGATTAGGAAGAGCCTCCCCAGAGGAGGGGGAGTAGGGGGTAGTAGGCAGCCTTAGGACAGAGCGTGGTCAAGAGCACAAAAGGTAGGAGGCTAGGAGGGTAGGACATGCAATGGAGGGGCAGGTGGGCCACAAGAGAAAGGAAGATGGAGGAGAGAGGCAGGTGAGCCATGGGGAGGGATGTGAAGGTGGAGGAGAGAGTGTGAGGAGAGCATACAGTGAAGGTGGGATTGACAGGCAGGAGAGACTGAGCAGGGTGGGGAACTGTAGAACAGCTGTGGGCCAACTCGTGGGAGGAACTCGTTGAAGTTAGCTAGTGGACTTCCAGGTGTGGTGTGCCAGGAATTCAAAAAACAAGCACATGCAGTGCTGGAGGTAAGGTAGTGTTTGAATTTGTATTTGAAGTAGGAGAGACTAGGGGTTTTGTGAGTGACCTCAGCAATCTTCTTGAGCCACAAACCCTGCCCCTACAGTGGAAATCCATGTTAGAATGAGGGACTGTAACACTGACCCTGCCCCTACAGCAGCAATCCATGGTAGAATGAGGGACTGTAACACAAACCCTACCCCTACAGTGGCAATCCATGGTAGAAGGAGGACAGTAACACAAACCCTTCCTTTACAGTGGCAATCCATGGCAGAATGAGGACAGTAACACAAACCCTTCCCTTACAGCAGCAATCCATGGTAGAATGAGGACTGTTACACCAACCCTGCCCCTACAGCAACTAACCATGGTAGAATGAGGATTTTAACACAAATCTTGCCTCTACAGCAGCAATCCATGGTAGAATGAATTTATGAAAGACTGTAACACAAACCCCACCCTACAGCAGCAATCCATGCTAGAAGGAGGGACTGTAACACAAACCCCACCCCTACAGCAGCAATCCATGCTAGAAGGAGGGACTGTAACACAAACCCAGCCCCTACAGCAGCAATCCATGCTGGAAGGAGGGACTGTAACACAAACCCGCCCCTACAGCAGCAATCCATGCTAGAAGGAGAGGACTGTAACACAAACCCGCCCCTCACAGCAGCAATCCATGCTAGAAGGAGGAACTATAACACAAACCCGCCCTACAGCAGCAATCCATGGTAGAACAAGGGACTGTAACGCAAACCCTTCTCCTAGAGCTGCAATCCATGGTAGAATGAGAGATTGTATTCATAAAGCATCTGGTTCTCACCTATGTTCCCTTTTATTTTTTAAATTTATAATAAAACAAGCATTAATAAGGAACCTTCTAAAAAATCTCTCTATATCTGGGGTGTGTCTCTAACTTGTGGATGATAATCATCAGGATAATGAAAAATAAAGACTCTCAACCCATGAACACTTTTCTGGCTTTCTGTAATTATTCCTTTTTTACAGGTATAAACCACATTTTCTATGCAATGTTCAGGTTACAAAGAAATGACAACATTTCAAATTAAGCTACAGATGTATTCACAAATCAGGCACTTTAAACCATCATTTAAATAAATTCAGTTTCTTGGGTAAACATTTTCAGGACCATCCTGTCCCTTCTTCAGACACTGCTTGTGATTTTATGTACCTGTTTTTGAAAAAATATAAATATGTTCTTCAGTAACCACGAAGAATTATAAATAATAAATTGATAAGGTTCCTAAATGCATAAATTCAGAGGAACACACCTGTTTTCATTCTCTGCTAATAGTTTCATTAATGCAGGTAAATCCTTAAAATGTTCCCCTTTACTCTAAAATTTTAATATATTTATTGTTTATAATGAAAATAAACCACAGACAATAAAATTAAAAATCCTTTTATTTTAAATGATTTTCAGGAGCCAGAGAATCACGAGCATTTATGAAACTATTAGCAGTGAATGAAAACAGGTGTGTTCCCCTGAATTTATGCATTTAGAAACCTTATCAATTTATTATTTATAATTCTTGAGTTACTGGAAACATATTTATATTTTTCAAAACAGGGCACATAAAACCACAAGCAGTGTCTGAAGAAGGACAGGATGGTCCTGAAAACATTTACCCAGGAAACTGAATTTATTTAAAAGATGGTTTAAAGTGCTGATTTGTGAATACATTTGTAGTTTAATTTGAAATGTTGTAATTTCTTTGTAACCTGAATGTTGCATAGAAAATGCAGTTTATACCTGTAAAAAGGAATAATTACAGAACCAGAAAAGTGTTCATGGGTTGAGAGTCTTTATTTTTTCATTATCCAGAATGAGGGATTGTAACACAAATCCTGCCCTTACAGTGGCAATCGATGGTAGAATGAGGACTGTAACAGAAACCCCACCCCTACAGTGACTATCCATGGTAGAATGAGGGATTATAACATAAACCCTGCCCCTACAGCGCAATCCATGGTAGAACGAGGACTGTAACACAAACCCAGCCCTTACAGTAGCAATCCATGGTAGAACGAGGGACAGCAATACAAACCCTGCCCTTATAGTGGTAATCCATGGTAGACTGAGGATTATAGCACAAACCCTGCCCGTACAGCAACAGCCCATGGTAGAAGCGAAGGACTATAACACAAACCCTGCCCCTACAGCGGAAATCCATGGTAGAATGAGGGACTGTAACACAAACCCTGCCCCTACAGCAACAATCCATGGTAGAACGAAGGACTATAACACAAACCCTGCCCCTACAGTGGAAATCCATGGTAGAATGAGGGACTGTAACACAAACCCTGCCCCTATAGCAGCAATCCATGGTAGAAGGAGGGACTGTAACACAAACCCCCCCTACAGCAGCAATCCATGGTAGAACAAGGGACTATAACGCAAACCCCACCCCTACAGCAGCAATCCATGATAGAATGAGGGACTGTAACACAAACCCTGTCCCTACAGCCGGGATCCATGTTAGAATGAGGGACTGTAACACAAAACCTGCCCCTACAGCGGCAATCCATGGTAGAAAGAGGTATTGTAACACAAACCCTGCCCTACAGCTGCAATCCATGGTAGAACCAGGGACTGTAACACCAACCCTGCCCCTATAGCTGCAATCCATGGTAGAATGAAGGACTGTAACACAAACCCTGCCCCTACAGCAGCAATCCATGGTAGAGTGAGTAAAAGCAACCCAGAAATAAGTGACTGGAGAGAGCCTGAGCTCCTCATGGCTGACGCCATCTTGACCTCATTTAAATTACATGCAGGCAGGAAAAAGACCCCACAACCATAACTTGTTTTAACAAAGAAACCAAATGTGAATAGCATAAACAGTTCAAACATCTACAATCCATAGTTTTGGGAACATTCAGGGCCAGAAACCTGGCCGACTGTTAAATTTAACATAGAAACATAGAAGTTATTGGCAGAAAAGGACCCATTGGCCCACTTAGTCTGCCCTAAATTTCTCTACCTACTTTGTTACAGCAGACCCTACTCAATCTCCGGCTTTAGCCCCTCCATCCCTGATTCTAAGGTCCCCTTGTGTCTGTCCCATGCATGCTTGAATCCTGCTACTGTTTTGCTACCCACCACCAGTGCAGAGGGTCTGTTCCAGACATCCATCACCCTTTCTGTAAAGAAGTACTTTCTCACGTTCCTCTGAGCCTCCTCCTTCCAGCTTCATAACATGCCCCTTATCCTTGAGCATCTCTTTCTATGTAAGTGCTACCCTCTGGTACCTTATTAATACCCTTGAGGTACTGTATTTTAATGTTTCTATCATGTCTACCCTTTCCTTCTATCCTTCAGAGAGTACATATTTAATTCCTTGAGTCTTTCCTTGTAGGGCTTCTGATGAAGGCCACTAACATTTGGCTGTCCTCCTCTGTACCGCCTCCACCCAATCTATGTCCTTCCTAAGATGGGGCCACCAGAACTACTAGACACAGTACTCCAGGTGGGGCATCACCATCAATTAATACAAGGAAGTACCACCTCCCTTCTGCTGGTGATACCTCCCCTATACACACAACATTCTACTGACCTTCTACACTGCCTTATCACACTGCTTTGCCACTTTCAGGTCCTCTCATATGATGACCCCAGATCCCTTCCCTGTTTCATGGCTGTTACGCCCCACTTGGTGTGTTTCCCTTGGGTTTCTGTGCCCCATGTGCATAATTTTGCACTGTTTGGCATTAAAGCCTAGTTGTCATACCCTTGACCATTTTTCCAGCTTTTCAGGTCTTCCCTCATTTGTTCTAGGGCTGGAGCCATCTATTGCACCACATTTCAAGAACATGCATGCTGGTGAATGGGGTCTGTTGAAATTTGACAAAATGTGGATTCCCTTGGGTTATGTGGCAGTACTACCTCCGTCCTCCTTGCTGTCCCCCCTCACCCAGCCATAGAACCACTGGAGAGTGCATTTGGCAATCAGCATTTATATGGTGTGGTGCAGGGAAGGAGAGTAGAACCACAAGAAATTTGTTGTACGCTGACGATATGCTTCTTTTTCTAGTCCACCATAGATTTGATTCCAGAGGTAACAAAACTCATTGTGGAGTTTGCTAGATTTTCAGATTATAATGTTAATGTTGACAAGTCCAAGCTGCTGCCTCTGGGTGGAGAAAGTGGGGAAGAATTAGGTTAGCAACCCTTTAAAGCGTTCAGCATTTCTTGACTTACTTGGGGATTAAGGCGTGATTCACACTGACCTCTTTGTATGGATTGAACTACAAAGCTCTGTTGGCCAAATTCCACAGTATATGGATTTAGATGGCTGGCAATCATTGCCAATATGCTGATGCCCCAACAAATGGGGTTCCTGAAAGATTTTCCTCGAGCTTGCCTAAATGCTCACTGCCAGGCTGGTGTGCTGCATTTTAGCAGTTTAAATGTGATTGCCAGAGAGTGCCTGTATAGCCTCTGTGCACTGTCTCTTTAAGAGCTGCCTGGATTGCGGTCATAAGTAATCTGAGGGAGCTCTGTTGAAAGATGTAACTATTTGCTGAAAATCACTTAGAGTGATAATGATAATGTAGTTTGTCTAACTTGCCTTCTTTGCAGCAAGGACTGTTTTGTTTATCTCCACTATCTTGGTCCTGGACTATCAAATTGGACCAATCAGTACTGGTGGGACCTAAAATGGAGCTGGACTACAGGAGCTGTCTGAGTCAAAATCTGTAGGAATTGTAGTTTTGGGCTTTGGCACCTTTTTGTACCTGAAGGGGAGCCTTTGCTGTGACTGACAGACAGATCAGCCAACCGAACCTTTTGGATTCTGAGAAAAGTCCCAGGCTTGCTGGCAGTTGAGTCAGATCTAAGTTGGGAGTTGAAGAAGCAACACCTTAAGACAGTCAAGCAACTGTCTGAATAGTTTCACAGGGAGAACCGTGGAAAAGCCTGAGTTGTGGCCTGCATGTCTGCCTGCTGCCCTGGAGAGAGAGAGAGAGAGAATTATTTCAGACTAAATCCAAGTTGAGAACGAAGTAAGCCACTGATTTTTACCAGGCTCATACCTGAAGAAGACCGAAGATTTTGCTGAATGCAATCAGCCTGTCAGGATTTCAGCTGCTTTTGCATCCCGGTTTGTGCAGAGACTTTGGCGATCATGACCGAGAGTGGTTTGCCTGGTACAGTAGAATTTCCTTACATGTAAATGTGCTGTGAGTTGCTAGTGGGTCATGATTTGGTTCCCCACTCGTGAACTGTGTTCTGCTTGCTGGAAGCTGTATCCAACCTAAAATGGACTGCATCTGAATTTGTCTCCATTTGGCGGGGTCTTGCCACACTGGCCCAGCCAAACTACCCGCAGCACAGAGAAAGCCATCAGCGAGAGTCCTGCCTGGGGATCAGCCCCTGCACCACGCTGCAACAGGAGCGACGCCTCGATGATTCATGTGAGCCCTGCCTCTCCTGGCACTCAGATTAACCACCTGCTGTCTCGATTTTCGTCCATCCTGTGTCCAGTCTTGG
Organism: Neoceratodus forsteri; assembly: GCA_016271365.2. Taxonomy (NCBI): domain Eukaryota; kingdom Metazoa; phylum Chordata; order Ceratodontiformes; family Ceratodontidae; genus Neoceratodus; species Neoceratodus forsteri. The sequence goes on along the minus strand of JADMNL010000031.1, from coordinate 102,171,658 downwards.
GTGTCATGAGTAATCATCAGGGTAGCTCCCTGCAACAACAACCTAATCTAAAAGTGTGTCATCTGATTGTCTTGTTTTCTTTTCACGAACTGAGCCCTCGGATCCAGATTATAAATAGTGTGTGTTGTGCATGTTGTTTCTTCCATCACAGGGCCCCAACCAGCTGCAACATTCCTGGCTAGCCACCATTCTCCATCTGGGTACTCAGGTGTGTGACTGTTTATGGACCCTGAAGTGCATGCATAACGGTTTGATTGATACAGCCTTAAACAAATTAACCTGATTACACCCTCCTTGTTCAAGTATCTTAAATAAATCAGATCTAACTCTTTTTGCATTTACCCTGACTGTGGTTCCAGTTTGTGCAGGAGTACTGTACTGCTGTTATTTGCTGTGTATAACCTTGTTTTAGGGGTCCCCAGGGCGGGCCAGAGGAAAGCCCTAGTGGTAAGTGCAGACAGTGTGGGTATTTGTGTGGTGTATCAGGGTATTGTGAAAGTGATTATTGTCTATTGTTCTGGCCACTAGTAAGGAAAGAGGGGATTACAGTGTCCTGGAGGGCTGTGCCCAGGTTAGCTTGACCACTACCAACCCTGACCTCCGGGTGGAGGCACCCGTTTCAGAACTCAGGCCCCTTAACCTTCTACTAGCCAAGCAGGCAGGGTTAGCAGCCCTTGGGATAAGCGCCACCTAGGGTTGCACTGACTTAGCAGAATTTACTTAATTAAGATGAATGCCCTGCCCAGAATATTGTATTTTATACAGCGGCTCCCATGGGACTGTCTAAACTAGATAGTCAGTGGTTAGAAGCAAAATGCAACACATTTATCTGACAGAAGCGGTGGCCACGGACCAGTTTGCTAAGACTGAAAGGTTCCACTTAGTAGGGAGGCTTACAGTTCCTGGTATCACATCATATATACAACGCAGCCATCTTAGACCAGTCCAAGAATGGCTACATGGGAGGAAGGGCCAACTAGGAGAATCTTGAGGGAGGGAGGGCTGTGGTAATCTATGCTTATGTTGAAGGGGAAAGTAGGCCTATAGGGCAAAAGAGAGATGAATGACTTGGTAGACTACACCTTAGAGTACTTGGGTAATTAAGAAGAAGCTTGGATGCAGGTGTAAGGGGACAATACACTCTTGGTCCCAGTATATGGAAATACCAACTTCCTCCTCCAGCTAGAGGATAGAAGATTCCAATTTGGGATGATCCGGTATCTCAAAATCCAATCCAATGCCAGATTTTGGATGTCAGGATTATCCTAATCCAAATCCTAATCTGATTCTACTGTCAGATATCATCAGATTTGGATTTTGAAATCCTAAAATCCACAGTTGATATCCTAATCATAATAAAAGCAGAATACAGCAAATATTTAGATTACTATAAAATCATAATCTGTACTCAAAGACCAAAGATGCAGTAGCAGAAGACAGTTGCTTTAGGAGTTTAAGAGTTTTGCACTGTACAATTTGAATCTGTTTTGGAATCTGATTTTCAGGATTTAGTATATTAAGACCCAATATTCTAAAATCCTAAAATTGACCTGAGATATCAGTTTATATAATTGGATATCTGATTGTCCCATGTTTTGACAGCTGAGTGTTGGAGGTATTCTTTATATTGGAGATTTGTTTGGGGCCCAGGGGTTTAGGTCTTTTCTAGAGATGACAGCAGCTATTATCATAGCTCTGCCCCATCATATGTTCCAATATTTGCGAGCTCAGGAATATGTGTACAAAGTAGGTGTCTCAGACCCAGTTAGGTCAGAACTGCACAAGGTTAAATGAGTGATCATGGGGTTGAGACAGGCCCTGAAGGAAACACTAGCTAAGATATATGCAGTCCTATGGGTGGTGCTGCTGGCCAGTCATTGAGAGTATGATGACTGTTGAGGTGGGATTTAAACCTACTGATTTTGGATGCAGCCTTGACTGTAGTCTGTGAGAGCCACATGGGGCTTCTGATTTGTAATGTGTATTAAGGGCCCAATATATATTCATACAGAGACTATTTGCCACACATGGTGCATAAGTTTAATAAAGGGTATCTTTGCAGTGTTGGAGATGCCAGCAAGCCCTTGAAATGTGTATCCATGATTTCGGGTGCACTGAGGCCATTCTGGTAACGAAAAGCACAAGATGTTGGGTAGTGCATGGTTTTACAGTGCAGGATATGGCTGTCTCCTGTTACGGAGGATGGAAGAGGTGTCAGAGGAAGCCTGAAAATGCTGAGAGTCAGTCCTATAATTTTACTGATGGCACAAAATGTATACAGAACCCTGGGAATCACATGTTCAACCCACATCTGCAGTGTGGCAAGATTTATTAATTTAAATATTTTCCTTGGAATGATTAATATTTAAACACTTAGGCAAAATAGAGCTTTGAGACTTTTGTGTTGTCTTATTGTACTGAAACAGAATTGATAAAAAACAACACCCACCCATGAAACCGAGTTGCTCTATTGCATTTAATCGTTGCTCTTTCTTTATTCTATGAACGTTGGCACACTTCAGTAGAGTTTAAACAGGTGGGGAAGATTTCTTGGGCTGGAAACTTGCAGTTTTTCTTCCGTGTGTGTGTGTGTGTGTGTGTGTGTGTGTGTGTGTGTGTGAGCGAGAGCATAGACTGGAAATGATGTTCTCTAAAATTGCCCCAGAGATAAAGGAGGCTTGGCACACGAGGTGTATGCCTGTGTAATCCCATGAAACATCTGATAATGTCTGAGGTTTTCCTGTTTACTGTTCATCACAGCCAGGGCACTGCTTGAGTTACATCTCTCAGCAGTGTCTGAGCCTGAGGGACAAGTCTGGAGTGTGCAGCATCTCTACCACACTCTGTCCTGTTACATCATTCTGATTCAGGGCATCTGTACTACCCCTTCATTTCCATTCCACCCTCACCACCATCTATGTGAAGAAAGGATTCCTCACATCCCTCTGAAATTCCCTTTCATGAGGTTGTAATCATGCCCCTGGTGGAGGAACCTATGCTGCACCTGAACAGATGCTGGCTTTCGACTTTGCTTTCCTTCAAAAACATAAAGGTCTTAGTTGTCCCCCTCCGCCCCCACACACACCTCTCCCATTCTCAAGTGAATACATGTTCAGGCCACAAAGTTTCTCCTCATGTTCCCCACTGTCCCGCAATCATTTTGTTTTGGGGTTGCTCTTCTGCACAGGACTTATTTATCCCTATCTCTTAAGGGTAGGACTCAAAACAAAGCACAGTACTCAGGTGAGATTGAACCAAGGATCTGTACAATGGCAGGATCATCCTCTCATTTCTGCTACTGAACCTCCTTTCTACACAGCCTAGCATTCTGTTCACATTTGTGTCTGCTTGGGGCATCGTGTCTGTATCTCTACATTGTCTTCAATGACTGCAGCCAGATTCCTTTCTACCAATGTTACTGTGAGCTTAACTCCCTTACCAATATTCTGTCCTGGGATTATTCATACCAACATGAATTATCTTATATTTCTTGGCATTAAACTTGAGCTGCTAGACCCCACCCACTTTTCTATCCTCTTTAGGTCTTTATAATATCCCTGACACCCGCCTCACTATTGACTATCCCTCTCAACTTGGCATCATCTACGACTAGGCTAATTTTAACCTCATGCTCCTCCCTTATGTCAGAGATAAACATGTGAAAAAGTACTGGCACCAGCACTGACTCCTGTGGTACCCCACTAGTAACAGCCTTCTCCTCTCAATACTACTATTAACTACCACCCTTTAGGTGTTACCAAGTAACCAGTATCTCAATACACTGTCTAATCACCTCCCAAACTCAGATCTGGCATCTTTTTGCTAATCTTCTATGAGCAAGCACCTTACCTTCTGACTGACACCAGCTCTTGCTTCTCACTGCCCTACTGGTGGCAAAGCCTTCAACTTGGTTAGTAACTCTCTTATTACAAAAGCTTGAGTCCTTGAGGTCTCTAACTCCAGCCTTCACAACCGCTGTCGGTCTGTCTCTTTTGATAAGCCCTCCAACCCTGCCTCCATAACCTTAGGAGTTCCTCAAAGTTCTATACTGGGTCCGCACTTTTTCAAAATTTCCATTAATGACATACCAAACTCCCTTCCTATTGCCGCACTTTTATACGCTGATGACCTCGTCTTTATATAGGCTCTAGATCTCTGGATGATATCAATTCCAAACTGACCTCTGACCTTCACAGCATCCAAACCTGGCTAACCTTAAATCGCCTCATCCTCAACATTGGCAAGACCCAAGCTGTGCTCTTTGGGTCCCTCCAAAGACTCATACCTCCACCACTGAGCTAGCCTTCTGGTGTCTCGATGGCTCCCTTGGCTCTGTGATCCTTTCTTTCAGATACCTTGGTGTCGCACTTAACCCAGCTCTAGATTTCTCCCAACCCATAAATGATATTTGTAAATCCGTAAATTCTAATGTAACTCCTACAGATTTTGACTCCAGACAGCTCCTGTAGTCTGGCTCTATTGTAGGTCCCACCAGTACTGAATGATCCAATTCGGCAGTCCAGGGCCAAGAGAGTGGAGATAAACAAAACAGTCCTTGCTGCAAAGAAGGCAGGTTAGACAAACTACATTATCATTATCACTCTAAATGATTATCAGCAAATAGTTACATCTTTCAACAGAGCTCCCTCTCAGATTACTTATGACTGCAATCCAGGCAGCTCTTAAAGAGACAGTACACAGAGGCTATACAGGCACTCTCTGGAAATCACATTTAAACTGCTAAAAGCAGGACACCAGCCGGCAGTGAGCATTTAGGCAAGCTCAAGGAAGACTTTTTTGGCAACCCCCATTTGTAAGGGGTTACACCATTCCCTGTCTGGAGAAAACTTGGCATCCGCGTCAAGTCTGTACCATCACACTATTGCAAATGCAAACTATACGAGACATTTATACCATTAGCATGTTATGCAAGTGACATCTGATGCATCAGTCAATGTAAACGTATACTTTTACTATACATATTCTCTACACTTCACAATACTATATCCATTGTGACAATACATCATGCATATTTCACACAGGTAATTTACACATTACTCTGCGAATCATGTAATAACTTCTTGTACATTGAACAATGTAAGAGGGGCCTTCCTATCAGCTAACTTGGAGCTAGATGGGGCAGGGCACCATACCTAGAAGGCAGAACAATCAACCTGGAATTGGCACTTAGGCTCAGTTTAGGCAGTGAGCTCTGAGAAACATAAACCCCTTTGTAGACCATATTGAGAGGCAAATCCACTGGCCTCCCAGAGAATCATAACTGAAGCACACTACTAGCTTGACAGCTCGGCCAGTCTTTCTGAGAAGGACAGCTACAGTCTCTGTACTCTCAGCACTGGTCTGGGGACTCTCGTCACTTATCAGGGGTGCCTCGGCCTGGATGGAAACGTCCAAACTTGGGGCACTGTCGGCTCCTTGCTCTGCAGGCTCTGTTTCTACAACACTTGACTAATTTTGTGAAGGCTCAGGCACAATCAAACTTTGAGGCACCGAAGGGGGTTGTCTGCACTCTCGTGGTGTTCTTCAAATTCTGGTATGTCACCAGAAAGACTCAAACCATCAGCCCCTCCTTCAGGCAAATCATACAGTTCCACAATACACAGAGACTCAGCATCTTCAGACATGATACTTTGCACTTCACTTTCTGGGAGCATTGGCTCCAAGGACGAAGCTGGGGGGTAGTCCAGAAGACCCAGCTTCATCCCCACAATTAGTCATAGGGTACCTCGAAACAGCTGACTGAATTCATAAGAGGGTAATAGGCATTGTCACATTCACTTTCGTCTGAGGTGGACTGACAGTCACTATCATTCCGGACCTGCTGCGGGGAAACCTTGAACTTGTAACCACTGGGGTAGTTGACTCTGTCTCTTCCTTGCAGCAGCACGAGTCACTGGCCCACGGAATCAATCTCTGATTCTTCAGCCTCAATTATGACTTGGCCAATAGGTAGCAAGTGGTTACGTGCATGGTCTTGACAGCTTTGAGTTGTTCTCTGGGCGACATTGTACATGGGTAAATCACCCAACTTTCCAACTACTACATGGAGAAGATGGTGCCACCCGATCAGCAATTTTAGGTTTACCATGCAGTCCCAAACTGCATAACAACACACGGTCTCCAGGTCAAAGCCCTTGAGCCTTTACTTTCTTATCATGCCTCTCTTTGTTGGCTAGATTTTCTTGGCGGCCATTGTCTGGCCAGTTGAGAGGCATGGTTCAGTTTTTGTACATATTGCAAGTAGTTTTAGGCTCAGACCCCATCTGGAGAGACCCCAAAACAGACATCAACTGGCAGCTGGGCCTCTCTCCCAATCATGAGGCAGTAGAGGGAGAACCCAGTAGCATCATTTTTTGTGCAATTGTATATGGTACCAAGGTGCTAATCTGTTGGCTCCATTTATGCTTGTCTTTGGGTGGAGGGTGCCCAGCATGTCTAGAAGGGTGCAGTTAAAATGTTCTGGTTGAGGGTCTCCTGCAGGTGATAGGGGTGGTTCTTGACTTTGCACCCCATAGAGAGAGCATTTCTTTGATTAGTCGACTCTCAAAGTCTCTGCCCTGGTCAGAGTGGATCCGCTGGGGGCACCATAGTGGACGAAGAAATTTTCCACTAGCACCTTGGCCACGTAAATGCCTTTTGATCTTTGGTGGAAAAGCTGTGCATACTGTATGAAATGATCCGTAACCACTAACACGCTGCCAATGTTCCACTGATCAGGTTCTAAACACACTATGCAGACTAGTTCCATGTGGGCACTGGTAGTAATATTAACAAGGGGCAGCCCTCTGAGGCAGGGCTTTTCTTTGCAGGCAGTGACTACAAGTCTTTACATGGTGCTTAACATCAGCCCCCATTTTGGGCCACTAGAAGTAGATCTGACCAGGTCAAGGGTTCTGTCAATACCGAGGTGCCCCATGTGATTGTGGAGGGACCACGAGTACCAAATCTTTAAAGGCTGTGGGCAGGACCAATTGTTGCTTGTCTACTTTGCCACTATGATCTACTGTCTCTCTATACAATAACTGATTGAGCAACTTCAATCTGGGGCCTTCTTTAAATAATAAAGCAGTTCACAAGTCAGTGGAGCGTAACTTAGACACATCTTTCCCTCAGAGGCAGGGCATCGAGTGCTGGCTGAATCACAGGATCTTGGGATTGAGCCCACTGAATGCTGTCATTGTCAAACTGAGGTAGTGCACTAATATCTAGAGTAGAGTAGTGGCAATAAGCAGCTGGTATGCAGGTGTCAGAAGGGCCCAAGCAATCTACTAAACAGTCCACTGTGTCCGCAGACTTCTGTTTATCTCTAGCAAACTTTTGGCACACTGCTCGAATGTCAGATTCAGACAGCCTGACCCAATCACTCTTGGAAGTTGACCTTTGTGATAGGGCATCAGCATCAACATGGTTCAGGCCCAGTCTGTATTCGACAGCATAATTGTAGGTTGATAGTGGAAAGCCACCGTGCCCAGTGGCATCTAACTTAGCTGAAGTCTGTACATAGGTCAACGGGTTTTGTTTTCACCAATATCTTTGCCCATAGAGGTATTCATGAAACTGGTCAATGATGGCCCATTTTAGCGAAGAAACTCCAACTTATGCACAGGGTAGTTTCATTCAGACAGGGTCAAGCTCCTCCTAGTGAAAGCTGCCAGTTTCAGGCCATCCTCATGGTCTTGATACAGCACTTCTCCTAGACCCTGTAGACTAGCGTCCATATGCAGCACATAGGGTTTGGTGGGGCAGCATAGGCGAGGATGGGGCATGGGTGAGCTGGTATATGATCTCATGGAAGTCTGCTTCACAGTCGGGCATCCAGCGGGCCTGAAGAGTTCACCTGGGCAGAAGTATACTTTTTCTGGTTCTTTAATGGCCCCTTTTTATATTTACGATTGGAAGGAGGGTAACCCTGGGCAAGGTTCAAGAGTGGGCGAATCACCTTAGAATAGTCTTTTATGAACCTGCAGTAGTAGCCACAGAACCCCAGGAAATGTTGTAGTTCTTTCAGATTATGGGGCTGGGGCCAAGTAGTTAGTGCTTCAACCTTACTGGGATCAGTCTCTATCCCTTTGTAGATACTATGTGCCCCACATACTTCACAGAGGTTTGGAAAAACTGGCACTTGTCAATGGACAGCTTGAGGTCAAGTCTTCCAGTCGGTCTAGGACTTTAAACAGTCGGTTCTCATGCTCTCTAAGGTGCTCCCAAACACAATGACATTGTCCAAGTACACCAGGCATTCCAGCAAATTTATATCTCCCACTGCACGTTCCATCAGTCACTGAAAGATGGCTGGGGCGCCTGATATCCCTGTGGCATCCTCAGAAATTCATAGAACCTCAATGGACAGATGAAGGCTGTTTTTCCACAGTCTTACGGAGCCATCAGGATCTGGTAGTATCTGCTGCAAAGATCCAACACCGAGAACCATTTGCTCCCATTCAAGCAGTCCAGGGCATCTTGTATATGCGCATAGTGTATTGGTTTGGGATGGTCCACCGTTCATGGTTCGATAATCAACATACATCCTCACAGACCCATTCTTCTTGTGCACAACCACAATGGGAGGCGTATGGGCTCCTGGATTCTTGTATCACGCCAGCAGTGATAATTTCCTGCAGGTGTCTTCTCACATCATCTATGTCTACTGGGGCTAGGCGTCAGGACCTCTCTCAAATGGCCGTTCATTGTGCAGGCGTATGTGATGCTCCGCACCTTGGACATATCCCACATCCCATTCGTTCAATGAAAACACTTGGTCTCTCTGGGCAAGTCTCTTGCTAATTCTAGCCTTCCATTCAGCTGGTAACGGGAGTTACCAAAGTCAAACAAGTCTGAGGTCACTTTCTCCTTCTCACCAGGGTGCTTGTTGCTGGGCAATACTGCAGTATCTGCACAGTGTACCATAGCTAGGTGCACCTTCTGTTCACCCAGATCTCCCAATCTGACACATTGTGAATCAGGACCATCACTCATCGTGCATAGGCATGGGCATCAGCAGGCAAGATGCTAGGTTTGATCAATAATCATTCTGGCAATTTGCCATCACCATGGCATCCAACATCAGTATTCTGTTCTTGACATCTTTCCTGAGGCACACCTCCCTGAATGGTACACTGGGCTTAGGAGCTAATACCATTGAATCGGATCCTTCTTCCCATGATCCCCACCGTTCATCTTGGTCTACTTCCTCAGGTTTCTGTTGCAAATCATAGGCCCTCTTGATCAGAGCTGGAATTCTCAGGGCCTCCCGTCCAACGCCTTGTTTCTCATGAAAGAGTTGCGCCAGTCTCCCAAACATGTGGTGTTTGTCCCAGTTAACAGGGGACCCCATCATACAGTCGGTGGGGGACACACTAGGGCCAATGTCTCTACTCACTCCTCTACACCAGTTACAGCTGCAGGAAAAGACAACCAGAGGCAGACATCCCTATGTAGGGATAAGACTTGTCGCTCAGACCCCACACATGTAGGCCTTCCAGGGATTGCAAAGGCACATCAGATAAATGTTTGTCATACCAGTCCTGAAATACAATGGTCACTTGAGACCCACTGTCAAGCACAGCCGAGTATGAATACCATTCACAGTCACTGTAGTCTCCATTGAAGGGCCCACTATTTTGGGCCAGTCTGGAGAGGCAGTAGCAGAGCCTGGACAGGCATTTAGCCACAAAGAAATTTGAGTTAGGGTTTCTCAAACCCTCACTGCAGTCATTTCAGGCCCTTTGGCCATTGATTTGCTTTTCGGAGTTCCCCTTGGAGTCTGTTTACTACTCTTTCTAAGTCCTTCTGAGACCAGCATTCTCTTTTCATATGGCCATCCTTTCCACAGTTGTGACAAATGATAGACTCCTGGGTCATCCTGGGAGAGAGCATCGTATCAGGAACTGAAGCAGTAGTAAGAGATTGGGGTCTAGTATCTGCTTGCAGCAGTGAGAGTAGTGCAACGTGTCTTAACAGTTCCTTTAGAGTGGCAGTCAATCCTGTGATCTCAGCCTTGGAGCCACCCTCAGTAGCAGATGCCTGAGGGTGCACCCCCCCCCACCACATGGCAGTCATGTCCTGAAATGGACCAGACTCTTGTTCCATGGAGGAAACCCTTGCAGAGGCACCCATCTTCAACTTTCGGACTTCCTTTAGTAGCTCGTCTTTCCAATGCTGGGCCCAGGCGGAAGTCCTTTGCATTCTCAGAGTGCTCGTTAAGTGCTGACTTTTGCCCCGAGCCTCATTTGGCTGATCACCTCGGTCACTTCCACAGCAGCAGCAGATATGGGTGCAATTCCCCATGGGGTTGCCTTTGCTCAGCCCCAAATTTCTTTCATTAGCTCGTCATAGGAGGGTGATTCTAGTCAGGTGGCAAGGCGCAAATGAAGCAGTAACAATTCTGAAATGGAGCAGACTTAAGGATCTAGTCCAGCCTAATTCGATCTAATTCATTTGATGGCAAACTACCCTTTCTGAGGCACTCTCTTATAGCAGCTTTTCAGGCCGAGGTACATACACAGACAATGGCTCCCTAGGTACTGCTACGCATTTCTTACTCTCCACCACAGATCCTCATCTGAATCCGGGCTCCCATACACATTTTCTAATGCATCAAGATAGTCCTGTGCAGTTGCTTCAGGTTATTGGCCGCTTGGCATGGATGGTAGCCAGGGCAGGACCTCGGAGGCTTTCACTCAACCTCTTTTGTTTCTCTGCTTCTGAGCATTGCCATTCAAGTACTAGAGGGGCAACATAGTCTATCCAGGTCTCCCAGTCATCCTCCCCTGGGGGTGGGAGTGTGCCCTAGAAGGTTCTCAGCCTTTGGTAGGAGTCATGACTAATGGTAGGTACAGATATAGGGACCAGCATTGGCATGGGCACCGAAGGTGGGGCAGTAACAGGTGCTGGAGTGGAGGGGTGTTGAGGAAGGAACACCCCAGGTGGCAGGAATAGTTTCTTAGAGTCCTCTATGGTTTTTCCTTCCTCCAGCAACAACTTAGCAAATTTCTCCTCAAAAGTCTCAGATAATGGTGGAAGCTCATCCTCACCGGGTCTTTAATGTCTTTTGTTATCACTCTCACACAGCTGGAAACCCTTCTGGGGCAATAGTCTGTGGCACTTTAGAGCTGTCCACGAGATCACTACACTCTACCAAGGCTATGAAAGTTTGGGCGATCAAATCAGCCTGTCGACCCACCACCACAGGGTTTTTAAACATTCAACTTTGGAGAGTGCTCCTCTACAGTGTCTTTACTGGTACGCAGGGAATATCCAGTATAGTACAGAATTTTGGGGGTCGATCTCCTGTCCAGTACACCACCCCACCAACTGGTGTACAGCCATTTCTACTGGGGTAGCCATTAACTTTTAACAATAATTCGTAATTTTTGGCCACTAGAAGGCTCAAAATCCCAGCGGTGAGCCTCCAGGATGAAACCCCTAGGTGGCGCTTTCCCAAGAGCTACTACCCCTGCCTGCTTGGCTAGTAGCAGGTTAAGGGGCCTGAGTTCTGAAATGGGTGCCGCCACCTGGAGGTCAGGGTTGGTATTGGTCAAGGTAACCTGGGCACAGCTCTCCAGGACACTGTAATCCCCTTTTTCTCCTTACTAGTGGCCAGAACAATACACAATAATCACTTTCACAATACCCTGATAACACCATACAAGTACCCACACTGTTTGCACTTACCACCAGGGCTTTCCTCTGGCCCGGCCCTGGGGACCCTGTAAAACAAGGTTGTACACAGCAAATAACAGTAGTACAGTACTCTTGCACAAACTGGAACCACAGTCAGGGTAAATGCAAAAGAGTTAGATCTGATTTATTTAAGGGACTTGAACAAGGAGGGCATAATCAGGTTAATTTGCTTAAAGGCTGTATCAGTCAAACAGTTATGCATGCACCTCAGGGTCTATAAATAGTCACACACTCTGGGTACCCAGAAGAAGAATGTGGGCTAGCCAGGAACGTTGCAGCTGGTTGGGGCCCCTATGATGGAAGAAAACAACATGCACAAAACACACTATTTGTAATCTGGAGCCAGAGGGCTCAGTTCGTGAAAAGAAAACAACAAGACAATCAGATGACACACTTTTAGATTAGGCTGTTGTTGCAGGAGCTACCCTGATGATTACTCACAATACCTAAGACTAGACATAGGCTGGACGAAAATCGAGACAGCAGGTGGTTAATCTGGAGTGCCAGGAGAAGCAGGGCCCACACAAATCGCCGAGTGTCATTTTGTTCAAGCGTGGAGCAGGGGCTGATCCCAGGCAGGTCTCTCGTCGATGGCTTTCTCTGCAAAAGGCAGTTCACTGGGCAGGAGAACATGGCAGGCAGGCCTGGAAAGCCCTTCCCACCAATTCCCCTATACTCCTTCTGGGAGCAGCTGCTTGAACACTCAAGCTGTTCACTCTTCAGCCTCCAAATCTAACTGATCCACTGCTTCAGGCAGTTCTGGGGATTTCCTCTGTGATGCTAAAAGTTCGGTTGGTTGAGGGAACTGTCTGTCACACTAAGGTCTCCCCTCCAGGTACATTTAGAGTTACCAACATTTAAAACTACAAAAATACGGAATCCTTTCCAGAAGACCCCTGGAGACAGTGCCGGGCCAGTGGTGCTGAGGGTTGAGGTGCTGGATGCCACCCGCGCCTCACTGGTGACCCGGGTTCGGTAACAGACTCAGGTAGCCAGGGGTTGGCAGGAGGAAGAGGATGGAGCATCCAGAGGACAGCTCTCCCCTCCTGGGGAGGGATCCAGGGTTACTCGGTGTTCTGAGGACCCCAATGGAGATCAGGGGCACTCCAGGAATACCAGCTGACATGAGGGTGGAGCGTGGCAGATGCCAGCAGAGCAGCCATGCTCAGGTGTCATTGCATGCCACACTCAGGAGAACTGAGACCAGAATACCCCTGCCAGCTGGGTGAGGCGGCAGCGGTCCTCCAGGGGCTGAATCCCCACACACCCAGTGCTGGCCATGACTCTGACCCTACACCCCGGGATCCTTGGGCTTCCTGAGCTGGGCGGGAGATGGGGATCCTGACACCGATGCTTCAGTCGGTAGTAGTGGTTCAGGTGGGAGGTTAGGAGCGTAAGCTGAGTGAGTCCTGCCTGAGAGATGCCCCGGACTGGTAGGTGACAAAAGAGTCGACAACAACAACAAAAAAGGCTCCTGGGGACAGACTCCATTTTAGGTCCTCAGTGGTTCTATTGGTCCAAATACTGGAAGTTCAGAAACTAACATGGTGGCTTCCATCCAAATGTTCAAGCCTCAATAAAGCAGATTAGACAAACTTCTCTATCTTTACTATACTGTAATAACAGACAAACAGTAAATAATCACAGTTCCTATGGAGACTCCTTCTGGCATGTAGCAACTGCAGAATGGATCAATATAACACACTGACCGGTTGCAAGCCTCAGTTATTCAGAACCAGCCCAGACTCATTTCTAAACACAGATTAGGTGTTCTTGCAAAGAGACAGGCACGGAGGCTCGCTAGGGCACTCACACACAGATAGCACTGCTTCAGACAGGAAACCAGCCTGACAGTGGACATTAGGAGCCCAGGAAGACATTATAGTAAATCTCAATTTGTAGGGGTTACATTTATATGAGTAGGAACTAGGCATGCATACCTGTTTGTTGCTACCTCACTTGTGTGTACCTAATCATTACCGTTTACCCCCTCGCAGTGACATTTAGCCGAGATCCCCACAGCGACTACAGCGCCTAGCCATGGTGGGAGACCGCTGGAACCCGGCGCTATCTGTCTGGGGTCCTGCACCCCCCAATCAGCTGCGACTGGAGTTGAGAATCCTTAAGTTGAGGTGGTGCGGTAGGCGCAGCCACTGCATGGGGGTCAGGGTCAAAGCCCTCCAAAGAAAACAAAGAAAGCAATGTAGTGAACCGGCAGCCGACTGCAGAATGTGTCGACCTGCCAGTGTCGCTGACGGGCGCTTGACAGAATTTCTGTCAGACTCCTGTCGTGGATCCAGTCGCATTAGTCTTGACTGTTGTGTAAAGCCTAGTTTCACTTTCTTGTTTTCTCAGGGACCATTTAATAGTGTTTCCTCATCACCATCAGTTAGTCTTGGTCTGTTGACCCTACCAGTATTTAATTAACTTTGTATGACGCTGCACTGTAACTATCTGACAGTTTGCAATTGTGCATTTTTTCCTGCTGTCTTCAATTATTGTGTTCTGATCATTGTATTTATTGTTACCTGCAATTGTACTCTCCCAGGTCTTGCATGAAAATAGGCAGGTTTTTGTCTAGTGCACTTACCCAGTTACCAAAGCACATAATTAATTAAATAAATAGATAAAATACCTGACTGACACCAGCTCTTTCTTCTCACTCACCCAGTGCTGACGAATATCTGACCCACACCAGCTCTTACTTCTCACTGCACTAGTGCTGCCAAATACCTGACTGACACCAGCTCCTGCTATCACTGCACCAGTGGTACTGAATACTTGACTGACACCAGCTTTTGCTTCTCACTGCAGCAGTGATGACATAATACCTGACTAACACCAACTCTTGCCTCTCACTGCACCAGTGGTACTGAATACCTGACTGACACCAGTTCTGCCTGTCACTGCACCAGTGATGCAAAATACCCGACTGATACCAGCTCTTGCCTCTCACTGCAGCAGTGATGCCGAATAGCTGACTGACACCATCTTCTGCTTGTCACTGCACCAGTGGTGTCAAATACCTGACTGACACCAGTTCTTGCTTCTTACTGTACTAGTGACACTAATTACCTGACTGACACCAGCTCTTTCCTCTGACTTCACCAGTGGTACCAAATACCTGACTGACACCAGCTCTTGCCTCTCACTGCACCAGTGGTACGAATACTTGACTGACACCAGCTCTTGCCTCTCACTGCACCACTGGTACCAAATACCTGACTGACACCAGCTCTTGCTTCTTACTGCAGCAGTGATGCCAAATACCTGACTGACACCAGCTCTTGCCTGTCACTGCAGCAGTTATGTTGAATACCTGACTGACACCAGCTCCTTCTTGTCACTGCACCAGTGGTGCCAAATACCTGACTGACACCAGCTCTTGCTTTTCACTGCACCAGTGATGCTGAGTACCTGGCTGGTGAGTAGCGTTCTGTAGAAGTTTCCTATTGCTCATGTTCTGGGCTAGCAGTTACTAGCTAAGGACATGCTACAAGAGTATCTAGAGTGTATGGTCAATATAATGCTGCATCCCTTTGTTACAAAACATCTCTCCTTGTTTCCCACCATGCAATCTACAACCATTACACTCTCCCAAATATCACAGTTTGCTACCTCTCGTCAGCTTCAAACTTTCCCTCCTGCACCCTGCCTCTTGGTAAGGGGCCAGTCCTGCTGGTACCTATGGACTAATGCTCCATCCAGTATTCCCTTAACACCTTATCAATCCCCAGACCTTTGTCCATACAGGGATTTTGTCTGCACTGTCCACCCTTTGCTTCCAATCATACTAGTACCCCGCCCGAGTAACTGCTAAGTCCCAACTGTGCTTGAAACCATTAATAGTTTTAGTGCCCAACACCTCTGCTGACAGACTGCTCTATGGCTCAACCACTCTTTGTAAAATAAAATGTTCACATGTCCCTCGGGAGCCTCCCTCCACCAGCCTCCACTTGTATCCTCATGTTTTAGATTTGCTACTCCTCTTGAATAGCTTTTGCAGTTGAACGTGTTAATTCCTTTCAGGAACTCAAAGGTCTCTATCTTATCCCTGCTCTAGGTGCAGCCACAGCCCTGCTGGTACCTAAAGCTCTCAAACATCCCCACTCTTGGTGCAATGACAGCCCTGCTGGTACCTTCGGCCCTCAAAAATTCTCACTTCAGGTGCAGTGACAGACATGCTGTTACCCTACATTTCTTGGGGAATCTCAACTTTAAAGTGCAGCAACAGCCCTGCTGGTAATTATGTTTTTGGAGAATCTCCTCTAGGTGTGGTGATAGCCCTGCTGGTACCTTCTGCTCTCAAAATTCCCATGTTAGGTGCTGTGACAGCCCTGCTGGTCCTATGACTCTCATGGAATCTCAGCTCTAGGTGCAGTGACAGCCCTGATGGTACCTGTGGCTTTCTGGGAATCCACTCTAAGTGCAGCTGTTACAGACATTTAAAAATAAATAGATGTGCAAAATGAAAAGTAAAAGGTCAGTGTTCTGGCGAGACTGCCTGCTCCCTCTCATTTAACGACAGCCTCTGTGTAAGAACTCCTTAAACAGTGCTGGAACACAATGTGCATCTGTAACTTTCCAGGTTACTGTTCTATGATAAACATCGTCCTGAGAATTACACAATATCTTTTTCAAAATACTTATCAAAAGCTAGCAGTAAACCATGTTTGATGTTTATTTTCTGATTGTGCTGGCCTTTTCAAGTTACGCTAGGGTAAGAAGGGTCAAAGCGAGTAGGTCTGTGTGTGTGGATCTGTGTTTGGTAAGACCATGTTATCAGTTCCGTCAGTGGCTAACAGAAAAGTGATTCAGCCTTTCCAACTGTGGCTTCCTCTTGTGCCAATCATCTGTGTGAGCTCAGCTGTACAGCCAACCTTGAGTATGGCACTCTTGAGTAAATAGCCTGAGTGGACGTAATCGTATTTAGGTAGCATCAATAGTGGCAGGAAGTGC
Organism: Neoceratodus forsteri; assembly: GCA_016271365.2. Taxonomy (NCBI): domain Eukaryota; kingdom Metazoa; phylum Chordata; order Ceratodontiformes; family Ceratodontidae; genus Neoceratodus; species Neoceratodus forsteri. Next base: position 102,154,996 of record JADMNL010000031.1, on the reverse strand, counting down.
AGTCCCCCACTCTAATTACTAAAATGATTCAGTATCACAAATGGATGCAGATGTTCTGGGCCCTGCCACAGCAGGCTCTGTAGACAATTGTTTGTTTAATTAGAGGAATGCTCATTTTGAAACTCTACTGGATATAGGCAGTTTAATAAAGATAAAAAAAACAATTTCATTCACAATCAGACACCATTAGCAAAATGCGCTTGTTCTCTCCCTTCCTGGTACTAACTGTGGAAGTGCCTGGGTTTGTTGTTATCCTGCTTGGTACTGACTGTGGAGATACCTGGGTTGTCCTCTCCCTGCTAGGTTCTAACTGTGGAGATGGCTGTGGTTGTACTCTCCCTTCCTGGTAGTAACTGTGGAGGTGCCTGGGTTTGTTGTCACCCTGCTTGGTACTAACTGCAGAGATACCTGGGGTTGTCCTCTCCTTTCCTGATACTAACTGTGGAGATGCCTGTGGTTGTACTCTCCCTTCCTGGTAGTAACTGTGGAGGTGCCTGTGGTTGTACTCTCCTTCCTGGTAGTAACTGTGGAGGTGCCTGTGGTTGTACTCTCCTTCCTGGTAGTAACTGTGGAGGTGCCTGTGGTTGTACTCTCCTTCCTGGTAGTAACTGTGGAGATGCCTGTGGTTGTACTCTCCTTCCTGGTAGTAACTGTGGAGGTGCCTGTGGTTCTTCTGTCCTTGCCTGGTACTAACTGTGGAGTTGCCTGAGGTGGTTGTTGTTGCCCTGCTTGCTACTGACTGTGGAGATGCCGGTTGTTGTCTCCCTGCCACTACTAACTGTGGAGGTGCTTAGAGTTGTTCTCTCCCTGCGTGGTACAGATTTTGGAGACATTGTGGACACATCAGGATGCAGTCTAAATAGGAGATGGGCAGAAACACGAGCAGACTAGATGGATCATTAGGTCCCCATCCACTGACACGATTCCTATGTTCTATGTATGTTCCTATGCAGGGTTTGTGTCAGCCTGTTTGGTACTAACTGTGGAGATACCTGGGGTTGTCTTCTCCTGCTTGGTGCTGACTGTGAAGATGCCCAGGGATCTTGTTGCCCTGCCTGGTACTAACTGTGGAGGTGCCAGGGTTCTTGTTGCCCTGCTTGGTACTGACTGTGGAGATATGTGGGGTTGTCCTCCCTGCCTGGTTCTAACTGTGTAGGTGCCTGGATTGTGTTGACCTGCTTGTTACAGTATTAACTATCGTGGTGCCTGGGTTGTTGTTGCCCTACTTGGTGCTGATTGTGGAAATACTTTGGGTTGTCCTCTCCTGCCTGGTACTAACTTTGGGGATACCTGGGGTTGTCCCCTCCTTTCCTGGTAGTAACTTTGGAGATACCTGGGGTTGTTCTCTCCTGCCTGGTACTAACTGTGGAGGTGCCGGTTTTGTTGTCACCCTGCCTGGTAAAAATTGTGGAGATTCCTGTGGGTGTTCTCTCCCTGCCTGGTACTAACTGTGGATATGCCCAGTATTGTTGTTGCCCTGCCTGGTACTAACTGTGGAGATTCATGTGGTTGTTCTCTCCCTGCCTAGTACTAATTGTGGAGGTGCCTGGGTTGTTCTCTCCTTACCTAGTACTAATAATGGTGTTACCTGGGGTTGTCGTCACCCTGATTGGTAGTGACTGTGGAGATTCCTGGGATTGTTCTATCCTGCTTGGTACTGATTATGGAGGTGCCTGGTATTGTTGTCGCCTGCCTGGTACTAACTGTAGAGGTGCCTGGGGTTGTAGCCACCTTGCTTTGTACTAATCTGTGGAGATACATGTGGTTGTCCTCTCCTACCTGGTTCTAACTGTGGAGATGCCTGGGGTTGTAGTCACCCTGCCTGGTTCTAACTGTGGAGATGTCCAAGATTGTTGTTGACCTGCCTGGTACTAACTGTGGAGGCATCGATGGTTATTCGCACCCTGCTTGATACTAACTGTGTAGATACCTGGGATTGTCCTCTCCTGCTTGTTTCTGACTGTAGAGATCCCAGGGTTGTTGTTGCCCTGCTTGGTACTGACTGCGGAAGTGCCTGGGGTTCTCTCCCTGCCTGCTGCTGACTATGGCCTTGCCTGGGGTTGTTCTCTCCTGCCTGGTATTGACTGTGAAGGTGCTCATGGTTGTTTTTCATGGGCCATAGGGCAATCCCTTGACACTTCCATGGGCCATTAGTTATTCTCTAACTCTTTCAAGGGTTCTGGGTAAACACTGACTCTTTAGTGGACTGTAGAGTGCTCCTGACTCCTTTTGAATTGCTACTGGATATTTTGTATATGAGGCTGGTTATTCCTGACACCTTTATCTGCTGTTGAGTAATCAATCCTCAGTCATGGGCCATTAGATAATCTCTGACTTTTCACGGGCCATCAGGTAATCCTAATTCCTTTATGTGCTGCTGATTGCGTGACACCTTCATGTCTGTTGTGAATTCATGACACCTTAATGTACTGTTGTGTAATCCCTGACACCTTCATGTGCCATTGTGCAATGGCTGATGCCTTCATGTACTGTTGTGGAATTCCTAACACCTTCGTTTGCTGTTGTGTAATCCCTGACACCTTCATGTACTGTTGTGTAATCCCTGACACCTTTGTGTGTCATGTGTAATCCCTGACACTTTCATGTGCTGTTGTGTAATCCCTAACACTTTCATGTTCTGTTGTGTAATCCAGTCCACTTGACATATCACATCTTTTCTGAAATTGTGACTGGGGATTAAATAAGTATGCCCTTTTGTAAAAGTTAGGGTAAGGAGTAGAACTTATCATTGATTCTCTTTAGAACTCAAAACAGCACTGCTGGACAGGGACAAACTTTGGAAAAAACACAAACAACTACGGTCCCAATGGACTGGTGTCACTTCAGGAAAGCTAGGAATACATGCACCAAGATGATAAGAGATGCTAAGGCCTCCTTTTATCATTCAGAACTGGATTCTGCTGCTAGGAGCTCCTCTAATTTTGAAGTCCATTAAGGATATGTCCGACATACCCTGGGAACTCCTGCCTGCAAAGATTACCTTTGGCAGTGCCATCATCTGCAACAAAATGGAGATACTGGATGCATTTAACAACCACTTTGCCACCGCTGGGCTGGCATTTGACAACCCCTGCATGTTCTTTATGCTCCCAGTTAGATGCATAAAACTCTGAACCTTTTCTTACCAACTCAGGTCTTTCTCTCCAGCCTACTTTGTTGAAAGAGGTCAGAGAACTTCTATTACAGTTAGATACCAAAAAAGTGCAGTGCTGACTCTCTAGACCCATATTTTCTAAAGGTCATCTACCATGCTTTAGCTGTACCAATTACTCACCTATTTAATCTCTCACTGTCCCTTGGAATCCTCCCACCCTTATGGAAAAAGCTCATGTTATCCCTCTGTTTAAATCTGGGGACCCCTGGATCTTAACAACTACAGACCGATTTCTCTACACCCTATACTGTCCAAACTGTTGGAAAAAATTGTAAGCAAGCAATTGATAACTTATGTAGAAACTATGAATCTTCTAAATCCAATGCAATCTGGCTTTAGAGCACAGCCTAGCACCATTACGGCTCTAGCCAAAGTGACCAATGATTGGCAGCGAGATCTGGAGAATTGAAACTTAGTCTGTGCAGTGTTCTTAGACTTAAGTAAGGCTTTCAACACCATTGATCATGGCCTGCTCCTTTCCTCCCTGAGGGCACTAGGACTGGACTCACTCTTCTTGCATTGGTTTGCTGACTACCTCTCTGACCGGTGACAGCAAGTCAAGGCAGAAGGTGAACTTTTCCCTTAAACCTCTGCAAAGAGGGGTCCCCAGGGATCAATCTTGGTCCCCTACTGTTTGCAATTTACATAAACAACATTGACACCACCATAACTAAGGCCAATATCCATCTGTTCACAGATGACACTGTTCTTTATCTAAGTCATCCTTTGCCAGAAGCTGCCTGTGGAGACATACAATCTGAATTCAATCTACTTCAGAGCCAAAGGCCTAAACAAAAGTTCTATTAAGCAGCCAAAAACTAAGGCAATGCTATTTTCTCCACTTCTCTATACCTGTGCAAACCCGGCCAGTGCTGGCTCAATTCCACAGATCATAACAATCCTGGGAGAAAACCTAGAATTTGTCAATAAATTCAAGTACTTGGGAGTGTGGCTCGACCATAGGTTTTCCTTCTACGGACCATACTGAAGATCTGCTAAAGAAGCTGAGGCAGAGACTTGGACTGTTTTCAGGATTAATAACTTTTTACTAGCAATGTCAAGTGGCGGCTGGTACAAACAATGTTTCTCTCCTTAGTCGACTATGCTGACTTACTTTATAGTCACTGCCCTGTCTCTCATCTTGCTAAATTGGATACGTTGTATCACGGGTTCTGAGATTCATTACTGGCCTACCTTTTTCCACTCATCATTGTGCCCTTTATGCTGCCGTGGGGTGGCCCTCCCTTAAGTACAGGAGAAACAGAAATGCTGTACTCTGGACGTTCAGAGCTATTATCAAAAACTACCCTATATATCTTTGATTGTCTTCCGCTATGCGAGCTTGGGAACTATGCACTAGCTACTCCTTTATTCCTTAAAGGTACCTAAGCTAAAAACACGCTTTGGGAGAACGGCTATAAGCTTGGCTCCGTCTCTATGAAACAAAATACAAAATCATTAAAGCTTAGTACCCCAGTCAGTCTATCCTCCTTCAAGACACTATATGACCATTCGGTCAAGGACATTTGCAACTGCTTCCCCGATCCTAAACTTCCCTGCACTTATAGCATACCATGATGGCATTGTCCTCCGCTATGCCTGACCTTGTGTTCTCTCCTTCACATTCTCTAATACCTAATTGTGCTCCCCACCCTCCTGTCCTGTGTCTCTCCGAGGCTTCATCTGTCCCTCGTCTATTCCTTACCACCTTTTATATCATTGTTTTATATGGTGTGTTTTAAAGTGTTTTAAAGTGTCTGAACTATTGTAAAAGTGCCCTGAGCTTGGGAAGGACGCTTGAAAGAAATAAACTTTACTACTTACTTACTTACCCTGCCTGTACTCTATCTTGCCTCACCTACCACACACACCCCTTCTACCCTGTTACACTGTTTGTGTTTTCTTTTTAACTCACTGTCTGTCTTGTTACATATGGCATTGTATGTAATATACCATTACCTAACAATTGTCCTCGTTAGTACTTCCAGCTACTGTTACTAGACTCATTATACACACAAAGGAATTGAACCACTGTTTCTAAACTGTTCTCCACTTATGACTATGTTTAACTATTGTATCTCTGTATTGTATAATATTACTGAGGTGTTATGTTGTGACTGTTCATATATTGTATATCCTGTGTTCCTGTCCTAACCAGGTCCATCTTGTAAATGAGCTATGCTCAATGGTGTTCGCCTGGATAAATATTTGAATTGATTTAATTTGATGTACTATTGCATAGTCCCTGACACCTTTATGACTATTGTATAATCCTGACACCTTCATGTGCTGTTGGCTAATCCCTGACACTTCATGTGCCATTGTGTAATCCCCGGCACATTTATGTACTGTTGTGTAATCCCCTGACACTTTCATTACTGTTGTGTAATCCCTGACACCTTCATGTGCCACTGTGTAATCCCTGACACCTTCATGTGTTGTTGCGTATTCCCTGACACCTTCATGTGTTGTGTAATCCCTGACACCTTCGGTGTGCTGTTGTACAATCTCTGACACCTTCATGTACTATTGTGTACTCCTGACACTTTAATGTGCCATTGTGTAGTCCCTGACACCTTTATGCACTGTTGTGTAATCCCTAACACCTTATGTACTGTTGTGTAATCTCTGACACCTCCATGTGCCATTGAGTAATCCCTGACACCTTAATGTGCTGTTGAATAATCCCTAACACCTTCATGTTCAATTATTTAATCCCTGAAACCATCAAGTGATGTTGTGTAATCCCTGACACCCTCTTGTCCTGTTCTTTAATCTCTGACACAGTCATGTACTGTTGTGTAATCCCTGACACCTTCATGTGCCGTTGTTCTAATCCCTGACACCTTCATGTGACATTGTGTAATCCCTGGCACATTTATGTACTGTTGTGTAATCCCTGACACCTTCATGTACTGTTGTGTAATCCCTGCACCTTCATTGCTGTTGGCTAATCCCTGACACCTTCATGTGCTGTTGTGTAATCCCTGACACCTTCATGTGTTGTTGGCTAATCTCTGACACCTTCATGTACTGTTGTGTAATCCCTGACACCTTCAATGTGCAGTTGTATAATCCCTGACACCTTCATGTACTGTTGTGTACTCCTGACACTTTCATGTGCCATTGTGTAGTCTCTGACACCTTTATGCACTGTTTTGTAACCCCTGACACCTTCATGTGCCATTGTGTAGTCCCCACACCTTTATGCACTGCTGTGTAATCCCTAACATCTTCATGTACTGTTGTGTAATCTTTGACACCTCCATGTGCCATTGAGTAATCCCTGACACATTAATGTGCCATTGAATAATCCCTAACACCTTCATGTTCAATTATTTAATCCATGAAACCATCATGTGCTGTTGTGTAATCCTTGACACCCTCTTGTCCTGTTCTTTAATCCCTGACTCATTCATGTACTGTTGTGTAATCCCTGACACCTTCATGTGCCACTGTGTATCCCTGACACCTTCATGTGCCATTGTTCAATCCCTGACACCTTCATGTGCTGTTGGTTAATGCTGACACCTTCATGTGCCATTGTGTAATCCCTGGCACATTTATGTACTGTTGTGTAATCCCTGACACTTTCATATACTGTTGTGTAATCCCTGACACCTTCATGTGCCACTGTGTAATCCCTGAAACCATCAAGTGATGTTGTGTAATCCCTGTCACCCTCTTGTCCTGTTCTTTAGTCCCTGACACATTCATGTACTGTTGTGTAATCCCTGACACCTTCATGTGCTGTTGTTCATCCCTGACACCTTCATGTGACATTGTGTAATCCCTGGCACATTTATGTACTGTTGTGTAATCCCTGGCACATTTATGTACTGTTGTGTAATCCCTGACACCTTCATGTACTGTTGTGTAATCCCTGCACCTTCATGTGCTGTTGGCTAATCCCTGACACCTTCATGTACTGTTGTGTAATCCCTGACACCTTCATGTGTTGTCGGCTAATCCCTGACACCTTCATGTACTGTTGTGTAATCCCTGACACCGTTACGTATCTGTTGTGGAATCCTGACATGTTCATGTGCCATTGTCTAATCCCCTGACACCTTCGTGTGCTGTTGGTTAATCTCTGACACCTTCATGTGCCATTGTGTAATCCCTGGCACATTTATGTATTGTTGTGGAATCCCCTGACACCTTCATGTGCTGCTGTGTAATCCCTGACACTTGCATGTGTTGTTGCATAATCCCTGATACCTTCATGTATGGTTGTGTAATCCCTGACACCTTAATGTGCTGTTGTATAATCCCTGATACCTTCATGTACTGCTGTGTACTCCTGACACTTTCATGTGCCACTGAGTAATTCCTAACACCTTTATGTGCTATTGTGTAATCACCGACATCTACATGTGTTGTTGTGTAATCCCAGACACATTCATGTGCCATTGCATAATCCATGACACCTTCATGTGCTGTTGTGTAATCCTGACATGTTCATCTGCCATTATATACCTTTATGTACTGTTGTGGAATCCCTGACACCTTTATGTGCTATTGTGTAATCCCTGACACCTTCATGCACTGTTGTGTAATCCCTAACATCTTCATGTGCCACCGTGTAATCCTTGGCACCTTCATGTGCTGTTGTGTAATCCTGACACCTTCCTGTACTGTTGTGTAATCCTGACAACGTTATGTGCCATTGTGTAATCTCTGACACCTTTTGTTTCATTGTTTAATCCCTGACACCTTCATTTGCTATTGTGGAATCCCTGAAACCTTCATGTTCTGTTATGTAATCCCTGACACCTTGCTGTCCTGTTGCATAATCCTGACACCTTCATATACTGTGTGTAATCCCTGTCACCTTCTTGTGCTGTTGGCTAATTCCTGACAACACCATGTGCCACTGTATAATCTGGCACGCCCATGTACTATTGTGTACTCCTGATGCCATCATGTGCCATTATGTAATCTGGCACCTTCATGTACTGTTGTATAATCCCTGAAACCTTCATGTAATGTTGTGTAATCCCCGACACCTTCATGTGCCATTGTATAATTCCTGACACCTTCATGTACTGTTGTGTAATTCCTAACACCTTCATGTATTGTTGTGTAACCACTGACACCTTCATGTGCTGTTCCTGTAATCACTGTCATCTTCGTGTGCTATTGTGTAATCCCTGACACCTTCATGTGCTGTTGTGTAATCCCTGACCTTCATGTGCTGTTGTGTAATTTTTGACTACTTCATGGGCTGTTGGCTAATCTCTGATGCTTTTATTTGCCATTGGGTAATCCCCACTCTTTCATTTGTTATTAGGTAATCCCAAGTCTTTCTTGTACCATGGGTAGTCCCAGCTCTTCCGTTGTTATTGGGTGATCCCAACTGTTTTAAATGCCATTGGGTAATCCCTGATTTTCATGGGCCATTGGGTAATCCTTGGCTCTTTTGAAGGGCTGAAGGCTATTTCACTTTCACTTGAGCAACCAACAGAACTGGACAGGTGGGACCTCGGGTAAACTGTTCATCTGAAAGAGGGCACCTCCAGCCGAGCAACATCCACTAGTACTGCACTGCTGTGTCAGTGTTGGGTATGAGCCCAAGTCCCAGTGTTGGACATCCCCAGTACTGCACTGCTGTGTCAATGATGGGTATGAGCCCAAGTCCCCAGTGTGGGACACCCCTGGTGCTGCACTGCTGTGTCAGCACTGGATATGATCCCAGGTCCTCAGTGTGACACCCCCTAGTATTGCACTGCTGTGTCAGTATTGGGTATGATCCATGGTCCCCAGTGTGGGACACCCCAGTACTGCACTGCTATGTCAGCACTGGATATGATCCCAGGTCCCCAGTGTGCAACACCCCAGAGTACTGCAGTGCAGGTCAGCATTAGGTATGAGCCCAGGCCCCCACTGTGGGATACCCCAGTATTGCAGTGTAGGTCAATGTTGGGTATGATTTCCAGGTAAACAGTGTTGATACTCCAATACTGCAGTGCAGTGTCAGTGCTGGGTAAGAGGCCAGATCCCCAGTGTGGGATACCTCCAGTACTGCAGTGCAGGTCAGCACTGGGTTAGATCCATGGTCCCCAGTGTGAGACGCCCCTAGTATTATAGTTCAGTGTCAGCATTGGGAAGGAGCCCAGGTCACTAGTGTCAGACACCTCCCCAGTACGGCAGCACAGGTCAGCACTGGGTATCACCAGCGGTGTAGTCCTGTGGGATCACATGGGAGTGCTGACCCCTGACTACAAACTGAGAGGGAGCACCACTCCCATACTTCTTAAAGTCTTAAATTATTTGTTTTTATGTTGAATAAAATTCTCGGAGTCATTGCATACACATTTATCACCAACTCAGAGTCCTCCAGACTCCCATCTGGCCATCTTCTACAACTACATATACATCCTCTACCTGTGCCTTCATTCAGGGAGGCAACACTCGACCAATGCACCAGCACCTCAAATTGTGTTATTAAAATACTTATATCACTGGCCCAATGGCACTGAGGGTTGAGGCCTGTACGCCACTCCTCTCCTCACGCCGTGACCCAGGATCAGGAACAGACTCGGGAGATGCCAGGGGTCAGCAGGGAAGGAGGGATTGAGCATCCGGAGGACTGCTCTCTCTCCTCTCCTGGGGAGGGTTGGGTGCTTGCTTCACTCTGTAGTGGCCCCCATTGGAGACCAGGAGCACTACAGAGTGGCACTGCAGATGAGCCAAGAAAACCAGGAAAAATGGTGTTTCAACAGATTGGATGATGGCCGCCCAGACCCTCTCTGCCATGGAGCCTCTGGAAGCCAGGACTGACCTCAGCAGCACCCAGGGCCAAGAAAGGTAAGCCACAAGGCACATTCTCACCACGAAGAGAACCCCGTCCAACGAAGGGATACATTGGGTTACCCTGCAGAGTGCCTGCAATGTGGTGGGAACTGGCAACGGGGTTCTTGGGGCAGGTGAAAGTGTCCCTGTGCCCTGATGGCCCAAAGTAGAGGTCAGTTGAGATGTTGGGAGGAATATAAACCAATAATGCAAAAAAAAATACTTGTCTCACTTTTTTATTGTTCTGGATAGCAAATTCCTGTGAGGTGGGTCAAGCAAGGATGATACCAATGCTATAAAATTGTAAAAGTGATTTGAGAGCAAGCATTAAGGTGGAACGACATGCACCATGGTCCCAAGTGTTGGTTTGGTGGGGATTTGGAATATGGACTATGGAATGAAGATGGCTGCAGAGGAGCTGATGGAGAAGATGTAGCTGCTGAAGCTTGATGCACCCAGGGATGGTAAGCAGGGTGAGGGAACGGTTGGGGTGGAGTTTGCACTGGTGCCCATAGCTGGCTGGACAGTCCTGCCAGGATTTAGAGTCTCAGTTTACTTGCTTGCAGTGCCAGATTGTTGCTGCAGCTGAACCATCAAACTGCACAGAGTTCTGTCCACACATACCAGCTTATGAAGGTGACTGGGTTATTGTGGGTGCCAGTCACATTCACTACCCCTTCCCTTGCACGCTCAGATCATGCTCCGGAACTGGCCCTCATTGTCTCTCCTCAGAAGTGCTCCATTCCGCACTGCAGAGGTGCAGTCCATATGGACAGGATGCTGTAGATTTCAACTTTAAAGTATGCTTTTTAACATTCTATGATACTAAAACAAAATGAAACTTTGAGCAAATAAAAGCACTGGTTTCCATAGAGTGTTGAGCTTTCATATTCATGGTTAAAGTTGTGTCTCTCATTTTGAGGGCCAGCATCCCACACTGTCCTCTTTTAAGTGTCTGTGTCCCGCTTTTCAGCATACTTCTCAAACTTTCATTTCCCAAGATGTGATAAATAGGCAAAATGTGTGACATTATCAAACACCACATTGCAAACTCAGAACACTGTGGAACTACGGCATTAATGTTTGCTAATAGCCAAGCATTATAAATGTACGCTTTAAAGTATCCACGAGCTACGTGGAATATTGTTGTCTCTTTGTGAGATAGAGGGTTTCTGAGAGGTTGTATGAGCTACATACTTGTAATGCTTGACAGTTGAGAGGGCATTTAGTGACAGTAGGTTGAGAGGTATGTAGGTGTCCGTCACCGCCTGCCTTGTTGGCTCAGATAAGTGTAGACCCTCACTACTCATGTGCCTCTGGCTTCACTGGGCGCTAGCTAGGTGGGCATGGCACCTAGGAAAATGGGAAGGGACTATGCACCACTGATTTGATAGCTGCTGCTCCTCTGCTTCCGTTGCACATATTTCTGTTGTTCAGTAGTGCTGCTGAGATGTGGTATCCAAGGTAACTGAACTCTCTCAGTAGATATGATTTAGTGAGATAGTACTGCCTGCTATGACAAAAGCTCTAGTAGAGAGCAAGTGAAGAGTACAAGTGTGTGCATCTGTATGTGTATGTGTGTGTTGGGGAGGGACAAAATCAAAAATAAACCCTTGTCAGGCTTACTTTTGTAAAATGGATCAAATATGCAGAAGCCCTATTCAGGGTCAATTTGGGAGAATACCTGTTGCAGTGATATAGCTGATTGTACTCAAGAAGTGGTATATAGTTGGGTGTTTGAAGGGTGGCGGAGGGATTTTTGCTTTAGTTTTGACAATTTTGTTTTAAAGAAAATAAAAAGCTAGTTATTTTGAGAGTGATATATTGGTTGTTTGTAAAAGTCAAAGAACTCTTTAAAGCAGCCAACAGTGTCAAAATGACACTCAAAATACAGCAGAGTTCATCTAAAATCTGACAGGTTTGTGGGGCACCTAGACCCCCAGACCCCGGTCTGAGGGATTGGGGAATCATAGTTTATGGAGACACCACACTTCTAAATTTAGCACTACACCACTGGGTATGACCCCAGGTCCCCAGGGTGGGACCACCCTCCAGTACTGCAGTGCTGTGTCAACATTGGATATGACCCAGGTCCCCAATGTGGGACACTCCTGCAGCACTGCAGTGCAGATCAGCATTGGGTATGATGCCAGGTCCCCAGAGTGGGACACCCTCCAGTACTGCGTGTATTGTCAGTGCTGGTTATGAGCTGTCTGTTATGTCACATCAGCATCTCCTGCAGTAGGCGGAGGGGCAGGTCTGAGGTCATGGTGACCACACGATTCTCCAGTGCTGACTCATTGTTCCCTGTTCCCCTCACCTTTTCCCCACTCCAATGACCAGGGTTATTTTCCTTAAGCTGGGAGGGCATGTGAGTACCTGTTGTCACAGTACATGAACAATGAGTTTTCACAGTCCATGGCAGTAATTTTTGCAGTATACCAAAGTGCAATGCTCCAGATTGATCTGGCATTTTCACTGTAACTCCAGGGTGATTTTCTTGTGTTTCCTTGTAGATTACATTGTTTCCTATATAGGTCAAATTGCTCTGTTTTCCCACATAATTTACACAAGTCTATGAGAACTACTCCTTCTAGGTGACTCAATTTCCTTTTGCCTTTCAAAGTCCACACCAATGCCTCATCACAGTCCAAACCAGTGCCTCTTCATGGTCCATGCCAGTTCCTATCACAGCCAAACCAGTGCCTTATCACACTCCAAACCAGTGCCTCTTCATGGTCCACGCCAGTGCCCTCATCACAGTCCAAACCAGCGCTCATCACAGTCCAAACTACTGCCCTTCATGGTCCATACTAGTGCCTTTTCACAGTCCATACCAGAACCTTTCACAGTCCACACCAGTTCCTCTTCACAGTCCATGCCAGTGCCTCTTCTAGTCCACAACCATGCCTCTTCACAGTCCATGCCAGTGCCTCTTCACAGTTCACACCACTGCCTCGTCATAGTCCATGACAGTGCTTCTTCACAGTTCACACCACTGCCTCTTCACAGTCCTTGCCACTGCCTCATCACAGTTCACACTATTGCCTCTTCACAGTCCATGCCAGTGCCTTTTCATGCTCCATAAGAGTGCCTCTTTACAGTACACAGTTCATGCCAGTGCCTTCACAGTACACAGTCCATGCCAGTGCCTCTTTACAGTCCACACCAGTGCCTCTTCATGATCAATGCCAGTGCCTCTTCACAGTCCATACCAGTGCCTTTTCACAGCCCACGCCAGTGTCTTTTCACAGTCCATGCCAGTGCCCCTTCACAGTCCACAGTCCATGCCAGTGCCACTCACAGTCCACAGTCCTTGCCACTGCCACTTCAGTCCACAGTCCATGCCCAGTGCCACTCACAGTCCACAGTCTATACCAGTGCCACTTCACAGTCCACAGTCCATGCCAGTGCCACTTCACAGTCCACAGTCCATGCCAGTGCCACTTCACAGTCAACAATCCATGCCAGTGCCACTTCAAAGTCCATGCCAGTGCTTTTTCAGTCCACGTCAGTGTCTTATCGCAAGCCACACTAGTGACATTTCACATTCCATGCTAGTGATTTTCATAGGCCATGCTAGTGACTTTTCACAGTCCACACCATTTCTTCTATACAATCTACACCAATGCCTCTCTGTGATTGCCAGGCTGGGGCTGCTGAATACCTTGTCTCTGAGACCTGAGTGCCTTGCATCTGTGATGACTTGCTGCTAGGAAAGCATGACACTGTCCAAAATCAGATGCTGCATCTCAGGTGTTTTGTGAAATTCTGCAATATGGAATGAGCCATCATTGAGATTTCCTAGGATAAAATGAATGAAACAAATGTCCTTCTGTAAATTGTGTCTGTTTTAATTCATAGGAACTGCTCCTTCTCCTCCTCTTGAGTTTGCAAACTGGATTTGTGGTTGCGTAGATCAGCACCAGCTATAACTTCATCTCTTGTGGTGTTTCACTGACTGTGGAACATTAAGTGCCACCCTTTTTAATTCTGTTTTTATAATTACATGGCTGTAGGTTCTCTTGGTGTTGGATATGAAGCCTCAGTGCAGAATGATCCCGAACAAACTGTTATCCATTTCTCTGCTGCTCCTCCTCCTTCATGTTGCAACAGGTAAGCAAGAGATGACTTTCAGTGCTGGTTTAAATAGATCTTTGCAGCTCTGTCTCACCCTTGCAGATTGGAGATAGGGATCCTCTCTCACACCCTCCATGCAACAGCACTATTAAAGGCAGAGCAGAGTCAGACAACATATTAATCGCTCTGTCAGCACAGACTGCTTTTAGAGTGGGTTAGGCAGCACTTAGAATTTAGAAATCTGCTTTAATATGTAAAACCATAATTGAATGTGGCATGGGGAGCACCACCTGATGACCTGGTTAGTGGTGCATCACCCTTCCATGCCATTGACTTGGTTGTGGCAGCAGACTCACAGAGCTGGGTTAGGTGGCAGGAGGGCTGGAGTGGAGCTGTCACATGGCATCGTTCCAGCCATGGAGGAAGGAGGCTGTCAGGTTCCATAGCTGTAGCAACCCCTGGGGAGCTTGCCTCCTCCACATGGACATCATGCATGCTTATGAAGTCTGTCCCTATGACCCTCAAGTCATCCATATGATGGCAGCTGACACTCTTGTGCTGCACTCTGTGTTGATATTCGCTGGCTCCAATTGTGGGAGAGTGGCTGATGGAAGTGGAGGTTGCTGGTACAAGACCTGAAGGTCAGCAAAGGTGGGGCTTGAGTACAAACAGTTTTTCCAGGACACATCTGGAAATGAGGTGTTATGTTGAGTGTCTTTCCTGGTGAAACGTTGAAATAAATAAAATAATATATAAAAAGAAATGACATGACGGAATAGTAGTGGGTCTGAGCTCTTCTTCAGATCTGAACAGCTGCCCTAACATTAGCTGAGCTGGCATGTCCTGTAGCACTGCTGCACCAATGGAAGACCCTTCACTGTTGTGAGACCAGTCCTCAGGTTACTAATATTTCCAGTTGAACAAGCCATGAGACGAATTCCCTGTCAGTGAACAGAATGGCTGGGTTTAATTGCACATACAGTACCTCAAAATTAACTGAAGGGGTATTAGAAATTAATTGCATTTTAATTGGTTGGGTGGGTGGCTCACAACTCCTGCACCTACTAAGTCTTGTATGTTCATTTATAACTGGTATGTTCATTTACAGTGTTGTTTTAAATTATCAGTGATAGTGTAGTTATTAACTCCCATCTAGTAAATTAAAGGTTCAAAAGGATGTATATGGTTACAGATACAAACAGATAATATTGTCATTGTTGCTGCCTTCTGGATCTGTATTTCCTAATCCAGGACCATCAGATAACCAATTTTTGATAAACTCAGTTCACAATCCTAACACTTCCTTTTCCGAGTAGCCCATTTAAATGTACATACAGTCTGGTGGCTAAAAAATCATTAATTGAATGTTGGATTTTTGAACATAACATTAATGTTTAGCCTTGACTGAAACTTGGCTTACTGATAAATTTTCCAACCAAGAAATTCAAATACAAGGATATACTATCTTCAGGAAGTTTAGGGTTGGTAAAGAGGGTAGGTGTTGTCTTTTATGTTTCTGACCATCTAAATGTTACCGAGCTATCATTTATGTCAGATAACACTTATTATGAATCATTAACCATGCTTGTTAAATTTGGCCCTTGTAAAAGTCTAACCATCTGTACAGGTCATGTCCCCAGATAATTCTAACCTTTGCACACCCTGTTTTTAACAGCTTTTCAGCTACACAAATTAAAGAGGAGGTTATTATCGTGGGTGATTTTAATTTGAATTGGACGTCTAGTAAAGCTCTGATACCGAGAATATTGTTATGGTTTTAGGATGGCAGCAACTGATCTCTGACCCCATAAAGAGAGCTGAAGCATGTAATACTCATTTCTCTAATTTGGAGAGGTTTAGACCTGGTGCTGCAGCATTAAATGGAGCCTCCATTGCCTGTGACAGTGAGTCTTGGACCAGGGCTAATATTACTCTTCCTAATTTTTATTTTTGTTATCTTACACCCGTGATGTTTATAAATATGTTCAAAAATGAATCCCAAACCCAGTCTTGGTTTAGATAGTTTAGACTATAGGATATTAAAGAGTGTTGGTTATCAAACTGTCCCACTACTTACTAAATGTTTTAATTTTTCATTGTGTCACTGTGTATTTCCCAGTAAGTGAAGTGTGCTTTAGTGAAGCTTATATTCAAAACTGGAAATAAGACAAATCTGAACAATTATTGCCCTATCTCACTTCTGGCTCCACTGTCAAAGGTACTGAAGAAGGTAGTTTCCAATCAGGTGACCGAGCATCTTGAGAAATATGGACTATGGTGAGAGTCAAAGCATGGATTCCATCCTAAGCACAACACTGAGACTGCCTTGTGAAGGTCATGGGCCAGGTCAGCAGGGCAACTGATAAAGGAAAGTTTGTTGCCTCGCCTTCGTGGAGCTCACCAAGGCATTCAACTTGATAGATCATGCTGAGTTACTGAAACTGTTGCCTGCTGTCCATTTCTCGTGATGATGTGATCATCTGGTACGAAAACTACCTCTCAGGTAGGAATCAGAGAACCTCTATTGGTGGGGCAACATCTAATGAAACTACTTTAAGTGGTGGAGTCCCACAGGCTTGATACCGGACTGTTACTTTTGTCCCTTTTGTTAACTCACTTTCAGATTCATTTAAACACACGCAACTTTATTTTGTATGCAGATGATGCGTTCTTTTTGTTCTGTCATAATTTATCTTCACTTCAAATAATAGTGCAACTGAATTTAGTCTCCCTTCATACATGGTTTGACTCCCATAAATTGGTATTAAATTCTGTCAAAACAAAAACAATGTTTTTTTCTAGTTTAAGAAATTTCTGGCTTCTGAATTATTGTTATGCAATAATTTTGGTAATCGGATTGAGCAAGTGATGATTTTCAAGTATATAAAGTGTAAATCACGGTGATAGTGGATGTCCAACTTATGTAGGTTGGATGCTGCGCTACTATTATAAATAATATCCACGTGGTCAATAAGTGGAAGGAAGGTGGCTTGTACTAATTTTTCCAAGGATTTATTCCTATAGAAAAAATCTTGGTTTTAGTTTTTAGAGAGAGATTCGATGTGGCAGCAAAAGATAGTTTGCTGTTCAACCATATTCCTAAGTATTTACATTTTTCCATGACCTCAAGTGAGTCTCCTAGAACAGTTGTGATTGGCGCTGATGCCGTTTGTTTACACTGAAGTGTTGAAGGATGAGGAAAAGAAAGTACATTGCCTTGATTTTCTTGGCGTTCAATAACAATTTGGAGCTTAGAAGATTACGTTGCAGTTGGTTAAAATTTGACTGCAGCTCATAGCCCATGTCCATCAAGGAGGGGTTTGATGTTTACAATACAGTGTCATCCGGGAAGAAGTGTGGTTTAGAATTATGGATATTGTTACCTAGGGAGCTGATGTAGATAGAAAACAACAAAGGTCCTAGAATGGAGCCTTGGGGTACCCTACTTTAGAGTGGCAAGGAGAGAGAGAGACGCCCATCAGTTTTCATATCGCTGGAGTCTACCCGAAAATTAACGGGAGAATCATTTGACTGAACAGTTGTTCAAGCCTTGTTCTTAAGTTTAACAAGAAGGAAATTGGGGTCAGCTGTATCATGGGTTTTACCTAGGTCTAGAAAAGACAGCTCTAGTGGGGTGTTTATTGTCATGGGCAGTGAACCAGTCGTTAGTTACTTTGGCCAATGCTGATATTGTGCTATGGTGTTGCCTGAAGCCAGATTGTAGTGGGTTGAATAGATTTGAGTTCTCAAGGTGTTCTTTAGTTGGTTATTAACTAGTTATTCTAAGAGTTTTAACAGAACTGGCAGGATGGAAATAGGTCTATAATTGTTAAGGTCACTCAGGTCACCTGATTTAAACAAAGGTAGTATGAAGGCTGTTTTCCAGCAAGAGGAAACCATTCAGATGAGATAGACTGATTAAAATGTGCATTATTGTGGCAATTAGGAGATGGTAACCCTAGTTTTAGGAATGTGGACTCAATGCCATCCGCACCAGCACTCTTTTCGTGTCCAATTTTTAGAAGGTCCTCAACTTGTTTGAATGCTACTGGGGAGAGACAGAAGGAGTCATAGAAGCCAGCCCGATGGCACTGAGGGTTGAAGTGCTGGATGCCAAACCTCATGCCATGCCGACAACCTGGGTTCAGAGCAGAAATGGGTCATGCGGGGTTGGCAGGGGAGGAAGGATTGAGCATCCAGAGGACTGCTTTCCTTTCCTGGTGGGGATTAATCCTGCTGTCTGGTTACTCCCAGTGGAGACTGGGGGTGCAGCAGCAGTTGGGATCCTTGCAAGGAGGTCTGGCCTTGGTGGCACTCATGTGGGCATGCTTGGGAAGTCGCACACACTCTGCACTGGTGCGCACTGTACTGCCAGGCCAATCGGGGACAAAACAAGGGAAAAAATGGCACCCGATAGGTGATGGCGGGTACAGTGGTCAGCCCCAATGCCCAATGCCAGACCTTCTATCTCTGCCTCTGGCACTTCCTCCAACTCCCTGGTCACTCCACTAGATTCCAGATAAAGCCCCAGGAGGAGTGGACAGTCAGTCCTGCCCTGGGGGGCTCAGAGCTGGGGGTTGGGCAATGGGGAGATGCAGGGAAGATGGGCCCATGCTGGAGAGCGGAGAATGGAGGCTTCAGGCAGGTGAGAACAGGTTGCACCATGAGACCATGCCGAGAGAGTTCAGGTAAGACAGAGATCGGGGCATAAAGAAAGTGGGAAAAAGGAGTCGTGGCTCCTCAAATCCAAGGAACATCCTTAGTGTGGAGCAATCAACGAGTTCAGCAGCTGGTGAAGAGTTGAAAGCTAGACCCGCTGTCATGAAATATGATTTACTTTTCTAGGATGGTGCCTTGATCAGAGATCATGGTACCTTGGGTTGTAATTTTGATGGGTATTGTAGGGGATTTTATGGCCTTCAACAGTTTGATTGTTTGCCATGTTTTAGTTGAATTACCTTTGGCACCCTCTAGGGCTTCCACGTAATTAATGGTTTTGACTGCTCTAACAAGCTTTGTGCAAGCGTTTCTCTACATTCAAAGTTGTCCAGTCTGCAAAGGTTTTATTCTGTCTTGCTGTTGCCCAGAGTTTATCCAGTTGGGTTAGAGCTGTTTTCAGTTCATTGGCAAACTATGGGTATGTGGCCTTTTCACTCTACATTTTATGAGTGGGGCATGTTTGTTAGCTAGGTTTATGCGGTTTGCATTAAGGATGCTGACAACCTTGTCTAGTGAGGGTAGCCAGGTAAAAGCTTTGTCAGGTTGTATGCCTAAGGTCAGCTAGATACTTTATAAGTTTAACCTTACAGAAACTTGGCTTTGTGATAAATTTGGAGCAAGATATTCGCGATGTGCAGTTGCTGATGTTGATGTTAATATTTCATTGCTGAAATTACATGGAACTCCACCAACCTGTCCAGCTGGGGTCTGTCACACAGTTAACACCCCAACTGAGGATTAGGTTGAGGAACTGCTCTGCTTGTCATAGAGTGAGCAACTAATCACAGAACACCACCTCGTGGTCTGTCGGTCATAAATATTGTCCAATGTAATAGGGTTCCCCACCGATCTTGCCCCTGACATTTGCTGGGTCAGCAAGGACTCTCTCTTTAACAAAAGGGGCCTTCTTGAAGGAGTACCACACCCACTCTTTCGTGCCCACTGAATGGGCAGAAAAGCACTGCCCCAGCCATTGACTCTCAAGCTTGCTGTGCTTGGCCACAGTTATGTATATCTCATGCAGAAATGCTGACTCGTGGCATTTTAGTACAGACTACAGTATATATCTACTTGCGCTTTATTGGGGAGGAGATGCCTTGGAAATTCAGGTGCACACTGGTAAGTTATTCACAGTATGTATTTTTTATTATGGGTTCTGGTGAAGGAACCTACTGTCAGACACAGATCCAGGGCCACTTCAGTCTCAGTGCTCCTCCCTCCATCCTACATTGCCTTTAAACCTTACTTCATGTTACAAGTTTTTTCTAGTGTGACAGGAAACAGATAACCAACATTATAACAGTTATAAACAGTACAACATCATAACCTTGTTCCTATCAATGATGGGAGGGAGTCAGACCACACCTTGAGCTCTGACCATACCAGCCCCATTCTCTTATTACTCTCAGTTTCCTTTAGTGGATGTGGCATAATTGCAAACATGAGCCATACCCCCCACCCACCCCACAGCACTCATGGTCTGCCTTTCCGACTATTACTTGAGATTAGCATTTCTTGTAGTTTTCCATCTCTCCACCTCCAGCTTCCCCTCTATTCTTTATTACTGTTATCCCAGGTCTACAGGTTTGTGGCCTTACTGCTGGATCCTTCTGCAGGGTCTTAAAGCTGGACTCTTGCTTTGTGTTTCCACAGCCCAGTGGTCTCCCCACTGACCCAAACTGCCTCTTGCCCCATCAGTCCCTCACACATAATAAAACTCAGTTATCTACCATTCACCCACCTCTCCCCAGAAGCATATATCATTTAGGCCCCCTATCTCATCATAGTGCATTTCCCAAGGCTACCTTTCCGGCTCCACCCCATCCTTTGCAAATATGCCACCAATTTATTTAGTTCAGTTGGGAGAGGGCCTCAGACTGCACCACAAAAACTCAGAAGTCTTGGTCCGGGCTTATGCAGTGGTGGCTGCATCCTCTGGGATAAGTTCAGGTGAAGGATCTCATGGTGGCATAATCGACTCTTGGCGGTGCAGTACAGTTTGTAAGGCTCCAAAGTCTTGCACACCAGTCCATTGATGTAGTTCTCATCTTCTAATCAAAGCATGGCTATGTAGGTCAGCAGCAGGAAAGGCAGGGCCAGCTGTTGTCCCTAATCTGTCTGAGCTAAACCACCTGCACCTCTGTGCTTGAGCCAAGGGAATAGTTCCAGCAACTATGTTATCTGGAGTCGAGAAGACACCATCATGTGACTGTATGTGGCCTCAGTGTCTCCTCACACAGCAACCTCACTAGATGCTGAGTTGCTCCACAAAGCATCAATTCAAACAGGCGAGACGGTACCTTTACAGGTGGCTTCCACAATTAGTACAGGAGTTTCTTTTCAGCACAGAATCTTTTAGCTTATTCCAGCTTCCAGAATGAGTAGCTCTGCCCTCTAGCATCAATGTCAGAACCACCAGGTATGCGGAGTGGATACCCACCTTCGCTCTGAGGAATTCATAAGGGGTACAAAGCTTTTTCTTTCTGATGCACTAGCCTGGGAGGATCTTGGAAAAGAAGATCTGCAAATCACCCACCTTCAGTGCACCAATCTTGCAGAAGGCTTGCTGAATTCTCTGCTTGTCAGGGAAGTGGTACAGACACAGCACCATCTGCCTGGGGGTCATCCTGGGGGTAGCTTGGGTCCCAGCAATTTGTGGGCTCTGTCAGTCTTTATTATCCCTTAGGACAGCCCAGCTTTAAGATCTTTGGTAGCCAGGTTTCCATAAATACTATCCCATTAGGGATCTCTGCCCGTCAGGTAACCCCTTAATTTATATTGTTGAGCCTCTGGTCATTCTCATGGGTGTCTAGCTGCTCTCTGAGCTCAGTGAGTTCCTTTTACATTCGTTCCACTTTGGGCAGTAATCCAGTCACTCTGTCCTTGATGGTAGAGCCCTCATCTGCTGCAGTTATATGGCCAGCCTGTTCATATATGGAACTTTCCCAAGTCACGCATCTGGATGTTCTGAGGTTATTAAGAACCATCCTCTCATGGCAGTGCTGGTCTGGATGGTCTGGAACCCAGAATCCTCAAACGACTGCCCACTTCTAGCCACCCCAGTCACTCTGCTCTCTTTAACTTATCCATCAGTACCTCCACAGTACCTTTGGTATGGAAATTGGCTAGGACTATTCCAGTGTTTAAGAAGGTGCCCCCAAACTCCTATCCAGCTATCGTCCGTTGCACTTCTGCCCCTGCAAGGTACTGGAAAACACATATCCACTGGCAGATAGCTGACCACTTGCTTAACTTCAACCTTCAGTCCCCTGTTCAGCATGGGATCAGGGCTGGTCATAGCACCACCACGGCTCTCGCCTATTTTCCAGTGATGTTAAGTCCAACATGGACAAGGTCTACTACTGGCTCAGTGTTCATTGACCTAACCAAGGCATTTGACCTTGTTAATCAATCCTTGCTCTTGGATAAGCTGCATTCTCTTGGAGCCACTGATTCGACCTTATCATGGATCCGCAGCTACCTTGACAACCATTCCCAATCAGTCTCTTTCTGCAAAGCGCTCTCAGCTCCTGCCCATATCACCTGTGGCATTCCACAAGGATCCTTCTTGGCCCCTGCTCTTCTCCATCTTTGTCAATGACATTCCTACTATTATACCCCACTGTCATTCTATCATGTATTCAGACGACTTGGTACTCTATTCGGCCTCCCATCCATCTTGGAATTTAATGGCCGCTTTCTTCGACTTTCCAACAACTTCAGTCCTAGTTCTCCACTAACCTGCTAATTCTTAACCTCTCCAAACTTGGGCAATGCTCTTGGTCCCTTAGAAAAGTCCAGGTTGAGTCCACCAAACTTCAAGTTCTGTGTCACGATGGGACAGCTGTCCTGTCCACAGATGACTTCAAATACCTAGGGGTTATGTTGGATCCTTCCTTGACTTCTCTGCTCACATAAATGATATGTGCAAATCCGTTAACATGAGGATTGGGCGGCCTACCGCGTGTGTCACTTCCTAAGTACTGCAGCTAGGATCTCTGTGGCTAGAGGTGTGCTGCTGCCCAGGTTACTTTTATTTCTTCTCTCTCCTCTCCTCTCCCAAGTGAAGGATAGTATTCTACAAAGTGGGACACCACTTATAACAACATTTTCAGATTTGCCTTATCTGCACTTGCCTCCTGCACTATTGTCTTTTCTACTTGACCCTTCACTGGCTATCTCCTAAAGCCACATCAACATTACTCTCTGGGGTGTTTCATTGACTCCATGACAAGGCGCCCTCGCCGGGATTCTCTGGCTAACATGTTTAAACCTATGTCTCTCCCGAACTCTTAGGTCCTCGACCACTCACAGTTTTAGTGCCTCACTGCTCATCTAAAATGAGTGAACACACATTTCTCATTTCACCCCTAAATTCTGGAATTCATTCTCCCTAGTTTAAAGGGTCACTTATCCCACTCCACCTTCAAGTCTGCACTTTTCTCTCACCTCTATGCACTTGATACATGTAACTGTACCTGTCACACTTGACCTTACTGTCTTTAACTTGGTGTTTATATTTGCTAAATTGTTTTAATCTGCCTCCATTCATCCCTGTGTGGACTGTCCTTCACACATAAGTTAGACTTGGCTATCCCTGTGGACAACTGCTGAGGATTGTTATGATGGTATCTATGTACTTGCATATGTAATGTCTGTTTACTGTATTCTCCTGGTCATGTTTGAAAATAGGCAGGACTAATACCTAATGCTCCTACCAGTTACCAAAAATAAATAAATAAATACTTTGCTCCAGTAGGTCTAATTTTACAGCTATTGCTTCAAGCTTTGGGGTCAGAATGGCCAGAATCTGCCCCAAGACTGCCTGCAACAGTGCCTACATCATCTCCTCCGAGGGCTCCAGCCAGTGTCAGCGTTTGTCCTGGCAGGGCCAGCCCTCTTCCTCAGCTTTTCTGGTCATCCTCGCCTATTTTGGGCCAAATTAAGTGAGCTAATGATCCGTTATCTCTGTATGTATCATTCTTGCCCTGCATGGACAGACACTGTGGGATACACAAGCAGGCAGCTAAGTAAGGATTTGAAGCCAAGGGCAGACTTGATGGATCGTGACGGTCCCCATCTGGCGACAATGTCTATGTTTCTGTTTCTATGTTGTTGCTGACATTTTACGATAAGATTAATGCAGATTTTATTTTTATGTATTCATTTATTACAGTCTCAGAATTTGATATACCTTTGAGTCAGAGACTCATTTACAAAGGTTCCTCCTTGTCCAAAAGAAGGTTCTGCATCCAAAAGAAATCATAACAATAGATTAGATTTACTTTTTAAATACTGCAGGGTCTACAAACTCTCAGATGTATGTCTAGCTAGGTCACACACACATGTGCAGTCCCTCAAGAATACCAACCACCCATTTTTAAAAGAGTTTGCAGCTTATGAAATCAGTCTGGGAGCAGGCTGAAGTTCCACGTGGCTTCTTTGCTTGGGTGCCAGGCACCCCTTGCTCAGGCATCATGCACTGCCCCTACTTGCCTTCCAATGGGTTTTCAGATGCAATTAGTACTACATTGTGTTTATTGATTTATTTTAAATATTTTATCAAGGAGGCTCCTTGTGCTGAAGTACATTTCAGGTCTGACCAGCACAGGGTTAAAGCAGGAAGGCACTTTGTGCCAGAGTGGATTTCAATGCGACCACGGGGGTGGGGTGCGGTGGGGTTCAAGACAGGGAGGCACCTTATGATGGAATGTATTTTCAGATGCAACCCTGTGGAGGGGGTACAAGGGGTTAATACAGTAAAACACAAAAGTGATAAAGACAGTATAAAACAATAAGATATCAGACAGGTGAAAATACAATATTTACAACAAATTATGAAGGTAATGGGTGATGTCATTTAATTTTAATAATAAGGTGATGAGTGCAGAGGTAGCCAGGGATTACGTATAAGCTAGACATAAACCATGTATGTGTAGCTAGCTGCAAATCAGGATTGTGAGAGATATGCTAACAGAGCGTGAAGTAAGACAGCAAAGATGGGAGACACATACAGAGAGGAATTTGTAATAAGGATGTAACAAATTGATCCTTGGTCCCCACTGCACATCAAAACATCTCCCACCTACTTTCTGAATCCTCAGTATATCTCCTAGTTGATGTCCTGCTATGGACACAGTCGAGGCTGGCTAGAAACAGAACTTAAGAAGAGATTCCTAGGAAGCAGAAGTTGTTTATCTTATTTTACTTTATTTGGAAAGTCAGAAGTACATCCTTGAGCTAAAAGCTCCTTTATGAAGGATCCTTATCATACAATAAAAGGAGGAGGAAATAAGGCAGGTGGAAACATATGCAACTGTGAGGCATTTTCAAAATAAACAGTATTAAATACATAGAGTATACAGTATCACAGTAATGTCAACAGTATTACAGAGTTCAGAAAATTTTGAACATCAGATTATAAGGGATCTCACTCATGATGAAGAGGAAAAGTGCAAAGTCAGAAAGGTACAGGAGCTGAATAACAGTGAGTAGGTAGTAGCAGTGGCACTAGGAATGAGCCTGGGTCTAACTAGGTGTGCTGCAGAACAAAGGTGGAGACAGTGACAAGACCCAGCAGGATAGCTAGTTGTGGATGCAGTGTTAGAGGCTTAAGGAGGTAAATTTGTGGGGGTTAAGGGGGTGAGGAGACAGGAGAGACAATAGGGGAGGTAGTAGGGGAGGGCGTAGGCAGCGGAATAGAGCATGCAATCTGGGCCAGGCCAGGCTTCGGGAGCTAGTGCCCATAGGTGGCTAGAGGTGACAGAAGCACTGCTCAGGGGCGATGAATTTCTTAGTTCTGTTTTGAAGTGGCTAAGGCTTGTTTAGGGATTAGTGATTTAGTTGATTAGTGACACAATTTGAAGTGTAACTCTCCAGCATCTGCAGTCCAATCTGTCTGTTTTCCTGCTTTAAATACCCTCCTCGCGAAGATGTAGGAACACCACTGGTGCCAACAATCCAGATGTGTTCTGTGAAACAGAGTCAGGGAAGTGTGAGCTGAGTTTTGCAATGCACTCCACAGAGATGCTGAGGACACACAGTAATAACTTCTTTCTTCCTTTTGTAGTCACACTACAGAACTCCAGATTTCATCCTGTGTCACAAACGTGACCACATTCACAATCACATGTTCCTGGAAACATGAACTGGAAAGACATATACCAACAAACTATACATTGACTGTGACAGAGTGAGTATTGTACCAACAAACTATACACTTAATGTAACAGTGATGCTATACCAACAAACTATACATTGACTGTGACAGAGTGAGTATTGTACCAACAAACTATACACTTAATGTGACAGTGATGCTATACCAACAAACTATACATTGACTGTGACAGAGTGAGTGAGTGCTTACCAACAAACTATACACTTAATGTGACAGTGAGTATTTACCAACAAACTACACATTGACTGTGACAGAGTATTGTACCAACAAATTATACACTTAATGTGACAGAATGATGCTATACCAACAAACTATACACAGTGTGACATAGTGAGTACCCATACCAACCAACTATATACACTTAATGTGACAGAGTATTTACCAACAAACTATACATTGACTGCGACACAGTGAGTGCTGTAACAACAAACTATATACTTAATGTGACAGAGTGAGTATTTACCAACAAACTATACACAGTGTGAAAGAGTAATGCAATACCAACAAACTATACACAGTGTGACAGAGTCAGTACTTACCAACCAACGGTACACTTAATGGGACAAAGTGATTCTGTACCAATCAACTATACACTTAATGTGACAGAGTGAGGACTTATCAACAAACTGTACACTTAATGTGACAGGGTGAGTACTTACCAACAAACTATACACTTAATGTGACAGAATGATACTGTACTGGCCAACTATACATTTAATGAGGCAGAATGAGTACTGTACTGACCAACTATATATTTAATGTGACAGAGTGAGTACTGTACTGATCAACTATACACTTAATGTGACAGAGTGAGTACTATACTAACCAACTATACATTTAATGTGACAATGATACTGTACTGACCAACTATATGCTTAAAAAGACAGCGTGAGTACTTACCAGCAAACTATAGATGTAATGTGACAGAATGATGCAATACCAACAAACTATACACAATGTGAAAGAACAGTACTATACCAACCAACTATACACTTAATGTGACACAGCAAGTACTATTCCAACCAACTATGCACTTAATGTGACAGGTAGTACTGTACCAACCAACCGTACCTTAATGTGACAAAATAATACTGTACTGACCAATTATACACTAAATATTACAGCTGAAGTATAGTACTGACCAAATGTACACCTAATGTGACAGTGAGTACCTGTACCAACCAACTGTACACTTAATGAAAGAGAGTAATACTGTACTGGCCAACTATGCACTAATGTGACAGAGTGAGTACTGTACTAACTAACTATACATTTAATGTGACAGAGTGAGTACAGTACTGACCAACTCTACACTTAATGTGACAGTGAGTACTGTACAGACCAACTGTTCACTTAATGTGACAGCGTAGTACTGTACTGACCAACTATATACTTAATGTGACAGAGTAATACTGTGTTGACCAACTATACACTTAATGTCACAGAATCATACTATACTGACCAGCTATACACTTAATGAGACTGAGTGAGTTCTTGCCAACAAACTATAGACTTAATATGACAGAGTGAATACTTACCAAAATATACACTTAATGTGACAGGGTAAGTACTGTACCAACCAGAGTGATACTGTACTGACCAAGTATACACTAATGTGACAGAGTGATACTGTACCAACCAACTTTACACTTAATGTGACACAGTAATACTGTACCAATCAAGTATACACTTAATGTTACAGCATGAGTTCTCTACTGACCAACTGTACACTTAATGTGACAGAGTGACTGTGCCAACCAAATGTGTACTTAATGTGACAGAGTGACTACTGTATCGACCAACTGTACACTTAATGTAACAGAGAGTACTTTACCAACCAACTGTACACTTAATGACAGAGTGATACTGGACCAACCAACTATGCACTTAATGTGACAGATGGAGTACTTTATCGACCAACTATGAAGTTAGTGTGACAGAGTGATAATGTACTGACCAACTATACCCTTGATGTGATTGAGTAATACTGTAATGAAACACTATGCATTTAATGTAACAGAATACTGTTAATCCGTCTAAATATAGTATTAATAATTGTGTTCTGTTAATGCGGAGGTTTGCGCTAATTACAACTTATTCCTGTCACTTTTAGTGGAAAACATGTCCTGCAAGTTCATTATACCTTTATTAATCCTGTCAGGAAAGCGAGCGGGTTGTACTCAATTAAGATGCCCAGCAATGGTAAACAAAGCACGGGTCATGGCAACTGTCACAACGTACCAAGCTTATGCACGCTTATGGCACCCCTTCAGAGAAACAGCTGGTTGCAGGTAAAATGGAAACAAAGCTGACAGAAATGATATGCCCTTTGTCAAAGATATGCTTCTCTCATTTAAAGATAGTGCGGGTTTAAAAATAAATGACACTACAATTAATAATAAATACACTGTCTGAAGTCACTAATCATTTAGATGCCTTTGAAGAAAGAATGTCATTCTTTGAAGAATCCCTAACTAGGTTAGAAGATTTTATGGAAGGGAAGCAAGGCAGGTGACCAGAATTTCTGAAAAGCTTGATGATTTAGAGAACAGAGGACGTCAGAATAACTTGAGAGTTGTAGGGATACCTGAAGGAATGGAGGACCAGATATGATTTGCTTTTTACAAGATTTCTTTCCAGCTTTTTAAACTTTCAATGGAATTGGGCAATTGAAATTGAGAGAGCTCACAGAGCATTATTTCCCAGACCTAAGCCAGGGCAATGTTCTAGACCAATTATAGTAAACTTCTTGAGATTCTCTGTAAAAGAGGAGATCATTAGAATTATGAGGAAAGGAAGCCATTTAGCTGGAATGGGGACAAAATATAAATTTTCAGGATTTATCAGTGGAGATAGTGGAAAAAGGAAGGTTTTGCCCCAGTTAGATCTGTACTTCAAAAACTGAATGTACGATACTTCGTTAAATATCCTGCAGTTCTAGTGGTACACAAAGATGAGGGTTTACATTCTTTTAGCAAGGGGAAGAAGCCTGAACATTCATTAAAAACACTGGCCTGATAGCACCAGACATAAAGCTACCCAACGGTCACCAGCACGAGCTGAAACAGAAAACAAACATTGTGATACCACTCCTCTAACTTCAGTGACACTCCAGCTCAGAAAACTTCAAGCAAGATAAACAGTACTGAAAATTCAGCAACCCCATCCTAAACATCAGATCCTGTCTCTTGAATGCTAAACCGCTCCCAAATCCAGGAATTGGTCAGGGTCAGGCAAAACATACCGAAAACCATTCCCATATCTAAGAACAGATACAAAGTTTTGATGGCTCCAATAAAATTTCAGACTCCAATGATGGAAGCACCATATTAGAGCATCAGTCTGACAGGGAAAGAACTCTGTTTGTGCTTATGACCCTTGAGATGTTACCCAGGTGTTTGAAGAATCTTCCTACGCAAGAAACTCCTTACCTACAAGAAGGCTGATCTGATTTGTTCGTGCTGATGTGTTTGTCCAGTTCTTTAGTTGTGATGAAACTGCATGCAGCATATGCGAGTTAATTGTTGGTGTGACTGGAAACATTACGTTTTCCTTCCTGAGGTCAAAGGACTGCTTGATCTGGCAGAGACCTAATTGGCTCCAAGTGGGTCACATGTACTATTACCATAAAGCCTCTGTTTTACTTTTATTTAAAACAAAATTCAAGAGTTTCTAGTTGATTTTAAACACATGTTTTTCCATTTATACAAAGCTTCACATGTAGGCTCTTCTTAACTAGTTATAGAACTAGAAAGCATAGAGTGAGGGAATGGCCTTTCCTCCTAAGATATCTGACTTAAGCATATTGCTTTAGCGACACCTGTTGGTTTTAAGTAATATTACATTATTTTGGGTCAGTTTTTTTTCATTTTACATGCTGTTTCTAAAGGTTATAATTTCTTATCAGATCTCAATGATTTAATATGTCAGCTTCAGGTGTTGAGATTTTTATGAGAAGGGAATCATGATACTAATATAGTTCCCCATGAGATGTTCAAATAAAGGTGGTTTAGAGAAGTACAAGGAGACTTCTGCAATTTAAAACATTACATTATTATTATTCCCCACTCAATTGTTCAGGATGGGGTGACACCTGATAGTAAATGTTAGAAATGTGGTTTTGCAGGAGCAGGTCTGGCACACTTATTTTGGCATTGTGATTAAACATTATCTAATTGAAGAAGAATTCATACCTTTTGCCAGACTGTTACTGGGGCTAATATACCTTTTTCCTTTTTGGTATACATATTGGGGACATTAATCTTATAACGGGCATCCCAAACAAAAAAACTATGGGTGTTGACATGTGCCCTAGCATATAAAACTTATTCTGCAGTTTTGGAAGGATACTAATCATCCCACCATCCAGCAATGGTTAGATAATTTGGTGGGGTGGCAAACAATGAAAAAATTTGTTACTCTCTTTTGTACAAGACTGAAGTATTTAATGATATATGGGGCTCTTTTATAACCCTATGTAGGTGATCTTATTTGCATCATTTAAGTTTTAGTTACTGTTTACTCATCAGGTCTGATAATTTTATCATATAAGAGTGAAAAGCTACAGTATAACAAATCTAATACTGTGATGGAATAAGAATCATTTCTGGTTTATAGCTGTGACATTCCATAGATTATTTTCTGTGTAATTAACTTATTGATCATAACTTGTATCATATGGCTCATGATGATTACTTTGGAAAATAAATTAACTTTCAATTGAAAAAAGGAAGGGTGGTAAATTTTAATTTGATTGTATTTATAATCTATTAGACCCGCTATGCTTCCAATCATTAAACATTTTCTAAGGTTTATTACCTTTTTAAAGGTCCCATTATAAGAAAGGTCAGTGATTATATGTCAATTTTACCTCGGTACAGTACACTGTACCTATTAGAGATAATTCAAAGGATGGTTAACAAATTCCCAGATTTTGAACCTTTGATCTGTTATTTCTCAATGGATAGGAATACCCATTAGGAGGTCTCATAAATAAGGTAAAGATCTCTGGAGTGTACAAGTACTGTATTATATCTAGTAACCAAACATAACTCTTTATTCTCGGAAGGACACATGCTGATAGTGTGGATGGGGCCTTATTGGCTAACTTACTTCTTTTGAGTATTCATGGAGGTAGGTTGGGGTCTAAAGATTCTTACTTGTCCCTTTAAATTATTTAGCACTATAAACACAGGGGTAGTTTTTTAGGGTTTATAAAGATCTCCTGGTACTTTATAAATCTGACATTAAATATTTCTAAGGGATTATCTTCATTTCTTTTAGATTTGGTTAGAATATTTGTCATCCTATGGGGAACTAGGAGGTGGTATGATATACTCTTTCCTGTAGTTTTTGCAGTCAGGATACTTGAGATAAATTAGTTTCTGCAGATATATTTCCTCTGCATTTACCTTAATGTATTTTTGTGATACAAGATTTTACATATATGGCATTAGAAAACTGAGTTTTCTAACGGTCTGAACCAATTGAGGTACCTTATAGCATTTGCTTGTTACCGTCTCTTTTGGCTCTTTCCTAAGGATTCACTTAAAACTCAAGTGATAAGCTTTTTAGTACCTTAGGAACATGTTATATACTTGATTACTTAATTTGTACATATTCTTTATTTAGGTTTGTTAATATACCTTTACCAAATTTGCAGATTCTTTTCTTTTGGTTTGGGTGTTATTACTTTAGTTAAAGATCTTGGACCAGATTCTAGAAGGGTTATGCCTGGCATAACAGCAGTTATGCCAAGTAGAATTGTGCGCGTAGCAACTTACGCCAGCAGTTGTGACATGTGCAGTTCTACAAAGTGGCCTGTGACATGTCTGCGGCCACTTGCACTGAATAGCTGTATGCTGCATAAACCCCTGCAACATGGCACTAGGGGTTTACGGCAGCAGTTGTGCCCATTCTAGAAGGGCAGCCACAAAGTGTCCACATTGGGATTCTACAAGAACCTGGAGGAGATCCAGCAACGTAGGTTATACCAGCATTTAGCTGGTATAACTCACAGACACCCTGGGGTCCTGTAGACCTGTCTGCTGTCCAGCAGACAGTACATGTTTTCCTCCCCCATGCCCAGCACACCTCAGCAGGGCCCCACAGGGTTACCCATACCTGAAGGCAGGGTCGAAAAGATGCACCAGATATTAATATCTGAGCACATCTTTACAGTACGCACTGATACTGAACTCAGTCAGTGGCTGGCCATGGTGGTGAGAGGTGGGCTGTGCCAGTTGCCGGCTGTGGATGGATGGGTGGGTGCTGGGTGGGCTGGCATGGCTGGGTGGGGGCCACTAGACTACCAGGATCCTGGAACATATTCAATATTACAGTTCAGGGGGCACTAGACTACCAGGGATATGGGAACATATTTAATATTATACAGTTGGGGCACTTGACTACCAGGGATATGGGATCATAATTTATTTTATACAGTTTGGGGACACTAGACTACTGGGGTATATACGCATATGTGGCTGGTGACTCTGGGTCGGACACAGGCAGGGGTTGGCCGCATACCCGCTGTTGTAACTTGTGACATGCTTGCCAGGTATGCCGCGGTTCGGTGTACCTGGCTGCATGTCTTAAGTCACAGACTTAGCTGCGATGACCCTTCCTTCTAGAATATGGTACAGGGTCAATGAACAGATTAGGGTGATGCAAGTTGTGTTCCATGGCAACTTACACCACCCTTCTAGAATCTAGCCCTTAAATCTATTTCTATTTAGCTTTTGTTCATAAGATATACTATTACAGTATTTCATAACAAATTTAAAATATTTGGGAGTTTTAAACTTTGTATTTAAGGGGTTTATCGATGTCTATTTTAAACATTGTTACTTGGAATGTAAATGGGCTTGGTTTGCCCATTAAAAGGAAAAAAGCTCTTACGCATTTATAGAAACATAAAAGTGATATTGTTTTTCTCCAGGAAACCCATTTTATTCCAGAAGAAGCAGATAAGTTACAGAGGCAATGGGTTGGACAAGTAGTGCATAATTGTTTTACTTCAAGAAAGAGGGCCTGCTTATTCTAATTCATAAAGTGATCCCTTTGTTATGACAGGCCATATTTCAGGTTTAGAAGGTAGACTGCAAATCCTATCAGGAACCTTGTATGGCAGAAATATTGCATTATGCAATATATATATATGCCCCAAATACTGAAAGACAGCTATTCTTTCAGGAATTGCTAACAATTCTCCTAACATTCAAAGATTATGAAT
Organism: Neoceratodus forsteri; assembly: GCA_016271365.2. NCBI lineage: Eukaryota > Metazoa > Chordata > Ceratodontiformes > Ceratodontidae > Neoceratodus > Neoceratodus forsteri. Next base: position 102,121,816 of record JADMNL010000031.1, on the reverse strand, counting down.
TAGTAATGGGGTGATTTTAATAATGTTTTAGATCCCTTATTAGACAAACCTTCTGTCAATCTGGCAAAACAAGTTAAATCTCCTAATTATTTATAGGAACTAATATCAGATTTGGGTTTACTAGACATTTGGAGGTTAGTTAATCCTGGTGGTAAAGACTATTCCTCTTTCTCAGCAAGACATAATATTTATACCAGAATAGATTATTTATGCCTCTCTCAATGTGTAATTCTTTTACAGAATCTATATATTATTCCATTATTATCTCAGACCATGGCTTAGTTAAAACTACATGTATCTGGGAGGGTTCACCATAGAAACAGTTTAGATGGTGTTTCAATACCTCCCTTGTTCAGGACCCAGAATTTAAAGATTGGTTATCTAAGGAGACAATTCATTTTTTTGAACTCAATGACAATAAAGAAACCTCTTATCAAATACCATGGGATGCTTATAAAACATGTGTTCGAGGGTGCCATAATCAGATATGCTTCAATCATGAAGAAAAACAGACAAAAAACTGGAAAACAAGGAAAAAATTAAGCAATTGGAAGCTACGTTAAAGCAAAACCCAATTAAAAATCAAGAATTAATTTATCAATTAATACAACTCAAGTTTGAAGTCAGCAAACTTTATTCTAAGCAAAGCGGAATATGCTCTTTTCGCATGAGACAACAATTTTGTGAATCTGGTGAGAAATAAGGAAAATTGTTAGCATTTTGTTTAAAAAACAACATAGCAGAATCTGATACCTAAAATCCATAAGGAAAACAATAATATTACTCATAACATCAAAGAAATAAATTCTTGTTTCCAAGAATATTATGAGAAATTGTATCAACCCTTTATCCCAAGTGTAGGATGGGATGTAGATAAATTCCTGGAATCCGTTAAATTACCTTCATTAACTGATTTAGTGAAAGAGGCACTAGACAAACCAATCTCCAAATTGGAATCTCCCAGATTATTCAGTCTTCCAGTTTACAGAAAACCCCAGGTCCAGATGGATTTTCCAGCAAATTTTCTAAATACAATAACCCAATTATCTTTGATTACCTAGAAAAACTTTTGCTGAATGTTTGTCTCAAGGAAAAATGCATGATACCCAAAATTAAGCATTCATCTGTTTAATTGCAAAGAAAATAAAGATCCCTAGATTTAGTTAACTTTAGGCCTATTTCTCTTTTAAATTTTGATTATAAGATTTTGACCAAAATCTTAGCAAATAGACTGAGTAATTTTATATCTTCACTTATTGGAAAACAATGAGTAGGTTTTGTTAGTGGCCAACAGGCCTCAGACAACTTTAGAAAACTCTTTTCAGTTATTTGGTTAGCTAAACATTGTAAAACCCTTGGTAGCCCTTGCCTTAGATATCGGTAAGGCCTTTGATTCCTTGATTGGTCATATTTACAAAAGTTTTGGAATGGTTTAACTTTGGACCTACTTTTAAAGTCTGGATGCAACTATCTATTCATGCCTGAATGCCTCTAGAATTTCTAATGGGCTGATTTTGAGTCCATTTTAACTTTATAGAGGTACACATCAAGATTGTCCCTTATCTCCTTTCCTTTTCATTTTAGCATTTGAACCTTTTTAAGACATATAGATCTCTCATCTCACATTCAAGGAATTAAATCAGGCAACAAAGTAAAATAAATCTTTTGCTTTTGCAGATGACTTGTTAGTCACCCTTGCTAGTCCTTAACAATCTCTGCAAGCTTTAAATTCCCTGCTAGATAAGTTTGCTTTATTATCAGGACTAAGAGTAAACTGGAGCAAATCGGAAGGAATTTTCTTCATGGTTCCGAACGAGAAAAGAAATCTGGAAATTGAGCTTTGATTTTTCTAAAGGAGATAAAGGGATCAATTATTTGGGGATGCAAATTTTTCATTCAATTCCACAAATAATTCAAGTTAATCTATCCAGCCTATTAGAGACAATATTGGTGGAACTAGGAAAATGGTCCAAACTATCCCTTTCTTTATGGGGAAAGATTAATTCCATCAAATTGATTCTGCACCCAAAATATTTTATGTTCTTAATAATTTACCTACTATACTTCATTTGGAACTGGTATAAAGTTTGACAATATTTTTCTAAATTTATCTGGAATAATAAACCCCTAGGTTGAGTATTTCTAAGTTGAAAGCTCATTGGCATATGGGTGGTTTAATGATCCTTGGTGGCACAGATATCTTTGAGCTTTTTGTTAAAGAAATCAGCTCTATGGTTTTCTAGACTTAACTTCAAACATATACCATTATGGCTTTTAACAGAACAAGAAATTGTTAAACCTATGAAACTGTCTGATTTTATGTTTTGAACCCTCCCCATGGATATTAAATCCCATCCCACTCTGGAAGCAACTAAGGTATTTTTAAATCTCTAGAAGTAAACCTTAAGTTAGGCAAATTTCCATTAGAATTTACTCCTGTTTGGAAGAATCTGGAATTCTCCTTTAATGTGACACAACTTGACAACTCTGAGTGGAGGAAAGCAGGCATTTATCAGATAGGTGATGTAATTGATTTAGAAAATAGAAGAGTTCTCTCCTTTAAAGAACTTCAAGATAAATTCTACATTTCAGACTTCATTTTTGGTTATATTTACAACTGAGAGACAGAATAAGTAAGAAGGCTTCAGAAACTAAAGCTTTTTACTTGGGAGACTCTAAAGGCAACACATTTTTAAAATGGCAGTTATGAGAAGAGGGTCTAGTATATTGTATAAACTCTTATCAGAGGATAGCAATCTCACCTCTGCAGCTAAAGCATCCTGGGAACATGACCTCAAGGTGAGCATCTCTGATCAATCCTGGAAGAAAATGTGGGAAAATGCTTATTGATGTAGTAGAGAGGTTAATGGCAGGCTAACACAATTTAAGATCGTTCATAGATATCATTACTCTCCTCAGAGATTAAATAAAATATTTAAATTGAACCCTATGGGTTGTTGGAAGTCTGGAAGCTCCTTGGCATCCTTAGGACATATGTTCTGCTTTTGTCCCCAGAGTATTACAAAATGGAGGAAATTAATTTGTTATGTCAAAGGATTTTAAAAATCAGCTTGCCTTTTCCCCCACTTATTTATATTTTAGAGGATAGTTCTCAATTATCCTTTCTATCCAAAGCCACTCAACTCTGGATTTTTAACTTTACATTAGCATACAAAGACTGCTGTTTCAAAACTGGAAAATGAACATAATTCCTAGTTTGAGAGAATTACTAGATTCAATAGGATATATAGCTAATAATGAGTGTATTAGTTATTTAATACTCAATAGGTTAGATAAATTTAATGACATCTGGAAACCTTTTTTTATTTCATAAGCTCATAAATGTATTGTAGACTTCTCTATGTAAGACAGGTTTATATAAGAATATGCTTATTCTTATTTCTATCAATTATGGACATTTCAGTTATCCTTTGTATTTGTTTATTGTGTTTTCTCTTACTGTAATAAAATCTTTAATAAACTTTTAATGGGAAAAAAAGGATGTGGATATTAACACCACATTGTCTGCATAAGCCAAACAGGAAATCTTATTGTTTAAAATAGTTGGGAATGGAACTCAGAATTGTCCAGGGATAGCAGTATTGAATTAATATATAAGTTAAACAAAAGAGGGTCGAGGAGGCAACCTTGCCTTACCCTTAAGTTAGTTATTATTTTGAGGTTAGATTCCCTGTCTGATCATACCTTACTTTTAACCATGTATTTTGATGAAGCATGACAATAATGCTTAACAAAGTTGGATCTATATTATAGGACTGTAATTTTCCTATAAGAGGGCTCTACTTATTGAATCAAAGGCTGTTCTTAGATCTACAAAACAACAGTATACAGTAATTTTGTTTTGATGGTAACATATTTCCATATAATGGTTGGGCACAGGAGGTGGGGAACAGGCAGAAGCCCTAAATGAGTACTTTGCCTCAGTTTTACCAGGCAGGATGGAGGGCTAGGTCTTGCGAGGGAGTGGGGCAAACCAGAGCAAGGGGTGGGACCGGGAGAGACCAGGGGCCTGATGGGTCTGGGGAAATGGGCGGTCACCACAGACAGGTGGGAGCCCAGCAGTGCGGGGTGACTAGGAGGAGGATGTGGAGGCTGAAATCCCAGTAGAGGGAGTAAGGGAAGCTCTCAGGTCCCTTCAGATGAGGAAAGCATCTGGGCCAGATGAGATACATCCCAGGGTGCTGAGGAACTGGTGGATGTCCTGGCAGTCCCTCTAGTGGAGCTTTTCAACATCTCTCTGAGGACTGGGTGGGTGCCCCAAGACTGGAGGTGGCCCATGTTATGCTGATCCACAAGGGGGATCAAGAGAGGAGGCAGGAAATTACAGGCCCATTAGCCTGACATCGGTGGTCAGCAAGGTGATGGAGGGTATTGTCAAGGAAAGGCCGGGGGGTTACTGGAGCAAAATGGGTACTTGGATGATAGGCAACATGGCTTTGTCATGGGAAGATCATGCCAGACAAATCTTGTTGAGTTCTATGACTGGGTGATGAGGCCCTGGACCAGGGTAGGCCAGTGGATGTGCTCTTTCAGGACTTTAGCAAGGCATTTGATTCGGTACCCCTCAGTGGCCTGCTGGCTAAGCTAAAGGAAATGGGAGTAGGGAGACAGTTGTTAAGATGGATAGGAAATTGGCTGTCTGAGCATACTCAGAAGGTGGTGGTTGGAGGTTAGCCTCATCCCCAAGGTGGGTTACTAGTGGGGTTCCCCAGGGGTCAGTGCTGTGGCCAATCCTGTTCAACACCTATATCTCAGACATCAGGAAGGGGATCAAGAGTAAAATGAGTCTCTTTGCAGATAACTCAAAGCTGGGTGCAGTGGTGGATGGGGAGGAGTGGAGGGTGGCCTTGCAGGAGGACCTGGAGGCTCTGGAAAGGTGGTCGGAAAATGCAAACTAAAATTCAGTGCAAGGAAGTGCAAGGTTCTGCACCTGGGAGTCAGAAATCCAGGCCAAGGGTATACCCTGGGAGGAAAGATGATTCCAGTCATGGAGGTAAGATGGAACTGGGGATAATGGTAGATATCAAAATGAACAACTCAGAGATCTGTAGGAGGGCAGCGACAAGGGCAAATAGGATGCTGAGATGCATCACCAGGGGATTACCTCCAGAAAGGCAGAAGTGATCCTTCCACTGTACAACTGCTTGGTTAGGCCACACCTCGAGTATTGTGGACAGTTTTGGAGACCACATTTAAAGAGGACATAACACTCCTAGAAAGGGTCCAAGGAGGACAACCAAAATGATCTGGGGCCTGGGGAGGGACCTATGAGGAGAGGCTCAAGGAGCTTGACATGTACACCCTGGAGGAGAGGAGGATGGGGGGACATGATGAGGTCTTCAAGTACATGAAAGGATCAATAAGGAGGCCCAGTCAGGTGCTCCAAAGGAAGGAGGGTGGGGCAACAAGAGGTCACAGGTGTAAGCCTGAAGGGGAAGGCTCAGAGGGTAGAGGAGGAGATGTTATTTCACTGAAAGGATGGTGGAGCCATGGAATGCACTGCCTAGGGACTGGTAGAGGTGGAGACTGTGGATGGGTTTAAGAGGAATGGGACAGGTATGGGGAGGTAAATCTGACCATGCCAATACAGGTGGAACATCTGGGACTGGGATGGTATAACCAAGGGGGAGGGGGCACCAAATCGGCCCTCAGTGCAGGTGCTGAAAATCGAGCAGACTCGAGAGACCATTAGGCCTATTCTGCTGGCATTTTAGTACGTTATGGTAGTATGTGAAATGGTTCAAGACATAGCAGTGATGAACTGTGAAGTGCCCAATCTTATTCCATTTTGTATTTCTGTCAAAAGATTGTTATCCTCTACCCACTGATGTAGATTTTAAACTAGGTGACATAATGTATTTAAGTAGTAAGCAAACAAACATTTATTTCTTAGAGATACTATGTATTATAAGTTTGCTTGGTGTTTTGAATCTGCCTTCTTTGGGTGCGAAGGAGGGGCTTGAATGATATTTGTCTGACCTTCCCTGTAGTTAATTACTATCATGACTCTTGGCCTTATCCCTTGGATTATGGCTACAAAACAGCTCCACTTTCTAGGGAATTGGAATCTTTTTTTATTTGTCTATAAATTTACTTTTGGATTTGGTTAGAAAATATATACACTTATGTTTAAGACATACTACAAATTTGGATTTACTTTTTCTAAAGCTTTGTGATTTTGGAAAGACTGGGCTAAAAGGAGAATGGTTAAGTTTGTTTTTCTGCTTTTGTGTTTACTACAGTGTGGGGATATTAATCCCAACCCAGGCCCTGACATTAGACATAATTTAGGCAAGGGTATTCTTTTTACTCATTCTAATATGAGGAGTTTTGTGCCTAAAATAGATCTGGTGAGGGACTTTGCAAAGAAAATCATCCTGATTGTATGATATATACTGAAACATGATTAAGTGATAAGGTGGTAGATGGGGATATCGGATTAGTGGTTATAATGTGTATAGGGCAAATAGGAATAAAAGGGAGGTGGGTTTTAATGTATGCTTTGGATAAGTATTCCTTAAATCAAATTCACCAGGGAGTAAGTGCAGATATATGTGAGCATTTAGACTTGAAATTAAATTTCAGTGGGAAAACCAATATTACTCATTACGGTTTATCATCCCTAAGAAGGTAAAAGTAGGATGCAGCAGCTTACTGATATACTTTTCCTTCATTGATACCTATGAAATCCTACTCATGGGAGACCTTAATGACAAGTGGTTGCATTCAGCTGATGCAGGAGTATTGAAAATATGGCACTCTTATTGGGCCTGGAACAACTTATAAAAGAACCCACTCATGTTAATATTAAAAACCCAGTTGAATCAACCTTGTTAGATTTAATTTTGACAAATGCTCCTTTTCAATATGTAAATGCAGGGGTATTAGAAGATTTAGAAAGTGATCACAATGTCATATATTGTGTTAGGGTAAAGCTTTTGTCAAAGCAACCTAGGCTTATTTCCTATCAGGCTACTAGGAAGTTTGACTATTTAGCCTTTATTGAAGATCTAGATAGAATTAACTGGGACAGAATGTTTATGATTCCTGAAATTGATCTGGCCTGGAATTATTTTCTTTCAGAGTTAATGCAGATCATAAACTATCATATGCCAATGAAATTAAGGAAAATAAAACAATATTCTGCTCCATGGTATTCACCAACATTGAGAAAGCTAAAAGAAAAAAGGGGTCAAGCTTGGGTAAAGGCACACAGCTCAAATTCTTTAAGGAACTGGCAATATTATAGAAGCCTTAGGAATTCCTATGTAACTGCTGTTAGAGAAAGTAAAAGATCATATTATAACTCTAAATTAGAGAATTCTGCTGGGAATGTTAATATATTTTGGGATATAATTAAAGAGATAAATGGTCACCACAAACAGGGTGGGAACTATAAAATTGATATTTCAGGTTACGGGGAAGGAGTCCCTTGCAGATGGATTTAATGATTATTTTGTGAACTCGGGAATTTTTGGTGATCCTGACCCTTGTAATACTAATGACTATTCCTCCGCATCTAGATTCATCTATTCTGTTTTCATTTAAAACTGGAGGAATATGAGGTTATTGAGGCTTAGTTGGATTTAAAGACAATAAAGAGTAGTGGCCCTGATGGACTGACCCCTATCTATTACAAATTTCAGCTTTAAAGATAGCTGCTCCTCTCCTTATTTGTATAATTGGTCCATTAATGAGGAGTAATGCCCTCTGATTGGAAAATAGCTAAGGTGGTTCCGATCTTTAAGGGAGGAGTCAGGATCAGTTTAATAATTATCGACCAATTTCACTTTTGTCCCAGGTTTCAAAGTTGTTGGAAAGATTTGTGCAGATAATGGACTGATTTTTGAATCAGAATGATTTATTTGATAAATATCAGTCAGGATTTTGTAAATCATGATACAATCTCCACCGTGTCAAGGGTCTTGGATGATGTCAACAAAGCTATGGACAAGAGCCTTTTGACTGGTGCCATCTTTGTTGACCTCTCCAAGGCCTTGACACGGTGGACCATCAAACTGTTCTTTCTAGTTTGAGGATATTGGATTATAAGGAAGTGCCCTTAAGTGGTTCTCTTCTTATTTAGAGGATAGGATGCAGTCAATTATTGTTAATAAGATTGTTTCAACGCCTTTGCCAGTGGTTTGTGGGGTCCCTCAAGGATCAGTGCTTGGACCCTTACTTTTTTTGATTTATCTCAAAGAGCTTGGATGCCATGTGAATAATATGGCTTACCAATTGTATACGGATGATACTATAGTTTATACCTCTGCTCCTTCTGTGGATGAGATCCAAGTAAAATTACAGTTAAGTTTTGATAGACTATATGGATATTTGACACAACGGAAACTTAAAATGAATATAAGTAAGACAAAATGTATGATATTTGGTTCTACTATGAAACTTAGAACTTGTACTAAATTATCAGTGTTTGATTCTGAGGGAACAAAATTAGATCAAGTGATGACTTATTAGCAAGGCCACTGTTTTTGGTTTTACCAGAAAACCTGGCAAAATTCCGAATTAGGGCTGCCTGAAAACCAGTAAAACAAAGATTTCATGGAATCTGGCATTTTATATCAGATCAGTAAATCTACAAAACTTGTATTTTTCTTATAATTCCTTCCTGTACTGGTTTCAGTTTGCTTTATTTAAGGCTCTGTATATTAAGCTTTCTTTAATTCTGATTCTTTATGCACACACTAAAGAATGATAGCAGAATCGGTAAAATCCGAATTAGAGTAACAGTCACCGGTGCAATTCCGAACCTGAAGTCTTGAAAATGGAATTTCATTGTTTTATTCACCATAAATCAGTGGCCTTGCTTATTAGTACTTGGGTTTTGGTTGGACCCCTCAGCTACTGGCAATTTGCATGTTGATGAGTTAGTTAGATTAGTGGAAAAAGGGTGGTTTTACTATCGGAAACAAAAATTGTTTGGGTTGATGTATGATAAAAGAAAATTGTTGCGTCACAGATTTTCCTCTTTTGACTATGGAGATGCTTTATGATTATTCTCCTCTGGAAAGTTATATAGATTAGATGTGCTTTATAATCATATGGCGAGACTGATTTTACAATGTTCTAGGGTTACCCACCATTGCCTGATGTATCACAGATTAGGATGGATTTCTTTGTCAGATAGAAGACAATTACATAAATATCTTCTGGCATTTAAAAGTATCACAGCAGTGATTCCGGACTACCTGGCAGAAAGGTTAGAATTTGGGATATTAATCCCTCTTTAAGGAATGTGGCTTATCAAGAGTTGGTAATACCTAGATCAAAACTAAACATTCTGACTTTTTTCAACCAGCTAGTCCCTAAATTTTGGAATATGATGCCCTTAAAATTTTGTTTGTATAGTATAAAACCCATACGAAAAGTTGTTAAAACCTGGTTCTTGGATTAATTTTTGCTCAAACTAAGGCTTGCTGTGGCTAACTGGTTACAGCATTATAATTATTGTATGTAATTGTATGTATTTGGTGTGTTATATATTGTATGTTTGTATTTATTGTAATTGTTGTAACTTTATTTTTTGTCTAACCAAGGGTCACCATTTTAAATGAGTTTACTCAATGGACTAACCCATTTAATAAAAAATGAAATGAAAAAAAATGATGCTTTAAAATTATCCTTGTAAATATTTTTTGGGATGAGTCTAGTAAACTTATAGGCCTGTACATCACTGGATTGTTTATATCACCTTTTAAAAATTGGACAAATTATACTACCAGTCAAGACTCTGGAAATATATCATATTGACATCTGAAATTGTATATGTGGTACAACATTGGCACACACCATTCTTGGAATATTTTGTACACTTCTGTTAAACATTGTCTGGACTAGGAGCCTTATTTGAAGAAGTTTTCTCAATTGCTTCAGTTATCTTGGTTTTAAGGATATAAAAGGGTGAGGTAGAATTGATGGTTGTTGATGTATTGTTGTTTCCTTTTCTTGTTCTACTGAAAATACAATTTGCTAAAGTGTTCTTCCCACCTGACATGAGTAATTGTCACCTGATTCTGTCTGAGTAATGGCCAAATCCTTTGACTCAGTAATAGCCAGAATTGTTTAATATCTTTTTTATTACTGCTTTTCTTAATTTCTCCCATATCTTCTGATGGTACTTTTTTTTGTGTTCCAGTATTAGTTTATAGTTGGCTCTTCCCTTATTTAATGCTTTTTATTTTGTGTTTTTGGTGTTTTCCTGTAAATATGAATTAAACCATTTAATTTCTCTTTGCTTTTTACACGTATTATTAAACCAGGTCATGTTTTCCTTTTTCCCTATTGATGTCTGGGTAAAAAAGAGCTAGATAAAATGTAATGTTCCTCCAAGAGTCAATAATAATGGTATTTTCTACAGAATTTACAATTTTCAATCTAAGATCATTTAGATAATCTGAGCTAAATATTTCTTCCAATTAACTTATTGTTGGACCGTGCCATTTTATGCGTTGGAGTTTATGACTGCTATTTGTGGCTGTTCTATAATATTTTAGCTTCATTTGTTAAATCCTCTATTTGCCATACTGTATAAATTGGTAAACATCATGATTCTGAATTAGATAATACCAGTAAGTCCTCGACATTCTGGCTCCTTCTAGATTTATCCAAACTAAGTCTGTTACTGATGAACCATTCAGGCCTATATAAGTAAATTCACCCTCTAGATCACTTATGGTTCTACCATTTAATAGATTAAAGTTAAACTCCTCCATTATCTGGCAGAGTATTTTCCCCTTTTGTTGGTAATTTTAGCCTTTGATTTCTAACTTGGCAGAGACTTTGATTTACTATATTCTTCCCTTGAACGGTCTGTTGAGGTTTTTACTTTTGATATCCGAGCATTTCAATCACCCATAAAACTAATTGGGTGATGTTCTATAGCCTTCCATGAGATTATGAATTTTGACTTAAAGAAACTCCCATATATTTTCATCCAAAGTTTTCTTTGTGGAGGAATATATACATTTATCAAAATGATTTCCATATCTTTCTTATTTAATGTTAATATTTGTAGTTCTTTCATATTTGCTTCAATCTGAGTAACTGAAATATTTTGTGCAGTCCTGATATATATTGTCAGGCCTGCACTAGGTCTCTCCTGTTCTAGAGGCTCCACTGTATAACTGTATAAGAGGAACAGGCTGTATTGGCTTTCTGGATCAATTACTCCATACAGCATTGGAACTCGAGCCAGAGTTCCCATTGATACTGAAAGGGTACACAGGGGTTTGGGCCGAAGAATACCAGCAGAGATGTCTGCCTCCAGTCCATCATAATTTGTTTCCTCAGTTTTACTATCAAAGAAAAATCTTGCAAAAAGCCTGGGCAAAACTAGGTTTTCTATGGTACTACTGATATTTTCCTGGATAATGACTGTCGCCAGCTACACAGCAACAGGTGGGAATACATATCATTATTCCTTATCTCCATTCTAACAAATTAAAGTTTAAGACTGCACTTCGATAAAATTGATTGTGCAGTTCCGACCAGACAGCAACTATATGAGTCAGCTGCAGAGACTCGCCTTTGATTTACAGAATAGAGACATCATACCAGCAGAGGGACCTGGCACAGCTTCACAAACAACCCTCAAATCACCAAGATGGCAATCCGGTCTGCTTCGACGGAAACCAGTCTGCAAACATTGCCTTACCAGCTATATTGGAATGCCTGCAGCAGTTCTGGAGTTCTGTATCAGCTACTTGAAAGTTATGCCTCTGGTCTGAACATTTTTAAATCACAGGTTGGCGGGACAAGGGCATTATATGACATCTAAAGGGGAGTTGTGCACTGGGTCATTTTCTGGGTCAGATTAATGGTCAGAAGAGCTCATGGGTCATGTCTCTACATAATTATTTTAAGTCTGGGGTAGGTTTGGGCCCCAAGGTTCAGTTCCCAGGAGCTGGGTTCACGTGCCACAGTGATCAGTCTCCTCTTTTTGCTCTGATGGCTGGCTGGATAAGCTTTCTTGTTGAATATTATATTTACCAACTTTGGAGACCTCCTGCAACCCTAGCATTTTCCTGGCTCTGACCCACTGGTGTAGCCATGTGCCTCAAAGCAGGTTTTGAGACCCCCCCTACATCACCACCTCATCTTGTTGTCCCACCTGAAGACTGTCAGCTTCCCCAGGACTTATGAAAAGTGCTGTTTCAGGATTCAATACTAGCAGTTGGGACTAAATTCCCTGTGGACATGTATGCCTATATACATGTGATTTCTAAATACTATTTTATTTCTTTTTGACGTTTCATTCACTGTTTTGCTCTGCTCGAGCTATGTAGTGTACTGACTCTGTTTCTGAGTTTACAGGTTAAACAGCTCACATGATCAGCGAGGCATATGCCTGAGTTTCATAGATATTCACTTTGACTTTGGTGGATTTACACATTGTTTGAGCATTCATACAGAGACTGCTTCCTTTATTTACTCCAATGCTCCAGGACTTCTTCATAAAGAGTGCTGTGTAACTCTGACTATACCCTCCTGGTTTTCCCTCATTTAGGGGATATGTAAGTGTGTTACTTCCTTTAAAGTTATAACAGTGGAGGGCGCTGCAACTCAGATTCCCATTCTCTCTCCTGTTGGTGTTATTTAACTTTTTATGAGACTGTTTCTATGTTAGACACTAATCTGGGTGTCCAAGCGCTTGTTGGAGACACTAAACTGAGGCTAGGTTTCTTCTTTAGAAACAAATTTTTGTTTTCAAAGGATTCTAAAACTAGCTTAGTTCAAGGCTACATTCCTAACTCTCTTAGATTATGTGGACATTATCTCACCAACTGTACATCCCTACATCTCCGCAAACTAGAAATTCTCTTGCACCGTGCCATCCGTTTTATAACAAATGCTACAGCTAGAACCCAGCATTGCACCTTGTACAAGGAAGTGAACTGGACATCTCTGACAACCAGGAGACTACTTCACATCTATTCCTGGACTTACAAAGCGCTCCAAAATAAACTACCTCCCTACATCACCTCTGTCCTCCATTGACTGAACAGTACCTATGCACTTAGGAAGCGTGCATACATCACCCTAATATTGCCCAACGTTTGCACCCACTTTGGTAGAGCATCCATGAGCTATGTCCTCCCACTGTCTGGAATAAGCTCCAAGTTATCCTAAAGTTCCAGAGTTTAATCCCACTAAGAGCATTCAAAAGGATTGTAAATGAAACTGCATCCGAATCCTGCTTTGCTTCCAATACCTCCAAATGCCCTTCACGCCCCTCTCCTCTTTCAACCTCGCACTTGCCTGACTGGCCTTCAGCATTGTGCACTTACACTTTATTGTTGTTCCCCATCCATTAACTGCTATTACCCTTCTCTTTTCACTTTAATTTGCATTTTGTTAATTTTTTTATCCTAATTGTATGTTACCTGTTTTTCATATGATCTGCTATGTATTGCTGCAGTTGTTATGCTGTTGTTTTACATATGAATATACAAAATTGCCAGCAGATACAGGCCATTCAGTCTATCTAGTCTGCTTAAGTGTGCAGCACTTCAGTCCATTAGACTGCAACTGCCCCTCCTCATATGCCTCTCCTAATCTCGTGCCCCTTTGGGTTTATACCCTCCTTTGAATCCGTCTCACCCCTCTTGAAGCCTCCAACACTCTGCAGCGATCGACTTCCTCTGGAAGAGGGTTCCACCCTGCCACCACCCCTTTCTGTGAAATAATGCCTCCTCTGTTCCCTCTTGAACCTGCCCCTTCCAACTTTATAGAAGGTCCCCTGGTTTCCCTGCCACCCTTCAGATTGAACATACACCTGGTGTCTACTCTGTTCAAACCCTTCAGGTACTTAAAGGCTCAGTCATATCCTTTCTCCTCCCTCCTTTCCTCCAAAATATTAAGCTCTCTTAGTCTCTCCTCATATGGTCTGTCCCCGAACCCCAGGATCATTTTGTTGCCCTGAGCTATATCCCTCCAGTAGTTTGATTTCCTTTTCAAGTAGGGCACCAGGGTGCACACAGTACTCTGGCGCAGTCTTACCAGGGACCTGTACAGGGCAAAGATGACTTCCCACTCCTAGAAGTAACCCCCTTGCTATGCTCTCAGCATCCTGTATACCTTCGCTGCTGCCTTCCTGCACTAAGTAGAGTGGTTCATCTCCCAGTTACCAGCATCCCCAGATCCTTCTTCTCCTTGGATTTTGTTAACAGGGCACCCTCCAGCCAGTAATTGTGTCCTGGGTTCTTGCATCTAAATGCATCATTTGCACTTCTTGGCATTGAAACCAAGCTGTCAAGTGTGAGACCATTCCTCCAGTTTTGCCAAATCCTCCTGAAGTACTTTGCTCCCCCCCATCTACCTCGGGTACAAATCTTTTGTGTCATCTCACGAAGAGTCTGATCTTGCTCTTAATCCCTAATGCAATGTCAGCTATGAAAATGTTAAACAGAACCAGTCCCAGCACCTGAGCCTGTGGTACACCACTTGTTACTGCCCTGAGTTCAGATGCCCCACCACTACCACTACTACCTTCTGCTGTCTACCCTGCAGCCAGTTCTTGACTCATCTGAACAGTTTCTTCACTGCTCCCAGATTCTTCAACTTGCAGGTCAGCCTACCATGGCACTGAGTCAAAGGCCTTGCTAAAATCCAGGTAGAGGACATCCATCGCATGTTCCCTGTCCAGGGCCCTTGTTACCCAGTTGTAAAATCAACCAAGTTCATCTGGCAGGATCTGCCTGAGACAAACCTGTGCTGCCTGCTGTCCTGGAAGTTGTTATTCTCAAGAATTACACCAGCCTTCCTTGAGGATTATCTCCATCAGTTTTCCCACAATTACAGTAAGGCTTACCGGTTTGTAATTCCCTGATTCATCCTTGGGCCTCTTATGGAGAGTACCACATGTGCTTCCTTCCAGTCCCTGAGCATGCACCCAAGTTCAGAGGGTATTGAACAGGTCCACCAATGGCCCTGCCAGGACCTCTGCCAACTCTCTCAGCCCCTAGGGTGGACTCTGTCTGGGCCAGGTACCTTGTCCACCTTCAGGAACTTAAGACCCTCCCTCACCCTTTCCACCATGATTTCCCTATCTGTGGTTGCTTCTCCCCACCCTCTCCCACCTCACCTTCCTCTCAGGTATGGGCATATCCCTCTCCTTGGTGAAGACTGAACAGAAGTATTCATTAAGTACCTCTGCCTGCTCAGCCCCTTTGTCTACACATCCACTTCTCCTCCTGATCCTAACAATTTGATCCTTGCTCTTCCTCTTCCTCTCTCTGATATATCTGAAGAAATCCTTTTCTCCCCTTTGATCCCTGCTAACCTCCATTCCTTAGCCACCTTTGCTCTTCCTTACCACTCTGCTCACTTCTTGGATTTCTTCGCATATTCTTCTTTGTCTTCTGCCCTGTTGGATCACTTATAGGTTCAAAATGTATTCCTCTTTTCCCTCACCTTGTCCACTACCTCACTACTCATCCAACTAGGTTTTTGGTCCTGGCTTTCTTGCTCTGGCTCTTGACACACGTGTTAGTGGCTTTAGCCATTCCTGTCTTAATGACTGCCCATTAGTGTTCCATGTCCATTTCTGGGAGGATGCTTGCCATATGACTTTCCAGTATGTTGCCATCCTGCGAAGTCTTGCCCTTTTGAAGTCCAGGATCCTAGTTTTGTAGTAGCTACTTCCCTTCACAGGTTGATTAGAAACCACACTATGCGGTGGTCACTGCTTGCCAGAGGTTCCTCCACCCTTACATCCCTGACCTGTTCCCCATCTTCCAGAACCAGGTCTAGTATATTTCCCCTCCCACATTGGCTTCATTATCCTCTGGATAAGAAGCCATCCTGGAATGATTCCAGGAGGATCTGCTCCCTAGTGCAATTGGTTGCTGGGATGCTCCAATCCACCCCTGGAAGATTAAAGTCCCCACCATCACTGTGTTCCCTTTGCCACTATGCCTCCTTATCTGCTCTCCCAGTTTCCTGCCAATGTCCTCCTTCTGGGCCGGAGGTCTACAAGCAATCCCCAGATAGATCTTGGTCCCTTTCTGGTTGTGTCACTGCAACCAGATTACTTCTGACCTGCCCTCCCCTTCCTCCCTATTACATCTGATCCCTTCCCTTACATAAAGGCAACCCCCACCCCAGCCTTCCCTTTATCTCTATCCCTCTGGAAAAGTTTGTACCCTGGGATGGTTAGGTCCCAGTAATGATGCTGGTTGTCCACGTCTCAGTAATGACAGGTATGTCCACCTCTCCTGTGCCATCAGTGCCTGCAACTCTGCTAGCTTGTTCCTCAGGCTCCTAGCATTTAGTGAAACCATTCTCCATGCTGCAGCTATCCTTCCTGCTTCCTTACCTTCACTCCATCCCCTATTTGCCTAAAGTCATATCTATCCCTGTGGTGGGGAAGATCCACGGAACCCCTCTCCTGGTGATTTTCAGCTCCAATGCTTCCCCCTACCTAGTTTAAATGATACCTTTTGTTGATGAAATCCCCAGCTTCTGCTTCAACATCTGTGAACCTGCCTTGCTGAGGTGTAACCTATCTCATCATAACGATCTGTGTGTTATCCCATGTGCAACCCCAGACCCCCACTAATCCATACCCTTGGTCCCACACACCATTCTCTCAGTTGCTTGTTGAAGTCACTGATTCTTCTCTTCCTGTCTGTACTGGCCCTTAGCACTGGAAGAACTTCTGAGAGGGCTACCATTGTTCCCCTCTTTGCTGCATTGTTTCCACTTCCTGAAGCTGTCTTGTACCTCCTCTATCCTTTTCCTTCCAGATCATTCATTTCCAGGTGCACCACAATGTGCAGCTTCCCCCACAGATCTTCCCATATGCTGCCCCACTCTATTCACTGTCATGCCTGCATGCACTCTACCCAGATGTTACTTTTCTGGCACCCATCCACCCCCCACACACACTTTAGACCCTTAAGTATAGAATCCCTAGAATTATGACTCTCTGATGCTTTTCCTGCTCACCCTCTTGTTGCCCTCCACTTCCTCTCCTGTTTCAACTTTGCTTATCCTTTGTACTCTGTACTTTACTATGTTATTTTGTACAAGGGACATCCTTCCAAATGAGTTTGCTCAATGGATTTTATCCTTCACAATAAACTTGAACTATTTAATGTTTGGGGATGGGGCTGGGCGAGAGACTGAAGGCTTGGCAGCTTTAATGCTTTGGGGCCTCTTGTGCTCAGAAGTCCTTTATATAGTGGTCATGGCATGCCCCCACTTTATGGAGGCCACTTGGGTCTAATGGCTTTGAATGGCATTATTCTGCACCCTCTTGGCTCAATGGGTCTAGCACTGCCCTTGTCATACTTTCTCGAACCACAGTACAGTGGTTACACAGTTTGAGTTGTGGTTCATTGTGCAACTTGTATGATTCAAAGCTGGAAATCATGCCATCCCCATTGGCCAGACAACTCAGTTTTTACTTTTTTGCAGTCACATTATCCCGAGCACCAGAAAACAAACAAAAAAAATGTGAAGTATACATATTAATAACCTGGTTCTGTTTCTGTGCACAGGTCCCTTTGATAAGTAGCCCAACTACTTAATTTCATGGACTCCTCTCATGGCTTTTATGAGAAGCTGTTTTACTTTTCTTTCAGAGGGGGGTTGGTGCCATGTCATAATAGTGAGCATGAGACAGCAATCGCTAGTATGATGAGTATATATCATCGAAAATCAAATCAGCGATATACACTTTAAGGTGACCCAACTTCTGGATTAACAAAAGTGTTTTTATGGGGCTGCACCCCCGCACCTCCCCTGAATTAGAATTCTAGGCTCCAGGGGGCAAAATCCGGATTTAGGAAAAATGAAGTTGTGGCAAATGCAACCCACCCCGTCCCAAACCCAGTACCTGCTCTGTCAGAATAGCCTCCCACACCACCAAGTCACATGGCTAGCTTGGCAGCAGCAGGTACTCCAACCCTAAAACCCTTCCCTGTCCTCCTTCCTCGCTATTCCCACCTTCCATTTCCCAGCATAAAAGCTCCCAAAATGAGTCGCTATATTTCTAGTTGCTCATTTGGGTCCACTCTTATGATGTGCTACGGGAGTGGTTACTTGGTTGGGCTGTTGACCTCCTCATGGCATCACCTTATACTTGTTATCTTTTCCTTTATGTGAGTCTGACTTTACTACGTTGGGACAGTTTCATCTCAGAAGAGGCCCAGCTCATAACAGGACTGGCTTTACCTCCTGCCCTGGAGGTGGTCTACTATGTTGGCACCATTTACTAGGGTCCATAGGTGGAGGCACTGGCCCACCTATACCATGAAAGCCACTATGTACTGTATGTAGTTGATTAATTCCTGACCTGGTTGCAGGTCTTTTAGTTTTTTCTAGCAATTTATAGTCCCAGTTGGAGTTTATTGAGTCAGGAATGGATACCCAGTATTTTCTATTTTTTATTATACAGTAGAAGCACTTTATCGGACGCAGATAAAGGGTACATCTGCTTAATTGGGACGATCCTCAGGCACTGATTGTCTTCTAACCTTATTCTATGGCTGCAGTATCCTCTTAATTGGGATGGCTCTTCCATTTAATTGGGACATTTTAAAGGTAGCAGCAGCCTGCAAAGCTGATGATTTGTCATTCGCACCTCATTAAGTACCTCACAATATAAGCATTTACAAATTAGCGGCTGATTAACCTAGCAATCCAGAATTGTGTTTAGCCTGTGTTTGTTAAGAGGGCAACCAGCAAGCATATCGACCTCCCACTGAATGAAAAAATAAAAGTTATTGAAGCCTTGCAACTGCCTGACTCTCTCTCTCAAAGGCTGCTAAAGAATTTGGAATTTCGAAGAGTCAGGTGGGCAAAATAAAGAAAAACTTCTGGCAGAACTGAATTTGAACAGCAATCCAAATCGCAAGAGAAAGAGAGAAGGAAAGGACACACTTGTGGAAGATGATTTGCTGACATTGTTTAACCATGCAGTAGCCAAAGGAACACGCCTTACTGGACCCATTTTAAAGAGGCCAGTAAATTGCCACACACATTGAATACAATGGGTTCCATGCCACCATTAGGTAGCTTTCATGGTAGAAGCAGCAGCATAACATTGGTGGAAGAAAGAGCAGGGGAGCATCTCGATGCAGCCCAGCCTTCAGCTGCTGACTGGGTTAAGAAAGTTCTTCCAACACTACTGGCCAAATATCCCACTGTGAATGTTTTCAATGCTGACTGAACAGGCATTTTTATAGGGGTTATCCAGACCATGGGCACATTCAGGAGCATGTTGATTTAATTGGAGGCAAGAAATCTAAGGTGAACAAACAGATGGTGAACTATCAGCCCAGGACATATGCACTGCGATGGACGAACAACACAGAGAGCAGTCATTGCTGATGATGCTGATGACGAGGACCCTGTGTCCAAGCACGCCAGCAATGCAGAAGCAAGGAGCATGCGTAGCAAGACTCCATGACTGGTATGTGCAGCACAACAAACTTGAACACTTTGAGAGTGTGTTCGAGCTAGAGGAAGTAATTTTAAAAGAAATAGTGTCAGAATCAAAGCAAACTAAGATTACTGACTTCTTCTCAGCAGGGTTGACAGGATCATCGGAGCTGAAAACACTGATGCTGCTGGAGCTTTGAAGAACCAGATAAGTGAATTATAAGTTTTCATTTTTGTACAGTTAAATAAATAAAGATGCCATAATTTCACAACAACAAACACACATTTAAAAAGAAGCTGTAATCACTTCTCAGTACTGGTCTACAGTACTGTGCTTTATGTTGGTTGTTTGTTTATATGTGTGTTTGGGGCTTGGCAATGTGTTTTCCGGTGTGACAAAAAAGCAACTTCTTTTTAATGGGATTACCACTTAAAGGGGACAATCGAGTGTCCATGGAGGTGTCCACTTTAGCGCTTCTACTGTACTATTTTTCTTAACTTAAAAAATGAAGCACCCACTACCATGGTTACATCAGAGATATATTTTATTACAAGCTGGCATATGGAAAGAGAGAGAGAGAAAAGCACAGGTGTCTGGTCTTGATTTGATCTTGACTTGATTGATCTCGACCCCTTCTCCTCATCCAGTTTGCTGTATTGGAAACTATGGGATAACTGGACAGGGAGAAGAACCTCCGAGATCACTCCTCATTCCTTGTTGTTAAATTTTGACAGGCCATAGGCATCTCCTCCTTGCAGTGGCAGCACCTCTTTTCTCATGGGATGTGATGGCATCAGTACCTGTCAAAATGTTTTCATAGACCATTAATGGGCTACATAACCCAATCACACAAGGTGCATGCAATTTCTACAGAAAAATGCAGCAGATGTTTATCACATCCAAGAGACCCACCTGTGAGTTGCAGAACATGCAAAACTAAAATGGGGAAATCAATACGAAGTTTATGCATCTTCCCACTCTAGTGACAAGAAGAGGGCACAGCAATTATTCTTACCTCTACAACTCAATGTGATTTGCAGAACACTTATACTGATTCACAGGGTTGTTTTGTGACATTGCATGGTTTCCTTTATTCCCATGAGGTTACATTAGTAAATGTCTGTTTACCCACAAATTCATCAGTTCCTGTACTTTGGGCTTTTCTGGGCAAATTATTAGATATGCTTCAAGGTCAGTTGATAATGGGGGTTTCAGCATGTTATTATCCTTAGAACTAGATACGACCAACCCCTCTAAGCACGTGCATCTAATGCTATGTGATTTATGCATACTAACCTCAAACAATTGGGCTCAATGAGTATGTACTGTATACAGTACACGCTCAGTGACTGACAGCTCACTCTGAGCTGTCAGTCACTGTCAATAAGCACATACTGTACATGCTCATTGAGAGCTCAGTCGGCAGCCAGTCCTTGATGTAGAGGAAGGCTGTGCTAGTCGCCAGCTGGGTGTCAGGTGGGGGAGCGGGGTGGTGGGCAGTTCCCAGGGTGGGTGGTGGGGCCACTAGACAACAGGGAAAGCTATACAGTGCCCTATATGGGCAGATCAAGGATGGGTGGGGACTGCTACCCCACCAGGGTAATGTGACACCCTCATGGCAGGGAGGGATCAGGGATAGGATGGGGACCACTGGACTACCAGAGTTTTATTATGCTATGAGCATGGCACTCCGGGATCAGGGAAGGGCCCAGACTGCCAAGGAAACAGTTTTAAACTGTCAGGATGGTGATCGGAGAATAGTGTGGGGAAGGAACCACTAGACTGTCAGAGAGAAATTTGTTAAACCTACAGGATGGCAATTGGAAAACAGGGAGGGGATGGGGCCACTAGACTGCCAGGGAAACAGTTTTAAACTGTCTGGATGGTGATCAGGAAACGGGTGGAGGAGGAAACCACTAGACTGCCAGGAAGTATATTTTAAACTGTTGGAATGGTGATCGGAGAATGGGATGAGGGAGGAACCACTAGACTGACAGGGAAACATTTTTAAACCTACGGGATGGTGACCGGAGAGCAGGGGAGAGGTGGGCAACTACACTACCACTGACATTTTTATTTTATTCTTCCTGAATCAGGAATCAGCATCGGGATGGGAGGACCACTACACCATCAATGACATTTTCTTATTATTATGACATACTGTAGATAGATAAGCTAGATAGATACAATTTTATCTATGTCAATTCAAAGAACACAACATGAACATGGTAAAAGAATCCCAACTGAGCAACAAAATGCTCATTTACAATGTGTACCATAAATACAGACTCTCAGTTACATCAGACACATAGTTAATATATATACATATCTATCAATACAAAACAACAAATTAACAAACTTATCACATAACATGGGATGATAACAGGAAGACAAAGCTTGAAAGAGGACACAGTTTCACAATGTTTAAACATATGGCTAATTATGAAGCCACACCCAATTTAAGCTTGTTTATTTATAATTGTGCAAAATCTGGACAGCAAATTGTAGGTTTCAATCTGTCATTTAATACCCAATTCTTCATTTTACCAATTGATATTTTATTGAACTACTCCTTAAATACCATGGCATGAAATTCCATATATTTGGGCCTTTATAGCTTAATGATGCTCTTCCTATATTGGTCTTGTTGGCTACGGTAACATTCAACCCTTGAGATGATCTCAGATTTAATTTACCTTTCTTTATTGACATAGATTCCACTAGATAATTTGGTACCCTCCCTTAAATATTCTAAACAGAAACCCAAGGTATGTATTTTCTGATGACCCACTAAGCTAGGCCAATTTAATTCCCTTTACTTCAAACAATGATGCATTCTCCATTTAGCATTTAATACAAATCTAGCAAACCTATGATATAATACATCTAGTTTATGTAAAATAGATTGTGTTAGCTACTATATACTATATCCCCATAATGAATAACAGGCAATATGGCGTCTCAACAATCCTACATCTCACCTCTAGGGTAAATCCTTTTACTCAATGTAAGGCTCCAAGTTTTCTATGCAGCCCACACTAACTAACTTACATGCTCATGCCACTGCAATTCCTCATCAATCCATAGCCAAGTATTTATATTATGGAACTAATTCAAGTCTGTCCCTGCATAGGTGACAATATCCATATCTCTACTTCCAGGCTGTTTATCTTGTTACCCAAAAATCATTAGCTTAGATTTTCTTGCATTCAACATCAGCTTGTGGTGGTACAGAAGTCCTGCAGTACATCAAATGATGTCTGCAGGGCTCTATGCCCATCCCACAGACTTCTCCACACTGTATAAAACAGTGTCATTTGCATAGAGATGATAACTAGTATGTTGACATTCTATGTGGAGGGCATTCATACAACGTTAAACAACAAGGGGCCTAATATACGATCCCTGAGGAACCCCAATGTTAGTATGTAGGCACTCAGAAATATAACCTCCAGAGAGACCAACTGGAATCTGTCTTGTAAATAACTGTGAGTCCACCTCACCACTGGTTCAGAAAACCCCAAGGATGACATTTCATTCATTAATATTCTATGGTCATGCGTATCAAACACTTTTGTCAAATCAACCAAAACTGCCTCACCAACAACTTATCTAATGCCTCTTGTATGTCTCCCAGCACTTTTGACAATGCCATTATTGTACTATGTCCCCTTCTAAATCTTGATTGATGTGGGCACATTAGGTCATTATTTTCCAAATATGCAACAAGCTGCTCCCCACCAATTTCTCAAACACTTTATAGACTATGGGCAATAGTGATATCAGTCTGTAATTATTGATTTCTGTTTTATCCGATTTAAATATAGGGATGACTTTTGCTTTTTCCATTCTTTTTTTTTTTTTAATTATTTTTATCCTCCTGTGGCAGGTCCTCCTCATCGCCCACCAACCCACCAGACTCAGGGTCTTTCGGTGCTTGTAGCACCATGCGCACTCAGCAGATCCCTGAGCAGGTCCAGAGGTATCATCCTCGGTGGACCCTCACCTTTTTCCCCCATTTCTCCCATGGACCCTATACCTGAGACCCCAGAAGTGGTAGCGCATGCGTGTGGAGGTGCACATGCATACCACAGCTCCAGATGGGATCTTCTCCTCCCTCCCCATACGGCATATGCTAAAGGTCCTCGGAGCGCCACTTCTCTGGCCTCCACCAGAGGGCAAGCCAAGCTCTGAGGTGCCTGCTACCCCTATCCGGGAGGCAGAGGGCGCCGTTCCAGCGGCCAGCTCTGGCCCTCCCCTCCCCGACTGACCTCCGATGGCCCAGGCTCGTTCCCTAACCCGGGTCACGGCGTGGCACAGTGTGGTGTCCAGTGCCTCAACCCCTGCACCACGGACCAGCTACTTTTTCCATTCTAAGGAGAAGGTGCTTGTCTCAAGGGATAAAGTAAAAGATAGGTCAGGGACTCGCCCAAATGGGAGCTGCATATTTCAGTAGAGCTGTTGGTATTCCATCCAATCCCAATGCTTCACTAGTATTCAGTTTAAGTAATGCCACACATACTGATGTCTCCTCTATTTTCTGAAACTTAAACTCCTTTATCCTATTTTTGACCAACACCTGTTGGTTTATGGGATCTCATCCTGCTGATCAGTTGGGGGCCTAATCACTGACATACTAGCTTCCCTACCCATATTAACAAAAATCAAATTGGAAGAGTTTAATACTTCCTGACCCACTGCAACTTCCTGTTCATCTGTTTTAAAGTAATGAGGACACCCAGTCTTATCCATTGTATTTAGACCAAATTAATTCCCAGAAATCTTTAGGTTTATTATTAATTGTTTCTGACAACTTTATTTTATGATATTTTTGTTTTACCAATTTTATTTCCTTGGTATATTTATTTTGGCCTGTCTATATTTAGCCCAGTCCCTTATGGTGTTACTTGTTTTGCCCTTTCCAGCACTTATCTCTCAAATGTCTAGTTATATACAGTTCCTTACTATACCAGGAGTGTTACCTACTTTTACTCTTCTCTTTTTAGGGTACATGCCTATTAACAATCAATCCATATTCTTCATGAATATATGCCCAGACCTCATTTACTGTGTGTATTAAAAGGAGTCTGGCCCAATTTATATTTTCCACTTCAACCATAAAAATTTTTATATTAGTTTTATGCATATAATGCCCTGATGGTTGCTAAAATCTTCAGCTTTGTCCCTGCAATACTATAGCTATCTGGATTAGTAGTAAAATCAGATTCAAAATGGTCAATGCAGCAGGGTCTCTGTTTATTCTTGTTGCTTCTCAATCAATTGTTCTAACCCAAATTACTACTGAGATCCAGGAGTTTATTCCTTTGTTTAGCTGTGCCCCAATTAACATTAAAATCACCTATTAGGAGCATGTCATGACTGGATTTAAAGCCTCTAGTCTCTCCTGTAGGCCATTAAATACACCACAGGGCATTTTGGTAGCTTATAAACTCCCACTAGTAACAATGGTTTAACATGGGGAATCCTTATCTCCACTGCAAGGACCTCCAGGTTAGTATTAGCATTATTTAGTGTTACAATCTCTGATTTAAAATGGGTCTTTCCATAAATAATTACCCACCCCTCTTTTAATTCTGTCCATCCTCCAAATATCATACCTGGGATGGCTATATCTAATGTTACTGTTTTATTATGCAGCCATGATTCAGTCAAAACTAAAAAAATCTGTATCGTATTGTAGGGTTGTCAGAACTAGTTTGTGAAAGATTCAAACCCTCCTCGAACCCTGGTGTTCGAGTTCTAATTAGAACTCAGACACTAGAGGGTTTGCAAAGGTTCAAATCACAGCGCCCATTTCTGTGTCTGCCTGGCCAGCCCTTCATTGCTGTGCTAGTCTGCTGCCCAAGTTGTTTGAAAAAAGTCTTACTTTACTTATGGCTCCTCCTCCCTCCCGGGTGGCGCTGCTGGTGTTGTTTCCAATCCATTCCAGCTCCTGTCCCTATTATGCGGCTCAAGACAGTTGTTGGGAGGGTGTAGCTGGTGAGGTTGCACTCTGGGTCACCGTCACCTGAGCAGCATATGCTATCAGGTGGTGGAAAAAGAACGTCAGAAGGGTAAGCATCACAGGATCCATCATCTGGGAAGTGAAGTGCAGTTGTGGCTCCAGTCCTGTGTCTGATTTCAGATCGAGGATCAGAGAGGTCATTTAGGGGTCATCAGGGGTTGCATTGCAATCCCTATGAAAATGCTGTGACCCCATGACAGGGCTTGTGACCCCTGCTGCCATGGCTTATGGATGCTACTTGGCCATTGGCTGCTGCTAGCCAGATGAATTTAAAAAGCACTTTTTTTGCCAAATTGCTTCCCGAGCCGAGACAAGTGTCCACCTCCCAAAAACTCCAAGTCCCAGAGTCCCAGTGTGCATTGAGATGGGGTTGGTACTACTCGATTGGCTAGGAAGGCCAGTGGGTGGGACTAGTCATGACGTGGTGTGGTGGTGGACGGGGAAGGAACATCATGAGCGGGAGAAGAGCCTGTCTAAGTGTGAGCACAGCAGACAGGGTATCCGTTCGGAGAGCAGGACAGGTGGCAGGAAAGTAGCAGTTTGAAGGCTAGCTAGGCGACAATGAGCTGAGGCACCAGGATAGTGGGTCTAGGAGGAGGGGCCGGTGTCGGATTTGGGTTTTATTTTTCATCGATTGGTCGGGCAGCGGGCACCACACCAGGCGCAGTCTAGGCCAGAGAGGAGAGGACAGGACTGGAGCAGCAGGAACGCTGGCCGTGGAGCACCTCAGAGGAGTTGGAGACACAATGATATGGGACTGGTCTGAGACAGGACAGAGATGGTTAGATGAGATCTGAGAAGCCTGGATTGAAGGAGAACAAGAACAGTGCAAGCAGTGAGGTATGCAACAAACAATAAAGGGAAAAAAACTGCTTTCATTGCTTTTGCTTGCTTCTTAAGGTGGTAAGCCTCTGACAGGGAGTTGGGGTGAACCATTTACAAGAGACACTGCTGTGGGGGTGTGTGCTTACTTGTGAATGCAGACACTGAGACAGCAGAGGGCATATGGGGAGGGGACTGACTGGCCTGTCAGGACTGGGAATCATGATGGGCATGGGGATAGAGCAGAGCTATGGGAGTGGGGGCTGACTGGTGCGTTTGGTACCAAGGATACAGGAGCACGAGGGAGAGGGCAGTACAGTGGGAATGATAGCTTACCTGTGAATGTGGACACAATGGGATAGCAGGGGTCATGGGAGGGGCAGTACTGTAGAAGTGAGTCTTGGGAGGCGGACTGGTGTGTCTGGTTCAGAGGATACGGGGGGATCGGGATGGAGAAACAATCAAGAGAAATGGAGGGATGAGAGAAAGTTTGAGGAGTACTGGGTGACCTTGCAGGTGTGGGACCATGGGGGTACATGGGGGCAGGAGTGAGTGTAGCATTTAAAGAAGGGTATACCATCACACGCAGTGACTCCCGACAGTGAAGACCATCACAGCAACAGGATTTGGGCAAAATCCGCATGTCACTGTGATGGTCTCTGCCTGCACCAAGGGACTGCCTTTTAGGGTGTTCTTGCCCCATCCAACTCCAGCTCAGAGTTGGAATCCTAGAGACTGGGGGTGTGGGGATGGAGCCCCCACATGGGGAGCTTGGGGATGCAGCCCCCAATGGAAACATGGAGGCATCCCGACACGCATTGCTGACACTTGGCAATGCGGCTGTCGCTGTCGGGATGTCTCCATGTTCACTCGTCGCTGCAGCATGATAAAACTGTCTGCACTAAAGCCTACTCATGCCCACATGAAACAAACTGAACATTATTTTAACTGATGTGTCCTCTGAAGTCTTGATTTTAAACAGAGAACCAGAAAATAAAGTTACCCCATCAAACCCCTTTCACAAAGTCTGCACAGTAAAATCACATAAAAACACTGTGGAGATGGTTTTAACCTGTATCACTCAAACTGCAACCCTCATATCACAGCAAGAAAAAGAATGTAAAGAACAAAAGACAAAACAAATTCTGGGATTCTTACTTCTTTTATTTGACAAGGCACCAACAAAATGATAAATCCATTAAAGCAGCATTATTTGTTAGTTGGGAAAAAATGCATCCTATATTTTTTGCCAGAAATGTATTCTGACATCCTTAATGTGTGAAATGGTGCATTTTAGGCCCAGGTTCATGAGCAAAGTGTGGCTCACCCCTCAGTCTTCTTGCCCCTTTCCATCAAAAGCAGCTGCTAACAATAATGGCTACCTCACAGGGATGAGAGGTAAGCAGCGGGAGATGGCTGATTGTTCTGCTATAGACAATGATGGCAGAAAAGACTACTGGCAATCCATTCTGCCTATGGTTCCCTATCTAATCCCATGACCGAATGTCCACCCAGGGTCCTAGCCCTCTCTATCCACCCACTATTCCCTCCCAGTATCTGTTGCCTTGAGTAACCATTATACCCTTCACTTTGTCAACCTTGCTTGAAACCAATAATGGTTTTAGCACCCTCCACCTTAGCAGGTAGACTGCTCCATGGTTCCACCACCCTTTCTGTAAAATAATACTTCCTCTTGTCCCTCCAGGCATCTCCAAAACTCACACCTGCAAGGTAACCTGCCACTGCACTGTGACAGAAAAGAAACAGTTAAAATCTCTATCCGACATAGTGAATGCTAGACCTCAGTAACAGTAAACTGTGACAATTGGAATGTTATTTGAATACTGTACTGAGACTAACAATCACATTCTGGGTGTGAATACGGAATAACACTGGCATTCCATTTTGTAAACCACTGCTATGACATAGATGAGATATAGAGAATAATGCATAGGGTACTGATCATTATGAAAATTTAATATTCACCGAGGTGAGGATGCATCATTAAACCCGAGCGTGGCTCGGGGGTTATCATCATCCTCACCGAGTGGCAAAAGACTTCTTAATGATCAGTATCCTATCTTATTTTATATTTGCTGGCGTAAATTTTTTCCTGACATAGATTAATTACGCACAAAAAACACTGAATTCAAATAATGTTTTGTTTTGCTTGCTGCAAAAAACAGAACTCACTTTCAAATACGAGTCCATGCAGCATCTTCACTCAAAAAACAAATCAGAGCTGTGAGACCTCTGTTAGGAACTTTGTATTTCTGTGTGCTCGCTATCCGTTGCTGCCGCGATAGTTCATCGCCGTGGCTACGGAGGTTGTCTGACAAAGTCCCTGAAATGAGCTATGGGACAGTGTTAAAATTCTCCTGTTTCCTTTTTTTCTTAAAAAGTGTTCAGACATGGGATATTTTCACCCAACGATTAGACTGAAGAGCAGCTTACAGGTTGGTGGAAAATAACAGTTTCGCAGTGCCACATTCCTAGCTGTTTGATTGTGTGATCTAACCCATGCGCTGAACTAAAGTGTGCACGTGAAACTTGTAGCAACTGACTGGTGATTATGGGGAATATCAACTGGTTTCCCATTGATAAAATTTGCACCAGTAATTATAGGTTTATACAGTTCTGACATCACAACAATGGGATTACAAGGTTGTAATCTGTTTGATTTCAATGGGTGATAAGGGCTACCCATACATTATAATATTGTTTAATATGTGTACAGTTGAGGAATGAGACTTTCACTATACTGATGATTCCATAATTTGATGAAAACTAGCTATTTAATTTGAATCAACATCTGTAAACCCTTTCAACATTTGTATTCAGACTTTACTATCAATTCATACCCATTTTAAATGACTTGGTCACTAGCTCTATGTGTGACATTGACAATGCCACCCTCTCTGGCACCTCCACACCGTGGCCCCACCCACATCATTCCCACCCACCTTTCTACCTATGATTTTGCTGAAGTGACGCCCTGTCAAGGAAGACATTCTTCTGAGTGCTGCTGTGCTCTGCACAGCAATCCTAATTCTGCTTTATTACTTACTGCTGTGAGTTTTGTTTGGGTGGCGTTTACAATTTGAATTCAAAAGCGTACTTTGTCATTGTTGGCTTTCTGGAAATGGAAAAGGTTGCCTTAAAGGAAATAAAACAAAATGGAATGGGGGCCAGGGAAAGAGCGGTCGGGACTCAGGAGGCGATCACCCTGGCTGGGGAGGAGGGGAAGAGAAGAGATTAGGGGAACAGAAGAAAGCCAACAAACAGGGAACACATTAAAATAAATTATACAAAGTAAAAATCATCAGGACTGTGCTGAGGGGTTCTTTCACCCCAAACTTCCTGATACATGCAGTTCAGTTAGTTTTTGACACAGTATCCACTGTCATACATCTCAACTGTCACACATTATGAGGAACAGTGCCTCATTTTACTTCAAAAAGCCCCATGTTCCACATTGAGAAGATGTGTCCCACATTCTGTTAAGATTTTAAAGTAAAAATTCATTGTATATAATATGAAAATATATTGTTCAATTAACATCGAACTTTGTCAACATAAAGGCATACATTTTACGTGTTCTGAGCTTCTTAGTTAAACATTTGACTATGTGGCCTACATTTTGCTTATTTGTTCCACATCTTGAGGCAATGTCCCACATTTAGAGGAGGAAGGTTGAGTATGTTCACTGTGTTGTGTCACTCTGTCTGCTGTGGCATACTGTGGTCAGCCCATCACCTTACTGTGTGCCCTTTGACTGCACTATACCCTACCAGTGTATGTGACTGTGTGCAGCCCAGCAGCCAATTGTGTAGAGGTATACTAAAAATACATGCCAGAAATATATTTCCGGTTGGAAGGGAGGTAGAAACATCCCTTGTCAGTACCAAAAATAAAATCTATGTGTCAGCCATTGTGTGACTCCATCTCCTACATAGCATGCTGGCCACCATTATCTTGCTGTGTGCCTTTGACTGCTGCACTGTACCGTGTGTGTGTGTGTGTGTGTGTGTGTGTGTGTGTGTCTGTGTGTCTGTGAGTCTGTGACTCCTCGTGGCGTACTGGCCATCATTCTGCTGTGTACCCTTTCACTGCTTCACTGTACCCAATATATGAAAGTCACATGATCATTTCTCCCCTTATGCTGAACAGATTTTATTTCTTCTTGTTCTCAATTTCACGTGTATTTCACTATTATCTTCATTATTGGCAGCACAATTAAAACATAGAGTTTGAGTTCAAAAAGTTCTAAAAAGATTAGAACCCTAGAATGTTTTCAAAAGTTCTAGATTAGAACTAGAACCCAGAACTTCAGAGGGTTCTGACAACCCTACCGTATTGTAATATCCATTCCCTTACCAGATCAGTTTTGAGTAAACTTCTTAATGTTAAAGTGTGATACACTAAATGTGTTCCTTTTAACATATCAGGGCTTAATATAACAGGGTCCACAGGTCCTGGGTTTGGGTGCACATTTCCACAAATTAATAAGTAAATTAATACAACAAATTTACTCTTTATCCATAAACTCTTCATTAAACCCACCCTCAAATATTGTTTCAAAGCAGTCTGACCTATGTTCTTTTTATCCAAGCCCCAACTCACATGTATCACCTGTTGTAGGGCTACTGCATTAATAAATTTAGTTCCACCCTCAATGCAAGTAGGCCGGGGCTAATAAATAATCATTCATATCAGTATCATTCCAGAAGCTTCTAATACTTATGGTACCTAAATATCTAACATCTATAAACTCTCTTTGTTCTTCACATATTCTAATCCCCCATCTCCTATTTCATCCTTCTGCCCCATCCATCCCAATAAACATGATATCAACAATAAACATGTCATATAACTTTATCAATCAAGCAAAAATCAAAACCTTGTAATCCAAATACACCTAAACTGTAATAACTACAGAGGGTATATCTAAACTGTAATAACTACAGGAGGTATCGTAAACTGTAACAATTACAGAGGGTATATATAAACTATAATAACTACAGAGGGTATACCTAAACTGTAATAACTACTGAGGGTATATATAAACTGTAATAACTACAGAGGGTATATCTAAACTGTAATAACTACAGAGGGTATACCTAAACTGTAATACTTACAGAAGGTATACCTAAACTGTAACAATTACAGAGGGTATATCTAAACTGTAATAACTACAGAGGGTATACCTAAACTGTAATAACTACTGAGGTATATATAAACTGTAATAATTACAGAGGGTATACCTAAACTGTAATAACTACTGAGGGTATATATAAACTGTAATAACTACAGAGGGTATACCTAAACTGTAACAATTACAGAGGGTATATATAAACTGTAATAACTACAGAGGGTATACCTAAACTGTAATAACTACTGAGGTATATCTAAACTGTAATAACTACAGAGGGTATACCTAAACTGTAATAACTACAGAGGGTATACCTAAACTGTAACAATTACAGAGGGTATATCTAAACTGTAATAACTACAGAGGGTATACCTAAACTGTAATAACTACTGAGGGTATATCTAAACTGTAATAACTACAGAGGGTATACCTAAACTGTAATAACTACAGAGGGTATATATAAACTGTAATAACTACAGAGGGTATACCTAAACTGTAATAACTACAGAGGGTATATATAAACTGTAATAATTACAGAGGGTATACCTAAATTGTAATAACTACAGAGGTATATATAAACTGTAATAACTACAGAGGGTATACCTAAACTGTAATAACTACAGAGGGTATATATAAACTGTAATAATTACAGAGGTATACCTAAATTGTAATAACTACAGAGGGTATATCTAAACTGTAATAACTACTGAGGGTATATCTAAACTGTAATAATTACAGAGGGTATACCTAAACTGTAATAACTACAGAGGTATATATAAACTGTAATAACTACTGAGGGTATACCTAAACTGCAATAAATACAGAGGTATACCTAAACTGTAATAACTACAGAGGTATACTTAAGCTGTAACAATTACAGAGGTATATATAAACTGTAATAACTACAGAGGTATACCTAAACTGTAATAACTACAGAGGGTATATATAACTGTAATAACTACAGAGGGTATGTCTAAACTGTAACAACTACAGAGGGTATACCTGAACTGTAATAAATACAGAGGGTATGTCTAAACTGTAATAATTACAGAGGGTATGCCTAAACTGTAATAAATACAGAGGGTATACCTAGGCTGTACTAATTACAGAGGGTATACCTAAACTGTAATAACTACAGAGGGTATACCTAAACTGTAATAAATACAGAGGTATATCTAAACTGTAATAACTACAGAGGTATATCTAAACTATAATAATTACAGAGGTATCCCTAAACTGTAATAACTACAGAGGGTATATCTAAAGTGTAATAATAACTACAGAGGTATATCTAAACTGTAATAACTACAGAGGTATACCTAAACTGTAATAACTACATAGGGTATATCTAAACTGTAATAATGACAGAAGATATACCTAAGCTGTAAGGACCTCCAAGTTATAAACAGTATACTATATGCGACAATTTATCTGTTTAAAATACATGAATATATAAAACATCAAGTTAATCTTTAAATATACAGCAAGGCTGCCTAGGCCAAACAAGTCACATAACATACAGACAGATCTCTGCCAAAGTGATATTTCATTTACTTCATCAAGGAAAACAGGCATAAGTAAACCAATTCTTACTCCTGTAATTTGGCAGGATACCTACTTCTCCAAGGCAGCCATGATTAAACTACTACAGATAAATAAACAGATATACCACCACACTATGACAGGGTTGGGGCTTGGCAGTTCCTCCGGCAGCCACAAGGGGTTACGCGGAATACCATTAGGTCTCTGTCTGCGGTATTTTCTCACGCAAGGGTAC
This sequence comes from Neoceratodus forsteri, assembly GCA_016271365.2. Classification (NCBI taxonomy): domain Eukaryota; kingdom Metazoa; phylum Chordata; order Ceratodontiformes; family Ceratodontidae; genus Neoceratodus; species Neoceratodus forsteri. The sequence goes on along the minus strand of JADMNL010000031.1, from coordinate 102,088,614 downwards.
CTTGCAAATGGCCTGCATGAAGAAAATCTTTGGTGATTGGGACTGCACCCATATGCAGGTCCCCATTTACAGTGTGGCCTCCTCAAAACTTTGCCCCATCACAAAGCCAGTTTGTGAGTGCAAACTGGACTTTGTGAATATCACACTGAGGCATAACCCTGGTTTGCATGGTACAAACTGGATTTGCGACGGGCAAAGTTTTGTGAATCTAGCTCTAGATTCCAATCTGCAGATTGCTGCTGCAGTACCTTCCCTCACTGAATCGTTGGTCGTTGGTCATGGTTGCATCAGTGTCACATGAGACAGGAGGCACTGTAGGACAAAGAAGAGCAATAAACCATGGTAACATGGAGAACCAGAAGGCAGTAAAACTAGTAGGCAAATTTGAAAACAGCTCCTCATAGCAAACAAAGGGAAGGACACACCGGACTACACACACAATGCAAAACACACTGCACAACATGGGCCCGATTCAAGAGGCATTATGCTGGTGCAAGGTGAGTTACACTGCACCTGATAGGCGCAGCTTGTTCCTTATGCCAGGCATAACGTCAGGTGGCATTCTGAAAGGTGCCTTGCACCATGCCGAATGTGGGTTGCACCAAATGTGGGTTATGCCACCCACTACACTGCAACCCACAATGGCATGGTGCAAGGGTGAGTTATCAGCAGCAACTGAACCCTATTCCAAAGGGCAGCTGCCGCAACCTTCCTGCAATTCTGAAAGCGCATTGGCACAGCAGAGGTGAACCATCATGGAGATGGTCTAAGGGACATCCATATGTGCCAGCGGCCGGATTCCCACTCTGCAGTGCCATGGCAAGGTTCCAACTGTGCTCCCGTGCCCCCCAACACATACGTGCCCCCACTCCCTCTGAATGTTGCAGGGACCAGGGGTCCCTTGTTTCCAAGTGCCCCCTGGATGACTTTGCAACCTGTCCAGCCCCCTTGGTGTTTTCTGGGGTGGGGGCTCTGGGGTCAGTGTGCGGTGGGCCACAACCTGTGGCATGCAGGCTATTGCGCCATGCCCGTGTGGCACTAACCTACGCCTGCTGCGAGGTCACAGTCATAAGTGCTGGGACTCTGCCACTCTGAGAATATGGTGCAGGGTCCCAGGCATAGCGTTGAATGTTGCAACTTGCATACGCCTGTGAGTTGCGATATTCATCTTGGAATTAGCCCCCATATCTTTTGCAAATTTTGACTGTACTGCTCCTTTAATGTGACAGAGTGAGTCTGTACTGACCATCTATACACCTGATGAGAACACAGTGAGTACTGTACTGACAAACTATGCACCTAATGTGACGAGTGATACTGTACTGACTATGAGACAATGGGTACTACCAATGCAGTGTGTGTGTGTGTGTGTGTGTGTGTGTGTGTGTGTGTGTGTGTGTGTGTGTGTGTGTGTGTGTGTGTTGTCTGTGCATGTACCAATTATACATGGAACTCCTGAATGTGTCTTTTGTTTTATTCCCTTCAGAACATTTTCAAAGTGTCAGATGATCTATCGAGAGCCAATCCGCTGCCATCCCTGAGAGGACAAATGTTCTGCTCAGTGACTGTTCCACGCCTCCTTGCTTTTTACAACATTTCAGTACTGGCTGACAGTACACTGGCCAGATCCAGTCTCAAAGCCTGTGTCTTCATGCAGTAGAGTCTGGTAAATGGATTAGAGTTTCTGTACTTGCTTTAATCAGTGTGGGAACTGAAAGTATATATCATATAATTTGGGGATCGACAAGTAAAGCATAATTTGTCCATCTGTTTCAGAAAAGCTCTCACCTTACTGACACAGGAAAACTGAGTACATTACAGGACATACTATGAACATATGAGCATACAAATTGCCAGCAGATAAAGGCCTTATGGACTATCAAGTCTGTGCAGTTAGCAGCCCTTATACTGAGTTGCCCTCCCTCCCCTCCACCCCTCCAGTGACCTTCCCCTTACCCTGTCCCATCCCTTTTAAGCAGCCCACTGTTCTACAGGATACTGCTTCCTCTGCCAATGCATTCCACTCAGACACCACCCTCTCCATAAAAAGTGTCTCCTCATTTCCCTCCTGAACCTTCCCCTTCCAATCTCAGATCCTGCCCTCTCAAGTGTCCCTCCTCCTCCTTAATTTGAAAGCCCCTCTGTGCCCATCTTATTTATTCCCTTCATGTACTTGAAGGTTTCAATCATGTCTCCCCTAGCCCTTCTGTTCTCCAGGGAGTACATGTTCAAATCCCTCAGCCTGCTTTCATAGGGTAAGTACCCTAGCCCCGGATCATTTTGTTGCCCTGCACTGTACTGCCTACAGTAACCTAATGTCCTTCTTCAGGTACAGTCACCAGAACTGCACGCAGTACTCCAGGTGTGGTCTAACCAGTGACCTGTATAGTGGCAGGATCACCTCCCTCTCCTGGAGGATATGCCTCTGGCAATACAACCCAGCATCTGTTGGTCTTTGCAGCTGCCTTTCTACATTGTGCTGAGTTGTTCATTGCTGCTGTCATGATCCTCCCAGATCATTCTCCTCTTTTGTCTTGGCTAGTTGAATCCCCTGGCTGGTAGCTCCTCCTTGGGTTTTTGTACGAAATGTAGCACCTTGCATTTCTTGGCATTGAATCCCAGCTGCTAAGTGTCCAACCAGGCCTCCAATTCTGCCAGATCATCTTGCAACCCTGCCACCCTTCTAAGTAATCCACTACTGCTCCCATCTTGGTATCGTCTGCAAACAGACTGATCTTGCTCTTCATGTCTATTGAGATGTCTGCTATGAAGATTCCAAACAACACCGGCCCCAGTACAGAGCCCTGTGGCACCCACTTGTCACTGCCCTGGGAGATGAGAGTTCCCCTCACACCACCACCCTCTGCTGTCTCCCTTGCAACCAGTTCACTACCCAACCCACCATCTTCGCCCCTGCTTCTGTGCCTTCCAGTTTACTTCCTAGCCTCCCATGTGGTACCAAATCAAATGCCTTACTGAAGTCCAGGTACAGGACATCCACTGCATGGCCTCTGTCTAATTGCCTGGTTACCCAGCCATAGTACTCCACCAGGCTGGTCTGACAGGATCTGCCTGAAACAAACCCATGCTGTCTGCTGTCATGTAGCCCATTAGCCTCTAGGAGGGAAACCAGCCTCTCCTTCAGGATTGTCTCCATCAGAGTTCCCACAATGGATGTGAGGCTTACCAGTTTGAAGTTCCCTGGCTCATCCTTGGGGCCATTCTTGTGGAGGGTACCACGTGCACCATCCTCCAGTCCTGAGGTATGCTCCCGAGTCCAGGGAGGCATGATTGAACAGGTCTGCCAGGGTTTTGCTAGGATTTCTGCCAGCTTGTTCAGCACCCTGGGGTATGCATACTGTATACATTGTATTTGTTAGTGCCTCTCTCTGGCAGAACTCATTGGAGCCCTCTCTCTTAACTTCCTGGCCATCTTCCAGTAAAACAAAAGACACAACCTTTAGCACAGAGAATGGCCACATTGCCCTTCTAACTTACAAGGTGGAAACAGGCATTTAAAAGTGCCAGTCTTGTTCTGATGGTGCTGGTGGCACCAGCACACCGAATGACAGTGTGGTAGACCTGGTTTTATATTGAGATCCTGACTCTTGACCCCAGGCCACAGGCATCTATGGTGCACTGCAGAGGCAGCATTCACAGATTCCAGAGAGTCCTGACCGCATCACTGCAACAGCACTGGCAGTGGTGAGGATCTTTGAAGTGAACTGGTCTTAAGGTGGACTAGGCAACATCAGTCCTCCCTTCTGTGGGGATAGGCATGGCTGAGTTAGGTGGGTGGGACAAGAAAAAGGAGGCTCAGTTGGTCCATGGTGTCTGTGTCTCCCCATACCCCAATAACCCATGCTAACTCCAGTCATCTCATCCCCTGCCCACTGGACCTTATGAAGATTAAACCCTCTATGGTAGTGAAGCCACAGGGATGGATGGCAGAGAAGTGATGGGCTGGCAGACACAGTATCAGTGTGGTTTTCCTGAGGAAAAGGTGAACACAGAACTGTAATGTGGAACTTAGCTCCTGTGTTAACTCTGTACCACCCATAGTATGGATAGCTGTTAGCTGTGTGCTCTGCATATGGGTGATTGTTTTACATTACTTGAAGCAGGAGGGAAATCTTTAACAAAGAGTGAAGAACACAAGTTAACTACTCTAACAGAAGAAAAATCACATGCACAACACAAAGGAATGTTAAGAAGGATGAAGGACTTGAGTATCCACTATCCATGTGGTTAGCAAAATCATTTTAGAACATTGTGTTAGCCTTTGCTACTCTCTGTAGCATGACACTTCAGTGCCAGTAGAAACCAGGGCTTACTGAGGTACAACATGTATTAGGGCTACATTTGGTAACCCACAGAAATAACACAAGAACCAGTACTGGAGGGTTCCTTACTTGGGCATTTGACTGGGATCAAAGGTCGGTTTTACTTGAGTGCCACTTCAGTTTCAGTGCAGCTCAGTTGGATTCTGAGTATCTTGGATGCTGGAACTAGAATAGGACCCATATCTGGTTCTTTGTGGGTGGCACTAGTTTCACCCTACATGCTCAGGCACGACCTGTGGAGATGAGATAAGATGCTCAATGAAGCCCCCTTGTTTCTGCAGATGTTACTAGTACAGAGTACAGACTAGAAGTGTCTTGTCGGCGGCCGGTGGCGCTGAGGTTGGCGCTGGGCGCCACACCTCGCTACGCGGCGACCGGGTTCGATAACGAGCCTGGGCCATCGAGAGTCGGCAGGGTGGAGAAGGATTGAGCATCCGTTAGACTGCTCTCCTTCTCCAGGGGTGGGACGCGGGGATGCCTTGCTGTCTCGCTGGCTCCTAGCGGTGGCTGGGGCTCTGACAAGTCAGGGGCAGAACTTGTGGGATGTGCTGTGGCAAGATGCTGGGAAGGGCATGTGTGGGAGCGTGCACACTCCAGTCCCTTGGCATCATTGCATGCCACAGACGCAGGGAGGAAATGAGGAAAAATCCTTGCGGGCTACATGATGGTTGACAAGCTGCCTTCCGCCAGCTTCTGCCTGGATGCTCCCCAGAACTGGATAACCCCTTCGGATCCCGTGGCAGTGGTCATGTGCCCACCACGGTAAACAGATCGCTGTGATGGTTGGAAGGTAAGGGGGTTGAGCTTGGGATGGGGGCGGACTGGGGGTGATGTTGGTCAGGCGGACTGGGGGAACCATTGGTAACACCCCCAGCCGCAGAGGAAACTAGAAAATATATAACAAAAAAAAAAGTGTCTTGTCTCTCTGTCACCCTGTAATCACTGAAATATCTTGATCTTTTTCCAGCAAAGCTGGACCCTCCTGAAATCGAGCATGTACAGCCAAAGCCAAGAAGGAGCGATTGTTTGGTTATCGAATGAAACCCCCAAGGATATTATAACTTTAGGCAATGATATACAGATTCAGTTCCAAGAAGAAGGTGGCAAGCTGCAAAAACAACAGGTAGACTTTATATGCCTGTTCATGCACTTTACTATAAACCTAGTGCATTGAACTTTTCATATAGGTCAAGATGGCCCAATTCTCCTCTATTTATTCCATTGATACACTCACCAGTTATTACCTGTAATTGTGACTCTTGACCAGCTGGTTATGATTGTTGGTTGATATTTGTAATATAAAAATATAATGTGTGATTGTCACAGTGCTTCCATGGGTGCCCCACCCACCCACCCCCAGTTTCAGAGAAGCTACAGGATATATTAACCTAAAACCAGGAGGTAATTAAAAGACCAGAGAGACTTAATTAAGGGTCTTCTGTTTTCTGTCTTAATTAGAACTGACCCAGCTGCCAGGATATAGGGCTCGTAAAGTTTTATGATACCTATAGGAAGAACATGTTATGCCACCGTGGTGCTAAAGTTATAAAACCCTTTGATATGCCTTGGGAATAGGAACTGCTCAAGATCAAAGAGAAAATGTTTCATTATGGAGTCATATTTGTGAAATTAGTTTTGCTGATTTCACCTTATTTAATACACCTCCTGATAGGACATCCTGTTTTGTATTTTTTATATTCTAAAAGGAGGCTAGATGACTCACAGAAGGGAGTGAAGAGACAGTTTAAACTGAATATTGTGTCTGAACTTGTTGACATACCATCTTGGGACTCTAGACAGACAGCTGTCTGATATAACTCTGAGCACTATAGAGGTAATACATTAGATACACAAAGTCTAAATGTATTGTGGTAGGAGTTTATGTTTTGTAGTTTTCCTTGTTTTCTTTTAAGTGATTGTATGCTTTGATATATTTTTCTGCGTTTACATTTTCATATTTTTATCATCTTTAGTAAAATCTTTATTTTGAAAAGGCTGCCTGGGTCTGCCAGTTCTTTTTGCATGTGACGTATAGAGGGTTAAGACTTACAAAACTGTTCAGAAGCTTAATGGTGTTACTAAACTGGGAAAAGGTAAGAATATACCTAAAGTCTTTTATAGAGTTTTAAGGGTTTCATTTTGGAAGCCTGGCTGGGTGCCCTTTCATAAGATTGTACCACAATCCCCGAAGAGGGTATGAGTCTGCACCTGTACATTGTGCAGCTAGCATAAGGTTCACAGTTTGAATCCCCCAGAACCTGAGACTAAAGGTGATTAGGACCCACAAGCAGACAGGAGGGTTACCCTGTCTGTTACCTGTTCACAGTACTGCGCTCGGAGGTTGGCATTGTGGGAGCAGAGGCCTAACCTGCTGAGTGTGTTTGTGACAGATTTGGTTAGCAGCGGTGCAGATAAAATTGGTAACACAAGCTTTAACTGTTCAGTGTGTCTGCTTAATACTGAACAGCTCACTTGCAAAATAAGGCAGTGATTTATTTTTAAAAGGAAACAGAACTATATCATTTTGCTTACAGTCAAGTTCTTACCTGTTTTATTTTTTATAAAGTGCATGTTCGAGTAGCCATAGTTAGGGAAGAAGATGGCTTCCAACTACAGCGGGTACACTGCAGACTACTTGAGGCAGTTGTGCCAGGACAGAGGAGTCCTGCATAAGGCAAGAGCCACCAAGCAGAACCTCTTGGATGCCCTGATGGCAGCAGATGCCCAAAGGATCGAGTCACAGACTGTGACTGTAAAGGACCAAATCTTGGGTGTGGAGGGGCTAACGGCCAGTGCAGTGTCAGATCCAGTGAGGATGACAGCAGGGCCATTGCCAGTGAAGGGCCATGCAGCAGGGGAAGGTCACCAGCATTCTGGAGCCAGAAGCAATCAAGCTGCAGATTGAGTTGTGCAGAATGGAGCTGGAGTTCCAGAGAAGTGAAGCATGAACAGCGAGGCGGACTCTGAAGAGCATGAGCACCAGAGGTAACATGAACTGGAGAAGTTACGACTCAACCACCAGCAGCAGAGCAGGTAAGTGGCTTGGGTTTAACTGGAACCACAGGACTGGGTTACAAATTGAATTCCATATTGATAGCTGAATTTAAAGAGGGGAGGATATGGATGCCTTTTAAATTCCTTTGAAAAGGTTTGTATTCAGGCAAAATTCCTAGAGGGTTCTGGAGCTTCCAGCTATCCCTGCTACTTACCAGGAAAGTTCGGGATGCATTGGATCAAATGGACAATGAGGACAGTAATGATTACAACAAACCTAAAGTTGCACTTTTAAAAAGTTTGATTTAACTGCAGAAGCATACAGAGCTAAATTCCGTGAGCTGAGGAGAAGCCCTGACATGAGCTATGAGGAGCTAGCCACGAAACAACATCAGTGTTTAAAACAGTGGGAGAAATTGAATCAAACTCTGTAGATAAAATTGAAAATTCTATTTTGTTAGAACAGTTTTCTGGGTATGCCCAGCAGAGCTGAAAACCTAGCTGGAGGACCGAGATCCCAAAACAGTGCAAAAGGCTGCTGAAGTCTAGGACCACTATGCCAAGAGCAGACCTGCTCTGAGAGTGAATCACGGCAGGTGTGGGCAAGAGAAGGAAAAGCACACCTTCAGGGCAGCTAAAACCCTCACTGCCTCCATGGAAACCAGTTAGCCCCAGGCTTCAAAGAAAAGATTTCTCTGAGAAAAGAAACAAATGTTGGGTTTGTAAAGAAACTGGGCATATTGCCAGAGAGTGTCCCATAAGGACAAACAATATGCAACATGGGCTAGGAAAGAAATGGGTTGTTTATGTGTCCCTGGAAACATGCCTGTGAACATGAGGGAACACATGCACCCAGTCACAGTGAATGGTATACAGACACAAGGGTTAAGGGACACAGGGGCATCCCTGACATTGGTAAAAGGGGATCTGGTAGAGCCTGGTCAGCTTATACCCAATGAATTTGTAACTGCACAAGACTTTACTGGTGATGAGAAAACATTGCCTCTCACCAGTGTTCTCCTAGACTGGGGTGAAACACGGGGAACTGTGAAACAGGTGGCTGTAGCCAAAACTTTAGCAGTTCATGTCATCCTTGGCAACAATCTCAAACAGGGGATGGTGTATGCAGTTACCCATAGTCAAGTGGCAAGGAAAATTGTAGTTCCCTGGACCCCACAGAAGCCATTGTGGAAACCACTGGGAGGCTGGTTCCTAGCCTGTGTCTCTGATATGGAAACTAATGAAAAGTGGGTAGAAATTTCACAGTAGCAGTTAACCACACAGCAACGGAGGGTTACTCCAAGAAGGAGGGGTGATCTATTGTCAGATGGTTAGGGATGACAGTGATCCTGAGTGCCCTGATGCTAGTGCTAGGGACCCTAGTTTAGAGATTGAAGGGGACCTGTCCCATGCCTTGGGGATGTAGGAGGTTCGCAGCTGATCAAAAAGTGACCCTAGTCTAGAGAAGCTGAAGGCTTGGGCAGACTCTGACGGACACAGGGAGGTGACGGTAAACATAAGGTTTATTGGGAAAATGGACTGATGTATATTCAGGCTGTGAAGACGGGGGTGGTGATAGGCAGGCAGCTTGTCGTTCCCCAGGTGTACTGTGAGCAGTTGCTCAAAATTGCACAATATTCCCATGTCTGGTCATCTGAGAATCATGTGCACTACGCAGCAGTTGGCCCACAATTTCTATTGGCCCAACTTCACCCAGCGGGTGAAGGAGTATTGCAGGTCTTGTCACCGGTGCCAAGAAATAGGGAAGTCAGGTAAGAAAACCCAAGCCACCATAATTCCTTTGCCCATGGTGGAGGAGCCATTCCAAAGGGTGGGAATGGATATTGTGAGGCCTTGAAATACCCCAAGCTCCTCCAGAAAGAGGTTCATCCTAACTGTGGTGGATTATGCCACCGGGTATCCAGAGGCAGTCGCCCTATCTTTACTGAGGACAGACAAAGTGGCAGATGCCTTACTTGAGATTTTCTCCCGTGTTGGGTTTCCACAGCAGGTTATCACCAGTCGGGGGGTTCCTTCATGTTGGACCTGATGAAATGTTTGTGGGAAAAGTGTGGGTGCTGCAGAGGTGTATGACACCTTATCACCCGCAAGCCAATGCGCTTGTGGAAAGATTTAATGGTACACTGAAGTCAATGCTCTAAGTGTTTGCCGAACAGCATGGGAGAGACTGGGAGAATGCCTTCCCACCTGTTGTTTGCATACAGGAGGTGCCCCAGGAGTCAACAGGATTTTCTCCTTTCGAGCTTTTATATGGACGCTGGGTACATGGGCCCCTAGACTTGATCCAGGAGGACTGGGAAGTCAAGCACGCCACTCAGGGAACTCCTAGTGGATTACACCCTTAAGTTTGAGAAATGCTGAAGGGCTTATGGGGGCAGCCCAGAGCAACCTGGCAGCTGCCCAACAAAATAAAAACTGTGGTATGACCACAGAACCAGAAGCTCGCTTGCATACTGGGGTCAGGAAGTCATGGTCCTTATTCCGGTCTGGAAAGACAAGCTGCAGGCTGAGTGGGCAGGACCGTACAAAGTAGTCAGGAAGGTAAATGACGTGAACTATATCATGGAGTTACCTGAGAGAAGACAGACAGAAAGAATGTACCATGTAAACAGAGGGTTGAACTAGTGACACCACTGACTACCCTCTTTAACAAATCATGGGAGGATGGGGTGGTACCCGAGGACTGGAGGAGGGCAGATGTGATTCACCTTCACAAAAGTGGGAGCAAGGCAGAAGCAGGAAACTACAGACCTGTTAGTTTAACCTCAGTGATAGGAAAATGATGGAATCACTTCTGAAGGAAAGAATTGTCGAGTATCTAGAGGCCAGAGGGCACAGGACCCAAGGCAGCATGGATTCACAGCGGAAGGTCATGCCAGATGAATCTGATAGATTTCTTTGACTGGGTGACCAAAGTAGTAGATCAGGGAGGGCTGTGGACATGGTCTACTTAGACTTTAACAAGGCATTTGACACAGTCCCACACAAAAGATTGATATACAAGTAGCCAGCCTGGGAGTGGGTCCCAAGATGACAGCCTGGGTAAAGAATTGGCTGGCGAATAGGACACAGAGAGTAATAGTAAATAGAGTCCACTCTGAAGAAAGGGGAGTTACTAGTGGGGTACCGCAGGGTTCAGTATTAGGACGGTCCTCTTCAATGTCTTTATAAGCGACATTGCAGAGGGACTGGAAGAAAAATATGTCTCTTTGCAGATGACACAAGATCTGCAACAGAGTTGATGCACAAGGTGGGGTGGAAAGGATGAGAAGGGACTTGGGGCAAGGTTAGAGGAATGGTCAAATGTATGGCAGCTTAGATTCAATGCTAAGAAGTGCAAGGTAATGCACCTGGCAAACAAAAACCCAGGGAAGAGTACACAATGGGGTGAGATACTAACAACAACAAAAATGGAAAGGGACCTGGGGGTAGTTATATCAGATGACCTAAAGGTGGGCAAGCAATGTGAGAGGGCAGCAAGGAGGGCTGGGGGATACTGGGATGCATGGGAGAGGCATCACCAGTAGAAAACAGGAAGTTATTATCCCTCTGTACAGACAGCTGGTGAGACCCCATCTGGAGTACTGTGTGCAGTTCTGGAGACCCAATCTCCATAAATACATAGACAGGATGGAAGTTGTCCAGAGGAGGGCAACTAAAATGGTGCAGGGTCTGCACTGGAAGACATATGAAGAAAGACTTATGGAGCTTAATATGTATAGCCTCGAGGAAAGGAGGGAGAGGGGACATGATAGAAACTTTCAAGTACCTCAAGGGAATCAACAAAGTCCAAGAGGGTAGCATCTTTCAAAATAATAGGTGTGCAAGAACAAGGGGCACAATTTGAAGATGGGGGCGGCTCAGAGGTAATTTAAGGAAGTATTTTTACAGAGGGTTGTGGATGCATGGAGCGGCCTTCCGGAGGAGGTTGTGAGTAAAAACTGATGGTGAAATTCAAGCATGCATGGGACAGTCATAAGGCAATTCTAGGGGTGGGGGTAGGAAGAAGTAGGCTGCTGGTTAACTAGGATCTGCAGCTTATCCATTAGGTAGGGAAATTGGCAGACTGGTGGCCAAGCGGTTCTTATCTGCGGTCAAATTCTATGTTCTATGTTTCTATGATGAAGCCATATGTTAATAGGGCTGACATGGTGTTTGCCGTATGTAGTCCTTGGGAGGGACAGACGAAGGAGACCCCCTTCTGGACTTGCTGGAAGAAACAAGTGGGAATCCTCTGTGGAGGCAGTTAAACTGTCACCCCAGCTGGCCCAGACAAGATCCAGGAAGTAAGAGAGGTTCTAGCAAACTTTGCCCCACTGTTTAGCACCAAGCCTGGACTAAGAGACTTAGTGACGCACGATGTAGAGACAGGGACACAGACGTCCATGCAGCGGACAGCATATCGGGTGTCAGAGGCTGTCAAAAGGACATTAGGAGGGAGGCGGAGGAAATGCTGGATTTAGGGGTAATCCAGAGATCCCACAGCCCCTGGGCCTCACCTGTAGTCCTTGTGCCCAAGCCAGATGGCTCTACTCGTTTCTGTGTGGACTATCATGGACTGAATGCAGTCACAAAGTCTGGCGCCCACCCGATGCCCTGAACGGACGAACTCTGGACAAGTTGGGAGGAGACATATCTTAAGATTACTGATCTGACATAGGGTATTGGCAGGAGAGTTAACTGACAGAGCTAGGGAGGTCAGCCTTCATCACTCCGATGGGCTTATTTGAATTTAAAGTAATGCCTTTCGGAATGAAGAACGCCCTGCCACTTTCCAGAGGTTGGTGAACCACATGTTAAATGGTGCTGAGAGTACGCTGTGGCATACCTGGATGACATTGCCATTTTTAGTGCCAGCTGGAAGGAACACCTGTCCCACCTTAGGGAAGTGCTGGGCAGGACACAGAGGGCCGGGCTCACTGTCAAAGCTGAGAAGTGCCAGGTGGCCATGGCTGAAGTGGCATACCTCGGGCATGTTGTGGGCAGGGACAGCTCTGTCCTAACCAAGTAAAAATAGAGGTGATCAAGGCATGGCCCAGACAGAAATGCAGAAGTAGGTAAGGAGTTTTCTAGGGACAGCAGTGTACCATAGGAAATGTGTACCCAATTACAGTGCCCTGGCTGCTCCCTATCTGACCTGGTAAAAAGAAAAGTTGCCTAAGAAAATTACCTGGGAACCAGCCTGTGAAAAAGCCTTTACCAGACTGAAGGAGGCACTGTGCAGTGCTCCTGTACTGACAAGTCCTGACTATAACAGACCCTTTATAGTCCAGACTGAGCCTCAGACATGGGTGTTGGGACAGTACTGAGTCAGACATCCAAGCAAGGGAAAGATCACCTTGTAGTGTACCTGAGTAAAAGTTACTTCCCAAGGAGCAGGCTTACTCTGCTGTGGAAAAGAGTGTCTTGTCATAGTGTGGGCCCTAAAGAGTTAGATGCCATACTTATATAGGCAGCATTTTGAGGTACAAACTGACCACAACCCCTGATTTGACAGACACAAATGGGAAAACAAATGGTAGACTGTTAAGATGGAGTCTTGCCTTGCAAGGTATGACATGACAATCTTACATAGGGCTGGAGCGACCAATCAGAATGCCGATGGCCTGTCGTGTCTGTGAAGAGTGAACTGACTTGTTAGCTCATCCCATGCAAGGATAGAGCCAAATTCAGTCTAGGTGGGGAGGATTGTGATGCTTGGCCAGCTTGTTATGATTGTTGCATGATATTTGTAATATAAAAATATAATGTGCGATTGTCACAGTACCTCCATGGTGCCCCCAGGTTTCAGAGAAGCTACAGGATATATTAACTTGAAACCAGGAGGTAATTAAAGACCAGAGAGACTTAATTAAGGGTCTTCTGGTTTTCTATCTTAATTAGAACTGACACAGCTGCCAGAATATAGGGCTCGTAAAGTTTTATGATACCTATAGAAAGAACATGTTATGCCACCATGGTGCTAAAGTTATAAAACCCTTTGAAATGCCTTAGGAATAGAAACTGCTCAAGATCAAAGAGAAAATGTTTAATTACAGAGTCATATTTGGGAAATGAGTTTTGCTGATGTCACCTTATTTAATATACCTCCTGATAGGACAATCCTGTTTTGTATATTTTTTATATTCTAAAAGGAGGAGCTAGATGACTCACAGAAGGGAGTGGAGAGACACAGTTTAAACTGAATACTGTGTCTGAACATGTTGACATACCATCTTGGAACTCAAAATAGATACAGCTGTCTGATATAACTATGAGCACTATATAGGTAATACATTAGATAGAAAAAGTCTAAATGTATTATGGTAGGAGTTTATGTTTTGTAGTTTTCCTGTTTTCTTTTAAGTGATTGTGTGCTCTTTGATATATTGTTCAGTGTTTACATTTTCATATTTTATCATCTTTAGTAAAATCTTTATTTTGAAAAGACTTCCTGGGTCTGGCAGTTCTTTTTGCATGTGATGTATAGAGGTTAAGACTGACAACAACTGTTCAGAAGCTTGATGGTGTTACTAAATTGGGAAAAGGTAAGAATATACCTAAGGTCTTTTATAGAGTTTTAAGGGCTCATTTTAGAAGCCTGGCTGGGTGCCCTGACAGAGAATTGTCACGCGGTCCCCGAAGAGGGTACAAATCTGCACCTGTACATTGGGTACACTAGCATAAGGTTCACAGTTTGAATCCCCAGAACTTGAGACTAAAGGTGATTGGGACCCACAAGCAGACAGGAGGGTTACCATGTCTGTTACCTGTTCTGATACTGCACTCTGAGGTTGGCATTGTGGGAGCAAAGGGCCTGACCTGCTGAGTGCATTTGTGACACACTCGCCAGTTATCACCTATACATTCTTCCTGCAGGGCGGGAGGGCAGCCCACACCTGTACTCCTTCCCATGGGGAGGCAGCCCACTGTGCAGCTGACCTCAGTGTGGCACTGTTGTCATCTAGTAGGGGTACATGAATAACATGTTAACCATTCCCCCTCTGCAATGTGCACAGCCCCCAGTCCCAGGCTTCTAGCCTAGGGACTGTAGTTTCTGCCAGAAGCACAGTGCTCAGGAACACCCAGAAGGCTCTTTCCTTCCCTCCTTTCTTTTTAACTTTTTCTCCTCAGACATGCTTGGCGCCCTCCTTCCATTGACCCCAGTCCCCATGCCACTCAAAGAGCCCTCAGGTTGCCAACCTCTATCAAGCCCTTGTTGCACAGCCAGACCCCTGGCTTGCAGTAATCAATAGTTTGTCTGTCGTGAAGCAGGACTCTGGGGTAACCAACCCCAGCTACAAATCTCATTTGACTGGCAGAGCCAGGCTGGGAGGATCCAGTGAGGCAGTGAAAGATCCTGATTATACCTTGAGTTTGGTCAATGTAGAGACTTCATCCCCAGATCCTCCTGTTACCTTTTTCTCCCTATGTCCCTATGATAGATAGACAGATAGATAGATAGATAGATAGATAGATAGATAGATAGACAGACAGACAGACAGACAGACAGACAGATACTTTATTTATAAAGTGTCCCTTTCCAGGGACTCGAGCACTGTACAATACAACAAAACATACAAACACCACAACAACATAGCAACATCTGGGAGTTATTCATCAAATTAGCACTATCTATCTCATAATAATACAGTATAAAATTAATTCAAATATTAAAACCAATTCAGATATTAAAAGCCTGCTGAAACAAAAAGTCTTTAGTCCCTTTAAAGGTTTCAACTGAGGGCCTCCTTAGATAACTAGGCAGTGAGTTGCACAGGTAGGTGCGGCTACTGGAAATGCCCAATCTCCTGAATGCCGCAGCCTAACCCTGGGAACTCCAAGGAGGCCTCCTCAGCAGAATGGAGAGCCCAGGACAGGAGATGAGGAACAAAGAGATCTTGCAGATAGACTGCCTCCCCCTTCGTGCAGGGCCTTGTAGGTCAGGAGCCCTACCTTGAAAACATCCTCCACCTGACTGGCAGCCAGTGCAGTTTCGGAGGCCCAGGGTGATATCACTTGTTTTGACTCCTGTCAACAGTCTTGCCACTGCATTCTGCACCAACTGCAGCCAGCAGAGGTTGCCTCCAGATAACCCTGGGTACAGGGCATTACAGTAGACCAGTGTGGTCAGGTCCTCAGGTGGAATCAGGACTCGGATCTGGCTAATGTTCCTAAGATGATAAAATCCACTTTTAACGATGGCGATACCTTCCATCAAATATCAGGCCATCATCAAAGCACACCAGATCCTTCATCCGTCTGGGTGGGGCAAGAGGACCCCCAGCACTAAACCAGGGGTACCACTGCCCCCCACCACCACCACCATGACCTGGATCCACCACAGTACCTTAGTCTTGTCTGGGTTAAGTCTAAGCTAGTTATGAATCATACAAGTCTGAATTTCCTCTAGGCACTTAGTAAATACAGAGGCAAACATCTGGGTTTCAAGTGCACAGGATAGGTATTGCTGAGTATCATCTGCATAGCAGTGAAAACCCAGCCCATACCGCCTGATAATGTCTCCCAATGGTAGCATATACACCGTGAACAACAAGGGTGACAAGACCAAACCTCATGGTACCCCACAGAGCAGAGGCTTTGGGTTATATGTAGCTAATCCCATCATCACCCTACACTCTGCCTGTCAAGTATGACCTGAACCATTTGATGACATTACCAGACAGGCCACAGCAGTACCACAGATGGTCAAGTAGCACCTCATGATCCACAGTGTCAAATGCCACCGAGAGGTCCAGGAGGACTAAGATGGTACACTCTCTCCTGTCCCTCACCATCAGGAGATCATTTAGCACCCTCACCAGGGTGGTCTCTGTACTATGCCCAGCTTGGAACCCAGACTGAAAAGATTCATAGGTGGAGGAAGAGGCAAGGTGCTCCTCAAGCTGGATGGCCACCACTTTTCTATAGCCTTCCCTAAAATGGTAGTTGCTGAGACACTCTGGGTCTAATGAGGTTTCTTCAATAGGGGCCTAACCAGGGCCTCTTTCAAGTCTGATGGAAAGACCCCATTCCTCAAAGAGCTCTGGACTATCTCAGCAACCACAGGTCCAATCAGGTCCAGACATACAACCAGAAGG
This sequence comes from Neoceratodus forsteri, assembly GCA_016271365.2. Classification (NCBI taxonomy): domain Eukaryota; kingdom Metazoa; phylum Chordata; order Ceratodontiformes; family Ceratodontidae; genus Neoceratodus; species Neoceratodus forsteri. The sequence goes on along the minus strand of JADMNL010000031.1, from coordinate 102,072,176 downwards.
TGTGTTAGACCTGGGTCCAGGTCGCACTGTGTTGGTGCAGCCTCAAGACCATTTTCACCGCCTCCTCTACCCCAACTAGCTCAAACTCAGCCCAGGCAGGAGGAGTGTTTTGGCACAGCTCAAAATGGACCCTACACCCTCTCGAATGATGCTGGAGGAGATCTTGACCCTGATAGAGGACACTTTGTCAGCAAAGAACAGAGCAAACTCTTCACACCTAGTGCTCGTGCCCAACCAACATGGAAACAGGCATAATGTAATAATCAAGTCCACCATGCGGAAGAGCTGAATTGGTCTTTTCTTTGTTGCAGCAATCTCCTAGACAAAAAATCTGCCATCTTTCAGGAGATTGTCGTCTGATAGTTTGCATAATGTGACCTCAGAGCCAATTTGTCCTCCACTAGACCAGATCCCTCCAACATCTTTCTAACCTCCAACCCCAGTCTTTAACTCCAGGAGTCCCTCACCATACCAATGAGATCTCCAATGAGTAGACAGTGTCAGACACAAACAGGTGCGACTGAATCAAAGGCAGCAGTGATGGCCTGATTATTGGCCACCACTCCTCCGCCATCCCAATCGTACATGCAGCCTGCACACTCGATAGGGTCCAGCACTGCCTGTAGTCCTACCAAGGTCACCCCTTGTAAGGGTGGTAGCAGAACACCTCCACAGAGGCAGGACCATCTGGTGGGGCCCACATGTGAACTCCATGGTGCTATGATCCAACCAAACTACGGATCTACACTGAGGTCAGTAACCTCAAGGCCCAATGAAAACACAAGGTCTAGTGTGTGGCCACATGAGTGGGTCACTGACATAATGTTTTTGCCAGGCCCAAAGCCTCCATACTCCTTAGGAGATCATCACCAACTACTGAGAGCTTGCCAACAACCCAGGCATTGAAGTCCCCAGAATCAACAATCTGGGGCCTCCAACACCAGGCCCGGTGGTATGAGCTCTCTGATCGCCCACAAAAAATCACCATCCTTCTCAGAGGGTGCTAGAGCAAGAGGACTCTGAAGCCCACACCAGGACCCCTCGCATGGCAAAACACTCAAAAGACCCCGTGGGACCAACAGGTAGCACTGTGAGGTTCAGGCTGGATTTAAATGGCCACTCCCACCCCACCTGTGTGATCCTTCCTCGGGCTGTGTCTACAGAATACCCAGCTGGCATAGCTGCCTTCAGAATGGGGGCAGCATTCTTATCCAGCCAAGTTTCCGTGATGCAAGTCAGGTCTACCGAGGATATCGTCTGCCATTATGGCAGTCTTGTTCCTCATTGACCTGGCATTGCATAACACAGCAGTAGGATAAGGAGGACTGCTGGGTCAGCTGTCTGCCCACCTCTATGATGGAGCCCTTGGGTATGGAAACTAAACAGGGTGAGCCTCTCTAGTTCCCATTTTGCCCCAGGGCACCTCCTTGGCCTCATCAGTCAAATCCCGGACTTGCCCCCTCCCCCACAAGCTATCCCCAATGCCCTGCACCTCCTATAGACATCTGCAGGAGTGATGGCTGCCCGAAGGATGGAGGTCATGGAGGGAGCCGCCAAGTAGCTCCGCCTTAAGGGTCCCGTCCCAGATGCATAATTCCACTAAAACCTAAAAGATCCCACAAAAATTAATTAATACATCCAATAAATATTCCCCAATCTAGTCACCATACAATTCATTATCAATAACCACCCTTTAAACTGCCTTTCACTAACAAATAATTTTACTACCCAAATTAAAATCACAGACACACTCACTCACTCAATCACTCATTAACTCACATAAACCCCTAATCACACAATCACACAGCTACACTCACAGATTATACTAAATATAATAAAACAAAACTTCCCAGCAAGGAAAATATTTTCAGTCCAGCAACAGTTCCAAAATATATTGCAACTGTTCCAGTCAGATTTATACTTGTAATCATTTGATGGAGTAGGCTTCCATCCAAAGTTCACAGATAAAGTCCAAAAGAAATGTAGTATGAGAAACGCCATCTGACCTCTCACCTCTCCAGCCCAGACAAGATTCAAGGCACATAGAGGCTCTGCCCTCCTGAGCCTGACCTTTATCTTTAAATTTAAAGTGTTCACTCAGCCAGGTTAATACCCTCCCAAAGCAAAAGGCCCCAGTATTATAATCAGTAAAGGCTACTGACCTGCCCCAATACAAAAGCAGATTATTCTCTTCACGGGTGACATAGTCTAGGTGTTCACATTCCTCACAGTCCACAATCCTCAGAGTCGACTCACAGGGCCAGAGAACACTTCTTCTCAGAGGCAGCCCCCACTGAGCACTGGCATGCCACTCTGACTACCACCAAGGTAACGGCCACCCTCCAGCAGCCGCCCATAGGAAGTATCCGGTGGCAAACTGTTCCCAGTGCAAGCTGCCCCAACTCCTCTTCAGTTCTTTTAGAAGGCAGTCTTCATAGTCACCATAGCCCAAAATAAGTCAGTGTCCCAAAGGACCCTCCTCGAGCCACAGAAATCCCCAGGTCTCTCCCATGCCAGTGACCACCCTGCAGCACCTGCCCCACAGGATTTCCCCATGCCAGCTACCACACTCTGGCAGATGCCCCAGAGGATCACTCCCCAGTCACATTCCTGCTCAGAGAAGATCCCCTCAGAACACCAATCTCGGATCACTTCCTCCGGTGCGGTTCCAGGTCACCACCACACTCCATGGATTATCCATGCATTAGGGTTGTGGTTTGTGTGAGTCACTCAGTGGAATGTCTGTCTGGGGTATTAGAGGACAAGAAAACCTTTCTCCTTTGGAACTCTCTACTAGCCTTGCCATAGTAGACATGTCACTACTGTGCCTTGTGTCAGATAAGTGGGTGCATGGCACATGTATTGCTCCTGGGAACCATGAAATCCTTCATGCTTGGCTTCCTTTACTCTAATGGAATGATTCCTCATGACTCACCTCCCTCTGATGGAATCCTTCCTGCATGTCTCCCTCACTCTGGTGGAATCTTTCCCGATGACTCACCTCCCTCTGGTGGAATCTGTTCTGCATGGCTCTTCTCCCTCTGGTGGAATCTGTCCTGCATGGCTCCCTCCCTCTGGTGGAATCCTTTCCACATGGCTCCACTCCCTGTGGTGGAATCCTTCCCTCATGGCTCCCCTACCTCTGGTGGAATCCTTCCTTATGGGTTCCCTCCTTCTGGCGGAATCTGTCCTGCATGGCTCCCTCCTCTGGTGGAATCCTTCCCTCATGGCACCTCTACCTCTTGTGGAATCCTTCCTTCATGGCTCCCCTCCCTCTGGTGGAATCCTTCCCTCATGACTCCCTCCCTCTAGTGAAAACCTTCCTACATGGCTCCTCTCTTTCTGGTGAAATCTCTCCCACTTATTTCCCTCCTCTTGTGGAATTCTTCCCCATGACTCCACTATCTCTGGTGGAATTGGGAAGTGACTCAGCAGACACTGTGCTACCAGCCAACTCCAGTAGTGATGCTTTTGTTCTTTATTTTACACTTTGAACTAAAACTCAGTTTCTCCTTCTAGATGCCACGGAACTTGATGTCCCACGAGCAGTGTGAACTGTCTCCATTCACTAACTACACAATCCAGATGCTACCGCCAGTATAATTCCACAAGCCACTGGAGGAGTGGAGCAGGAAGGTGACTGCAGTAACCCTAGAGGCAGGTAGGAGAGTCTGAAGGTGTTTGTACAATAAGCAGATGTAGGGTCTAGTTCACATTCTTTGTGAAACATATCTCTGCTTCTAACAATCACACAGGAGTGCAGTGTGTATATTTATGGTACACATACAAACAGAGGTGAGAAAGAAGTAAGTGCCTCAGCTGGGACTTGAACTCAGGCTGCCCAGAATACCATTCCAATTGCACTAACCAGCTGCACCACTGAGACAGCTGGAACCTGGGCTGTCCAGTAGAGCACATTACTCTTTCTCAAATGCACAAATATCTCTGCTTCATCGCAGACATGTCCTCCCTAGTGATGCAGTTGCAGTACTGTCATCTGACAGGTGAGCTGGTCTTTGAGAGGCTTGAACAGTAGGAGAGATACTGATCTCAACTGAAGAGCCACTGGTGCATAGTAGAGACTTACTGGTGATAGCTGTGGGATTTACTAGTGCAAACTACTGTTGTTTTGTCAAACCAAAATATACTGCTGGCTGTTAGGGATCTACTGGTGCAAACTACATATGCTGTGCTCAGTGGCAGTCTACTGGTGCAGCAGCTGAAGATTGTTTACCTTAACTGGAGAGCTAATAGTCTCAGTTTGGGTCGGTGAGTCATAGCTACCTGGCATGTATCAGCATATCGAGTAACAAGTGATGGCAGCCATCCCTCCATGACCGTCTCATACACATCTCCATAGCCATCAATGGCCATCACTTGTGGCTCCCCATAGAAAAATAGAATTTGATGGCAGATAAGGACCGCTTGACCCACCTAGTGTTCCCATTTCATTACCTGGTTGATAAGCTTCAGATCCTAGTTAACCAACAGTCTACTTCCTCCTACCCACCACTAGAATTGCCTTATGTCTGTCCCACGCATTCTTGAATTCCCCACTGTTCTTGACTCCACGACTTCTTCTCAGAAGCATGTTCCATGCATCCACAACCTTCTATGAAACAATACTTCCTAACATTACCTCTGAGCTGTTCCTCTCTATCTTCAAATTGTGCCTCCTTGTTCTTGCACATCTCTTTTCTGAAAGATACTACCCTCTTGGACTTTGTTGATTCCCTTGAGGTACTTGAAAATTTCTATCATGTCCCCCTCCCTCCTTTCTCGAGGGTATACATATTAGCTCCTTTAGTCTCTCTTCATGTCTTCTGGTGCAGACCCTGCACCATTTGGTTCCCTCCTCTGGACAGCCTCCACTCTGTCTATGTCTTTGCGGAGATGGGGTCTCCAAAACTGCATGCAGTACTCCAGATGGGGTCTCACCAACTGTCTGTACAGAGGATAACAACTTCCTGTTTGCTACTGTTGATACCTCTCCCTATGCATCCCAGTGTCCCCAGCCCTCCTTACTGCCTTCTCACATTGCTTGCCGCCTTTAGGTCACCTGATATAATTACTCCCAGGTACCTTTCCATTTTGTTATTAGTTTCTCACCCCATTTTGTACTCTTCTCCTGGGTTTTGTTTCCCAGGTGCATTACCTGTACTTCTTTGTGTTGAATCTGAGTTGCCATACATGTGATCATTCCTGCACTCCCACCCAAGTCCTTCTCATCTTTTCCACCCTGCACTGTGTATCAACCCTGTTGCAGATCTTTGTGTTGTCTGCAAAGAGACATACTTTTCCTTCCAGGTGCTCTGCAATGTCACTTATAAAGACATTAAAGAGAGCTGTCCCAGTATTGAACCCCGCTGCACCCCACTAGTTACCCTCCTTTTCACTGTGGACTCCATTTACTATTACCGTTGGGGTCCTGTTGTCCAGCCAATTTTTATCCAGGCTACCACCTTGGAACCACTCCAAGGCTGGCTAGCTTGTATATTAATCTTTGTGTGGGACTCTGTCAAATGCCATGCTAAAATCCAGGTGAGCAATGTCCACAGCCCTTCCCTGGTCTACTACTTTGGTCACCCAGTCAAGAAATCTATTAGATTTGTGTGACACAACCTTACCGCTGTGAATCTATGCTGCCTTGGGTCCCAGCCCCACTGGCCTCTAGGTACTCAACAATTCTTTCCTTCAGAAGTGATTCCATCATTTTCCTACCAGTGAGATCAAACTAACCAGTCTGTAGTTTCCTGCCTCTGTCCTGCTCCCACTTTTGTGAAATTGAATCACATCTGCCCTCCTCCAGTCCTCAGGTACCACCCCATCCTCCAATGACTTGTTAAAGACAGTAGTCAGTGGTGTCAGTAGTTCAACCCTTAGTTCTTTTAAATTCTGGGGTGAATCCCATCAGGCCCATTGCTTTGTCCACCTCAGTTTCAAGAGTTCTTTCAGAACTTTCTTCTGTGAATGGACTGTATCGACTTCTATCCTGTGTTTCTCTCTTGTTTGGTTTAGGTACTTCTTCCTCCTCATCCGCTAGAATACTGAGCAAGAAATATTTATTCAGTATCCCTGATTTTCACTGTCACCCTCTGCCCACATTCCTCCCTTTATTAAGCCTTCAGTATTCCTCCCTTGGTCTTTTTTCGCCCTAATGTACCTATAAAATGTTTTATTATACTTAACAGAGTTGGCTATCTTTTCTCTGTTTGGGACTTTTCTATTCTGACTGCCTTTCCTGCCTCCTTCTGCTTTAACTGATCGAGTTCTCTGTCCTGCTCCTTCTGTGTTTCCTTATATTTCCTGGAATGCTATCCTTTCTCCTTAACCTGCCCTGCCACCTCTTTTGAGAACTATAGTGTTTTTTTCCTCTGTTTTGTTGATTCGCTTCCCACAAAGGCTTGTTGCCTCTGTGATGGCTGTTTTGATTATTCCCATTGTTCCTCCACCCCTTTCTTGCCCATTGGCTAGTGCTTTTCTGAGGCACACTCTCATTTTCCCAAAGTCAGCCCTCCTAAAGTCCAATACTCTTGCTTTTGTATGGCTTGACTTTATGGCTGTGTTTATCGTGAACCACACGGTTTGGTGGTCGCTTGTTCCCAGATGGCTACCCACTTCTAAATCTAAGATTCTTTCTCCATCCCCATTTGAGAATACTAGGTCTAAGATTGCTCCCTCCTGAGAGGTTCCAACACTAGCTGTCTGAAGCATGCCCTTGTAGGGCATCAAGAATGACCGTGTTTGGATGTGCCTGCAGCAAAGGTGCTCCAGTTAACATCTGGCATATCCAGGTCCCCCATCAACAATGTCTCCCCTTTTCTGCCATTCTAAGGATGCCTTTATCATTTCATATCCATTTCTCACCCCTGAGCTGGGGTCTGTACACAACCCCCATGCAGATTGTGGTGCCATTTCCTGTCTCTAGGGTGACCCATAGTGTCTCATCTTCCCTGTTTACTCTTTAGTTCTGTTGTTTTAATCCTTCTCTTACATAGAGAGCTACTCCTCCTCCTCTTCTACCCTCCCTGTCCCTCCTGTAGATTTTGTATCCTGGTATGCTGACATCCCAGTCATTGTTCTCTGTGTACCATGTTTCAGTGACTGCCACAATATCCAGGCATCCTCTTCCATCAAGGCCACTAGTTCAAGGAGCTTGTTACACAGACTACAGGCATTGTGTAATCATCACCCTCCATTTTGATGGCCTTACCCCTTTTAGCCTCATCCCTGTCCTTACTGCCTTTACCTTTTTGCAGTTATCCTGTCCTGCTCCTTATGACTTCTCTACCTTGATGTTTACCTCACTAATTACCATGTTTTGTGGTCTCATGTCTCAGTGACATCACACACACCTCCCTTGGCAATGCCTCTGACCATCATGCGCACTCCCTTGGCTATATCTCTGAACATCACACGCACCTCACCTTGGCTATATCTCAGTTACCATCACAAACACTTTCCATGTATGTCTCAGTAACCATCACGCGGCACTTCATTGTCATGTTTCATTCACTACCACACCTGGATCCTCATGGCCATGTCTCCATGCCTACCACACCTGGCTCATCATGGCCATGCCTCAGTGACTACCACACCTGGCTTCTCATAGTCATGCCCTCAGTGACTACTACACCTGACTCTCATAGCCATGCCTATGACCACCACATCTGGCTTCCTCACAGCCATCGCGGGCAATGACTACCACATTCCGGTTTCTCGCGGCCATGTCTCAATGACTACCACACCTGGCCTCTCATGGCCATGTCTCAATGACTACCACACCTGGCTTCTCATTGCCATGTCTCAGTGACTGCCTCACCTGGCTTCTTATGGCCATATCTCAGTGACTACCACACCTGGCTTATCATGGCCATGTCTCAATGACTACCATACCTGACTTCTCAAGGCTATGTCTCAATGACTACCACACTGACTTCTCATGGCTATGCCTCAGTGACTACCACACCTGGCTTCTCATGGCTATGTTTCAATGACTACCTCACCTGGATCTTCATGGCCATGTCTCAGTGACTACCACATGGCTTCTCATGGCCACGCCTCAGTTACTGCCACACCTGGCTTCTTATGGCCATGTCTCAGTGACTACCACATCTGGCTTCTCATGGCCATGTCTCAGTGACTACAACACCTGACTTCTCATGGCCATGTCTTAGTGACTACCACACCTGGCTTCTCATGACCATGTCTCAGTAACTTCCACACCTGACTTCTATGGCCATGTCTCAGTGACTACCACACCTGGCTTCTCATGGCCAAGTCTCAGTGACTACCACACCTGACTTCTCTGGCCATGTCTCTGTGACTATCACACCTGGATCCTCATGGCCATGTCTCAGTGACTACCACACCTGGCTTCTTATGGACATGTCTCAGTCAATACCACACCTAGCTTCTCATTGCCATCAGTACTGGGAGGTAGTGTGGCCTGGAGGTTAGAGCAACCGAACTTGAACCTGGAGACCAGCAGACCTGGGTTTGAATTGCAGAACTGCTACTTGCATGCTGTGTGACCCTGAGCAAGTCACTTAACCTCCTGTGCTCCTGGATCACATCCGAAATGACCTTTAGCTCAGTGTGCCTTTCCCAGCAAAACTGTCTAAATAAATAAAATCAGTACTAAGACATTTGGCTTCCTAGAGCCATGTCTCATTGTCCCACACATTGACTTCCTTTGAGGTTGGAGAGCAGTTTGAAAGGCCTGTCTTTCTGCCATTCTTTTCAATTGCTCCACATTATGAGTGATGTGGTTCATGTTACCTGGATGAATATCTCCTTGATTTGATGAGGTGTCACAGATTTTATCTGTCACACATTTTCAGGACACTGTTGCACATTGGGTGGCTTATGGACGAGAAGTATGTTGCTAAACTGAAATCTGAAGAACAGTTTTTATAGTTTCCATTTGTTTAATCACTGGAGGTAGGTGTTCATTTCTGAACTTAACAATCTATAGCTGAAAAACATAATTGTGAACATAGCCTTAAGATAATTTGCTGAACAGCCACATAATTGCAATAAAAATCTTAATTACCAAAACAAATGTCTGATTTGAAATATTATTGTACTTCTATAATTACCTCTGTAAACCCCATTTTAGTTGAAGAAGTCTTTATTGCATTCTGGGTCTCTAAGGTGAGATTTTAGCAATACAAAGCTGGTAACAATCACTGATCGGGGCATCTAGCAGCTTGCCAATTATTGGAAAACACACAGACATTAATATATTAAAATTATTCTTTCAGGGTAAGTGTCTAATTTAGTTGAGTGCCTTGTTAACATTGATTATGTTTGTATGATAGGCTGTTGGCACTAAACAAGACCTTGGGAAGCGTGTGGCAGTGGTGAGGCAGAGAGCTGTGAACCTGGAGACCCAGGAGGAATCCATCAGCGCCACTTACTGTATGACTCTAAGGGAGTCGCATAGCTATAGTGCCCAGCATCCTGTCATTCTTCCTCTTCAGTGTGTAACTCCATTAGCATCCATTAACTCCATCAGTCACACTTAACTTCCCAGACTTTCTATAACCTCCCTCAATCACACTTACCCTCAAACTTTCCATAACCTCCCTAATTCTCACTTACCCTCCTGAGTGTTCCTTAACCTCCCTTCCTCACTCTTGGTGTTTCTGTGTTCATTAATAATCCAGCCAAGGTACACATATATGCTGATGACACGATTCTCTGTTAGTGGCCTGAATACAGAGTCCACTCCAGATGGAATTTTGCAACGGTGCAAGCCTGGTAGCTCCAGAGAACTATTTCATTCTCATTGCCAAAAGATCAAGATCGCAGCCTTTGGCACCTACCTTAAAATTCTAAAATTAGATTTCTCCTTCTGTCTCAAACATAGATCTACCTTGCCCTGGAGCTTGTCCTTCAAATACTGGGAAGAGAGGCTGGACCCCAACCTAATATAGTATTGGAATAGAGATTCACAGACCAAAATGTTAATTTTTCAAATTTATTTAAGTGTGGCAAATGGTCACAGTATGCCTGGAACCAAACAGTGTTTCAGGGTCCACCTGACCCTGTCCTCAAGAGACTGAAAAGCAGCCTGAAAGGTGCTGTGAGGCAAGACATAGTTCATTCTCAGTGTTCCCTTGAGGCATTGCCCCATGGTACATTGGAACTAGTAGATAAGTCTGGATTAAGCTATCAGACAGTGTCTGAACTACTTTTGACTTGTCATGAAGCATAGAAAGTTCCCCACTTCCATCACTTTGGTAAAATTGCCTGCCACTTGTACAGCACCAGTGCTAAGTGGCCATGTAAACCCATGTACCCTTCATTTTACTATTTGTTTCATTGACATATGGCACTGTCCTCTGTGCACCATAGTGCCTGACTGCTAGAACCCTCTCCCTCTTGTGGTATGGGTTATTGTCTGGTAGCCTCTTACTTAAAGTTTGTTTCTAACCACCTAGATTCAGTTTACAACCACATAAGCAGTCTTCCACTGAGCATGCTCAGTCAGTCGAAACAGTCTTCAAGCTTGACTCCTATCACCCAGTCATGTGGTCCTCAGGTTCCACCCCTTTGCACTCAGAACTGTTTTCCCTCTGGAAGGGCAGGTCTCCTCCTCACAGCTCCTGCTAGTGACTGAGGATTCTGTTAGTTTTCAGTCGATTTTCTGAAAATGTTGCAGGGGCTGACAACCAACTGGCAGATGCTGTTAGTCACGTGGGAGGGATGTTGAATGAGTGGGTCCTGCACCAGGAGGTTGTGTACTGGGTGTTTACCTTGTGGGCAATGACATCAGTGGACCTGTTCCCACCTGGGAAAACAGGAAGCTGAGACTGTTCTGCGCCATCCCTCTCAGAGGTGCACTCTGCCAGTGGACATGCTCTTTTGGTCCTGGGCTGAGAGCCTCCTATATGCCTTCCCCATTTCTCTTGCTGTACAAGGTGGTCCTCAAGGTTCATAGGGTCACTGATACTGGTCAATCCAGACTAGCTGCACCTGTTCTGTTACCAGGATATCATGGGCCTCAGCAGCAGACCTTCTTGGCTGCTTCTACTCAAACTGTACCCTATTGATAAGGTCTGGAGAGACAGTCCAGCATCTGGACCTGCTGCTTGTGCACCTTATAGCCTAGTTCCTGAGTTCCACACCCTGGGGCTTTCTGAGGCTTTCTTTTTAAATGTTGGGGCATCTCAGAAGGAGGAGACTCAAAAGACATACAATTGCAAGTCAACAAGTTATTCAGACTGGTACAAGAAACAGAGGTTAGGCCCTCTCCTGCCTTGTTTCATGCATCCTAGTTACCTTTGTCCCTATCTCAGACAGGGCTGTAAGCCATGTCCCTTGAGGTGTATCTGGCTGCCATTTCAGCATCACATTCTTGGGCAGTGGTGCTGACGGTGGCACATGACATAGTGGACAACCCTTCCTTGAAAAGGCTGAACCGCCTGCCCCTCCCCAACCAGAGGTGGGAATGACCACCTCCATGGGACTTACTGCTGGTGCCATCATGGCTAATGGAGAATTTGTGTTTATGGACAAGTGTGACTTTCACATCTACCATGTTTTTTTTGGAGGGGTTATACTTATTTTTCCCTCCTGTTGCCACTGACTGGGGCCCCATCAGTCGTCCCTGCCTTGTCCCTCCTGCGGAGATCCTCCCGATTCCAAACTCTGTCTCCCACACCCACGACTCACCTGGGAGAGTCCCTGATCCATGCCCCCAGAGCGGGCTGCCTTCTGTTCCTCGGTGCTTCCTCTTTGAAGCTCCTCAGGTGGAGGTGATGGACGAGATGAGAGCCAATGGACAGGATCTGGCGATGGAGGTGGGGACAGCGATGTCTTCCTCCCAGTCAGTGGGTGGTTGCCTTTGTTTGACAGCCCCCAGGAGCACAGACATGCAATGATGTCTAGTGAGGGCTGGCGTGCTCCTGTGCCCTCTTGTGGATGTCCACCGATGCTCCTCCCATCCCTGACGTGATCCTCCGGCTGTTGCACTCCCAGCCTCTGCTGGGAGTCGCTAGTGCTGGGGAATTGTTAACCCACCCTCCCCAGGAGAGCAGTCGCTGAATGCTCAATTCTCTCCTCCCTGCTGACCGGGCTTGTTCTTGAACCCGGGTCACTGGTGTGGCATGAGGTGTGGCGTCCAGTGCCTCAACCCTCAGGGCCGCTGGGCTGGTGCTGACATCTGCCATGTTAACATGTGTTTTGGTTACCATCACCTAAGCCAGATGGGTGAGTGAGCTCCATGGGCTAGCTGTGCAGTTTCCATCAGCGCTAGCTGTGCAGTCTCCATATCTTGTCTTCCACTGGAACAGTTTTGTCCTATGCCCCATATGAAGTTCCTGCCAGAGATACTCTCTGTGTTTCACCTTAACTAGGTAGTCATCTACCAACCTTCTTGCTGAATCAGCACACTGGAGGGTTCCATGTCAAAACAGTGAGTTGAAATGGCAAGGAACAGATACAGCAATGGCAACACAGTCCTGGCACATACAGTGGTAGGCTTTATGGGGCTTTGCCCCCTCAAATATAATAATGAACTCCAGGAGTGCAACTCAAGAAGGTGGAAAACCATAAGTTGACAAAACGTGAGCACTATGTTGCCGTCTGCTGTATCTCTTCCTCGCTGTTGTCACGGGCTACCCTTCGGAGGCCAAGCAAACACTCCACATGGTAGACATCCACAGAGTGGTGCTCCTTTACAGGGAGAGTATGGCAGGATTTCTCAGTAAACTCGCCAGGTTTTGTCACATACACTAAAGCCACCCTAGTCAGACTGGTAGCCAAGCATATGGTTGCCTGATGGATAACCTCCTACGTTGACCTGTGTTATAGGTTGGCTGGAATGAAGCAGTGTGCAGGGGTTATGCGGGGCTGGAGGCTCATACCACCACATGTACTGCTGCTTCTGTTGCTACTGCCAGGTACAATTCTGTTTCTGAAATATTTAGGCTGCGCCTTGTCCAGTTCACACACATTCATTGTCCACTGCAGCAGCAATGTGCTCCATTGTTATGAGGCTGCTTTGGGGTTCTCAGTCCTTCAGTCTCTTTTACTTACTTTAGGGTGAACTCCTTGCCCCTCCTCCTGAAGTCTAGTAGAAGTTTGCCTAGGTGAGGATAGTGAACCGAATCTAGGCAGAACTGGAAGTTACTCACCTGTAACCAGAATTCTACAACTAGGTATTTAGTTCTCATCATCTGAACCACCTGCCCCCCACAAGGTTTGCAGTGGATTCATGTTCCAGGCAGACTTGAATGCAAAGGGGTAGAGTCAAAGGACCACTGGGTTGGGTGATATACAGAGTTAGTTTGAAGACTATTATGCTGACTGAGCATGCTCAGCGGAAGACTGCCCAAGTGTGGATGTTGAACTGAAACCTATTAGTAAAACTGTGGTTACAGGTCAGTAACTTCTATTTCATTCAACCACTTCTTTATTTTAGTCCCATCTAGAGGACCAGCCATATGGAGGAAGATCTCCAGTCCTGCTGCAAATGGCATGAGAAAGGTTCTTGTTCTGTGGAAGGTTAGGTATAAGGTTAGGGGCGGGAAAAACTTGGAGAGCACAATGTGCCCTGAATAAACACATTAGTGCATGTGTATGGAATGGCACCTCCTGCTAACTAAGAACTGTATCCATTTTTCTCTCATTGTGTTCTATATATCACTACCCACAGCAACAAGTTAATTTTATAAGGGGAATAGACTTTATCTTTTCATGCCTTTTCAAATCATTCATTAAATCAAAGCACTTCCCCGCCTGGTGGCACTGAGGGTTGAGGTGCTGGATGCCACTGCGCCATGCCAGCAACCCAAGTTCTGGAATGAGCTCAGGTGCCGGGTCAGCAGGAGGGAGAGGACTGAGCATTCAAGGACTGCTCTACTCTCCTGGGGAGGGATCTGGGGCATTTCAGTGCAGCAGGGATCCCTGATGGAGACCGGAGGTACTTCTAGCACCTGGAGCAGCTAAAGGGGAGGAGCACGGCAGACACTTACAGCAATAGCCATGCAGGCGTCATTGCACACTATGCTCCTCAGGGAGAAAACAAGCAGGAAAAATCCCTTGCTTGGGGATAGGCGAAGGCTTCTCCAGTGCCCACAACCACACTCCCGCAGTCGGGCCTCCTCTACCAGGGGTCCCTCTCTGACTCCAGCCTGACACATTAGATTATAGATAGAGCACCAAGGTGGAAGGTGGCCCCACCGGGAGGTTCAGAGCCAGAGATCCATTGGGCTGAGCGGACCTGGTGGAAGCTTCAGACATGGCGGTAGGGTCACCACGGTGAGCAAGGTAGCTGGCGAGGTTCCCCAGGGACAGGAGTAGAAGCAGTCTAGAAAAAAATCAAAGCACTTTGATGTTGACTTTAGCCCACCTTACACAGCACACCTTAGACAGTACACTATAGACAGCCCACCTTACACAGCACACCTTAGACAGTACGCCATAGACAGCCCACCTTACACAGCACACCTTAGACAGTACACCATAGACAGCACACCTTAGACAGTACACCATAGACAGCCCACCTTACACAGCACACCTTAGACAGTACACCATAGACAGCCCACCTTACAAAGACACCTTAGATAGTACACCTTAGATAGCCACCTTACACAGCACACACCTTAGACAGTACACCATAGACAGCCCACCTTACACAGCCCACCTCACAGCACACCTTAGACAGTACGCCATAGACAGCCCACCTTACACAGCACACCTTAGACAGTACACCATAGACAGCACACCTAGACAGTACACCATAGACAGCCCACCTTACACAGCACACCTTAGACAGTACACCATAGACAGCCCACCTTACAAAGACACCTTAGATAGTACACCATAGACAGCCCACCTTACACAAATACACACCTTAGACAGTACACCATAGACAGCCCACCTTACACAGTACACCTTACACAGCCCACCTTAGACAGTACACCATACATAGCCCACCTTACACAGCACACCTTCACAACACACCTTACACCACACACTCACACACACCACACTGTACCCAGCACTACTTACACAACACACCTTATCATGACACACCTTATCCGTACACCTGACACAACACACCTACACAGCACACCTCACCTGGTACACCTACACAGCACACCTTACCCAGTTCACCTTATACAGCACACTTACAGAAAACACATTACATAGCACACGTTACACAGCACACCACACAGCATAACCCACAGCGCACTTTATACAGCATACTTTGCATAGCACACCTTACACAGTACACCTTACATAGTACTCCTTGCTCAACATGCCTTACACAGCACACCTTGCACAGTACACCTTAGATAGCCCACCTTACACAGCACATCCTACACAGCACCTTACACAGCACCTTGCACAGTACACCTACACATCACACTTTACCCAACACACCTTACCCAGCACACCTTGTGCAGTACACCTACACAGCACAACTCCTACAGCACAGTTCTCAGAGCATGAATTACATAGTAAAACCTCGCACATCACAACTTGTATAGCAAAACTTGTACAGAAACTGTTCACACAGCATACCTACACAGCACACCTTGTACAGCATACCTTATGCAGTAGACCTTGCATAGCACACCACGTAGAGTACATCTTACACAGAACACATTGCACAGCACACCTTAGACATGACACCTTACACAGCACACCTTATACAACACATCTTGCACAGCATATCTTATAAGCACACCTTACACAGCACACCTTGTACTGCACACATTATAGAGTACACCTTACACAGCACACCTTACATGGCACACCTTGTATAGCACACCTTACAGAGTACACCTTACACAGCACAATTTACAGAGTACACTTTACATGGCACACCTTAGGGGTATACTTATGTTATCTGAAGTTGAAGATCCCGACAAGCCTTACTCCGGTCAGCATTGCCCCAGTTGAGGAGATAACCTGATGCTACTACTACTAACAATATTCCTCCCAACGGGGTAAGGAAGCAGATGTGACGGAATGCTACCTACCCTTTATGGTGCAGAGGAAAGGATGGCTGATGGGGTTGCTGGTCGAGCTGCCCCAGTGATGTGGAGGGAATACCACTAGTAGGTCAGCCGGCATGCTGTGTGTGAGCCAGGTTCTGGTCTGGGTCATATTGTTTTACACTGTACCCCGTAACAGCTTATAATTTACTCTGGTGTCCCTCCTTCGAGTTAAGATCTTTAAGTTACAAGGGTGTGGGGTCAAAGCCCCATGCATTTTACACTTGTTTCCTGCATAAGGCCAAAAGTGTCTTTCGGGCATGGGATTGCCTGGGCTGTGGATTTCGGGAGTTTCAGTCAGTATGCTGAGTGTCAGACATATCTAGTTTAGGATATCATAGTATATCCCCTTATGGAGTACACCTTGCACAGCACACCTTACAGAGTATACCTTAACACTGAAACATAGAAGTTTTCAGCAGAAAAGACCCACCCAGTCTGCCCAGATGTTCCCTGCCTAATCTGACTGAGCAGACCCTAACTGGTCTCGGTGGACCCTCCTCCTACCTGCCTACTTACTATTATTCCCATATCTCTATCCTATGCATGCACCTCACACAACACACTTACAGAGTACACCTTACACAGCATGCCTTACAGAGTACACCTTACATATAACATTTAACATATTCTGCTCAAGGTAGCCACTTTGTGTTTTGAATGTGATATTTGCTTTAACCATCAGCCTCTGAAGAAAGAGAAGCAAATGGCAGGATCCTGAAGTACAAGGTTTATGTCGAGCAGGCAGGACGCCTGGCTGCTATCCCAGAATGCTCCACTGCAGCCTTTGAATGCAGATTGAAGTGTCTGCAGAAGAGTGCTCTCATCTCTGTCTTCGCCAGAGCTCCACGGGACTCTCCCCAACCAGAATAACTATTCCCCAGCAGCAAGCCAAAAGGTAAGAGACCAGACCAGAAAACAAAGAGTAAGACTGAGGCAATATTATAAGTGGCTTCAAATGGGTGAAAAGTACCACTCCACCTGTTCAGAGAATGCTGCTAAAATAAAATGATATACTAGACGCCAGCAGTCTATCAAGTCTGCTCATGTTTCAGCAGACTGATTGGGTGCTGTGGCCCTCATCTGTCTCCTTCCACTGTTACTCCATCCCAAGTCCTGCCCTCACTCCCCCACCCCGGCAAACCAGCCTCTGCTTCACCCTTGCCTATACCTGTCCCACCCTCTCTTGAATCCCTCCACTGTAGTTGCCTGTACCAGCTCCCGGCAGCGCATTCCATGGTTCCACCACTCTCTCGATGAAGTACCTCCTCCTCCTCCTTCCCCTAATCCTACCACCTCAATCTTCCAACTGTGTTCTGTGGTATATATATTATATTATATTATACTGTACTTTGACTATACCTATAAATATACCTTAGCACAGACTCCCCACTCATTTGCAGATGTGCAGTCCCTAACTTTGAGCACGCAGTGCAACTAGATTTGTGCTGTGCAACCGACGCTGGTCACAGGAAGGCTCAAGACACTCTCACCCACCACTGCAAGCTTTAGTCTGCCTTACTCTGGCAATCTCCTCTTCCTGTGACTTTATATCCTCAGATGCTTAATTGATAATATTATTAGGTCCTCTGAACCAGCCTCACTATATTCTCACCAACTCGGGTCCTCTACCCAGACCCTCCTGGTAGTACCTTGCTGGCTACTAAGATGGGTGAACGACATTGCCACTTTGCTCACACCTGGAACTCCCTGCCTTACCACCTCAAGGTCTCAGTCCCACTGTTTATTCAAAAAGAGCTATTTTCATACCTAAAAGCTTTAGACATTTGTTCCTGCTCTTGACTCTTGACTGTTACCCTATCCTCATCACCTTGCTCTGTCCCCCGCTGCTAAATACTGTTTCCCTACAACTATTCTGCTATAATGCAACTTTAGTTCATGTGGCACTTATTACCTTCTCCCACTTCTAATGTTATCTTACGTCTTTGTAGATTTCCTATGCTTTCTCTTCTTCCCTCAGCTAGTCCCAAGTGATTTCTGTACTGCACTTGCACTTAGCTAGTCTGTACCTGTTCTCATAACTCTGCTCCTTTTGGTGGTTCTCATCTAATGCACTTTAAACACTACTGACCTTAACAGCCATTGCTCTGTATCACAGTAACTACCTGGATAGTAGTAGTACTGTAGTCCCAATCTCAGTATTCCAAATTGTAACCCCCTACAAATGGGGTTCCCAAAAAGTCTTCCTCGAGCTTGCCTAAATGCTCACTGCCAGGCTGGTGTCCTGCGTTTTAGCAGTTTAAATGAGATTGCCAGAGAGTGCCTGTGTAGCCTCTGTGTATTGTCTCTTTAAGAGCTGCCTGGATTGCAGTCATAAATAATCTGAGAGGGAGCTCTGTTGAAAGATGTAACTATTTGCTGAAAATCATTCAGAGTGATACTGATAATGTAGTTTGTCTAACCTGCCTTCTTTGCAGCAAGGACTGTTTTGTTTATCTCCACTATCTTGGTCCTGGACTGCGAATTGGACCAATCAGTACTGGTGGGACCTAAAATGAAGCCGGATTACAGGAGCTGTCTGGAGTAAAATCTTTAGAATTGTAGTTGGGGATTTTTGCCTTTTTGTACCTGAAGGGGAGCCTTTGTTGTGACTGACAGGAGGATCAGCCAACCGAACCTTTTGGATCTTGGGAATTTCCCAGGCTGCTGCAGCTAGTTTCAGTTTTCAGCTGAGAAGTGAAGAGGTAACAGCTCAAGTGATTCTGAGCAGCAAGTCTGTGTAGTTTTGCATGGGAGAACTATGAAAGGGCTGAGTTTTGGCCTGCCTGTCTGCCTGCTGTCCCTGAGAGGGAAAATAGTTCATTCGGACTGAATCCAAGTTGTGAGGACTATTTAAGCCACTGGACTGTGACCAGGCTTTAACCTGAAGAAGACTGAAGATTTGATGAATCGCGATCGGCCTGTCAGGATTTCCAGCTGCTTTTGAATCCCGGTTTGTGCAGAGACTTTACAATCATGACCCGGAGGCGGTTTGCCTGGTACAGTAAGAATTTTTCTTATGTAAATGTGCTGTGTATTGAAAGTGGGTAGTGATTTGGTTCCCCACTGTGTGAACTGTGTTCTGCTTTCTGGTACCGTAGAATCCTTTACATGTAAATGTGCTGTGTATTGAAAGTGGGTTATGATTTGGTTTCCCACTGTGTGAACTGTGTTCTGTTTGCTGAAGCTTTATCCAGTCTAATTGGACTGAATTCGCTCATCTCCATCGGTATGGGCCATGCCATGCTGGTCCTGACAGACTACCCCACTGCACAGAGAAAGCCACTGACGAGAGACCTGCCTGGGATCAGCCCCTGCTCCACGCTTGAAGAGGAACGAGCCGCGAATCGTGTTGGACCTGCTTCTCCTGGCACTCCAGATTAACCACTTGCTGTCTCGATTTCGGCCCAGCCTATGTCCAGTCTCGGTTATCATGAGTAATCATCAGGTAGCTCCCTGCAACAACAGCCTAATCTAAAGTGAGTCATCTGATTGTCTTGTTTTCTTTTCATGAACTGAGCCTCCGGATCCAGATTATAAATAGTGTGTGTTGCGTATGTTGTTTCTTCCATCACAGGGCCCCAACCAGCTGCAGCGTTCCTGGCTAGCCACCATTCTCCATCTGGGTACCCAGAGTGTGTGACTGTTTATGGACCCTGAAGTGCATGCATAACTGTTTGATTAATAGAGCCTTTAAGAAATTAACCTGATTACGCCCCTCCTTGTTCAAGCCCTTAAATAAATCAGATCTAACTCTTTTTGGTGTTTACCCTGACCGTGGTTCCAGTTTGTGCAAGAGTACTGTACTGCTGTCATTTGCTGTGCATAACCTTGTTTTACAGGGGTTCCCAGGGCTGGGCCAGAGGAAAGCCCTGGTGGTAAGCGCAAACAGTGTGGGTACTTGTGTGGTGTATCGAGTATTGTGAAAGTGATTATTGTGCATCGTTCCAGCCACTAGTAAGGAAAGAGAGGGTTACAGTGTCCCGGGAGGCTGTGCCCAGGTTTGCTTGACCACTACCAACCCTGACTTCCAGGTAGAGGCACCAGTTTCAGAACTCAGGCCCCTTAACCTGCTACTAGCCAAGCAGGCAGGGGTAGTAGCCCTGGGATAGCCACCTAGGTGTTACATTTGGAGGCTCACCGCTGGATTTTGTGCCTCTAGTGGCCAGAAATTATGAATTATTGTTAAAGATTAATGGCTACCCCAGTAGAAATGGCTGTACACCAGTTGGTGGGTGGTGTACTGGGCAGAAGATCGACCCCCAATATGCTCTACTTATACTGGATATCCCCTGGGTACCAGTAAAGACACTGTAGAGGGAGCACTCTACAAAGTTGAATGTTTAAAAACCCTGTGGTGGTGGGTCGACAGGCTGATTTGATTGCCCAAACTTTCATATCCTTGGTAGAGTGTAGTGACCTCGTGGACAGCTCTAAAGTGCTGCAGACTATTGCCCCAGAAGGGGTTCCAGCTGCCTGCAGAGTGATAACAAAGACGGTAAAGACCCCGGGAGGATGAGCTCCACCATTATCTGAGACTTTTGAGGAGAAATTTTCTAAGTTGTTGCTGGAGGAAGGGAAACCCGTAGAGTACTTTAAGAAACTATTCCTGCCACCTGGGGTGTTTCTTCCCAACACCCTCTCCCACTCCAGCACCTGTTACTGCCCCAACTTCTGTGCCCATGCCAATGCTGGCCCCATACCTGTACCTTCCATTAGTTACGACTCCTACAGAAGGCTGAGAATTTCTCGGGCACCTCCCACCCAGGGGAGGATGACTAGGAGACCTGGATAGACTATGTTGCCCTCTAGTACTTGAATGGCAATGCTCAAGCAGAGAAACAAAAGAGGTTGAGTGAGAGCCTCCACGGTCCTGCCCTGGCTACCATCCATAAGTGAGCCCATCAACCTGAAGCAACTGCACAGGACTATCTTGATGCATTGGAAAATGTGTATGGGAGCCCGGACTCAGATGAGGATCTGTGGTGGAGAGTAAGAAATGCTCAGCAGTACCCAGGGGAGCCATTGTCTGTGTATGTACCTCGGCTTGAAAACTGCTATAAGAGTGCCTCAAAAGGGTAGTTTACCATCAAATAAATTAGATCGAACTAGGCTGGACTGGATCCTTAAGTCTGCTCTGTTTTCAGAATTGTTACTGCTTCAGTTGCACCTTGCCACCCGACTGGAATCGCCTCCCTCCTATGTCGAGCTAAGGAAAGAAATTCGGGGGGTTGAGCAAAGCGACCCCATGGGAGTTGCACCCATATCTGCTGCTGCTGCGAAGTGACCGAGTGATCAGCCAAGTGAGGCTCAGGGAAAAGTCGGCACTTAACGAGCACTCTGAGAATGCAAAGGACTTCCCACCCTGGGCCCAGCATTGGAAAGACGAGCTACTAAAGGAACTCAGCGAGTTGAAGACAGGTGCCTCTGTAAGGGTTTCCCTATGGAACAAGATGCTGGTCCTTTCAGGATGTGACTGCCATGGGGGTGGGGTGCACCCTCAGGCATCCGCCACTAAAGGTGGCTCCAAGGCTGAGATCACCGAATTGACTGCCACTCTAAAGAACTGTTAAGACACGTTGCACCACTCTCACTGCTGCAAGCAGATACTAGACCTCAATCTCTTACTACTGCTTCAGTTCCTCATACAATGTTTTCTCCCAGGATGACCCAGGAATCTATCATTTGTCACAACTGTGGAAAGGATGGCCATATGAAAAGAGAATGTTGGTCTCAGAAGGACTTAGAAAGAGTAGTAAACAGACTCCAAGTGGAGCTCTGAAAAGCAAATCAATGGCAAAGGGGTGGCCAAAATGACGCAGAAGGGTTTGAGAAACCCTAACTCAAATTTCTTTGTGGCTAAACCATCTGTCCAGGCCTCTGCTACTGCCTCTACAGACTGGTCCAAAATAGTGGACCCTTCAATGGAGACTATGGTGACTGTGAATGGTATTCATACTCGGGCTGTGCTTGACAATGGGTCACAAGTGACCATTGTATTCCAGGACTGGTATGACAAGCACTTATCTGATGTGCCTTTGCAATCCCTAGAAGGTCTACATGTGTGGGGCCTGAGCAACAAGTCTTATCCCTACCTAGGGTATGTCTGCCTCTGGTTGTCTTTTCCTGGAACTGTAATGGGTGGAGGAGTGAGTAGAGACATTGGCCCTAGTGAGTCCCCCACTGGACTGTATGATGGGGTCCCCTGTCAACTGGGACAAACGCCCATATGTTTGGGAGACTGGTGCAATCTGTCACGAGAAACAAGGGTGATGGACTGGGAGGTCCCTGAGAATTCTGGCTCTGATCAAGAGGGCCTATGATTTGCAATGGAAACCCGAAGAAGTAGACCAGGATGAACCAGTGGGGATCATGTGGAAGAAGGATCCTGATTCAATGGTACTGGCCCTAACACCCAGTGTACCATTCAAGGGAGGTCCGCCTCCAGAAAGATGTCAAGAACAAAATACTGATGTTGGATGCACCGGCAATGGAAACTTGCCAGAAGGATTATTGGTCAAGCCCAGCATCTTGCCTGCTCATGCCCATGCCTATGCACGATGAGTGATGGTCCAGATTCACAATGTGTCAGATCGGAGACGGGTGAACAGAGGGTGCACTCTAGCTACGGTACACTGTGCAGACACTGCAGTATTGCCCAGCAACAAGCACCCTGGTGAGAAGGAGATAGTGTCCCCAGACTTGTTTGACTTTGATGACTCCCTGTTGCCAGCTGAATGGAAGGCTAGAATTAAGAGACTTGCCCAGAGACCAAGTGTTTTCATTGAAGGAATAGGATGTGGGATGTGTCCAGGGTGCGGAGCATCACATACGCCTGTACAATGAATGGCCATTTCAAGAGAGGTCCTGATGCCTATCCCCAGCAGACCTAGATGATGGAGAAGACACCTGCAGGAAATGCTCACTGCTGGTGTGATACAAGAATCCAGGAGCCCATATGTCGCTCCCATTGTGGTTGTGCGTAAGAAGAATGGGTCTGTGAGGATGTGTGTTGATTATCAAACCCTGAACCGGCGGACCATCCCAGACCAATACACTAGGCCTTGTATACAAGATGCCCTGGACTGCTTGAATGGGAGTAAATGGTTCTCAGTGTTGGATCTTCGCAGCAGATACTACCAGATCTCGATGGCCCCAGAAGACTGTGAGAAACAGCCTTCATCTGTCCATTGGGGTTCTACAAGCTTCTGAGGATGCCACAGGGATATCAGGTGCCCAGGCCACCTTTCAGCGACTGATGGAACATGCAGTGGAGATATGAATTTGCTGGAATGCCTGGTGTACTAGGATGATGTCATTGTGTTTGGGAGCACCTTAGAGGAGCATGAGAACCGACTGTTTAAAGTCCTAGACCAACTGGAAGACTTGACCTCAAG
This sequence comes from Neoceratodus forsteri, assembly GCA_016271365.2. Lineage (NCBI taxonomy): Eukaryota > Metazoa > Chordata > Ceratodontiformes > Ceratodontidae > Neoceratodus > Neoceratodus forsteri. The sequence goes on along the minus strand of JADMNL010000031.1, from coordinate 102,048,763 downwards.
CTGTCCTTTGACAAGTGCCAGTTTTTCAAACCTCCATGAAGTATGTGGGGCACATAGTATCTACAAAAGGAATAGAGATGGATCCCAGTAAGGTTGAAGCACTGACTACTTGGCCCCAGCCCCATAATCTGAAAGAACTACAATGTTTCCTGGGGTTCTGTGGCTACTACTGCAGGTTCATAAAAGACTATTCCAAGGTGATTCACCCACTCTTGAACCTTACCAGGTTACCCTCCTTCCAATTGTAAATACAAAAGGGGCTGTTAAAGAACCAGAAAAAGTATACTTCTGCCCAGGTGAACTCTTCGGCCCTGCAGGATGCCCAACTGTGAAGCAGCCTTCCATGAGATCATATAGCAGCTCACCCACACCCCATCCTCCCTATGCTGACCCCACCAAACCCTATGTGCTGCATACGGATGCTAGTCTGCAGGGTCTAGGAGTGGTGCTGTATCAAGACCATGAGGATGGCCTGAGACCAGTAGCTTTCACCAGTAGGAGCTTGACCCTGTCCGAACAAAACTACGCTGTGCACAAGTTGGAATTCCTTGCACTAAAATGGGCCATCGTTGACCAGTTTCATGAATACCTCCATGGGGCAAAGATGTTGGTGAAGACTGACAATAACCCGTTGACCTATGTACAGACTTCAGCTAAGTTAGGCGCCACTGGGCACAGGTGGCTTTCTGCATTATCAACCTATGATTATGCTGTGAATACAGACCGGGCCTGAACTATTGATGCTGGACGCCCTATCACAAAGGCCCACTTCCAAGAGTGATTGGGTCAGGCTGTCTGAACCTGACATTTGAGCATTGTGCCAAAAGTTTGATAGAAATGAACAGATGTCTGCGGACACAGTGGACTGTTTAGTAGATTGCTTGGGCCCTTCTGACACCTGCACACCAGCTGTTTATTGCCACTTCTGCTCTAGATATTAGCGCATCACCTCAATTTGACAATGACAGCATTCAGTGGGCTCAATCCAAGATCCTATGATTCAGCTAGCATTTGATGCCCTTCGTGCGGGGAAAGATGTGTCTAAGTTATGTTCCACTGACTTGTGAACTGCTTTATTGTTTAAAGAAGGCCCCAGATTGAAGTTACTCAATCAGTTGTTGTATAGAGACAGTAGATCATAGTGGCAAAGTAGACAAGCAACAATTGGTCCTGCCCATGCCTTTAAAGATTTGGTACTGAGGTCCCTGCACAATCACATGGGGCAGTTCGGTATTGACAGAACCCTTGACCTGGTATGATCTCTCTTCTACTGGCCCAAAATGGGGGCTGATGTTGAGCACCATATAAAGACTTGTAGTCGCTGCCTGCAAAGAAAAGCCCTGCCTCAGAGGGCTGCCCCCATGTAATATTACTACCAGTGCCCCCGTGGAACTAGTCTGCATAGACTTCTTGTGTTTACAACCTGATCAGCGGAACATTGACAATGTGTTAGTAGTTACGGATCATTTCACAGGTATGCACAAGCTTTTCCCATCAAAAATCAAAAGGCATCTACTGTGGCCAAGGTGCTAGTGGAAAATGTCTTTGTCCACTATGGTGCCCCCAGCTGATTCATTCTGATCACGAGAGACTTTGAGATTCAGCTAGTCAAAGAAATACTCTCTATGGGGGTCGAAAGTCAAGAACCACCCCTATCACCCGCAGGAGACCCTCAACCAGAACGTTTAACGCACCCTTCTAGACATGCTGGGCACCCTCCACCCAAAGACAAGCATAAATGGCCAGCAGATTAGCACCTTGGCATACAATTGCAGAAAAATGATGCTACTGGGTTCTCCCCTACTGCCTCATGTTGGAGAGAGGCCGGCTGCCAGTTGATGTCTGTTTTGGGGTCTCTTCAGATGGGGTCCGAGCAGAAAACTACTTGCAATATGTACAAAAACTGAAAGTTCAACTTGAACCATGCCTATCAACTGGCCCAGACAATGGCTGCCAAGAGAAATCTAGCTAAGAAAGAGAGACATGATAAAAAGTAAATGCTCAAGAGCTTGACCTGGAGACCGTGTGTTGTTACTGCAATTTGGGACTACATAGTAAACATAAAATTGCTGATTAGTGGCACCATCTTTTCCCATGTAGTAGTTGGAAAGTTGGATGATTTACCTGTGTACAAGGTGCGCCCAGAGAAGAATGCCAAAGCTTTCAAGACCATGCACTGTAACCACTTGCTACCTATTGGCCAAGTCATGATTGAGGTTGAACCCCAGAAATTGAGCCCCTGGGCCAGTGACTCATGCTGCTGCAAGAAGAGACAGAGTGACCCTACCTAGTGGTCACAGATTTGAAGGTTTCTCCACAGCAGGCCCAGAATGATAGTGACTGTCAGTCCACTTCTGACAAAAGTGAATACGACCATGCCTATTACCTCTCTTATGAACTTAGTCAGCTGTTTGAGGTAAATCCCTGATAAATGGTGGGGATGAAGCTGGGCCTTCTGGACTGCCTTACCCCCAGCTTCATCCTTGGAGCCAATGCTCCCAGAAAGTGAAGTGCAAAGTATCACGTCTGAAGATGTTGAGTCTCTGTGTATTGTGGAACTGTATGATTTGCCTGAAGAAGGGGCTGAGGGTTTGAGTCTTTCTGGTGACATACCAGAACTTGAAGAACACTATAAGAGTGCTGACCACCCCTTCAGTGCCTCAAAGCTTGATTGTGCCTGAGCCTTTGCAAGATGAGTCAAGTGTTGTAGAAACAGAGCCTGCAGAGCTAGAAGCCAACAGTGCCCCAAGTTTGGACATTCCCATCCAGGCAGAGGCACCTCACAAGTGTCGAGAGTGCTGAGAGTACAGAGACTGTAGTTGTCCCCTCAGAAAGACAGGCCAAGCTCTCCAACAGTAGTACACCTCAGTTATGATCCCCCGGAGGCCAGTGGATTTGCCTCTCAATGTGGTGCAAAAAGGTGTTTATGTCTCACCAAGCTCACTGCCCAAATTGAGCTTGACAGCCAATTCAGGTTACCTGTCTTTCCCTCTCACCATGGTGCCCCTGCCCCTCTAGCCCGAAGTTAGCTGATTGGGAAGGGCCCCATCTTGAATTTTTAAGGTACAAGAAGTTATTACCTGATTCAGTATAGTAATGTTCAGTTTACCTGCATGAAATATGCACAATGTGTTGTCAGAATAGATATAGTATCATGAAGTGTAGTGAATATGTATAGTAAAGTAATACGTTTATGTTAACTGATGCATGATGGTACAGACTTGGCGTGGATGCCAAGTTTTCTCCAGGCAGGGAAGGGTGTAACCCCTTACAAATGGGGGCTCCTAAAAGTCTTCCTTGAGCTTGCCTAAATGCTCACTGCCAGGCTGGTGTCCTGCATTTTAGCAGTTTAAATGTGATTGCCAGAGAGTGCCTGTGTAGCCTCTGTGTACTGTCTCTTAAGAGCTGCCTGGATTGCAGTCATAAGTAATCTGAGAGGAGCTCTGTTGAAAGATGTAACTATTTGCTGAAAATCATTTAGAGTGATAATGATAATGTAGTTTGTCTAACCTGCCTTCTTTGCAGCAAGGACTGTTTTGTTTATCTCCATTATCTTGATCCTGGACTGCGAATTGGACCAATCAGTACTGGTGGGACCTAAAATGGAGCTGAATTACAGGAGCGGTCTAGAGTAAAAATCTGTAGGAATTGTAGTTTTGGGCTTTTGCGCCTTTGCAACTGAAGGGTGGGCCTTTTTGTGACTGACAGGAGGATCAGCCAACCGAACCTTTTGGATCTTGGGAATTTCCCAGGCTGCTGCAGCTAGTTTCAGTTTTCAGCTGAAAGTGAAGAGGTAACAGCTCAAGTGATTTTGAGCAGCAAGTCTGTGTAGTTTTGCATGGGAGAACTGTGAAAGGGCTAAGTTTTGGCCTGCCTGTCTGCCTGCTGTCTCTGAGAGGCAAATAGAGTTTATTGAGACGAAATCGAGTTTGAGGACTATTTAAGCCACTGGACTGTGACCAGGCTTTAACCTGAAGAAGACCGAAGATTTGCTGAATGCATCGGCCTGTCAGGATTTCCAGCTGCTTTTGAATCCCTGGTTTGTGCAGAGACTTTGCAGTCGCGTGACTGGAGAGCGGTTTGCCTGGTACAGTAGAATTTCCTTACATGTAAATGTGCTGTATATTGAAAGTGGGTCGTGATTTGGTTCCCACTGTGTGAACTGTGTTCTGCTTACTGGTACCGTAGAATCCTTTACATGTAAATGTGCTATGTATTGAAAGTGGGTTATGATTTGGTTCCCACTGTGTGAACTGTGTTCTGCTTGCTGGAAGCTTTATCCAATCTAACTGGACTGAATTCGTTCATCTCCATTGGTATGGGCTATGCATGCTGGCCCTGACAGACTACCCCACTGCACAGAAAGCCACTGGCGAGAGACCTGCCTGGGGATCAGCCCCTGCTCCATGCTTGAACAGGAATGGCGTCTCGATGAATCATGTGGCCCTGCTTCTCCTGGCACTCCAGATTAACCACCTGCTGTCTCAATTTTCGTCCAGCCTGTGTCCAGGCTTGGGTATCGTGAGTAATCATCACGGTAGCTCCCTGCAACAACAGCCTAATCTAAAAGTGTGTCATCTGATTGTCTTATTGTTTTCTTTTCACCAACTGAGCCCTCCAGCTCCGGATTACAAATAGTGTGTGTTGTACATGTTGTTTTCTTCCATCACAGGGCCCCAACCAGCTGCAGTGTTCATGGCTGCCCACCATTCTCCATCTGGGTACCCAGAGTGTGTGACTGTTTATGGACCCTGAAGTGCATGCATAACTCTTTGATTAACAGAGTCTTTAAGCAAATTAACTTGATTACGCCCTCCTTGTTCAAGCCCCTTAAATAAATCAAATCTAACTCTTTTTGCATTTGCCTGACTGTGGTTCCAGTTTGTGCAAGAGTACTATACTGCTGTTATTTGCTGTGTATAACCTTGTTTTGAGGGTCCCAGGGCCAGGCCAGAGGAAAGCCCTGGTGGTAAGTGCAAACAGTGTGGGTACTTGTGTGGTGTATCAGGGGTATTGTGAAAGTGATTATTGTGCATTGTTCCGCCACTAGTAAGGAAAGAGGGGTTAGTGTCCGGAGTGCTGTGCCTAGGTTAGCTTGACTACTACCAACCGTGACCTCGGTGGAGGCACATTCAGAACTCAGGCCCCTAACCTGCTACTGGCCAAGCAGGCAGGGTAGTAGCCTTGGATAGCGCCACCTAGGGTTACATAATTATCTGTTGTACTGTAATTATTGCATTAATCTCAGCCAGCCTTCACTGATCTTAATCACCGAAACTGTATGTATGTATGTATCAATGTTATATCCCTGCTAACCTGTCTATTCTAGCTGCTGTTGTTGCTCTACTGCATTTAATCCCTAACCACTGCAACTCCCTGTAGTTGTACAAAATTCTAGTAACTGTAATGTTCTTGTTGTCTGTAATGTACTCTCACAGGTTGTGCCTGAAAATAGGTAGGTTTTTGTCTAGTGCACTTACCCAGCTACCAAAAGCACATGAATAAATAAATAAATAAATAAACAAACAAACAAAGTCCAGAGTCATGCAGTGTCGCTTTGTGCAGTACTAAAGCTTTGAATATCTAGCTCTTTCTCCTATGTTCTTTTGCTTTTTTAAAACACTTTATCCAGTGTTAGTGTATCATTTTAATTTATTCTCATCTTGTATTGTTTTGTTGTTTTATCTATTCTCTTTATTGTGTATTTTTATTCTTATTTTTCTGTATTTTGTATATCCTGTGTTCTTTTCTATTTTCTTTAGCCTTTGTTCTCATCTTATGCTGATGGCTAAAGTAGTTCAATAAAGTGAAGACAGTGCTCAAGACCTAGTATTAGAACATATTTGTAGAGCAGATCTTTTCTACTTTTAGTTGGTCTATAAGAGATATATAGCAGATTTCAATGTTCTGTCTGTTTCTCCTTAGCAGTGCTGCCTTCGCTGGTGTAATTACGTCTTCTTCCAGTGGCTCTGGTCTCCAAGTCTGGTGGCAACCTGCTTACTTCTATGCAGCAACAGCTTACGTCATTGAATGGTGTGCAGTCTCTGAGAACGGTGTATGCAGCATCCAGTGGCAGATAGAGCCAGGCAATATCACCCAAGTACAAATTGAAGGTGAGAGGCAGAGTGCGACTATTTTTGGTTCTGTTTTGTGATGCCGTCTATGTTGGTCTCAGTGCAGGTTCTGTTCTTGATCCTCAAGAACCTATTCAGTCTGATACCAGCCTACTTGTCATGGGTGAGCCATACTATCAGGCAGACAAGGGCTACCTATGGTGACTGGACATAGGACAATACTTTGAAGGCACCAGGCAAAAGGAAGCCCTGTAGTGCAAAGCAGGAACCCACAGTAAATTGTTGATCTCATGTGTCCTCCTGTATCCTCAAAAAACTGTACACTGTTTCTCTGTACCAAGTTGTTATCACTGTATTGTCCTCTCTGTGACGAGGTACCTTTGTAAATGAGCCTCTGGCTCAAAGGTTATAAACTGATGCTTAATAAATAAATAAAATAAACAGAGCCCTGTCTAAAAATCTGTGTTCCACAAACTGTCCCAGACTCCTGCACCATAAATAGAGATCCAATTATAAAGGGCAACAACAACTCACAGTCTAATTGGTTGCTATACATTCTAAAGCTCCAACATTCACTGCTACAAAACTTAAGGTCATGGCCTCACCACAAGAAGAAGGATATCCTGGGAAATCAGTGACCAGATGACCTGCAGCTGGCCTAGTCTCAACCCAGGAAAGACAGAGGTGTTACTTGTTGAGTCGGGTTTCCATGCGTGAACCATGATAGGTGCTGGTAATATTTTACCATTTGTAAATAGTACCACATCGAGCTGTGGATAGAGCTACAGAACTGGAGTCATTTTGGGCCACAAGCTGACATCAGAAGAGCAGGGCTCAGCAGTAGTTTATAGTGGCTTTTTCATCCACAGAACATCACCCAGATTTATCTAGTGCGTGGGGACCTGACTACAACTGTACATGCCTCTTTTTACATCTAGTCTAGACTATCATGTGCCCTTCACCAAGGGCTATCTTTAGGTTTGGTGTGTTATCTGCAGCTGGTGCAAAACCTGGCTACCTCGCTGATTGTGGGATGCCACGGTTGGAGCATGCCATGCCGCTGCTGTGTGATCTGCACTGGCTGCCAGTTAGGCAATGTGTCAGCTTCATGATATGTTGTAGACTTACAGGGCCCTATTCAGTGCGGGTCCCATCTCTCTGAAAGATGCTCCATCCATAAATGCCATTGTCCTCCCTCACTGCTCTACTGAGGTGGGCCTCCTCTCAGTCCCACAGCCAAGGCTGAAACTATCTGGGGACAGGGTCTTTGGGGTGGCTAGTTCTTGCTTCTGGATTCCCTGCCACCTATCTTTGTGGTGCCCTTGGTGTTTTTTCTTTGTTTTTATTCTGATGTCCTATTTGTTCGAGACAGCCTTCAATAACATTTTGTGATAGTTTGCTGATATTTAGTTTTGTTGTTATTTGTTTTAAATGTAACCCCTACAAATGGGGGTTCCCAAAAGTCTTCCTTGAGCTTGCTAAATGCTGAGTGCCAGGCTGGTGTCCTGAGTTTTAGCAGTTTAAATGTGATTACCGGCGCCCTGTATAGCCTCTGTGTACTGTCTCTTTAAAAGCTGCTAATTGCAGTTTAAGTAATCAGAGAGGAGCTCATTTGAAAGCTGTAACTATTTACTGAAAATCATTTAGAGTGATAATAATAATGTAGTTTGTCTAACCTGCTTTCTTTGTAGCAAGGACTGTTTTGTTTGTCTCCACTGTCTTGGTCTTGGACTGCAAATTGGACCAAAGCAGTACTGGTGGGACCTAAAATGTAGCCAGACTACAGGGGCTGTCTGAATTCAAAATCTGTAAGAACTTTAGTTTGGAGCTTTTTTTTGTGCCTTTTTGCAACTGAAGGGGAGCTCTTGCTTTGACTGACAGCCAAATCAGTCAACCAAATCTTTTGGATCTTGGGAAGTCCGGGCTGCTTGCAGTTTTAGTTAGTTCTGAGCTGGGAAGTGAAATGAGAGGAGCTGAAGTGATTTGGGGCAGCAATCCTGAGTGGATTCGCATGGGAAAACTGTGAAAGGGTGGAGTTTGGCTTGCATGTCTGCCTACTGCTCCTGAGAGGGAGAGAAGAGAATTATTGTGGACTAAATCCAAGTTTGTGTGACTAAAGTAAGCTACTGAAGTGGGCCAGGCTCAACCTGAAGAAGTCCGAAGATTTTGCTGAATGCGATTGGCCTGTCAGGAGTTCCAGCTACCCCTAAGCTCCCGTGTGTGCAGAGACTTTGCGATTGTGACCGGGGAGTGCTTTGCCTGGTACAGTAGAATTCCCTTACATGTAAATGTACTATGAGCTGCTAGTGGGTGGTGAGTTAGTCCCCCACTGTGTGAACTGTGTTCTGCTTGCTGGAGCTGTATCCAGCCCAAAAGCGGACTGCATCAGAATTTGTCTCCATAGCGGTCTGGGCCTTGCCAGACTGGCCCAGCCAGACTAGCCACTGCACAGAGAAGCCATCAACGAGAGACCTGCCTGGGAATCAGCCCCTGCTCCACGCATGAACAGGAGCGATGCCCTGCGACTTATGTGAGCCCTGCTTCTCCTGGCATTCCAGATCAACCACCTGCAGTCTCGATTTTCGTCCAGCCTGTGTCCAGTCTTGGGTATCGTGAGTAAATACCAGGGTAGCTCCTGCAACAACAGCTTAATCTGAGTGTGTCATCTGACTGTCTTGTTGTTTTGTTTCCTTTATGAACTGAGCCCTCTGGCTCCGGATTACAAATATTGTGTACTGTGCATGTTGTGTTTTCCATCACAGGGCCCCAACCAGCTGCAACCCAGGCATCGGTCCTGGCTAGCCCATCTCTTCTCCACCTGGGTACCCAGAGGTGGACTGTGTGGGGGACTCAAAGCGCATGCATAACTGCTTGACTGATATAACCTTTAAGCTAATTGACCTGATTTTGCCCCTCCCTTGTTCAAGTCCCTGAATAAATCAGATATAATTTTTCTGCATGTAATCTGACTGTGGTTCCAGTTTGAGCTCAAAGTACTGTACTGTTGCTATTTGCTGTGCATAACATTGTTTTACAGGTGGTCCCCAGGGTTGAGCCAGAGGAACCAGCCCTGGTGGTAAGTGCAAACAGTGTGGGTACTTGTGTGGTGTACCAGAGGTATTGTGAAAGTGATTATTGTACAGTGTTCAGGCCACTAGAGGGGACAGAGGGGGTTACAGTGTCTGAGGGCTGTGCCCAGGTTAGCTTGACCACTACCAACCCTGACCTCCGGGTGGAGGCACTCATTTCAGAACTCAGGCCCTTAACCTGCTACTAGCCAAGCAGGCGGGGTAGTAGTCCTTGGGATAGCGCCACATAGGGGTTATATCTTGGAGGCTCACTGCTGGGATTAGCCTCCCTAGTGGCCACATTTGTGGAATGCTGTTAAAATAAATGGCTACCCCAACAGAAGTGGCTGTAAACAAGTTGGTGAGGTGGTGTACTGGGCAGGCGATCGATCCCCAAAATGCTATACTTATCCTGGATATTCCCTGGTTACCAATAAGGACACTGTAGAGAGAGTACCTTCCAAGGCTGAATGTTTCAAAACCCTGTGGTGGTGGGCCGACAGGCTAATCTGCTCGCCCAAAGTTTCATGGCGTTAGTAGAGTGCAAGGACCCAGTAGACTGTTCCAAGTGCCATGGACTATCACCCCTGAAGAAGCCCTCACTGCCTGGAGAGTGATAACTAAAGACAGTAAAGACCCCAGGGAGAATGAGGCCCCCCACTATCTGAGACTTTTGAGGAGAAATTTGCTAAGTTGTTGCTGGAAGAAGGGAAAACTGTGGAGGACTTAAAGAAACTATTCCTGCCACCTGGGGTGTTCCTCCCCAACACCCCTCCCGCTTCAGCACCCGTTATTGCCCCTCCTTCTGTGCCCGTGCCACTGCTGACTCCTATGTCTGTATCTGCCATTAGTCATGACTCCTACCAAAGGTTGAGAATGTTCTCTGGCACCTTCCCATCTCCCAAGGGGAGGATGATTGGAGAGACCTGGATAGATTGTGTTGCCCTTTGGTACCTGAATGGCAGTGTGTGGAGGCTGAGAAATGGAAAAGGATCATATAAAGTTTGAGGGTCCTGTCCTAGAGGCCATTAAATGTCTGAGGTCCACAAAACCTGATGCATCTGCCCAGAAGTACCTATCTGCACTCAAAGGCAATTTTAGGAGCATTGAGTCAGGGAGAACTTAATGTGGAAATTTTGAGGTACAAAACAATGGCCAGGAGAAAGTTTGTCTGCAAATCTTACTCGTCTGGAAAGAGCACTGCAGAAGGCTTACCAAAAGGTGGGGTAGCCGCCAGTGACTTAAACCATGTGAGGTTGGGGCACATACTGCAACATGCAAAGCATTCTAAATTGCAGCTCCTTCAATTAAGGCTCCCAGATAGAAAGAGTAACCCACGGACTATTGTGACTTGATAAAGAACTCCGGGAGTTGAAGATGAAGAGGGATTGTAATTCTAGGGTGGCGCAGCCCAAGTGATCACGGCATCAGAAGGCCCCTCCGCGAGTGGGGACCAATGAGGGTGTGCCGCCATGGGATGAACTGCTGAGGAGTTCAGGGAAACAAAAACAGTCTCTTTATGAAGGCCGCTCCTGCAAGTACAGGCACTGACCCTTATCCAACTGCATCTACTATGGGGTGGAGGGTGTACACCCAGGCATCTCTTGCTGACAGCAGCTCTAAACTCGATGTCCTGACTACGGAAGTAAGAGAATTGAGATGTCTCCAAATGTTCACCACACAGCAAACAGAGATGGCACCAAGGTTTTCAATTGGTAGTATCACTGCCCCAGCTCCCAGTGTGATGCCTCGCCACCTCAAATCCCAGAAAACATATTTTGCCATAATTGTGGGAAGGATGGGCACATGAAGAGAGAATGTCGGTCCACAAGAGACCTAGATAAAGTTGTATATAGGCTTCAAGGCAAGCTTGGAGAATGAATCAGCGGTCGAGAGTGCCCAAAATGACCATAGTGAGGGTTCAAGAAGTAGTAACTCAAATCCCTGTGTGGCTAAATCATCTGTTCAGGCCCCTGCTGCTGTCCTCCAGACTGGTCCAAAATATTGGGCCCTTCAATGGAGACTACCATGGCTGTGAATGGTATTCCTACTCGGGCTGTGCTGGACAGTGGTCAAGTGACCATTGTATTTAAGGACTGGTATGACAAACACTTATCTGCTGTGCCCTTACAATCCTGGAAGGCCTACATGTGTTGGGGCTGAGCGACAAGTCTTATCCCTACCTAGGATATGTCCACCTCTGGTTGTCATTTCCTGCAACTGTAACTGGTGTAGAGGTAGGTTGAGACACTGGCCTTAGCGTGTCCCCTACTGGACTGTATGATGGGGTTCCCCTGTTAGTGGGACCACGCCCATATGTTTGGGAGACTGGCACAACTCTGTCGCGAGAAACAAGGGCGACGGACTGGGAGGCCCTAAGAATTCCCACTGTGATCAAGAGGGCCTATGATTTGCAACAGAACCCCAAGGGTGGACCAAGATGAACCAGTAGGGATCGTGTGGAAGAAGGATCCGATTCAATGGTACTGGCCCCTAATGCCCAGTGTACCATTCAAGGGAGGTCCGCCTCCGCAAACATGTCAAGAACAAAATACTGATGTTGGACGCACCAGGCGATGGAAAATTGCCGGAAGGATTATTAGTTAAGCCCAGCATCTTGCCAGCTCATGCTCATGCCTGTGCATGACGAGTGATGGTCCAGATTCATAATGTGTCAGATCGGGAGACCGGGTGAACAGAGGATGCACCTAGCTACAGTACACTGCGTAGACACTGCAGTGTTGTCAGCAACAAACCCCTGGCAAGACAGATAGAGTGACTCCCGACTTATTTGATTTTGGTGACTCCCCATTGCCAGCTGAATGGAAGACTAGAATTAGCAGAAACTTGCCCAGAGAGATCAAGTGTTTTGATTGAAGGAATGGAACATGGGATGTGCCCAGGATGTGGAGCATCACATACGCCTGCACAATGCACGGCCATTTCGAGAGAGGTCTCAATGCCTAGCCCCTGCAGACATAGACGATGTAGAAGACACTTGCAGGAAATGCTCGCAGCTGGTGTGATACAAGAATCCAGGAGCCCATATGCTTCTCCCATTGTGGTTGTGCATAAGAAGAATGGAGCAGTATGAATGTGTGTGGATTATCGGACCCTCAACAGGCAGACCATCCTGATCAATACACCATGCCCCGTATACAAGATGCTCTGGATTGTTTGAATGAGAACAAATGGTTCTCGGTGTTTGATCTTGGCAGTGGATATTACCAGATTCCGATGGCTCCGGAGGACCGTGAAAACGCCTTCATCTGTCCTTTGGGGTTCTACGAATTCTTGAGAATGCCACAGAGGATATTGAGCACCCAGCCACCTTCCAACAACTGATGGAACGAGCGGTGGAGACATGAATTTGCTGGAATGCCTGGTGTACTTGAGACGATGTCATTTGTTCAGTGCTCCCTAGAGGAACATGAGAGTTGACTGTTCAAAGTACTAGACCGACTGGAAGATTTCGACCTCAAGCTGTCCATTGACAAGTGCCAGTTTTTCCAAACCTCTGTGAAGTATGTGGGGCATATAGTGTCTACAGAGGGGATAGAGACTGATCCTAGTAAAGTTGAAGTCTTGACTACTTGGCCCCAGCCCACAATTTGAAGAACTACAACGTTTCCTGGAATTCTATGGCTACTAACTGGTTCATAAAGGACTATTCCAACTGATTCGGCCATTCTTGAATCTTACCTAGGGTTACCCTCCTACCAATCGAAAATACAAAAGGTGCCATCAAAGAACCAGGCAAAGCATATTTCCACCCAGGTGACCTTTTGGGTCCCATAGGATGCCTGACTGTGAAGCAGCTTTCCACAGTCGTACCCAGCTCACCCCATGCCCCCATCCTCGCTTATGCTGATCCACAACTCTATGTGCTGCATACTGACACTAGTCTGCAGGGTTTAGGAACTGTATTGTATCAGACTAAGAGGATGGTATGAGACCAGTGGCATTCGCCAGTAGGAGCTTGACCCGTCAGAGCGAAACTAACCTGTGCACAAGTGGAGTTCTTTGTGTTAAAATGGGCCATTGTCGACCAGTTTCATGATTACCTCTATTGGGCGAAAAATATTGATGAGGACTGACAATAACCTGTTGATCTATGTACAGACTTCAGCTAAGTTAGGCGCCACGGGTACCAGTGGCTCTCTGCATTGTCAACATTATGATTATACTGTCAAATACAGACCGGGCCTGAATCATATTGATGCTGACGCCCTATCCCGAGGCCCATTTCCAAGAGAATGGGTCAGGCTGTTTGAACCTGACATCCGAGCAGTGTGCCAAAACTTTAATAGAAATGAACAGATGTCTACGGACACAGCGGACTGCTTAGCAGATTGCTTGGGCCCTCTGACACCTGCACACTGCCACGTATTGCCACTTTTCTGCTCTAAACATTAGTGCGCTACCTAAGTTTGACAATGACAGCATTCAATTGGCTCAATCCCAAGATCCTATGATTCAGCCAGCCCTTGATGCCCTTCGTGCAGGAAAAGATGTTCCAAGTTACGTTCCTCTGATCTGTGAACCACTTTATTGTTTAAAGAAGGCCCCGGGTTGAAGCTGGTTAATCAGTTGTTGTGTATAGAGACAGTAGATCGGGGTGGCCAAATAGACAAGCAACAATTGGTCCTGCCCACAGCCTTCAAAGATTTGGTGAGGTTCCTCCACAATCATATGAGCCACCTCGGTATCGACCGGACCCTTGACCTAAGTACGATCTCGATACTACTGGCCCAAGATGGGGCCGATGCTGAGCACCATGTAAGGACTTGTAGTCGCTGCCTGCAGAGAAAATCCCTGCCTCGGAGGGCTGCCCTTCTTGTCAACGTTACTACCAGCACCCCAATGGAACTAGTCTGCATAGACTTCTTGAGTTTAGAGCCTGATCAGTGAAACATTGGCAATATGTTAGTGGTTACGGACCATTTCACACAGTATGCACAAGCGCTTTCCACCAAAGATCAAAATGCATCTACCGTGGCCAAGGTGCTAGTGGAAAATTTCTTCATCCTCTATCGGGCCCCCAGCGAATTCACTCTGATCAGGGCCAGGACTTTGAGAGTCGGCTAATCAAAGATATGCTCTCTAGGGGGGTGCGAAAGTCAAGAACCACCCTTATCACCCTCAGGGGACCCTCATCCAGAACACTTTAACCACACCTGCTAGACATGCTAGGCACCTCCACCCAAAAGATAAGCATAAATGGAGCCAGCAGATTAGCACCTTGGTACACGCATACAATTGCACGAAGAATGATGCTACCGGGTTCTCTCCCTACCACCTCATGTTCGGAGAGAGGCCGCTGCTTGTTGATGTCTGTTTTGGGGTTTCTCCGATGGGGTCTGAGCCGAAGATTACCTGACATATGTACAAAAGTGAAAGCTCAATTGAACCATGCCTATCAACTGGCCCAGACAATGGCCGCAAAAGAAATCTAGCCAACAAAGAGAGACATGATAGAAAAGTAAAGGCTCAAGAGCTTAGGCCTGGAGACCATGTGTTGTTGTGAAATTTAGGATTGCATGGTAAACACAAAATTGTTGATCGATGGCACCATCTTCCCATGTCATAGTTGGAAAGTTGGATGATTTGCCAGTGTACAAAGTGTGCCCAGAGAATAACTCCAAAGCTGTCAAGACCATGCACCGTGAACCACTTGCTACCTATTGGTCAAGTTATAATTGAGGCTGAACCCACTGAGATTGATTCCCTGGACCAGTGACTCATGCTGCTGCAAGAAAGAAACAGAGTTAGCCTGCCCCGTGGTTGCCGATTTAAGACTTCCCCGCAGCAGGCCCAGAATGATAGTGACTGCCAGTCTAACTCAGATGACAGTGAGTGTGATAATGCCTATTACCCCTCATATGAACTGAGTCAGTTGTTTCATGGAAATCCTATTGGAATTATGGGGATGAAGCTGGGCCTTCTGGACTGCCTAATGCCCTGGCATCATCCTTGGAGCCAGTGCTCCGTGAAGGTGAAGTGCAAAGTATCACATCTGAGGATACTGAGTCTTTGTGTATTGTGGAACGGTATGATTTGCCTGAAGAAGAGGCTGATGGTATCAGTCTTTCTGGTGATATGTCAGAACTTGAGGAACACTATGAGAGTGCTGACAACCCTCCTTCAGTGCCAGAGTGTCTTCAAAATGAGCCAAGTGTTGTAGAAACAGAGACTACAGAGTAAGGGCTGACAGTGCTCCCAGTTTGACATTCACCTTCATGCAGAGGCACCCTCACAAGTGATGAAAGCTCAAGACCATTGCTGAAAGTACAGAGACTGTGGTTGTTCACCCTAGAAAACTGGCCAAGCTGTCAAGCCAGTGGTGCGCTTAGTTACGATTCCCCCAGGAGGCCAGTGGATTTGCCTCTCAATGTAGTCCACAAAGGTGTTTATGTCTCTCTGAGCTCACTGCCCAAATTGAGCTTGACAGCCCATTCCAGATTACTTGTTCTGCCCTCTCACCATGGTGCCCCTGCCCCATCCAGTCCCAAGTTAGCTGATAGGAAGGGCCCCTCTTGCATTGTTTAGAGTACAAGAAGTTATTACATGATTCTGTATAGTAATGTTCAATTTACCTATATAAAATATACATAATGTATTGTCAGAATGGAAATGATATAGTGGAGTACATCGAAATATATGGTAAAGTGACACGTTATGCCAACTGATGAATCAGATAGTATTTGTATAGCATGCTAATGGTATAAATGTCTTGTATATGTTGCATTTTCAATGTTATGATGGTACAGACTTGATACGACGCAAGTCTTTCCCAGGCAGGGAAGGGTGTAACCCCTTACAAATGGGGGTTCCCAAAAGTCTTCCTTGAGCTTGCTTAAATGCTCACTGCCAGGCTGGTGTCCTGCATTTTAGCAGTTTAAATGTGATTACCAGAGCCTGTATAGCCTCTGTGTACTGTCTCTTTAAGAGCTGCCTAATTGCAGCTTAAGTAATCTGAGAGGGAGCTCTGTTGAAAGTTGTAACTATTTACTGAAAATCATTTAGCGTGATAATGGCAATGTAGTTTGTCTAACCTGCTTTCTTTGTAGCAAGGACTGTTTGTTTTGTCTCCACTATCTTGGTCCTGGACTGCAAATTGGACCAAACAATTACTGCTGGGACCTAAAATGTAGCCGGACTACAGGAGCTGTCTGAATTCAAAATCTGTAGGAACTTTAGTTTGGAGCTTTTTTGTGCCTTTTTGCAACTGAAGGGGAGCTCTTGCTTTGACTGACAGCCAAATCAGTCAACCAAATCTTTTGGATCTTGGGGAAGTCCGGGCTGCTTGGTTTTCAGTTAGTTCTGAGCTGGGAAGTGAAATGAGAGGAGCTGAAGTGATTTTGGGCAGCAATCCTGAGTGGATTCGCATGGGAAAACTGTGAAGGGCGGAGTTTGGCTTGCATGTCTGCCTGCTGCTCCTGAGAGGGAGAGAAGAGAATTATTGTGGACTAAATCCAAGTTTGTGTGACTAAAGTAAGCTACTGAAGTGGGCCAGGCTCAACCTGAAGAAGTCAGAAGATTTTGCTGAATGTGATCGGCCTGTCAGGGGTTCCAGCTACCCCTAAGCTCCCGTGTGTGCAGAGACTTTGCGATTGTGACCGGGAGGCGCTTTGCCTGGTACAGTAGAATTCCCTTACATGTAAATGTGCTATGAGCTGCTAGTGGGTCGTGAGTTAGTCCTCCACTGTGTGAACTGTGTTCTGCTTGCTGGAAGCTGTATCCAGCCCAAACGGACTGCATCAAATTTGTCTCCATGCGGTCTGGGCCTTGCCAGACTGGCCCAGCCAGACTACCCACTGCACAGAGAAGCCATAGGCGAGAGACCTGCCTGGGGATCAGTCCCTGCTCCATGCTTGAACAGGAATGACGCCTCTGCGACTCATTGGGCCCTGCTTCTCCTGGCATTCCAGATCAACCACCTGCAGTCTTGATTTTCGTCCAGCCTGTGTCCAGTCTTGGGTATCGTGAGTAAATACCAGGGTAGCTCCCTGCAACAACAGCTTAATCTGAGTGTGTCATCTGATTGTCTTGTTGTTTCATTTCCTTCTAAACTGAGCCCTCTGGCTCCGGATTATAAAGATTGTGTACTGTGCATGTTGTGTTTTCCATCACAGGTCCCCAACCAGCTACAACCTCGGCATCGGTTCTGGCTAGCCCATCTCTTCTCCACCTGGGTACCCAGAGGTGGACTGTGTGGGGGACTCAAAGCACATGCATAACTGCTTGATTGATATAACCTTTAAGCTAATTGACCTGATTTTGCCCTTCCTTGTTCAAGTCCCTGAATAAATCAGATCTAACTTTTTCTGCATGTAGTCTGACTGTGGTTCCAGTTTGTGCTCAAAGTACTGTACTGTTGCTATTTGCTGTGCATAACCTTGTTTTACAGGGGTCCCCAGGGTTGAGCCAGAGAACCAGCCCTGGTGGTAAGTGTCAGTGGCTCAGTAGATAGCACACTCACCTCTGAGGCTGGGAGATCAGAGGGCTGTGGGTTCAGTTCCCACATCTGGCACTTGGGTTAATATCCAGTACTGACACTGTAGTGCAGCATGAGAGGGTGCTGCACTTCTGAGGTGCCGTCTTTCGGATGAGGCGTTAAACGAGGTCCCATCTGCCTGGATTGGTGGTAGTTCAGGTGGATGTTAAAGATCCCATAAGCGCTTATCGAAAAGAGTAGGAATTTCCCGGTGTGCTAGCAATTTCCTCATTCACTAAAAGACCACCAACAGCTTAATCTGGTTCAAGGTCAGTTGGTATTCATCTGTTTCCCTCCCCAGGTCGTGCCTGAAAATAGGCAGGATTTGTCTAGTGCACTTACCTGGTCAACAAAACTAAATAAAAATAAATAAATAAAAGTGCAAACAGTGTGGGTACTTGTGTGGTGTACCAGGGTGTTGTGAAAGTGATTATTGTACAGTGTTCAGGCCACTAGAGGGAAAGAGGGGTTACAGTGTGCGGAGGCTGTGCCCAGGTTAGCTTGACCACTACCAGCCCTGACCTCTGAGTGGAGGCACCGTTTTAGAACTCAGGCCCCTTAACCTGCTATTAGCCAAGCAGGCAGAGGTAGTAGCCCTTGGGATGAGTGCCACATAGGGGTTACATAAATAATGTTGTATGTTTTATTGAAGTTTCTCTGGTGCCCAGAGCCTCTGGAATAAGGAGCCATAAAAATAAAATTTGCCTACCTAAGTGCGCCTCAGCTCAGGGAGGGTTGGTACCAGAGTTCTGGCCCCCAATGACCCCTGCAGAGGTCAGGGTGCTTTCTCCACTCCAGGGGTACACTTTGTGTGTGCACAGCTGCTAGCAGGGCTGTGCCATGTGAAGGTAGGAATATGAGAAAATGGGAGTAAAATCATCCTGCTGTCATTAACATGGCTGGTGGCACTCTAGGGCCCACACTCTTAACCACCACTGAAAGAAGCTTGGGGTTAGCAGTGGACAGGGCTGGGGTGCCACCATGATGGTGTGTTCCAGACTCAAGGACCAGGTGTTTGGTGATGGGAAAAAAGATGCGATGTAATGAAAAAAAAGACTTGGATGTGAACTACAGGCGATGTTTATTTGTAACTTAGAAAACATATTTATTTATTGCAATCGTTTAACTAGGTAAACATGCAGAGATTTAAAAATCTCATTTACAGATGCATCCTGGGGGATAAGGAACAATCAGGAAAAATACAGATAAATAATTAGCATATCACAGCATTTATTTAATTTCAAAAGTTTCACCAGGAAAGGCATACTGAGCTGGGTAGCAGCTCATTTCCAGATACGTCCTGGGGAATGGGAGGACAAAAAAAAAAAATAATACAAGGTACAATACAGCAGGTTTAATCACAGCAGGTACAGCAGGTACAATCACTGCTAGTACAGTACAACAGGTACAATACAGCAGGTTCAATCACAGCATGTACAATACAGGAGTTACAATCACAGCAGTTACAGTACAGCAGGTACAATACAGCAGGTACAATCACGGCAGGTACAATACAGCAGGTACAATACAACATGTTCAATCACAGCAGGTACAATACAGCAAGTACAATCACATCAGTTACAATACAACAGGTACAACACAGCAGGTACAATCACAGCAGGTACAATACCGGCAGGTACAATGCAACAGGTACAATACAGCCAGTACAACAGATCACGATTACAGGAGTCAATTTGTCAGTTACTTCATGCAACAGCAGTAGGATGCAATAAAGAAAACAAGTATAAAATAAAATAAAGTGAATCACGGATTAAACAGAAGGAAGGTTGCTGTAGCAGAAGTTTGCAGGATGAAGGAAGGAAGTAGAGGATACAGCAGAGGGATTTACTGAAGACACAGAAGAGTGTGAAAATGAAAAGGAGGAGGCACAAAGACTTTGTGAGGGGTGCTAGATGAATTGATGGGAGAGCAAAATAAGAGGGGTGCTTTGTTATTGAAGAGGAAGGGGACAGGTGAGGGATCATGATGTGGAATCAAATGGACAAATGAGTGTAAAGAAAGGAGAGGAGGGCACTAAGAGGTTGCAAAGGGTGCTAGAGAGAGAGGATAAATAAGGGTGTGTGTGTCTTGTTTTAGGGAAGGAAAGGAGAAAGTGAAGGGCTGTGGCGAGAATTATACAGATAACATAGTGGTAGAGGATAAACAGAAATAATTAACTTATTTTAGAAGATAAACAGAAGTGACAAGCAGCAGTGTGAAGCCCAGTACGACACAGAGCCTGATTTTCAGGTGAAACACTAGGAAATAACTGACCTAGGCGGATTAAAACAACCCCTGGTACAGATCAAGTGCAATCACAGTGATAAGTAAAACCAGTCCTGAGCAAACTTTTGGCAGATTGGACACTGGCAGGTAGGTAGGACTGAGAGACAAGTTATTTCAAAACTGGTGACATCTATAGTGGAGCACTAAGTTTCCAGAATTCCTGTTTGGCCTGGGAATGAGGAATCTGTTTCCAGCATGTGAAATAGGTTGTGCCTGAGTTAGAGATAGGAGTAAACAGCATAGTCAGGTAAGTGGGGGTTTATTGAGCCAATATTTAACCTAAACAGTCCATGATACCGTCACGTGCCTGTAACTAAGTGGCAGCCAATGACAGCTGATCATAAAAGGATACTGGTGGGTCGGAAAGGGGCAACAGAGAATAAAGCAGCAGAGGGAGCTGTACAGCATATCTAGCCTAGAAAAGTGGTGCTGAAGGGCAGTGGCATGAGTATGCGTCTCCGTGGGGCTTTAGTGTCCTCAGTGCAGCAGAGCTTACTGCTGATAACCTAGGAGCAGCTTTGACTGTCATGTGTGACCATAATACCTTACCTTTCCCCAGACTGATATGACAAAGTGCTCACCCTAAATGCAGAGGACTGTTGGTGGGTTTTATTGGGGAAGAGAACACGTGACTGCACTATGAAGCTGGAGCATTCCCCCGCCACCTACCTCCCTTCTAGCTGTCCCATGTCAGAGAAGGTGAACATCTGAGAAGCCTGGGGCCAGGATGTTGGTCTCCAGAGCCCATAATGGAGGTGGGGCTTTCTTTGTAGGATGTCTCCTGATGGAGTCCTGGATTTGGGAACTTGATGGGGCAGACAGGCAAGGACACCACCAACTGAAGGAGGAGCTATATGAGGTAAGCAGGCTGACGGGAGGGTGGCACAAACAATGATTACTGTACAAAAAAAAAAAATTTGACTTAATCCTCATCACAGTGAATGCGACTGTGCCTCATGTCTCACTGCATGTCCAGCCTCCATCAGACAAGCAAGGCCCTCTGTCTGTCTCATGCAGCCTGGCTGCCCTGCTGCCACCGGTGTAATAATTAGTTTAGGTTTGTGGAAGGACTGCTGGGAAATCCAGAAATAGCTATGCAAGTACTTTAGTTCAGAGCTGGTCCAGAGTTCTACTAATCTGTTCTGACCTGTACATATATTTCCAGTATGTAAGTAAAGAAATGATCTCCCCCTTGTGGGCCAGCTGAGTTACTACAGACAATATTGGCTATCTAGTCTCTGAATTGTTGTACTACGTTCATTTTGCTTTCTCAGTATCTCACAACCTAACTCCATCAAGTATACAGCTGTTCTTTGTGACTTGCTGCCGTCTCCACTTATGGGAGCATCTTTCCTCCAGAACACAATGCAAAACTAATGTCATATCATCTCTGTGTAAACTAGTACAGCCTCAGTATAATTGAAAATGTCATGTGTTTTATTTTAACATTTTGGTTAGAGGAATGGAGACATGCCTTCTGTACAACATTTCGTCTATGCTCTGTATAATGGTACAGACACAGCAAAGGTGCCACGCAGTCCTACTGGAAGCAGACTGGTGAGTAATGTACCTATTGTATAGTACATACCCTGCCTGCCATGTCATATACACTACACTGTGTGTACCAGGATGCCAGAGAGACAGAGATGTATGGCTTTGGTTGTAGAGGCAGCATCTCTGGATATAACATATTCAGGATGTTTTACACCACTGTTGTCAGTGTTGTCCCCAGAGTCAGTGTGGGAGATTGTGTTGCCCTCAGAGTTGATGTGGGAGGTTGTGTTTTCCATGGCCCATGTAGCAGATTGTGTTACCCCAGAAAGAGTGTGACAGGTTGTGCTGTCCCCATAGTTAGTTAGGGAGGTTGTGCTGTCCTCAGACTCAGTGTAATAGGTTGTGTTGTCCTCAAACTGAGTGTGGGAGGTTGTGTTGTCCCCTGAGGGTGTGGGAAATTGTGTTGCCTCGGGATCCATGAGTTGTGCAGACCCCAGAATTGATGTGAGAGGTTGTGTTGTCCCCAAGGTCAGTGTGGAAGGTTATGTTGTCCCTAAACTCAGTATGGGAGGTGGTGCTATCCCAAAACTCAGTGTAAGAGATTGTGATTCCCCAGAGCCATTATGGGATGTTGTGTTGTCCCCAGACTCAGTATGGGAGGTTGTGTTTCCCAGACTGAGTGTGGGAGGTTTGTGTTCCCTGAGTTGGTGTGGAACATTGTGTTCTCCTGAGGAGTGTGGCAGGCTATATTGCCCACAGTCTCAATGTGGAAGGTTGTGTTACCCCAGGGTCAGTGTGGGAGCCTGTGTTTTGACCAGATTTAGTGTGACAGTTTGTGTTGTTCTCAGGGTCAGTGTGGAAAATTGTATTATTATTAGACTCAGATTTGGAAGGTAGTGTTTTCTTCAGACTCAGTGTGGGAGGTTGTAATGTGTAGCAGGTTGTGTTGTCCCAGAGCTGATGTAGAAACACAGAATCTGATTGCAGATAAGGACTGCTAGGCCTATCTAGTCTATCCTTTTCCTACCTACTAAAACAACATGCCTCAGCTCCTAGTTGATATCTGGCCTCACCTCCTCTTTTGGCCTGCTAGGGTCCCCTATGCCTATCCCATGCAGTTTGAATTCCCCACTGACTTTGACCCCACCACCTCTGCTGGAGGCTGTTCCATGCCTCCACTACCCCTTCATGAAGACGTGCTTTCTCCACGTTGCCCTTAGTCTACCCCTTCCAGTTTCATGTCATGCCCTCTTGTTCTAGGGCATCTTTTTGAAAGATGCTGCCCTCCTGTACCTTATTTATTCCTTTTAGGTACTTGAAGGTCTCAATCAAGTCACCCTTCTCTCCTCACTTCCAAAGTAAACATTAAGTTCCTCCAGTCTCTCCTTGTATGACTTTTGGCGTAGGTCTTGCATAATTTTGTTGCCCTCTTTGAACTGCCTCTCCCTTGCTTATGTCCTTTTTGGCATGAGGCCTCCAGAACTGGACACAGTATCCAGATGTGGCCAAACCAACGACCTGTACAGTTGCATCACCACCTCTTTTCTTCTGCTGGTGATACCCTCCTATGCCCCCAGCATCACACTGGCTCTCCCTACTGCCTTGGCACATTGCTTGGCCTACTTTAGGTCATCAGGTATGATCACCCTTAGATCTCTTTCCTGTTTTGTGACCTCTAACAGCTCTCCATTCATCCTGTAATCCTCCCTGTGTTCCTGCACCCTAAGTGCATGATTTTGCACTTTTGCATTGAATCTTAGCTGCCACACTCTGGACCATTCCTGCAGCTTAGCTAGGTCTCTTCTCATTTTCTCCACACCTCTTAGACTTTCTACCCTATTGCAGATATTGATATCACCTGCAAAGAGGCACACCTTCCCTCCAGCTCCTCTGCAGCATCACCAATGAAGTTATTAAACCGTACTGGCCCAGAACTGATCCCTGTGGCACCCCACTGGTTACCCTAACCACCTCGGATTTAGCTCCATTTACCATTACCCTCTGTGTTCTGTCCCTAACCAATTCCTGACCCAGTTTATCACCTTGTGACCCAATCCCAGGCTACCCAGCTTATTTACAAGCCTTCTATGTGGAGCGTGTTGAATGCCTTGCTGAAGTAAAGATAGGCAACATCCACGCCCCACCGATCCATCTCCCTAGTCACCCAGTCAAGAACTCTATTAGATTCATTTGACATGACCTTCCTGCCGTTAATCCGTGCTGCCTCAGATCATGTGCTCTGCTAGCTTTAGGTGCTCCACTATCCTTTCTTTTAGCAGTGGTTCCATCATTTTCCCCACTGAGGTCAGACTGACTGGTCTATAGTTTCCAGCCTCTTCCCTGTTCCTACTTTTGTGGAGAGGGACTACATCGCCTGTCTCAGTCCTCTGGAACCTCTCCCGTGCCCAGTGACCTGTTGAACAGAGATGTCAGAGGTGTCACTAGGATCTCCCTTAATTCCTTTAATACTCTAGTCTAGGGTGTATCCTGTCTGGTCCCATTGCCGGTCCACCTTCAGCTTTGTGAGTTCAATTAGGACTCTCTCCATGTGTAAACAGACTGCTGTCCAACTCGTTATCAGTCCTAAGTCCTAGCTGTGGTCCCTCCCTTCCCCTCCCCTTCCACCATGAAAACTGAACAGAAACATTTGTTGAGGATTGATGCCTTATCCAGTCTCCCTCCACTCCCTCCTCCCTCCCTTTAAGCTAACAATACCCCCCGTCTTCCTTCTTTTGCTGATGTACCTATAAAAGTCATGTCCTCTTTTAACCTCCTTTGCTATTTTTCTCCTTCGTCCTCGCCTTGGCGCTCTTGACTGCTTTCCCTGTCTCCTTTGCTTTTCTAGGTACATTGCCCTGTCTTCTTTTTTCTGTGATTCCTTATATTTCCTGAAAGCCAATATTTTAGCCTTCACTTTACCAGCCACTTACTGCTTTGAGAACCATAAGGTTTTCTTTTCCTCTTGCCTTTGTCTACTTCCTGAATGCAAAGATTTGTTGCCCTTCCTATGGCTCCTTTTATATAGGTCCATACTTCCTCAACCCCCAATCTCTTGCCCTCTACTAGGGCTACCCTGAGCACAACCCACTCTTTGTGAAGTCTACCCTCCTGAAGTCCAGAACCCTTGCTTTTGTGGCAGGAGGTTGTTCTGTTATTTCAAGGTCAGTGTGGAGGTTGCATTATTCCCAGATTGTGTGTGGGAGGTTGTGTTATCCCCAGTGTCAGTATGGCAGACTTTGTTGTCCTCAGGGTCAGTGTAGGCAGTTGTGTTGTCCCTGGGGTCAGTGTGGGAAGTTGTGTTGTCCCCAGAGTCTGTGTGTGAGGTTGTGCTGTCCATAAGCCACTGTGGGAGATTGTGGTGTCCCCAGGGTCAGTGTGGGAGATTCTGTTGTCCCCAAAGCCAATGTGATAGACTGTGTTGACCACAAAGTCAGTATGGGAGATTATATTGTCCCAGGGGTCAGTCACTGACAGATAGTGGTGTCCCCAGAGTCGGTGTAGGAACTTGCATTGTCCCCAAGGTCTGTGAACAAGGTTATATTGTCCTTAAAATCAATGTGTGAGGTTGAGTTATCCCAGGGTAGGTGTGGGAGTTGTGTTTAGCACTAGAGTTAGGATTTAAGGTTGTTTCTCCCACTCGGTGTGGCAGATTATCGTGCCCCTTGACTCAGTGTAGAGGTTGTGCTGTCCTTTTATTTACTGTGAGAAGTATATTTGTTCACAGAGTTCATGTGGGAGGTTGTATTGTCCCCAGACTTAGTGTTGCAGGTTGGTTTGTTCCCAGATTTGGTGTAGGGCTGTATTTTCTTCAAACTAAAGTGACATATTGAGTTGTCACCAGGGTTAGTAAGCTAAGTTGTGTTGCCTCCATGATCAGTGTGGGAGAGTTGTGTTGTCCCAGGGACTGTGTGGGAGGCTTTGTTGTCCCCAGGGTCTATGTGGAAACTGTGTTGTCCCTAGAGTTGGTGCTGGAGGTTGTGCTATCTCCATGGTCAGTGTGACAGGTTGTGTTGTCCCAGAGTCAATGTGGAAGGTTGTGTTGTCACTGGGGTCAGAGCTGGAGCTGTGTTGTCCACAGGGTCAGTGTCTAGAGTTGTGTAGTCCCCAGATTTAGTGTAGGACACTGTGTTTCCCCAAAACTCAGAGTGATAGGTTATATTGTCCACAGGACCAATGTAGCAGGTTGTGTTGCTGTCATGGTCAATGTGGAAGGTTGTGTTGTCCTGGCATCAGTGTGGGAAGTTGTTTTGTCCCAAGGGTCTGTGTGGTTGGTTGTGCTGTCCCTAGAGTCAGTGGCCGAGGTTGTGCTTACCCTAGTGCCAGTGTGGAGGTTTGCTGCCCCAGAATTGGTGTGGAAGGCTCAGTGTGGCAGGTTGTGTTATTCCTAGAATCAATGTGGGCAGTTGTGTTGTCCCCAGGGTCAATTTAGAATATTGTGTTGTCCCTGAGGTTAGTATGGGAGATTGTGATGTCCCCATGATCTGTATAGGAATCGCACTGTCCCTAGAGTCAGTGTAGGAGGTTGGAGTTGTTCCCAGGGTCAGTGTGAAGCGATTGTGTTAGCCCCAGAGTCAGTATGGGAGTTTATGTTTTCTTAGACTTAGTGTGGCAGTTATGCTGTCTCCAGAATCAGTGTTGGGATGATGTGTTGTCCTTGGGGTCAGTGTTGGAAGTTGACTTGCCCCAGTGTCAGTGTAGGAAGTTGTGTTGTCTCCAGAGTCAATGTGGGAGGTTGTATTGTCCCCAGACTCAGCATAGCAGTTTTTATTGTTCCCAGTGTCGGTTATAGGAGACTGTATCTTTCCTAAACTCAGATTGATGGGTTCTGTTGTCTCAGGGCCAGTGTGGTGGGTTCTGTTGTCTCTGGGACAGCTTGGAAGCTGTGTTGTCCCCATGGTCTGTATGGTTAGCTGTGTTGCCTCGAGTTTGAGTGTGTTGTCCACAAGATCAGTGTAAAGGTTGTGTTGTCCACAGACTGTGTGAAAGGCTGTATTGTTTGGAGGGTTACTATGGGAGGTTATCTTGTCCTTAAAGTTAATGCCATAGGTTGTGTCATCCCTCAGTTCAGTGTGCTAGGTTGTACTGTCCCCAGCCTCAGTGTGGCAGGTTGTGGTGTCTGAGGGTCCGAGTCTAAGGTTATGCTGTCACTTAAATAGCACACATCCTGTTTTGTTTCTGATAGTGTGTTTCTGCATTCCTTCACAGCTCCATTGAAGGGTCCTGAAGTGCGTGCAGAGAACATTGGAAAATCAGTGTGGAGCTCAGATGGGATGAGATCCCAGTGACCTTCTTGCGCTGTGGGTTGCTCACGGAATTACGCTTGTTGTCAGATACCAGCAGGAAGCTCCCAATGTAAGCAGTTAGTTTACCATCTCAAACTGGGTTACCAACTCAGCCTAGGTTACCATCTCAGACTGGGTTACCCGTTCAAGCCTGGTTACCAGCTCAGACTGGATTATTATGTTAAACTGGGTTACCATCTCAAACTGGGTTCCCAGTTCAGACTCATTCACTAGTAATTTCATAAGTTATTCAGACTTTGGCCTCCATTTGTCAGAAGGCTGTGCCTTATCCAGCACACCACCCAGCCCCAGTGAAAAGCAAACTGATAATTTCTGTCTTGTCCCTACATTAGTCTAAAGCACCAACCTTCCAGCATTTCCTTTTTGGTAGTAGTATGGCTTCACAGTGACCTGCCATAGAACCGTACATTTGAGTTGTTTTGTCATTTGTGTTTTGCTTGTAGCTGGACAACTTTTTCGCCTGTCTCACTGATTTTCTCATCTTCTTTGTTGCAGCAGTGGTTATGAACAGCAGTGTCCATCACTGTGCAGTGTCAGACCTCACACCAGGTTCAACAGTCGTAGTTTATATTGTAGCATCAACTGATGTGGGGGCGCCAGAGGCCCAGAACTTATCATCAGAACCAGTGACATTGGTAAGAGGAGGAAAGTCCAGTCATTTGGGTAGAAATATAGATTGATCCCTCTGACCTCCAGCAGACCAACTAGTCCATTCTTCAGCCTTGGAGAAGAGGATAGACTGTCCCCCACATACACAGCTTTCTCTCCATACCCCCCACATCCCTCTCTCTTTATGGCAGATCACCTTTAAAGTCAGTCTTCTGACTTTCAAAGCCCCTATGGACTTAGCTCGGACTACCTGAAAAGCTTCTGGTTCCTTACTGCCCTGGGCTATTGCTCCGCTCAGCCGACGAGGTTGCTAGAGATCCCAAAGGTGTGTTTGAAATCTTCTGGGGCTAGAGCATTCATGTATACCACCCTACCCTTTGAAATTCTCTACTCCGTCGGCTGCATGGGTACTGAACCGTGGAAGGATTTAAGCAGGCATTAAAACTTTTCTGTGGTACCAAGCTTTCGGTAACTAATTATTGGATTATACTAGTTTGATATTTTGTGCTGCTGATATGGTTGTTTGGTTATTTTGTGATTTTAATATTGTTAAGGTGCCTTGGTTTTGAAAGGCGCCATGCAAATAAAGTTATTATTATTATGTTTATCTTACTCCCCTTCTTAGTGTCTCCATCTCCTGGCCTTTCTCTCATCTTTCTCCTCTCTCTCTCTCCCCTCTAGCTCTCCATCTCTCTCCCCTCCATCTCTATCCATCTCTCTCTCCTCCTCTTGCTCCCATCTCTCCCTCCCTTTCTCTCATCTCTGTTCTTATCACTTTCACTCTTTCTGTCTCCCTCTTTGGTCTCTCCCTCTCCTCCCTCCCTCACTCCTTCTCTCCCCCCACTCTCTCATTCTGTTCCTGTCTTTCTGTAGCTCATTCTTCCTTTCTCCTCTTCTCCTCTCCATCTCTCTTATTCTGCACTCCCTCTCTTCTTTCTCCATCCCTCACTCCCCTTGCTCTCTCTCTCTCTCTCTCTCTAATGCCCTTTCTCCTTCTTCTCCTCCTCCTACTCATCTGTCTGTCTATCTATCTATCTATCTATCTATCTATCTATCTATCTATCTGTATATACACAACTGGAATGGGGTAAGAATGACAAGGTAAAGAAAGATATCTTGGCTAGTGACATCAGTTAGAGCAACATATCAAAAACTATGCTGTTGTTATTGTTGTCACAGTTGGTATTTTTAAGGTTGCAGTCATCACATTGAAATACTGAGCCAATCAGAGAGCAGCTTTCACACTGCTGATGACATCAAAATTTATTTTATTTGTTTATTGAAAAGTTTCACCAGGAAAGGCACACTGAACATTGTAAAATTGCTTGTCTCACAGAGCTCATCCTGGGTGAAGGGAACATGCAAGTACAGTAATTAAAAGCACACTTCCATGCAGTATTATAGAAAAGTATATATACAATAATCAACAATACATTTCCAAAGGTAATATATGAAATTGCTAGCACATACAGGCCATTTGGTCTAGCTAGTCTGCTCAAGTGTTCACAGAAGTAACAGAGTAAAAAACAATACATGTCATCAGTTAGTAACATTAGATAATCATTGAGATTTGATCGACAGAGGAGCAAGTCAACAGCACTGGAGGCGTAATACATACAATGCGGACAAGGAAGTGCAATAAAGTACATTGGTTTCTCCTCACGTTAAGTGCTAGGCTGGGAAAGGGGATGGGAAGCCAGAGGAGAGGAGGAGCAGCTGCAGGATGGAGAGAGGAAGTTGAGGAGGAGGGTCAAGATGGACCATGAGGAGGAGGTGCCTGATTTGATGAGGCATTGAGTTCCAGAGCTTAGAATCTATAGGAGAACGATGATTGGCCTATAGAAGAGGGTGGTGGCACCATGGAATACACTACCTGAGGAGAAAATGCCTATTTCTAGCTGTTAAAATCAAAGAAAATCAGCAAAATATTCAAACAAAATGCAGATTTCAAAGCTATAACTTGCAAACTACTGTTGTAGATATCAAATATACATACAAACATATGAACATATGATCATGCCAGCAGATTTAGGCCATAAGGTCTATACGTGTCTGCTCAAACTCAGCTCACAGCTGAGACCCTCCTTCTGCCCCCTACCCACTGACTTGTCTCCCCTTCCTCGCCCCCCTGAGAACCTCCTTCCTTTACTGCCCACTCTACCTGCACCTTTCCCATGAACCTGTCCCATCCTTTCTTAAAACTTCCACTGATTTCAGTAAGATCACTTCCTCAGGTGGCGCATTCCATGGCGCCACCACCCTCTCCATAAAATAGTGCCTCCTCAATTCCTTCCGATATTCTGCCCCACCACCTTCTTTCTGCTGTATCCTTGTGGCCACTTCCCCTTTCAGTCTAAACAAACCCTCCCTGTCCACCCTGTTCTTACCCTTCATGTATTTAAAGGTCTCAATCATGTCCCTTCTGTCTCTTCTGTCCTCCAGGGAGTACATGTTGCACTCCTCAGTCTCTCCTCATAAGTCCTGTCCCCATCCCTCAGATCATCTTCATCGCCCTCCTCTTGACCCTCTCCAATAGTGTGACATCCCTCTTTGGTACAGATGCCAGAACTGCACACAGTACTCCAAATGAGGCCTCACCAAGGTTTTGTACAGGGGCAGGATAACCTCCTCCTTCTCGAAGTTATCCCACAGCAGTGCAACCCAGCATTCTGTTTGCCTTTGTCACTGCCCTCCTACACTGTTCTGGTGGTTCATTTCTCTGTTATCACGCCCCCTCCCAGATCCCTCTCCTCCTCTGGGTGGACAACTGCCCCCAGCTGGTAGCTCTGTAGAATTCCTTGCCACCAAATGCAGCATCCTACACTTTTTGGCATTGAAACTCAGTTGCCAAGTATTCGACCACTGGTTCAATCTTTCCAGATCTTCCTGTAGTGCCCTACTTCCTGTTCACTGTCCACCACTGCTCGAGGTTGGGAGTCATCTGCAAACAGACTCAATATACTCTCAACGCCCTTTCCAATGTCTGCTATGAAAATGTTAAATAGTACTGGACCCAGAACAGATCCCTGTGGAACTCCACTTGTGACCCCTTTGGCAATGAGAGTTCACCTCCTACCACTACTCTCTGCTGCCTGCTACCCAACCATCCCCAATCCACTTGACCATCTTATCTCCCACCCTAAGTTCCCAACTTGCTTAGCAGCCTTCACGGGACCGAATCAAAAGCCTTGTTGAAAACTCCAGGGTTGTTATTATTTATGTTTACAATGTATTTACCCAGACTAGACCAACTGATAGATGTTATCTTATTTTAGTGGGATCCTACTGCTAAACAGTTTAAGAGCTGGGAGGAATAAAGTGTAGGGAACTTGAGTGACTTGTTCAACAACACATCCTGGAGCCAGAAGCAGTTGGGGTAGTATTGAACCTGCAGTCTCTATTTCGCAGCTCTGTGCTCTAACAACAGTGCCACATGGTCATTTCATACAATGGCCTGACTCAAAGCAGGTAATGTATCATCCTTGTGTGGCAGGCAGGACTTTCATAACGTACTTGTGGCACTTGTGAGTTATGCTCCTCCCAGCACACTTGAAGATAAATTGTAAATTTTGGTCACCCTTTGCATAGCCCTTTTCTGTCTATATCTGTCTATCTATCTGTCTGCCTGCCTGTCTGTCTATCTTATGGGTTGCATGTGGAATAATACATTTTCTCCACTAGTGAATGGTAAGACTTATAACTCTTGAGTGTGAAGCCACGAGTTAATATTAAAGGTCTTGCAATTCATTTGTAGATTAATGTTATTCTACTGCAACCTTACATATTTGATATATACACACGATCTTCTTCTTCTTCTTTTAGTCTTTTACCTTGTTTTAGTGTAAACTGCCTTGTTTTTCTTTGTAAGCTCTTAATTTAGACCCTGTTCTCTGTGTTCTATTTCCACATTGTACATCAAATAAAGTGTTCTAAATGAGATAATGGGACTGTATTCAAAAAGGAACACTAGTGCAGCACAAATATTCATACTGTCTGTCTGTCTTCATCTATCTCTTCTATCTATCTATCCATCATCCATCTCTAGCTATCTATCCTCCATCAGCATCTCTATCTATCTATCTCTCTATCATCCATTTTCTATCTCTCTATCATCTATCTATCTATCTCTCTAGCTAGCTAGCTATCCATACATCATCCATCTCTATCAACCTATCTATCTATCTGTCTGTACTAGCTTTCTATCTGTCTATCCATCCATCGTCTATCATCCATCTCTAGCAATCCATCCATCATCCATCTCTGTCTATCTGTCTAGCTATCTATCCATCCATCATCCATCCATCTCTCCTCCAGCATCCATTTCTATCTGTCTATCTAGCTATCTGTCTATCTATCCATCCATCCATCATCCATCTCTGCCTATCCATCCATTACCCATTTTTATCTATCTGTGTCTGTCTGTCTATCCATTCATCATCCATCTCTATCTATCTATCTATCTCATCTCTCATCTATCATCTATCTCTCTATCTATCTATCTGTCTATCCATCCATCCATCATCAGCTCTATCTATCTATCTCTCTATCTTTCTATCTATCTATCTATCTAGCATCTATCTCTATCTATCTATCTATCCATCTCTATCTATCATCCATCTCTATCTAGCCATCCATCATCCATCTCTATCTATCTATCTCTGTCTATCTTATCTATCCATCCATCATCATCCATCTCTATTTATCTATCTCTCTATCTATCCATGCATCATCCATCTCTCTCAGTCTGTCTATCTATCCATCACCATCTCTATCTAGCTATCCATCCATCATTCATCTATATCTTGCTATCTATCTAGATAGCTGCTAATCTGTCTATCCATCATCCATCTATCTATCTATCTATCTATCTATCTATCTATCTATCTATCTATCTATCTATCTATCTATCCATCTATCCATCCATCCTCCATCTCTAGCTATCTATCTATCCATCCATCCATCCATCTATCCATCCATCCTCCATCTCTATCTGTCTGACTCTCTGTCTGTCTATCTCTCTATCTATCCATCACATCATTCATCTCTATATACCAATCTATCTATCTATCTATCTACATAGAAACATAGAATTTGATGGCAGAACCAGAACTGCTTAGCCCACCTAGTCTGTCCATTTTCCTACCTGAGGGATAAGCTGCAGATCCTAGTTAACCAACAGCCTACTTCCTCCTACCCCCACTAGGACTGCCTTATGTCTGTCCCATGCATTAACATAGAAACATAGAATTTGATGGCAGATAGGACTGCTTGGCCCACCCAGTCTGCCCATTTCCCTACCTACTGGATAAGCTGAAGATCCTAGTTAACCAGCAGCCTACTTCTTCATACCCCCACCCCTAGAATTGCCTTATGACTGTCCCATGCATGCTTGAATTCCACCACTGTTTTGACTCCACAACCTCCTCGGAAGGCCGTTCCATGCATCCACAACCCTCTCTGTGAAAAATACTTCCTTAAATTACCTCTGAGCCACCCTCTATCTTCAAATCAGCCTCCTTGTTCTTGCACACCTCTTTTTTTGAACGATGCTACCCTCTTGACCTTTGTTGATTCCCTTGAGGTACTTGAAAGTTTCATCATGTCCCCCTCCCTCCTTTCCTCGAGGCTAGCATATTAAGCTCCTTAAGTCTCTCTTCATATGTCTTCCGGTGAGAACCTGCACCATTTTAGTTGCCCTCCTCTGGACAGCTTCCATCCTGTCTATGTCTTTTGGAGATTGGGTCTCCAGAACTGCCGCAGTACTCCAGATGGGGTCTTACCAGCTGTCTGTACAGAGGGATAATAACTTCCTGTCTTCTACTGGTGATGCCTCCCTATGCATCCCAGTATCCCCCAGCCCCTCCTTGCTGCCTCTCACATCGCTTGCCCACCTTTAGGGTCATCTGATATGACTACCCCCAGGTCCCTTTCCATTTTGTTGTTGTTAGTATCTCACCCCATTGTGTACTCTTCCCTGGGTTTTGTTTCCCAGGTGCATTACTTTGCACCTCTTAGCATTGAATCTAAGCTGCCATACATTTGACCATTCCTCTAACCTTGCCAAGTCCCTTCTCATCCTTTCCACCCCACCTTGTGCATCAACTCTGTTGCAGATCTTTGTGTCATCTGCAAAGAGACATACTTTTCCTTCCAGTCCTCTGCAATGTCACTTATAAAGACATTGAAGGGACCAGTCTAATACTGAACCCTGCGTGCCCCACTAGTAACCCCCTTTCTTCAGAGTGGACTCCATTTACTGTTACTCTCTGTGTCCTGTTCTCCAGCCAATTCTTTACCCAGTCTGTCATCTTGGGACCCACTACCAGGCTGGCTAACTTGTATATTAATC
Source organism: Neoceratodus forsteri (assembly GCA_016271365.2). Classification (NCBI taxonomy): domain Eukaryota; kingdom Metazoa; phylum Chordata; order Ceratodontiformes; family Ceratodontidae; genus Neoceratodus; species Neoceratodus forsteri. The sequence continues at coordinate 102,015,083 of JADMNL010000031.1, read as the reverse complement.
TTTTGTGTGGGACTGTGTCAAATGCCTTGCTAAAGTCTAGGGTAGGCCATGTCCACAGCCCTCCCTGATCTACTACTTTGGTCACCCAGTCAAAGAAATCTATCAGATCTGTCTGGCATGACCTTCCCACTGTGAATCCATGCTGTCTTGGGTCCTGTGCCCTCTGGCCTCTAGATACCGACAATTCTTTCCTTCAGAAGTCATTCCATCATTTTCCTATCACTGAGGTTAAACTAACAGGACTGTGGTTTCCTGCTTCTGCCTTGCTCCCACTTTTGTGAAGGGGAATCACATCTGCCCCCTCCGGTCCTCAGGTACCACCCCATCCTCCCATGATTTGTTAAAGAGGTAGTCAGTGGTGTCACTAGTTCTACCCTTAGTTCTTGAATTCCCCACTGTTCTTGACTCCACAACCTCCTCAGGAAGGCTGTTCCATACATCCACAACCTCTCTGTGAAAAATACTTCTACACATTGCCTCTGAGCCATCCCTCCTCTATCTTCAAATTGTGCCGCTTGTTCTTGCACATCTCTTTTTCAGAAAGATACTACCCTCTTGTACTTTGTTGATTCCTTGAGGTACTTGAAAGTTTCCATCATGTCCCACCCCTCCCTTTTCCTCAAGGATATACATATTAAGCTCATTTAGTCTCTCTTTGTAGGTCTTCTGGTGCAGACCGTGCACAATTTGGTTGCCTTCCTTTGGACAGCCTCCACTCTGTCTATGTCTTTGCAGAGATGGGTTCTCCAGAACTGCACACAGTACTCCAGATGGGGTCTCACCAACTGTCTGTCTATCTATCTATCTGTCCATCCATCATCCATCTCTATCTATCAATTCATCCATGTCTGTCTGTCTGTCTATCTATCCATCCATCATCCATCTCTATCTATCTATCCATCCATCAAACATATCTATCTATCTATCTATCCATTTATCTATGTCCATCCATCCATCATCTTCTCTGTCTTTCTATACATCCATCCATCCATCATACATCTCTATCTATCTCTCTGTCCATCCATATCTATCTGTCATCCATCTCTATCAATCTAGCTATCTATCCATCCATCATCCATCTCTACCTATCTATCTATCTATCTATCTCTATCTTATCTATCCAGCCATCATCCATCTCTCTCTCTCTATTTATCCATCCATCCATCTTTATTTATCCATGCATCATCATCTCTCCGTTTGTCTGTCTGTCTATCTATCCATCATCTATCTCTATCTATCTATCCATCCATCATCCATCTATATCTCACTATCTATCTATCTTTCTATCTGTCTGTCTGTCTGTCTAGTTATCTACCTATCCATCCATTATCATCTCTTTGTATGTATGTATCTATCTATCTAGCTAGCTAGCTATCTATCCATCCATCATCCGTCTCTATCTATCTATCTATCCATCTATCTGTCTGTCTGTCTGTCTCTATCTATCCATGCATCATCCATTTCTTTCAGCCTGTCTATCTATCTATCTATCTATCTATCTATCTATCTATCTATCCATCATCCTCTCTATCTATCCATGCATCATCCATCTCTCTCTCTCTCTCTCTATCTATCTACCTATCTATCTATCTATCCATCATCTATCTATCTATCATCTATATCTATCTATCTATCTATCTATCTATCTATCTATCCATCATCCATCTCTGCCTACATAGAAACATATAATTTGATGGCAGATAAGGACTGCTTGGCCCACCTAGTCTGCCCATTTTCCTACCTGATGGATAAGCTGCAGATCCTAGTTAACCAACAGCCTACTTCCTCCTACCCAACACTAGAAGCTGCCTTATGCCTGTCCCATGCATTTTTGAATTCCCCACTGTTCTTGACTCCACAGCCCCCACAGGAAGGCTTCTCCATGCATCCACAACCCTCTCCATGAAAAAATACTTATACACATTACCTCTGAGTCGCCCCTCTATCTTCACATTATGCCCCTTGTTCTTGCACATCTCTTTTCTGAAAGATACTACCCTCTTGTACTTTGTTGATCCCTTGAGGTACTTGAAAGTTTCTATCATGTCCCTCTCCTTCTTTCCTCAGGGTATACATAATAAGCTCCTTTAGTCTCTCTTTGTATGTCTTCTGGTGCCAGACCCCACACTATTTTGGTTGCTCCTCTCTGGACAGCCTCCACTCTATGTCTTTGCAGAGATGGGTCTCCAGAACTGCACACAAGTACTCAGATAGGGTCTCACCAACTGTCTGTCTGTCTGTATGTATGTTCATCTATCTAGCTAGCTATCTAGAGATCTATCCACCCATCAACCATCTCTATCTGTCTGTCCATCTATCATCCATAGCAACCATCTATCTAGCTATCCATCCATCATCCATCTCTCTCTACCTATCCATCTATCATCCATATCTATTTATCTATCTATCTATCTATCTATCTATCTATCTATCTATCCATCCATCATCCATCTCTATCTGTCAAGCAATCATCCATCTCTATCTATCTAGCTATCATCTATCAATCTATCTATCTAGCCATCCATCTCTCTATCTTTCTATCTACCTCTCCATCATCTATATATATATATATATGTTCATCCATCTCTATCTATCTCGCTGTCTATCCAACCATCTCTATCCATCCATTCATCATCCATCTCTATATGTCTATCTATCTGTCTGTTTGTCTGTCTTTCTGTCTGTCTATCCATCCATCCATCATCGATCTCTATTTATCTATCTATATATATTTCTATCTATCTATCCATCCATCCATCATCCATATCTATCTAGCTATTCATCCATCATCCATAGCTGTCTATCCATCCTTCTCTATCTATCAATCTATCTATCCATCATCCATCTCTGTCTATCTAGCTATCCATCCAACCATCATCCATCTCTATCTATCCATCCATCATCCATCTCTATCTATCTATCTATCTATCTATCTATCTATCTATCTATCCATTTATCTATCCATCATCTCTCTGTCCATCCATCATCCATCTCTATCTATCTATCTTTCTGTCTAGCTATCCATTATCCATCTCATCCATCTCTATCTATCCAGCCATCATGCATTTATATCTATCTATCTATCTATCTATCTATCTATCTATCTATCCATCATCCATCTCTCTCTATCCATCCATCATTAATCTCTATCTATCTAGCTATCTATCTATCTAGTTATCCATATCTATCTATCTATCTAGAGATCTATATATCCATCCATCAACTATCTCTATCTATCTGTCTGTTTGTCTATCCATCCATCCACCCACCGTCAGTCCATAGCAATCTATCTACCACCATCTCTATCTAGCTATCCATCCATCCATCATCTCTCTCTATCTAGCTATCCATCCATCATCCATATCTATCTATCAAGCAATCATCCATCTCATCTATCTATCATCTATCAATCTAACTTTCTATCTATCAATCCATCATCCATCTCTGTCTATCTATCTATCTATCTATCTATCTATCTATCTATCTATCTATCCATCATCCAATATATATATATATATAATCTATCTTTCTATCCATCTCTATCTAGCTATCTATCCTACCATCTCTATCCATCCATTCATCATCCATATCTATCTATCTGTCTGTCTGTCTATCTATCCATCATCTACTGCATATCTATCATCTATCTTTCTATCTACCTATCTGTCTATCAATCTATCTATCTTTCCAGCATCCATCTCTGTCTGTCTGTCTATCTATCTATCTATCTATCTATCTATCTATCATCCATCTCTATCTATCCATCAGCCATCTCTATCTATCTATCTATCTATCTATCATCCATTTCTTTCCAATATAGCTAGCTATCCATACATCATTCATTTCTATACCTATCTATCTATCTATCTAGCTTTCTATCTCTGTCTGTCCATCCATCCATCCATCTCCATCCATCTCTAGCTATCCATCCATCATCCATCTCTGTCTTATCCGTCTAGCTATCTATCCATCCATCATCCATCCATCTCTATCTATCCCTCCAGCATCCATTTCTGTCTATCTAGCTATCTGTCTATCTATCCATCCATCATCCATATCTATCTCTATCCATCCATCCTTCATCCATCTCTTCTATCCATTATCCATCTATCTATCTGTGTCTGTCTGTTTATCCATCCATCATCCATATCTATCTATCTATCTATCTATCTATCTATCTGTCTGTCTGTCTGTCTGTCTATCTATCTATCTATCTATCATCTATCTATCGCATCCATCTCTATCTATCTTTCTATCTATATATCTATCTAGCTATCTGTCTATCCATCTCTATCTATCTATAATCCATCACTATCTGTCTAGCTATCCATCATCCATCTCTATCTATCCAGCCATCATCCATCTCTATCTAGCTATCTATGTATGTATCTATCTATCTCTGTCTATTTTGTTTATCCATATATCATTCATCTCTCTCTCTCTCTCTCTATCCATCCATCCATCATCTATCTCTATCTATCTATCTCTCTATCTATCCATGCATCATCCATCTCTCTCAGTCTATCATCCATCACCTATCTCTATCTACTATCCATCCATCATCCATCTATATCTAGCTATCTATCTGGCTAGATAGCTATCTATCTATACATCATCTATCTATCTCTATCCATCTATCAATCTATCCATCCATCTATCCATCCAGCCTCTGTCTCTATCTGTCTATCTGTCTGCCTGTCTGAATATCTCTCTATCTATCCATGCATCATCCATCTCTCTCAGTATATCTATCTATCATCTATCTATCTATCTATCTATCTATCTATCCATCTCTATCTACATAGAAACACAGAATTGATGGTGACCAGGACTGCTTTGCCCACCTAGTCTGCCCATTTCCTACCTGATGGATGAGCTGCAGATCCTAGTTAACCAACAGCCTACTTCTTCCTACCCCACTAGGACTGCCTTATCTCTGTCCCATGCATTCTTGGAAAGGCTGTTCCATCACATCCTTCTCTGTGAAAAAAATACTTCTACATTACCTCTAGGCAATCCCCCTCTACTCTTCAAGTGTGCCCTTGTTCTTGCACATCTCTTTTCTGAAAGATACTACCCTCTTGGACTTTGTTGATTCCTTGAGGCATTGAAGTTTCTATCATGTCCCCCTCTCCTTCTTTCCTCAAGGGCATACATATTAAGCTCCTTTAGTCTCTCTTTGTGGGTCTTCTGGTACAGACCCTGCACAATTTTGGTTGCCTCCTCTGGACAGCCTCCACTCTGTCTATGACTTTGCAGAGATGGGTTCTCCAGAACTGACACAGTACTCAGATGGGGTCTCATCAGCTGTCTGTCTGTCTGTCTGTCTATCTATCTATCCATCCATTATCCATCTCTGTCTATCAATCCATTATCCATCTCTGTCTATCTGTCTGTCTATCTATCCATCCATCATCCATCTCTATCTATCCATCCATCAACCAATCTATCTATGTCCATCCATCCATCATACATCTCTGTCTGTCTGTCTGTCTATCCATCCATCCATTCATCCATCCATCATACATCTCTATCTATCTCTATCCATCCATATCTATCTATCCGTCATCCATCTCTATCTATCCATCTGTCATCCATCACTATCTATCTATCCATCATCCACCCTATCTATCTATCTATCATCTATCTATCAGCCATAATCCATCACTCTCTCTCTATTTATCTATCCATCATCCATCTCTTTCTATCCATGCATACGCCATCTCTCTCTCTGTCTATCTATCCATCATCTATCTTTCTATCTAGCCATCAATCATCCATCTATATCTCGCCTATCATCTATCTTTCTGTCTGTCTAGTCATCTATCTACCTATCTATCCATCATCTATCTCATGTATGTATGCATGTATCTATCTATCTATCTAGCTACCTATCTATCTATCTATCCATCCATCAACCATATCTATCTATCTATCTATCTATCTATCTATCCATCATCCATCTCTAGTTATCTGTCTGTTTGTCCATCATCCATCTCTATCCATCTAATGTCTATCTAGCTATCATCTATCTGGCTCTACAGTATCTATCTCGCCGTCTATCTACAGACAGTATATATCTATTGACAGTATCTGTATTTTTCTATCTACAGCATCTGTCAGTATGTCTATCTGTATCTATTTCTACAGTAGTCTATCTCTACAGTATGTATGTATTTATCTGTAAGTATCTAGCATCCTTCTATCTGTCTCTATAGTCTATCATCTATCTATCTATCTATCTATCTATCTATCTATCTATCTATCTATCTATCTATCTATCTGCCTGCCTGCCTCTGTCTCTCTGTCTGCGTATCTCTCTTTCTCTCTCTCTCAGATTTCTCTGGGTTTCCATGTAGTAACTGCTCCAAGTTCTTTTTCTATTTTAGGTCAGGATGGGACAGAGCTGTTACTGATCCTGCTGGGCATACAGTTCTTTTCTGTTGGCACCTGCACTTGTGATCTGTATCTATAGGAGATCATGATGCGTACCATCACCAAATGATGTGCTCTGCATAGTTATTTATAAAACAGGTTGTAAAGCTAAGCAGCAAATGCCACCACATGGTGTTGTGGTTTCACTCACACACACCGTATCTAATGCCACCATCACAGTATGTCTGGGTGTCACTCCACACAGGTATCAAACACCACCATTACACTGTGTCTGGTTTCACTCACGCACAATGAGTGTCACTACAGTGGGGAGTACTGCCACTATTGTTGAGGTTGAATAAACACTTTGCTACAAAGTATTATTTTCTGTCACTTGTATCTTGGCCTTTGTCAGCAGAGTTTCAGAGACCTTTAAAGTTTGATTTGCATCCCAGAACTTCCAGACATTGCAAGCTTGGTGAAATTTGTGAGTTTGCCCATGGCCTAACTTCAGTTCCCAGTCTACAAACATTGGAGCATTTGTATTTTTGGAGGCTGCTGCATCCTAGACCATCTCTTGTAATCTCTTTGTAGCATGGAAATTTAATGTTGGCAAGTCTGACATACCTCTGTTGCCTTGACTGCATCAATTAAATGTTTCCAAAGTGAGTTCATTGTGTTTTGTGCAGACCACAGGGGTCCCTCTGTGTCTTAGGCAAGGAGTGGATCTGCCATTTTACTTCTTGTTGTGCCAGGAGCACAAATCTCTAACAAAACAAAAACACACTCCCTCATGCTGCATCTTCTCCACCTGCACCCTCCATTCCTAGTCCTTATCACATTTGACAGCCATCCTGCTCCCTCCCTCTTTCATTCTACCGCTCCCAATCGCTAGTCTCTGTGGCATTCAACAATCCCCTACTGAACCTCCATTCTTATCCTTGATGGCATCAGTATTTAACAGGCCTGACTGGGCCTCCCAGAGTGTGTTAAGACCTCCTTCATTGTTGCTGATGGTGTTAGCAATAAGAGGCCTCGATCAGGACTCCAGCAGTGCATTGAGACCTTTTCTGTTGCCACCTATGGCAGTGACATCTGGCCCCGACCAGAACTCCATCATTATTCTTGTTCACTGATGCTGATGGTGGCAGAATCAATGGACCAAGCCTCCAGCAGTGAGTGGGGCCTCCTCCATTGCTGCCAATGGCAGTGGTGTAGACAGGCACGGGCTGGGACTTCATAGCTGTCAAGATCAAAACATCAAAATGTGTGACCTGGGGAAACTGAAAAGTAAGCTTTTAAACAGTCCAGTTGAAATGCATTGTAACTGTCCTGACCTTAGGACAGAGATAAGACAGTGAGGCGACAACTGAAATACATTGTTATTTTTTTAATTTTATGACTAAGATTTAGGTTTTGAACAATAAGTCTTGGGGCCCTGGGGTCCAATGGAAGTATCCACAGTTCCATGCTGGTGGGGAGGTACTTGTCTACCAGGTCCAGGAGTGCTTGTGGACGATGTACCTGCTGGCGGGTGGCCACCCACAGCTGGCGGCTGTTGTGCTGTGCCATGCACTACAGTTGCCCACCTGTGGTGGCCAGCATTGAGCCTTTTTTGTTGGCTCAACTTTGAGCACCAGTGTGCGGTGCATGTAGGGAGTTAGCAGCTTTATGCGCTGCACATCCCGACTAGATATACCGGGATGTGCAGCATATGCATGGGCACACCCCTGCATCTGCACTACCTATAATGCCAACCCTGGTGCATCGGGGTTTGCGCCGCGAAGCCTGCCCTTGAATATCTCGTTGGGGTAGCATTGGGGGGTTACATAGTCAACCCCTTTGAATATCTGGCCAGTGTGAACTACTAGCTACACAAAGCACAATTAAAGTGTGTGAACTAGTAACTGCACAAAGCACTACGTAAAGTGTGTGTGCTAGTAACTACACAAAGCACTATGCAAAGTGTGTGAACTACTAACTACAGAAAGCACAATGCAAAGTGTGTGAACTAGTAACTGCACAAAACACTACACAAAGTGTGTGAACTGCTAACTACATAAAGTGCTATGCAAAAGTGTGTTAACTAGTAAATACACACGCTATACAAAGTGTGTGAATTAGTAACTACAAAGCGCTTATTCACATATCGGGCCTGTGTTGTACAGTATGGTCTGCAGCCCATTAGTCCATGCAGTGGACCAATAGTAATACAGATTGTACTGTACATTGTCATTTGGCGGGTGGCGGATGGCATGCGGGCAGGGTGCTGCCGCCCGATGACTGGGGTGCTGGGTGGCGGGGACCTCTGTGGGTGGGTGGGGAGGGGGTACCACTGGACCAGCAGGGTCCTCATCTTTACATATGCCCGCGATCGGGTGACAGGGCTTCCACTGGACCACCAGGGATCTTATAAATACATATGACGCGACCGGGTGAGCAGGAGATAACCGCTGGACTGCCAGGGATCCTATCTATAATATGCCTGCAGTCGGGCATGCACAGGCGAGGAGACTGCAATGGCACTTCAGGGTGTCAATCCCCAGCGGCTGCAGCCTGGCAGGGTGCCAGGCTCAAGTCGCCAGGGATCGGTGCATCGCATGCAAATGGGACTATAATGACATGCAAATGGACCCATTTGTGCCTTGCATGCATAATGGACTCATTTGCATGCCCCATGCTAAATATCATGGGTGCTGCGCCTAAGCGCCAAAGCACTTCGCGCTGGTGCATCCCTGCTCCTGTTCTTTGTCTTGCAGTGGCGCGGTGCTGCTGCACATCCGCAGTGTGTGCACCCTCTGTGCCATATTCAATGGTGCTCAGCCACGGCGCACACCATTGAATATCACCTGGTCCATGCCCTGGCGCCCAGCCGGTTGTGTGCACCCAGGCTTGCGCCACTGCCGGTGCAGTCTGAATATCCGGGCTACTATGTGTAGTTCTTTTGTGTTGTTACTAGTTCAGACACTGCAGAGTGCATTGTATAGTTACTAGTTCACACAGTTTGTGCAATGCTTTGTGTAGTTACAAGTTCACATGCTTTGAATAGTGCTTTATAGGTTACTAGTTTACACACTTTGCATATCGCTTTGTGTAGTTAGTAGTTCACACACCCTTTGCATAGTGCTTTGTGTAGTTACTAGTTCACACACTTTTCATTGTGCTTTGTGTAGTTAGTAGTTCACACACTATGTAGTGCTTTGCATCATTACTAGTTCAGACACTTTGCAGAGTGCTTTGTGTAGTTACTAGCTCACACAGTTTGTGCAGGGCTCGTGTAGTTACAAGTTCACATGCTTTGAATAGTGCTTTGTGAAGTTACTAGTTCACCTTTGCATATCACTTTGTGTAGTTAGTTCACACACTTTTTGAAGTGCTTTGTAGTTAGTAGTTCACACACTTTGCAGAGGGCTTTGTGTAGTTACTAGTTCACAGTTTGTGCAATGCTTTGTGTAGTGACAAGCTCACATGCTTTGAATAGTGCTTTGTGGAGGGTTACCAGTTCACACTTTGCATATCGCTTTGTGTGCTAATAGCTCACACACTTTGTGTAGTGCTTTGTGTAGTTACTAGTTCACACACTTTGGTAGTGCTGTGTAGTTAACAGTTCATACACTGCATGGTGCTTTCTGTATTTACTAGTTCAAACACTTTGGGTGGCGCTTTGTGTAATTACTAGTTCACATGCTGCATAGTGCTTTGTATAGTTACTAGTTCACACACTTTGTGTAGCATGCTGTGTAGTTACTAGTTCACACACATTGTGTAGTGCTTTGTGCAGTTACTAGTTCACACACTGCATTGTGCTTTATGTAGTTAATAGTTCACACACTTTGCACAGTGCTTTGTGTAGTTACTTGTTCACACCTGCATATCACTTTGTGTAGTTAATAGTTTGCACACTTTGCACAGTGCTTTGTGTAGTTACCAGTTCACACACTTTGTGTAGCTCTTTGTATAATTACTAGTTCACACATGTCGGCGTAGTGCTTTGTATAGTTACTAGTTCACACACTTTGTGTAGCCGTTGTGTAATTAGTTCACACACTTTTTCATAGCACTTTGTGTAATTAGTAGTTCACACACTTTGCACTGTGTTTTCTGTAGTTAGTAGTTCACACACTTTGTATTGTGCTTTGTGTAGTTACTAGTGCACACACTTTGCATAGTGCTTTGTGTGATTTTTAGTTCACACACTTTGAATTCAGCTTTGTGTAGTTAGTTCAAATGCTGGGTGGGATATTCAGGCTGCAGAAAAAAGATGCGCCAATGGGGAGCAGGCGCATGTCCAGTCGCCATTACTGTGGGTGTCATATTCAAACAATCGCGGGACAAGGTGTGCCTGTACAGCGATGGTTGAATATCGCCCAGATGTGCCATGGCGCAACAAGGGATGCACCATGGAGCAGGGTTGATGCACAATAGCACCTAGGGATGCGCATGGACAAAGACAGGAAGCAGCTGAGCAGCAGTCATGGATGCGCCATGTGCCGAGAGCATGCACCAGGACAGACAGACCATCCCCACCCCCCAGACCCCCACCCAACCAGGGAAAGGCCCGCATGAGCAGCACAACCAGATGGGTGCAGGATGGACCACTGACCCGCAACACCAGTGCTGAACCTCCAGCAGATGTGACCCAGTAGTCCCCACCTGCTGGGCATGGTGCCCTGCACCAGCCAACAGGGACCAGGACCAATGATGGCCAAGCTCACCCATGCCGCTGGCATCACACCTGCCACCCCCAGTGCAGATCGCCAGACACACCCTGGCCCAGAAGCAGGACCAAACAGTGCATGGCACTGAGGCGATCCGGCACCACTGTGTCAAAGGCATCCAGTCACCCGGCGCAATGCACAAGTACCCACAACCCCAGCGTGCCACCCGACACAGGCAGTGATACCATCCACCAGCGCCACCACAACTCACACAGGCCCAGCATGGCCCCTCATGGAGGCACAGCAAGGTGGGTGACCTGCAACCAGTACCAAGGGACCCCACACATGACAATGGCTGCCCTGGACACCACCACAAGCAGGAAGGCACTTTGAACACAGGGGCCACAGCAGGTCCGCCACCCATGCACCCACCCTGGCACAGCACTGCCGGCTCCACCAGGCAACACAGCACCCTCCCGTGGTGCGCGAGGCATGTGCGCACACAGGGAACAACACAGGCACACACAATGCCCCCAACCTAGTCACATGGGCACACTTGCAAACAGCTACACAAAGCAGTGTGACAGACTCTGCCGTCATGATGCCCCATGGTGCCTTGTAACCTGTGGCCTGCCCACCCCCAGGGGTGTTGGTGAGCCTGACATGTGGCGGTCACCCCATGATTCTGACCATCATGATGGCAGGTGCAGGGCTTGTGACCAGGCCAACACCCGCTTGCAGCAGGACCCCATGTGACAGCCACCAGGCCACAGGCACCGTCCAAGTCTCCATGGTCTGCATGGATGGAGCATCAATAACACCACCCACAGTGGCAACAGGGACAGGCGTGCGTTGGTCCAGAGGCCATAATGCCAGCAGCAGGGGCACCATGCCTGCAGGGTGACAATGCGGGCTGCCCCTGAAGGCACGCCATCAGCCCGAGCATGCGGTGGTGGGGCCACACGACCATCGCGTACCACGATGCGCGCATGGTGGCAGTGTAGCAGCAATGGCCACGAACACACAGGCAAAGCACACAGCGACAAGGCGCGGATGGGATACAGCACATGCACCACAGCCCGCTGCACACAGGTGAACAATGCACAGGGCACACCACACATGCTCTAGACAGAACCCATGGCCCACCACACCAGTGGAGGGCCCGCCAGGCACACCCACGGCAAACCAGCCACCCACAGTAGCCATGCACACCACTGCAGCAAGGCTCCATGCACCCACTGCAAATCAGAGACTGACATGGGCGTGGATGTAAACCAATGTATTAAAATAGAACAACATCAACAACAGCAACATAACCTATATGAGATATGTACAACAGAGGAGGATGGGTGGGGCGCTACAAGGGGAGAAGGGTCAGGGGACAATGGGTAAGAGCAAAGGTGGGGACATGGGGGTGGGGTCACAGTCAGGGAGGGATTGAGTGACTCACATGCTGCAGGACCTACGGTAGCCCGGTCCTCCCTGCCGCCCTGTGGTGCCTGTGGTGCCGCCGCGGTCCCCATCCATCCTTCGAGCAGCTCCAGTGTAGCCCAGGTGACTTGCTGAGGAGGTCTGCTCATGGCCTACCAATGATAGCCACCTAGGACAGGGAGCAGAAACAATATGATTGACTGCCCAGACTAACCCAATTGCACAGGCGTGCATCAGTGACCAGCGCCCCTGGGATGTTATGTGACCACCCACAGTGAGTGCGCCCACATGAGCCGCCCACCCGGGCAACCCTTAGCATCTGAAACCGCTGCACACCATCACCACCCATGCACAGTACAGCACCATCCTGGCCCAGCATCAGCGTAGCAGGACTAGGCAGTGGCAATGAAAGCCAGGCACCGAAAGTGCACCCACAGCCCACCTGCGACACCCCACCACATGTGCAGGGTCCACAGGACAGTGCAGAGGGCACAGCGGGAAGTGCACAGCTGGAAGGGCCATGTGCAGAGGGGCCATGCACACCACCACTCCTGCAACCCCACCCTGCACAGGTATATTAGAATCACGGTATTCATCTCACGTCCTGGTCTGCAGGCGCTGACCCTAAGCACCACCACTGTGACCTGCCTTCATCCCACTCCCTGGCATGATCCTGGCCCTGCTGCTCCCCGGCCATCTGTGCTCTGGCAGTCCTCCAGGCCTGGGGGGAACATGGAGAGAGGCATCAGCAGCCACGTCTGACCCATAGGCCCCCATGGCGTCGACCCACAAGAGCCTGTCAGTGTTGCGATGGCATAGGGTGGACATGATGCCCCACACATGACAACACAGGTGCCAGCCCCGGTGGCCTGGCCTGCTGATCTCTGTGCCCTGAGGATGTTGGAGATGGCTAGTGATGGTCATGGAGCACCTACCTGGCCGTGGCACTCTCCCGCTGGGCGCAGCCTGCTGGGGCCTCAGGCACTCAGGGTCATGCCGCTGGAGGTCATCATAGCGGTGGCGACACTGCTTCCTGGAACAATGGCTCCCAGTGGCCTCTTCCAGCCCATCTGTGACCTCCTGCCACCATGGTGCGAGGGCCTCTGGAGGGGACCTGCCCAAATAGGGCACTGCCATGTCAGCTCTACAAGGGCTAACAGGTTGGCCAGCTCAATGGCACTCCACATAGGGGGGCTCTGGTGCGTGGCATATTCCAGGCTGTCCACAGTGCAAAATGGCACCTGGTAGTGCACATGCACGTGCTGCGGCAGCGTGTTGCTGCACTGCCAGTTGCAATCATGCTGGCACCAGATATTGCAATAGGGGCAGCCATGCGCGTACATGTTGCCCTAGAGGGCAAAGGTCAGCCGCAGGGTCAAGGGTCTGACTGGCACATGGAGCACCACTGCACTATTGAAAGGCCCTGTATGATCACGTTAGGGTGCATGTGTGTGATGCCATGCAGTGGCCTACGCTGGGTGCCATAGCACCCTATGGTGCAATGGCGCAATACAGGGCATAATGGCACTGCACCATCTGCACTATGTCGCGTGTGCCCCATAGGACGTACAGCGCCCAGGCGCCACAATACGGTAGTGGCTGTGCACTGTACTGCCTCCGGCGCTATTACGCCGCCACGGTGCTGCTTCGCGCTCACGTGTCAGCACCATGCGCGTATTATTGGTGTGGGTCTGATTGTCGCACGTCACGGTGGTGCACCACGAACTGAGCATGCACAACACCATTGCGCAAGGCACAGCCTCACAACATTCAGCCAGGTTATGCAAATCAGCTCAGTGAATCCATTCCACAGCGCATCTGCTGCATTTGCATCCCATTACAAAGGCGCATACCCCATTTGCATGCGACGCGCCTATAAAGGGCGCCATGGAACTGCACAGGCCATGGATCAGTATTGCAGCCTTAGTGAGTACCTGCCATGCTGTGGAGCCGTGGGGACAGTGGTCTGGGAGGGCTGTATGGGACTGAACAGTCCATGGTCACACCTGTCCATCTCCCCAGGTACAAAGCATGACGAGCGAAGGAGGATGAGGAACAGGGGAAGTGCGGAGGTGGGCCAACCACCAGGGCAGGATTGGATGCCCTGTTCAAGGCCCTACCTCAACAGGAGCCACTCCTCAGTGGACAGAGAGGTGCACCACAGGCCCATGCGGTGGCATGGGGGAGGTGGCCATCACGGTCAACCAGCAGGGCAGCCACCAGCATTCCATGCAGGAGTGCAAGAAGAAGGTCGGCATGGACAGGAGGAGGATAAGGGACAAGGTGGCTGCCATCAGGGCAGCATGTGCAGCCACTGGTGGGGACCAGCAGAGCGTGCCTGCGCCTGATGCGCTGGAGGGAGGTGGCCAGCAGCATACAGCATTGTGCCATTGAGGGTGTTGCCCAGCGGAGGCTTCCAGATGGGCTGTAGCCCATCACCATGGTAGGGACCGTGCTGGCAGTGTGTGGGTGGCAGGAGTCGGGCCCAGGGCTCAGGCAGCACCACTAATGGTACTGTGTTCCTTACAGCTCCTAAGCATCTGCATGGGGCAGCGGTGGTGGGTGTGTCCCGGCGAGCCCTGGAACCTGTGGTGCCCATCCACCTCCACTGGTGTCCGAGGGAGCGACCGCCTGCAGCCCTGCACAGCTGTCCAGACTGATGCCTGTGGCGTAGGTGCAGATGAGGCCCTGGCTGTGTTCCAGCGGGATGCCAGGCATGGTATTCTGTGTTGAGACACAGATTGGGGCCAACTCAGTACCGATGATGATGTGATGCCGTCCCGGACAGTGATGTTGGTGGGTCACGGGGATCCCAAGACTGGCATCTGCCTGGCGACAATCGCGGACAGTGCTGGCGTGGTTGCCTGCTCAACAGCCCTTGTCCCTGTAGTGTCTGTGGCATCCAGTGGGGCAGCACTGGTGTGCGGGCCAGAAGTGGTGCTGGTGGCACCGATGCAGCCATGCTGGTGGTGCCAGCACACAGCAGCTGGAGGAGCAGCGGCAGTGGCAGCAGCTGGACAGTGTTGAGGGGACAGGGGCAGGGGCAGCAACAGTGCACCATGTGAGGATGTATCCCAAGAGAGCAACTGCCGTGCGGCACCCACCATCGCTGGGCAATATGCTGCGGGGTCAGGAACAACATGGGGGTCAGCATGTTGGCCATGGCAGATGACCCTGGATGCCCACAGCCATCTTACATGAGCCTCTGTGGATCAGCAGGTACAGCTCGTGATAGCGGTGGATGCACTCCATGTGGAGCTGCACGGTGCAGAGAGTGGCACAGCAGGGACCATGCCCTGCTCCTGGCAGAGTTAGCTCAACAGCGGGCAGATGTGACCGCAGCCATCGATAAGGCACCACTGTGATGGCGACTGTCGCAGCTACACTGGTTGACCAGCTATGTGACTGGGCGCTGCACCCGCAGACTGCAATGTCTACCCTCATTCTCAGCGTTAGGCGACCCCTGCCATGTCAGCGCTGGGAGCGGCTATGGGTATACCAAGCATGCCTGGTGCGGGCATGCTTGTGGCCTCGGGACATCTGCGTGGACGCGGTCATGTTCACACAGCGTCATTCCTGAGGGCCCATCGTGTGCCAATCCATGAGGCCACTGATCAGCCTGTTACAGCTGGCAGGTCCGGTGGGACCCGCCCGCGTCCGGCGGCTGTGCCACTGTGCAGTGTGATTGACCCTTCCCTCCACGACCGCTGTCTGCCAGTGCCCAGTGTGCACTGTGGTGTTCTGTGTGCGATGCATGGGTGTGGTGCCCTGTCCTGCACTCACACGGTCCCTGTGCACACCATCTGGATGCTGGCCACTGTGGCGTGTGCATGATGATGCCAGCATAGCGCTGTCCACCACTGTGCAACGGTACTCAGAGTTCGAGACACGCACAGTGCCTGCCACTGGGTGTGGTATGTTGGCCCTGTGTGGGTGTGGGGGCGAGGGGGTTGGTGTGCATGTGGCCCTGTGGAAATGGGATGGGATGGGGTGTGTGCCTCTGTGTGTGTGCTGTGTGCAGCCCTGCTGTTCTCTGCCTTTGTGTACAGGCCCCAGCCCATTTCCTCGCACCCTGTGGCCGAACCTGCCCTGGTGTCTGCCCCAGCCTGTCTGTCAGCTGTGCCATTGCCCCTGGTGCTTGCTCGTGGCCCTGTTCACCTACCTGTGTGGTCCATAGTGCTCCTCTGCAATGGTGTCCGGTGCTGCTGGGCCAGCTGGGGATCCCTTTGCCCAGGGGTGGCTGCCCAACACCAGCTGGACGGCATCCTCCATCGTACCCACCGCTGTCCTCATCCTCGACCTCATTAGCTATCCCACAGTTGGTGGCCGTGTTGTGCAGGACACAGCAGGCCAGAAATAGCCTGCAGGCCTTTGAGGGGGCTGTACTGTGAGGGGCACCACCAGAAGTGTGCGCTAATGGAACTGTGCCTTCAGCAGCCCGAACACCGCCGATGATAATCCGTGTGGTGGCGGTGCCTCATTGTACTGTTGCCGCGCTGAGGACAAGGGGCGCCGGTATGGTGTAAGCAGCCAGGGCTGCAGCGGTACCCACTGTTACCTGTGTGTAGAGAGGTATCATTAGCATGGTTGTCTGTGCACTGTGCTCCTGGCCTTTCAGGCTGCTCCCTATGGCACCCCTGCCCTTGCCCCGCGACACACCCCAGCTGCACCCAGCGCCTGGCGTCACTGCATATTCACCTACCAGATGGCCATTGAGGATGTCCCCACTCTTGAACCTATGGCACAGTTCAGACTGGTGCCAGATGAAGGCATCATGTGCTCCCCAGGGTGCGTGGCAGAGACATTGATTATGCACCCCTGGCATCGCAACACCACCTGGCACTTGACACTCAGGTATCCCTTGTGGTTTATGTATGCCGCCCCTCTGGACCAGGTGGCATGCAGATGACAACATGGTGCAGTCGATGGCCAGAGCACGCCAGGCAACCGTGGCTACCCTGTGGAACTCCTGCATGATTGCTATGCGCTCCGCTCTGTGTGCTGGGGAAATGAATGTACTCTGCAGCATGTGGCAGCAGTGCACTGAGGAATTGTGTGAGTAGGCATGATGCAGCCAACTGGGTTATGCCTGTTGTGTCCCCTGTTGGTCTCTGGAAGGTGCCCGTGGCAGCAGGTACATAACAGCTGTGATCTTTGTCTCCACAGACAGAGCATGGCTCCATCTTGTGGATGCCTGCATCTCTCACTGCACGGCTCACAGAGCCACCTCCAGATGGCCCAGTTCAGGTGGTACCCGGCCCACAATCTCGATGTCACTGTGACAGGCATGAAGCGGTACAGCCTGTTCTGGGCATACCGTCAATGGGTCCCTTCCATGGCCGCGCCTTCCTGCAGCCTGCCTCCTCACACCCCCATTACTGCCTCCATCTGGAAGGTGGCACTGGCCATGTCTCTGGTTGGTGTCCCCCGGTGGCTGACTACCTGTTCCCCTAACTGCGTACTACTGGTACTGCCCTGCACCCAGTGCACCCTGGTACCACACCACTGCGTCCTGCCTCTGCCCCTGCTTTCCTTCCTCTGTGGCACGCACAGACCCTCACACACACACGCACACTCACACACACACTCCAGTGGCTCCCCATCCACCTCTTGGCCACCCCTGACTGCCTGTTTCTTTCCCTGGCTCCCTGCTGCTCTGTCTCCACACTCCCCACTATGGCTCCTCTATAGCGCAATCATCCTCCCTCACTTGCTCCCTTTATTTTTCGCCATATCCGCGCATCTCCACTTGCTCCACTACTGTGCACGCCACCTGCTGTTGAATATCACACTATGCACAATATTCCTGGTTATGCCCCTGCACTTGAGTATACATTCATTACCGTTGCACTACGGTAGCATTGGGTTTTGTACTGCTTATCTGATGCCGCTTGAATATCGTGTGATTATGGCGGCAAGATATCTGCTCTTTACAGGTGCAACTATGTTGCCTGGCGGCTTAACTGCTCTTGAATATCCCACCCACTATGTGTAGTGCTTTTGTTGTTACTAATTCAGACATTTTGCATAGTGCTTTGTGTCTTTACTAGCTTACACACACTGCATAGCTCTTGTGTCATTACTAGGTCAGACACTTTGCATAGTGCTTTGTGTAAATTACTAGTTCACACACTTTGTGCAGTGCTTTGTGAAGTTACTAGTTCACACACTTTGCATAGCGCTTTGTGTAGTTAGTAGTTCACACACTTTGCATAGCGCTTTGTGTACTTGTAGTTCACACATTAGCATAGTGCTTGTGTAGTTAGTTCACACAGTTTGTATAGCATTTGTGAAGTTAGTAGTTCACAAACTTTGCACACTTTTATGTAGTTACTAGTTCCACACTTTGCTTATCATGTTGTGTAGTTAGTAGTTTGCACACTTTGTGCAGTGCTTTGTGTAGTTACTAGTTCACACACTTTGCATAGCACTTTGTCTAGTTAGTAGTTCACACACTTTGCATAGTGTTGTGTGCATTTATTAGTTCACACTTTGCAATGTGCTTTCTGTAGTTGATAGTTCACATACTTTGCATAGTGTTTTGTGTAGTTACTAGTGCACACACTGAATTGTGCTTTGTGTAGTTATTAGTTCATACGTTATATGTAATGCTTTGTGTCATTACTAGTTTACACACTTACGTAGCCCTTTACGTCATTACTAGTTCACAGTTTGTGCTGTGGTTTTGTGTAGTTACTAGCTGACATGCACTTTTGTAGTGCTTTGTGAAGTGCTTTTTGTGAAATTACTACTTCACACACTTTGCATAGCTGCTTTTGTAGTTAGTTCACACTCTTTGTGTAGCACTTTAAGTGAAGTTACTAGTTCACACTTTGCATAGTGCTTTGTATAATTACTAGTTCACACAGTTTGTGCAATGCTTTGTGTAGTGACAAGTTCATATGCTTTGAATAGTGCTTTGTGAGGTTACTAGTTCTACACGCTTTGCATATCGCTTTGTGTAGTTAATAGCTCACACACTTTGTGTAGTGCATTGTGTAGTTACTAGTTCACACACTTTGAGTAGTGCTTTGTGTAGTTATTAGTTCACACACCTTTGCTTGAGGCTTTGTGTAGTTAAGAGTTCACACACTTTGCATGGTGCTTTCTGTATTTACTAGTTCAAACACTATGGGTAGTGGTGTGTGTAATTACTAGTTCACACACATTGTGTAGTGCTTTCTGCAGTTACTAGTTCACACACTTTGCATTGAGCTTTCTGTAGTTAATAGTTACACGCACTTTGCACAGTGCTTTGTTGTAGTTACTTTGTTCACACACCTTGTATATGACTTTGTGTAGTTAGTAGTTGTACACTTTGCACAGTGCCTTGTGTATTTACCAGTTCACACACTTTGCACAGTGCTTTGTGTAACTTGTTCACACACCTTGCATATGACTTTGTGTAGTTAGTAGTTAGCACACTTTGCACAGTGCCTTGTGTATTTACCAGTTCACACACTTTGCATAGTACTTTGTGTAGTTCCTTGTTCACGCACTTTGCGTGAGCGCTTTTAGTGTAATTACTAGTTTACACACATTGATATAGTGCTTTGTGTAGTTCCTGTTCACACACTTTTGTGTAGCACTTAGTGTAATTACTAGTTCACACATTGCATAGTGCTTTGTGTAGTTACTTGAAACTCACACTTTGTGCTGTGCTGTTGTAGTTATTAGTTCACACACTTTGCATAGCGCTTTGTTTAGTTAGTAGTTCACACACTTTGCATTGTGTTTTTGTAGTTAGTAGTTCACACACCTCTGCGTTGTGCTTTGTGTAGTTATTAGTGCACACAGTTTGTGCAATGCTTTGTGTAGTGACAAGTTCATATGCTTTGAATAGTGTTTTGTGAGGTTACTAGTTCACACACTTTGCATATTGCCTTGTGTAGTTAATAGCTCACACACTTTGTGTAGTGTGTTGTGTAGTTACTAGTCACACACTTTGAATAGTGCTTTGTGTAGTTAAGAGTTCACACACTTTGCATGGTGCTTTCTGTATTTACTAGTTCAAACACTTTGGGTAGTGTTGTGTGTAATTACTAGTTCACACACATTGTGTAGTGCTTTCTGCAGTTACTAGTTCACACACTTTGCATTGTGCTTTCTGTAGTTAATAGTTCACACACTTTGCACAGTGCTTTGTGTAGTTACTTGTTCACACACCTTGCATATGACTTTGTGTAGTTAGTAGTTAGCACACTTTGCACAGTGCCTTGTGTATTTACCAGTTTGCATACTTTGTATAGCACTTTGTGTAGTTAGTTCACACACTTTGCATAGTGCTTTGTGTAGTTACTAGTTCACACACTTTGTGTGAGCGTTGTGTAGTTATTAGTTCACAAACTTTGCATAGCGCTTTGTGTAGTTAGTAGTTCACACACTTTGCATTGTGTTTTGTAGTTAGTAGTTCTCACACTTTGTGTTGTGCTTTGTGTAGTTATTAGTGCACATACTTTGCATAGTGCTTTGTGTAGGTTTAGTTCACACTTTAGATTCAGTTTTGTGTAGTTAGTTCACACTATGGGTAGTGCTTTGTGTTGTTACTAATTCAGACATTTTGCATGGTGCTTTGTGTCATTACTAGCTTACATACGCCTGCGTAGCTCTTTGTATCGTTACTAGGTCAGACACTTTGCATAGTGCTTTATGTAATTACTAGTTCACACGCTTTGTGCAGTGCTTTGTGAAGTTACTAGTTCACTCACTGCATATCGCTTTGTGTAGTTAGTAGTTTGCATGCTTTGTGCACTGCATTGTGTAGTTACTAGTTCACACACTGCATAGCACTTTGTGTAGTTACTAGTTCACACACTTTGCATAGTGCTTTGTGTAGTTACTAGTTAACCCATGTGCGTAAGTGTTTTGTGTAGTTAGTAGTTCAGACACATTTTGTACTGCTTTCTATAGTTACTAGTTCACACACTTTGTGTAGTGTTTTGTGTTATGCACTTTATGTAGTTAGTAGTTCGCATGCTTTCACAGTGCTGTGTGTAGTTACAAGTTCACACTCTTTGCATAGCGATTTATGTAGTTAGTAGTTCTCACACTTTGTGTAGTGTGTGTGTAGTTACTAGTTCACACACTTTGTGTAGTTACTAGTTCACATGGTTTGCATACACTTTGTTTAGTTAGTAGTTCATACACTTTGCATAGCACTTTATGTAGTTAGTACTTCACACATTTTGCACAATGCTTTGTGTAGTTACTAGTTCACATACCTTTCATAGTGCTTTGTGTAGTTAGTACTTCACACACACTTTGCATAGCACTTTCTGTAGTTAGTAGGTTACGCTTTGTATAGTGGCTTGTGTAGTTAACAGTTTACACACTTTGCATAGAGCTTTGTGTAGTTTACTAGTTCACACACTGTGCAGTGCTTTGTGTAGTTACTGTTTCTACACTTGGCATAGTACTTTGTATAGTTAGTAGTTCACACCTTTGTGTGTCATACTTTGTTACTTGTCCACACACTTTGTGTAGTGCTTGTGTAGTAAGTAGTTCACATACTTATGTGAGCACTTGTGTAGTCCGTAGTCTGTTACACACTTTATGAGGCGCTTTGTGTGGTTACTAGTTCACACTCTTTGCATATTGCTCTGTGTGGTTACTAGTTCACGACCTTTGCATACCACATTGTGCAGTTAGTAGTTCACACACTTTGTGTAGTTAGTAGTTCGCCTTCTTTGCATTGCACTTTGTATAGTTACTCTCCATAAATGGTACTAAAGCAAGTAAAGTAGCACTGCACATAGTTCCCTAAGTGGGGAGGGATCAGTATGTCACATGGAAAAAAAAGCTGTAAAGTGGCACTTCCCATAGTTTTAACTTTGAAAAAGATTGTACCCCCCTCCCACCCTCCTAGGCAATTTATCTCACCCTCCTCCCTAACCCAGACAAAATATAGAGTACTACATAGCAAAAGAAGGCGAATCATGAAACAGGTCCAGTTCTAAACTTTATTTTACATTACAGACATGACAAATTCCTGGTGCGCCAAGGGATAACCCTCTTCATCAGGACGGTGGAGTCCAAGTACAATGTCTAAGCTGTGGAGCTCCTCCCCGAGACATGACACCTCTTCCTCCAGCACCTCAACGTTCTTCTCTCAGTAGCATTTCATGCCACCTGCTCATGTGCTAACACCTCTATCTGCTCTTAGGCCACCTATCCTTCTTGTGTTTTCTCTGTAGCCATACCTCTATTATACCTATTGTTGTCAATGCGCTTGTCATCATGCTGCACCTCCTATCTGTTTATGTTCTTCAATGTAATGGCGCATATCCTGTTTATAGTACCATGTCCATGCCCTTATTTCACTGCAGAACCATTTCACCACGTACCATGTTTTGTTGTTTTTTACCACTGCTGTATTATTACTGTATTCCTCTTTATATTGTTTCTGTCCCCAGGGCGATCTGGAATAGAGCAGTACTCCGCTCAGCATGCCTTCCTGGTTAGATTCTTAAATAAGTAAATAAATAAGTAAAAGATCACTCTTATATGTGCATCAATTAATTCAAAAATCCAATAAACCAATTAAGTGATTACATCACAAATCATGTGACCCTTTAAAACAACATTCAAAATTCAACTTTGTAAAATGTAAACTGGGAATTACGCTTTGGCAATACACTTTATGGAACAACGGGGAACCCTAGCACTAATTAAATGTACTATTCTAGAATATGTAAAACCACAGCAGTGGAAGGAGACAGAAAGAAACTGCTCCTCAAAAAGAATCACGTTGGATTTTACTTTTAAAATCCATGTATCCCACAGGTCTGAATAGAGATTGACATGACTGTATATTTGTGACTTAATGTATGCATTTTGGTGTAAATTCAGCTTTCCAGTCTGCCCTTTTAATATTTTAGAAGTGAAGAATATAGATTAATATAACTTGCTCTTAAATCAATTGTATATTTGTGATGTTGACGCTGACCCTTTTGATTCTGTATGTATTATATAGCTCTGTCCCTACTGTTTTGAGGCACTTTTTCGTGAGTTAACTTTTCCAAAATTAAAGTTAGGAGAAGTGCTTCATCTGGGGTGATTTACATGGGAATTGACTTTGGCCTGATCGCATAACTGCAGACAGGTACAAATATAAACAAACAGTACATTTGTCATTAGGGCTTTGACCTTTGTAGCTCTCTCCAGTTTAGGTTTAGGTTTTGTGGCTGATACATAGAAATAAATAGTAAAAGGAAAACAATTAATAAAAGTGAATAAAATATAATTAGGATGAAATAATAAGTGATTTAGAATAAGGGACTAAGCAACAAAGTTTTAGGTGTTGAAAGCAAGTCGCATTTGTATGTTTTTGCCACTTTAGAACACTAGTTTGGTATATAACTTCAAATCTGAAATGTAATAACAAAGTTGAAGTATTTATCACGAAGTTGAATTTGAATGTTGTTTTAAAGCGTCGCGATTTGTGATGTAATCACTCTGGGATCACTTGATTTTATTTATTGGATTTTTTGAATTAATTGATGCACATATAAGTGCTCTTTTACTTGGACTCCACCCTCCTGATGAAGAGGTTATCTCTCAGCGCTGGGAAATTTGCCATGTCTGTAATGTAAAATAAAAGTTAATAACCGGACCTGTCTTGACTGACTGCACCTTCTTTTTATTGTACAGTACTGGCCTTGGCTTGGTACAGATCCCAGGAAGCACTGTTTCACGTTGGTTGTGTTTTTTGAAAATATAAGAGTACTCCCTTCACTACCCTTATACCACCCATTTCACCCTCCTCCACCAGCCACAGTCGATTAGTACCCGTTCTCCCCAGCAACATAGCACCTAATCCCACCTTCCTCACGAGCCACAGCTGTTTAGTACCCACTTCTCACCAGCGACACAGCATCCAGTCGCAGCCTTCCCTAATAGTAGTACTAGATTTTATTTGTTTATGACACCCTCCCTGAGGCTCAGGGCACCAGTACAATAAAACAGAGACAGCAATATATCATAAAATAATAAATACCATCCCCAAAAATGTAAAATATGCATAAATAACTCCTTACACAAAAAAATGGCAAACTAATTTGCACTACAGTGCTATCTATCTTAGACATTCATATTTTGCAACCAACAAGTATTCTCCTCCCACATGCCTGTGTAAATAAGTATGTTTTAAGACCCTGTTAAAGGCCTACACCGAGGAGGCCTCCTCAGAACCTCAGAGAAATTTACAGAACTGGTCCTGCTACTTCCTTGAAGGAGCAGTTCTCGGGTTTTAAGTCTAGCCCTGGGAACAACTAGGAGACCTTCCTTGGTGGAGCAGAGGGTGCTAGGCATGTAAGGATGTGGTAGATCACACAGGTAACCAGACAGTGACTGGCATAGCCCTCATGTCACCACCACAGGCTGCTCCAAGGCTGCTTAAAGGTCACCAGGGTGGGTCTGAAAGACTGGGTGGTTGTCAGCTGGGAGACAGGTCTTCAGTGGCTGATTTGATTGTGCTCTGGTGATGTTTCACAGCTGGGAGGGGGCCTTCAGTGCCTGATTTGATTGTGCTGGGGTGATGTTTCACAGCTGGGAGGGCCCTCAGTGGCTAGTTGACTGTGCTTGGGGTGATGTTTCACAGCTGGGAGGGGCCTTCAGTGGCTAAGTTGATTGTGCTTGGGGTGATGTTTCACAGCTGGGCAGGGCCTTCGGTGGCTGATTTGATTGTGCTTGAGGTGATGTTTCACAGCTGGGAGGGGCCCTCGGTAGCTGATTTAATTGTGCTTGGGGTGACGTTTCACAGCTGGGAGAGGGCCTTCGTGGCTGATTTGTTTGTGCTTGGGGTGATGTTTCACAGCTAGGAGGGCCTTCGTTGCCTGACTTGTTTGTGCTTGGGGTGATGTTCACAGCTGGGAAGGGGCCCTCAGTGGCTGATTTGATTGTTCTTGGGGTGATGTTTCACAGCTGGGAGGGGCCTTCAGTGGCCGATTTGATTGTTCTTGGGTGGTGTTTCACAGCTGGGCAGGGCCTTGGTGGTTGATTTGATTGTGCTTGGGGTGATGTTTCACAGCTGGGAGGGCCTTTGGTGGCTGATTTAATTGTGCTTGGGGTGATGTTTCACAGCTGGGAGGGGCCTTCATTGGCTAATTTGATTGTGCTTGGGGTGATGTTTCACAGCTGGGAGAGGGCCTTTAGTGACTGATTTGATTGTTCTTGGGGTGGTGTTTCACAGCTGGGCAGGGCCTTCGCTGGTTGATTTAATTGTGCTTGGGGTGATGTTTCACAGCTGGGAGGACCTTCAGTGGCTAATTTGATTGTACTTGGGGTGATGTTTCACAGCTGGGAGTGGGGCCTTGGGTGGCTGATTTAATTGTGCTTGGGTGATGTTTCACAGCTGGGAGGGCGGAGGCCTGGTGGCTGATTTAACTGTGAATGGGGTGATGTTTTACAGCTGGGAGGGGCCTTCAGTGGCTAATTTGATTGTGCTTGGGGTGATGTTTCCACAGCTGGGGGACTGGGATTTCACTTGACGGAAGGTCTGAAAGTGTTAACCATAATACAGGTAACTTACAATCAAAGCCACACGTGAATTCTGTATCCTTCTCAAGTAACTGCATTAGCAGCCATCATGGCTCTAGCCAGAGAATGTTTTTATGCCGCCTACCATTTGTCAAGGTAAATATTGTTGTAATTGTCATTTAAAGTTGAATTATAAGAGTAAGGCATATAAAAAGAAATAATGCTGGCAACAGAGGACAAAGAAACTAACAATCTTGACATTATTTTTTTAATTTATTGTCTTTAGCCATAGCCTGAGGAAACATATATGTGGCCTAATGTACCAAACCCAGCTAACAGCAGCCTGGCCAGTTGGAGGCCACCAAACTTCCATACGGTAATATACCTGTCTCTGTCCTTTTATCCCTCCCTCATCACTGTCCTCATCACCCCCCTCTCTCCTTTCCTCCTTTCCTCCTTTCCTCCCTCCCTCCCTCATTTTCCTCCCTACCTCCCTCCATCATCAAACTGTCCATAAATTGTGTTAAAAAATGTTTTGGTTTTACTTTTTATTTATATTTTCAGTTTACAAATCCTGAAAACACAGTCACACAAAAGAGACAACACATAACTTAAATAACAAATACATAACATACACAGGTCAAAACTCATATCAATTAATAGATGTCGTTACTTTAAAAATTAGACAGGATTATCTTGAGTTTATATATAAGAAAATAAAGAGATTTTCCACAAATTACTTTACACATAACAAGAAAAAGCCAAAGATGCCCAAGGACTGCTCTGTACATAGGCTCAAACATTTTAGCCTCATGTTTTTTAGGATACCAAAACATCTGGTCTCTAGGTATATCCTTACATCTAAGATAAGAGCTGCATTACCCCCATGCTGCCTTACCCTCCTGCTCCAGGTGACTTCAATGGCACAAAGTCTCCACTATACTGTATTATATAGGGAATCCATCTATGCCAGCATAATACAAACTTTCCTGTTGCATGGAGAGTCAGAGCTGTTAAACGCTCCATATGGTAAACTTCCATCATAAGGTCCCTTCATTCTTCTATAGTCAGGATCACAGGATCGCTGCAGATAGCCACCTATGAGTAATAGCATTCTTGGCAATCAGAAGACACATGCCCACAGTCTCCTGGTTGTCGGATCCGAAATCCTGGTGGTAACTGGGAGAATAGAAAAACCTCCACCGTAACTTGGGGCTGAAATAAAAGCTTCCAAGAGCACTTCTAACATGGTCATAAAAGGGGCCAGAGCGGCAGCTCCAGAACAAGATGACCATGTGTGGCCAGGAGTCCCCACCAAGAGGCCCCCAGGTTAGGCAAATATTTAACTTGTATGGCAGGGTCCTAAAGTATCTTAGGGTCAATTTCCAGTTAAATTCTTTCCATATGTAATAGGTTGTATAAGAGTGCATAAATTTAAGATGGGCATTCAGCTTTGCTCTGAAAGGACAATTCTAGGTCTTTCTCCCAGTTTTGTTTGACATAAGATATTGAGTTACCCTAAGGGCTACCAGTACCCTATATGTATAAGAAATCATATGAGCTAGAGGACTGTCCCTTCCAGTGCTTGTCAAACATAGCATTATAAATCCCGTCCGGGAACCCTGCTCAATAGTATTCTAGGAAATTGTTGGCAAAGTTAAGAACCTGTAAGTAGCAAAATTGGTCGTGGGGCCACAACCCATATAGATCACAGAGTTCTGCAAATGTACAGGGTGCCCCATCTTTAGGATGTGTGCTAATTGTGATGATCCCTGTCTTTCCTACCTTCTAAACTCTGTGTCTAACCTTGCCAGCAGAAATTGGGAGTACCTGGAGAGATATTAACAGAGGTCTAAGGTACCGATTGTACTAGGGTTCTCCAACATTTTATAGTGCTAGATGTATAAGGGTTGGTCATAATATCTTCCAGCGAAGGACTGGGACAGATCAGCAGGATCTTCTATAGATTAGATAGGTCCTCTGCCTTAATCCCAGTCTCTCCACTTTGCATAGTATGTTTTATGAAGTCACAGAAAATAATTCTAAGCTGGGCCACTCTGTGATACCCTCAAGATCCAGGAGAGCTAAGCCACCCATTTCTTTGGGTAAATGCAGGGTTCATATCTTTCATGAGGAGGTTTGTAATCCCATATATAATATGAGATTATTTTAATTATACCAGCAAAGAATTGTTTCAGGGTGTAATCGGAAGGGTCTGTGACAGGTATAAAACCTTGGGAGAAAGATTCATCCTTATCACCTCTGTTCTTTGTATGAGAGAAGAGGATAGTCCACCACTTCTCAGCTCTGTATTTAAAGAAGTCATAAGTGGTTCATAGTTACGTTTATATAGTAGGTCAGAGTCAACTGTAAGGTTAACCCTAAATATTTTAATTTAGGAAGGTTCCATTGAAAGGGAACCAGTGCTGAATTTCTACGGAGGGGCTACAATGTACACAGAGCACCTTTGTCTTACTCAGGTTCACCTTATAACCGGACAAGGTCCCAAAAGTCTCCAGCAAGTTCCAGAGTGGAGGAATAGACCTCTCTGGTGCCAACAGATACACCAGCAAATCATCTGCATGTAGTGCAAGTTGGTGATGATCCCCCACAGCCGTATACCCTCAACTGCTTTCTCCTGCCTTATGGCCTATGTTAAAGCTCCAGGTATATTGCAAAGAGCAATGGGAGGGTGGACATCCCTTCTGGCCCCCTCTGTAGTGCTATTGGATCATAAATAGAGCCATTAATTTTAACATATGTCATGGGTCTATCATAAAGCCTCCCAATGATTCCCTGAAAGTCTTTAGAAGCCCAGTGCCCCAGCATTGCCATCAAAAACGGCCATGCCACTCAGTCAAAGGCCTTCTCTGTGTCCAGGCTCATTAGCAGGAATGGGGCCCCTGACCGAGCAGTGTGGTGTAGCAGATGAAGGGAACATTTAATATTGTCCTGCATCTATCTTGGGGCACAAAACACACTGATCCATATTAATTATCTGTGGCAGGATGGCCTGTAGGCAAGATGCCAGGATCTTTGTGAAAACTTTATAGTCAATATTCAGGACCGAGATAGGGTGGTAAGATAAGCACTCGTTGGATCCCTCCTCTGCTTTGGAATGCTTGATATGATCGCAAACCTCCATGAATCAGGCATAGGATCCCCACCCGCTGTTCTCTGACACACTTCAGTAAGGGGAAGCAAGAGGGATTAAAACCCTGTAGCATTCACTGGTGTACCCATCAGGACCTGGACTCTTACCTGGCTTAAGGGTTTTAACTGCTGCCTCCACCTCCAAGGTTGAGATCGGTGTTTCCAGCAATATTATATGAGTCTCTGAGAGCTTAGGAAGTTGGACACAACCCAGAAATTCCTGGGTGGCCTGAGTGTTAAATCCTGACTATGGGGTATAGAACTTTGCATAAAAGTCTTGAAACTCCCTCCTAATCATGGTTGGAATATTTGTAATCTTGCTCTGAGAGGGAATAAATCTGTGTTATGGACGAATGAGTCATCCTCTGTCTCAGTCTGTGTGCAAGTATCCTAGTAGCTCTGGGTCCTGTTTCATAATACTTCTGCCTAATATACTGAAGAGCTTGCTCAGTCTTCTGATCCAGCAAATGGTGACTGCACTGCCTGGTGGCTTTCAGCAAAGGCAGCACAAACTCATCCCCCACCCGAATGCTGATCCAGGAGGTCCCAAATTGGGTCTGCAGTGTTTCCATCAATTTGTTTTGTGTTTTATGGCAGTGGGCTGCATATTTAATTATTTCTCCCTAAGCACTGCCGTTAGGGTATCCCACATGACTCCCAGAGATGTCTCCTGCCCCTGATTGTCCCTAAGGATCTGTGGGATGAGTTCCTGCATCCTTTTTTAAAATCTGGGAGGTTCAACAGAAAATTATTGAACCTCCAGCAGGTGCTCCTCCTCTCTCTTTGCCAATTCAGAGTTAATTTAACCAAATCATGATCCAATGGTGAGAAGGGTATCATTTCACATGTCTTTACCATATAGGCATGCTCTGCAGAGATACAGCATAGGTCAGTGCGGGTATAAATTCTGTGGCGGTGCAAATAATGCAAATATTTTCTCGTTAGATGGAAGAGTCTCCAAGTGTCCATCCACTAAGCTGATTTGATATATGTGACAGTGGCATTTTGGGCCACTGACCTCCTCGAGGTGGGAACTAGATGAGTCTTTATAGTCACAAATCATGTTATGATTTCCTCCGATAAGTAGCATACCCACATGACATAAGGTGATTCTTTTGAATAAAGAACATACCATGTCTGGGCCAGACCCTGGGAGGAGGTATAGGCCTACCTATGTAATCAGGGTTCCTTCCAGGTGACCACTGGCTATTACCAGACGACCCTCCAGATCAGAATAGCTGGAATCTACCTGGAATTGTGTGGCCTGGGAAATCAATATGGCGTGCCCTTCACTTACCCTTTCTATATGCAGATGAGAACACCTCGGTATAACCAAATTTGGTTAGCTTCTGGTGTTCTTCAGTACTCAGGTACATCTCCTGTATAAAACCACATCCAGACGCTGCTTCTTAATAAGAGACACAACTTTATATCTTTGACTGGGTTATTCATCCCATTGACATAACAGAGCAGATATTAAGTTTTGGAAATTGAGCCATAGGTATATCCTAGTAACCTAGACTGTGGTCCTATTAAAGAGAACTATGTTCTAACCTTTCCATTAGGGCTAACTATCCATGCCGGGCTAATTAGGCATCACAGACCTTACTTCCATCAGCCCAGAGTTCATATTCCTGTGTACATATTATCCCTGTCCAGTCCTTGTATTAAACCAACAAACATAAAAACTATTTACATAGAACAGTCACAATTTAGTAAACTCACAACTATAACAGTGAAACAAAACAGTGTACTCTCAAGGGAGAGGCTCAACAGAAGCCTCTTAGTAACTGAGGAAGGCCCCCAAAAATGGGGGCCCAGCTAGAAGTAAGTTAGCATTAAGCTGATCTACACCTCCTGGATCCTGCTGTAGCAGGACCCTAAACAACAGCAAGGCAGTCTGAATTAAAGAGGGAAAAAGTTACCATTTCCCCACAGGTTACTGTGAAATGCCATGCCCTCCCAATCCTGGACCCTCCCACTCCCCAGCATTCATGTAAACCACATCTTAACATTTTTGATTCCATCTTAGCTCTTCATGCTGAGCTGTCTCCATATTGTTATATTCAAAATGATTCGAGTGTTAATGCCCAGCTGATTCTGGTGCTCCTAAAGGAGAAAGAAACACATGGGAAGGAGTGGAAGCGATATTGGGGACGTTATTTTCCACTAGTGTAACTGGGAGAGTAGGAGCTGTTACAGGCTTGGCAATAGGCTCCATCTAGTGGTACTCCAGGGATTTGCTCAAAATTCAGAGAAACATAAAACCGAAACTGCAATGTAAGCTGACATACACCCTTAGAGAAAAAAGACTGCAAAATAAACCAGGTTAATGCACCCATAAGATACTCCTCCCAGTAATTAAAATGAAGAACGAAAACTGCTCAGTCCTGCATCTCTGTTATTAAATAATAGGAAATGTAAATCTTGCTCCCTGAATGCTGAAAGTCTCCACATAAAGGTCCAGAAGCAAATGATTCGATACCTTTAATGGACCAACATAGATGTAACAACAAGAAAAAAGTGCTCTAGCTTCGAACCAACCAGTCCTTCTTCAGAAGCCTAATGGCAGTTGTTTAGAAAAACGATACTTTTAACAGCTAGATTATGCAGAAAAAACAGAAAAAATCCCCATTGGTTTAAAATACTCATTTAAAAATACAGAAGATGATATCAGAGAAGTTTAACAGTACCATATTACCTTCAGCCAGGAGGGTCCCCGGGTCAAAGACGCTTAGTGGAACATACATACAAAGAATCCTACTGCATATAAATTTAATTGACATAAGATAACTCTGCTGGAGCAGATGACTCTTAAACCAAGCTATGATGTCACAATTGGTATAAGGATGTGATTACTGAAAAGCAACCCCACCCAGATTAAAGACATACTAAGATTGTAGTAGGACTCGAAGAAGTTTCAATGCATGCATTATAGATAATAAATTACCAGTAAAGTTGTCCTAAAAACATCAGTGCACACTGTAAGATGTAAAATCTAGCTGGACCTGTCACCCAGCTGTACTCTCAAGCTAGATATCATGCCCCATAACTTCAAAAGCCTCTAGTATAGTGACAGGACTTTATAAATGATAATTTAAATATAAATTGACAGTATTAGTGTCAAACAAAAACTCTAGTCGAGGACCACCAAGGAATTAAGACCATGTAGCCTGATATGTACTGATGTCAATATACTCTGAGAATGTAACAACTTGATGTACCAGAAGTGTCTAAGGAATCTGAAAAAGAGATAAAATGTAATTTCTCTCCTCCTCTTCACACAAACAATACACTCTACCCACCCCCATCACCATAATGTGGGGAGAGATACCTAGCTTTATGGAGATGCTCTCTCTCTCTCTGTCTCTCTCTCACACACATACACACACACACACACACACACACACACACACTCTCACTCTCTCCTAATGAACCTTTATTCACATCAGTCACTGCAATTGTTCCCCAAAGGTATTCAACTTGTCATGAAATCCTAAGTAAAAGGCTCATGTATCCTAATACCTACAGAGCAAAAATGTGACACTATTTAACCATACTACTATCTACATAGTAACATTTCCAAGGATTCTGGATAGGACTGCAATGAAATAAAACTGCCACCCTCCCCAGGATAAGGTAACTAGAAGTGTAAGACCAGAGGTCTAACATACCTACATTTCCTCAAATTACTGCAATATTAGCCTAATGTAAAAGATCTGTCCAGGAACTCAGCGCAAATGAGATCTAGCACCCCAATATGTACAGAGTTAAAAAAATATGTGGCAGTCTGTGATAACACTCCTATATGTACAGTAATAGGCTAGGTAATCTGAATATGGTGCAACGGAATCAACCCCACTCCCAGGCAAAGATAAAAGTAAGGATGAATTAATATTCATTATGTGTGTGAAGTAAGAACAGTAGCACACTGTAACTCCATGTATCTAAATAGAGGCCTACCTCACTGTGACAGCAAGCCCCACAGCTGTTATATCATGTACCTCACAACATATACCCACACACATACATACACACCCACAGCCACACATGCTGAAGTCCTATAATATACCAGTCTGAAGAAGAAGAGGTCTGTGGATGTCAGTTTATGTACTGTCCCATGAAACCAGATCAGCGTTCATCCCATCTGCTACCATATTGAGATGTAAAATAAGTTTAATCTCAAAGCTTGTCTCTGTTGTGTGTTTTCGAGATTTCCTTTTAAGACCATTACTGACACATCTGAAATTGAGTGGTCAGGCTGGGAGAAGTGGTACCCCACTGGTTTTCAGTCTTCTTTGCTGTAATAGTATGTCTGTGCGAGTTCGTCCTAGTGCGGAGCTGTTGACTTGTCTCTCCAACATAACCTGTTTGTGGACATCTCTTGCACTGAATGAAATAAACAACATGTCGTGATGTGCATGTATAACTCCCATGCACCTTGAATTGTCTGTTTTGTGATGTAACCACACAGTCAGAGGTGGAAATGAGCTCACAAGTCTTACAGGTGTGTTGATTGCAGGGTCGTGTGCCCTTGTGTGACATGGTATTCTGTTATGAAAGTTTGCTCCTAATAATTAGGCTGGCTAAATGTTGGTCCATTAAAAGGTATCAAATCATTTGCTTCTGGATCTATTCTTGCAAGGACCAATACGGCAACTACTAAATCTAGATTTCGACATAAAGGTGAAAGCACGTAGTTACTATTAAGAGCTCCCAAAGCGGACATTCTCCACGATCTTGTAAAATGAATAGCCACTAGCTGTAGTGAGTATTTTTGGTAAGGAACAGAAAGTCAGACTTGCCTGCCTCTCAGGTGCGCCATGTAAGAACAGCTCCTCGATTTCCATTCGCTTTGTCTTAGACCTGATTGCCAGTAAGCTTCTTCAGTAGGCCTCTAATATCTAGTAGTGTGGAAGGGGCGAATGCTTTCCATTACTTTGGGCATTGTGCTGACTCGCTGATTGCGCTTGCTTTTCCTGAAGGTTCCTGGGGCTCCTTCAGCATTCCCAGGTTTGGCCACCCCAACCTTTTCCATTAATGCTTGTATAGCTTCTTCTAGTGTGGAGTAGAGCATAGCTCCGTCTCCCAAAGCACCGTAGCTTGGCAGGTTAAGGGGTTTGAAATCTCACCCCTTGTGATCATAGGGTTTTCAGGATCGGAGCATAGGCCAGACGTTTTACAGTATGGTGGGAGGAGTCCTGGTCAAAGTACAGATGGGTTCCATTGTAGTCTGATCTTTTGTTGCCAGGCCTGTTTAAGAATTCTTTCTTTGTCCCAGCTAGAAAATTTGGCTACAATTTTCCTGGAATGGGCTTTAGAATCTGCAGCTCTGTGGGCTCGCTCGATTTTGAAATTCAGTGCCGCAGGAAGATCCAGCACATGTCTGAGGATGTTGGAGACAAAATCTGCCCTCTTCCCTGTCTCCGACCCCTCTGGGAGTCCATTGATTCTAAGATTATCTCATCTGGAATGGGTCTGCAGATTCAAACACTTCCAGCTGAGCTGCTCTTGGTGATCAGTTAGAAAGTCCATGGCTTATGTAAGTTGAATTAAGTTGTCCTAGGTCACAGCTACCGTCTTCCGTCTTCTGGACCGGGTCTCCAAGCTGGTAAGTTTAGTGTTCAGACTTTTAAACTCCTGTTGATTCTCTGTTCGGAAATTTTTATTTTAGCCAGCAAAGTTTCAAGCGGAGCAGGAGAGCTTCTCATGCTCTGCATCTGTGTCTAATTCAGAGCCTGCGCATGCTTGCAGGATTCTCAGTCGCTTGTTGTTGTTGAGCTGGCAAGACTTAATCCTCTGGCATCCGTTTCATCTGTGAGTGTTGGGTTCGGGATCTATTATGTTTATCCCTACCACCGTCCTTAGAAGTCATTTGATGCGAAATTTTTCAATGTTAAGTTGTTTGTGGTAGGAAAAGTAGTGAGGAGTAGAGGAACTCCACGACTAGCCTGCCATTCCTTGATGTCACCAGAAGTCCATTGAAAAGTGTTTTATGACATCACATAGTAACAGCGATTTAAGGCTTCAAGAGACTTAGGCTCTCCATACCCTCAAAAGCAGGTATTAACTCACTGTTCTACCAGTGACAGCAGATTGAGAGGTCATTAATGCTGCAAGGGTGAGGTCTGTTGGAACAGACAGCTGCTTCTGAAACATAGAGGAAAAGTTGTAGTTTACGGAAAATACTGCATGTAGAAGACCAACATTGGTGTTAAGTCAACAACCTAGAGTAGTTAAAAATAAATGTGATTTTTGTAACCATGGAAACCTTTTCTTTGAGTAAATACCTGGGGTCCAACTCTCAGTCACACTTCGTTATGTAGGAAAAGCAGGACAGAAAGTGCACTCGTTTTGTGAACATAAAACAGTCCTATACTGGAAGAAACTATTTGCACTGGGGGTGACTTCCTGGTACAGATATTAATATTTAATTGTAGGTGCGCAGATGTTACTGTGTCTGACGTGGTTATATTCTGTAACAGCACAGTTACCACCACCCATGTATGAACATGGTGCAGTGCCATATACAGACAAGTATGTAGCACTAGAACAAAAGATGCCCATTTCCCACTTCCCATACCTTTTGGGACAGTTCTAACTCTCCACTGCTCTGCTGTCCTCATACCCCAACATTCTCCTGCTAAACCAGTGGGCCCTCAACATGACTTATTTGTTCCCTACTTCCTGGTGATCTAGTGGCTCCCTGTCCCTAGCCCCAGCTGCAGCACTGTCTCATGATGATCTGGTCCTTGCCAAACTCCTTCCCCATTGGGTGTGTGCACCAGGTGATACCTCCAATCCCCATACCACCAGGTTGTTCTGGAGGTCATTAGTGGCCGGCAGACAAATGCTGTGCTGGATGCGCTGGTGGTAGTTGGCACACAATGCCATTACATCCCAACACAGCCCTCCTGTGCACCAGTGCACTTTGCTGTGTCTGGTGTGGAATAGCCCCTGACCCTCTGAGCACAGCTCAAGGGATTGCAAGGAAATGACTGGAGGTAATTTAGAGACACCCTCTGAGACAGTGAATCAGGACCATGGGGAGGGCACCTTGACCCCTCTGAGTATAATTGAGGGATTACAAGGAAGGGACTGGAGGTAATTTAGTGACAACACCTTCAGACAGTGGATCCAGACTGTGCTCTTTAAAGAAAGGTCTCCCATCCCACCACCTCAGCTGAATGACAAGACCTACTCCCACCTTAGATGGTTGAGAAGGCCTCCCTCTGCAATTCAACTGCCTCTCTCTTTTTAATAATTTATATTTTACTCATGTGATGAAAATATTTCACAAGTGGAAGAAAATGTGGTACAGTACTTTCAATATAAAATCCATAGAAAGACATTAGACTCTGATTTCATAGTCTGCCCAAGATTGTTACGTCAAGAGAAAGATTGTGACAGATAACTACTGTAGTCTAATATCTGATGCAGAAGATAAGGACTGCATGCAGCACCCAAGATCTGCACCTGACTGAAGGCAGTAACACCAAGACGTCTGTGATGGGTTCAGCCTATAAAAGGCTTTACAGGTCCATAAATCCAGAAGTCTGCAGAAACATAATAATATCAGACTTTGCACTATTGCATTTTATCTCTGTACAAACATTTTGCAAACAATTCTACATTTACTAGATTAACAAGTTGAAATAGATCAAGCAGTACATACCGTAGCATTCCCAGAAACCATGTTACCATACAGAGCCATACACAACTGGGCACTTCCACTGAGCTTCATTACGAGCCTACCTCAGTAATACAAAGATAAACACAGTATTAACTAGAACCATCAAAGATTAAAAAGGAAAGAAATGTAAGCCCCCTTCCCTGTCTAAAGGGTACCTGGTGGAAAGAGCAAAAAGCTCAGACCCAAAAGTGCCACCCTGAACATTGTCATGAAATAGACTGCAAACGTACTTGATAGAAAATAAATATGAAGATGCCCTACCTTTAGACATTTCCTCACTTGCAGAACACCTCCAAACTCCCCGGATGCCAGCTTTTCCCTCAGCAGGAACACCGAAAGAAGGAGCCACCGTTCTCACCATTTCACTGCTCCAGGACCCAGGACCAAGGTGGAATTAATCTAGAGCCCCTCTTATTTACTGTGGGAGAATTGATTAGCTTTCAAATAAATAGGAATATAAAACAGTTAACTCATTTGAAGTACTGTTGCAATCACCAAATGGACACCAGTTTTAACTAAATCAAGAAAATGTATTTCCTGGGCAGCACAATGATTACAGGGCCCAGGAGCTAAACTCCTCCAACTTCAGAACACAGCTCCATGGGGCTAACAGAACTTAGGCACCAGGAGAGGACTCTGCAGCCTTAAGCATGAATTTCTTCACAATCAGTGAACAGCAGATTATACAGTTTTCAGGACTAATTCATAGCACCTACACTTTCGTGAGTACTTCAGCTTCTTCCACAGAAACCCATTAGCTTGCCTTGCACAATTCCCAAATTCATTCCATTCCTTAATTCCTCTGCAGGGAGTGTTTAAGAAGAAGAATAATAATCAGCATTTATATAGCACTTTTCATACACAGTATCCCAAAGCGTTTACAAGCAATGCTAGACTGGTAGTGAAGTGACTGAATGTGTGGTGGCGGCCATATACCATCATGACCCACAGCCTGGATAATTGCATGACTGGTTTATGGAAGCGGAATGTTGCCCAGGACACTGAGAATGCTCCCTGCTCTTCTGAAGAGTGCCCTGGGTTATTTACTTCCACCTGGACACCCACCAGGACAACACCAGGATGGGCAGAAGGGACCTCGTTTTAACGTCTCATCCAAGGACGGCACACCCCAGCAGTACAGCACCCCAGTACTGCACCTGGATGGCAGTGATTTTAAGTGCAAGTCCAATCCCCTGCGGGACGAGAACCCACGACCTTCTGGTCCAGAGGTGGATGTGCTACCAACTGAGCCACACTGACACATTTAACTTCTCTAGTGCCACCAGGGAGAGTGGTTCCTGGGCAATGAGCAGTCTAGCCTCCACAACTTCTGCCAAAATAGTGACCAATCTTTCATTTCTCTCTTGAAGCTGCTCCTGGTGCTACGGAATACCAATACTTCCACCTCAAGATTTCCCACTAGAGCCAAGCAGCCCAAAGAGAGAGTCCAGTGGTTTCCACCTTTACTTCTCCTGTTTCCTGAAGCACAGCCCTTACCAGCCTAAAGACCTACCCCAGACATGGGTATGGTGAGTCCAGGCCTGCCCCAAATACGAGAATAGCAGGCCCCATCAAGTCCACAGGCCACGTTCCTCCTTCCAGCCTCCTGCCCAGGCCAATGTGCCCCCAGGATAAGAGCACGCTAGTGCTGCCACCAACTGATGGCCCATGTTGCAGCCCTGCCACCATTGCAACAGCCCCACTGGCCCAGTACACCATATCTTACAAGGTTCCAGGGCCCCAAACTCCTGCTGGCCTTCTGATCTTTCACCATTCTCACAGGTCTTCTTCCTCCTCTACCTCCTTCTGGGGTAACACTAATAAAATATCCTTGAAAGAAATCCCAACAAACACTACTGACTAACCCGCTCCCTCCCACGGAGCTCCCAGAGTGGACCGGCACACCACCACTGTGGCTGACCTGCCTAGAGCTGGGAGGAACCCCCCTCCAAAGACTGCCCTGAGTCCAGCCACAACTCTGCCTCTCCCTTTTCCTCATCTGCCTAAACTTTTATACTTCCCAAGTGCTGCCCCCACTGGCAGCCATCAAAACTTTTTCCCAACGGCGCCAAAGCTCCCTATAGTGCCGGGGATACACAAGTTTCCCCATGGGGGACTTACAGAAAAATATGAATATCAATTGATTTAACGAGTTTCACTGCCTGAAACAGCTGAGGCACCTATGGTCTGTTAATGCTCACAGTTCAGTTGGACACAGGTGGGTTAAGATTTCAGTGAAACACAATTAACTCTTTTTACATTATAAGTTTTATTTTATTTTGAATAGAAAGAATCAACAATTTAACAATACAGCATCACCATACCTCTCAACTGTCCCTGATTTTCAGGGGCGTCCCTAATTTGCCTCAAAATTTTACTCTATCCCTCCTAAAATTGTTTCCGTGACCAAACAGTGGAATTTGTAAGCACAAAATAATGTCAAACATTAAAGTTGCAGACTTGTTGCTCCTTAGAAAAGGCATTTTACACTAAGCCCTTATTCTACCAGCTTCCTGAGTTGATATCTCCAGTTTTGAAGATGTGTCCCTGATTTTGGTCCTTTGTCCCTGATTTTTTAAGCCTTGTCCCTGATTTATGAGACAGGAGGTTGAGAGGTATGAGCATCACAACACATCAAAACAGAAGATAACAATAAAGAATTAAATAATGAAAATATATATAAATGGAGAATACTATGAAATCATCACCGAGCAGAAACTTGGAAGTTTACCTAAGGAGGGTTCTTATAGAGTTTTTAAAGACCAGAAAAGGGTTCCATGTTCTTTCAGACTGGTCCAGTCTATTTAATAGTTTATAACTGATGCAGTTATTGTTAACGACAGTACTCATCCAGTCGAACCATTCTCTTAAGAAGGAGAATAAGGAGATTTCCACTTCATAAGTATCAGCCTTTTCAAAGCTAATTATGCTGAAAGGATCCAAATTTGTTGAGATTTAGTTAAATGTTGCAACAATGATAAGTCTCCTAAAATGAATATGCTAGGGGAAAAAGGTAATGAACTTGCTAACACTCTATAATTGTGTGACTTGATTTTCAAATGGGCAAGATGGCTGGACAAGACCAGAACATATGTTTTAGAGTGGCATTTGATTGTTGACATTTGCAGCATTTATGATGTTGGAGGTAGCCCATGTTTGCAAGTTTGGAAGGAGAAAAGTGATCATGGAAAAGTGATAGTGTGAAACATAATTAACTCTGTTCCATTGCAATGCACAATAGAACAAATAGCACAAAAGACAAGCCTGAAAGTAACTACTTCCAGACATGATAATCCAGTCACATGGTGACATCAAGTGTCATGTCCCTTTTCCCAAAACTCAGTTTGGATTTTTACATCACAGCCCAGCACTGCTCAGGTCACCAAACAAGTATAGCTTGCTTCTTTAGATGATCTGCAGATTGGCAGCAAGCTGCATTACACACTTTTTTTTTTTTTTATTTAGTTCTTTAACCAGAGTATCACACTAAGCTGAAAGCTTTTTACAGGAGTGACCTGGGAGCACAGAGAAGTTAAGTGACTTGCTCAGGGTCACACAGTATGCAAGTGGAAGCTGTGGGATTCAAACCCAGGTCTGGTCTGCTCAATGTCACCAGATTTGCAGCTTAGAGCATTAAACCACTGCGCTATACTGCCTCCACTTACACCCTGCATTCTCAGTTGTCTCTGCACAGAGTCAAAAGCTTTGCAGCACTCCTTTGTAGCAAAGTTTAAGTCAGAGAAGAGAAAGATCTGCCACTCCACATCCAGAAACAGTTTCCCTTTTTGTTTGGCTTCCAGTAGGAGCTGCTTCCTGTCTATTGGATTAGTGGTGACCAATAGAAGAGTCCTTGGTATGTTCTTGATCATGGGGTGGCGCGGGGATCATTTAATAAGCTTTCACGAGGGCATGGGCACCTTCCAAAGACAGGAGCTTACACAAAGTTGTTCACAAAATTGTGGGATCATCTCCCTCAATCCCTCAGTCCTCCCAACACGAAACATTGCAGGCTCTGGCTGCCTTTTCTTTAAAATATATTGTTCATTGGGTGTTTCATAGAATAAGAACTCATTAGCTACAAACATACAACATTCAATTTTGTCCATTTAAAACATTTCAGTAACATGAAACAACTTTTACTCTTTCTAGTGACCTCTTATGTATGAAACAAGCACTTTACCACAAAGGAGTATTCAAATTTGCATCTGTTGCCAGTCAGATCAATACCAAACAATATTTATTTATTTATTTATTTCGTTTTTGTTTACCAGGTAGGTGCCATTAGCCAAGGCATGACTATTTTCTAGGCGTGACCGGGAGCTTTATAATAGGCAGAGGTGAACAACGGAAAATACAACTGATTTGGGGTAAGGACAAAATACAGACAGAGCAAAACAAGGTTATACAATTGGGTAAAAGTCAACATTGAGGCAAGGTTTTACAGTCACTAGTAGGTAAGCAGGGTGCAACAAGTTGAGTACAAATTGATTTGGGGTAGAGACAATAGTGCTAACAGGTTAAAACAAGGTTTTACAGGTACAAGGTTGGTAAAGAGGCTTAAACAACAGGTGTACAATCACTTACAGTAATTGGGGAAGATAGAGGTTCAGTAGTTACAATCATTGCTGAAGCATTCATTTCAATTTTGAAGGCACCAATGTAACAAAATAATAGGGTATCTTACACTAAGCATCAAATTTATCCAATTCATGACATTGGAAGAAAAGAAAAAGAACTAAGAACAAAACAATACCATCTGTTGAATAAAGGGAGAAACAGAACAGGGAAAATGAGTGAGTAATGAAGGTACAAGTGCCCACTCTTGTTACCAAAGAAATGAGAATAAAGGAAAAGAAACAGTGTCAATCATGTGGAAATGAGTTACTACAGCTGTACAATGGTGTTTCTATAGGATTCTTTATTTATTTTATTTGAAAGTTTGTGACGGAAGAGGCACACTGAGCCAGCTTGTTTCCAGGTGCGACCTAGGGACAAGGGAAGAGGAATATTTGTGCAGATGTAAACTGACTTCTAGAACCAGATTAAGCTGTTCTAACATCCTTTACAGAATGCATACTTGTTTCAGTAATTACCAAGATCCATGGTTATACCTGGAATTCACCATAACATTTATGAGGTGTCAGCCTTTTCATGTTTCGTTTCTACCAGTTTGGCATTTATGGGACTCAGGAACATATTTTCAAATGTTAGGAGTTAGTTAGTGAGGAACCTGAAAGAAAGGCTCCAAGATCTGGTAGTATCTTTCCTCTTGATCTGCATGACATATAAAATTCTTCTACCTCTTCCAGTCCTTTACATCTGCAGAATGAGGCTGTCTCCATTTTGATAATATTAGACATTTTGTACACAGGCATGCCCCTAACAACCATTTCTTGCTTGGACTGGAGACACCTCTCTCAATAAGCTGCAGTCCCCAGGATATATATAAAGCTGAAGTGTCAGGAATCTTTCTGCCCATGTACAGTACCTGTACATATTGCCTTCTTTCTTTCCAGAATGAAGCTTGATTAGGAGAGGTGCATATTGCATGAGTGAGTCCTGTGTCAGGAGAATGGCACCTCTAGCAATTACTGTGTGCCATAGCTTCAGTTTGTGTAAAGTGCTGGAATGTGGTATCGCCTATGCATGCTTTTGTATGGAATAAATTTATTTGGGACTTCTCCTCACATCCATATTTGTCTTCTCAGCAATCGTCATCATCATCATCATTAGTTTTATTAGAAGGCAAATTGAGAGAAACTCTTGTTTACAGCTGCATCCAAATACAAAAATATTACAATACACAAGTACATAATAACAAATAACATGTAAGTTATATATACACACACATAGTACTAAGGCAAGAAGCAGTAATTCAATACACACACGATGTAAGTCCCATGTTTTTGCAGATATTAGTATACCCAGCTTTTTCCCATTCTGCTTTGCCTTTCTCTGGAATTTGCATTTTCATTCTGTCAGTATTTTGTATCTTCTGCCCACACCCATAGGCTCACCCAGGAGGAGGAGGGCTCGGGCTTGATGTGAATTTGTGAGTGCTCCATTCACAGAAATGCCTAGCGTGGCATGAAAATGCAGAGCATGTTTGAGGCTTGGTTTTCTGAGGCTCTGCTTGGCTCCATTGAAGAGGAATCACTGATTGAGGATATCCTTTGGGTAGGCATGGAGGACTGATATGCAATACCCCTCAGAGTTCCACATTTATTGATTGATTGATCTTTATTTATATGTAACATATTTTACCAGATAAGAAAACAGTCTGTATGGGCTCATTTCCAGCTGCAACTGGGGGAGGGGGCAGGAAGAACTGCAATACAAAAATTCCAGTAGCACAGCTGTACAAAATTAGTATATACTCAAAAGTCACCAAGTCACCAAACAAACAAAGTCAATATGCACACAAAGTCACCAAATGAACAAAGTCAGTATATACACAAAGTCATCAATTACACAGAGTCGAATCACATTCAGGTACCACAGGTACAGGAAGGAACACAAGTCCCTAAATACAAATGAAGTTATTTACTGTTGTATAGACTATCCTTATGGTAGGCCTATCTCAGACATGGTCAGAGTGGGGTAAAACCCAGGCCAGGCCAATGTTAAACAGTGGCATACGTCAATAGGGCACTGCAAGTTGGGCTCGAATGTGGGCATTGTGATGATGGCATCTGTGATGTGGGCGTTCGGGATATCTGAGCACCTTGTATTGTGTGTCTTTCATGGTCATTGTGAAGGGCGCTATACTGGTTTCTTTCTACTGTACTGTGTTCACTTGTACTCTGTCATAAACTTGGCACGTACCTCTTTCACTTTGATAGTGTTCTTCTTGCTTGGATCCACTTTTTGGGACCATAACTGTATTGCTCTGCTGTTGCACATTATGTCATGGGTGGAGGTAATTATATATTTAAAGGGGTGTTGAGGTGTAGCCCCCACAGAATCATTATGATGTGTAGGGTGCATTTTGTTCCTGCAGGTCGTCCCTCTGGTGTGCTGTGAACTGTTTCACTAAAGTTTGTACAGGGGGCCTGATTGGATGGGGTATGCAATAAGTTTGTCTGATGATACAATTGTGTGTTGCTTTTACTGTCATCCTTTTCCTGCACTCTATTTTACCGCTATACGGATTGCATCAGCCCTAAAGTGGGTGACCTTAAAAGGTTGAGGACCACATCTAGGGTAGTTATGACTGGTTGAGGTGGCTTGGTAGTGCTCCTTAAGCTTGGTTTCACAGACTGAAGACTGGATTTGGTAGTAAGAGAAGAGGAAAGACTATTCCTTATGTATGAGTCTCTACCTGATAAAGGGCTTGCCCTGCAGTGGGCATACACTGAGGAATTTGTAGTCTTTTTCCAGTCTCTGACCTTAGGGAGTATGAGGAGTTGGAAAGGGGGTAAATATATCACTGAAATACCCCAGTAGTTTCCTATACCAGTATTTGGTGCTTAGCAGAGCAATATGGAGGGACTGCCTCATAGGTAAGGAGGCTAGTCTGGGTCTCTGTGCATTGTACAATGGTGGGTATAGAGGGCAGGACAAACAAATCTACAGAGTGCATTGAAAGGGTGGTGAACTTAGCAGGGTTGAAGTGGAGACTCCAGAGATAACTACATCCCGTAGTCAAGCAGTGGGAAGATCGAGAGCTCAACCACTGTTTTTCTGGTACTAAAAGGGAAACAATTTTTAACCCTGTAGAGCCACTAGCTTGGCAAAACATTTTCCACTGAAGAGTTTATGTGAAGAAAGCAGTCTAGCTGTTGATCTAGGATAATTTCAAGGTATTTATGGGACTTTATGGAGTTAATTGGATTGCCAGACAAGAGTGCAGCTTCAGGACCGCTCTCTCAGGCTCCCTCCAATGCAGCCACGGGTACTCCCAGCCACCGGGCAGCCGACACCACCTCAGCCACCGCTCAGTTCCACAGTCCTGGACTCCTCGGCCAGAAAAGTCGAGACCGCTCTCTCAGGCTCCTCCAATGCAGTCGCTGGGTAC
Organism: Neoceratodus forsteri; assembly: GCA_016271365.2. Taxonomy (NCBI): domain Eukaryota; kingdom Metazoa; phylum Chordata; order Ceratodontiformes; family Ceratodontidae; genus Neoceratodus; species Neoceratodus forsteri. Next base: position 101,970,280 of record JADMNL010000031.1, on the reverse strand, counting down.
TCCCCGGACAGCGGACAGCCGATGCCACCTCAGCCGCCACTCAGTTCCACAGCCCGGACTCCTCGGCCAGAAAAGCTGAGAACTGCTCTCTTAGGCTCCTCCAAGCAGCTACGGGTACTCCCGGCCAGCGGGCGGCGGTGCCCACCTCAGCTGCCGCTCAGTCCCAGCCCGGACTCCTCGGCCAGAAAAGGTATAGCAACTGCTGCAACCAATCGAACACGCGCCTTTGCAGGCGCGTCCGTCACTGAGTCCTTGTGAAAAGCAGTTTCTTGTCCTAAAATTCTTCAAAATTAGACTGTAATTGCTCAGATTCTACTGTTTAAGCTTGTCTACTGCATATTTGTTACCTTTTGTCAAGTTAAGACTATAGGATTAAGTGTAATACAGCTCTCCTACTGACTCTTTGTACTGGCCCCAGACTTTGGGGCCAAAAGAATATACATCCTTTGTGTACCAACTCGGAACCCCTGCTACTCTGTGTGCCCTTTTTCTGCAGCCCTATTTAATTCCTGCCTCCTCTCTCTCCACAGCCGAGGACTGCTCTCAGGCTCCCTCCAACGCAGCTGTGGGTACTCCCGGTCAGCGGGCGGCGTGCCACCTCAGCCACCACTCAGTTCCACAGCCCGGACTCCTCGGCAAGAAAAGTCACGGCAACTGCTGCAACCTATGCCTGCCCCCCACCCCACCCCACCAATTATTAAATACACTTGTTTCCCAACCATTTCCTAAACAGCCCCTCTATATCTGTGTTCCTCCAATTATACCATTCCGTGACATTCATTGGCTTGCCCATCTTAGTCCTTACTTCTACAGGGTACTGCCACCATAGACCAGAAAAACCCACTAGACATACCCTGACCGACCTCTCAGCCCTGCCCTTCCGACACAGCTGCTGTGTTTAAGCAGCCTGTTTGTGGGTACCTACAAGTTACTAGAGTGTATCATCCTACTACTAAGCCTCATCATGTGGGGACTTCTTCGACTTTGTTTATTATCTCTCCTATTTGGAATCCTGGCTGGCCTATACCTGCCCAACAGGCCGATACCCTGCATGGATTTCAATCCCTTTCTGTGCCTTACGATATCTGGCACTTTCTTGCCTGCATGCTCCTGTGAGACTATGGATATTGACTGCACCCTACTTCTGGTTAACTCGTTCAAGCATACACCGATATCCTGACCACATACTATGATCCCCACCACGCAGCATACCTACACCCCAGGTACCATTCACTCAGAGTACTATTAGCTGCACTGGTGGTGCTTTTACAATGGAAACAACGCATTACCTAAAGCCATCAACCATGATAATCAGGAAAAGATCAGGTTTCCTAAACTCTCTTCTGCTGCATTCAGAAAATACTTCTCCTACTTCTATGCTCAGGTGACGAGAGCTAAATCCTGGCCCTCCAGCTCCAATCGCTTCACCTCAGACCTGCCCTTGCTAAAGGTTTGAGCTTTTACATATAAACGTATGTAGCCTACTAAAAAATTCACCCTGATTCAAGCTTGGGTGTCCCATATTTCTCCGATATACTAGTGATTTCTGAATCCTGGCTCAGACCAACAACTACTGATGCAGAAGTAAACATCCCCAACTATGCCTTATTCAGAGCATATAGACATACTAGAGGAGGTGGGGTGGCTATATACATCAAAGACAAATTTTCAGTCTCCTGCACTACCGCATCTTCTGTTCCCAACAAATATGAATGTCTTACTCTCAAAGTAGTAATTACCCAGACGTGTGTCCTCCAGCTAATAGGATGCTACAGGCCCCCATCTGCTGGCTTAAAGCTTCTATCATATCTAAGCGATATTTTGGATCAAGGATTGCTTGAAACCATCATCCTCGGTGACATTAACCTCGACTGGCTGTCCAAAGCAGCTGCCCACTTGTTGTTTTTGTGATGCCTACGGGTTGACCAACTCATCAATGACCCAACCCACCCAAACACTAAAACCCTGAAAAAGCACTATACTGGATGTGTTACTAGTAAGCAAACCTAACCTCTTCTCCCATGCTGGCACTATTTTCTCAGATGTCGTGACCATTGCTTCATCGGAGGGATAAGGTCAACCAACAAGCCACCTGTTACATTCAAATTCCTTGAAGAGATCAAGATGTAATTTTAACATAGCCACCTATATTAATGACCTGAAACTCTCCTTGCATTGGCAGGAGTTTTATCTAGCCAAAACAGCCACTGCCGCCTCGACATCTTTCATGACATTCTACTAGAGGCTCTTAACAAACACACCTCACTGACCAAAGTCCGCACAAAGAATAAATCCAGCAAATGGTTCTCCCGAGGTCAGATCACTGCTTTTGAAAGAGATAAGCTTGGAAAAGGGCTCATAAACTAAACACGCCTAACAATTGGAACCTATTCAGAAAGGCACGTAACTTTTGCTCAAAATCAATTAAAGAAGCAAAGGCCTCTTTCTACCGTTCAGAACCCAACACTGCTTCCGAGAACCTGCAAGTTCTGGAATACAATCAAGGATCTGATGGGCCACTCCACAGGTAACTCCTCCTAACAAGATTATCTCTGGCAATACTGCATTCAACGAAAGGATGGAGATCCTAGATTCCTTCAATAACCACTTTACAACCGGGTCTGGCGTTGATAACTTCCCAGTTTATAAAATACACTCCATGACAGATAACTCCCATCCAATACCTCCAGCTACCTCCACTCTATTTACGCTTCAACCCCGCTTAAAAGAAGTTGAAGACCTCTTACTCCAATTGCACACCAGAAAAGTGCAGGCGCTGACTCATTAGACCCCTACTTCCTTAAAATCACATACCATGTCCTTGTCATCCCCATCACCCACCTATTCAACTTGTCCTTCTCCCAGGGTATCCTGCCGCCAGTTTGGAAGACTGCTCATGTCATCCCGCTTTTCAAATCAGGTGACCCAAGTGACCTTAACAACTATAGGCCCATATCTCTCCTCCAGTGCTATCTAAACTACTGGAGAAAATTGTGAATGCACAGCTAAGGTCCTATCTCGAGTCAACAAATCTATTGAACCCCATGCAGTCTGGGTTCAGAGCCCAACACAGCACTATTTCAGCACTGGCCAAAGTTACTTGACGACTGGCTGAGAGCCCTCGACACAAGGAACTTTACCTGTGCGGTCTTTTTGGACCTAAGTAAAGCTTTTGACACTGTCGACCACAACCTTCTTCTCACCTTGTTACAATCCATGTGGACTCCACCTCACTGCCCTGGTTTACTGATTACCTCTCAGGCGTTTCCAACAAGTTAAAGCAGAAGGCGAGCTGTCCCTCTCAAGCCTCTTCTAAGAGGAGTACCTCATGGATCTATCCTAGGCCCACTCTTATTTGCAATCTACATAAATAACATTGATTATATAAAAACACCAATATCCACCTGTTTACAGACGATACCATTCTATATGTTAGTCAACCCACACCAGAGGCTGCCTGCAACGATCTCCAAACTGAGTTCAACCTCTTGCAAAGCCAGCTAATTCACAAAAAATTACTCTTGAATGCTAAAAACAAAAGCAATGCTCTTCTCTCCACTTGCCCATGCACCCAGTCCAGCAGCCTGTGGATCTATTCCCCAAATTAACACCTTACTAGGTGAAAAGCTGAAATTGTAACTAAATTCAAATACTTGGGAGTATGGATTGACAACAGACTCTCCTTCTCTGAACATATCGAGGACTTGTTGAAAAACTCCGCAAAGGCTTGGACTTTTCTTCAGACTAAACCAATTCCTCACAAAAGATGCTAAGGCACGGTTGGTCCAATCCACTTTCCTATCCCTGGTTGACTACGTGGATTTTTGTATAGCCAATGCCCCATATCTCAGTTAGCTAAACTTGACAGCTGTACCACCGTGCATTAAGGTTTATCACAGGTGGTCCTAATTCTACCCACCACTGTGCCCTGTATGCTGCTGTGGGTGGACCTCCCTTAAACTCAGGCACCACAAAACACTGCTCTCTGGACTTACCGTGCTCTCACAAACAAACTACCCCATATATCTCCGGTGTCTACCTCTAAGTACAATAAGAAAATATGCGCTCAGAAGCTACTCCTCCATCTCCTCATAGTACCCAGAGTAAACTAGCGTTTCAGTAGAGGCAATTAGCTACGCTGCCCACCCTATGGAATAATCTACAAAGGACCCTCAAACTAAGCGCCTTGTCTCTCTACCCATCTTTAGCGTTACACTTGTGTGCTGTTAATGAAGTTTGTAACTGTTTGCCCATCCCTACCAGCTCCTAAATCCCTCGTGGTTCACCCTGGCCTGAATCCTGACTGCAGCCGCTCCCAAGGGTATTGGAAGATATTGTCTTATTTATACGAGCAAAGTGAGCGACCAACTACTGTGCCAGCGTTACACTCACCCATTCCTCACCCTTATATTCCTCTCCCATTCCATTGTGATGCCGTAATTCTCCCTGGCCAGTTATTTATGGCTCTACACATACATGGGGACTGTAGACCATATCTGATGTCATGATGTTACTAATTTCCTACTAGCCCTCGCTTAGGGTGAATTGTAATTGTTTATTTGTATTATTGCCTTATCTGTTTATTTGCTTGTGTTATCTGTATTTCTGCCTTATATAACTTTATCCTGGGGCATTGCCCATACTGTATAATGCACCAACTTTGTGTTGAATGTTATAACTTTGTATGTATGTGTTAACCAGGTCCACCTTGAAAATGAGCTTTGCTCAACGGTGACCTCCTGTATAAATAAAGACTTTGATTGATTGATTGATTGAAAGTGGAAGGGCTTGACTGCAGCCAATAGGTGCTTCCAAAGTGCATAGTAACTGTTTTCTTATGATTCATTACTAGTTTATTAACAATGAACCATTTTGCACATTAACAAAGTCAGACTGGTAAAGCTCAGTATCGGAGAGGGAGTGACCAGAGGAGAAAATGATGGTGTGAACTGTGCACATATGGGACTGACATGATTTTAGGCAGTTGGGGAGATCATTAATGAATACTGAAGAAAGAATGGGGCTGAGGACTGACCCTTAGGTAACCCCAAAGAGACTGGGACCGTACAAAATTGAAAACCCTAATTTGACTGATTGGATCCTATCAGAGAGGTAGGAACTGAACCACCATAATTAGAGACACCAGAGGAGCTAATTTGGCTAGGATTAACTGTATCAAATGCCTTTGGCAAGTCTCTGAAGACTGCAGCAGTCCCTTGGCTGGCATCCTGTGCGAGTGAAAGTGTTCGGTAATTCTGACCAAGGAGGTAAAGGTGAAATAAACAGGGCAGAAGCTTGATTGGAAAGGAGTGATGAAGCCCAAACTGTCAAAATAACTAGAGAGTTCTTTACTGACCTAACTCTTGAGTAACTTGGAGAGGGAGGGAGTAAAGGTATAGGGTGATAGTTGTCGGAGGCAGTAAGAAATGGATGGATAGACACACTGACACAGGAATCAGGTGTAGCAAGGCTAAAGAAGTGCCAAGATGGTTCTTTATTAAAGGTTAACAAACAAAAGAGTGGACGTTATACCAAATAAAGAAAAATAAATAAAAGAAATAACATCCAAAATCTTCAGTGACATTACAACATCATGACTGTTCAGCTTCAGAAGATTGCTACAAGTTGGGAAACTAGCCCAACCTTCCTTTGAGATCGGAAAGAGGCTTGCAGATCTCCCACACCAGGGTCAGTACTATGCTGAACCCACAACTGATCTGATCTGACTATCTAGGTTGCCTCCCTTTATACTTGGAAAGTATCAGGTGACCACCTTAGACTCCACCCATTCAGTCATTTTAAATGCAATTCTTTCAAAACATCTTACTTTTTAATGTACAAGCAGTAAAGCATAACATGTACACATCTTTGTACATTCAGATGTCTAAAACCAAATAATAGTTATTTAACAAAATTAAAGTGTACTTTGGAAGTTGGCCCTCCCTCACCTGGCTAGTGTATAAAGCTATGGAGAAGGGGTCGGCTGGCTCTTAGAAAGACACTGGGTAGCTCTGGAGAAGGATCCAACAACACTCTGCTAGAACTTTCGTCTGGTAAGTCCTATATCTTACATGGAAAACAAGCTACTATGTACAAAATATACAAAATGTACAAAGATTCATTTCAATTAGTAAGTCATTTCAATTAGTAAGTAAACAAAAGAATAAGTTCTGTACATTTATTTTAATGTCTGCATATAGTGTGATTTGTGGCTTGTTTGCAAACAAAGCATAATCTGGGGAAATGAAGAGACAAACTGTTCAGTTCCACAGCTACTGCCTAGCTACCTGGAACCATTTTACTTGTGTGCATTTTGTCTTAATTGTAGGGTTTTAGTGTTTTTGGTGCACCGAATGATCAGTTTTCAGAGTATGCAAACAAGGAGTGTTACTATGCATTCCTTCTGGCATAACATAGCTCCCAAGGGATTGGACATTTCTGGCTCTCACAACAGGACTGCTATTTAGCACCATAAAATAAATCCTTTTACTAGAAGCAGCAGCTTCTTACAATACTAAATAACCTGTCCAGCACCAGGCAGCATTTGAAAAAGAGAGCGATGCATGGCACCTTCCATGGTGAAAAATTAGTTCCTTCAAACAAAGTGGGACTGGGACCCTCATGGCAACCTGCAGGAAAGGGGATGGAAAATAAGGGGATAGTTCTAGAGGACTTTCATTCAGGTGGCCTGCCTCAAGAAATGGAAAAATAGAATTTCAGACAAGAACAGGGACAGAAAGGAAAGCAAGAGTTGCTACTGTGGTAGGCTTTTCAGCTAAGGAAAGCAGTCTTCCCAAGGGGTCACCAGCACACTTCCACAGTAGTTTGTTGGGGCTTTCAGTGGGGCCACCAGGGTATGTTTCCACCTTGAAGGGAAGGTGCCAGTGGCCAAAGATTGATTGAAATATGGGTGATGGGGAGGACCAGGGCTGGAGCCCCTGTGGCTAGAGTGTCAGGGCAACAACCCATCAGACCCACCTAAAGAGTAAACATTCAGGGAATAAAGTTCTCTGAGGACATCTAATTCATGGATGGGGAGAGACTGTAAGTCACATAAGTTAAAGGAGGTATCAGCAGGCAAGTGGCTGCCGGAGATGAGGGCCCTGGCACCATCTATAAAGAATTAGTTTAGCACATCAACGCAAGGGACAGCAATTTCACTCTGCAGACCCAAGGTAGTCAACGAATCAATAAGAAGGTAAGAACTGCTTTCCAAAATTTAGTAGGGTCTCAGCCACTGAAAAGGGTTTATTTTGAAATAAGCAGCCTTGGCCTGCCAAGTGACTTTAGTTACAATAGTTTTGGAGCCTAGTGAAAGTCTGCCTATCCGATGGCACCCTAAAGCTTTAAACCTAAACCAAGCAGCATCTCTTAGATGAAGAGGTTGATGAGGTCAGATGTGACCCAAGGAAGGTGGTTGCCATGAATTCTACAGTGTCTGAAGGGGTGTGACTGTTGCAGACTGCATTAAAAGTATCAATAAAATGACTTAAGGCTACATCTGGGTCAGACAGAGAGGGTAGGCTGCCAGTCAGCATGGTAAACATTATGCACAAAACTCTCTGGGTGAAAGGTCTTGTAAGATCTGGCCAGAATAATTCTCGGGGGATGCTTTGGGAGTATATATCTTCCTAATGCAATGAATCATGCGATGGTCACTGAAAACATCGGAAGGGTATCCGGTACCGTTCTTCTTCTCTCATACCTTCCATGATGATGAGCTCTTTATTTGATGCTGGTGGGATATGATTGCACACAGCTCTCTCTCTTGCTCTAAGTAGGGCTGGTGAGCTCTGTCCGCCTCTCAAATTGAAGCGTGCCATCTCATTAGTGGTTAAGGTGCTTCGGTATTGTTTTTGTAGTAAGACCATGATAGCCTTCCTTCCATGTTCTTTTTTGTTTTTAACTATGCTTTTATCATCCGGCAGCCAACCAATTCAGCCTCCGCCTCTGCAGATGGACCCAGGATCTTCCGCACACAGTGCCACCTGGATTACCTTGCAGGGGTGAAGCTTCCAGAGCCACCCATTGTGACCGCCATCAGATCTAGGTCTCGGATGCAACAGAGACCCAGGTCCGCTATGGGTGAGGGCATCATTGGGCACATCAGAGTATTTTTGTATGTTTTTTCTTGTGGGGGCATGTCAAGCAGATGCCATGATGCAACTATTGCCTTACGTCCAACATGCACCCCCATGGAACAGCGCTCATTGGCGCCGGTAATGGTGCATCCCATGGTCACCGGGAGCACCAGACCAGAGTCACTCAATCCCCCTTTGGATGTGGAAAGCATGCTATGGCCATTCAATCACTCAATCCACCCCACCCGGCCACGGGCATCCTAAGTTCGTTCCCAAATGTGGGTCCCTTGCATCACAGCAGTAATTATTTCTGCGCGCGGTGGGCCAGCCTATTCCCTGCATTTTCTTTGGGACACCCATTATCGTTATGCTCTTCCTCTGGCTTTGGCAGTCCAAGCTGATTACTCTTTCCTTCAGCCTGCTGATTTCCCATGCGTTATCAGTGGCCAGCACTTCCAGTGTTTCCAGTTATCTTTCATGTTCATTGATCCTGGTTTCAGCTTCCTTAAATTGGGTATTGAACCCCATGACCTGTGTTTCCAGTTTGCTCTGGGTTGCCTGAAAGTTACTCATTTCTGAGCTAAGTAAGAGCATTCAGTCTTTTGGCTATCCAATGCATTCCTTAAGTATCATGTCATTTAAGGTTGTTGGTGACATGTCAGCAGATCCCAGATGTGACGGAAGATTCTGTTTGAACTTCTTGTCCCGTGATGCCAATCTCAGCTGCTCTCTAACTTTGCCAATTTGCTCTTTAAACATTCTGCAGCAAAAGCCTCATTCAGGATGCATTCTGGTAAGGCTGTCTCTCCAATGTAACATTTTTATCATCTTATGGTGAGAAGAAACAGATCTAGGCAGCCATCTTAAAAGCTGCTCCGCCTCTGATGCATGTTCTATGCAAGCCATTAGTAAGTATAGGAGTTTATTTTCAGCTATGGGCCCAGTTGGCCCACAAAGCCCTCCCTCATGTCTCCTCACTTTGGGTCCTCCCACAGAGCCCCTTCCATCATTTTCTCACAACTGCCAGCCAAGAAATGAACCCTCTACTTGGTGATCCTGGTCCTGGACCACTTACAAAACTTGAGACAGCGTGGGTTTGTTCTCTCCTGACGATGTTCTTCTGATGTTCTTTGCCGACTCCACTGCTGCGCTGCCTCACTGTTCCTACCGATTTCTGGCCACTGGCGCTGACTGCAGCCTCTTGGTTTGGCCTTGTCCATGATGACTGGTTTCACTATGCCCCAAACACTGTTCACACCTTCAGGTGTCTCCAAGCTACCTCTCTTTTAAGTCTGGCTTTGAAAAATAAGTTTAAATATTGTTTTATGTAAAAGAAACATATTCCTTGCAGGAGCACAGACTGAGTGCATGAGATCAGTAAGGCTGCTAACCCTGCCCCCATCACGTTCCCTTTATTATGTGGTTAGAATGTGGTATAAGTCTCATGAGCGTCACATCCATCACAGAGCACCTCCTAGGCCTTTATAAATGACAGTATAAGAAATCTAACGGAACCGGAGACATAACTTTATTTGAATCTTTTGCCTTGTCGTTTAACTTTGTAAATCTTGGACTCTTTTTATTGGTTATTTAAGTAATAAGCCACGAGGGTGTGTGGGTTATCAGGTGATTTACCACAGCAGGAGTGGTTTGCCCAGGAGGTGCAGCTGAGTCTGTAATCCTCACCAGCCATGGTAAATCCCCGATAACCCACATCCTCCAGTGGCTTATTGAGTTATACCAAGGTTAATTTTTACTATAATAAAATACAACTTTTAAAGAGATTGCTTTGTTTTTTTATCTTTATTGTATTTATTCCTATGTGCAGATATTATAGTGTAACCCTAGGTGGCGCTATCCCAGGAGCTACTACCATTGGCTGCTTGGCTAGTAGCAGGTTAAGGGCCTGAGTTCTGAAATGGGTGCCTCCACCTAGAGGTCAGGGTTGGTAGTGGTCAAGCTAACCTGGGCACAGCCCTCTGGGACAATGTAACCCCTTCTTTCCTTACTAGTGGCTGGAACAATATACAATAATCACTTTCACAATACCCTGATACACCACACAAGTACCCACACTGTTTGCACTTACCACCAGGGCTTTTCTCTGGCCTGCCCTGGGGCCCCCTCCAGTAAAACAAGGTTATACACAGCAAATAACAGCAGTATAGTACTCTTGCACAAACTGGAACCACAGTCAGGGTAAATGCAAAAGAGTTAGATCTGATTTATTTAAGGGGCTTGAACAAGGGAGGGGTGTAATCAGGTTAATTTGCTTAAAGGCTCTGTCAGTCAAACAGTTATGCATGCACTTCAGGGTCCATAAACAGTCACACACTCTGGGTACCCAGATGGAGAATGGTGGGCTAGCCAGGAATGTTGCAGCTGGTTGGGGCCCTGTGATGGAAGAAAACAACATGCACACGTAACCCCTGCAAATGGGGGTTCCCAAAAGTCTTCCAGGAGCATGCCTGAATGCTCCAAGCCTGGGTGGTGTTTGATGCCTGAGCTGCTTAACTGTAATTGCAAGTGAGTGCTATTTGAGCCTCCACGTACTGTCTCTTTAAGAGCTGTCTGCTTGCATACTTAATTAGTTTGTGTGGGGGACTGTGTATTTAATTCTCGAATCCGCCTGAGCTGCGGAGTAATCATTCCATTTTAGTCGCTGAAGGTGCAAAGGAGCCCATCTGAAAGCTGTAACTGTTTGCCTGTAATCAGTTAAAGCATTAGCAAAAATTGTAGTTTGTCTAACCTGCCTTTATTGCAGCTGGGACTCTGTGTGTGTTACCTGTCCATTTGGACCTAAACTGCTGTGCTGGGCCAATTGGGTTAAGGGAGCCCTAAAATGGAGCCTGTGGATGAATCAGAACTTGGACTCTTAATTTGAGTCAGCCACAAGGGGATTGTATGGCAGTGACTCTCAGAAATGTAGTTTTGACCTTGGCGCCTTTTCTACCAACAGAGGAGTCTTATTGTGAGTGACAGCTGAATCAGCTAACAGAATAGTGTGGAGCTAAAGGAAATGCCCTGCTCTGTGACTGGAAAGATCAGATCAGTTGTGGCAGTGAAGAGAGAAGGAGCTGTGTGCTTCTGAGGTGTATAGTTTCGCTGTGGGAAGTGTGTGTGGAGGCCCTGAGTTTTGGTCTGCAGCCTTTGTGAGTGCCAGTTGGACTGAATCCGAGTTGTGAGGAGAAAGAAGCACTAGAAGTGTGGAAACCAGGCTCACCCTGTAGAAGACTGGAGAAATTGCACATCAGCTCGGTCTGTCAGGAACTGAAGCTGCTGTGTGTGCTCCAGGGTATCTTGCAGTACTTGCAGTCGGGATTGAGGAGCAGCCTGCCTGGTATAGTACTTTCCTTTTACATATGAATGTGCGTAGTGTTTGTGGGGAATCACTATTTCCAATCCCCGTGCTGTGTGCTGTGTGTTGAAGCTGGAAGCAAACCCCAGCTTGTCTCGAACTAATTCCATTTGCTATAAACAGCAGTGGGTCCAGTCACAAGGACCTTGTCTCCATGCCCTGCTGTTTCTGACAATACAGAAGAACATCCACCATCCGGTTCTCAGCTTGGGTATTGTGAGTACAAATCAGGTATTCCCCTGCAGCCTGTTTTCAATCACAAGTGTGTCATCTAATTCTTGTTGTTTCTTTGCTTCATGGACTGAGCCATCAGGCTCTGGATTACAACTGAGTGTTGTGCATATATTTTCTTCTACAGGGCCCTATCCATCTGCACCTGCCGGCAACCCTGGGCAACGGACCTGGCTAGCCCCCCACCTGGGTACCCAGAGTGTGACTTTTCAAACCCTGTTGTGTGCACAGCACTGTGATTTAATGCCACTAATTAACCTGATTTCCTCCCATGTTACTGTTCCCTAAATAAATCAGATTTGTTGTTAAACTTTAAACTGTCTGAAGTGTCAGTACCTTCATGCCAAGCACTGTATTGGTTTGTGTATGCTGCTTAACCTTATTTTCAGGGGGTCCTCAGAGACGAACCTGCAAATCAGTCTCGAGGGTAAGTGGTACCTTATGAAAGAACAGTGTGTACATGTGGGGTATTGGTACTGTAACTCCTGTGCATTCTGTGGGCCATTAGAGGATTAGAAGGGGTCTCAGTGTCCCAGAGAGCTGTGACCAAACTAGACCAACCATTACAAACCCTGACCTGTGGGTGGAGGCACCCGCCATAGAACCTAGGCCCCTCAACCTGTCAGTAGTCAAGCAGGCAGGGTAGTAGCCCTTGGGATAGCACCACCTGGGGTTACATCTTGGAGGCTCACCACTGAGATTTTGTGTCCTTTAGTGGCCACATTTACGAACCACTGTTAAAAGAATAAATGGGTACCCCGACAGAGTGGCTGTGCACTGGTTGGTGGAGTGGTGTACTGGGAGGAGATCGACCCCAAAATGCTATGCTTACCCTGGACATCCCCTGGGTATCAATACGGACACTGTACAGGAGTACTTTCCAAGGTGGAAGGTTTACAAAACCCTGTGGTGGTGGGTCGACATGCTGATCTGCTCACCTAAACTTTCATGGCCCTAGTAGAGTATAAGGACCCATAGACAGCTCCAAAGTGCCACAGACTATTACCCTAGAGGAGCCCTCACTGCCTGGAGAGTGATAATTAAGGACAGTAGAGACCGGTGGGGAATGAGCCCCCACTATCTGAAACTTTTAAGAAGAAATTTGCTAAATTGTTGCTGGAGGAAGGAAAACTGTGGAGGACTTGAAGAAACTATTCTTGCCACCTGGGGTGTTCCTCCCCAACACTCTCTCCGCTCCAGTTCCTGTTATGGTGGCTGAACCAATGCAGGCTCCTATTTCTGCACCTGCCATTAGTCACGACTCTTACGAAGGTTGAGGATCTTCTCTGGCACCTCCCCACACCAGGGGAGGATGATTGGGACACCTGGATAGATTGTGTTGCCCCCTGATACCTGAATGGCAGTGTATGGAGGCTGAGAAATGAAAAAGAATCATAGAAAGTCTGAGGGGTCCTGCCCTAGAGGCCATTAAATTTTGAGGTCCACAAATCTGATGCATCTGCCCAGAAGTACCTATCTGTGCTTGAAGGCAACTTTGGGAGCATTGAGTCAGGGAGAGCTTGATGTGGAAATTTCAAGGTACAAAACAGTGGCCAGGGAAAGTTTTTCTGCATATGTTACTTGTCTGGAAAGAAGCTCTGCAGAAGGCTTACTGAAAAGGTGGGTTAGCTGCCAGTGAGCTTAAACCGTATACGGTTGGAGCACTTACTACAGCATGCAAAGCATTCTAAATTGCAGCCCCTTCAATTAAGGCTCCTAGACAGAAGGGGTAACCCACCGGACTACTGTGACTTAATAAAAGAACTTCAGGAGGTTGAAGATGAGAGGGATTCTAATTCTGGGGTGTTGTTGAAGTGATCACAGCATCGGAAGGTCCTTGTGAAGTGGGGACCAATGAGGGGTGCCATCATGGGGTGAACTGCTGAGAGATCAGGGAATTCAAAACAGTCTCTTTATGAAGGCGTGCCTGCAAGTACAGGCCCCGACCTATATCTGGCTGCATCTGCTATGGGAGTTGGGGTACCCACCCAGGCATCTTCTGCTGACAACAGCTCAAAACTCGATGTCTTGACCATGGAGTGGTGAAATTGAAGATGCCTCCAAATGCTTATCACGCGCAGAGACAGAGATGGCACCAAGGTGTCCAGTTAGTAGTACCCCTGTCCTGGCTCCCAGTGTGACGCCTCGGCCAGCCCAAACTCCAGAAAGTATGTTTTGCTATAATTGTGGGAAAGAGCAGGCACATGAAGAGAGAATGCCAGTCCCCAAAAGACACAGACAAAGTTGTATATAAGCTACAAGGAGAGCTCTGGAGAACAAATCAGTGGTTAAGAGGTGCATGAAATGATCCCAGTGAGGTCCAAAAATGCTAATGCACGTCCCTTTGTGGCAAGGTCAGTTGCCCAGGTCCCTTCCGCCTCTCTAGACTGGTCCAGAATAGTGGGTCCCTCCATGGAGACCACTGTAAAGGTGAATGGAGTGTCTACAAGAGCTGTATTAGACAGTGGCTCTACAAGTGACAATTATGTTCCAGAATTGGTATCAGAAGCATTTGTCAAGCGTACCCTTACAACCATTGGAAGGACTGCATGTATGGGGGTTAAGTGAGGAAAGGCCTACCCCTACTCGGGTATATCCGAATTTGGCTGTCTTTCCCCACCTCCGTGGCTGGAGTGGCAGAGCAAGTAAGACCCTGGCCTTAGTCTGTCCCCCTACTGGACTGTATGATGGGGTACCCGCTACTAATTGGGACAGATAGCATATGTTTGGATGGTTGGCAAGTTGTGTTATGAGAAACAGGGTCACAGACTGGTAGAGCTTTAAGAATTCTGGCATTGATCAAGAAGGCCTATGATGCCCAGAGAGATGCTGACAAAGTGGAACCAGGGAACCGGTTGGAATTGTCTGGAAAAAGGATCCTGATCCTCTGATCCTGGCGCCAAATGCCCAGTGTACCTTACAGGAGAGGTCCATATCAGAAAGGATGTCAATAATAAAATCCTCACGCTGGATGCTCCCTGCATGGGAAATTGCTAGAGGACTGCTGGTCAAGCTTGAGTATTTTGCCTGCCAGAGCCCAAGCTTTATGCCAGAAGGGTAATGGTCCAAGTTCATAATGTGTCTGACAGAGAGATTCGAGTAAATAGAGGTTGCACCCTGGCTAATGTGCATTGTGCAGATACTGCAGTGTTGCCTAGTAATGAGAGTTCGGGAGAGAATGATAGAGTGGCTTAACTTGTTTGATTTTGGTGACTCCCGTTGCCAGCGAATGGAAGATGAGACTCAATAGAAAGCTTGCCCAGAGAGACCAGGTGTTTTCTTTCAAAGAATGGGACGTAGGATGTGTGCAAGGAGCTGAGCACCACATCCGGCTGCATGTCGAAGGCCATTTCATGAGAGGTCTCGACGCCTGGCACCTGCTGACACAGATGACGTGAGATGGCATCTGCAAGAGATGCTTGCTGCTGGTGTAATACAATAATCCAAAAGCCCATATGCTTCACCTATTGTGGTAGTGAGAAAAAGAATGGGACAGTAAGGATGTGAGTGGATTATCGCACCTTGAACCGTCGGACTAGCCCTGATCAGTATACAATGCCCCACATCCAGGATGCTTTAGACTGCCTGAATAGTAGCAAGTGGTTCTCCGTGCTGGATCTTCACAGTGGGTACTACCAGATCCCGATGGCCCGGAAGACCATGAGAAGACAGCCTTTATCTGTCCACTTGGCCTCTATGAATTCATCAGGATGCTTCAAGGAATTTCAGGTGCCCCAGCCACTTTTCAACAACTGATGGAGCGTACAGTGGGGACATGAAATTATTAGAGTGCCTGGTGTACCTGGATGATGTTATTGTGTTTGGCAGCTCACTGGAGGAACATGAGAGCAGATTGTTAAGGTGTTGGACCGACTGGAAGACTTTGGCCTAAAACTGTCCATCGATAAATGTAAATTCTTCCAAACATCTGTAAAGTATGTGGAACACATAGTCTCCACGAGGAATAGAGACCGACCCAAGTAAAGTTGAGGCCTTGGCCACCTGGCCACAGCCCACAATCTAAAGAACTGCAAAGAACTTGACTTGGTGAGATCCAGATTCTATTGGCCTAAGATGGGGGCTGAAGTTGAGCAACACATTCAAACTTGTAGTCGCTGCTTACAGAGGAAAGCTTTGCCCCAGAGGGCTGCCCCTTGTTAACATCACCACCAGTGCACCCATGGAGCTGGTCTGTATGATTTTCTGAGTTTGGAGTCAGACCAAAGAAACATTAGTAATGTGTTGGAGGTGACTGACCATTCTAGAGATATGCCCAAGTTTTTCCACCAAGGACCATAAGGCATCCACTGTGGCAAAAGTACTTATAGAAAACTTTTCTGTTCACTATGGGGCTCCACAAAGAATCCATTCTGATAAAGGAGAGACTTTGAGAGTCATCTGATCAAAGAGATGCTTTTCTGTGGGAGTCACGAAAGTCCAGAACCACCCTACCACCCCAGGGGACCCACAGCCTGAACGTTTCAACCGCACTTTGCTAGATATGCTAGGCACCCTCTACCCAAGGACAAGCCTAGATGGAGCCAACAAATTAGCACCCTGGTACATGCCTCTAACTGCATCAAAAGTGATGCCACTGGGTTCTCCCCTACCCGCCTGATGTTTGGAAGAGAAGCTCGACTGCCGGTAGATGTATGTTTTGGAGTTTCTCCTGGTGGGGTTCAAGCTGACAACTATTTACAGTATGTGCAAAAGTTAAAGGCCCAGCTAAATCATGCGTACCAACTGGCTCAAACCATGGCTGCCAAAAGAAATCTGGCCAACAAAGAAAGGTATGATAAAAGGTGAAAGCACAGGAACTCCAGGAGGAGATCGGTATTGCTAAGAAATCTGGGACTGCATGGCAAGCATAAGATTGCTGACAGATGGCACCATCTCCCTCACATTGTAGTGAGCAAACTAGATGATCTTCCTGTGTACAAAGTAAGGCCTGAGAATAATTCAAGAGACATTAAAACAATGCATAGAAATCATTCAATGCCCATAGGACAAATCTTGATTGAGTCTGAGCCCCAGAAAATGCTCCTCTGGACCAGTGACTAGAGCTGCTGCTAAGAAAAATCAAAAAGTCTGCACCTACAGAAGCTGAGTTAAAGTGTTCCCCTCCACAATTCCCAGTTGAACATGACTGTCAGTCCATGTCAGAGGAAAGTGAGTGTGGCTTTGAATACTACCCTTCTTACGAACTGAGTCAATTGTTTTGGGGCAATCCCTAGTCAATCCTGGAGATGTAGCTGGGCCTTCTGGACTGTCTAAGCCCCAGCTTTGTCCCTGGAGCCAATGCTCCCAGAAAGTGAAGTGCAAAGCATCAAGTCAGATGATATGGAATCATTGTGTATGGTTGAACTGTTTGAGCTTTCAGAGGAGGAAAATGATGGACTGGAACAGACTGGTGATATACCAGAACAAGAAGAGTATTTTGAGTGCTCTGACGATCCACCGCCAGTGTCCGAAAGCTCTCCATGTGAGCCAAGTGTTGTGGACTCAGAGATTGTAACTCCTGGAGCTGAAAGTGCCCCAAGTTCTAGCCTCTCTACCTCAATAGAGACTCCCCTGACAAGTGAGGACAATGCTGAAAATGAGGCTCAGAGTGCAGAGACTGTAACAGTTTCCCTAGAAAGACTGGTCGAGCTGTAAAGCCTGTGGTGCACCTCAGTTATGATTCCCCTGGGAGGCCTGTGGACTTGCCTCTCAATGTTGTCCATAAAGGAGGTGTATGTGTCCCGAGCTCATTGCCCAAATTGAACATCAGTGCTAACTCCAAGTTACTTGTGTTGCCCTCTAGGTATGCTGTTCCTGCCCCATCCAGCCCCAAAGTAGCTGATGAGAAGGGCCCTCTCTTCAGGTTTCATGTGCAGAAGGTAATAACCTGAGTTATAGTACAATGTGTGTATAATACTGTGAAAAAGTGATGTACTGAAAAGTTTCAGAAATGTGTTTCTGGTAAGGTGATATGTTGACTGATAATTACATGTATAAGCCTAATGTGATACTGATGTAAATGTATGTGGTTGTATTGAAACTTATGGGGTACTTACTTATTCGGACACCAAGTTTTTCCAGGCCAGGAAAGATGTAACCCCCTGCAAATTAGGGTTCCCAAAAGTCTTCCAGGAGCTTGCCTGAATGCTCCAAGCCTGGAGTGGTGTTGATCTGAGCTGCTTAACTGTGATTGCAAATGAGTGCTATTTGAGCCTCCATGTACTGTCTCTTTAAGAGCTGTCT
This sequence comes from Neoceratodus forsteri, assembly GCA_016271365.2. NCBI lineage: Eukaryota > Metazoa > Chordata > Ceratodontiformes > Ceratodontidae > Neoceratodus > Neoceratodus forsteri. The sequence goes on along the minus strand of JADMNL010000031.1, from coordinate 101,952,367 downwards.
GCTTGCAGACTTAATTAGTTGTAAGGCGGGACTGTGTATTTAATGTTCAGATCCCACCCGAGCTGCAGAGTAATTGTTCCGTTTCTTGATGCGCTAGAATGTGCAAAGGAGCCCATCTGAGCTGTAACTGCCTGTAATCAGTTAAAGCATTAGCAAAATTGTAGTTTATCTCACCTGCCTTTATTGCAGCTGGGACTCTGTGTGTGTTACCTCTCCATTTTGGACCCTAAACTGTTGTGCTGGGCCAATTGGGTTAAAGAAGCCCTAAATGGAGCCTGTGGATGAATCAGAATTGGGCTCTTAATTTGAGCCAGCCACAAGGGATTGTGGGCAGTGACTCTGGGAAATGTAGTTTTGATCTTGGCGCCTTTTCTACCAACAGAGGGAGTGTTATTGTGGTGACAGCTGAATCAGCCAACAGAATAGTGTGGAGCTAAAGCAGGGTTTCTCAAATGGTGAGGCCAGCCTCCTGGGAGCCCCAACCTGTTCAGAGGAGGCTCAAGCAAGCCTTAAAATGTACTATATTTAAATGTCAAGTTTGGGTGCTTTGTGTGAAAGGATGCAGCAAACTGAAAGTGAATAATGGCATGTGAATGTATGTACAAAATGGTTACCAGGAAAACACACTCAACAAACACTTGTTTCCTGGTATGACATGGGAAAGCTGAATGGAGGAAATACAATTCTTGGAAACTGTGCAAAACAAAATACAAAAGAATACAAATGAATAGGAATAAGATAACAATTGACCCATTATTCTGGCTGTAGAAAAGCACAAATACAAAGTCTAAGCAGAGAGATACTAGAGCAAGGCCAGGTGGGAGCAAAATGGTCCCCGAGAAGGTGTTTAAGGGCAGGGTAAACTGACAAAGCAAACAGTCTGAGTTATGAGGTATTGCAACGAGGGGTAAATAGGGCCAAACTCAGAAGTGTGGGCGAGTAGGCTGACCTGGAGAGGGAGGTTATAGAGAGGGAGAATAATAGCGTCAATAAAATGAGAATAAACTCAACTACTCACATACAGTTCATTGTATTCTTCCTGTAATGTGCAAAGTATGATAGTTGTTCTAACTATGGGAGGCCCACAATTATTTCTATATTAGGGGAGGCTGAAGATCTTTTCAAGGCTTTGGGGAGGCTCACTATGACAAAGTGTGAGAACTCCTGAGCTAAAGGAAATGCCCTGCTCTGTGACTGGAAAGATCAGATCAGTTGTGGCAGTGAAGAGAGAAGGAGCTCTGTGCTTCTGCAGTGTATAGTTTCACGTGGGAAGCGCATGTGAGGCCCTGAGTTTCGATTTGCAGCCTTTGTGAGTGCCAGTTTGGAATGAATCGAGTTGTGAGGAGAAAGAAGCACTAGAAGTGTGGAAACCAGGCTCACCCTGTAGAAGACTGGAGAAATTGCTGAATCGTGCTTCGGTCTGTCAGGAGCTGAAGCTGCTGTGTGTGCTCCAGGGTATCTTGCAGTAATTGCGATCGGGATTGAGGAGCAGCCTGCCTGGTATAGTACTTTCCTTTTACATATGAATATGCGTAGTGCCTGTGGGGAATCACTATTTCCAATCCCTGTGCTGTGTGCTGTGTGTTGAAGCTGGAAGCAAACCCAACTTGTCTCGAACTAATTCCGTTTGCTATAAACTGCAGTGGGGTCCAGTCACAAGGACCTTGTCTCCATGCCCTGCTGTTTCTGACAATCCAGAAGAACATCCACCATCTGGTTCTCAGCTTGGGTATTGTGAGTACAAATCAGGTATTCCCGCAGCCTGTTTTCAATCACAAGTGTGTCATCTAATTCTTGTTGTTTCTTTGCTTCATGGACTGAGCCATCAGGCTCTGGATTACAACTAGTGTTGTGCATATATTTTCTTCTACAGGGCCCTATCCATCTGCATGTGCTGGCCAACCCGGACAACGGACCTGGCTAGCCCCCAACCTGGGTACCCAGAGTGTGACTTTTCAGACCCTGTATGTGTGCACAGTACTGTGATTTAATGCCACTAATTAACCTGATTTCCTCCCATGTTACTGTTCCCTAAATAAATAAGATTTGTTGTTGTTAAACTTTAAACTGTCTGAAGTGTCAGTACCTTCATGCCAAGCACTGTATTGGTTTTGTGTATGCTGCTTAACCTTATTTTTCAGGGGTCCTCAGAGACGAACCTGCGAATCAGTCTCGAGGTAAGAGGTACCTTATGAATGAACAGTGTGTACATGTGGGGTATTGGTACTGTAACTCCTGTGCATCGTGTAGGTCATTAGAGGGATTAGAAGGGGGTCTCAGTGTCCCAGAAGGCACCGACTAAACTAGACCAACCATTACAAACCCTGACCTGTGGGTGGAGGCACCCGCCATAGTACCTAGGCCCCTCAACCTGTCAGTAGTCAAGCAGGCAGGGGTAGTAGCCCTTGGGATAGCGCCACCTGGGGTTACACACAACACACACTATTTGTAATCTGGAGCCAGAGGGCTCAGTTCGTGAAAAGAAAACAACAAGACAATCAGATGACACATTTTAGATTAGGCTGTTGTTGCAGGGAGCTACCCTAATGATTACTCACGATACCCAAGACTGGACACAGGCTGAAAAATCGAGACAGCAGGTGGTTAATCTGGAGTGCCAGGAGAAGCAGGGTCCACACGATTCAGCGAGGTGTCATTCCTGTTCAAGCATGGAGCAGGGGTTTGATTCCCAGGCAGGTCTCTCATCGGTGGCTTTCTCTGTGCAGTGAAGTAGTCTGGCAGGGCCAGCGTGGCATGGCCCTGGCCAGGAGAGCGAACATGGATTCAGTCTGATTAGGCTCGATAAAGCTTCCAGCAAGCAGAACACAGTTCACACAGTGGAGAACCAAATCACAACCCACTTTCAATACACAGCACATTTACATGTGAGGACATTCTACTGTACCAGGCAAACTGCTCTCTGGTCATGATCGCAAAGTCTCTGCTCAAACCAGGGATTCAAAAGCATCTGGAAATCCTGACAGGCCGATCGCATTCAGCAAATCTTCAGTCTTCTTCAGGTTAAAGCCTGGTCACAGACCAGTGACTTATATAGTCCTCATAACTCGGATTCAGTCCGAATAAACTCTATTCTCCCTCTCAGGGACAGCAGGCAGACAGACAGGCCAAAACTCAGCCCTTTCACAGTTCTCCATACAAACTACACCGAACTGCTGCTCAAAATCACTTGAGCTGTTACTTCTTCTTCTCAGCTCAAAACTGAAACTAGCGCAGCAGCCTGGGAAATTCCCAAGATCCAAAGGTTTGGTTGGCTGATCCTCCTGTCAGTCACAACAAAGGCTCTCCTTCAGGTGCAAAAGGCAAAAAGCCAAAACTACAATTCCTACAGATTTTGACTCTAGACGGCTCCTGTAGTCCAGCTCCATTTTAGGTCCCACCAGTATTGATTGGTCCAATCGCAGTCCAGGACCAAGATAGTGGAGATAAACAAAACAGACCTTGCTGCAAAGAAGGCAAGTTAGACAAACTACATTATCATTATCACTCTAAATGATTTTCAGCAAATAGTTACATCTTTCAACAGAGCTCCCTCTCAGATTACATTATGACTGCAATACAGGCAGCTCCTAAAGAGACAGTACACAGAAGCTATAAGGCACTCCCTGGCAATCACATTTAAACTGGTAAAACACAGGACACCAACTAGCAGTGAGAATTTAGGCAAGCTAGAGGAAGACTTTTAAGGAACCCCCATTTGTAAGGGGGTTACAATAGATTATATACTCATCAACAGCCATTGGTTATCAGAGTTTACAATGGTGGTAAATTGCCATCTGACGATTTCATTGGCTGTTCACTTATGTCCATGGTATAATAGAAATTAGTCTTTAGTCTGTTTAATTACCTATTTTTTAAACCTGTTGCCTTGTTTTTATTGTTTAACAATTTCCATCACTAAATATTTTAATGTAATTTGATCAAATGAATAACTCTGTACAGAGTACCATTTGGAGGGATTTAGATGCTAGTATGTATATTTCCATTATATTTATGTGCCCTGTTTTCTCTTCCTGTAGTACATCTCAGAGCATCAAGGTGAACATGATCAGAAGCTACCACTCACTGTGTCTGTACAAAAGTCAGCTCCAAGGCCAAGACACGGGAGGCTAATATGGTAGCTGGGAACTACCTTATCTGTGAGAAAAGACCTGACTATCTGTCCTCCACCAGATTCCCAGTTTACCCCTAACATCAAGGCCGGGAGTACAGCAACTACCAGAACACCCCAACACAAAGTACTGAACAACAACTGACCCAGAACACTCTGAAATATTGCTGTGTGGTTGTCGATTCATACCAGATTCTGTCAGATACTCCATCACAGTGCCATCTGGAATCAGCTCAGACTCTCTATTCTGGCTGCCTTACCAGGGGGACTCACATTCCCAGGTCCTTTGTCGACTTTTATGCTTGAGACTCACCAGAAACTGCCCTTCCAGGCCACTGCTGATGGGATGAGTGAAAGTAGCTTTCCATTTCTAATGGCCTTACTTCCAGATAATAGCCTCTTGACTAGTCAATGTGATATTTTGGAACCTACTGAGACTTGTGGATCTAAAATGATCCCAGAGGTACAGCCTTATCAGCCCAACTGATAGACCTGGAAGGAACAAGTCTGTAGTTCATTACTTCCTGTCCTAAAGAATGAAGCCTCTGCTGAAAGGATGGGCAATTAAGCATTCCCTGCATCCCACAACTCCTAAATCCTGGGGCTCCCTTCAGCTTGTTTTTCATTCCTTAAACATTCTGCCACTTGCAACCAGCTGTCATCCAACCATTTTGTGCCAAGCAGTTGTCTGTTAAGAAGTGTTCAGTTATCCATCAGGCTGTGCTGTGTCCCAGACTGAACAAGTTAGTTTTCTACAGCTGGCTGAGAGGACACAGAAACAGTGCAAAATCCAAAGGGACAGCTTGTAGAGTCCCATTATACTGAGCCCTGGAACGCTGTTGAGAACAAGCTCCCAGTCACTCGGGAGGTAATTGTAGCTTAAAGGGAACAGTCATCACAAATGTCCCATACTTTAGTGTGAGGCTGTCCCAATGTGCACTTTGTGGAAAAACATTTTGATTTACTTTCTTATTTGTGTAGACTGTATCTGATTAAGTTTGCTTATTTGTAGGCTCACATCTTCTGTTCTTACAAATCTCAGAATCCCTGCAGCTGACATCAGAACAGTAGGCAGCAGTGGGAGATTCAATAACCTGCAGTGCATGTTAGAGTTTATGTCAGCTCTGGAGCCTGATATTCAAAATGGGCAAAGCAGAGCACAAAGTCTTGCGCTGGGCTTTGCCACTGCCCAGGAACCCGAAGATGCTATATTCAGTCAGACTGCACACCAGCGATCTGACTGAATATGGGGGCATCAGCACAGCACTAAGGCAAACAGTGCTGCCCAGAAAGGATCCCTGCTGTGCAGGGAACAGAACCACCAGACCCGATAGCACTGGTAGCCCTAAGCGCCAATATTCAGAGGGACCCATGCAAATGAGCCCACTAGGCATGCAAGGTGCTAAGGGCCAATTGCATGCCATTATGAGGCTCATCTGTATAGGAAGCAGTGGCAGGTTTGCATGGCACTGCCCCACCTTGATTGCCTAGTCCCGTACAAGAAAGAAAAATCCACGATGCCTACTAGTTCCCCACCTGCCAATCACTGTCCAGATGGTGTTGAGCAAGTTCCCTGGTGCCTAGTGGACCCCCAGTCTCTGCGTGCCAGTCCAGTAGGATGTGGAAGTTACCCTGGTGCCTAGTGGACCCCAGTCTCTGAGTGCCAGTTTTGTAGGACATAGAGATGATCCTGGTGCCTAGTGACCCCCCCACCCTGCGATCACCAGCCCATATTCTGAAAAATACCCTGGCATCCACTGGTCCTCCGGTCTCGAACCCTAGCCCCATGTGCAAAACTAAAATATCCTGGTGGTCTGTGGTTCCTCCCCAACCTCAACCCTGTCCTGTAGGCATATGTGACATCCCTGTCAGCAAGTGGTCCCCCGATCTGCGATGATCAGTCCTGTATGATAGTATGGCAGCTAACTGTATGTAAAGCACAGAATTGCTCCAGGCGAAGAAAGATATACAAAATGATACAATGTCCCAGTGACTAGGGTACTCCTCACCCACTAGTCCCACATCCCTGTAGCACCATACGCATTCCCATTCACTGCCATCTAGGGGACTCCACGCCCTGGGCACCGACCACCACCAGCCAACCCCCTCTTACCACAAGCACCAATGGTACAGCTCAGATAATGACTGGCACAGCCTCCTCTCATCTCTTCAGCCAGCACGCCATATGATGGGGCAGGAAGCACACATCCTCTTTATAGCACAGGCGCGTGTCCTCTGTACTGTACTGTACAGCACAGCAGGCAAGCGTCCTCTGTACAGTACAGTGCAGTGCAGCATAGAGGTTGCACCCTGTGCTATAAAGAGGATGTGCACTCCTGACCTGTCATACAGCGCCAGCCAAGGAAGTGAGATGAGGGGCTGTGCTAGTCACTATCTGAGCTGCAGCACCGCGCGCGCTTGTGGTAAGGGGGTTAGCTGGGTGGGTGGTCGGTGCCCAGGTGTGAGGCCACTAGATGTCAGGAATGGAAGGGTATGGTGCTACAGGGATGGGGACTGGTGGGTGGGGAGCACTTCACTTGTCTGAGACATTGTGTCATGTTGTATATCTTTCTTTATGTCTGGAGCAATTCTGTGCTTACATACAGCTGGCTGCCATGCTATCATACAGGACAGGTGATCACAGACCAGGGGGACTCTGCCACCAGTGACGCTCACATATGCCTATGGGGAGGGATTGGAGTTGGGGAGACCACAGACAACTGGGTAATGTGTGGTTTTCACACAGAGCCGGGGATCAGGGACAGGGGGACAGTGGACACAAGGGTATTTCTTTTAGCATATGGACTGACAATCACAGGCTAGGGGTTCCACTAGGCACCACTGCACCAGGGCCACTTCCACGTCCACAGGACTGGTGCTCAGAGACCAGGGGTCCACTAAGCACCTGGGACACTTTCTGTTCTACAGGACTCGCGATCGCAGAATGGGGTACCACTCTACCACATGGGGCAGGTTTGCTCCCCAGTTACCCACTTGGCTGTTGGTTGCAGTACCCTAGCAGATGCTAGGGTTGCCTGGAGTAAGATGGGGTGGGGTTTTGTTCAGGTATCCGTGCTGCTCAAAGGACTGCACCAACCCCTTTTGTGCAGTGCAAATGTGTTGAATAGTAGGTTGCATGGTATTCCTGTTCCCGTCCCTCCTTTGCTAACCCACTTACATTATTTTTTTGCATTGCTAACCATGTTAGCAACTGTGACTAGCCCTTTTGAATATTGCATTCCAGCACAACACCCAGTTTGTGCAGGCAAGCACTCATTTGCGCCCAGCGAACTTCTGAATATTGGGCTCAGATCTTTTGTTTGCTGGTCCTCTGTCTTTCTGGGGCTATGTACAATAACAGAGGACTGTACTTGCCCCTGGAGAACAGCAGAACCAGAAAACATCTGATCGGAGATTATAAAAGCTGTAATATGACTGCCAACTATTGAATCTCCCACTGTTGCCTATTGCTCTGATGCCAGCTACAGGGAATTCTGGGATTGTAGAAACAAAATATGTCAGCCTGCAAGTAAACAAAATGAGTCTTATACAATCTACAATACTACAATAAAAAGAAAGTAAACCAAAATGTTTTTACACACAAAGTGTACATTGGGACCATCCCTACACTTGAGTGTGGAGCCCTTTAAGATGACTGTTGTTCTTTAAGGCAGTAGTTAGGTATCTAAAGAGAAGGGTTCACACTTCACAACATGAAAGTTACAAAACTCAAACTTCTGAGCCCTCATTGAACCCTCTGTCACATAATGAACAAATAGGCAGGGCTAGTCCATCGCTGCAACAATCCCAGGGCAGTGAGGAATACTGGGGGGTTGGAATCTGACATCACACAAGATTCTCTTCTTCTCCAGGAAGGAGAATAGCAGACTCCACTGCTAAACCCAACCTGGGTGACCACCAGTGGCCATGCAGCAAAGGTGGATGCTGGCTGGTACTGGAATGTCCGCCCACTTTGCATGCATATGCATTCCCAGGGGCCCTAGGTGCCAGCGTCCAAGGTCCTGGAAGACACATAAAGTGGAAAAGCCCTGGAGCACAGCACAATGAATCCATTGCTCTCAAGCTCTGTCATCCCAACTGCATGTCACTCCAATATATGATTAACCCATGGCGGATAAAGAACTCTAGAAAAACTCCTCTCCGTGGAATTCATCCTGGGACACAGAAACAGAAAATGACCTCTTGACCCACAGTGTCTGCCCATGCCAAGTCCTATCCTCTAATATGGAATGTGGAGCTCTAGTGGCTCCTCACCCCACCTCTACTTATCTAATTTGGAATATGAGACCCTAGTTGCTCTTCATTCCTCTCTCCCCATCCCCTACCTATCAATGTGGAATGAGAGAGCCCTAGTGACTCTTCACTTGCCTCTTCCCCTCCCCTACCTATTTAATGTGGAATATAAGAGCCCTTGTGGCTCCTCACTTCCCTCTCCTCCCTACCTATCTAATGTGGAATGTGAGAGCCCTAGTGGCTCTTCACTCCCCTCTTCCCCACCTATCTAGTGCGGAATGTGAGGCTGTAGTGGCTCTTCACTGTCCCTTCCATCCCTTACTTATCTAATGTGGAATGTGAGACCCTCCTGGCTCTTCATTCCCCTCCCCTACCTATCTAATGTGGAATGTGAGAACTCTGTTGGCTCTTCACTCCCCTAGGTCCCATCCCTAGCTATCTAATGTAGAATGTAGAGCTCTCATGGCTCTTCACTCCCTCTCGCCCCATCCCTACTTATCTAATGTGGAATGTAGGAGCCCTCATGGCTTTTCTTTCCTCTCCGCCCTGCCTATCTAACATGGAATGTGAGAGCAACAGTGGCTCTTCACTCCCCTCACCCCATCCCCTACCTATCTAATGTGAAATGTGGAAGCCCTAGTGGCTTTCGGCTCCCCCTCCCTACCTGTCTAATGTGGAATATGAGACCCCTAATGGCTCTTCACTCCCCTTCCCCATCCCTATCTATCTACATTGGAATTGAGAGGCCCAGTGGCTCTTTGCTCCCCTCTCCTCCTTCACTACCTATCTAATATGTAATGTGAGAGCCCTAGTGGCTTTTCACTCCCCTCCCTATCTATCTAATGTGTAATGTGAGGCCCTAATGGCTTTTCACTCCCCCACCCTATCTAATGTGGAATGTGAAAGCCCTAGTGGCTCTTCCTCCCCTCCCCTCTCCTAACTATCTAATGTGGAATGCTGAGAGCACTCAGTGGCTCTTCCTCCCCCTCCTCCTCCCTTTGATACCATATTTACAAATCCATATATCTGCCCTACCCTTGCTTGAATCCCTATTGTTTTGCACAGACCACTTCTTTCAGCTACTTTGTCCCACCCTTCCAACACCCTTTCCTTGTAAACATATTTCGTTTTATCTCTCATAAAATGTCCCCAGTATTTGTGTTCCTACTCAGTTTGAACAGTTCCCTGCTACCCAACTTATTTACCCTGTGGTGGTATTTGCATATCTGAGTAATGTCCCTCTCTCCTTCCACCACTGCACAAGTCATTGGTTATTCCTCGCCTGGCATACTGTGTGCAGTTTTGGAGAACACATTTGCTCTACCACCCTTTCCATCTCCTTATGATGGAATCACCTATCCACGAACTTTCCTAGCCCTCGCCTTCTTGTTGGATTCCAGTTGCATGTCAAGTGTCCTGCTGTGGACCGACTTGGCTTTTGGGAAGCCACAAGTTCAACCTCTCGCTGGGAGGTTGAGCCAACTGAATTACACAATGGGGTGAACCTGTGTGCTGTTGCAACCTCATTGACCCCTGCATGGACCCTTCTTCTACTGCCCCTTGTCAACCACAGTCCATTCTATAAAGTCAGAACCATGGGTGTTAATTGAGGAAGGCGTGTAGTGGCTGCCTGCACCAGTGACCACTGGGACCTGCTGAGGAAAAGGTTCAGTTCGGCCCTGGCCAGAGTCAGTTCCACAGTGAGTGCTGCCCAGAAGGCTTCCCTGAGGATGACTGCTCCACACATGTTGCATCCTGTCAGACCCTCCACCCCACCCTGTTCCTCCTCAACCCTCCACATTCTCTTTTAATTACTCTCATGTACTTTACCTATTGATGTGGGGTCTATAACCCTAGTACCTTGTTAGCGCCTCTGACATTGTTCTTTGGTCAGAGACCCTTCTCTCAGGGTAACCAGATAGAATTTCTCTAGGACCCTTTTATGTAGCCTTGGCTGAGGATTCTGTGTCTTACCTGTGCCCCTGCCTTACTTAGGGCAAAGATTCTGCCAGACCTGTGGACTTTCCTATGGATACCCCTGCTGCAGACGCCACCCTCTTTCTTGTGGTTCTCCTCTTTGGGTTACTCTTGTGAGAGTTTGCTCGACCTATGGAAGATAAATAATGAACTGCTAAGACTGAGTTTCTTCTATCAGAAACTGCCCTCATCTGCCCAGAACTCCCTGCTTCCTAGTGATGTCTCTTAATGTTGGTCCCAAAAATTTAAAAATTAGACTGTAAATGCAGCAGATTACAAGTCCATTCACAGCACATCCTCCACTGTACCTTAATACAGCTTATGAAATGGCTTTCAATTTATAAGCAATCTGATTGGCCACTGACTATGCGCTAAAGTGTCTACGCACAGGAATAAGGCCCGGCAGTGCCCACTGGACACTGATACAGGTGATGCTGCACCAAACATTTTCAGAAAACAGATAGCTGCCATCTTGTTTTCTGCCACAAATGATGCCACCCTTACTGTTAGGCTAACCACCAAAACAAACATTAATCAGTCACTTCACACTAAACTACAAGCAGTGTCAAAAAGAAATTACCTCCTTCAGTTCCTTTTGAATGCAACACATTTTAAAAAATGCATGCTTGCCTAAGCTCTCTAACCAGACCACTCGTTCATTCGGCTCACTGCTGTCATCAAACACCACTCCCTCACTACTTACTCTGCACTTTTACCATCCTTCTCATTTTTTTTTAACTAAATGATGAAACCCAAGACACAGCATATACAAAGAAAGCCATACCAGACATGATTTTTCCCCTGCTCGACGAGACACGCTCACTCTCCTCGTCCAGTGCATACAAAAAAGCCACGGCAGGCACGATCTCTCCCCTGCCAGCCGCTCACTTGCTTCTCTTTGTCAACGATCTGTCTGCCCTCGCTACTTCTCTCCTTATCCCCTCAGCTTCTGAAAATTTTCTGGTTTTTTTCCATGTTATCCAAATATAAAGGCATTTGTTTCAACAATGCTGCCCATTCTCACTCAGTGCAGTTTCCACTGAACTTCACACCCATTTCCTGCTCACTGAAACAACACCACCGTGTCTTCAGTGGTACTGCCAACAGCGGTAGCTCATACAAATAATTAAAAACATATTTTTCTGAATCCTCTCCATAAGCATTTTCACACTGTAAACCGCTTGGGGATACTGCCATGACAACCAGACCAAAACTACAGAAGCCTTTGTGGACAAATGTCCTTCACTCAAAAAAACACACAGAAACTGAGAGCAGAGAAATATTTTATTGAAAATTAAGACAAAGATCTATGTTTTTGTCACTTAATACTATGCATTTTACTTACCAAATACATCTGCACTTCGGATGGCCATTCCATAAGCACAATAAGCCAGTTTTGGTGTGCTTTGAGCAGTTCTACTGCATGGCTGGGGCTGGATGCTGGGTCTGCATCCTTGTGCCTCACTGCAGCCCCTAGCCGTGTTAGAACTGTCTAACACACCATGTCATGTTTATTGCTTACTCCACTAGCTTAGTGTGTCACTCTCTCAACACTGGCTTCTAGTTAGCCTGGTGTGTTACTCTCCCTCAGCACTCTGGCTCTCAGCTATCCTGGTGTGTAACTCTCTCTCTCTCAGCATTCTGGCTCTCAGTTAGCCTGGTATCTAACTCTCTCTCAGGACTGTGGCTACAGCTAGTATGGTGCGTTGCTCTCTCTCTCTCTCTCTCTCTCTACTCTTGACTCTCGGCTACTTTGGTGTGTTACACTCTTGCTCTCAGCTATCCTGGTTTGTTACTCTCTCTTTACTCTGACTCTCAGCTAGCATGATGTGTTACCCTATCTTACTCTGGCTCTCAGCTAGCCTGGTGTGTTTCTCTCTCTACTGGCTCTCAGCTAGCCTGATGTGTCACTCTCTCTTTACTCTGGCTCTCAGCTAGCCTGATGTGTTACTCTCTCTTTACTCTGGCTCTCAGCTAGCCTGATGTGTCCTCTCTCTTTACTCTGGCTTTCAGCTAGCCTGGTGTGTTATTCTCTCTCTCTTTACTCTGGCTCTCAGCTAGCCTGGTGTGTTACTCTCCTCTCTTTACTCTGGCTCTCAGCTAGCCTGGTGTGTTACTCTCTCGCTACTCTGGCTCTCAGCTAGCCTGATGTGTTACTCTCTCTCTCTTTAGCTGGCTCTCAGCTAGCTTGATGTGTTACTCTCTCTTTACTCTGGCTCTCAGCTAGCCTGGTGTGTCACTCTCTCGCTACTCTGGCTCTCAGCTAGCCTAATGTGTTACTCTCTCTTTACTCTGGCTCTCAGCAGGCCTGGTGTGTTACTCTCTCGCTACTCTGACATAAAAGGGCAGCTCCACAGACATCAGAGGTTAAACAGAATAATAAACAAGCAGTACCTGAAGGACGTGTGCTGCAGCCTTGTGTATTCTGTAACTTTCATATTGTTAGTAAAAGGCATCCCATATCCTACCTTGTCTGTTCATGCAACAGCTAACTAAATGGCACACTGGATTTATCTGTATAGGCGGCCCAGCAGTGTGGCTGCAGCATTGCCCTGCTACCTGCAAAATTGGTTTTGAATGAGCTCCAGAACTGTGCACTGCCCAGCATGTTGGTGAGGCGTTTGGTTCTCTGGGAGGGCCAGGCCAGGACAAAGCCTGCTGCCAGCTGACCAAGAAGCAGCACTGGGGTCAGCTGTGAATGAGCTGCTTGTCCACCCACCCCACCAGCTGACTGAAAACAGCACTAGGACTGGCTATGAAGAAGCCCCCGCCAGGGTCCACTTGGCTGGAGAGAAGGCATTGGTGGTGACATGCCCAGGACCTACACACATGGTTCAGAGCACAGCTTTGATGGTGACAGGCCCAGGCTCACTCACAGATGGCTGAGGACAGTGCATTCATGGCATCAGCCCTCAGTCCCATATACATGGTCTGGGACAGTGCATTCATGACGGCTGCCCCCAGTCCCATTACACATGGCTGGGGACAGTGCATTCATGGCATCAGACCCCAGTCCCGTTACACATGGCTGGGTACAGGGCATTGACAATGGCAGTCCCAGGGACCCCACATCTTCTCACTTTCTTATGCTCTACCAGCTAATTTCCTCCTCACCACCTCCAAGCTTGCCTCTGCTATGTGCCTCCTTGACTCACCTTCCCACAGCTGCCCAAATATTTCTCCTCAGGCAAGCAATTTCCCATCATACCTCCCTCCTAAAGTTCAACCCCCATCACCCTACCATTTTTCCTTCCTCCCCATATTTTCCTGAGGTCCTCCCAAAACATTTCCTTTCTTGTTTCAAACATTTTTCACTATTGCTCCCAACATGATGTTTCATATAGCTCTGCTGTAATCACATGGAATCTGTTGTCTACACTTAACCTGTTACCTCTCTTACAAGAGGTATTGCTAGTTTCCTCTCACGCAAATTGCCAGCTATGCTGCTAGCTAGGCCTCTGTAAACTGCATCTCAAGTTATGCAGTAGCAATGCTGTATTAAAATTTTGTACTTCCTGATACAGTCGTGTATAGTTACTTCCATGATGTATATATTATACTGTTGCTGTTAGGTATTGGTTCTCTACTGCTGTTTATATTGTCTGTTAAAGCACTGTTACTCCTTCCCCATCCCCAGGATGCATCTGGAAACAAGCAGTTCTGCACAGTGTGCCTTTCCTGGTGAAACTTTTAAATAAATAAATTGAAATAAACATTTGGCTGGGGATACAACACTGATGATGGTAGCCCCAGGGCCCACTTATGCATGACTGGGGGCAACACATCGATGGTGGCAACCCCAGGGCCCACACATGTGACTCGGGACAGGGTATTGACAGCAGCATTCCCAGGACCCACACATGGCTGGGAATAGGGCACCAGTGGTGACCACTCTAGGAGCCCATACACAGCCAGGAACAGGGCTTCTCTGGTGGCCACTCTGGGGCCCTACACAGCCAGACACAGGGCTTCGCTGGTGGCCACCATGGGGCCCTACACAGCCTGGAACTGGGCTTTGCTGGTGGCCACTCGGGGCCCATATACAGTCAGAACAGGGCTTCACTGGTGGACACTCTGAGGCCCATACACAGCCAGGAACAGGACTTCAGTGGTGGCCTCTGAGGCCCATACACAACCAGGAACAGGGCTTCACTGGTGGACACTCTGGGACCCATACACAGCCAGGAACAGGGCCGCTGGTGGCCACTCTGAGGCCCATACACAACCAGGAACAGGGCTTCACTGGTGGACACTCTGGGACCCATACACAGCCAGGAACAGGGCTTGCTGGTGGCCACTCTGAGGCCCATACACAGCCAGGAACAGGGCTTCGTGGTGGCCACTCTGGGGCCCATACACAGCCAGGAACAGGGCTTCGCTGGTGGCCACTCTGAGGCCCATACACAGCCAAGAACAGGGCTTGGTGGTGGCCCTCTGGGGCCCATACACAGCCAGGAACAGGGCTTCACTGGTGGCCACTCTGGGGCCCATACACAGCCAGGAACAGGGCTTTGCTGGTGGCAGTCCCAGGGTTTTCAAACTCCCTCGTGCTGTGGCTACCTGACACCCTTCAAATGTCGGGTGCATATTTGTTGGCTGCAGACTCCTGTGCTGTGGTCTACATTTGCTTCTACTTTATGTTGTTTGGGATTTACTGGTGATAGCTTTGTGGGCTGTATTGTCACACTCTGGGCATCCTTGAAAGGTGCTTTACAAATAAAGTGTGTTGTTTTTGTCACTTGTCTGCCTGCTTTGTCAACAACTTTTATTTATTTTTTCCATTTATGTGTAGTCCTGGCAGGGGTGTGTGCTGTGCAGTGATATCAACAGGGAGGGAACAGTGAGACTAATCTGACTCGGCTGCAGAAGACATATGTGATGTGTGTGTGGCAGCTTAGCAGCCACAAGCAACTTATCAAATAATCCTGATTGACTTCACTGACAGAAAACAAGATGGGTGGGCTTTGGTCCACTCTTGGTAGCAGTTTCACACTGGGGATAAGGTAGTATGGTTCCTGGTGCTGTACATAGGTCATGAGGTGACTAGTATAGGGGTTATGCTCGATCAGATTGTTTACTTTAGCAGGGGAGGGTGTTCTATAAAGACAAATAAGAAGCTTTTAGATACATGTATATCATGAAAACAAGCAGTAGGAGTGGCTGACATGCAAGGGCCAATGATCCTGTCCCATACAAATGTCCTCAGTGGTAAAGGTGAGGGAGATAAGTAAGGTGATTATAGGAACTGTCAACTGAATTATGCAAAATAAAAATGGTTCCTAGACTGCATCAGAGAGGACTGTAATTTCAAAAGACACAAAATGGGAGAAACTCCTTTGATACTCGAGCACTATGAGTCCGACCCACATGCTCCTGGATTTTTAAGTGGCTGGGTAGCAAAGGTGCGTAGGTGCTTACGCACTGAACTCATGGACATTGGATGGACCATATCCACAGAACACTTTACACTGTGTGAGGATGGACAATATCCACAGAACACTTTGTGTGCTGTGCGGAAGGGAAGTGCCTACTGCTCTGTACTTCCTGCCTGCACATCAGATGCAAGGATATTCCTGGACATATGCAAACGTTTCCTCATGCCACTGCTCAGCCACAGTGGGAGTAAGCTATTTTCATATGCAGAAAACAGGGCCTGACACAACACATCCTGAGAGACTGCTGTAGCAACTGGGAAATACCTTGCAGAAAATCACATCTCACACACACACACACACACACACACACACACACACACACACAACATTACACTGTAAACAACCAAAACAAACAATATAGCACTGGTGGACTGAGAGCCACACATGTGACAGATCACTACAAAGCAGGCACACTGTATCCCCACCTCGCCAACACACAGTTATGAAACAGCATCATGACTACACACGTCCACATCAGCGAGACCAGTGAAAAGGCACAGACACAGAGACTACAGTGTGAAAAACTACAGTATTATAAGTCTAATTAATTATTCATGAGCTTAACCAGGTCATTGATTGGCTGCCATGCCAGGCTGAAATCTCTAAGAAATGTCCCACGACAGCCGCGGCCGTCTGTGTTAGTGCCAAAGTATTACACTGCAGGAATTTGTAACTGAAAAGTCTAAAACGAACAACACGTTTCAACAAGAAAACATGTACTAAAAACCTACAACATATAAAACATGATACCTCCCCAAACATGGAGCGGACGAATACAGACCACATAACAGCCTTCAACCCACGTCACAATGTTACTGCACGGTGTCCCAGAGAAACAAAATTAAAGAAAAACTCAGAAAAAGAAAGCTTCTAAAAGTTAATTCCTGTGATTAGACTTATAATAACAATAATGACCTCAGATCCGTGCATTTCTTGTTGATTAATGATCGGCCTGGTGGGGTTGGCAGTCGTTAATCTCCGGTAAATGACTGGCTCTTCAGTCATTATTGCTTAAATATGTGTTTATTGTCTAACAGTAATCAGAAACATCTCAGTGACCCAGAGTGCTTGCCCCGTACCTGAAACATGCCACACTAGCTGTGAAACATATGACTGCCTGACCTACATGAGACTGACCCCCGGGTGCTTGTCCCTGTACATGGGACATGTCATGCCAGCCATGGACAACATGGCACCTTGACCTACATGAGACTGGCCCTGGTGTTTGTCCCTGTACCTGGAACATGCCATACCAGCTATGGAACACACAGTACATAGAAACATAGAAACATAGACTTTGACGGCAGATAAGGACGCTTGGCCCATCTAGTCTGCCCATTTCCTACCTACAGGATAGGCTGCAGATCCTAGTTAACCAACAGCCTATTTCTTCCTACCCCCACAAGAATTGCCTTATGTCTGTCCCATGCATTCTTGAATTCTCCACAGTTTTAGACCCCACAACCTCCTCAGGAAGGCTGTTCCATGCATCCACCACCTCTCTATGAAATAATACTTCTCACATTGCCCTTGAACCGCCCCCTTCTATCTTTAAATTGTGTCCCTTGTTCTTGCCGTCTCTTTTCTGAAAGATGCTACCCTCTTGGACTTTGTTGATTCCACTAGGGTACTTAAAAGTTTCTATCATGTCCCCCTCTCCTTCTTTCCTCAGGGTATACATATTAAGCTCCTTTAGTCTCTCCTCATCTGGCTTCTCTTGCAGACCCTGCACCATTTTAGTTGCCCTCCTCTGGACTGCCTCTATCCTGTCTATGTCCTTGCGGAGATGGGGTCTCAGAACTGGACTCAGTACTCCAGATGGGTCTCACCAACTGTCTGTACAGAGGGTTAACAACTTCCTGTTTTCTGCTGCTGATGCCTCTCCTGTGCATCCCAGTATACCCCAGCCCTCCCAACTGCCTTCTCACATTGCTTGCTAACCTTAAGGTCATCTGATAGGATTACCCCAGGTCCCTTTCCTTTTTGTTGCTGTTACTACCTCCCCGACTGCGTATTCTACCCCTGGGTTCTTGTTTCCCAGGTGCATTATTTTGCACTTCTTTGCATTGAATCCTAGCTGCCATCTTCTGACCATTCCTCCAACCTTACAAGTCCCTTCTCATCCTTTCCACGCCTCCTTGTGTATCAACCCTGTTGCAGATCTTTGTGTCATCTGCAAAAGGCATACTTTTCCTTCAGTCCTCTGCAATGTCACTGATGAAGACATTAAAAGGACTGGACCCAATACTGGACCCTCGGTACCCCACTAGTAACCCCTCTTTCTTCAGAGTGGACTCCATTTACAATTGCCTTCTGTGTCCTGTTGTGCAGCCAATGTTTTACCCAGGCTACAACCCTGGGACCCACTCCCAGGCTGGTTAATTTGATTATTAATCTTTTGTGTGGGACTGTGTCAAATGCCTTGTTAAAGTCTAGGTAGGCCATGTCCACAGCCCCTCCCTGGTCTACTACTTTGGTCACCCAGTCAAAGAAATCTATTAGATTCGTTTGACATGACCTTCCGCTGTGAACCCATGATGCCTTGGGTCCTGTGCCCCACTGGCCTCTAGGTACTCAACTATTCTTTCCTTCAGAAGTGACTCCATCACTTTCCCTACCACAGAAGTCAGACTGACAGGTCTGTAGTTTCCTGCCTCTGTCTTGGTCCCACTTTTGTGAAGATTATCACATCCGCCTTCCTCCAGTCCTCGGGTACCACACCATCCTCCCATGATTTATTAAAAGAGTAGCCAGTGGTTTCACTAGTTTCTCCCTTAATTCTTTTAGAATTCTGGGGTGAATTCCATCAGGACCCATTGCTCTGTCCACCTTCAGTTTTAGGAGTTCTTGCAGAACCCTTTCTTCTGTGAAAGAATGGGATCGATCCCCTATCAAGAGTGCTTCTGTTAATTGGATTAGGCACTTCCCTCCTCTTTTGTGAATACTGAGCAGAAATATTCGTTCAGTATTCCTGCTTTTCACTGTCCCCTCTGCCCACCCACCGTTCATTCTATTCAGCCTCACTATCCCTCCTTTGTCTTTCTATACTGCTGATGTACCTATAAAAGGTTTTATTCTCCTTCTTAACTGAGTTGGCTATCTTTCCTCAGTTTGGGCCTTTGCTATTCTGACTTCCCTCCCTGCTTCCTTCTGCCTTAACTGATACAGCTCTGTCCTGCTCCTTCTGTGTTTCCTTATACTTCTGGAATGCTATCTTTTCTTCCTGACTTTCACAGCCACCTCTTTTGAGAACCATAGTGGCTTTTCTTTCATTTTGATTTGTTTATTTGCTTCACACAAAAGCTTGTTGCCTCTGTGATGGCTGTTTTGATGATTCCCCATTGTTGCTCCACACTCCTTCTAGCCTGTTTGCTAGTGCTTTTCTGAGGCACTCTCCCATCTTGCCAAAGTCAGCCCTCCCTAAAGTCCAGTACCCTCACTTTTGTATGGCTTGACTCTGTAGCTGGAGTTTAACATGAACCACACTGTTTGATGGTCACTTGTTCCCAGATGGCAACCCACTTCCAGATCTGAGATCCTCTCACTGCCCCGTTTGAGAGTCACGAGGTCTAAGATTGCTCCCTCACGAGTGGGTTCGAAACTAGCTGTCTGAGGCCTGCCACCTGTAGGGCATCAAGAATGGCCCTGCTCTTGGATGTGGCTGCAGCAAATGTGCTCCAGTTAACATCTGGCATATTCACATCTCCCATCAACAGTATCTCCCTTTCTCTTCCATTCTAAGAATGTCTTCTATCATATCCTTGTCCATTCCCTCCCCTGACATGGGGTCTGTACACAACCCTGTGCGGATTGTGGTGCCTTTCCAGTCTCCAAGGTGACCCACAGTGCCTCCTCTCCTCCCTGTTTACTCTTTTGTTCAGTTGCTTTTATCCTTCCTTTACATGAGAGCTACTCTCCCCCTCTTCTCCCTGCCTGTCTCTCCTGTAGGTTATGACCCTGGTATGTTAACATCCAGTCATGGTTCTCTGTATACCATGTTTCTGTGAGCTCACGATATCCAGGCATCCCACTTCTACCCTGACCTACATGAGACTGGCCCTGTGTATTTGTCCCTGTACCTGGGATGTGCCATGCCAGCAATGGACCAAGCGGCTCCTGACCTACAAGTGACTGGCCCTTGTGTACTTGCCCCTGTACCTGGGATGTGCTACACCAGCTATAGATCACATGGCTCCCTGTCCACATGAGACTGGCCTCTGGGTGATTGCTTCTGTACGAGGGATGTGCCATGCCAGCCAAGGACCACATGGCTCCTGACCTAAGTGACTGACTCCTGGGTATTTGCCCTGTACCCAGGAATGCCATGCCAGCCATGGGCCACATGGCTCCCGACCTAAGTGACTGACTCCTGGGTAGTTGCCCTGTACCCAGGACGTGCCATGCCAGCCATGGGCCACATGGCTCCCTGACCTACATATGACTTGCCCCTAGGTGCTTGTCCCATAGCCAGGATGTGCTACACCAGCCATGAGCCGCAGGGCTCCCCTGACTGGCCCCAGGGGGCTTGCCCCTGTACTCGGGATGTGCCAAGCCAGCCATGGAACATATGGCTCCCTGACCTACAAGTGACTGGCCCTGGGTGCTTGTTTCTGTAGCCAGGATGTGCCACATCAGCCATGGGACCACATGACTCCTGGCCTACATGTGACTGTCCCCAAGGTTCTTACCTCTGCAGGACATGCCATACTAGCTGTGGACCACATGGCTCCCTGACCTACATGTGACTGGCCCTGGGTGCTTGTCCCTGTACCCAGGACATGCCACATCAGCCATGGACCACTGAGCTCGCTGACCTACATGTGACTGTCCCCAAGGTTCTTATCCCTGCACCCAAGACATGCCACGCTAGCCATGGACCACATGGCTCTGACCTAATGTGACTGGTCCTGGGCTTGCCCCTGAAACCAGGACATGCCACCAAGCCATGGACCAGTGGGCTCCTTGACCTACATGTGACTGGCCCCTGGCTGCTTTCCTTATCATAGAAGACAGTACGTAGCCCCAGGAGAACAGCAGGATCACAAACATCTGAGCGGAGCTTATAAAATCTCTAACATGCACTGCAGGCTATTGATTCTCCCTTCTGCAGCTCTGATGTTAGCTGCAGGGGATCTGGGGATCTGTAATTACAGAAAATGTCAGATCGCAAGTTGATAGAATCAGTCTGATACAATCTACTATACAGCAGTAAACAGCAAGTTAAAAAACTTTTCTCACACAAAGTGCAAATTTGGACCTGCCTCACACTTGGTCCTGAGGTTGTTCATGCTGACACTCTCCCTTTAAAATAACACTTTTAGAGGGCTCTGAAATAATGAAAATGCTCTATTCTGTCTACCCTTATTACAATTCCCTTTATAGTGTGACCAAATGTGTGTGCATCAGTGTTGTGTGCAGCCTGCCCTTGACCTATCCACCACTCTGCACTTCACACAGCCTATGTTAGTCACCAATGGCAGTGACATTGGCTGCATGCACCACCAATAGCAAGGAGCAGGCTTTTCCAGCCTGCTGCGAGGGGGCATGCCATGGTGGGCAGTGACACTAATCCAACCCTAACTGGAACATGTTACCAAGTAGTAACAACATCCTCAACTGACTGCTAGGCTGCAAGCACTCCAGTCTGCTCCCAAACCTGGGTCACCAACATAAAGGGCCACCAGGCAGCCCAGAACCTGGGTCACCAGCACAGAGGGCTACCAGGCAGCCCAGAACTCTGGTCACCAGCATGGAGAGCTACCAGGCAACCTAGAACCCATGACACCAGCATGGGGGCCACCAGGCAGCCCAGCACCCAGGGTCATCAGCACAGAGGACTACCAGGCAACTCCAGAACCCTTCTCACAACCACAAGGGCTACCAGGCAGCCCAGAATCTAGGTCACCAGCATAGAGGGCTACCAGGCAACCCAGAACCCAGGTCACCAGCATAGAAGACAACCAGGCAACCCAGAACCCATGTCACCACCATATAGAGGGCTACTAGGCAGCCCAGAACCCATGTCACCAGCATAGAGGGCTACTAGGCAGCCCAGAACCCATGACATCATCATAGAGGGACTACTAGGCAACCCAGAACCCATGTCACCAGCATAGAGGGCTACCACGCGCCCAGAACCCAGGTCACCAGCATAGTGGGCTACTAAACAGCCCAGAACCCATGTCACCAGCACAGATGGCTACCACGCAGCCCAGAACCCATGTTACCAGCATAGAGGATGACTAGGCAGCAACAGAACCCATGACACCAGCATAGAGGGCTACCAGGCACCCAGAACCTATGACTCCAGCATAGAGGGCTACTAGGAAGCCCAGAACACATGACACCAGCATAGGGGCTACCGGGCAGCCCAGAACCCAGGACACCAGCATAGGGGCTACTAGGCAGTCTAGAATCCATGTCACCAGCATAGATGTTTACACGACCCAGAACCCATGTCACCAGCATAGAGGGCTATTAGGCAGCCCAGAACCCATGTCACCAGCATAGATTTATTTATTGAAAAGTTTCATCAGGAAAGGCCCGCTGAACAATTACAATTGCTCATCTCATGGAGTGTCCTGGGAGGGATACAGAGGAGTACTATTCCAACAATATACGTGGCAGGACATGAATCAAAACACTACACAGCATGGATATTCATGGAACAGACAAAATATAAATGAAAACTATGTGAGATCAAATACAATTCTAGTACAGATGACTACCAGGCAGCCCAGAACCCTGGTCATCAGCTGCCTCTCCGCCCTGACCGGGCACACAGCTCCGCCGGTTCTCCTGGACCCAGCCCCGGATGGACGGCATCCTGGAGCCGCCACCGAGACCACTAGCCCGGCCACAGGGCCTGAAGAGCTGCCTCTCCACCCCTGCCCAGGCGCACAGCTCCGCCCGGTTCTCCTGGACTTGGCCCTCAGACGGACGGGCATCCCTGGAGCTACCGCCTGAGACCGCTAGGCCCAGCCACAAGACCTGAAGAGCTGCCTCTCCGCCCATGACCCAGGCGCACAGCTCCGCCAGTTCTCCTGGACCCGACCTCCAGATGAACAGCATCCCTGGAGCCGCTGCCCAAGACTGCTAGCCCAGCCACAAGGCCTGAAGAGGTATGGCTGCTAAACAACCAATCACAAACTGAGGCGCTTCCTCAGGCTACGCTCAGATTGGACAATTCCCGCTCTTAGTCTGTTTGCTGCCTGGCGCTTTTAAACTGCTTGCTGCTTGAATCTTACCTAAGAGACCTGTAATTACTGCTGAAAAAGCAGAAAATTGTTTAATCTGTTACATTTTACAGCCGATTTACTGTGTTAAGTGATTGCAGTCCTTTCCTGAATATCTGACTTGCTGTAAGCCCTCTGGTGCCTCTCCCTTTGTCTTGCTAAAATCTCCTGCTGTGACTGTCTGCCACTCAGCCTCAGCCAGCTTATATCCCTCTGTTTCTCTCTCTCCTCCAGCTGCCTCTCTGCCCTGACCAGGCGCACAGCTCCGCCCGGTTCTCCTGGACCTGGCCCCCCAGACGGAAAGCATCCCTGGAGTCGCCGCCGAGACCGCTAGCCCGGCCACAAGGCCTGAAGAGGTACGGCTGCTGCCCCGCTGGCACTGTGTGCTGGGTCCCCACCCACCCGCCCGCCCTATCTCGACTATTTTATTTATAGTTGCAGCAAGTCACATGAGCAGTCTACTTCTCCACTGGCTCCTTATATTCTCTCACCACTAGAGGACTCGATAACCTTTTTATCTCCTGCCACTATGCCTTCCTATCACATGTGCTTGCTCTACCCACAGCACCTAATCTTGGTGATATGGATTAGCGCCTTCATAGGGGTGACAGATACGCCTGCTTCTCCGGCCACTTACCCAGTTACTCACCCAGAAGCAACCACAGTAAACTACATAGGAACATTACAATACACCCTGACCGCCTGCCTCATTAAATACCGCTACCCTTCCCAACCATACGCCTCCCTCACTTGCCTGCCTGATCTACTGATCACACTGCTAAATATATCTACAAATGCGCCCTGCAATGTACAACTACCTGGACACCATGCTCGATGCATCTCAGCAACCTATTACTGCAAAACTAGATTCTTTGCTGTCCTGCTAGGAAGTGATGTCCACCCCAACCCTGGTCCCCACCAACGCACACTCCAACCACCCCTCATGCTCCCTCCACTCCCTAGCCCTCCTGAACAGCTTAAAATTATCCAACTAAATGCCCGCAGCCTACCAACAAGCTGCCCTTACTGCAGGTCATGGTCCTCGAGTATAAATCTGACATCATCATCATCTCTGAATCTTGGCTCTCGGGCCATATCACGGACCAAGAAGTCCTGAATTCACTACAACTAGGATGGACAGACAAAGAAGAGGTGGTGAGGTGGCAGTCTATGTCTCTACCTCCCTACAGCACACAGTAGTGTTGAAAGTCACATCTCCTCCCTCCCATGAAGCTATCCTCCTAAGCCTGAAACTGCCATACTCCTGCCCTCTATTTGTCGCCAGGAATATACTGCCACCGGGCCAGCCTCCTCCAGTCACTGATCTGATAAAGAAAGTAAGGCCCTTGCCCACTCTGGTGAGCTGTACATACTGGGCGACCCTAACATAAATTGGCTCTCTAACACTGTTGCCAAAACTCGCTCTGACATTGAGTCACTAAACCTGACTCAACTAATACAGGAACCTACTCGCCTGAACCACAGAATGAATAACCATTCCTTCCTGGATCTAGTTCTCACGTCTCACCCTCACAGGGTCAAGATCGTTGCCTACTACCTGATGCATTAAATGACCATCATCCCGTGTACATGGTTCACAAAATACACAGGCAAAAATACCCCACAAAATCCTCTTAACACGCACCTACTCCTCCTGGACACTCTACCTCACACGTGACCTCACCAATGCAGTGGGTCCCCTATTGCCGTCGGCACTTCTATCGATCACGGCTCTCCAACTGTTCTGTGATCAGTTCCTTCATGTTGGAACCACACACACCGTTGTGTAAAATCAGAGTCCGGGGAACCACCTGCCCTAGGTTACCCCTAAGCTCCTGACCTGTCAACGAGCCCGTGACGCTGCTTGGTACAAGCATAAGGTATCAAACTGCCCCAGGGACCTCCAATGATACAAGGAGCTTCAAAATAAATGCACCAAAGCTATCAGGCTGGTGAAATCTGAACACTACCAGGCTAACTTCCATGCCAACACAAACAATCCTTCCAAATTCTTAAATGTTGTCCAGTCCCTCTTTTCCCTTCCACCACGCCTCCCAATCCTACCATTAAATAAACCACACTGACGTCACTGATCCTTTGGCAGTCACTGACTGATTTAACTCCCATTTCACGACCTGCACTGCAATGCCCAAACGGACCCCCCTGATGCACCTTCACTCCCCACAGGCCTGCGCCTCCCTGCTTTCCCTCCTCTAACCCTCCAGCTCTCCCTCCTCCTACCCCTTCTCCTTCACCCACATCTCCCTGCTGCTGCTGCTTTCCAAACCATTTAGTCAATCTACCCTACTAAAGGTTCCTCCCTGACGGCCTGGACCCAAAGCTCCTCTCTGTCGGCTCCTGCCATAGCCTATCCTATATCCATTTTGCTTAACCTCTTCTTTGTCTCCTCCACTGTCCCTGCAGCTTGGAAGCACACTACAGTTCTTCCACTCCCCAAGGGAGATCCCTCCTCCCTAGTAACTACCATCCTATCTCTCTCCTTCCCACTCTGGCTAAGCTCCAGAAGCATATAGTATGTGAACAACTCCCTCCTACATTACTGACTCCTCCTTTCACTCTGTTCCAAGATGGCTTCAGAAAACACCACTCCACTGCCACCTCGCCTTCGCCTGACTGACACTATAGTCTTGGGCATGGACAAAGGCCATATAACCTCGGCTATTTTATTGACCTGGCCAAGGCCTTTGACACGGTCTCCACCCTATATTCCTATCCTGCCTCAGGACCGGGTCTCTCCCAAATGCCACTGAATGGTTCGAATCCTATTTGTCAGGTAGAGCTCAATCTGATCGCATAGCTGATGCCATCTCCTCTCACCTCCCATTACGAGGTTCCCCAGGATCAGTACTTGGACCCTCCTCTTTTCAATCTTCCTCAACGACCTCCTCAGGTCTGTTTATCTCTCCTCTCCTCTGACATACACATGTATGCAGATGACACTGTACTATTCACAACTGGCAATTTGGTCCCTGATGTCACTGCCAGGCTACAGCTAGATTTCGAAAAGGTACAAGCTGGCTAAGCGACACCACCTCTTCCTAAACTCAAAGAAAACAGTCTCCATGATGTTCGGTACTAGGCAGAGGTTGGCAAGGCTCCCCTCCTTACTCACCTTTTCACCTTAGATGGGACTGTATTAGAGAGACACTGCTTCCTTCTGCTACCTTGGAGTTTGGCCGACAGGAACCTAAGCTTCTCACCCACATTGATGCTATCCTAAAGAAACTCCAGCCCAAGCTTGGAGCCCTCTATCATAGCAAGGATAGCACCCCACATCTGGCTAGGCGGAAATTACACATAAAATGATACTGCCAATCTTCACTATTGTGATGTTGTATATGGCGCTGCCCTCAATCTTCTTTAGCCAGGCTTGAACCTCTTTACAACTCCTTCTGCCAGTTTTCCCTAGATGCCCTGCTCTAATACATCACTGCACCCTTTACCGCCCCTTAAATTTTCCTTCACTTGTCGACAGGGAGAACATGGCACGATAAAGTTTACTTTCTTAAATTCTGGCTAGGTTCGATCCCATCGCACTAACCACCTCCTATCTGCCGCCCACCCATCCAAATACACCTCCATTCTGAGGACTACCCGCTCACTAAATATTCCTTACAGAAATACCACATCCGCCAAATGGCATTCTCCTATCACCTACCAAAGCTCTGGAACCAACTACTGACCCAAATCCACCACTCCTCATCAGCCTACTCTCTCTCTTCATCCCTAGCAACTACCTTGTGATGAACTGCAATTGCACCTAGCCATGTGGGGCCCTGCCAAATCTCCTCATCTATACCTCCCCACCTCCAGCTGGGCAAAATATGCCTACCCCAAACCCCTCATGCAGCCTGATCTTTTTCCAATGTAGTGCTTATCTCATCTTCTTCCCACCCACCACCCTCATCTAGCCTCTACCTCCCCCCGTCAGTCACTCTCATATGTTTACTAGTCTAGAAATGTTGTTATCCATTGTCTTGGTTGTAACTGTTCTGTTTTGACTCTGATATATATATATATATATATATATATATATATAATACCCCGACCATGCCATATCGCTACAAAGGCTACAAGATACACAGGCTGGATAGGACTTCAAAAGGGTGGTGGTTGTGCAATTTACAGAGGACTATCTCACATGCCTCCCTGTCTCGTTTACCACCACTGAAACTGCTGTACAACTCCTTCCAATCAAGCTACTCCTTGGTGCCCACAACAAAGTCCTCACGGTTACTGCTATTTATATTCCACCTAAAGATCCGGGGTCGACCTCAGACTGTACTGGGGTGTCCGATCTCAACCTCCTGACCCTGAGCTCCTTCTCCTTGGTGACTTTAATATCAACTGGCTAGCACCAGACACAGGGTCGACTAACGATGCTATCCTTGCTGTAAACTAACACAGCTGGTCAATTCACCTACTAGGAAAAGCTATAAATCTGGGAATAGTACCTAATAAGATTGGATCCTTACCAATCACCCTGCCGGATAAATAATGTCGCTTTCTCCGGACTCTCTTAGCGACCACTCTCCCACAAAATGTACCTGGTCAAATAAGTTCAGAAAACCTCCTCCTAGAACCATCTCTAGTAGAGTACTACCTTTTGGCAACCTATACTCATCTCAAGAAAAATCTTGGGCAGAAAGACTGGTCTCCCATTTACAATACTCAAGATGTTGAAAGCCCTTAATCACTTTATCAACACTTTCAATACTGCCTGTGACCCTATGCACCCTATAAAAAGCGCAAAGTGAAAGCACTCTCAAATCCCTGGCTCACTGCTAGCTATTGACACTACTCAAAGGTAGGGACCACCTCTGTTGCAAGTAGTTACCACTGGCTCACTGACTGACATCCAAAAGTATAAACAGTCCGAAACCACTGTACCAAAGAGACTACCGGGTGAAGAGCCCTATTTCAAGAATGCCCTCTCCAACTCCTGGGGTGAAGGCAAATCCTTCTGGGACAATTTAAGAAATATCAGGTAAGCAGTCCAAGTCCTCTCCTACTATATTGAATGTGGATGGTACTACCATCTTGACCCTTTGGTCATTGCAAACACCTTAATGAGACTTTCACTGACCTTAGCGGTGTCCTCTCATCTGACTACTTCACTGCCACAGACCTCTTATCTCTATATCCCCTCTGCCTCTCCAAACATACACACCCTTCCATCTCAAAATAGTTAAAGCACATGAAGTCCATAAATACATAAAGAAGGCTATATCTAATCCCGGCAAGCAGTGACTCTATTGACCTTAAAATACTGTCCCTTACTCTGGATGAAGTACTACTCCCTCACCAGATTATTCAGTCTCTCCTCTGCTCCAGCAAGTTCCTAGTAAATGGAAGGCTGCAATAGTCACTCCTTGCACAAAAATGGTGACAAGTCTCTGCCTGGTAACTATAGACCTATTTCAATACTACCTCCTCTCAAAGGCTCTTGAGCGTGTTGATGGACCAGCTTACAGACTACCTGCGAAATATAACATCTTCTGTGCCCAGCAACATGGATTCAGACAAGGGCATAGCACATCGACAGCCCTCCTCGAATTCTCAGGAGCAATCCACAAGGCCTTGGACAAAGGACTCTAACTGGAGCTGTGTACATTGATCTAATGAAGGCATTTGACACAGTACATCATGGTCTACTCATCAGTCAACTACAGTCTCTGGTCTCCCTGGGTTCTGGTGCCTAGATAAAAAGTTACCTTGCCCAGCGCCTCAAGTTGTAAAAATAGCAGGAGTGCTCTCAGAACTAAGCCTGTCCTCTCAGGAGTTCCTGAGGATCCATCTTAGCCCTCTCCTCTTCAGCCTTTTCTAAACTCCCTTCCTAAATCCTGCTCAGAGCAAATTATTCTCTATGCCGACGATGCTGTGATTCTATCCTCTCATAAAGATCCAAACCCCTTATGCCTTAGCCTCCAGCACGCATTTGCCAGTGTTGAGATGTGGTTCGTGGAACATAAGCCAGTCCTAAACCACAAAAAACAAAATCCATGCTCTTCTCAAGCCCGCAAAACAAGAAAAGGCAAGTACCACTCTATCAATATATCCTGGGAATCACCCTTGAACAGGTGGCTACTTTCAAATATCTTGGAATCACCTTGAGTCAGGGCTCAGCCTTTTGCAACTCATATCGATAGTACAGCCAAAACTATTAATCAGCGGCTTGGGATACTGTACGGAACAGACAGCTCTTCACCCTACCAGCACTGAAGCTAGCTATTCAATCCTCAATCATTTCAATTATTGACTATGGCTTAATTGTCTATGGGTCTGCCTCTACTAGTGCACTTAAACGTATACAACCTCCCTTAACAAGGCCTGTCAGCTGCTTACTGGCGCTCATCAGTACTCACACCTCGAGGCTCTATGCTGAAACCGGTGGTTACAACTCTCAAACCGCTTAAAGTACCTCACCTGCCTTATCGCTAAGAAATCCATCATGGGCCTCACTCCACCTTGCATTCAAGACCTGTTATGCCAGAACACAAGTGTCCGACCCACCAGAAGATCAGAAAATCAGCCTCTTCAGGTTCCCTTGCCAGACTTCCAGGGTCAAAGATTATTTGCCTATCGTGCCCTCTACTGGCTTAATGCCCTTAGCACCTCTATTACCTCCTCCGTCTTTAGGTGCATTTAAATCTAGCCTATTCTCTACCTTGCCACCTCCAACTCCTGTGACTTGATTGATTAAACTTAACTATTTCAATTTTCCACCCTGCCCACTTTACCTGACAAAGGCCTGGTAGAGGATCCTTTCACTAACTATGGTCTGCTCCTCCCTCCTTTCTCTCTCATATGCTCTATCTATCACACTTCCCTAACCTATCTTTTCCCTCCTCATTTGTTTGCTTATTGAAGAAAAGTGTTCATTTGGTAATTATCTGTCCCTGCACAAATGTTTTGATACTTGACTGTTCATGTCTCTTTCATTCCACAATGTACTTTATTGTGTCACTCATTTAACCTTATTGCTTGTACCTAATTTGACGAGCTTTGTAAAGAGCCTTGGCTCAAAGGTATTAATTCCTAGAATACAATAAACAATAAATATATATTTTTTATCTAGTTGCTAATGTATGTATCATGTTGTATTACTCATTGTCACTCCCTTCCCCAGGACAGTACTACCATGAGACGAGCTTCATGCTCAGTGTCAACCTTCCTGGTGAAACATTCAATAAATAAATAAATAAAACAGAGGCCACCAGACAGCCCAGAAATCTCAAGAACTTCAAAATAGAGAACTCCACAGGAATAGGCCACTGACATTTCCTCTCTGACCACATGGTGGTGCTGTTGTACCATGTTTCATTAGCTAAGCACATGCTGTATCTATGTCCATTACATAGTAATGGTAATCTATGGTTGAAACAAAGGAATTCTAGGTAAATCATGTCCGCCCTTCACCCACGTACTTCATATGGACTGGCAGTATAGCCTAGAGGTTAGAGTAGCGAGCTGTGAATGAGCTTGGTATATCCGCAGATCTGGAATTGATTTCTGCTACCTCCACTTGCATATTGTGTGACCCTGAGCAAGTCATTTAACCTCCAAAGTGTTTCCAGGTCAACCCTGAAAACAGGCACTTGTGCCTAGTGGGCCTTACCCAGTTACCAAAGAGTAAAATAAAATAAATAAAAAACATGCAGCTGTAAATGGCATGATGTGCAAATGTACTACTGTGAAGGATTCTCACCACTGTACCACCCATAGTATCCAGGGATTCCCTAGATAAGCAGAGATGACTGCCATCTCATGAGAGCCTAGGAACCCACTTATATGTGGATGCTGGTGACACCCTGGTGTTCAGTGGTGACCCTGAAGAGTCAGTTCCACCTCTCATGGGTATATTAGAAGAATATTAATCCTTGCCTTCTGTTCTGTTACCCGTGTGTTGTAACCTTGTCATGCACTGACGTGTTCACCCTCAGTGCGTGTTGTAATATTCTTCACATTTTGCACTGCTTATTGTTCAAAACAGGACCTTCTTGCAACTGAGCACTGCTCAGTGGAGCTTTCCTGTGAAAACAAATAAAAGCAATTGCAAACAACTTAACTATGGGAATGTCTCAGGGTTCAGGGTACTTTTGATGAGTCTGGACGGCTTCAGCTCAGTGCCAGAATTAATCAAACTACCTTTCAAGAAGGGCCAACTAAATAGAACATAATGCATGGACAGCCATACAACAAGGCTGTGTTTACATCAAGGGAGTTCTGATGGCACCACTGCAACCTCATGAGCAAAGCTCAAATGGTCCCTGATGTCATCAAACCCTGGGATGGAAACACGTCCGAAGTTGTGCATCGCTGCTCATGTACTATTTGTATAGTATATGGTTTGAAATATAAAATTAAAAGTGATGCTTTCTTTTTACTTCCCTAGAAATCTTTGTTTTAATATTTGTATTATTTAAAAAAAAAAACTCACCCTCACCTAGTGGCTGAAAACTCACCTGGGTGAGGGTGGGGTTCTTTTTTAAAATCAAACAACAGATTTTGTGTTGGGGAAGTTCTGGTTCTGTGTGTGTGTGTGTTGTGTGTGTTAATGGAAGTAACAGAATGGGTTTGGGTCCATTCCAATTAAAAAGCTTTTATACCACAGAAGGGCACAACAGCATTCCATGACCTTTGAACTGTGTTACAACAGCTCTTTAGTTAAGATGGGAATCCATGCACAGCATGGGTAACCATATACTATAGGAATCTGTATACTTGAATATTCATACAAAAAGAGGATTTATCAGGGTTGTAGAAAGCCAACTGCATAGACTGCTAGTAAACCAGTACAGCTCAATTTAAAGGGGAACTGTCTGCAGTCAGGAGTGGGGCTGGTCCCAATGTGCACTTTGGGCCCTATTCCTGAAAGCATGAAAAATGCGTGCAGATGCAGTGTAATGCAGGCATGCAGCTGCATGCCTCAGCCCACCGAAAAAACATATAGCATTCAGAAGATGCATGCAGCAGGAGCTGAGGTAGATGTGTGGCCAACAGATGCACACAGTGCCATGCACAGGAACAGTGGAGCAGCCCAACCATACATGTCCCTGCCCTTGACCCTACCATATATGGGCATGTGCGCCACCCTACGCATACACAAGGAAGTAAATACCACAATAGAGGAGCATGCAACAGTGGGAAGCAGAGATAGAAGTGATGTGCCAGTGCTGCACGTATCCCAACAAGAGACCACATGCCCAGGCGGGGATGGGTCCTGGTCTAGCAATTTCATGGGTGGCCAGGTGGCAGACCACGGTGGAGGACATCTCGACAACTATGGGGTGCTATACAGTACAGAGTCCCTGAAAACACTGGTGGAGGTCAAGGCCAGGATACAATTGTAGATCCAGGTCACTGTCAATGCACCGGTCTGGAGACATGGACACCTGCGACAATAAAGCACAAGTGGCATGACCTTCAGTTGGCTGTGAAGTGAAAGCTGGCCACCATGGAACAGGGACAGCATGTTACAGGTGGGTCACACATGCAAATGCCAACACTCTCGCCCGTTGACAAGAAGGTGGACAACACCCTCCAAGGTCAGCTTGCACGGGGAGACGAAGGCCTCGGACACCTTGCCAGGTATGTGGTCGTACAGGGACACAGAGTGGGAGGTATATGACTGAACAGCATAACCAACAGTCCTGTCTCGCACCCTGCAGATCGGGAGACTGTGGCCAGTACCCATGCACCGCTAGCAGCCTCTGTGGAGGAGGAAATACAGGGAAGACAGATACAGACAGTGCAGGTATGTGGATCCATCGTGGCTGGCTGAATGCATGCCAGTACCTGCCATTGCACCAGTAGTAACCACACAATGTACTCTTGCCCACAGGTGCAGCACTGGGACACAAAACATGGCGATGGAGATGGGCACCAGGAGGATGCCAACTCAGAGACCATGCTGGACACACTGGAGGCCGTGCAGGACCAGGTCAGACACCTACCAGAAGTCAGCAAACTCCTCCTTAACATGAACCAACCCCACAGCCACCACACAGCTGGCCACCCAGTGCCGTGGGACTGAGCACCAAAGGAGCAGCCAACACAGTCCTAAACACCCAGCCATGCAGGACTACCACCTGTCCCATGCACATGGAGCCCAGAGACATAGGGGGCCACCGTGCCACCCCTCAGGCATGCAGATGGTGGGGAAGGGGTCCTAAGTATGCCCAACTCACCAGACATGCAGGCGACACCACAGTGTGTCATGCAGACCTCTGATCCTGAACTGTGCCAGCTGAAATGAGACCACCTGCTGGCCCTGGGGAAAACAACGATCCTGAAGGACCTGATTATGAAGTTGTGTCTGCTGCAGCATGCCCATGAAAGAATAGGGGACATCCTGGAGCAGATATCGACCCATCTGCTATCTGGGGCCAGCACAGCCAGCCAGCCTGTTCCTCCAGCAGGCCAGGATGTTGCACCCCAGATGCTGCCAGGTGGACACACAGGGTACAGGGCACAGCTGCATACCCCATCCTGACATCCATATGCACCCTGGATGCCATGGTACAGAGTACCATGATACGCGACGATCATCCACCAGCCGCACAGGGCCAGAGACACCCATGCGGGTGCTGACATGGAGGCATCCGCCCAACCCACCAGAGACATGGGAGGTGATGGTGGGCACGGCATCCAGGGTCAGATGCCACCTTCATGCTGGGGATCTAGGGGACACGGGGCAGCAAGGCCTGGGGCCATCTGGAGACCATAGGCCACTGGGGGCAAACCAAAGGTATAGCCACGCCATCTAAGCACATGCTAGATCCATGTCTGTGGGTAAAACAACCAGAAGAGTGTAAGCTACCCACATACACTGCATAGTGGCACCTCACGCCTGCAACCGTCCAAAACAGTCAGCACCACCACACAACCTACACACCCACCCACCAACCTGTCCCCCTCCCAGGATCACACTGTAGACCCATGACCCCAGCCACACCCATGAACCCCACCCCCAGGTTGGGGGCCACGCCTATGAACCCTCCCGGGATGAGGGTCCAGCCGCTGCCACCATCAGAACCGGGCTACTGCCTCGGTGCCCCCTACACAGCCCGCAACAGCTAGAGCACAGCATAATGCACCCCCGACATGGACAGTAGAACATAGCTCACATGGGATGGGACACCCAGACCACCTCCATATAGGCACTCAGGATGTATAGGCCTCATCACTGTGCCACCTGGTGTTACACCCCATCTCCTGAGCAACCCACGACGAGTGCATGGTGTGCCACTAAGTCAGACAGTGTCTCAGGACAACAGTGCTGCAGTCATCCTCCTCCTCTTCACCCTGTGGGACTGCTCCCTGGTGTTTGGGCATGGGTAGCAGTTTGTGCAAGGCCATGTTATGCAGCATGGTGCATGCAGTGATCATTCTGTAGGCCTTCCCACAGACCAGCATCATTGTGCCATCGGTGTGATCCAGACAACAGAACCACATCTTCAGCTTCCAATGGTCCTCTCAACAACAGCATGTCTCCTTGTGCACCTCACTGTAGCCTCTTCCTCCCCACCGTGCAGCACCAGGAATGGCATCATCAGGTATGGTCAGAGTGGTTATCCGCAATCACCCAGGCATTGAGAACAGAACGGACATGTTGTTGCCCTGTAGCAGTGCACACAGCTGTGTAGCATATGTTACACATCCATACTCACCCAGCAGCCACCCACTGACATCCCCCACATGCCACGAGGTAGCCACTCAGCCAGGAGCCATCAAATATGTTGGCATCACAGGTTGATCCGGGTACTTGTTGGTGATGATACCATTCAGATCACAAATTATCTGGCAGTTGATGCTGTGGAAACCCTTTCTGTTTCTGTGTGCCTCCTCATCGTGGTAGGTGCTATGACAGCCACATTGGTACAGCCTATAGCACCCAATACATTAAGCATGCCATGCATGGTGTGGAATGCCTTCCTTGTGCACGAATAGCTGCATCAGATGTAGGGAACTGAATGAGGACATGCACATTATGGAGTAAGGCATCCACGGCCTGGTGCAGGGCCCTTACGCGGACAACTGATACCTGTGGCATCCCCTGCGACCCTCTGGAAGGAGCCTGTGGCACAGTATGACAGGGTACACAGGATCTTCATTTCCATGAACATTGTATGTGACCTATGTGTTGTGGGTTTCAGCTGATCCCGGAGCATGTGGCAGAGTCCTGAGATCATATCATAGTCCAGGCACAACCGCTCCATGCACTGTGTATCACAGAGGTGAGCCATAATGGCACATGGCTTGAATATCTTGGGCCTGTGTCATCTCCTCAGAGACCTTTCCTCTCCTGTTCACCCTCCCACAGGGGAGCATTCATGAATAGAAGAAGAAGAAGAATCTGCATTTATATAGCACTTTTCATACACAGTATCCCAAAGCGCTTTACAAGCAATGCTAGACTGGTGGTGAAGTGACTGAATGTGTGGTGGCAGCCATATCGCACATCATCACCCACACACAGCCTGGATAATTGCATGAACCAGTTTATGGGAAGGAATGTGGCCAGGACACCGGGAATGTTCCCTGCTCTTGCGAAGAGTGCCCGGATTCTTTACTTCCACCTGAACACCCACCAGGACAACACCAGGATGGGCAGAAGAGACCTCAGTTTAACGTCTCATCCGAGAGACGCACACCCAACGCAGTACAGCACCCCAATACTGCACTCAGATGCCAGCGATTTTTAGGTGAAGTCCAATCCCGGTGTAAAACGAGAACCCACACCCTTCTGGTCCAGAGGTGGATGTGCTACCAACTAAGCCATGCTGACTCCTGATAGCCAGGGAACTTCCTGCAGACTTCTTGTGGTCACTGCACCTCTCATTCTGACAGCCACTACTCACTGTACACCACCCTGTGGATCATGTTGAGCAGCTGTTGCCACACCCACAGGTCCCCTCTCAAGTGGTCCATGACCCAATATGCCTTTTTATATTTAGTATGCTTTTTCTGTGCGACTCCCCATCAACCCTGCCCTGAGTCTCGTCCGGTCATTCATCCGCCACCCCTAGCCCTACCAGGGATATGCTCTGGATTACCCAGAGCTGGATTGAGAAGGGGACAGGATAGAGATGGGTTGATAGTTTGTGGGAAGGTCATGCACTCCTCCTTTGTGGACAGCGGTGACATCGCTATTTTCCAGAGTTGTGGACATGACTTATGGTGAGAAATAGATTGAAAATGAGTTGGAAGGGGCGTGTGACCTCCCAAAGTGCTGTTACTGTAGCTTAATGTCTATATTATCAGGACCAGAGCAATTTTGAGTTTCAGTTGGAAGAGGTATTTGAAAGCATCACCCCAGGAGAGTCTTTTGAGGTAAAAGTTACATAGTTAATAGGGCCTCCGAAGGGTGTCTCTTATGGTACAAGAGATGCCGAGCATCAGGTCTGGGCACGAGGACCGTGACGTGAAGCCGAGCATTCTGTCAGCCCAAACTCACAACAGTGTCTCATACCATAAGAGACACCCTTGAGATCCTATTAACTTATTATAAACCTCAAGTTTAGCTCAAGTGAGTTATAATAGGTATAGAGGTTTTTTTTTATTTACTTGTGGTCTTCTCCTCCTGGCACTGAAGTGAGTGCTCTACCCTAATGCTCCGGCATGAGAGCACATTGTACACAGATTTTTTTTGTACTTGTTATCCACCCGCTACCTGCCAACTCCGCCACTATCCCTCGGGGCTACCCAGGCACCTCCGAGTCCCATCCTGCCTCCTACCTCCAGGCACCTACCTCCATGTAGCCTTGACTTGAACCCCAGGTGGGGTGAGTTGGGAGGTAGCCGCCCCCAGACATAT
Organism: Neoceratodus forsteri; assembly: GCA_016271365.2. Classification (NCBI taxonomy): domain Eukaryota; kingdom Metazoa; phylum Chordata; order Ceratodontiformes; family Ceratodontidae; genus Neoceratodus; species Neoceratodus forsteri. The sequence continues at coordinate 101,915,497 of JADMNL010000031.1, read as the reverse complement.
GGTTTTATTAGGTGGTGCTCCGGTGCTGTGGAAGGCAGGGGAATCCTGGATATACCAGGGGTCACCATCACTGCGGAGGCACTGGCAGCTGCAGTGGTGTTTCCCCTTGGTCTGTTCTTCCATGAAACATTCGAGATATGACATCAAGGTGCATCTGTGAGCACACCAGCGTCCAAGACATCCCTTCTGCCCTGCTTCCTTCTCTGACTGCACTGCCACCTGTGGACTCCAGGTGGCAGTATTGCAGAGAGCATGGAACCCTCCCTCCTCAGAGGAAGCGTGTCCTGTGGATGCTCAATCCCCCAGGCTGGCCCCAACAACCTGAGCTCATTCCCAAACTCCAGCGAGTGGTAGCGATACCACTGTGCTGATGGACCAGCTCTACTGTACACAGAATATGATGTACAGTGGCTCTGCATGCTCATTGGCTGAATACAGGGCCCACCTGGAAGAAGTGGATAGAGGGCCCACCTAGAAAACTAATACAGGGAGGGCCCAGGGTGACACACTCATATCAGTATTCCACTTCAGCTTGATACACTTGCTCTGTGTTTGTATCTTACGTTTACCTCAGTGTGCCCCACATACTGCCTTTAATTACAAAAAAATTGTATTTGCAAAGAATTTCGAGTTTAGAAGGTAGCCAGGTAGGGCCCACCTGGAAATTTCAGGTATCCTGGTGGGACAGACTGACTCTGGATGTATAACACTGTGCAGGGTGTTGGAATGTCAGGAATAGACAAGTGGCCACAGCAGATGATGTAGAAGGAGGAGAGAGGACAGAACAGTGATTCTCATTTCAGCCCTAATAATGTTTTTTAATTCTGGTAAGAACATTAATATACCCATTTCTTTTCACTTTCTTTCATTCCAGAAGGAAGATACGAGTTTTAAAGTTTTTAAAGTTCCTGCTCCTGCACTGTGTCAGCCTTAAGAATTATATATTTTGAACAGTGTGCTGTCTACCATCAGAAACGGGTTGTTGCACCATCCTAATACAGCCACAGTAAGACTCTGGCATGTACATTTAACAGGCAGTCTCAAGGGAAGATATTTCAAAAACTGTGCACAGTGGTCTTTTTCAATGACTTGAGTCATTAATTACAAAAATTAACTATAAAAGCTATTTTGAAAATATCTCAGAAAATCAAAGACACACTGATGATGAATCAAAGGCTGTCAGAAACACATTTTGTTTAAAAAACTATAAGATAATGTTTTTGTACACTAAGAAATACTGCAGCATTAACGTCCATATTGCAGTTATAAAGAAAAATGTACACTAAAGATAGAGGCCCGGATATTTCAAGCTCGCCATTCTGAGGCGCAAGCCCTGTAGCTCAAAATAGTTGTGCAGGGGTGGCGGGGTGATATTCAAAGGGATGCGCTATTGAGCAGACTCCTTTGAATATCACCCCCAACCAAAGCACTGTGCATGGCGCAGGAACTTGCACCACCGAAGTTGTCAGAGTTGAGCATTAAACTTAGGTGGCACAAGTACCATTGCGCCACGCAAATTTCCGATATTCAAAGGTGACATGCAAATGGGGTATAATTCATGCAAGGCATGGGGGCCATTTGCATGATTGTAACCCATTGCTCTCGCTCTTGTAGGTCTTGATCCGGACTGCCTGGCAGTCACCATGACAGCAGCCGTCGGAACCCGGCCCTTTCCACCAGCAGCTTCCGATAAATTAGGCTGGCGGTAAAACAACCCCCGCACACATCTCCCAATGCCCGATCGCGGGCAGAAAGTATCGACCCCCGGCCCAAACAATACGTGGCCCGATCGGCGGGCAGGCGATAAAACAACCCCCCAACCCAAATATCTCCCTGGTGGTCAGTGGACGTAATGCCCGATGCGGGCGAATGTCCAGTGACAACCCCCATTTTATCTCCTTGGTGTCTGGTGTCCCCCCACACCCACCCACGAAGCCCCACCACCCATCCTCCCGGCGGCCGGCGGCAGCATCCACCGCTTCCCACCCCGCGCCCCGCCGACTGACTGTCGGTAGAACTGCACCAGTGGTGCAGGCTGGAGCCAGTAGGCGTGCAGCCAGCCCGCCATGACAGTCAGATTTAATAGATAGGTTCATTCACAAATCTGAACTGTCATCATATGATATCGAGCTACTGCCCATGGCTATCTGCACCAGTGGCGGCAACCCCACCGGACATCGGTCGGCGGCAGCGCGGGTGGAATGCTGCCGCCGCCCGGCTGCGGGGGCGGGTGGTGGGGTTTAAATAGTGGGTGGGGTGGGGGACACTAGACACCAGGGCGTTTTGAGGGAGTTGTCACTGGACATTCTGCCCGCGATCGTGGGCATTATGTCCACTGGACCACCAGGGGAGATATTCGGTTGGGGGTTGTTTACGTCTACCCGAATCGGCATTGGGAGATGTGTGCGGGGGGTTTCCATGACCTATTCTGCCCGCGATCGTGCATTGGGAGATGTGTGGACGGGGTTGACGCTCTGCCCGCTGATTGGGCTGGTGGGGAGCACAGGGACTGAGTGGGGGGCCAGCCACGGGTGGCAGCTGCTGTGTTGCGCCTGCAATACAGCAGCTCACCTCTAGTGGCCTCAACTTGATCCTTTTTGGCTCAAAGTTGTGCAGGCGCAGGTTGGGGTTGCGCATGCACAACTCTGCACAACCCGACTGAATATCGGGTTGCGCAGTTTATGCATGGTTCCTCCCCTCCTGTTGAGCATGCATTCATTTGCATTGCGCTGTTGCTCAACCTGTTTTCAGTGGCACAACTGCCTCCTGCTGAATATCGCAGAATGGCGCAATGTAGAGACTTCTTGCGCAAGCGCAACCCCTTTGAATATCTGGGCCAGAGAATATAGGAAATACCTCTCAAAAACAAGAGGGTATTAGCAAGACTAGGCTATTCAAATAAAATCCATTTAGAAAAAAATGAATAAATATGGAGACAAATTCTATGGCAGCTGCTACATGGAAAACACTTCCTCCTACTATTCATGCAATAGCTTTAGGGTAGTTTTACAACCCTGGAGATCTCCATATGAAACAGCTTAATTGTATTCCTTTGTCCTATAATGCACTTTGTTTCATGTGATGGTGATGTAGCAGAGACCATAAATCCAGCAGAAAGCATTACTTTACAATCAGTTCACAACAGTAGAGATGGCTATATTTTAAAATCTGTAGAATTCAGCTTGGTGACCACCCTCATCATAAAGGTCTTACTGTCCTGAAAAACTTTGTTGCTGGTAATTTTTGTGCAGCTTGTAAAGCTTCCAAAATATTTAGTTTGTTTGGCATGTGTGTGCTGAATGTTGGGTCCACATCACTGTCACATGAGACAAGATGCACTGTGGGAACAAGAAATACAATTAAGCTGTCAAGGATGAAGATCCCCAAGGGTCATAAAACTAGCAGGCTAATTTAGGAAAAACTCCTAATACCAGTCAGAGGAAGGAAACACTAGAACTTCACATACAAATTAAAACACTCTGCACAATATACATTTTTCAAGTTTTGGGTGGACTTCTCTAACATTAAGCTTTTACAAGCAATTAAGGAATTGTTGTTTTTACCTGTCAGTGTATTTAACTAACTTAACTTTTGTATGTTAATGTAAACATTGTATATATACAAACTGGGAACGTACTTGTTAAGTCCCCAGTGTTTTTAACAACGTGTGTTTGCTCTACATGGGACCTCTCAATTTTAACCCTCAGTGTTTTATGTACAGCAGTGTAAGATAATCTAAACACAGGACTGGCTTGTAAACTGTACTGTAAAGTCCAAATGACATGTATTGTTCCTGTATAAAAATAAGTTTTACTTAATATTCTATTGTTAGTGTTTCCTTTGAAGATGCCTGGCTTTTAACAACTTTTGTTAAACTTACAGGTATAGGGTTTGGCACTAAGTCTATACCGCTCTGTCTCTCTGTCCCCTCCTTTGCCTCTCACCCAGCCGCATCCCATCTGTTTTCCTTGACTCTTGCTCCTTCCAGTCCACCCCTTTCCAACTCTCCATCTGTAGCCCGCCCTCCCATTTGCCCCACCCCTCTTCTTTGCATTGCTCCGCCTACCGCTTTGCCTGTCCCACAGAGATCCTCTACAATTTCTGTTTTGTCCCGCTTCGCGTCTCTTGTTACTCTGCCCCTTACCTAGTATATCACGCCCTTTCCCAATCTCCCCACCCGAATGTGCCCTGCCCTTCTCCCGCGGCCCCGCCCTTTCCATGTGCCTGAATTCCAACCCTCCCGAGCGTGGCACGCCCAGGTTCTCTGTGCCCCCCTCCGCCGTGTGCCGCTTGCACTCTTCGGAAGAACTGGCTTTGCAACTCCGTAGTGCAGGCAGCGATCAGCTCCAAACAAACGACGTGTCCAGCTGCCAGCGCAGCGGTCCTCAGCAGGGATCCGAACAGGGACGGAACCGAGAAGCAGGAGAGCAGCAGACAGACCGGGAGACCAACCTACAGGCAGGAACCACGGGTCCGGGACTGACGGTACCGGCAGGATGTTTCAGAAGCGGAGCGCGTTCGTGCTGCTTGATGTGCTGTGCTTGGCGCTGGGTGAGTGGGCAGTGGACTGGGGAATGGGGTAGCTTTCACATTTCGGCACCCAGCTGTGGGAGGAGAGAGCCAGTGTGAGAGTCGAACACATCATCAGATGGAGATTGGCACTGTGGGATTGATAGGAGATTTCATGGCGAGGAAGCATACCTCTCCAGGCACATTGTCACCAAGTTGTGGAACACAGGCACTCAAATGTGGGTCACTGGGCCACATCCTTAAACACTGAGATGCAATCTCAGAACAGTGTGGCAGCCTGTGCCTTGATTTGTGCAAAAGTTTAAGTTAGATTTAAGATTCATAGAATAGTCTTCTTTAATGTCTCCGAGTTTACAGCAGCTTCAGTGAGGGCAGCACCTTCTCCATGTGAAAAGGGTCAGTTGAGAGGTGTAAGGAAGTCAACTGCTGACTGGATAAGGAGTATTATTATTAGTATCTGCATTATAACTAGGAAAGAATGTGTTTACTCTTAAAACAACCAGTAGCATCGTCTGACCGTTTGAAAAATAATCTTGCATAGTATTTTTTATAATGCCTGAAACTACATTTTGAAGGCTTTAACATGTTTACACAGATTACACAGAAATGTGACGGCAGAAAAGGCCCCACAGCCCATCTAGGCTGCCCAATACCCTACCCCCATGCTTCCACCTTTTTCCCAACCCCTTAAATTTATCCCAAGCCCTCTTGAACCCTCCACCGTTTCGCTGCCACTATCTCCTCCGGCAGCTTGTTCCAGGCCTCCACCACCCTCTCCGTGAAAACTGCCCTGACATTACCTCTGTATTTCCCAACTTTCAGTTTGAGGCTGTGTTCCTCGTGTTCGCTCCCTTCTTCAATTTGAACAAGCTACCACCCTCCACCTTATTTATTCCCTTCAAATACTTAAAGTTTCAATCATGTCCCCCCGCCCCAGTCTCCAGAGGGTACAGATTCAGCCCTCTCAATCTTTGCTCATAGGGTACAGCCGCATCCCTGCACTCACAGGTACAGGTATCTGCCTCTATCTCGAAATCAAACAAAGGGCAGAGGACACTGTGGAGCAGTACACTGCAGCACAGGATCTAGCACAACAAAACTCGCCAAATCAGGAACCAAAACAAAAAGCAAAAAGGAAATCCAAAACTTCTGACCATAGGAGACTCCATGATTCGGGCGTTGATACCTATCTCCAGCCAGGGTAATGGTCAGATGTCTCCCAGGTACATCAGCGTGGAGAGACACTCCACGCATTGCTAAAATTGTTCAGGAAGCAGGTGAAAACATTGATGTCCTGGTACGCATAGGGACTAATGATCTCGCCAGCTGGTCAGTTGTGGAGACCAAAGAACACCTGACAGGCTGGGTGACAAACTATCATCCATTTAGTCCGGCATCTCCTTCTCTGAGATCCTGCCAGTCTGGGAGAGGGGACAGATGGACGGAAGGTCAGAGAAGAGATAGGGGAGCTAAACATGTGGCTCAAATGCTGGTGCCAGGAAAAGGACACAGATTTGTAGGGAACTGGCAACAGTTTTGGGAGAAAAGTTCTTTAAGTTTGATGGACTGCATCTGACTAAGGAGAGAGTCAGTGCATTGGGGCAGAAGAGAAGTTTGACGCCTTTGCAGAATATTTAAACTAGCAAATGGGGAGAGGTGCAGCACCCCATATATCAAATGGGAAGAACACCTTTTCCCCCTCAGCTAGTGGTCAAACAGGGATTCACGCATGTTTGCAGTTCATTTGCATCACCAGGTAAGAAAAAGGTCCATCTCCCCATACGATGCACAGGGAAATGCCAGACCTCACCCAACAACTAACACACAATCAAATCTGGCCAATGGAAAATCATGTACACAAATGCTCACAGCCTAGGAAATAAGATCCCTGACCTGCAGGCAATAATGTCAGAGGCTAAACTGGACATAGTAGCAATCAGTTAGACATAGTTTACCAGTAAGCACACTTGGGAGACTTCAGTACCTGGCTATGTACTGTTCAGAAGAGACCAACGTGCAGAAAAGGGGGGTGGAGTGGCCATGTATGTCAATGAAAATATCAAAGCTACAGAAATTCAGAATACACATAAGGAGCCAGAAGAACTGTGGGTCACCCTGGAAACAGGAAATGGGACAGCCATAAGAGCGGGATTGTCTACAGGCCCCCAGACCAGAGGAGGACATAGACACGTTACTGTTACAAGATATACAAAACATGACAGCTAAAGGGAGGTTCTAATAATGGGAGACTTCAACATGTCAGATACAGATTGGTCAGTACCAGCAGGAACATCCGCCAGAACTAGACACATAGTGGATTCCTGCAGGGGAGGGCCTCAAACAACTGGTACAACAACCCACAAGAGACAGGGCTATGCTAGATCTAGTACTGACTAACAGGGAAGGAATCACAGATCTCCTGGTATAAGGTACCTGGGGCCAGTGACCATCACATAGTTTAGTTCAATTTGGCCACTACAACTAAATCATCCCATTCCAAGGCAAAAATAAGGGACTTCAGAGGAGCTGACTTTGATAAGATGGCCAACAGAGTTAAGCTAGCCCTGGCAAAAAGAAACACAGGTGAGGGGGTACAGGCAAAGTGGGCAAGCATTAAGGATGCAATACTTAAGCAGCATCCCATTGTGTTAGACAGAAAAGGAAGTGCAAAGAAAAGGAAACCACTTTGGTTCTCAAATACAGTAGCAGAAAAGATCAGAGCCAAAAGGTTGGCCTTCAGGAAATATAAGGAACACAGTGGGATGAAGATAGGAGGCATTCCAAACTGCCCTAAGGGAAGGCAGTAAGGCAGGCAAAGTCCCAAACTGAAGAAACACTAGCACAAACAGTAAAAGAAGGTGACAAGACTTCTATAGATACATTAGTGAAAGGAGAAAGTCCAGAGGGGGTATTTGTAAGCTCAAAGGAGAAAAGGGGTATGTGAGGAGGAGGATCCTGTAAAAGCATCTATCCTAAATAGGTACTTTTGCTCAGTGTTTACTATAGAGAAGGTAGGGCAGGGCCCACAGCTCAGCACCATGTACATGGGGGAGGAGGTGAGCACTACTGCCTTCACAAAAGGGGTCCTACAAGAGCTCGATAAACCCAGTGTGGACAAGGCAATGGGACCTGATGGCATACATCCCAGGGTACTAAAGGAGCTAAGGGTGGAACTAGCAGAGCCATTAACAGAACTGTTTAGTGAGTCTCTAAGCACAGGAGAGGTCCCAGAAGACTGGAGAAGGGCTCATGTGATCCCGCTCCACAAGAGTGGTAGCAGGGAGGGCAGGGAACCACAGACCAGTCAGTCTTACCTCAGTAGTGGGCAAGATTATGGAGCCAATCCTTAAGGAAGGGATAGTGCAACACCTGGAATCCATGGGCACAGGATCCAGACAGCATGGGCTTACAAAGGAAGGTCCTGTCAAACTAATCTCATACAGGGTTTTAAATAATCCATTAGCAGTTTTTTCTTGGGACAATGCTAACTGTACAGAAAGTATTTATATAGATTTTCTAAGTTTTATGTTTGTTAAACACAGTGAGGCAAGTGCTATGCATTTTCACAATGTTTTAGTACTTTATGAGCAAAACGCTAATCAATTTTGGAGTTAAATAAACCGTCATAGATTTCTTTGACTGGGTAACCAGAGTGATGGACCAAGGGGAGCAGTTGATGTCGCCTACCTTGACTTCAGCAAAGCTTTCGACACTGTTCCACATAGCAGATTGATAAACAAGCTGGGTAGGCTCGGGTGGGTCAGAAGCTGGTCAACTGGGTGGCAAACTGGTTGACGGGCAAAAACAGACAGTGGTGGTAAATGGTATGCAGTCAGAAGAGACGCAGGTTACAAGTAGGTACCTCAGGATCAGTCCTGGGGCAGTCCTCTTCAATATCGATCATTAGTGACATTGCAGATGGACTAGAGGTAAGGCTTGTCTTGTTTGCAGATGACACCAAGATCTGCAACAGAGTAGATGATCCAGATGGGGTGGGCAGAATGAGAAGAGATCTGGATAAACTAGCAAAATGGTCGGGACTGTGTAGTACAGTATGGTCTGCAGCCCATTGTACCTTTGTGGACCAATAGGCGTGCAGCCCTACTGTCACGCTGTCAGTCAGTGGAGCTTCGGTTGGGGTGCTGCCACCGCCGCTGACTGGGGTGCAGGGTGGCGGAGGACACAGTGGGGAGGGGGACCGCTGGACCACCAGAGAAGTTGCTCCTGTGCTCGCGATCAGGCACTAGGGATCGGTCCACCACCAGGGCCCTAATGTTGGCCACCTTATCAGCAAAGAATCAAGCAAACTAGTCACACTTAAGTTGTGAAACGATAACTTGCAGACAGGTTGGGTTGCACAACCTGTCCACGGTTTGAAAGAGCTGAGCTGGTCGATTCTGAGCTGCAGCAATCTCACCAGACAGGAACTCTGCCTTCTTATGGGTGATCGCTGATTGATGGAACATTATTGAGTCTATCAATCTAAGGTGGTCAGCATCCAGGGTGGATTTCGCCAACATCGCCCTAACTTTTGTTCCAACTTGTCTCAACTCCCTCAAGGTCCCATCAAACCAAGAGGACCAAGGGTGAAGAGAGAGAAGGCGAACACGGACAGGAGCGATAGAGTCCAGAGATTCCATCATGGCCTTATTATAAGCCTGAACCAAACTCTCTGGACCCCACTTGCACCCTTAAGTCCTGACAGGTCTAATACCGCCAATAGGCCATCAGAGGTCACATCCTTGAAAGGGCAGTATTGGACCATCTCCACAGGGCAGGCCTTTAAGGGGAGCCTGAAATTGAACCTTATGGTGTGGTGATCAGACCATCTGACTGGTTCCACCACCAAATCGGTGGTCTCCATCCCCAGGAGGAAAACAGGTCGAGTGGTGACCATGATTATGGGTTGCAGAGGCAACTACTTGTGTGAAGCCCAACAAATTCATAAGTTAGAGGGAGTCCTGACCAAACCAGAATTCTTCGTCGACCCAGGCATTGCAGTCACCCAGGAGCATCAGCCGAGGTGACTCGAACACCACGCCGACAGTGAAGTCTGTGACTTCATGTAGGAACAGTTTCTCACCCCCAGGTGGACGGTAGATGAGAATTAGCCTGTACCCCACACCTGCAACCACAGTACACTCAAACAATCTGGATTCCTCACTGGCACACCACAAGGCCCAATTCCCATCTAAAACAAATGGCTACACCTCGCCCCTGTGGTCCAATCTCGAGCGATGTATCACCAAAACCTGGCTGGAAGAGCTGCCTCGAGAATGGGTCCAGCATTATCTTCCAGGCAGGTCTCGATGATGCAAGCCAAGTCTGCTGACCCAACAAGATCAGTGATGAGTAGCCGTCTTGTTCCTAATAGACCTGGCATTGCTACAACGCCACCGAGTTGGACAGGGTTCCGGACGACCGGCTACCGCCCAGAAACACTGGAGCTCTTGGGTATGGAGACCAGATAAGGAGGACCATGTTCTGAAATCCATTTTGGCCCAGGGCATCTCCTTGTCCTAACTACCCTAATCTGACCACCCAGCTCACCCTCCCCGAGGTTTGGGACCCCAGACCCTCCGCTTCATACCTACTATTCCCAATGCCCTGCAGTGTCTATAAACTGCTGCCAGCAGAGGAGGGCAGTTAAAGGCGAAGGTCCCGCGCTCAGTAGGGAGTAGCACCTGACCGGGAGAGCAACTTGCCAGCACATGATCAGTTCAACAAAAGCTGCTAACAAATCAAATAAAACACTTAATCTAATCTATAAACCAATACGATCTACACGCTGTCATGCACCCTCACATACACCTCATGCACTCCACAACCAAACTCAACACACTCCTGAAAACAGAATAAAATGAAAAATGTGCAGAATTATTAGTACAACTATAGCTGCCCAGAATAGATAAATGACCAGCGGAAGACCAGTCACATTGATACAATACGTCTTGAGTTCTGAGACCAGAGAGCTCCCACCACTCTGGTTAAATAGTCCAGAATAGTTCTGTTTCAATACCATCTCTCATGTAGTGGGGAAGAATCAGCAGTAAATCAGAGGAGATGAAAACGAAACGGTATATTACCCACAGAACATTAATTCAGTTTGAGTACTAAAAACTAAAACTCGGATGTCTCCCACAGTCAGAATGATCATCTAACCCCAGACCCACTTCTCACATAATGGGGATCACAGTAGCTCAAAACTGAACAGAATAACTCGAAATATTAAAGAAGAAAACCAGTGTACTTAGCACTCCTGCCAATATACCTGGATAACAAGAGTCAAGGAGGGAGGTAGGTCGCTTTCAGGAGCACAGTTTACTACCAAAGAGAATGGCCGTTCAACCCACGGGTAATCCAGCTTAAAGGAAGATGTAGAAGAAAGTAGAATTCACAGTCAAATCGCGGACTCCTCAAAAGTTTCCTCGATTGCAGCTCAACACTTGTTCGAAAAGTCTGCTTTAGTCGCCACAATGGGGCTAGAGACGAACTGCACAACACCCTCTGACTGACACCTCAGCCTGGGGAGAAGACTGTAAATAGAGGGCATGAAGAGTGCAATAGCAAGTGAGGTAAATAAACAACACCTGACTGCACTACCCAGAGCTAGCCGCCCCCACCCCGACCATCCGCAGCTAAGCAGGCGCTCTAGCTGAATCAGCCACCTGGCCAACCCCCAAGGCAGCTTTAAGAGAAGCCCCAGTCCTCTCCGGTTCCCCAGAGACCAGACGAAGCAACTCCTGCCCAGTCCCAGACAGAGCAATGAGACAGCAGCCCTCAGAAGCACAGAGGGGTCCCTCACCCAGCACAGCTCACCAGCACTCGGCTATCCCTGATGCTCCCAAATGAAAGTGGCATCTTCACAGTTCAGGCACTCCTCCAACAGAGTCTGAATACAGCAGGTCTCGACAATAATCCCCAATCTTCCAACTCTTCCCGGCCAAATCCTCCAATAAAAGTCAGCTACAAGCTACGGGCATCGAAAGCTCACTGCCAGTCCAAACCATGGCCTGACTCCCGATCCTCCAGACTCGAACAGCAGGTTGGAGTAACAATGATGCAACTTTAACATAAACACAAAATTCACTAAAATGAAAACAACTAAAATGTACTTATTACAAAAATTTAAAACAAAAGCAAAAAATGAACTAAAGCAAAACCACTGCAGCTTTAGTTGAAGCTCTGATGGCTGGCCCAGTGTGCGCCATCTTGTAACACATAATAGCATTATTATGATGTAGGTGTACACTGTGATCTTCCCAGAATCTCCTCTTTTCCAGTAACAACAGCACTAGTTCTGATACTTGTTCCTCAATACTCCTGTTCTCCAAGCCTTTGACCATCTTTGTTGCTCTTCTGTGGACTTTTCTGATCATGTCAATATCATTTGTCAGCTTTGGGGACCAGACCTGAATAGTGAATTCGAGATTGTGCCTGATCAAGGATTGCTACAAGGCACAATGATATCTCTTGGTCTGCCTGTGAAGTTTCTCTTGATCCACTGCATGGTTCTGTATGCCATGTTAGCTGCTATCACACACTGTTGATCCCATTTGAATGTACTGCCAGTCATTACCCCTGGGTCTTTTTCTTTTGATAATTTCTCTGCAATTGAGGTGGTATTTTGCCTTTAAATTCTTCTTTCCAAAGTGTATGACTTTGCATTTCTCCACATTCAAGTTAATTTGTTATCTCTTTGCCCAACCCCACAGTTTGTTCAAGTCTTTCTGCAGCTCTTGTATCCCTCCTGTGATGCAAACAACGCTCCCATTTTGGTGTCATCAGCAAGTACTGCAGCCAGCTACTGGTGCCCATCTTCAGGCTACTCCTATTAAACAGTGTTGGTCCAGGGACAGATACTCATGACAGACAACCTGTGGGATACCACAGGTCACTTGTTCCACCATGACCAACAGTCATTAATTAGAACTCTGCATCCTATCCTGCAGCCGGTTGAGCCATGGATTCAGAACTGATTAACAGTTATATTTCTTATTATTGTGTATAGTAGAGTATTGTTCTGTATAGAATTCCAAAACAAGAAAAAACAGAAACCCACCACTTCCTAATGGAGAAAGGCCACCCAGATCTGGATTTTCAAAGCACAGTGTGCATTCCGATTTATGTGCTGTGAAAACATAAGACACCACTAGAGCACCACCTGACATATTTCAGATTATACAAAATCCTTTATCAAAGATGCAAACATAATATGTCTTTTCTACTTGTATGGCGATAATTCTATACATGATGTCATAAAACATTACTCATTCCAGCCACTACATATGACTTAGTACTGGCTATTTGTCATCTTATATGTGTGCAAAACTATAAATAAGAAATGCAGTTTCAAACAACTTTGTACATTTAAAAATTATTTACACAATTTAAACCCCCATATACGAAACACTCACATACTCTGTATATATTTATATGATTCCAAAGTGTAATTTTAGGTTATGAGTGGACTGCTCATAATTGTTGCATTTCTTCATTAGGAGGTGGTGAGCACCCTTTTTTCTTGTTTTGGTATTACTAATTACCATGAGCACCACCTCCCTAGTGCAGCTTTTTCTTGTGTGTGTTTTTTTGTTTTTGTGTAGAGTACCATCCATCCCTTCTCAAGTGCTGCTGTACTGCAGTTGAAAGGTTGTGGAATGTGATTGTGCCCTTCTGTGGTACAACCCACCTCATCAGGATAGCACTTTTGCTTCTATTTCCATCTGGAAACGCCCACCCCAATCCGGGACTAAAGGACCTAACCCAAAACAACAAGCCCCCAAGCAAGGTTCCATTATGCTGGCTACTATCCATGTCTGTAGTCTGCTGAACAAAATTGACATTCTCAAAGTCTGGGTGTCGTATACAACCGTGACATACTATCCATTGTCGAAACCTGGCTATCCCCCAGCATACCGGATGCAGTAGTTGCCCTGCCGGGCTATACAATGTTTAGACTGGATGGATCCTCCAAGCGTGGCGGAGGCTGTGCTATATACCTAAAACTCCATTGGGGGCAGGCCTTGCCCCAGCTGGTCCTTGGCTGTCCTGCCCAGGCACTTGCAGTCAAAGTGCTCCTGGGGGACATAACAAGACCCTCACCATACTCTCTGTCTACATACCACCTAAGGACCCGACCCTGGTCTCCACAGTATTCTGAACCATCTCCAGGAACAAAAGCACCTTACAGAGACAATAATAATGGTGATTTTAATTAAACTGCTGTCGCCAGCAAATGGGGAACTAAAGGACACCTTAGCGTCTCTGCACCTCACCTCAACTTGTCAGTTCACCCACTAGGATAAATTATAAAACCAGAACAAGCACCACCATTGACTGGATTATTTCAAATCATCCAGATCGAATCTCCAATGTACAAGTACACTCTGACTCCATTAGTGACCACTCTCCTATTACATGTAGCTGGTCAAACAAACTCATCCCCACCACCACCACCACCACCACTGAACATCTATAACCAATGCTCAAGCGCAGCATCTAGATCTCCTAAAACATCAACTCTGGTCCCATGACTGGTCCTTTTGGACACTGCTGATAACATTAATACGGTGCTTGAACAGTTCATAAAGGCCTTTAACACGGCATGTGATATTCTACACCTTATAGAAAACGAAGGTATGTGGTACTATTAACCCTGGATCACTCTGGAATTAGTTAATAACATGAAACAACGGGACCACTTGTGGCAACTTGCCAAAGCATCAAGGAAGCAGCATGATCTACAGAAGTACAAAACTGCAAGAAATGCCTGTACTAGGAAATTCGGCAGGCTAAACGAAACTACCACAGAGAGCTTCTGTCAAACAACTGGGGTGACAGTAGGAAATTCTGTTCAAACATAAAAGACGTTACTGGAAAAGAACAGAAGACCTCCTCAACAATACTAAACACAGACTGCAGTCCCATCACTGACCCACTTGTAATCACAAATACTTTTAATTCTACCTTCACTAATATAGCAGATGTCCTTCCTAAAAACTTTTTGACGATTCCACCATTATCGATTGCTTGGTGCCCTGAAGACACAAAGCCAGACCCCACCCCACCCCCGCTTCTACTTCTAAGCGGTCTCCACTGCCCAGGTCCGAAAATTACTATCTAAGATACTAGGGAAACCAGATACAGTGGTGACTCTCTTGACCTCAAGCTTATCGCACTCACCGTCGACTTAAGTTCTCCTGCCTATAACAAAGATACTTAACCTATCTCTTACTCTATCTCAGTTCCTCAGTCTGGAAACCGACTGGTCACTCCTATGCATAAATCAGGTGACTGCACTCAGCCTAGTAACTACAGGCCCATATCCATCCATCCCCCTCCCCATCAAAAATACTGGAACACATTGTTACAGATCAGCTTATGGAGTATCTTGATAACCACTTACTACAAAGCCCTCAGCAGCATGTTTTTAGGAAAAACGCTGCATGACCACAGCTATGCTAGAATTCACTAGCTTTGTCCAACAGTGCTTAGATAAAAGAATTTGGTTGGAGCAACTTTCATAGACCTTATGAAGGCTTTTGACACCGTGAAGCACAGTCTCCTCCTCGCCAACTCACTAACACTGGTATCTCATCAAATACTCTTAAAAGTGGTTTGAATGCTACCTCTCTGATAGGTCACAGAAGATGAAGATACCGAACATCTAATCAGAGCTGCAAGCTATCAGATGAGTTGTCCCCAAAGGTCCATTCTTGGTCCTGTCCTGTTTAGCATCTTCCTAAACAATCTACTAAACGCTTGTCAGCTGAGGCACCTCCTTTACGCAGATGATGCTGTCATCTTTGCAAGCCACTCGGACCCCAACCTGCTACAAGACAACTTACAGCGCAGATTCCAGGAAGTTAAACATTGGTTTCACTCACACAAACTTGTCCTAAATTACAAAAAACTAAACTCCTGCTGTTCTCATCCTCTCGTAGTAAGCATAAGACGCACGCCTTATCGTCAAAAATAGCCAAGGTGCCCCTTGAACAAATCCAACAATTCAAATACCTTGAGTTACCCAGGACACTCAACTTCACATAATGTACTCTCAATGAAAATGTTGCCAAAATGCAAATGTGAAACTTGGTCTACTATTCAGGCATAAAAGGAGTCTGACCCCAGAAGCACTTAAACTTGCTACACAGTTCAATTCTATCCACAATTGACTACAGCCTGGTAATATATATGGTGCTGCCACAGCCATATCTCTCAAAAGACTTAACACTACCCTAAATAAGCCTGCAGACTTATCACTGCTGCTGATAAACTCACACATACATGTGACCTTTATGCCCTAACTGGTTGGCTAAAACTACAAGACCAGATCAAATATCAAATGTGCATACTTGCCAAACAAGTGCTGCTCGAGTCCTGCCAGCTGGTGTCACCTCTCTCTTACCTAAATCCCTCAAGTCTTGAAGCACCCGGACCTCTGACACTGAACTTTTTCTCTTACCTTGGGTTCGGACCACTCAGTGCCAGCAATCCTTTATCTACAGAGCTCCAAACTGGTTCGTGGTCTGGGCCGCCAACTGATTAACCTTTCCTAGCTGGCCCAATTTAAGTGTGTCCTGCACCAGAACATCATTAATGAAAGCACCTGTGACTGCCTCAGCTGACATCTAATACAGTGACTTGGCTCTGGCTGCCTCCCACCCTCCATCTGCACCCTCTCACCCTTCCCTTCCGCCTCTTCCCCTCTGTCAGTGCTGTGGCTGCAACTTATGCCACCTCCTGCCCTACTATGTATCTTTATCTCTAATTTCTACAACCTCCCTCTATCCCTTGTCAGATCTCCATCCTATGCAAATACTACTGTGCTCAAAATGCTAATTAATATGTACTTTTTGTTTTGTTTTTGTTTTTTTTTTTGCTGTACATTGCAATGTAATGATTTTTTCCTCCTCTGTATGTTTTGTAACCCTTCCTTATTTTGACGTGGAACCTTTGTAAATGAGCCAGCCCCTTGTGGTCAAATGTATTTCTAATCTGAGAATAAAATAAATAAAATAAAACAGCATTCTGAAACCTTTAGAGACTGCACAAATCAGTTTCATTTTGAAGTGAAAGAACCGCTTACAGTACATTTCACACAACGGTCCAGTATCTGGATGGGAGGGGAGTTCAGTGACTTGACGGCATGGCAGTTCGTACAGAAACAAAGTGAAGCTGCAAGGGGTGGAGTGAGCAACAGCTGGGGGTAAGAGCAAACACTATACACTATAGAAAAAAAAATACTGTATGAGCAGCTCTTTGCACAACCATTGTGTTCTCGTTACATCTAGGGTTCTGATTTGCGGGACCTCTCGAGCTTTGCTCTCATGGTCTGTGGAAATCAGAACCCCTCTGTGGTAGAACACACTGGTGTGCATAGTTGCCATCAAGTATCTCTATATAGCCTATTCTTTCTCTGTCTTTCATTTACCTCTCGGTCTTGCCACCCAAGTCCTGATGGCAGGCTGTCCCTGAGCCCAGTCCGTTGTCATTGCTGTTCTCTGAAATCTCAGCTGAGGTCTGACATCATAGGATAACCCTATCTTGGCATCAGGCAGAAACCTAGTAGGCAGGCATGGCCAAGGAGTTCCTCTGTGTGCAGAGCTAGATGATGTTGGCTGTTTGCTAGAGCCTCTGCTATATACTCTGTCATTTACTATTTGCAGTGACCTTCTCTGTCCCTTTGCATTTACTTTGGGGAGTTTCACTTAGTACCAATTCTGCCAGGACAAAAATAACTCACTTTGATGCGTGATGGCTATTGTCATGTTTACCAACAAATTTATCGTTACATACAGCACAGTCCCCAAATGCTATTGTGATCGACACTGCAGACAGGCTGCTCCCTGCCCCCAGACACCAAAGGTAGGATTGTGCCACCCCAATGGCCCAACATGTGAGTGAGCGCTAGGGAGCTTCTGGAGGTAGGATTGATGCGACACCGATGGCTCAACAGTGGGGAAATGCTGTGGGCTTTGAAGTATGCTCTGGGGAAAGTGGGGGTAAATGTGGAAGGACAGGTGCCGGTAGGGTGCAGGCTGAAACGGACCTAGACTAGCTTGGGAGATAAATAGAAAATAATTTAAAAAGATTGGTAAACGATCTGATAAATTTGCATTACAGGTAGTTGTTGAGCCAGATTAGGTTAGGTATTGCAAATCATGCTGCTTGTAGCCTGGAACTTGCTCGCTGGCACCAGTGGCCCAAGGACGCTGGCCAATGCTGCTAATTACTGGGCTGGTTAAACTTTATGTGTTTTTTTAAGATGATGGTATTTCATTTACAGTATTTATTTAGGGTTTGCTCACCCAAGACAGCCTCGCTTAAGATGCACCTAATTTCCAAGAGGGTGCTGAGTACAGTACAGCAGTAGAGTTGCACAGTTACAATGTGTCCAAATGTAAAATGTCTTAGGTACTGGGTAACGTTCTCAAACAATGCAAAGATACAATTATCACAATATTTACAAACTCTATATACAGTTTCAGGAAGCAGTCCCAGTAAAATGAAGCTAGACATGCAGGCAGAGAAGTAAGGTGGTTTTGAAATTCACAGTATTTTAATATATGCGTAACGTGGTTTCGCTGCATCATGTATATGAACCTCAGCTGGCTTTGCATCATAACTGGAATATACATTCTTAGAGGAAAATTAAGAAAGGGCTAGACTATATAAAGGCTAAGGATGATATGGAAGGACACATTTGAAGAGGCAGGGATTTGATTTTTGCCACACAGATACACACGCACATAGTGTGTTATAATCCATGAACAGTTCTCTGCAGTCATTGGGTGCAAAATGCAGGCAGTTGCTAACTTTATTCACTGTTGTGTGGCGACTGAATATAGACAGTAGATAATGGTAGCACTGAGTATGTCATAATTTATCTTGATTTATGGAAATCCTTCAATTTGCTTTCATTTGACTGGCTACTAATTGGTCTGAATTTGGGATGGACCCAGTGTAGTACATGGAAGTGGACACCCTTGAAAAGCAATGAGTTCTTAAGAAAGTTGTAATGTTAGACTTTGGAAGGGGTGCACAAAGATCAGAGGTCGGTCCTTTATTACTGTTAGTCTATTTAATAACCTATAGATATAACCGTGTGCTGCAGAAATACCTGGACGATACAAAAACCTTTGGGGAAGGAGAGTAATGGACAGAGGATGTAACGGGACGTCTCAGAAGGAAAAGGCACACTGGCAACTGACACAGAAGGAGACATGTAAAGGAAAGAGGTCAGAGGTCAGTGGTACCCCTTGGATGTTGCTAGATGTAAAGGAGAACATGTTTGTCACAGAAACTCAGGATATTTGTGTATCAGCAGTCTATCATCTTTATCATAGATCTTCCTTTAATAGTGAGCAGGTGGGATAGGACAAGAGCTGCAAGATTTCAGCAGGGCAAGGCCGACTGAACAAGGCCTAAACTGCAGACTCCAATGTGAGTCATGCAGGTTAAGGACTGAAGGTACAAGGCATCTAGGGGTTCTGGGCAGTCCTCTCTGAGACTGGTGTTTTTTTTTTTTTTCAAAAAGCACCCATTCTTATAAAAGTTTAGACTACAAGTAGGTGCACCATTTTGAAAACAATTCCTTTTGTTTCCAGAAGTCTCAGTTACCCCATTTTCAGTCTAGCAGCTGCTGGTAATAAACCACCTGGCAGAGGAACTTGTATA
Organism: Neoceratodus forsteri; assembly: GCA_016271365.2. Taxonomy (NCBI): domain Eukaryota; kingdom Metazoa; phylum Chordata; order Ceratodontiformes; family Ceratodontidae; genus Neoceratodus; species Neoceratodus forsteri. The sequence continues at coordinate 101,896,285 of JADMNL010000031.1, read as the reverse complement.
GTTTGACCTTAGTCACAGGTAAATGTAGATAGACTTTAATCGCAGGTAGGCAGAAAAGAAGTCTTTAAGGTCTAACAAAAGCAGTGCTAGGCAGCCAAAACGGGAAGTACTGAAGGTGGCCTTATCATTGCTTTGTTTAAGTCTCGGTTTCATTTCACCTGCAGCAATATCGGGGTAGCTGGATGGGCCTCAAATAGCATTGGAATGGAGATTAGGCTGATCCCAGGAGCAGAACATTTCAGCTACAAAGACAGACCATGCAAACAGCCCTGAGAAGTAGTTTTACATGGAAAGGGGCCTTAGTCCAGTCCACTTCCTTGGTCAAGAAATGTTAAATAATAAAAGCACACCGAGTACAGACTCGCAGATCGAGGTTATGGGTGGAGGTGGTGTCTTATTAAAATTAATCGAACACTAAATGCTGTTAGGCAGGTAATTGTGGCCTATTACTTTAACACAGCAGAGAACAAGGTACAACAGGGGCATGGAAGGAGAACTGTAGTTTTTGAGCACATTTGAAGAGACCTTTGCTTGTTCACAGATTCATAGATTCTGTAGGCAGATAAGGACCGCCAGGCCCATCCAGTCTGCACGTGTACATTAGCTCACAAAGCAACCAGTGACTCTTATTGGTCATTGGCTTAGCTTTTTCTTCCTGTCTCTATTATTCCTTTGTTTCTGTCCCATGCATGTTTAAAACCCTCCACAGTATGGACTGCCCCACCTCCTGGGGCAGGCTATTCCATGCATCCACCACCCTTTCCATGAAGAAGAACTTCCTAATAGTTCCCCTTATCGGCCACCCTTCAATCTCATCGTGTCCTCTTGTTCTGGCACACTACTGTTGAGCTGAAATATGTTGTCACCTTCCACCTTGTTTATGCCCTTGAAGTACTTGAATGTTTCTATCATGTCACCTCTCTCCTCTGTTCCAGCGTGTACAAATTTAGGTCCCTCACTCTCTCCTTGTAAGGCTTGTGATGTAATCCGTTCACCATTTTGGTCTCCCTCCTTCTGCGTTCTCTTGTTCCTCTATAAATAATAGTTTGAACAGTTTGCCAATTACAAATATAGAGGCACAAATGTTTGGTGTGTCATTTCTTTTAAAAAGAATGAGAGGCCCTCGAGGAAACCAAAACATAGAATTTGTCAGGAGAAAAGGACTGCTTGGTCCACTCAATCTGTCCATATGATCCCTGCATAGTCTGTCTCTGCAGACCCTAACTGGTCTCCAGGTACCCTCCTTCCCTCCCTGACTATTTACCAATATTCCCAATGCCTGTCTCATGCATGCTTGAAGTCTCCTACTGTGTTCTCTACCACTTCCACTGTCAGTCTATCCCAGGCATCTACCACCCTTTCAGTGAAGTAGTACTTCTTCCATCCCTCATAAACTCTTCTCCAGCTTCATCACATGCTACCTGCTCCTGGTGCTCCTTCTCATTTGAAAGAGTCCCCATCTGCACTCTGTTCACCCTTGTGAGACACTTGTAGGTCTCTATCATGTTCCCTCTCGCTCCCTCTTTTTCCAGGGTGTACATCTTGAGGTCCCTCAGTCTTTCCTCATAGGGCTTCTTGTGCAACCACTGGAACACATTGCAATCCCTCAGTCTGTCCTTGTAGGGCTTCTGCAACCCTGCACTATTTTAGCTGTTCTCCTCTGCACTGCCTCCACCCTATCTATGTCCTTTCTGAGGTGCAACCTCCAAAACTGGGCAAAGTACCCCAGGTAGAGTCTCACCACTGAGTGATATGTTGGCAACACCTCCCTCCTCCTGCTGGAGGCACCTTTCCTAAGTGCCACAGCATCCCACTGGCCCTACCCACTGCTTTGTCACACTGTCTCTGCCACTTTGAGGTCATCAGTGATGATAACCTCAAGGTTCCTTTCCTACTTAGTGACCATTAGTACCCCCATCCTATACTCAGCTCCGGGGTTCCTGTGCCCTAAATGAATGATTTTGCAGTTTTCTGGTTTGAACCCCAACTACCATGTTGTTGACTACTCCTAAATCCCTTGGGTATGCCCGTGGATTTAGGAAAATCTAGTAAAAACAGCGCTTGGGACAGGCAGTGCTGCATCATTTTCTCGTGGTATTACCAGCAAGATCCCGGGGTTGAGGAGCCACATAATTAAACTGCCAGCTGCACCAGAGGGTTGAGATATTTACGAGTGCTCAGGTACTTCAACTATTAATTTCATATGGCACTTGCTGGGGGAATCAAGAGGTGAAACCTCAATTTGTGCAGTGGTCAGGGCTTCATCTCTCCCCATAGAACTCTTCTAAGAAACATGCCAGAGGTGCCGACTTCCATTTCAGTGCAGTAATTTTAGGCCTTCTGGAATATATTTATGTATAAAAAGGTGTGTAGTCCCCAAATACAAACGCCATTCCTTGGTGCAAACTGCAGTATAACCCTGAGTCCCTGAGAGCGGGGACCCAGGAGTAACTGTGGCGCCTGAGAAACAGTGGAAACCACAGAGTAACTGTGGTGCCCGAGAACAGTGGAAACCACAGCGTGAACTGTGGTGCAATCTAATAAACAGTGTAAGCTGCAAAGTAATTGTGGTGCCCTGAGAAATGGTGGAAACCAGAGTAAATTCAGCATCCCTGAGAAACAGTGGAAACCACAGAGTAACTGTGGCATCCCCTGAGAAACAGTGGAAACCACACAGTGACGGGCGCCTTATAGAAACAGTGGAAATCATAGAGTAACTGTGGTGCCTTCTGATAAACAGTGGGAACCACAGAGTAGAGGCTAGTTCCACTTGTATTGGGAGCTGGATTTCTTTACCTTACAACATTGTGATTTGCTGTGATTTGTGGGCACCGAATACTTTGCACAGTAAGCATTTATTATTCTCACTGAATTTTGTGTCTGGAGTGCTGATTCCAGTACTTACTGATGAAACCACAGAGTAACTGTGGTACCCCTTGAGAAACAGTGGAAACTAGAGAGTAACTGTGATGCCTCTGAGAAAACAGTGAAAAGTTCAGTAAGGAATGATTCCCTGAGAAAGGGTGCAGATGCAGTGTGGTAACTCTGGCACAATTGAGAAGGTGACAGTGCTACATGGAACTCTGATGCCCCCTGACAAGGGACATGCAATTCAGTGTGTATGTCTGGTGCCCCTGGAGAAGTGGGGTGGGGAGTGCACCATAACTCTGGTGCCCTCCGAAAAGCTTAACATTGAGTTCAGTATGAATATGTCTGATGCCACCCAAGAAGTGTAGCTAGGTGGTATAGTATAACTCTGGTTTGAGAAGTGTTTTTTTTTTTTTTTTTTTGGTGGGGGGTGCAGCAAAACTCTGGCGCTCCTGAGGGGTGTGGGAGGGTGCCAGTATAACTAGTGCCCCGACAGCTGTGGCTAGGGGTACAGTATAATTCTGGTTCCCTTGAAGTGTGTGTGTGTGTGGGGGTGCAGTATAACTATGATGCACCAGTATAACTATGATACCCCTGAGAAGTGTGGGGTGGGGGTGTAGTATAACCATGGTGCCCCCTGAAAGTGTGGAGAGCAGGTGCAGTATAACTGTGATGTCCCTGAGAAGTGTGGGGAGGGGTGCAGTATAACTATGGTGCCCCTGAGAGGTGTTGGGAGGGTGTAGTATAACTAAGGTGCCCCGAGAGTGTGGGGAGGGATGCAGTATAACTAACTCTGGTGCCCCTGAGAAGTGTGGGGAGGGTGCAGTATAACTAAATCTGGTGCCCTGAGAAGTGTGGGGAGGGGTGCAGTACAACTAACTCTTGTGCCCCTAAGAAGTGTGGGGAGGGGCTGCAGTATAACTATGATGCAACTGAGAAGTGTGGGGAGGGTGCAGTATAATGATGGTGCTCCTAAGGAAGTGTGGGGAGGGATGCAGTATAACTAACTGTGATGCCCCTGAGAAGTGTCGGGAGGGGTGCAATGTAACTGTGATGCCCCCTGAGGTGTGGGAGGGTGCAGTATAACTATGATGCCCTCTGAGAAGTGTGGGAGGGTGAAGTATAACTATGATGCCCCTGAAGTGTGGGGAGGGTGCTGTATAACTAACTGTGGTGCCCTCTGAGGCGTGTGGGGAGGGTGCAGTATAACTAACTCTGGTGCCTCTGAGAGAGGTGTGGGGAGGGTGCAGTATAACATAAGCGCCCCTCTGAAGTGTGGGGAGGGTGCTGGATAACTTTGGTGCCCCCTGAGAGGTATGGAGGAGGCATCATATCTCTGGTGCCACTGAGAAGTGTGGAAAGTGGGTGCAGTATAACTATGGCCTTAGAAGTGTGGGAGGGGGTGCAGTACAACAATGGAGCCCTCCTAATAAAGTTGGGAGGGGTACAGTATCCCTGGTGCCCCTGAGAGTTGTGGAGGGGGCAGCATAATTCTGGTGCCCCCAGAGAACAGATGCAGAATGAAGTATACATATCTGTGTACTCTGAGAAATATGGGGGTGCAGTATAACTCTAGAAGCCCCCTGAGAAATGTTGGTGGGGGGCATGCACTGGCACCCAGAGCAAGATGTTTAGACAATATGCGGTTAGGGAGTTGTAATTTGGCTATTTCCCAGTGCTTGATGTTTATCTGACACACCTCATCCCCCATAAAATAATGGGGAAATGGAGAAGTGGTCAATACAGGCTGCTGGGGGATAGGACTGTGCAGAGATACACATTTATTATGGGATTAAACCTACAGATTTCTGCTTCTTTACTTCTGGGATAGAAATGTTATGGTTAGTTTTAGCATCTCCTGTAGGTCCCCTTGAAAGTGTGAGAGTGATTCTGCTCTTGTGTTTCTGCCGTGGCTTGACGTGGAATGGTGCTCCTATATGTTTGTAACATGCTGCATAAGGTGGTGGAATTGGCTCTGAAATCAGACTTTTAAATTAAACAAAAACCCTTAACACATTGGCTGGGGTGATGAAGTGAAAGACTGGAGTGGCTGTCTGAAAACAGGATTTTGATTTAAATGTTTTTAAAACTAGAGAGTCCTATGAAGCAGTGGTGCAAGTTCTGGGTGAGCGGAGAGCTTTCTGTTGCTGTGACTCGCATCTGACCTATAGATTATTTCAAAGTTCTTTGCTAGCTCCGCTGTTGTGCGCATCTGCAGACGCAAGCCAAGTTAGTCTTTCAAGCGTGTGGAGAGGATCCGAAATAGTATCCGGCACAATGAGTGTGTAATTAAGGAGCAGAGGAATGAACTGGGAGGTTAATTACAACTAACGAGTTCATACAAAGCAAAACCTATTTTCAGTAATAAATGCATGGAACCTTGGCAACTATTTTTATCTTCTGCGGTTTGAAATACGGTGTCAGGAACCCTCGTTGCAACCTCATTTGGGCTGAAATAGACAAGCTATCAAACAAACTGTGGTTTGGTATCTTGAGTCACAGGAACCAGATGCTGGTTTAGAATGGAGCTGAGGCCCTCTTATTCACAACTTTCATCTCCGTGAGATGATACGAGTGAAATTAGCAGAGTGCCTTCGCTTTGACACCAGCGTGTTGCTTTGGTCAGTATATTTTGGACTTCCTTAAAGCAATCTATGCTGATTTTATTTCACCCCATAGAGGTTCCTGTTACAGTGCATCCCTTTCATTTGCATATCACTACAGCAGCAAAAACAACAGGACAAGTAATACCAGTAAAACCACCACCACTAGTATCACATCACCCCACACCCACAGTGCCTTGCTGCAGGGTATATCGGGTCACGCAGCCCGACACTTCCTTATGTTTTGCTGCTTGCCACATTGGCTGTGTGGCTAGTGTTTTGCAAATGGTTCTTTGGATATTGCCATTGGCCTAGTCAGTGGTTCATTTGCACGCTTTGCAGCGCTTGATCTGTTTTGGTGATTTGCGCTATTGTTACTTAAAAATGACAGGGCTAGTTAGTGTCAAAGCTCCCAATTCAGATTTTTTCTGGTCAGTTTTACCGTATCTTGACCAGATTTTAGTATGCTTGTTCAGTGGCCTAGCAGATAGTGAGCAATGTGGGCAGTATCTTGAAAGATACTCCCTCAGCGTTTTGGAACAAGTGATAGCCATGCTTCAAAAGGCTCTCTGAAAAAAGAGACACAGCAGAGTTGAAGGTAATCCTGCTTAATCTTCATCATCTGCCCAGCTGGCCATTCTCACTGCCCAGGTCTCAGAGGGCCCTAGGCCTATGGGAGGGAAGATCTTAGTGGAGGAGGGCAGGCTAGGGCCTGATGGGAGGTAGGATTCAGGCACAAGACACTCCAGAAAGAGGAGGTACTCTTCTGAACCTCTAAGAGGAAAGCCAGTAGTTCCAAACCCCATAAAATCAAAGAACTCTAGGAAAGGCCATATTCCTAGGCTTCTTCTGATTTTTTTTATTTTTTTAGTCAGAAAATGTTATTTAGAAGCCATTCTCAGATGCACAAATAGTACAACACTTGTATTCAGTTGGATTGCTAAGACGCTTATCTGATAATTACTAAAGTTTAATAAACAAGAAGTATATGGTAAATAAATAACAAGGGTCGGGGTCAGAGTTCAGGTACTATCTGAAAAGGACAACATACGTCTTTAAAGTTTATAAAAAATAAAAAATCGCCATTTAATTGCACATCACAATTAAAAGTTAAGAGGTTCTCAATGCCTTCGTCAAGGCCCTCTCTATTTAGGATGTAAACAAAATGCTACTCTTGGTCAGAATCCTCATATAGGTCCTATCTAGTCCACCTGTTCTGGAAAAGCGAGGATCTCTACTGCAGTGCAAATGTGATTCTCTCTAATTGATCTTGGACATGATTTCCACCCATTCTGAAACTAGTGTGGGGGTGGAGCAGCCATTTTTAGTTAGGGCTTTAATAGCTGCAGTCATAATAGACCAGAAGTATATTGCTTCCCATCCCTTTAGCTCAGTTGGGGCACAACAGATGCTTGGGACCTAAGGGAAGCAAGCAAAAATGTTTGCAATATGAGTTTGGATCCCATCCCAGTATTGCTGAATTACCTCACAACTTCAAAACATGTTTATCTGGGTTGCTCTGCCCTCCCCGCACTGTCTCCGGCAATCCTGAGGGGTTGTGGGGTGCCACTTAGTGACCTGTACAGGGACCGAAGTACCTGATTCTCAATTTCCACAAAACTCCCTCCACACTGGAGAAGATGATGTACTCCAAGTGTGTCTCCAGACCTTTTCCCATTGGTCATTTGTGAGATGTATCTGAGCCTCTACCTCCCATTGCTGTTTAACCTTATTGGAAGTCTGTGCCAGTCCCTGATGAAATTACTGTAGAGCAGTGAAATGGCCTTTCCCCTCCTCTCAGAGAGCCAGACTAATTCAAAGGGTGGCTCATAAGGTGAGCCTTCTGTTTGAGACGTGGCCCTCCTTAGTTTACTGTTTATGTAGTCCCGTGAATTGATAATAGCAAGTCTGTCTGATGGGAGCCATCCCAATTGTTGTTGTGCCTCTTCAAATGTTATAACTGTACCTTTTCTAAGGAGTTGCCACGGATCATATGCCCCGAGTCGCCTGTCTCTTGAAGCAGGAGTCCTTCTTCTGATTTAGAAAAGGAGCTATCTGATTCAGAGTGAGCTGAGCTCTTACTGTATACAGTGCAGTTTCAGACAGAGTAGGGGACTCTGACGTAAAGGGACACCGTCAGACATTTTTGCTTCATGTTATTTCTAGTTGAAACGCCACATTTTATGATTGCTTACCTTCTCTAAAATTCACTAATGATGCTTGTTGTTTTATCTGCTTCCTTTCTAAGCAGAACTCAATCAATCTTTATTTTACCAGGCAAAACACCTTTTGAGAAAAACTCATTTGCACAATGGACCTGGGAGATTATACATATAAAACAACAATAAAAGCCAGCTTGTATAGCACAGCATAAATCATATTACATCACATGAACTGAACCGAAATACATGCTAATGGTGTAATTATACCCAAACTTGTTTTGTTTCAAATCTTTGGTTTTCTACTCCTGCTTACTTCCTGAACAGTAGGAACACCTCAAAACGGTGCAGCAACTCATGATGCAATAATCTCCTTTCCTCCTACTGCCTCATACCTAGCTAGACTCTGTTGGGGTGTTCACAAGTCCAGGAAAGATGCAGTGGGTGTTGATCAAAAATGTAAACATGATTTGTGTGGTAACGCTAGTATAGTGGGCAGTCTGTTTTTCATTTTTAAACGAAATAAGGAATCAGAATCAAACTACCAGCTACTTTAGCAGTCTCTACAGAATGTGGTCCAGATACTTAAACTATTAGTTTCATATGGCGCTTTGAGGCCTAAGGGGTTGACAGTGTCCCAGTACCCAAGGTCTACCTGATACTGATGCTGACAAGCAAGGAATACTAGGCCTTTCAGACTGAGAAGCTGAAGCTCCTCTATTCCTCACACTGGCATCCTCAGAAAAGGAGTGAGAACTATTCCATTAAAATGCTGACAAAACTGATTGATAAAAAGATTAGATAAAAGGAGAGTGGAATAATGCTGTTCACAGATTAAGAACAAGGGGCTGTAGCTGCAGAACTAGATGAAGATTTTGCACTTCCTTTAACCAGTTCTGGTAAATATTTAAGACAATGAGGAGGCAGTATAGCGTAGTGGTTTAAGGCTCTGAGCTGTAAATCTGGTGACATCCAGCAGACCAGACCTGGGTTTGAATCCCACAGCTTCCACTTGCATACTGTGTGACCCTGAGCAAGTTACTTAACTTCCTAGTGCTCCCAGGTTGCTCCTGTAAAAGCTTTCAGCTTAGTGTGCCACTCCTGGTTAAACAACTAAAAAATTAAAAATGGTTAAATAAAAGCCTGAAGTCCTGTCAAGACAAATTATTAGTCGTGGTGAGCCATTGTCAAGCTTCTTGGACAAGACGGAGAAGGTTGTGGATGACAATAAGATTCTCGATCCCCTGAATATTTAGAAGCTGGACCCAGAGAGCAGGTTATTTCATGGGTAATGCAAATTTAGCAATCACATCTGCTAGATGAAGCATGGCTTTATTCAAGTACCTGCCCCAAACAGTCCAGTTTCCATAGAAGAATGCAGGACCAGAAGCGCAAGGTCTACTTTTATTGAACCCTGTTCAGGAAGATGAATAGAAAGGCAAAGACTCTTCCATGAAGAAAATACAGCCCACAGCCAGAACTCTAAATATGGTTGTAGTAAAGCTGGAAGTGTCAGGGGCGAATCCTGACCATAACTTTTCTTCCAGAGGCTCCTTCAGCAGTGTTAGCTTGGGCAGCTTTTACCATAGAGGCGGCTATGAGAAAGGAGCCATCCAGACCCTATTCCAGGGGATTCCAAGGTAGAGGGCAATGCTACAGGGTCAAGGTAGAGGCAAGCATGCCCAGCCTCAGGTCTGGAGAAGAGACCCTAGTGTTAGAAGTGCAGAGAATGTTGGTAGAGATTCAAGAACCCAGAGCTTTTGTGAGGAGGTTATACAACTTCTCCTACAATTGGGAAAGGTTGTGTGGGGATTCCTGGATCCTTTCAATGATTCAAGGTTTTCATCTGGATTTGATGGAAACTCCCAGCTAAACATACAAATCTTCCACGGGAGATTTGGTTCCTGATGAAAACAGGAGTCTGGTAAATGGAGGTTCAGGAAATGGCAAAAATGAGTGCCATATTTTCTATAGTCCACAGCCAGATTGGGTTCATGAGCATTCTCTTCTGGTGCTAAAGTGGGACAGTGGGTCTCATCCTATAGTAAATGTAAAGAATCCAAATTAGTTTGTCCAATACAGACACTTCAAAATGGAGAAAATCCACCTTTTCAGGGACATGCTGTTGCTAGGGGATTGATTGGTAATAAAGATGGAAAAGACACCTTTTCACTATCTCAGTTTGCCCTCAGGACAAGAACTGGCTTCAATTTATATGGAGGATATTTCAGTTCATCTGCCTTCCTTTAGCCTCATGTGGACTCCATGGTAACATACTTGGTAATATACATGGTAATATACTTGGTAATGAGACAGAAGAAGGCCGATTGCCCATCGAGTCTGTCTCCGCACTGATGGGTCAGTAGTGCCCCATGCTGAAACAAGTGTCTGTCCAACTCCTTATCAGTGGTAATATGGATTATTGTTTACCTAGACACTATGCCAATCATTGTTCAGGATTAGATCCAGCTGAAGCAGAACACCAGGCCGTATGCCTTTGCTGCAGAAAGGGTTTTGTGATCAGCTCCAGGAAGTCTTGTCTGACTCGGTCAGCAACTTCAGAGTTTCTGGGATTCAAACAGACACCAAATTGGCACTGCTAAACATACCAGTTCAGAAACTGAACAAAATCAAGGAGATTTGATAACCCTACATTCACAGTCCTGAACCCTGAGAACCTTAGCCTGGGTAAAAGGTTGTTGTCCTCCTCCATTCAGGCAGTTGTCCCAGCTCCCTTTATTACGTAAGGATTAACCCGGTACAGGCGTGGGTACTGGGGAGTAATCCAAGCTTTGGGGGGGCGGGGAGTTGTAAAATTACGATAACCACCCAGGTGTGTATTAGTTCCCCATGTAACCCACACCTTGGAGGGGTTAATTTACTTATAACATGGCCTGGGAAATGGGGCCTGTACATGGACATACAGAGATGTGTGAGACTGCCAATTGTGCAAGGTTTATTCCTGAACACACAACAGAACACAAGTGTTTCATTTGCTTTCATGCAGTAACGCTATGCCACTACAAATCTTTAGTACAGAACATTATGTGTGGAGCATGTGGTTCTTTTTTCATGTCTTGCTAACTGTAACTTGCTGATTCATTTCTGTAATTTACAGAACCGGACCCATTTCCAATCAGGCAATAGGAAGGGAGGCACTGCCTCCTGCTTGCCAGAGAAATGTCGGGTGGGAAGCATTGTTGCAACTCTTCTGAGTCATTGTTTAGCGCCTATAAACCCTGCAGTGTACTGCAGCTGAGTCTGATGTCAACTGAAATAAAACATTTAACAGAAACAAGACTTAACAAGAAACTCCAGGCTACAACTTGGGCTAACTACACTGCTCAGTTGGAGGGGCTTCTGCGAATGGAAATGCCATGTTTCAGCTGTGCAGGAGCAACCATGAATTAACTGAGTATTACTCCATGGTCAGCTGACGGCTCTTGACAAATCTGAGGGACATTTTCCTGGCCATGTTATAAAGATTGTTACAGAGGCAGAAAGCATGGGTGCTTCAACTGCTAATTCAGACAGTTCACAGGTAGTCCTCTCAGTGAAGGCAGAAGTGAACTGCAATGGTGGCTCCAACACATGGAGACTTGGAATGGGACAGCAATTTTCAGATCACCTCCAGATGTGGGGACAGAAATCAGATGCCAGTCTGATGGACTGGGGAGCAAGATACGGGAGGAAAGCAGAACCAGGAGGGCTTCTTCTGCACAACAATTTTCTGGAGCTCTTAGCAGGTTCATTTGAGATAAAACGTTTAGCCGGGTCAAAAGAGTGTCTGTTTTGCTCAAGGTGGACAGTGTGTCAGCTGTGAGATACATAAACAAGTGCAGAGAATACTAGTGTTCTCCTAGTGAGCTTGGTGAAGGACATCCAGCATTACTGCCTTCAGAAAAGGACAGTGCTACAAGCCCAGCATTTACTAGACATGGACAACACAGTAGCAGATTGGCCTCCAAACATCTCACAAGACTCCAGTGACTGGACACTCCATTTAGACGTTTTCTGGACAGTTCAGATTACCTTGGGTCCCTTGGAAGTGGATCTGTTTGCATCATGCCTGAATCGGTGCCTGAAACGCTTCTTTGCCGTATCCAGAGGTGAGTACAGCTGGTGCATTTCTGCAGCACTGGAGAATGCTGAAGATCTGTGCCTTCCTCCAGCCTCCATGACAGCATGGAAGTTGTTACAAGTCTGAAGATAAGGACAGTGATTGTCCTGGTGGCTCCAGTCTGGGTGACTCAGCCGTGGTATCCATGTCTGCTGCAAGTGCTTGTTCAGGTCTCTCGGCTGATGTCATCCAGATGGGATCTTCTGAAGGACCCAACAGGACAAGCCACATCCTTCAGTTATAGATAATTGTCTGACTTTAGCGATATGAAAGGTTTCATGTGTTCCTGGACTATCCCTAAGCTTTTGGAAGGGACTTTGGCACACCTTAGAGAGTCCTGGGCACCAGGTACCTGAAATGCCTACAAAGTGGCTTGGTCAGATTGGACCATCTGGTGGGTTTCAAGGCAGAGTGATCCTTTGCATAGAGGTGCGCTCACAGTGCCAGCGTTGGTACCACTCACAGTATCAGCATTGTTGCCACTCCCAGCACCGGCGTTGGTGTTGCTCAGTGTTGTTGGTATTGGTGCTGCTCACAGTGCTGGCATTTGTGCTGCTTGCAGAGCCGCGTTGGTGTGGCACACAGTGCTAAGGTTATTGCTGCTCACAGTGCCAACATTAGTGGCACTCACAGTGTCCGCATTGATGCTGCTCACTATGCCTTTGTTGGTACCATTTGCAGTCTCAGCCTTGGTGCCACTCACAGTGTCGGACCTTGGTGCCACTCGCAGTGCTGGTGTTGGTGGTGCTGACAATGTCAGCATTGGTGGTGCTCACAGTGCCAGCATTAGTACTGCTGTTAGGCGTCAACAGTGGCACTGCTGTTAGTACCAGAATTAGTGCTGCTCTCACAGTGGCATCATTGCTAGCGTCAGCACTAGTGCCACTCACAAGCGCCAGCACTGGTGTCACTCACACTGCCAGTTTTGGTGAACACAGCGCCAGCACTTTTGCCGCACAGCACCAATGCTAGTGCAACTCACAGTGCTAGCACTGGTGCAGCTCACAGTGCCAGCATTGGTGGTGCTCACAGCGCAGATTGGTGCAGCTCACAGCGCCAGCATTGGTGCAGCTCATAGTTCTTTCCAGTGTTGGTGCTGAACTCTATATTAGAGTAGGCGCTGCTCACAGACTAATTTCCCCAGTGTTCCTTTAACCGCTAACAGCACCCACACTACCTCTTCATGTGGAAAGCACCACCATCTTGCAGTGCCGGGGTTACGGGCACATGTTTGTGTATTTGGACCAGGGTTCTGCCCAAGGAACTACACATTTACTACAGCAGAGCTTTCAAATTGCCGAAGTAGTGATTCTACAAGGACAATTGATGCTGTTCATGCTGCCCATTAGCTGATGCCAGTGCAGTACTTACAGAAGACTACCAGTGAAACGGCTGTTAATATAAGAGGGACCAGGCATAAGTATCAGATCTCCTGAGGGTCATTCACAAGTTGCTAACTGTCTTATCCTGTGTCCTATTAGTTTTACTGAAAGAGATCAGTTTCAGGTTGGAATTGGGTTCATATATTATACAGGAAAACACAACTTGGGACTGATGACTTCCCATGGCTGGAACATTATGTGAAATACCACATGGTCACTATTGCAAAGACCAGTCTGTTGCCGTTTAGTAATCCTGTGTGCTGCAAGCCCTTGCCAGCATTTGCCAGGACTTGTTCTTAACTCATCCTCTGGCCATTGTGAAAACTACATTCTGATGAGGGAGCTTGGTTGTCCAGGAATCTGTACAACTGTAAGATAGTTTGGCACTGTTAGGAAATCAAGGTGCAGTTTAGCTATCTGCACAGTTCAGACAGACAGTTGTAGGGAAGTGGACGATGCTTGTACTGAGGGCTGCAACATAGTGCATGTACTGACTGGATACATTTTCTCTGATTGTGATGACTATAATTATTCAACAACTACTCCAGCTATGTGCATCACACCAGAGTCAACATCACACCGATTTGTTTATGAGTCAGCTGAGCACATTCCAGGAAGGAATGATCTTCCAAAGTGAAGGCGGATCAAGTGGATTCTATTGGCCTGTAAGTCAGCTGTTGCATTTTGTACAAACCACACAATCTGTGAGTCATGTTATTCAGTTTATTTCTCAGTGCTCTTCAAAAACCTCTAGTAGTTTTGTCCGAGGAACAAATGCAACCACCTACTGTACAGAGCCCTCCCAGTGGACTATGTTGGCCTTAACACAGTGCAGACTGTGCAGCTACACAGTGGCCCCCATCCCCGGAGCAGAGCTGGCCTTATCATAGCGCAAATGATCCAACTACCTAGGGGCCTAGCACGTCAGAGCTGTTCTTACTATGTTACAAACTGTACAGCCACACAGGGCCTGTGGAGCAGAGCTGGTTTGACCATATTATGAAATATACAGCCACACAGGGCCCCGGAGCAGACCTGTTCTGACATATATTAGCGACTGTGCAGCTACATGGGGCCCCACACTCAAGAGAAGGACTGGCCTTACCATAGTGTGAACTGTGCAGCTACACAGGGCCCTGAGAGCAGAGCCGGCCTTATCATGTGTGAACTGTGCAGCTATACAGGGCCCCAAGAGCAGAGCTGGCTTTATCATAATGTGAACAGTGCAGCTACACAGGACCCCAGAGCACAGCAGTCCTTACCATAGTATGAACAGTACAGCTACACAGGGCTCCCAGAGCAGAGCTGGCCTTATCATAGTGTGAACAGTGCAGCTACACTGAGCCCTGAGAGCAGAGCCAACCCCTCGTGGTGCAGACTACAGCCAGAAAAGGCCCAAAAGCAGAGCTCTTGAAAAGTAAGAACTAAGCATACCCCTCCCTTTCATCCATGTCCACTTACAGATGGAGGCGTAGCCCACCTGCTACCAATTCAGCTCACCTCAGTGCACACAGCAGCTCAGAGACTCTGTATGATTTATTGTTAACAAAATTTGGCTTGTTGTAAAAGTATAATCAAGTGGTAGAAATGTAGAGCATCCCAAAGTGACACATTATAAAATGTATTTGATTGTTAAGTCGCTGTAATGCTTGCAAAACATCTGTGGATAAAATATAAGTACAAAAGAAAATTGTGAACCATGCAGCCAGACTAGGCCCCAAGAGCAGAACTGGCCTTAGAGAAGTGAGGACTGTGCAGTCGGACAAGGCTCCAAGAGCAGAGGTGGCCTTAGAACAGTGAGGACTGTGCAGTCTGGCAAGGCCCCAAGTGCAGAACTGCCTTAGAACAGTGAGGACCATGCAGTCGGACAAGGCCCCAAGAGCAGAGGTGGCCTAGAACAGTGAGGACTGTGCATCTGGCAAGGCCCCAAGTGCAGAGCTGCCTTAGAGCAGTGAGGACTATGCAGTCGGACAAGGCTTCAAGGGCAGAGCTGCCTTAGGAAAAGTGAGGACTATGCAGTCAGACAAGGCCCCAAGAACAGAGCTGGTCTTGAACAGTGAGGACTGTGCAGTCGGACAAGGCTCAAGAGCAGAGCTGCCTTAGAATAGTGAGGACAATGCTGTTGAACAAGGCCCCAAGTGCAGGGCGGGCCTTAGAACAGTGAGGACCATGCAGTCAGACAAAGCCCCAAGAGCAGAGCTGCCTTAGAGCAGTGAGGACTGTGCAGTTGGACAAGGCTCCAAGAGCAGAGCTGGCCTTAGAACAGTGAGGACTGTGCAGTCGGACAATGCCCCAAGTGCAAAGCTGGCCTAGAATAGTGAGGACCATGCAGTCGGAAAAGGCCTCAAGAGCAGAGCTGCCTTAGAGCAGTGAGGACTGTGCAGTTGGACAAGGCTCCAAGAGCAGAGCTGGCCTTAGAACAGTGAGGGCTGTGCAGTCGGACAAGGCTCCAAGAGCAGAGCTGGGCTTAGAACAGTGAGGACTGTGTAGTCGGGCAATGCCTCAGAGCAGAGCTGGCCTTAGAACAGTGAGGACTGTGCAGTCAAGAATCCAAGAACTGAGCCATCACCTCCTGTTGTCTGCTGTCCCAACCAGTTCCCTGTACACCTTTTCTCTCCCCATTCTCCTTTCCTGGAAAGTCTCTAGTGCAGCACAGAATCTAAGGTCTTGCTGAAGTCGAGGTACAATGAATCGACAGCCTGTACCCTGTCCACTGCCCTGATGACCCAGTCTAAGAAAACTGTTGTGTCAGGAAAATTAAATGTGTTTATGAGAATCTTCTTAGCACCCCCCACACACACACACACACCACCTTCTCATTTTGTACATAGCTGGCCTTTGCACTGCCACCTTGTGAACCTGGTCTTATGCTTATGTGCATACAAAGGGGATGCCACTGCATGTTTATGCAGGTTGACATTGGCCTGTGGTACCGGTGTATATGTATCGAGATTGGTATCTGCTAATCCCAATGCATATGTTTGGAGGTTGGCATCAGCCAGTCCCAGTGCATATGTATGGAGGTTGGCATTGGCCAGTCCTAATGCATATATTTGGAGGTCGGCATCAATCGGTCCCACTACCTTATGTTTAGAGGTCTGCATCGATCAGTCCCTGTACCGTATGTTTGGAGGTCGGCATCGATCAGTCCCAGTGAATACAGAGAAAGAGATATATATATGTGTGTATATACATATACTGTATATGTTGGCATGGATCAATTCCAGTGAATATGTTTGGTGGTTGGCATCAGTTGATCCCAGTGCATATGTTTGGGGTTGGCATCGGCTGGTCCCAGTATGTATGTTTAGATGTTGACCGACCTGTCCTGGTGCATATGTTTGAGGTTGGCATCAGCTGGCCCCAATGCCTTTGTATGAGGTTGGCACGATCAGTCCCAATGCATATGTTTGGGGTTGGCATTGTTCCTCCCGTGCATATGTATGGAGGTTGGCATCAGTCGGCCCCTTGCATATGTTTAGAGGTTGGACATCGGGACTGGACCTAGTGCATATGTTTGGAGATTGGCTTCAAGCGACCCCAGTGCCTAAGTGTATGGAGGTTGGCATCAGCTGGTCCCAGTGCATATGTTTGGAGGTTGACATCAGCCAGTACCTGTGCATGTGTTTGGAGGTGGGCATCGGTCAGCCCCTGGTACCTACGTTTGGAGGTGGGCAGTGGCCGCCCAGGTGCCTATGTTTGAAGGTGGGCATTGGCTGGCCCCGATGCCTGTGTTTAGAGGCAGGCATCGCCTGGTCCCGATGCTTGTGTTTGAGGCTAACATCAGCCTGTGGGTCACAGTGCATGTATTTGGAGGCTGGTGTCGGCCTGTGGGTGCCAGTACATGTATTTGGAGGCTGGTATCGGCCTGTGGGTGCCAGTACATGTATTTGGAGGCTGGTATCGGCCTGTGGGTCCCAGTGCACGATTTGAGGTTGATATCAGCCTGCAGGTCCCAGTGCATGTATTTGGAGGTTGGTGTCGGCCTGCAGGTCCCAGTGCATGGATTTGGAGGCTGGTATCAGCCTGTAGGTGCCAGTGCATGGATTTGGAGGCTGGTATCAGCCTGTGGGTCCCAGTGCATTTATTTGGAAGCTGGTATCGCCTGTGGGTCCCACTGCATGTATTTGGAGCCTGGTATCGGCCTGTGGGTCCCAGTGCATATGTTTGGAGCCTGGTATCAGCCTGTAGGTTCCAGTGCATGTATTTGGAGCCTGGTATCAGCCTGTGGGTCCCAATGTATGTGTTTGGAGGTTAACATTGGTCTGTGGTCCCTGTGTGTGTGTGTGTGTGTTTGGAGGCTAGCATCGGCCTGTGTGTGTGTGTGTGTGTGTGTATGTGTGTCTGTCTGTGCTGGCATCGGCCTGTGGGTCCTAGTGTATGTGTTTGGAGGTTAACATCGGTCTGTGGTCCCTGTGCATGTGTGTGTGTTTGGAGGCTAGCATCAGCCCGTGGGTCCCAGAGTGAGTGTGAGTGAGTGTGGAGGGAGTGTGAGTGGAGGGGTGGTGTGTGTGTGTGTGAGTGTGAGTGTGTGTGAGTGGAGTGTGTGTGAGTGTGGAGTGTGTGTGTGTAGGTGGGCATCGCCTATAGGTCCCAGTGCATTTATCTGGAGGTTGGCATCAGTCTGTTGTCCCAATATGTGTGTGTTTGGATGCTGTCATTGACCTGTGGGTCCCGGTATATGTGTTTTATAGGTTGCCATTATCCTGTGGTTCCAGTGCTTGTGTTTAGAGATTGGCATTGGCCTGTGGGTCCCAGTGTGTGCATTTGGATGTTGGCATTGACCTGTGGGTCCCAGAGTATATGTTTAGAAGTTCAGCATTGGCCTGTGGGTCCCGTGCTTGGATGTTGGCATTGACCTGTGGATCCCGGGTGTGTGTGTGTGTGTGTGTGTGTGTGTGTGTGTGTGTGTGTGTGTGTAGCATGCATGCATTTGGAGGATTAGCATCAACTTACGGTGCATATATGTGTGTCATGTGCATTTGTAGGTTAGCATTAGCCTGTGGTCCCAGGTGGTTGTTTGGAGGTTGGCATTGGCCTGTGAGTCCCTAGTGCATGTGTGTTTGGAGGTTGACATTGGTTGTGTGTGTGTGTGTGTGTTCACATTGGTTTGTGATCCCAGTATGTGTGTGTTTGGAGGTTGACATTGGCCTCTGGTGCAGTGTGTTTGTTTTATTTATATTTTTCTTGCTCACACCCCTTCATCTCACAGCTAACCATCAGGGACTGTCGTGGTGGGGGGCACGAATCCCAGGCTCAGTCCTCGGCCCCGTCCTGACTTGGTTTACCCCAGGCAAGGAAGCAGGGAGGGGGGACTGCCCCCACTTGTGCCATGTGTCGGACCTCCAGACCAACCAGTCCGCACCACACCCCGCCAGCCCAATAACCAGGCGAGCCATGGGGACATTTTTCTTTTTCTCCTGGTACCCTGAAGATATAGGCGGTCGAGGGGGTCCATGGAGAAGGCGCACGCTGAGACGTAATGCCTCCGGCCCCCAGCTACCGTCCCCTCCTGCATAGCACCCTCAAGACTGCACCTCCACCCATGTGCACCCAGGTGGCGGCATGCAGCAGGAGGCGGCATCTCTCCTCCCGGAGGAGAGCACCCCTAGAGCACTCAATTCTCCTCCCTCGAGTCGACCCTTCAGCTCCCGGGCTCATTCCCGAACTTGGTTGTCAGCTGCAGCAGTAGCACTGCCACTGCGCGACAGGCTGGCATGCATGTGTGTTTAAGTCGGGCTGTGGTCTGTATGTGTGTGTTTGGAGGCTGGCATCGGCCTGTGGTCCCTGGGGTGGAGTGTGTGTTTGGTGGTTGACGCTGGACTGTAGAGTGTGTGTGTTTGGAGGCTGGCATCGGGCAGTGGTCCCAGTGTGTGTGTATGTAAATGTTTGGAGGCTGGCATCTGCCTTTGGGTCCTAGTGCATGTGTTTGGAGGCTGGCATTGGCTTCTGGTTCCTGGTGCATGTGTTTGGAGGTTGGCATCAGCCTGTACTGGGAGAAGAAATGTTAAACCCTAAACGTGGTGACATATAAAATGCATCCATTCCACAGACACCCTGGAGAGTTTTGGGACTGAGAAAGCAGGCTGTTAATTAGTGGAGGGCTGCAGCCCTGGGAGGTAGTGACAGTATACTTCTCTAAGGAAGTCTATTTTAGGGGGCACACCAAATTACACTGACATTTAGACAGACGTGTTAATGAAAGATTGCTAGAAAAGAGGAAATGATGCTGTTGAGGGATTGCAGTCAAATTAAAGGGAGTGTCTGAGCACCCCCAGGGTAACCTATTTAGGAACACTTAACCCTTAGGAGGTACTGCATTCTTTTCTGTTACTACAAAGTGCCAGCTGCCTGCAGCTGCTGTACCTCCAGCAACAAAGTAAAACACTTTAAAATGTGGTTGTGGTCTAAGTATTGCACAACATTCGTAGTTTTTTGTTTTTGGAGGGGTTTGTGGTTTTTTAGAGTCCTTAATTGGTATTTACATTCTTAGCAGACAGACATAATCTAGTCCTAGACAGGTGAAAAAGCTGCAACATGTTTTCATATGGAAGGCATACTGTTTCTGTGTATGTACGAGGTGGTGTCCAATGCGTGCGTGTGTTGTATTGTGTGTTCATTATTTATTTGTAATTTGTGACTGGAAAGGCACAATAAGCTGTGACAGCTTGTTTTGTGATATTGTATTTGAGGTTGTAAGGACCTGTTTTCATTGATGAGAGAATGCTTGCCATGGTACTGGGAAAAGATCCCCTCTCCAAGAGTGCTATGGCATCTTTACTTCCGTATGACAGTGACCGGAGATGGGCAGCAAGGACACTGGTTTAACGTCTCATCAAAGGAGGGCACCCCAACAGTGCAATGCCCGATTGTACTGTCTACAGTGTCAATTATGAGTATTGCCCTAGTCCTGTAATGGGGATAGAACCCACTACCTTCTGAGCTTACAGCCTCAGAGGCGGCGCGCTACCTACTGAGCCACTGTCACTGCATATCTACAGGGAGATGCCTGCATTTGCGTTGATATAAAATATGAAATGTGGATACTGTATGTATGCGTGAGGAATGTTTTGGACAATTGAAATTTGTCCGCTTATGTCAAAATCAATTTTCATGGTCCCACGCTCAATGGTTCCATCTTGCCCTGCAGGGATAGTCCTGGTCGGCAGTAAACCATGATTTAGGGCAATTCACGGAGTAGGGATTGCATAAGGGCTTGCAAAGTCGGTCTGACTTCGCTTTTCTTGATGAGTGATTTTGCCAAAGATCCTCACCAGCCACATTTAAGGCTTTCCTCACTGCATAAGGCTGAACAGCCTCTTGGTGGAGATAGTGGTGTGTTCTGGGTAATAAATATTTCCGTGTAAAAGAACTGCTGTTTCTTTTGGAGGGGACTAGTTCAGTTTGTCCAAATACATTACAGCTGCAACAACTGATTTGTCTGCCCTACCTGTGTGTACCTGCCAGCCAGTGTGATCAGGCTTAGAGTAGGGCTGGGGGTTTGCATACTGCCAATGTAATCCCTGTTTAGAATTGGGGGTGGGGTTGTTGTGATCATGTTTAGGGTGGGGGTGGGTTGTTGTGATCCTCTTTAGGGTGGAGGTGGTGGTGTTATGATCTTGTTTAGGGTGGGGGTGAGGTTGTTGTGATAGTGTTTAAGGTGAGGCTGTTGTGATCACGTTTAAGATGGGGGTGGAGTTGTGATCATGTTTAGGGTGGGGGTGGGTTGTGAACATGTTTAGGTTGAGTTGTGATCATGTTTAAGGTGGGATTGTTGTGGTTATTGTGGTTGTGTTTAGGGTGGAGGTGTTGTGATCATGTTTAAGGTGGGGGTGTTGTGATCATGTTTAGGGTGAGGTGGGGTTGTTGTGATCGTGTTTAGGGTGGGAGTGGGTTATGATAGTGTTTAAGGTGGGGATGTTGCTGCCAGTGTGATCCTGTTTTGGGTGGGGTGGGGTGCTGTGATCATGTTTAGGGTGAGGATGGGAGTCGGATCATTTTCAGGGTGGGGTTAGTTGTGATCATGTTTAGGTGGCGGTGGTTGTGATCCTCTTTAGGGTCAGGGTGGGGTTGTTGTGATCGTGTTTAGGTTGGAGTTGTTATCTTTAAGGTAGGGGTGTTGTGATCATGTTTAAGATGGGGGTGTTGTGATCATGTTTAAAGTGGGGTGGGGTTGTCATGATCATGTTTAAAGTGGGGGTTGTGATTGTGATCATGTTTTAGGGTGGAGGTGGTGTGATCATGTTTAAGGTAGGGGTGTTATGATCATGTTTAGGGTGGAGGTGTTGTGATCATGTTTAAGGTGGGGTGGGGTTGTGATCATGTTTAAGTTGGGGGTTGTGGTTGTGATCATGTTTAGGGTGGAGGTGGTGTGATCATGTTTAAGGTGGGGTGGTGTGATCATATTTAAGGTGGGGTGGTGTGATCATGTTAAAGGTGGGTGTGGGGTTGTGATAATGTTTAGGATGGGGTTGTTGCTTGAAATGCCTTTACCACCCTGATGGCCCAGCAGAAGTGATGTGTCCCACCACCAAGAATACCGGGTTGTACAACAAGCCTGGCTATCAGGAGAGCAGGGCTGGCAGCGCAGCTGTCTCATGTCAGGGTTTTAAATAATTGATTAGCAGTTTTTTCTTGGGACAATACTAACTGTACAGAAAGTATTTATATACATTTTATATACATTTAAGAAAAGGTCAGAGCCAAAAGGCTGGCCTTCAGAAAATATAAGGGAACACAGCGGATGAAGATAGGGAGGCATACCAAACTGCCTAAGGGAAGCAGGTAAGGCAGTAAGGCAGGCAAAGTCCCAAACTGAGGAAACACTAGCACGAACAGTAAAAGAAGGTGACAAGACTTTCTATAGATACATTAGTGAAAGGAGAAAGTCCAGAGGGGTGATTGCTAAGCTTAATGGAGAAAAGGGAGCATGTGAGGAGGAGGACCCTGTAAAGGCATCTATCCTAAATAGATACTTTGCTCAGTATTTACTGAAGAGAAGGTAGGCAGGGCCCACAGCTCAGCATCATGGACACAGGGGGAGGGAGGTGAGCACTACTCCCTTCACAAAGAAAGGGTCCTACAAGAGCTTGCTAAGTTCAGGGTGGATAAGGCAATGGGACCTGATGGCATACATCCCAGGGTACTTGAGAGCTAAAGGAGGAACTAGCAGAGCCATTAGCAGAATTGTTTAGTGAGTCTCTGAGCACAGGAGAGGTCCCAGAAGACTGGAGAAGGGTTTTATGTGATCCCGCCCACAAGAGTGGTAGCAGGGAGGAGCGGGAACCACAGACCAGTCAGTCTTACCTCAGTAGTGGGCAAGATTATGGAGGCACTCCTTAAGGAAAGGATAGTGCAACACCTGGAATCCATAGGGCACAGGATCCAAGACAGCATGGGTTACAAAAGAAAGGTCCTGTCAAACTAATCTCATAGATTTCTTTGACTGGGTAACCAGAGTGGTGGACCAAGGGGAGCAGTTGATGTCGCCTACCTTGACTTCAGCAAAGCTTTGACACTGTTCCACATAGAAGATTGATAAATAAGCTAGGTAGGCTCGGGTGGCTGAAGTTGGTCAACTGGGTGGCAAACTGGTTGACTGGCAGAAACAGAGTGGTGGTAAATGGTATACAGTCAGAAGAGATGCAAGTCACAAGTGGGGTACCTCAGGGATCAGTCCTGGGGCCAGTCCTATTCAACATCTTCATTAGTGACCTCAGATGGACTAGAGGGTAAGGCTTGTCTGTTTGCAGATGACACCAAGATCTGCAACAGAGTAGATGATCCAGATGGGGTGGGCAGAATGAGAAGAGATCTGGATAAACTAGCAAAATGGTCAGAAGAGTGGCAACTGGGATTTAATGCAAAGAAGTGCAAAATCATGCACATAGGGAAGAGAAACCCCGAAGCCACTCTATAGGCTGAGAGGAGTTGCTAGCAGTCACAAAGGAAGAAAGAGACTTGGGCATCATCATCACTGATGACCTAAAAATCATCCAAGCAGACCCTAAAAGTAGGTAAGGCTAGGGGTTGTTAGGGTGTATTAGTAGGGGTATCACAAGTCGTAAGAGGGAGGTAATAATCCTCTGTACAAGACACATTGTTAGCCCCATCTGAGTACTGCGCAGTATTGGAGGCCACACCTTCACAAGGACATTAACCAAATTGAGGCAGTCCAGAGAAGGGCAACCAAATGGTGCAGGGACTGCATCAGAAGACATATGAGGACAGATTAACGGAGCTCAATATGTATACCCTTGAGCAAAGGAGGGAGAGAGGTGATATGATCGAGACATTTAAACACCTTAAGGGCATAAACAAGGTGAAAGAGTCTAAATATGTTTAAATATAAGAAAATTGCAGGACAAGAGGACACAGCATGAGATTAGAGGAGGCTGATTAAGGGGAATGTGAGGAAATTCTTTTCACAGAAAGGGTGGTAGATGCATGGAATAGCTTACCACAAGAAGTGGTGGCTATGAATACAGTGGGGCTTCAAACAGGCATGGATAGGTATAAGGGAGCAATACAAATGACTATGAATAGATAGGTCACTGACAGAGCAAAGGTCGATGGCACATTTATAAGGTAGAAAGAAATGGGCAGACTGGATGGGCCTTATGTCCTTATCTGCTCAACTTCTATGTTTCTATGTTTTCTAGAAGTGTTATGTTTGTTAAACACAGTGAGGCAAGTGCTATGCATTTTACAATGTTTTAGAACTTTTATGAGCAAAACGCTAATCAGTTTTTTAGAGTTAAATCAAAACCCCTGCATGTGCATTAAGCCCTCCTCCAAGGTTGGAACTTGGGGTGCACAGTGATTAGTTGAGGGTACTGGGAATGTACAATGATTAGTTGAGGGGTTCTGGGATGCACAATGATTAGTTTGGGGTACTGGGGATGCACAATGATTAGTTGGGGGTTCTGGGGATGCCACAGTGATTAGTTGGGGTACTGGAGTGCACTGTGATTAGTTGGGGGTACTGGGGATGCACAGTGATTAGTTGGGGTACTGGGGTATAGTGATTAGTTGGGGGTTCTGGGGATGCACAGTGATTAGTTGGGGTACTGGAGTGCACAGTGATTAGTTGGGGTATTGGGGATGCACAGTGTTCAATTGGGGGTCCTGGGGTACTGGGGATGCACAGTGATTAGTTGGGGGTTCTGGGGATGCACAGTGATGGGGTACTGGGGATGCACAGTGATTAGTTGGGGTACTGGGATGCACAATGATTAGTTTGGGGTACTGGGGATGCACAGTGATTGAGTTTGGGAGTACTGGGGATGCACAGTGATTAGTTTGGGGTAGGGATGCACAGTGATTAGTTGGGGTTCTGGGATGCTTAGTGATTAACTGGGGTACTGGGGGTGCACAGTGATTAGTGAGGGTTCTGGGAATACACTGGTTAGTTGGGGTACTGGGGATGCACAATGATTAGTTGAGGGGCTGGTGGTGCACAGTGATTAGTTGGGGGGTACTGGTGGTGCACAGTGATTGGTTAGGTACTGCTGCAACTGAGCTACAAGCTAAACAGTGCCTAACTCCTGGAAGTAAAGAGCAAGGAAAAGCTGGGGCAACAGGGTGAAGGTTACTGTGATTACCTGCCTTCCAGCCAGACCAACTCCTTCTGGCTCTTTCCCAGAGGATACTGTTGTGAGGGGTTATTAGGGAGTGCTGTTCTGCAAGATGGAGCTGAGTGGGATCTGAAAGAGATTAACTAAAATGCTTGTGTCTGTCCAATGTCTTGTGCTGAGTCAACTCTCAAAGTAGGCTGGTTAACCTGGAGAGCGATGTGGTGGCACTGCCATTTGGCTGTGCTCTAGCCAAGAGGGTCTAGGGTCCAATTTCTGTTGCCAGAGTGACTCCTGCAATGGACTGGGGAGCCTGCTCCTTCACAGAGGGGTTGCTGTCTGCATGTGACCTGTTGGGGACTACTGTGCATAGCAAACTGGGACAGTCAGGAGAAAATGGTGAAAAGCCAAACCCCGTGCTGGTCATTTGCACAGCAGTAGGGCTACCACTCATGGCACTGCTGACCTGAGCTTGCACCCTGAACATGGGTCATTGGAGGGTCAGCTTGGGGAGGACAACTGAATGTCCAATGGACTGCTATCCTCCTCTCCTCTCCTGGTGTGAGGGGAGCAGTGCCCGGGTGGTAGCCTGGCCCCAGTGGCAGCTGTGGGTGGGAGTGGTGCCCAGTGTTTGCCTGTCCCTAATGGTGGATGGGGGTGGGAGCATTGCCCAGTGTTAGCCTGGCCCCTGGTGGCGGATGGGGTTGGGGTGGGAGTGGTGCCCAGTGTTAGCCTGGCCCCTAGTGGTGGATGGGAGTCAGACTGCTGGGACACACACAGGTGGCAGAGGCATGGCAGGCTTCTGGTGTGCTGCGACGAAGCATTCCCAGCTCAGCTATTGACATCATTGCATGCCAGCTCCTCTGAACCGTGGGAAGGAGGAAATGGAAAATCCCATGACTGGCGGATGATTCTCTGATCCATTGCAGGCCCTGCATTCACAATCTGGTGCGCGCAATACCGAGATGCTGTCGGTGGTTTGAGCTTGGCTCTCCCACCCCTGCCACGGGGTGGGGGGGAGCCAAGGGTGGTGGAGGCTGGAGCATGTAAGTCCAAGAAATGCTGGGTGATGGGGCTGGGGTTGTCCATGAGGAGAGAAGCCAGCCAGGAAGGGGAAAAATGAATACTGAAAGAAAATATCCAAACCTCAAGCTCCCATCAGAATGAAGGCCACAGGCACACCTGGGCTTTGCTCCATGGACTTCCACCAGCCTGACTACAGAGGGTGTGGCTGAAGGAGGCTGGGCTACTACACCAGCCTGATGACAGAGGATGTGGGCTCAGGAGCTGGGTTACTCCACCAGCCTGACTGTGGAGGGTGTGGCTGAGGTTGCTAGGTGGCTGCACCAGGCTGATCACAGAGGGTGTGACTGAGGGGCTGTGTCACAGCCCCTATGAGCAAAGGCTATGACTGAGGGTGGTAGGTAGCTCCACCAGTCTGGTGGGGCAGAGGGCGGGCTGAGGGGCGGCTGCCAGCTTGACAGCAGAGGGTGGCTGAGGTGGTGGGTGGCTCCACCAGCCTTATGGCAGATGGCGTGGCTGAGGGATGGGTCACCAGCCTGATGGCAGAGGGCATGACTGAGGGGGCTGGGTCCCCAGCCTGATGGCAGAGGGCATGGCTGAGGGGGCTGGGTCACCAGCCTGATGGTAGAGGGCGTGACTGAGGGGGCTGGGTCACCAGCCTGACAGCAGAGGGCATGACTGAGGGGCTGGGTCACCAGCCTGATGGCAGAGGGCATGGCTGAGGGGCTGGGTCACCAGCCTGATGGCAGAAGGCATGACTAAGGGGCTGGGTCACCAGCCTGATGGCAGAAGGCATGGCTGAGGGGTTGGGTCACCAGCCTGATGGCAGAAGGCATGGCTGAGGGGCTGGGTCACCAGCCTGATGGCAGCGGGCGTGACTGAGGGGCTGGGTCACCAGCCTGATGGCAGAAGGCACGACTGAGAGGTGGGTCACCAGCCTGATGGCTGAAGGCATGGCTGAGGGGCTGGGTCACCAGCCTGATGGCAGAGGGCATGACTGAGGGGCTGGGTCACCAGCCTGATAGCAGAAGGCATGACTGAGAGGGGTGGGTCACGAGCCTGATGGCTGAAGGCGTGGCTGAGGGGCTGGGTCACCAGCCTCATGTGGCTGAGGGGCTGGGTCACCAGCCTGATGGCTGAAGGCGTGGCTGAGGGCTGGGTCACCAGCCTGATGGAAGAGGGCATAACTGAGGGTGCTAGGTTGCCAGCCTGATGGGCGGAGGGCATGGCTGAGGGGCTGGGTTGCCAGCCTGATGGCGGAGGGAATGGCTGAGTGGGCTAGATTGCCAGCCTGATTGCAGAGGGTGTGATTGTGGCTGCTGGGTCACCAGCCAGACAGAGAGTGTAGCTGAGGGGCTGAGTTGCCAGCCTGATGGCAGAGGGCTTGGCCTGTTTTTTTTTTTTATATATACTTTTATGAGATTTAAAAATATGGAATTGTAAAGCCAAACATATTGTAAACACAAAGTAATTCACAGTGAAATGGGTAGAAAATAAATTTATTGTGGCCTGGAATGTTCTTTCCAAGATCTAGTTCACAGGCACTTGAAGCCCTCTTCACAGAAGGGCTGTATCAGCTACATGACTATAATATGTGAAGCATGCACCTTCCTTCTTTACCACATCTCCAGCATAAAACTGCATCCTGAAGGCCCATCTTTTTCTGGGGTAATGTGATTAACGTTGTACCACATGAGCTTTTCTGTAACCTGTCTACAGGCCCAGAGGGTCCTAAACCAGCTCCTATTCCACTCCTCACAGCACCCACTTATTTCCCACTGCCCTTAGATTTTGTCATAGGGTATTTGTAGCAGGCATCATATGGTAGATGTTCCTGAATGCTTCGTGTGTTTGAAAATACTGTTCATTTATTTAAGTCTTTGTTTACTGGGTAAGTGCGCTGATCCAAGGACCATTTCAGGCACGACCGGGCCACAAACAATGGCACAGAATCAAACAGTAAAATAATTTACAATCCAAAGAGAATAGCAAATTACAAGCTGTACAGACACAAGTCCCAACTGAAACATACACAGCATAATAAGCAAAGTACAGTTGCAAGCCTGCTGGAAGCAGAATAGCTAGCTGTACAACACTAGATGACACAGGGTAGTGGAAAAATCAGTTACAAGCACTAATACTAATTTGAAACAGGGTAAAACAGACTGCACCATAGTAACTTAGTAGGATACACAGTTCAACAAACAACAATACCTTGATGGAGGTGAATAGGGAGGAAGCAGGAAGAAAGTGGAGGTGGTAAATAGAGGCACACAACGAGGGTGCCAGGTAGAGGATGGAGAGAAGCAGAAAACTAAGTGCTAGTGGTGACATGGAGCCAACATACCAGGGGTGCCAGATGGAGAGAAGCAGAGAAACTAAGTGCTGGTGGTGACATGGAGCCAACATACCAGGGGTGCCAGGTAGGGATGGAGAGAAGCAGAGAAACTAAGTGCTAGTGGTGACATGGAGCCAACATACCAGGGGTGCCAGGTAGGGGATGGAGAGAAGCAGAGAGAGCTAAGTGCTAGTGGTGACATGGAGGCAGCACACCAAAGGTTACTATGTATTAGGGTAAGGGGAGAAGGCTAGAGCAGGGTACAGGGCAGGAAAATAGGGAAAAGATCTAGGGAGAGGAGGAGGAGGTGAAAACACAGGGAAAACAAGGTAATTAGTAGCGTAGGGTTGGGGAGAGAGGTGGAGAGAACTAGCATATAAGGGTGATGGGGAAATGAGAAAAAGGGAGGGCAGGAGTAAGGGAATGGAGTACAAGTACCTACACCTCAGAGGTGGAGGGTTTAAACAGGAGAGCAGAAGCAGGTGGATTCCAGGAGTAGCCAGGATCTGAATTGGGATTTGAAGGAGTAGTGCAGGCAGCCGTTCATGCCATGTAAGAAAGGCAGTCTGAAATCAGGGAGGTCATAATCTTTTAACATGGGTCTCCGCTATAAGTATCTACATAGTACAGTTCTCGGAGTGAGGACATTTTTGCAGTTAATGGGAACAGAGTCAGTGTGTTTTGTTAAGTCAGAGATTATCTATCGAAGTTTAAATGCCTTTAACCTCCCTGTGGGCCAGTTCAAGGTTTCTTCTACATTGCATCAGTTCATTGTTTCACAGTGGGCAGTGTGGGAAGTTGTGCTGTGCCACTGTAGTAAATAATAGGTTTATTCTACATGTCATGAACTGCAGTTATTATTAGGCGTAGGTTTAAATATGTTGGAATGTCTTTGTATAACAAATCTGTAGACAACCTATACTTAATAAAGATCTATATGTCTTAATTGAAAATTATGTAGCAAAATCCTCCATTTGATGTACGGTGGTACAACTTGTTCAGTTTGCAGTAGGTTAGTAAAACTTGTTCATTTACTTTTTTTAAAATTTTGTCTTTATTTAATTTATAAATGCAGCAATTTTACAGGCAGCAATGCATCACTTATTAATACTAGTTGATAACATCAACAGTACATTACATGTATGCTTGTAGCAGTCATGTTAGAGGAAAATAGATTAACATCTTATTACTTCAGTATCCAGAGAATCATAGTTACACATTTTAAGTTCAGTCTGTGATCCACTCAAATCAAACCAGGCATAGCACGGTGGGCCCTCCCTCCCTCCCAAATTTTAGTCCCATTAAAATTCAAGGAGCATCACAGGTCATATCCCAAGTAACTTGTCAGCGAAAGAAGAACAAAATTTACATGTTCAGTACATAGCTTAAGGTACAAAATCATCATAATGATTTAGTTGATATGATATCCACTTTTGCCATGAACTTGTTCATTTTAATTAGATTTTGTCTCTCCCTCGGAAAATCCTTTAACTGAGCATTAATTTTCTAAAGAAAACACAAATTGTACATACCCCAATAATGCAAAGTATCATGGGAAGCATATGCAAATACCCACAAATTAATTTGAACTGGCTCAACTTTAGCTGAATTATAGTGAAAAGCAGAAGCTAAGTGCCAGTGGTGACATAAAGGCACACACCAAGGTTCCTGTGTATTAGGGTAAGGAGACTGTCCTCCGGAATAACCCATGCCCCACTGCATCTACGCGAGTTCTTTTGTATCAATTTTCTTGTAAGTGTTGTACCCAAAATATTTAATCCAGTTATTGATTGTTATACCTATGGAGTTTAATATTCAGGTATTGAAATTTTCGGTTAAGCATAGAGCTTCTGTCTTTCTTGTCCCAGTTTATTTTGTAGCCTGCATATCCTGAAAATTACTGTATGACCTGAAATGGAGTTGGAAATGAGGAACTGGGGTTACTATCAACTAATAAAATATAATCTGCATACCATAATTGTGTGGTATTCCAATTTTCAAAGTAGTTAAATTGGGGTGTTTCTGATTCTTGCCAGAAAGGGCTCTAACCCCAAGATAAATAATATGAGAGCATGGGAACAGCTTTGTCTAGTGCCCCAACATGGAGAGTGTGCTAGATGGACTTGACTTTACAGCCCTAACAAAGGCAGATGCTCCAGAGCAGAGGGTACTGATCCATTTTATGAGATTGGGTCCGAAATTGTATTTATTTAGAACTGCAGGTAAGTATTCTTGTTCAGCACTGTCAAACGCCTTGTTAACATCAAGCGACAGTAAGGTGATGGGCTGTAGGGAGTTTGTTGAAACATTTATCAGGTGTAATGCTCTCCTGAGATGTTTGTACTGTGTCTTCCTTTAACACATATGTTCGCAGTGTAGCAGCTTTTGTATACATTTGTTCATTCTGGTCGCTTTAATCTCAGCCAGTGTTTTCCGATCAGCATTTAGCAGTTAGCTGTAAACTTGGGCAACAACATGACTTCCACTGACATTGTGATAGTGCATCTCTGGTGGACTATCCTGGGTAAACAAGTTGTAAAAAAATATCTGTTAATCTAAGTACAAAGGGCACACGTTGTCTGTTACTTTCATTATTCACACGCTCCTTGTTAAATGGTGCACCTTGCATTAAAGATGACGTGAAAAACTGAGCATCAGATGGGCCTGCATAATGGGATGGAGCACGTCTGTCCCAACTTTGTGCTGCCGCGAGAGTCTCCTTTTCATATCCTGACCCCCAGGGATTCCACCATCCATGTAAGAGGTACAGACCATGTAACAGGGTTAGGGCAAAGCTCCCAGAGACTGTGTGTGAAGAGGGGAGAGGAGGGGTGGAGTCTGAGAGCACCAGTTACCTCCTCCCCCACCACCACCAATTAGGAGCTGATCTTTGAATACCATTAGTTGGTGAGAATCACAGAGGGTACTATATGTTGGCTTCTCAGTGTTAAAGTAAGGTGTGAGGGAGGCTGCAGCACAGAGTTTAGGTCACTTTTTACAAAGACAACATATTCCGCAGAGGTAAGGGGACACATTTTATAACAGGGTGCAGTTTTCAGATGCAGCTTTACATCACATGATTTTTTTACAAGTACCACAGTTCACATCACTTAAGTTTCTCTTATTTACGGGCTTGTGCAAAAGTATCACCACAAAGTGCCAAAATGGTGCAGATAGTATGTTTGTTCATACTGCTGCTCACAAATTTAGTGAGAAGGAAATAATGTGATCTACTGGGACTTGAACCGGGCACCTGTAATACCGTCCCAGTGCACTAACTGAGCTATAGGCTCACATGGTTGGACTTAGGGTTCCTGGTCACATTTCCTTTCTGTGGCATTACATAGCCTGCAACTAGGAGTAATCAAGATGACAATTAGATGTTTTTGTTCAGTATTAGGTACTGGTAAGCAATTCAAATTGACAAGCCAGAATTCTGCACTCAGAAACCACCAGAGAAACTGCTCAAGTTGAGGATTTCATGTCCTCCAGCAGTCTGGATTGTATTTGCTACCAATAAAATGACCACTGTCAGCATCTGAACTCTTTCTCTTGTGGTTCCTGAGCACAGGGTTTTCATTTGTCTGTGCGTATGGGGCTGGCCCTTTCCTGCACCACAGTGTTATTCTGTGTTGCGCTGTGTCCTTGTTTCCAAAAGCAATTCAAATCACAGATTGTAGTGAGAAATAAATAAGTAGAGCTAATGGGAATTGAACCTAGGACCCAGAAGTACTATCCTGTGCTCTAACCTCTGAACTACAGGCGCACATGGTTGGACCAGAATTGCTGGACATACTTCCTTTCTGTGGTATTGCATATCCTGCAACTAGGAACAATTTAGATGACAACTAGATGTTCTTTGGTGCAGTATTAGCTAAGCAATTCAAATCACAAATTGTTGAGAAAGAAATAATGTGACCTACTGAGAATTGAACCCAGGCCCTGGAATACCACCCCAGTGCTCCAACCACTGAGCTACAGGCTCACATGCTTGGACCTGGGGTTCCTGGACATACTTCCTTTCTCTCGTATTGCATATCCTGCAACTGGAATAATCAAGATCGCAATTGGATGTTTTGATGCAGCATTTGCCACTGCTTAGCAGTAGGTAGGTATAAGTGTTGCACAATGCAGTGGTCACGTTGTGTAGTGTGGCACTAAAGAAGGTGTTGCACAGTGGTGTGATTGGGTGTTGTGTAGTGAGGTGCAGAAAGATGTTGCACAGTGCAGTGGTCAGGTGTTGTGTTGTGTAGTACGATTGCATAAGAAGGTGTTGCACAGTATGCTGTTTAAAGTACAAAGTATTGAAGCGCATAGTGCGTCGCTGCACCTTACAGATAATGGAGTCCCACTAGCGTCAGCCATACTTCAAGGTAGCGAACTTTTGCAATTAAAATAAAAGTATGTTGCGGCTACGGTGAAAATGCCACAGCTTACTTAAAGGTTTAACTGGAGGTTAGCCTTGCAGGGGCAGGAGGCTGGCATGATGACTGCTTTCCTTTAAGTGACATGTAGTGTGGTGTAGAAGAAGGTGTTGCACAGTGTGTTGTTTAAGTGACATGTAGTGTGGTGTAGAAGGAGGATTGCACAATGTAATGATCAGGTGTTGTGCAGTGTGGAGCTGAAAAGAAGGTACTGTGTGCACAGTGCTGAAGTAAGGTATTGCACTGTAGTACAGTAAGGAGTTAAGGTGTTGCGTAGTACTCTGCAGAGGTAAGCGTGGTTATGGCACTGTGATGTTTAGGTGTTGGATGGCACAGTGTGGAGATAGTGAGGTATGGGGTACTGTACAGAGGTATAGTGTTGTGGGCTATTGCGTGGTGGTAAGGTGTTGTATGATACTGTGTGGTGGTAAGATATTGCATGGTTATCTGAATAAGGTGTTGTGTGGTACTGTAGGAAGGTATGATGTGTGGTGCTGTAGGGAGGTAAGGTGTTGTGTGGTGCTGTAGGGAGGTAAGGTGTGTGGTTCTGTAGGGAGGTAAGGTGTTGTGTGGTTCTGTATGGAGGCAAGGTGTTGTGTGGTAATGTATGGAGGCAAGGTGTGTGGTACTGCACGGAGGCAAGGTGTTGTGTGGTACTGTACAGAGACAAGGTGTGTGGTACTGTGTGGTGGTAAGGTTTTGCATGGTATCATAAAGGGTTAATGTGTTGCATGGTACTGTGCAGAGGTAGGTGTTGTGTGGTACTGTGCAGAGATAAGGTGGTTTGTGGTTCCATTTGCAGGTGAGGTTTGTGTGTTACTGTATAAGGTAGGGTGTTGTGTGGTACAGTACGGAGATAAAGTGTTAGGTACTGTACAGAGGCAAGGTGTTGTGTGGTACTGTGTGGTGGTAAGATGTGTGGTACTGTAAGGAGGTATTGTGTTGTGTGGTACTTTGCTGAGGTAATGGGTTGTGTGGTACAATCTGGAGATAAAGTGTTAGGTACTGTACAAAGGCAAAGCGTTGTGTGGTATTGTGTGGTGGTAAGGTGTTGCATGGTACTGTAAGGGAGGTATTGTGTTGTGTGGTACTTGCTGAGGTAATGAGTTGTGTGGTGCTGTGCAGAGGTAAGGTGTTGCGTGGTACTGTGCAGAGGTAAGGTGTTGTGATGCTGTGCAGAGGTAAGGTGTGTGGTACTGCACCTAGGTAAAGGTGTGTTTGGTACTGTATGAAGGTAGTGTTTCTTGGTACTGTTCAGCAGTAAGGTGTTTCATGGTACTGTATGGAAGTAAGGTGTTGTGTGGCACTGTGTGGGTGTAAAGTATTGTGTGGTAGTGTGCAGAGGTAATGAGTTGTGTGGTACTAATGCGGAGGGTAAGGTGTTGCATGTTATTATAGAGTAAGGTTTGTGGTGTTGTGGCGGTAAGGCTGCATGGTTGTACTGGAGGTAATGAGTTGCATGGCTTTATGAGGTAAGGTGTGTTTGATACTGTATGAAGGTAGTATTGCATGGTACTGTTCAGCGGTAAGGTGTTTCATGGTACTGTAATGGAAGTACGGTGTTGTGTGGCACTGTGTGGATGTAAAGTATTGTGTGGTACTGTGCAGAGGTAAGGTGTTGCATGGTACTATAGAGGCAATGTGGTGTGGTACTGTGGAGGTAAGGGCTGCATGGTTGTATGAGTACGGGTGTTGCATGGTACTATAGAGGTAAGGTGTGTGGTCAGTAAGCAGGTAAGGTGTTATGTGGGACTGTATGGAGGTGGTGTTGTGTGGTAATCTATGGAGGTGAGTTGGTCTGTGGTACCGTATTGAAGTAAGATGGTGTTTGGTGCTTCACAGAAATAAGTTTTGTGTGGTACTATGTGTTGATAATGGCTGTATGGTACTGTTTGGAGATAAAGTGGTGCATTGTACTGTGCAGAGTAGTGTTGCACCATATAAAATGAGCAAGGAAATCCCTTTGTCCTGATTGGCTGAGACTTGGTTCCTATCCATGGCAGTAAGAGAAAACCATCAATGACTGAAAACAAGTCCCTGCCAACCAGGGCAACTCACAGAATTCATAAGCCACTTACTTCCTAATTTTTATCACAAACATGGCTGCAAACTTTATTGCTTTATTGTTTTATTACATATTCGAGAGTACCTTTGAGTCATGACTCATTTACAAAGGTTCCACGTCACATACATGTATACAGACAGACATTACAGCAAATGAACTCAGAGACAGATACAGATCATTTACAAGAAATCAATCAAGCTAACATTCAAAATACTAGGATTACTTTTTAGAGTAAATTACATTGTACACACATGGCGTAATCATGAGCAACAGTGGATGGTCACTAAGAGAAGAGAAGAGGCAGACCAGTGGCCATTGTCATGTATTGAGGAGGTGGAGGACAGAGGAATCCATTGTAGTTACAGTTATTGGAGGATAGGAGGTGAGCCCAAAGGAGGGTTTTAAATTGTCCTAGTCTTTGTTCATTCACCAGGGTGGAGGGAAGGCTGTTCATCCACACAGGGCCCTAAAGCTGAACGACTTTGAAATTGTGTAGTGCGGCTGGAGGAATAGAGAAGAGATGGTGGGGCGAGCTATGGGTACACTTGACCTTGGGGTTTGGGAGGATTAAGGGGTGAGTCCAGAGGGAGGCCTAGGTTGATTTTTTAGCCATCAGACAGGTGTAGAACCTAATCCTGTTGCTAGATTAAGCCAGTTGGTAGCACTATAGAGTGAGCAGGTGTGTGTAAGACTGGTCACATCCTAAAACAAGATGGCTGGCTTTGTTTAGGGAGATATGGAGTCTAGCTAGGATGAAGTTCTTGCTGCCCCTGTGATATCAATAGGCCGTGAATCAAGCAGGGAGAGAACCGAGGGTGGCAGCGAGTCTGAGGGCATCAGGGGTGAGGCAGTGCTTGAAACAGTGTAGAAGCCCCATCCCAGCATTAAGGGCCTTGGATAGTTGGTGGATGTGTTCATGGAGGTTAAGACCTGGGTTCAATGTGATGCCCAGGTATTTAAAGGAGTCCACCTGCTCCAGAGGGTGTAGTTCAAGTTAGAACTTGTGGGCATAGCATCTTTCTAGTGTACTGCGGGTGAGAGAATAGCATAACTTTGGTTTTGTTGTAGTTGAGGATAAGGCATTGTGCGGTGAACCAGTTTTCAGTGCAGCTGAATGAGGACTGAAGGAGCAGTGGAGTTGTATAGGGTCAGGGCTGGAGGAGAAAATGACTGCATCGTCCGTGTATAGTAGTAGATTGCCAGGGCAGGACTCAGGGAGGAGTTGAGGAAGAGACTAAAAAGCAGCGGTCCCAAAATGGACCCCTGAGGGACACCAGAGAGGACAGGTAGTCTATTTGAAACTGTGTTACCAATTTTGACCTGTTGATATCGGGTTCGAGAGGTAGTCAGAGAACCATCGCACGGCATCCCTAAAGACCCAAATTGATCAAAGTGTTTAGTAGGAGGGAATGGTTGACGGTGTCAAACGCCTTTGTGAGGTCAATGAAGAGAGCTCCAGTGATGTGCCCTTGTCCAGTGCAGAGGGTATGTGTATGGTAAATTCAAAAGGGCAGTGATTGTGCTGTGTCCCTTGCAGAAACCATGTTGCTGCTTGCAGAGAGGTTGTATTTGTGGAGGTGCTCTGTGAGCTGATCAGAAACAATCTGCTCTAATGCCTTGAGAGAGGAGGAGTACGGAGATGGGTGGTAATTATTTGTACTGAACGATCCCTCCTTTAAATATTGGTGTGATGGAAGCAGATTTCCACTTGGTGGGGAATTTACATAGGCAAAGGAGCGGGTTGAGGATGTGAGTAAGGGCAGAGAACCTCGTTAGGGTGAGTGAAGGGCTTCATGTCCAGAGAGTCTGAGCTGTATGAGGAGTGGCTGAGGGCTGCTTTGAGGTATGGCTCTGCAGTCAGAGTCATGATAAGCGCGGGTAAAGGGTGGGGGCTGCAAGAGGGGAGGGGAGAAAGGGCATTAGTTGCGGGCGTCAAAGAAGTTGGGAGGAGAACATTACTAAGGTTAGTGAAGGCATTATTGAAGGCAGAAGTGATATGGGAAGGGTCTGTGGTCAATGACCCGTTAACCATGACCTGTGTTGGAATTGGGTTGGGAGTCTTACCATGGATTTCATTAATGTTGTTCCAGAACTTGTGTCCAGAGCCCCAGGAGGAAGTTAATGAGGATTTATAATGCTGCTTTAGCTTTTGAATGGCCCAGGTGCACTTATTCCAGGCCTTTCTGTACTTATGCATGTCAGCGGGGTCCAGATTCTATGGAGTGTTGCCACAATGAGTCTCTTGCCATAACAGGGCCGTGAGGCGATCGGTAAACTATGGCGCATAGTTGCCTTTAACCATTCTTTTGGTGAGTGGGGCAGATTTGTCACATATGTTATTGAAAGACAGGATGAAGAGGTCAGGGCTATTTCTGGGTTGGGGAGCTAGTAATGAAGGACCAGTCCATGGCTGTGAGGTATGCTTTAGAGCTGCCAGTTTACCAGGGCCAAGTTTGCATTGGGTTATGAATTGGGAGGGATCTAGGGGCTTTGCAGGACCAGGAGCAGAGAACTGGGAGTGGTCCATTAAGGTGTCTGGGAGAACAGAGACATTAGAGAATTTGTGTGGACGATTGGTGAAGACAAGGTCGAGCAGGGGAGAAGACCCAGTGCGCAGGTCAAGACGGGGTTGGGGAGGTGACC
The DNA here is from genome assembly GCA_016271365.2 of Neoceratodus forsteri. Taxonomy (NCBI): domain Eukaryota; kingdom Metazoa; phylum Chordata; order Ceratodontiformes; family Ceratodontidae; genus Neoceratodus; species Neoceratodus forsteri. Next base: position 101,859,087 of record JADMNL010000031.1, on the reverse strand, counting down.
ACTTGAGAGAAATCTTGGGCTGTGGCAGCATCTGTGAACGGGAGGCATCCTTACTTAACCAATTTATATTAAAGTCACCTAAAACAATCATTTCATGCATGAAATGGTGGAGTGTCCAGATAGGACATTTATCGAGTGGAAGGCTACTTTTGGTCCCTGGGTGGACTGTAGACTGCAGTGATGTATAGTGGGTTGTGGGCGTGACCCAAGGTAAGTTTAATGGTGATGGCCTATGGTCCTGGTCCCAATTGAGGGGAGGGAGCTGCTGAGCATGTAATATGTCCTTAATGTAGATGGCGCAACCACCCGCATTTTACCCTGTCTGTCCACCCGGTAGAGGTTGTAACCGGCAAGGGTTACTGAGGTCAGGAACCTGATGGGTGAGCCAGGTTTCAGTCGCAGCTATAACATCAGGATAATATTATCGACCCAGTCCTGGAATGAGTCCCACTTTTTAATATGCTGCAGACATTGAAGGAGCGATGCAAACCACCTGTAGTAGGTTGGGAGGGTGTTAAGGGTACTGAGGGCCCAGGATTTGGATGGACATTGCCTTACCTAAGAAGAAGGAGGAGAAGTGTGAGCCGTAATGCAGGCGCCAGGACATTGTTCTTTGTTGAGGTACAAGAGTTTGGCAGAGACGCACAGAGGAAGAGATGGTAGGAATGGGGAGAAATTGTAGATAAGGGGCAGCCAGGAGGAGGAGTTGGCGCGAGGTGGGAGGGCTGTATCACCTGGTGCAGTTGGTGATGCTGCCAGTCACCGTGGGGTGGGTCAGAGTTGTGCCCAGGGATGGTGACCATAGTCTGTATCTGGTGTGAGGTCGTATGCACAGTCCTGTGTCTAGAAAGTGGGTGAGAGAGGATACCAGGAGTTTATCAACTGCCAGGATGCCACATAATTGACCTGTATCGAGGAGGGAGTTGATGGGGTAGGGTGGGACAAGGGTCTGCAGTGGGTAGTAGAAAGCACAGGAGGAGAATTAGTGGTAGCATTCTATCCCTATATGAGATGTATGGGATAAGAGAAATCCAATGTTGAAGCAGAAAGAGCAGCCTCTAGTGGCGAGAGTGTATAAGCTGCTAATGGTGAAGTTGGCTGATTGGTTTGGGAACCCCTATATAAGGGCATGCTGAGCAAGGTGGTGGAGGGGCGGGGGACACCACAGCGCCAGTGCTTCCACTGAGTCAGGAGGAGCTCCTCACCACATACCTGTTGCAGTTCTGGGGATGGGGAGGGCCATTGCTTCCAGCTGACCCTCACGACCCTCCAAGGCAAGCGATCCGTGAAGGAAGATACAGGAGATAAAGAAGGTAAGCTGATTTATACTCTGGCAGGGGAGGCGAAGGAAGGCCGATTAAAATGAAGAGACCATCAAGTAGGCTCCCAATGATATATAAAAAAACTTCAACTAGGCCCTAAAAAGTACAAAGTAAGTAAATAATTTAATGTTATACAACATGTGTGGGTCTCTTTCATGAAGATAAGAGATATCTCATTGACCACATGTGAGATATCATTTATATCTTCACAGCTGAGTATGTCACAATGGATATCTTGGCCAGTTGGGTATGTCACAAAGGTTGAGAACTCATTTAGACTGTTCGGCCTCAGTAACAGTACTAACCATATTCAGATGGTAGGGAGGCAGTATAAGCGCAGTGGTTTAAGGCTCTAAGCTGCAAATCTGGAGACCTGGGTTTGAATTCCACAGCCTCTACTTACATACTGTGTGACCCTGAGCAAGTCACTTAACTTCCCATGCTCCCAGGTCGCACCTGTAAACAAGCTTTCAGCAGTGTACTACTCCTGGTTAAACAATTGGGGAAAAAATGTAAATAACTTTTAAACAAAAATGATAGCATTGTACTGTGAGCACGAAAGTTGTTCAGCACAAAAGATCTACACATTGGTGGTGTTTCATTTATAGCTGCCTTTTATTGTTATTTTTAATAATTACCAAAAAAACATTTATTTTATTTCCACTTTCGGCAAACAAATGCAAATAACTTTAAAGTGAAAAATGATTGCATGGTACTGTGACCACAAAAGTTGTTCAGCATAAAACAATCTACAGAATGAGTGGTGTTTCATTTACAGATACCTTTTAGTTTTTTAATTGACAAAAACAGCACAAAATCAATTTTTTCACTTTTGCAACAGACAGATGTAAATAGCTTAAACTGAAAAAGAAAGACCCACAATTGTTGTATAAATTGAATATGACCAGGTGGCAGTGAGATAGTAGAAACCTCTCCACTCGCTGTCATTGAACTCTAAGTATCCTACTAGTGGCTCCACTTTCGTAGAATATCAGGAGTTCAGTGGCAGCTCATAGATATTTCTGCTATCTCACCTCACCCATGTCATATCGAGATATTATTTTCACTTAAGAGCATTGCCATACCTTTAAAGATAATGGAGTCCCACTAGCATCCCCATACTTCCGGTAGCAAGACTTTTTGCAATTAAAATAAAGTATGTTGCAATGGGAGAAAAACACATAACATACTTAAAAGGCTCAACCAGAGGGTAAGCCTTGCAGTGGCAGGAGGCTGGCATGATGACAGCTTTCCTATAACTCTGAATACAAAATAGTCCCTATTTTGGTAACTGAGGAGTTGCTAAAAACATAAAGATAATGAAAAATGTGTGTGGCACACATTTTATAAGAAAAAACAATGTTACCTTACGTTTTAAATCAATTTAAGTACCATTTCTTAGTGGAAATGTGTTCAAAACTTTAAACCTGCCAGGTTGCCTTTTTGGTGTTGGGGGGCGGGTGATAGATTTCACTTGAAAATACCCATATATGATTCAAATGCACATGCTTTTATAAACTTCAGGAATGTATTTGAGCAGTTTGGATCTGCCTCTGCCTATGTAACTGTGTTTTCCACCTTTTCTCTGTTTATAAAGTATTATGCCTACTTTCTTCATCGTGGTTTTTTTCACTCTGTCTTTCCCCACATTCAAGATATGGAATGTTTACCATGGAATACAGGTTCAAAATTCTGCTCAGTTCCACTGGCAGAATGTTCCTCTCTAACACTGTACACACACAGCAATGGCCTCTTCTAGAGCCACAGACTCAATTATCTCACTGTCCGGGAAAGCAGAAGAGATTTCCTGATGAGTAGTTAAAGACAGAAAGAGGATTTTTCATCGTCAGCAAAGAAACCGTTGTAATGAAAACTATGAACAATACTTAATGTTTCTAATTTGTTTATGTGTTTAATTAGTGTGTGATGATCAGGAAACAATGATTAATTATTATTTTTTTTTATTCAAGATAGTTGGGCCCAGTTGAAGGTTTTTACAGTGGAAAGGTAGCAGCCATTTTTGTGATAGAAGATCAATTCTGGTTGTAGGAGAGACTGATTTGCTCATTGTGTGATGTGGTTTAGAACCAGGATCACTATGCATTATGCTCTAATAATGAACGGTCACCTGACTGGTTTTAACCAATTAGTTCTTTGATTTTTAGACCCATTTTATAATACTGGATAATGCAGCGCTTTGAATTCTTCTGTTCCATGGTAAACTATCACACAATGCATTGAATGTGAAGAAAGACAGATGACTGACAGGTGAAAACATCTGTGGTGGGACTATTTTATATTATTTAGCAACATTTATTATTTTTGTTTGGCTTTGAAAACTTTTAGAGTGTTCGTTTTAAAAGTTGCCTGTGAGTCCATTTACATTTAAGCAATAAGGCACTACAGGGGCATTGGTGGTACTAGGTTCCCCACAGACAGGGGCTGAGGCCTCTGCTTCACCTCGTGACTCACTATGCCCTGACAGTGGGAGACCTAGTACCATCAACACCTGTCGTGCCTTGTGCATAGGCATCTGTACATAGGGAATGAGTGTGTGTATTGTATGAAGGTAAGGTGGTGTGTGGTGTTGTACGGAGGTAAGGTGTTGCGTGGTACTGTGGAGTAAGGTGTTGCATGATGCTGTGTACATAGGTAGGTGGTGTGTGGTGCTGCATGAGGTAATGGCTAGTGTGGTACTGTGCAGAGGTCATGCATTGCATGGTATTTTCAGAGGTGAGGTGTTTCATAGTTTATGGAGGTACAGTGTTGCATGGTATTGTTCGAGGTAAGGTGGTGTGTGATAACTGTCGCGGTGGTAGATACAACAGCGTCCCCAGGTTTGCAGTGCAGTAATGCTGCAGAGACAGTGTACTTCAATGGCAGGTTAGCCTTTTTGCCACACAGTATTTTGTGACACATCACTTACTGGAAGTTACTGGGTTGCATTGTGGCTGGCTTCGCTGTATGTCAACTGTTGGAGGGACAGAATTTGCAGCTGTTGAAGGGACGAAACCTACAACTGTTGAAGGGACAGGAACATCGACTGCTGAAAGGACAGACATACAACTCTGCTGAAGGGACAAGAAAATCGATTGCTGAAGGACCAGGGACATCCGACTGCTGAAGGACCAGGGACATGCAACTGCTGAAGGGCGGGGACATGCGACTGCTGAAGGGCCAGGGACATGCGACTGCTGATGGGACATGGTATTATTGAAGGGACAGGAACATGCAACTGCTAAAGAGGTAGGGACATGTGACTGTGCTGAAGAGACAGACTGCTCCAGAGACTGGTACCCCAGTCACCACATGAACTGCATTTCAGGCATACTTCCCCAAACAGTGAGCTGAAACTTTTTCCATGAAGGAAAGGGCTGCCCTAGTCCTGCTCGTATAATTTTATGAGACTGTGTTTTCAGGCTATATGATTTTGTGTGTGTGTGTGTGTGTGTTTGTTGTCTGAGCTTTATTTGTTATGGAGAACTAGAGTAACAGACTGAATAGCATGAGGGTGTTTAAGTATGTAATACTGACCGATAAATCTGCAGTATCTGAGTGCTTCTGCTGAGTATTAAAGGCCAAATGTTGTTAGCTGTTGGAAAGCTGGGATTTGTTCTTAATGTACGTTTAATGTAGTTTGTCCTTTTTATCCAGATATCTCGGTCCCACACATAAAAGGTGTCTCGACCATATTTTCTTTAATTGTGAAAACATGCAGCAGATGCAGGAAGAACAACAGCCTTCCTTGGACTTATTACACAGCAGTGTGTTTGGCAGGGCGATGCCTGGCCCTGCCTGCATTCTGTGGATACGAGGTTAGTGACGTAGAGTGGGTTGGGGGGATAAAGTAGAACATCCTGTTTTGCAGTATTCTTATAATTGGAGAGTGGGTGGGTGAGTGTGTGTTTGTGTGTGTGTGTGTGCGTGCGTGCGTGTGTGTAAGCAGGCTTGTGTTTCTTGCCAAGTTCAGCAGTGTAACTCTGATAGATTGGAAGCACTCGTGTCCATATAGAATCCTGCAGCTTCTGTAACCTGAAGGGATGTGAGTGCCAGCAGTATTGCACATGGATAAATACAACATTTCAGCACACAAATCTTCCATTAATATTACTGTATGACTTGCCACAACCTCCCAGCTGATCTTTGTCTTTCGTTTCAAAGCTGCCGATTTGGAGTTGTATTCCACGTTTGTTACAATGCAGCTATATTGGCACTTCAAGTTATGAGCTAGAGTTACCTCTACCCAGCCCCTAGTATCTTCTAAGGTTGGGAGCATTGTCTTGTGCCAGTAGCCAGCAAAAACATGGCAGGGTGTCTGGACAGTCTGTGGTAGAACTCCTCCGTGAGTGCTGTGGGGAGCAGGATTTCTGAGACAGTCTCTGGCTGCACCCTCTGGGAGCCCCAGCGGGAGGGCATATGTCAGGCCAGCTCAGTTTCTAGAGCTGTAACACCAAACAGGAGGTGTAGAAAAGCTGGGGATAGTCATATTTAAAATGAACCCTTTGATTTGTTTAAATCCTAAAGCAGTCCTCTCTCTGTCTGATCGCTCACCTGATCAGCAAAACAAGAATAATTAAGGAACCTAAGCCAAATTAAAAGGTACAGAAATAATTTTGAGAGCAAGGGAAAAGGGCAACCTGACATAGAAAATACAGGAACATAATTCTAGGTGTAAGATGCACCTTCGTTTTAATTCTTTTTAAAACAAAGCAAGTTGGCTGATGTAATGAAAGCTAGTAACGTACCTTTTTTCAGTTAATCTTATTACTGAATAATTTTAAAATACTATATGATGCATAAAACAATACGTAACAGAGAAACTGAACACACACACACGAAAAATTAGTACATGTGTGATATATATATGGGCCCAGATATTCAAACTGCGCTCAAAACTGGCGCAACAGCAGGAACAAGCGCCAAACCAGTTGCAAATGCGCAACAGGTGCGATATTCAAACATGGAGCAGAGCAAATTGCAGAAGCAACAACGTCTGAATACTCGCATACTGCATGCATCGGCGCAACCAGGAAGGAGAAGCTGAGCCAAAATGTTGCGCTGTGGCGCAACCAGGAGAAACTCAGCTGAGCAGTCAGAACTGCCATAGCGCGGCACAGCCCCAGAGCAGTGGAACTGCACATCCAGGAGGCAGGCTGGGGCCCACCGCCATGCACACATGGGCACAGGAACACACTGCAGAACCCACACCACCGGCACACCCCAAGCACAGCATCACTGGGGTGGGACGGATGATCACGTGCCCATGGGGACAAGCCAACAAAGCATAGCAGAGCCCTGACACCCCAGCACAACCACTGGCAGGCGGAGGTGCCACACACAGGGGTTGACAACCACAGTGCACATCAGCCCCTGTATGCACAGCACACCCTGCACTGTGACCCCAAGACACCACCCATGTGCAGTGACTGGCACTGCAGGAACCCATACAGTCCCCAGCACATGTCAGCCCGTGCAACACAGAAGCCTACAGGCCAGACCACCCCTGTGCACCCAGCACTGGGTGGCAGCAGATGGCAAGACCAACCGAAAGTCACTGCCATGCTGGAGATACCTCCCATGCACACACACATACCCAGGACCATACCAGCCCAGATGGCATTACACACCTGCAACTGAGCACCCATAGCCAGCTGCAAATCAGAGACCGACACAGTATTCATATATCAAAATAGAAATGTATATTAAACATATTTCAACAAGAACAATAAAAACTATTTACTGGGGGGACGGGTACAAGGAAGGGGTGTTCAAGAGGAGGGATTAAAAACTTGGAGAGGAAGGCAGGGTGGTAGGGATGGGAGAAGTGGGAAGGGTAATGTGGGCTACGGCCCAGCAGCTCCTGGTCCTCCCCTGCTGGCGCCCGTTCCATCCCGGCCCTGATGGCGTCCATGCCTCCGGATGGCTTGCAGGATCCTGTGGTTTGCAATGCTGACCTCTGTGAGCGGCGGACATCCTGTTGCATCCTCCGTGAGAACCTCGAGGCCTAGGAAAATGGGAACACAGTCAATGGCTGTGACTGACCACAACCTGAACACCACCCAACCTGCAAGCCATATAGCCCAATGTCCGCACTTGTGATGGCATACACCCACCCACAGTGAACATGCATGGCCATCACAAACAGGCGGCACCAGCTATGCGCACCACGCCCACACACACTGCCCGTCAATCACAGTACAAACTAGGCTGGCAGCGAGTGATGGCAGCAGCGTGGTGCGATGCCAGTTACACAGCTATGTGCCCAGTGCATGCCTGGACCACCAGTGGCGCATACACAGGCGTGCTGTGATACTGCACTGTGATGCATGTCACCTGTGCGTGCCTACATACATGGATACATAGACAGTGGTGGCAGATAAGGGCCTATGGGCCGCAGTCTGGCCATTGACCTTGTAAGTTCCTCTGTTTTCCTATAAGTCTGTTGCACCTTACCCTGACCTCCAGAATTCCTTTATGGCTATCCCATGCATTCTTAAATCCGTGACCAAGTCAGCCCCACCACTTCCTCTGGCAGGGTGTTCCACTTGTCCACCACCGTTCTGTGAAGAAATTCTTTCTCATGTTTCCTCTGAATCATCCCCCTCCAACTTCATCCCATGCCCTCTAGTCCTGGAACATCTTTTACGCTTAAAAATAGTGTTTTCCTGCACTCTGTTCCCGCTGTAAGATACCTGTATGTCCCCATCATATCCCCTCTACCTCCCTCCTCCAGGGAGTACATGTTCAGTTCCTTCAACCTGTCTTCATAGGACTTGTGATGCAATCCATGCCATCCGTGTTGCCCTCCTCTGAACCCCTCTACCCAGTCCATGTCCATACGTGGGTATGGTCTCCAGAACTGTACACTGTACTCCAGTGTGGGGCCTCACTAGTGTCTTGTATAGTGGAATTGGACCTCCCCTTTGGTTGTGTTGTGCATGGCTGGTGGTCACCCCCCAGCATGCAATAGCATCCATGAAGTAATGATACTCACACTCCTCCAGCAGCTGGCTCTGCCGCTGATGCTGATGCTGCTGCTGCTGCGGTTGGGGCATAACACCCCCCGGCGGGGCCTAGCACTGACCCTCACCCTCGCCAGGCGTCCTCAAAATCCGGCCTGTGGGAGACATATGTTGAGACAAACATCAGTGTGACTCAAAGCAGAGTGCCCCCTGCCCCAGTGAGAGTGCCTGACCCACAGCCATAACCATCCATCGCACAGCTGCACACACTGACACAGCCAACTGTGTCCGAGCGGCACCTATGCACAGCCACCCAAGCACACACACCCTACAGAGAATATCGGTGCACAGATGGTACACTCACCTGGCCTAGGCACCACGCCCGCTACAGCGCGTGACGCGGCAGCGTCGAGTTCGCTCCCTCCGCGGAGGTCACTGTACCGGTGCGGCACTGCTCAACAGACCGGCCCGGCCAGTGACCTCCACCAGGTCAGTGGCCACTTGCTGCCACCGTGGGTCCTAGGCATGGTGAGGGGGCCTCACCATACGAGTGCCTCACAGTGGGGCTCCACCAGAGCCACCAGGTTGGCCACTTCAAGCTGGCTCCAGGACACGCCCTCCTCCCTAGCCATGGCACCAACTTTACAGCAGGCAATATGGCACCCATGCACCGTAACCCGTGGAGTTGTTGCGCAATGTGGACCACCACAGGCTCCAATCGCGCTGTTCGAGACAGCGCCGTCATTTTATGGCGCTGTCACCAGACAGCGCAATAGAGACGTACACATGGCATGCGAACAGCGCCAGAGGGCAAGGACAGAGGGCATACACAAGGTCACGGCAATGGCGCCAAGGCTACGCACAGCGCCATAGGACGTATAGGCATCTCTTGGCGACTGCCAAGCTGAGCACCAGTGCCACAGTGGACTATCGCGCGTAGTGCCACAGCGGCATATAGTGCCCAGTGCTGTGGCGCCCACTGGCACAATGGTGGCCATGGCCTGAATCGCCTCGCGCTCAGCAGGTCTGCAGCGCGATGAGCGCACTCGTAAGCTGTCTGGGCTGCGCAATGCAGTGTAACCGCAGCCACAAACCTGCGCCATTGGCTCCAGCCGGACCTTCCGTGGCAGAAGCAAATGCGATATTTAACCGACATATGCAAATCATTCGATCAGCCATTCAAAGGCGCGGTGCACGATTAGCATGTCATTAAAGTAGCGCCACACTCATTTGCATGTGTTGCGCTATAAAAATCTCGACAGTGGGTTGTGCTGGCCAGATTTGGTTACTGCAGGTGAGAGGTGAGTTACATGCTGTGTGATGCTCAGGACAATGCTCATGGGCAGGGGTGCTGGAGGATGATAAAGGCTGAGGGCTGAGCATAGAAGGCACTTAGAAAGGGACAAGGCACCCTTTCTATCAGTATCTACCATGCGGAGAGGAAACATGGGGCTTCCACCCCGGGCCGACAGCTATGCTCATGGGGAAATGCTGTCGACTGCACAGTGACAGGTGTCCACTTCCACCTACAGATCACCATGACTGACCAGAGCCAAGCTGAGGGTGTGGATGGCGGGCGTGGAGGAGGCTGAACTTCACATGGCAGAGACAGAGGCCCTCTTCCAGGCCTACCTGGAGGATGAGCCACTATTGAGTGGACAGAGGGCACCCCTCAGGGCGTGCAGCTGCATGGGAGGGTAGCTCGGACGTCAACCTGCAAGGAAGCCACGCGCTCCATGCAGGAATGCAGGAAAGAAGATGGGGACTGACCGCAGGAGGCTGAAGGAGAAGGTGGCAGCCTTCAGAGGCGGCGCGTGCTGGCACTGGTGGGGTCCACCAGTGGTGTTGCAGCAGCCCTACAGAGGAGACACTGGTCGACCATGCAGCCGAGTGCCATTGCGAGGTGTACCAGGCAGAGGATTCCAGACAGGTGAGCCCATCACTGCGGTATGACATGGTGGTGTTGTTGGAGGGCTGTTGTTCACATGCACTCACATGTACTGTCTTTCTGTTACAGATCCTGTTCGTCTGCAGGAGGCGGTGGTGGTGGTGGGTCCAGACAGTGAGGCAGACCTGCTGGGCGTGGAGGAGGGACCATCCACCTCCACCACCAGCCTGCAGGCACTGCAGCAGCATGCAAGCTGGGCCTACAACTCCGGTGTCAGTGATACGGGTGCAGGAGGTGCACAGCCTGTGTCACAGCAGTCTGGCATGCAGGTATGCCAGCATGCTGTGCCAATGGCAGATCACGCACCTGCACCATTGATGATAACAGGCCTGCAATGGGCAGTGATAGGTGTGTGTCCCATAGCGGACACATGGCAGGCCAACACGTGCCCCTGGGCCTTCCTGGTTCACACCTGTGTGCCAGCATGCTGCACAGTCCCAGGCTGTGCCTGTCAGCACAGTGGGGCAGCACCAGTGGCTGTGCAGGTGTCTGGCACTGTTGTCAGCGCGGAGGTGGAACAGGTGGACCTGGGGGCTCAGCAGTTGGGGGCGGCAGCAGTCTCACACCAGGTCTGGGGTACAGTGTCAATCAGTGGCACATGTCACCGCTCATTGATCCGCCCATACCTGGTCCTGGCGAACAGCGCCCACCCTCAAGGGTGCTGTGCCAGGACCATCCACCCTGGGGTCACGAGGCCATTGGGGCAGAGTACCCATTAGACGCTTGCCGCCTGCTGCAGGACTCGGTACAGCTGCAGGGGCAGGTTACAAGGTCCATGGAGCACTGTCTGTGTCCGTGGAGGCGGCATAGCAGGGAGTGTGCTCGGGACCCGAGCCGAGCTGGTCATATCGAGACGGATGTGACGCTGCCATTGACAGGCTGACCCAGGCAGTGGTCTCTGTGGCGGACACATTGGCCACACTGTCAGGTGCCCTGTACCACACACCACACAGTCGCTCTCCACTCCTCATTCCGGTAAATGCGACACCAGGCCTGTCGGCGCGGGTTCTGCTGTGGGCATCCGGAGGCACCCCTGGTGCAAGTTTGTTTGGCAGGATGCAGACCCTGTGCGGGCAAGGTCGGCGTTCGCGCGGTGGGACCCCTGGTGGTGCACCAGCGCCACCCGATGTGACCCTGCTCAGCCTGCCAGTGCTGCTGGGACACGGCGGGGCATACGCATCCGTGGTGGCCGTGGAACAGTGCTCCTGACTGAGCTGTCTCCCAGTGCAGGCCCTGTCTGGTGCTGCCCTGTGTGCAATGTGTGTCATGGTGGGCAGTGCACTGCTGGGTGCTCTGCTCACCCGACACCACGGACCACCTGCACTCTCCCAACTGCTGTCCACAGGTGCGTGTGCATGATGATGCCTGCATTGCACTGTACACCAAGGTGCACGTGTGCCAGGTCCTGACACATGTATGTGGACAGTCCAGGTGGTGGGGGTGGTTGGTGGTGCTGTGTGTTGGCAATGTCATTTCCGCAGATGCTGTGCTGCTGCCATGTCGCTGCCTGGTGTGTGTGTGTGTGTGTGTGTGTGTGTCCATATGGTGCTCACCCTCTCTGATGGTGTGTTAGTATGCCTGGAACCGTCAACTCCTGACCTTCATGCAGTGTGTTCCCTGTGTGCCTGTGGTTTGCGCATGGACAGTGTTGCCAGCACATGTCCCCTTGACTTACCTGTGTTGGGCATAGTGCTCTTCTGCAATGGTGTCCCGGTGCAGCTGGGCCTGCGGGTCAGTCGGGGTCCCTCCGTCTAGGGGGGGCTGCTCATCACCCACATCACCTGTGCCACTGGCGTCATCGCTGTCCCCTCTTGGACCTGTCGGCTATCCCATGGTCTTTGGCCATGTTGTGCAGAGATGCAACAGGCCAGGAATATCCCACAGGCCTTTTGGGGCTGTACTGTAGGACTCGCCGGAGGTGTCCAGGCATCGGCGTGCCAGAGCATCCCAAACACCCGCTCTGTGATGTTACGTGTTGCGGCATGTGCCTCATTGAAACATAGCTGCGGCGCTGGGGTGCGTTGGGCGCCCGGTGCAGTGTGAGCAGCCAGGGGCGGAGTGGGTATCCGCAGTCACCTGTGTGGAGATAGTGGAGATCAGTGTCATGTCAGGTCCATATTGCCCATATCCTTGTGTGCCACTACATGGCACCTGTGTCATTCCACCCTTGCCCAGAGTTTGCATTCCGTACATGTGTACTCACCACTAGATGACCCGTGGGGATGTTCCCTCTCGAATCGATGGCACAGTGCAGACTGGTGCCATATGAAGGCATCATGTGCTCCGCCAGGGGGTGTGGCACAGACATTGATGTCATGATGGCATCACACCACCTGGCAGTTGACACTGGAAAAGCCCTTCCGGTTCCGATAAGCCTGGCCGTCGGGGCCAGGTGGCATGTGAATGGCCACATGGGTGCAGTCTATGGCCCCTAGCACGCCAGGCATCGTGCTACCCTGTGGAACTCCTGCATGTTGTTATGCGCTCTGCCGGCGGTGCTGGGGAAATGGATGTACTCCGCGGCATGAGGCAGCAGTCGTGCGGAATTGGGTGAGGATGCGTGGCGTGGCCGACTGTGTAATGCCTGTGGTGTCCCTGTCGGCCTCTGGAAGGTGCCCGTGGTGAGCAGGCACATGCAGGCTGTCACCTTGGTCTCCACGGACAGAGCATGACTCCGTCGTGAGGGTGCCTGCATCACATCACTGCACAGCTCGCAGAGCCGTCTCAGTATTGCCCTGTTCAGGCGGTGCCGGCCCACATCTCGGCGATCTGTGTACAGCTGGGCTGATGCAGACGCGATACCGCCCTCGAGACATACCGCCCGACAGACCCTTCCATGACCACACATCCCCTGCAGCATGGTGTCTCACCCCCTCATTACAGCTTCCATGTGGCTTCTCCCCCCGGCTGCTGTTACTGTGTTACCCGCTGCCCCTGCTGCTTCCACTGCACGGCACCCACTGGCCTCTCTGCTCTCCTGGACCCACTGTCCCTCTCTGCCCTTCCAGCTCCTGTCTCTCTCTCACTCTCTCTGTCTCTCCCCAGTTTGCGGCCTGCTAGGGTTCTTGCGCCCGCTCAGCCAGAGCCTTTTTGTTGGCTCAAATCGGTGCCTGCGCAACTTCGGCTGAGCCACTCTTGCGCGTGCGTAAGTGTTGGATGTCGCATGCGCACTTTATGCATGGACCCGCCCCTTGATTTTGCGCATGCCTTCATTTCCATTGCGCTGTTGCTCAGCATGTTTCAGTTAGCAACTGGCCCCTTCTGAATATCGCAGAATGGCGCATTTTTGAGTCGCCTGCCTTCTTGCGCCGACAGCCCTTTTGAATATCTGGGCCATGGGGTATAGTTGTTCAAAGACAGACTCATCATACCCCACCCCCTTCTCATCCCCCTTCCAGAGGGATGTACTAGAATAACTTGCAGAACATAAGCTTGGTAGGAAGTGTAGAAACATAGAAGTTGATGGCAGATAAGGCCCACAAGGCCCATCTAGTCTGCCCATTTTTCTACTATATGAATGTGCCATGAGGCCTTTACTCTGTCAATGGCCTATCTATTCATACTCATCTGTATTGCTCCTTATGCCTATCCATGCCTGTTTGAAGCCCTGCACTGTATTCATGTCCACCAAGAAAGGTCTCTGTGCATGATGGTCGGGCAGTGCAGATTTAGAAGACTGTCCTCACTCAGTCAGGGATCTTGCGTAGCCACTGTAGCAGGATTCAGAGCAGATGTAGTGGGTCCAGGTAGTTAGCATGGCGGGAGGAGAGGTAGGCATTCCAGGTCTGATCGTATTGTACCATAGTAGCTGCATTCCTATAGAGTTTTTGAAGGCAGCCAGTTGGCCCTGCCATGAGCCATTCAGCGAATGAGGGAAATTCTTGCATACACCGTTGGTGCAGAAGTAGTCTCTTTGCAACCATACATACCGCCATCACCCAGCATAGAATGGGGAGAATTTTGGCAGTGTCCAGTGTTTGTATGAGATGACTGCATCCATCTCTATGCCATGTATGTGCTATGGAGACAGTTACTCCAGATATTCTCTGGAATCATGATACCCAGCTACTGCTCCCAGGCCATCTTGGAGGACAAAAAGTGGTCTGGCTGATTGTCCTCGGGCTGCTGTTCATGTAGCTGGCCCTTCTCTTTAGCATGTTACCTGCCTCTACCAGAGATATGATAGAAGTCACTGCATCGTCCTGCTTCCTGCCCACTGTGGCAGATAGCATGCTCTAATCTGGAGATATCTCCAGAAATCCTACTTGGGCAAATCAGATCTCATTCTCAGAGTGCTAAAAGCCTCTGCATCAGCCAACCTGTGTGAGGACATCCCAGACCATAATGATGCCTTTTGGTGCCCAGATATCCATTTGGGTGGAGATGGGTCTATCCATAAAGTACTGTTTCCTAAGTATCATTTCCCATAAAGGAGCTAGGGAGGAAGGAGTTGGGCATGACTTCCTGAGAGGGAGATATGATGGAGATCTTCAAGTTCCTAAAGGGAATTAAAGTGAACTGTGGGGAACTATTTAGCTTGAATACTAGCTCTCATTCACATGGGCATGAGTGGAAACTTGACAGGAGGGAGGTTCAGGAAGGACACAAGATAGTATTATTTTAAAGACAGGACAGTGGAGCCATGGAACAGCCTAGCAGCAGAAGTGGTGGGTGCTAAAACCATTGGATGCTTCAGGTATGGTTGGGACAGAATGAAGGGTATAGTGGTTTCTTGGGGTGGCAGAAACTGGGAAGAGAATGGGGTGGAGGCTGGGCTCTGGAGGACATTGGGTCCTGGGGCTACATAGGGACCTTGGCAGACTGGATGGACCGTTAGTCTTTTTCTGCTGTCATTGTCCATGCTTCTATGATTTTGTGAATCTATATCCATGCCCTTTTAGAGCGTGATTGTGGGTTATCCTTAACTTCTAGGGCTGGGGCATACAGATAAGTGGCTGCTAGATAGGGAAAGAGACATTGTTTAACCAAGAGTAGCACACTAAGCGACTTGTTTCCAGATTTATTTATTTAGTTTTTGTTGACGGGTAAGTGCACTAGACAAATCCTGCCTATTTTCAGGCACTGACCGGGGAAGGGATACAGATGAGCATAACTGACCTTGAACCAGATTAAGCTGTTGGTGGTATTTTTAGTGAATGAGGAAATGGCCAGGACACCAGGAAATTCCCTGTTCTTTTCGATAAGTGCCATGGGATCTTTAACATCCACCTGAACTACCACCAGAACAGGTAGATGGGACCTCGGTTTTAACATCTCATCTGAAAGGCGGCACCTCAGAAGTGCAGCACCCTCTCATACTGCACTACAGTATCAGTACTGGGATATTAACCCAAGTGCCAGATGTGGAACTGAACCCACAGCCCTCTGATCTCCCAGCCTCAGAGGCAGTGTGCTACCTACTGAGCCACTGACACTGCTAAAGATGCGACCTGGGAGCACAAGGAAGTTGAGTGACTTGCTAGGTTCACACATTATGCACTTAGGCGGCTGTGGGATTCAAACCCAGATCTCCAGATCTGCAGCTCGAGCCTTAACCCACTGCACTATACTGCCTCCCTGGTTCTGAGATGTGTCCTAGGGGATTGTGTCCTGGGCGCAACCATGGGGAGCAACAGCGCTGGTGTGAACCACTGTAAGGTTTGTGCGGTTGTAAAGGTCAGATGGAAGCCCAGAAACCATGGCGGCCCCATCTGCCACTGGACCAGTGACTTCGTAATTTGGCCTGGCTATAATGAGATGGATTACCTAACCTTTACACAAAAAGTCCCCGTGGAGGCAGTCGATTTTCTGGAACCACTTTGGAGTAATAGTATATCCTTTGATTTTTCTTGTCTAAGTGCTTCTCACTCTATGCAGTCTTTTGCTCTTTAATTTCTTGATTTGGTTTCTGCCTCTCACACTGTTGCTTAAAGTAGATTTTTATGGGGGAGGCATGCTGCTGGGAAATTAGAACAGCCTTGTTCTGATATGGGTGCAGTGTGCATTGTGGTGGTGATGTGGGGTTACGTGGTTGCGGTGATATGTGACTAGTAGCGCCTTGAATAATCCATCCTTGACATGGACACTGTCGAGTCCCCAGGTCTTTCGCTCCCGAGCCACTGAAGAGGGCATATCACAGGAGTGTACTCCATGTTCGGGGATGGAGGGCTACAGCAGTTCACTCGATAGCACTCATTAGGGTAACTAACAAGCAATACATGGCAGGGTATCACAGAAGGTCTGTAGCTGCACCTCTCTGTAGAGCCAAGGGGATGAGAATGGGGACACAGGCCATTTTTTTTAATAATTTTTAATTTTGTGATTTTCACATATGTTTACAAATAATGAAATATTACACTATATATCATACCCCTAATTAATTGTTACAGAAGCACATTGAGAATGTGATAGTGGGAAGTAATGAAAATACTGAAACATACTAAGATTCTCTAGACCATTTCATGGTGGGACTCCTAGATAAATGACACAAAATTAAAATTAAATCTAAATCCAAAACTTGGAGAATCTTTTACAGTAACAATCCATTGCTTCATGATGATATCAATTGCAGCCCACCCCCCCGCCATATCAATATACTAATAATAATTAGAAGTATTAATTAAAGCAAAAAAAAAGCTTTATTTTTAATGTGATATTGAAAAGTGAAAATTAAATTATCAGTCCATTTTTTCAAACTGTCCACCATAATGTTATTCAGAGCTCATTGGAACTCCACTGATTCTTGGGTGGAGTAACGAGTTTGTAGATGGGTTACCAACTGATTCA
This sequence comes from Neoceratodus forsteri, assembly GCA_016271365.2. Classification (NCBI taxonomy): domain Eukaryota; kingdom Metazoa; phylum Chordata; order Ceratodontiformes; family Ceratodontidae; genus Neoceratodus; species Neoceratodus forsteri. Next base: position 101,842,069 of record JADMNL010000031.1, on the reverse strand, counting down.
CCTCAAAGAAGATTTGCACCTTGTCATCTTTGATTATCTTTAGCTAGGGGACAACAAGGGGTCCAGTTTCCAAAATGTCCTGACAATAAGCCAGGAATTTGCATCTGTGTTGCTGCTTCACATAGCAATAGTCAGGAAAGATATAATATTTATTATTTTTGTATTTAAGGGATCCACCACGGTTTGGCTAATTTGAATATAAAGTCCAAATCTAAATGCTAAGTTAAAGTAGCCAGAATTGTAGACTTCACAGCTCCTGATTGTTGATGCTTTTTAGGCACCCCAAAGGCTCAGGTGAGGAAAGGAGAATTATCTTTGGGACAGTCGAAAGTTTTACCAGTATATCTTTAACTCATTATTACCTGGACAGCCATTTTATGTCAGGTAAACAATGGATAGTTTGGACTTCATATGGAGCTACTGGAGGTAATGAGAACAAGGTCTGTAATATTGGTTGGTGAAGTCTGAATCTAGTCTGATCTGGAATGCCAGTAATGTGAATGTCCCAATGCCTCAGCAAATTCTCATTGTGCCCAAGGCTTCTAATTGTATTGTAGTTCTCTCTCATCAAGCTTTGACAATTGGTCTCAAGTGCAGAGATTTTGGCACCTGGCATGGTTAGTGTATCAAGTGCTCAGCTGCAACCTCATCCTTAGTTCAGTGGGAAAATCAAGTAGCCCACAGACTTTTCCACTGGCCCAGCTGGTGTACTTATTGAAATGTTACCTTCTCTAGCACAAGCCCACAGGGCTAGTTAAAGGAAAATCTTACTAGCCCGACACAAAATCTTCCAGCATTTGGCTAGCGGGCGGTACCAATTTCGACCCTGCTGTTTCTCGAATGTGATTAGATTCAGACTGCAGAAACTCAGTATTCTTTAACAAGGCATCAAATCTGTGGTGCCTCATTCCATCCATTATAGTAGTTTATCTAACAAGTGACCCAGAGTTTCCAGCGTATACTCCTTCAGCTCTAAGGAGAGGACTGAAAGTCGGTGAAAGCGTCTGTGCTCTTGATACTATGGTGCATTTGGGAGTTAGTCATGCTTGATTCTGGCTGGGGTGAGGTGCTTTGTTGCTCTGTAGCCTTTGGGAGGTTGGCATGCTGCCAGTGCCTCCATCACAGTCTGAGCTTGGTTGTTCGTGATGGAACCGTTATTCAAGCAGTACAGTCCTTGGTGACAAAACCTCCTCTTTCCTGGTGGTTACTGACTTCTACAAGAGTCCATAATGGCAATACAGCCTTGCAGGTCTATATGAATGTGAAAAAAAATTGCCAATGGCCGTCGAGCTTAAGACATAAGTTGCTGTTCGTTTGGCCATTTTGGAAAACCTCTGTGTACATGGGCACTTCATTAGTTTACTAAAGACCTATATTAGCTCAGCCAGTAACTGTTCAGACTACGCACCCTCAACTTTTGTTGTTTGTCTGCTCGGTGACTTCAAATTTGTCACCTGCGTTATTATGTCTTTGTCCTTGTTTTATGTTACATGTCATCTGTTGTTTCTGTGTTTTTTATTCTAGGTCTTGCCTGAAATCTGAATCATTCTCAAGTTCTAATCCACCACTTCTTCACTAGTGAAAAATTCCAGGGACACTCATACAGTGAGGAACTTGTTATAAAGTTATGAACACTAACTGTAATATCGGAAAATATGATTTTGATTTTCAGAGACCTATTCAATCTAGCTTTCAATTCCCACCACCACCACCACCACACACACACACACAGACTCCACCCATTTTCCTAAATTGATGATTTGGTTTGAATATACCAGTCTACACCTAATGGTGATTGTAAATGCTTGAAAATGTTTATTTATTTTACCTATTTTTTATTTTTTATTTTTTTTAAATTGCTTTCAGCATTTAAATGTTCTGTATCTTTGACAGGGTACTTTTTAAGGGAATGGGGTTTGTGAAATTGACATGCCTAATGAAGGTCAGAGTGTTTGGACAAAGCGCTGGGTAACTGCTTTCCTCCTGTCATGCTTTGAAAAGTGCTTCAAATAAAGGATTTTTGTTTGCTTTGCAGCTTGGCTATTTGTGTTTTCATCTGTGACCCAGAGTGCAGGATCCTACATTTTCTGCTTATGTGCTGGGGTTGGCTACCTTTCCTAGCACTCTCAGAACTGTCTGTGAGTCGCACTGTTCCTAGGTCTCTTTAAAAAAAAAAAAAAAAAACCTGCTCACCCATGTATATATGGCACACAGGAACAGATTAGGGTTACTCGGATTTTGGTTGTTAAATTCAGAATCTTTGGATTCCATTCCATGTTAGGATTTTGGATTTTGGATTCATGGTTCAACATCCAAAATCCTAAACACACTGACGGATGCAGATTTCAGATATCAGAATCAGAATCTGATTTGGCATTCAACTACTAGTAAACTCCCTGCACACTAGTGACTCTGTCTAGTACCCTAGTGGTGAGGTTGAGGCCTGGATGTCACACGGTGACCGGGTTGGAAGCGGACTCGGGTCACTGGTGAGTCAGCCAGGGGAGATAAACAGGCGTCCCATGACAGCTCGCCTTCTCTGAGGAGGAAGAGGCCTATGCCAGCGCACTTGCCTGACTCAGTGGAGGCTCAGAGTACTGCAAGCCCCAATTGTGGGGATGGGCAGCCGCAGTGCATTGTAGACGTTGGCACCTTGTGCCATGACGTCAGGGGGTAACACACGCTGTAGGGGAGGGAAGAAAGAGAGAAACTGCCTACCGACTCCGGGAAGATGGGCCTCAGGATTATCCTCCAGTGTGCCACCGCTCGCTCAACCACAGCGGACTGACAAAATGAAGGATTATGGGGTGTCTGGTATTCGTCCCACTTGAGGGCAAGCCGCAGCTCCATGGGGCCTGGAGGTGGGTGTCAGCGTGGAGCAGGAGGCAGGAGGATGACTCTTTGTGGGGCCCTGAAGGGTCGGAGTTGGCAGGACATGGGGAGGTTAAAGTGTAATTTCAAAAAGAAAAGCCCTCTTCCCCTATCATTGTTTTCCCCATTGCTTGCCTCACTTGACTGGTGGCAGCACTGGCCAGACCATACAGTAGCACAGAAGGCTGCGGTTCTGGTCCCTAGTAGCTGTGGTTTCTTGTTCCGTCTGTCTTTGGGTCAGGAAGACTGCTCCATCTGGGGCCAGGCCAGGACATCCAGTCCAATAAATTGAGCCTGGTCCCTGCCTTCACATAGCCAAATGTAGCCTGTGGCAGAGACCTCCCAATGAGTCGCGAGCTGTGTTTTATGCTGTCTGAAATGTTATCCCCCCCAAAGCTCCCTTGGTGTCCAAGAAATAAATTCATAAAAAACACAGAAAACAAAATAATAGCTCCTGAATGGCCATCCAGATAGTGGCCAGGCCATCATTACTTTCCTGGTGTGACCAGCTGAGGTAGCTGAAAACCCTATGTAAACAACACGACCTCCCCCTCACACAGTGACAGCAACAGGGCACAGCGAGCCTGAGAGTTTGTTCTACTTGGTCACCTCACTGGACTCTGTTTGGGGGTGGGTAGGATGGACTGGGGAAGGATGGGGACCATGCCTGACTGGGATGGTGCTGCTAGCTAAGAGGGACCAGGCTGGCAGTAGCTGGGAGGAGTTCGAGCAATTTGAGCATCTGTGCATTGGGCAGTCACTGCTTTTTGTGCAGTCATTGGTGGGTACTGGACTCTGGATTGGATGGAACTTGAAAAGTTGGAACCAGCACAGATGTACCCCCACCACCACCACCACCACCACTAGCCAGTGGACACCTCCCAGTTAGTCTACTGTTGCAGCAGTCACTTAAGGTAGAGGGGCTTTGTTTTAATTTTAGTTTAACAACACAAGGACTTGTTCACTGACATTGTTTAGTTGTGAAATCTGGGTGGGGGAGTTTAACTTGGGAGTCAGATGTGGAATCAGAAGTTGTAATCCTGAGTAACCTGGTGATGCTCATACAGATATTTGCCCTTAGAACCTGGTGACCCTCATACAGGCGTTTGCCTTCATTAGAACCTGCTAACTTAAGTAAAGGCATTCACCCTTACTTTGAATCCAGTAACCTTGTAAAAGGTGTTTGCCCTTACTTAGAACCTGGTAACCATAGTACAGGCATTTGCCTTTATGTAGAACCCAGTGACCTTCATACTGGCAGTGCATACTTAGAACCTGGTAATCTTACTACAAGTATTGGTTTCTAGTAATTTCACTTCACTGTGTGCTCCATAAGGCTTCTCCTTGTGGTCAGTCAGATTCAATGTCTGCAACTAGTTCAGAACACAGTGACCAGTCTTCTGAGCTGAGTTAGGGGCTCGGAGTGTATTACTCCTGAGCAGAGCAAGCTTAGGGGCTGCCTGTTAGACAGAGGATCGAGTACAGGAGCTTTTATTGATGCTGTGCAATGCACTTGTGTTATTTAAGCAGCAATCCATTTAAAACATTTATTCTTGTATGGAAACATCCTGAGGACGTCTAGGGAGGTGACAGGTTAAATGCAAACAGATGCTGCCTATTAGTGGAACCTGAATCCATTTTTACAAATAGGCCATTTTGCAGCTTATCTAAACTTGGATGGCTTTGCTGTGGTGATCAGTGCAGGTTCTTAAAGTGAGGAATGCATCTGTTTGTCAGGTTACAGGCAGATGGATACAGAAATGGTGGTCACAATTGTATGTTTTAAGCATTGTAAAAGGGTAGGGACATACTGCAATGTGACTTGTCATACTCTCAGTACTATAAGTACTTACAAGAAACAGTCCTACTATGCGCCTAGAAATTTAACTTCTAAAATTGGCAGCCTGAATTCTCTGCTCCTCAAAACTAGATAAAATGAGAGATTTCCGACTGGTTAATTTTGAGTTGTTCACATATTCTACCTTGAATCAATTTCTGAAGCCAGCAGAAGAAACAAGTGGAAATAACTACTTATTTAATAACAATTTCTTCACTAGGGTCTTTTTTTAATATTCCTAACTCCCAAGTTTAGGCGCACAGTAAGGTACCGCAAGTTGCTGGTAATAGGACCTTGAATCGTTTCCAGGGCTGTGAGCACTTGACCTGCAACCTCGTGCCTTACTACACCACTGGGGATCGTTTCTAGCTACTGCCAACACCCTGTCATGTCTTATTGCTTACTTAAGGCATGCCAGGGGTTAGGTTACTATCTATTAAACTAACCTTAGGAGATCATGAGACATGAGGCATAGCCGAGGGTCTTGCGCTATTATAGTTAACTCTCTTAGAGTGCTGCCAGCCAATCAGACTGCTGTGTTTCCAGATGTAGTTTTATAAAGGTTTGTAACACTCCTCAAGCGGAAGAAGGAATAAAGATCTGACTGGGAAAGCCTATTCCACTGAAATGGAGACAGGAGGAAGGTAGCCTAAGTGTCTGAAAATCTTGTGGGACTGAAAGAAGAGAGAACTTTCTTTTTGGTAAAAAAAACCTGATCCTCTACTTCTGCAAGTTACTGTAAGAGTTCTATTTATCAGCATAAGCCCAGCTTGAGTTGGAGTTAAATCCTTGTGGTCACTCGTTTAAAATGTTTATTTTCATGTAGTTTTCCTAAATGCTCTTTTTAACATATTTTCCTTGCAACACTAGTGAGGTCCTCCTTGCACCCTGCCAGTTGTGTTCATGTTCACTGGGACCAACTATTCACTTGGCCAGGCCTCCAAGGCCCACACATGACACACAACTCCCCACCAGGGCTGGGTCCACATTCAACCACTTTAGCATACTGCCCCACTGTCTGTCTGGCCACCAGCAGTGGAGGTGAAAGACCAGAGGATCACCCTGGTCGGTAGTGGTGTGGGTCTGATGTTGAGCGTGGTGGGCAGCAGGCAGAGCTTCATCTGCCCTTAGCCAGTCCCAAGCTTTTGTCCCCTTTTAGTCCCACTCTGTCCCCAGGGCATGTCTCATCGCTGGGTGACAGCACGTCAATCACCCAGATGATTCGACACTTGCTGCAAGCTACCACACTGACACTTTTCCCTGCACCGACACGGTGGTCACTCAGGTGACAGTAGAGAAGCAGAATGGCAAGTCCCCCTCCCTGGAGGAGGAGGAGGGAGGCGTGTGTTGGAGCCCATTCCCCCAGCCAGCCCTCAATGGCTCTGGCTCATTCCTGAATCAGGCTGTCGGCATTTCAATGTGGCAGTACTGCTGCACCGGCAGCCTGGCCTAAGTGCTTTTAAACCCTTGTTTACTTTGTATTATGTCTTGTAAATAGACAGCAGATGTTTAACAAGCAGTAAGTGACTGGTCATTCTATTTTGAGAAATTATTTTTTGTGAATTTCTGGGGTATCCATCATTCTGAAAGAAGTGATGTCATAGCTATTCTGAGCTAAGTAATCCTGATACTGAGCAGCTAAAAGGGAAAACTCTGGAAAGCGAGACTGCACTCTTAACTGAGGCTAGGGTAGTCAGCCTTGGCCTGATTGGCCTAAAGGGGCCTAGTGTCTCGGGTGTGTCAATTTCCACGGACAGTAAGTGTTGGTGCAGGACACAGTACAGGGCAGACATAAGATTGGCGTCTGTTGTGAGTCGGTGTGAGAGGGTGCTGGTGTGGATGCAGATGCATGCTTTGTCACAATGAATAGAGCCCTGGCGGGCTTCGTCCCTCCTACTTCACAGAGATGTGCCCTAGATGGGCTCAGCTCCTCCCTACCTGTCAGAGCACTGCCCCAAATGGGCTGGGCCCTCATACTAGTGTGAGCTCATGACACCCCGAACTGGCTCAGCCCCTCCTACCTGACTGACTGGGTAACTAGACAGTTGAACAAGGACCATGCAGTGGATGCCCTGTTTCTGGACTTCAGTAAGGCATTCAACCCCATGCCAAATGGGAGGCTGGATAGTAAGCTGGCAGGTACAGGTGCAGGGAGAAAATGAGTGGGATGGGTAGTAAACTGATTACAGAGAAGGCAGCAGAGGGTGGTGATGGGAGAAAGCTCTCATATCTGAGGGTATTGACAAGCGGGGTACTGCAGGGCTCTCAGTACTGTGACCGTTGTTGTTTGGGTTGTTCATATCTGACATCTCAATGGGCATCAAGAGCAAGATCAGTTTGTTTGCAGATGACACCAAGATAGGAGCAGTAGTGGATGATCTAGGAGGTGGCATGGGCTGCAGGATGATCTGTCAAGGTGGAGACCTGGATTGAACAGCTGGCAGTTGGGGTTCAATGCCAAAAATGCAAGGTGCTACATTTTGGGCAAAAAAAACTCACGAAGGACTGCCAGCTTGGGGAGAGGGTCAGCTAGCCAAGACAGAGGAAGAGAGAAAGGATCTGGGGTGATTATATCAGGCTCAATGAACAACTCTGCACAATGCAGGAAGCAACTGCAAAGGCCAACAAAGTGCTGGGTTGTATTGCCAGAGTATATCTTCAAGGAGAGGGAGTGATCCTGCCGTTGTATAGGTCACTGGTTAGAGCCACACCTGGAATACTGCATGCAGTAGTGCGCCCATACCTGAAGAGGGACATTAAGTTACTGGAGGGTGCAGCGCAGGGCAACAAAGATGATCTAGGGACTAGGGTACAATCGTGAGCAGTTTGAGGGAGTTGAACATGTACTCACTGGAGGAGAGGTGAGACAAGGGGATATGATTGAAACCTTTAAGTACATAAAAGGAATAAACAAGATGGGCATGGAGGGACTATTCAAGTTACGGTGGGGTAGGACACTCGAGGTCAGATCTCATATTGGAGGGAAGGTTCAGGAGGGAAATGAGAAGACACTTTTTACAGAGAGAGAGAGTGGTGCCTGGGTGGAATGCTTTGCCTGCAGAAGTGGTATCCTGTAGAACAGTGGACTGCTTCAAAAGGAGATGGGATAGGGTAAGAGGGAGGGTCGGGGAGGGGCAGCTGCAGTATAAGGGTTGCTGGCTGCACTCGAGCGAGACTCGATGAACCATAAGGCCTTTATCTGCTGGCAAGTTTGTATGTAGTATGTATCTCTGAGCCCCCGAAAAAATGGGTTGTCTCTCCTACTCTGAGCTCCAACCCCACAACAGGCTGGGCATCTCCTACCTTGCAAGCTCCAACCCCTCCCCCCATGGGCCTGGCACCACCTAGCTCTGCAAGCTCTTGACCCGTCCCCCTGCACAGGCTTGGTCTCTCGTACTTCTGTGAGAGCCTGCCCCCAAATAAGCTCAGCCCCTTCTACCTCAGTGAGCTTGGGAACACCCCAAAATTATCTCAGTCCCTCTTGACCACCCCAACTGAAATGGGCCCCTCAGTGAGACCCTGATCACCCATGAACAGGCTGAGTCCCTCCTACCTCTGCAAGCTGCCATCCCCCAGACAGACTTGGGCCCCTCCTACCTGTGTCGAACTCCTGACCCCCTACTGCCCCACTAGGGCTTTATGTTCCACAGATCAGGGCTGTTAATTGTTCCCCATTGTGACTGCAGTCAGCTGGTAGCAGGGTTTGTGGAATGCGTTCCCCTCTGCAGTGCAACAGAGCAGGTGTTTTGCTGCCATTAAATCCCTGGTCTGGCACTGGCTGTTTAACCAAACCTCTCAAACGAGTCCCAGCCAGAGCAGGAGGGCACAGCTGCTTTTCAAAATTTCTGCTGTGCAGATGAACTGAGTTCGGATGAGTTTCTGTATCTGTTGTGCTTTATGTTTTGGGTTCTGGTTGCATATGGATCCTTTAGGAAAGGCACCAGATATATCAGAATTACTGAACTGACCCAGAACCTCACAAGATCAAGCCAGGTACAGAGAACAGCTAATCTCTTCAGTGGTCCAGTCTTTGAGGAAGAAAACATGTAGCCCAAAGAGCCAAGAGACCCCATAAGGCAGGTGCAGAGGGTGACTAAAGTCATGCAGTACTGTCATGGGCATGGCTGCCCTACAGTTCACCCATAAACAAACTGTAATAAGTGGTGGATCTTTTACCAGGGTATTAGAGAGCCTGAGGTAGGGGCTTGAAGGGCGATGTCTGTCAAACTTGTAAAAATAAAATCTAGGAAGGGGTCACAGTGGCGTCGTCGTTCTTTAGAAGGTAAATCAGCTGAGCAGAACAGGTGTAATATACACTAGTACTTATCTGATGGGGGTCAGCATCATGTCAGACCTATCAAAATAAAGGGAAAACTAGGTTAATAAAGCAGAAATACAGTACCACAAGCACAAACAGAGAGTGGAGCAGTATGACAGGGTGTAGGACAGCACAGAACTAAAGAAGAGGAATTTTAAATACAAAGTTACAGTTAGGGCAAAATAAAGAAGTAAACTTAAAACATACAGGAAAAGGAGAATAGAAATAGTCGTGGGAGGGCTCAGCAAAACCCCTTAGTGCCCCTAGGTGAGTATGGTGGCCAGTAATTTTATGTAGTAGCCTGTGGCTAGTTGGGGCCCTTTGGGGCCTAGTGGCCCAATTGTAATTAAAAGATCAGCATGGGTGGCTCAGGAGGGCTGTAGTTATCCAAGGGCCATTAGAAAAGGAATAGCCTTCAGCATACAGGCGAGATGGCAGAGGCACTGAGGAGCACTTCACCTCTTCCACACTGGTAACTCGAAGTGGGGAACGTCCTCGGGCCACCGTGCATTAGCCACGGGGAGAGGGGCAAGAATAAGGGTTGAGTGGCCATCAGGCAGCTCTCCTCTCCTGGATTGGGAGGTTAGCCTTCCTGGCCTTCACTGCCACCAAGTGGGGACTGATGGCAGTGTCGAGCAGATGGGGGTCTGGCACTAGGTAGGGTGGGTGAAGCGGGTCTTTGCCAGTTCAGTGTGCTCACCGACCGTGTCTACTGAGACCCCAGGGGTTAAGGGGAAAACTAAAAACTTACTATGTCCCTCCCCCATCACCATATGTGATGGCCTCCAGGTAGTCCACTGAAGGGTCCGATGGCAGGAGAAGTTGGCAATGGGTGGATAAAACTGCTATATTAACCAAAAAAGAAAAAGGAATAGCCCTGGTGGTCTGGTGGGCTAGCCTCCCTGGTTTGCAGTGGCTAAACGTTTTTATAATGTATGAAGTTATTTCCTGGCATATTCCCTGGCATCTGGAGAGGTGGGGTCCCTGGGCCCCAGCTGTGTGCTGGCAGACAGTGAGGCAGATTATGGCAGCCCAGGGAGAGCTGCGGCTGCTGAGTGCAACCATTTATGCAGCCAGCCTCGCTGCAGTGAAAGTGGCTGGCAGCACTTTCACTCCCAACCCGTATGGAGCTTAAGCTGCAGCCTCGCCATGAGTGGGGCAAGAACAGACCAGAACAATGTCAGGAGGCGAGAGCAAGAATGTCTCCCTCCACTAACCTGATCAGTCACACCGTGCTGTTTGCAAGTCCCGTAAGGCTTGTTCATCAGAGAGCTGGTGGCCAGCAGCAAGATGCCACCACAGAAAGAGCTGTACCTGCGACTTTGTAGGTTCCAGTCAGGAGCAGTGTCAGGCGCCAGAAACGCGCCAGTTGAAGTGCTCCTCTGCAGGGGTGGCAAGTGCTCCAAGGAGCGGAGCACAAGGTGGGCAGCAGATGAACAGCCTGTGAAGCCACTTCTGAACTGTTTTAAAACCCCTAACTGGGCTGTTTAATTAAATAAAGAAATGCACTCACGGGAGCCAGGCAGGGCAAGGCACTCCCCTGAGAGTATTAGGTGACCAAGGTCACAATGGTTAAAACACAGCTGTTATGTTAGTGCCCTGAGGAACTCATTGAGAGAGGTGAACAAATGTGGAATAAGGGCCCAGAAAACCTACTATCTAATCTGCACATAGCTTGTAATATCAGCCCACTGTTTGTATCCTTCCCCGTTAGGCTACAAGTTTGCCACGTCAGCTCGCTTGAATTAGCCCCCCCCATAGTGCTGCAGAGGCAATTTAGTAGCATTGATCTACGAGATTCCAGAAGGTCTCCTTACTGGTAATTATTTTGTTGTTCCAGCAAGAACCTGTTAAAAGTTGTATCATCTGTCCTAACTCTCACAAAGGCCTCATGAAAGTAACTGGACCCACTAAGATTTGAACTTTGATCACCAGATTCAGATGGCTTTTCCTCCTGCTGGGGACTGGAAATAGTGACTTGTACCATAATTATGTTCCATAAGTGCTGCCGGGAATGCTGGGTCTCTTGTCTTGTGAAGGAAAAGCTTGCTACATCAGGGCTAGGGATGTAAGTTTGTCGTGGATGAGGTTTAATGACTCATTGTTCATGAAATCATTAGTAAACAGTAGTAAATGTTGAGGCACTGTCATCATTGCTACATTCTGATGACACTAGTGAAAGTCATGGAAGTTCTGAATAAAGATCAGACATCATGGAATCAATGATGTGTATGACTGCCATAACAAACTTACATCCTAATCATGGCCTTCCCCAAACCAAACCAAAAGCCAACGTCTGAAACTCGGCAGCTGGTCAAGAGTGGCACATGCTATGCTGAGGCATCGAGCTGGCTGCAGAGATAAAAAATATTCAGGGTTTATCTGGGCTGCCACTTTCACCTTCTTACATGGATGTTTGCGTGCCAGCACTTTCAGAAACTTCCTGTTGTACAGAGCAGTTTATTGTACTTTCCGGTCTGTTCCTTCCAGGGCCTGTTCCAGCTTCAAGGAAAAGTTAAGGATGTTCACAGATGCTACTGCTAAGGGGCCTTTCCATGAATAACGGCTTATAGGAAAATGCTTAAAGAGCCACCAGTACCTCGAGAAGAACTTTGAAAAACATCATATTTGGACACAAAGCAGCCTGTGTTTCTTACTACTCGCTATTTCTTATCTCTGTTATTTATTAATGAGATCATATGCATGAAAACAAGATGATAGTTCCCTGAGGGTTCATCAGCCCCTATTGCTTCTTCTGAACCTGATGTCATAATACTGTGCTTGTGACATCAGTTATTCCCATGGCAACAAAGTATGATATCTGAGAGCATTATCATTTCAAGTAAATGTCACGCTATGCAGGTGATGAACTCTTAAGAGATAAAAATCTTGTTTTGTGGGAATTTCATCACTAATAATGTAGAGGGAAAAATATATAGAAAATACAAAATTACAAGCTAAATTATGGCTGAATATTATGTTTTACAAAGTTTTCCCAAAGATGTCAGCTGCTCTTTAAAGAATTGGGGGTTTCTTCAGAAATTTAAATCTACCAGATGATTCTGCTATAACACAGAGCCTCTGCTGGCTAAGGCTGAGGCAAGTTTTCTGGTTAATTCTGTCTGCAGATTTGTTAATTGGCCAGTGCCGAGTTGGCAGATGTCAAGCAGTATGGTAGCCTGCTAGATGGTGGGACTAAAACTGGTGCCGACTATGGTAGCCTGCTGGTTTATTTTGGGATAATTGTATATCAAGTGCAGTAACCCATTGGTGTAATGTTTTAAACCTCCTGTTCATGTCTGTCAACTGTCTCACACTAGGAGTCAGAGAAATGTTTATAGCGGATGGTATTGGTATTGAAGGATAGGTCAATGTTGGTGATTTGATGCACTGATATATTGTATTACATTTAATTCGTTTCATACTGGAAGGACATTCCTCATTTAACCCTTCTTCCAGCCGGACTGAACTGGAGGCTCCAGCGTACGGAAATGACACAGGGACGATCTGAAGGAGGGATACAGGAGATAAGGTGTGCCAAGGTGATGTGGGATAAATAGTAACAGAAAAGAAACAGAATAAAACACATGCCTGTATATATAAAATGAAAAAACTTTATAGCCCAGATATTCAAAGGAGTTGCACATGGCGCAACAGTGTTGCACCATGCACAACCCAGATGCCTTGACACGATACTCAAAGGAAAAGTGCACAGCACAAATCCTGATCTTGTGGAGCACATCAGTAATGTATGCAGTCACAGGTAGAGGGGGCCGTGCCCGCATAACCTGCGCAACCTATATTCAGCCTGGGATGTGCAGAGCCATGCGGCTAACCCCTACCTGTGCCAGCACAAAGTTAAGCCAAAAAAAAAGGAACAACTGATGGCCACCCACAGGTGAGCTGCTGCATTGCAGGGCACAACATGGCAGCTGCCACCTGTGGGTGGTCACCTGTTCTAGCTGCACCTGGCGGCCCCCATGCCCGATCACGGGCATTTGTAAAAAGATGTCGTCCAATATCCCTGGTGGTCCAGTGGACTGCACTCTGCCCGATCGTGGGCACCTGCTGTAATAAAAGAACCCCCGTCCAATATCCCACTTTCTACCCAATGCTGCATCTGTTGTAATAAAGAACCCCCGTCCAATATCCGCTTTCTGCCTGATCACGGGCATCTGTTGTAATAAAAAAACCCCCGTCCAATATTCCCAGTGGTCTAGTGGTACCCTTCTCCCCACCGCTCACTGGGCCCCACCACCCCTCCACGCCCGGTCAGCCGGCAGGCGGCAGCACCACCCTCCTGCTGCCCGCCGCCACCGACTGACAGTTTCAGTAGGTCTGCATGCCCATTGTTCATAGTGAGCCAATGGGCGGCAGCCCATACCGCATACATCATTCCAGATATGTGATTCAGCACTGAATAAAACTGCACTTGACTCCGTGAAGCTTTCTCATTAGAGGTAATCAATTCAACTTTACCCCACTCACTGAGAATAGCACAAGTAGTATTTTATTAATTTGTTTATCTTCTTCTGCCAGCCTGCACCATTCCACTGGCCTTCCTCGAGTCCCATCACCTGTCATCTCAGGGGCCCACCTCCCCATGTGCGATGACTTACCCCTCATAATGGGGCCATGGGGGTCCTGCAAGCCCCTTGGAGCAGGATTCAGGTGGAGGGCACCTAGTTGACTGACTGTGCCGGAGACTTTGAGGAAGACCAGTCTTATCCTGCTGCCGCTAGTAAGTGCTTGCCACATTTTCTTCCATCTTTATTTGTTTATTTATTTATTTATTTACAATTTTGACCAGGAAAGGCACACTAAGCTGTGACAGCTTGTTTCCAGGTGTGTTCTGGAGGATGGATTACATGGAGCTGTTTAACTGATGGGGAGAATGCTGGTCATGACACTGGGAAAACTCCCACCTCTTCATCGATAAGTGCCATGAGATCTTTTACCTCCACCTGGAGAGTAACTAGAGACCGACAGAAGGGACCTCAGTTTAACATCTTCTCCAAGGACAGCACCTCACTTGTGCAGCACCCCTTTGTACTGCACACATTGTCAGTTATGGGTATTATCCCAGGTACCTGGTGAGGACTTGAGCCCATGACCTTCTGTTCTGGCTCTAGAGGTGAGCCTCTGGATGTCATAAATTGGGCACACTGAGCATGCGATGTGTGCATGTGTTCCCAACTAGCAATAGGACCCCACTCATAGACAGAAGCACCGCTGCAGTTTCACATATGGATCCCCAGGAGTTACTGAGTTGAGAGGCACTCTGTTGCCCTTCCTCAGAGGACAGTGTCCTCTGGGACACTCAGTCTCATGCCCCCAGCCAGTGCTCAGTGGTCTTCTCCCCACCAGCCCCTGATGACCCCCAGGCTGATTCCCAAACCCAGGTTGTGGATATGGAGGATTGGTAACCCCACCACTGCACCAACTGGCTAGTCCCTGTGTAGATTTATTTTAAATTGCATTATTGGGAAAGATCTAATGAGAACGGGGACTTGTTTAAACAGCTGTGCAATAGAAATTACACAAGAATGACTCTTTCCAGGCATGGAGTCCCTGAAGGTCAAAATGGAAATGGGGGGTGAGTAGTTCCCTCTGTAAATACATTGGGAACCACACGCTCGAGCAGACTAGATAGATCGAAGGCCTTACTTGCTGGCATATCGTGATGTACTGCTCATGTAAAATTACAATCAGTAAATAAAGCATTTGCTATCCCTTCACTAAAGACAGCATGAATCTGGGTATCTCAAGGAACATTTTACCTCACTTGAGGCTCAGCCTTAAGGCGAAATTCCACCAGTGAAAGTGACCTGTTGGATGTCTCTTTACAGCTGCCTTGCCTTTGTCGTCATGAATCTGGTCTACAATCCATACAAGCGTGGATTCTACTGTGCAGATGACTCCATCAGGTACCCATACAGAGAGGACACCATCACTCATGGTCTGCTGGCTGGCGCGCCATCCCTGCATAGTGGTAATAGTAAGTACAACCATGCTATGTTTCCTTGTATAAGGGCAATTTCTGGTACTGAACCGGTTTATGGGTAATACATTTCATTTAACTAATTGAAGAATCTTTACTCATGCTTTCAACAGGTGCTGGGGAAAAACTCTCAAGACAAAAGGGTGTATAATTCAGTATTAGTAGAGCTGAGTGGAGTGTGCTATAATTCAGTGTTAGTACTGAATGCAGTTTGCGATAATGCAGTTAGTACAGTTGAGCGACGTTCTATAATGCATTTAGTACAATTGAGCAAGTGTGCTATAATGCAGGTAGTACTGCTGAGTAGAGTGTGCTGTAATGCAGTTAGTACTGCTCAGTATTAATAAGCTGTAATGCAGTTAGTATTGGTGTGTAGTGTGTGCTGTAGTGCAGTTAGTACTGCTGAGTAGGTGTGCGCTGTAATGCAGTTAGTACTGCAGAGTAGTGTCTTGCTGTAATACAGTTAGTACTGCTGTGTAGTGTGTGTTGTAGTGCAGTTAGTACTGCTGAGTAGAGGCCGCTTGTAATGCTGTTAGTACTGCTGAACAGTGTGCGCTTATAATGCAGTTAGTACTACTGAGCAGAGTGTGCTGTAATGCAGTTAGTACTGCTGAGTAATGTGCTGTAATGCAGTTAGTACAGTTGAGCAATTGTGCTATATATAATGCAGTTAGTGCTGAGTAGAGTGTGCTGTAATGCAGTTAGTACTGCTGAGTAGTGTCGCTGTAATGCAGTTAGTACTGCTGTGTGGTGTGCTGTAGTGCAGTTAGTCATTGAGTAGAGTGCGCTGTGGTGTAGTTAGTACTCCTGAGTTGAGTGGCTGTAATGCAGTTAGTACTGCTGAGTAGAGCGCTGTAATGCAGTTAGTACTGCTGAGTAGAGTCGTTGTAATGCAGTTAGTACTGCTGAGTAGACTGTGCTATAATGCAGTTAGTACTGCAGAGTAGAGTGTGCTGTAATGCATTTAGTACTGCTAAGTAGAGGTGCTGTAATGCAGTTAGTACTGCTTAGTAGAGTGTGCTGTAATGCAGTTACTGCTGAGTAGTGTGTGCTGTAATGCAGTTAGTACTGCTGAGTACAGTGCACTGTAATGCAATTAGTACTGCAGAGCAGAGTGTGCTGTAATTCAGTGTTAGTACAGCTATGAAATGTCCTGCCTGTGAAAAACTCCTAATTCCATTAGAGGAAGCTGGGGGCAGAATAAGTTACTATGCCACAGGCCAAGTGGCTTATTCTGTCCCAGCTCCCTCAATAAGTACCACCGATTCAACTGGAGTTGAAACTCAGCAGGAGGGGTGTTTTCTTTCAGGATTGAGGTATCATTTAATGAGATGGCAATGTGTGCTGAACAAGTGTGCTATAATGCAGTTTGTACTGCTGAGTGGAGTGCGGCTGTGATGCAGTTAATACTGCTGAGCAGTGTGCACTGTGATGTAGTTAATACTGCTGAGCAGTGTGTGCTGTAATGCAGTTAGTACTGCTGAGTAAGTGCGTTGTAATGCAGTTAGTACTGCTGAGTGAGAGTGCACTGTAATGCAGTTAGTACTGCTGGAGTAGTGTGCGGCTGTAATGCACTTAATACTGCAGAGTAGTGTGCACTGTAATTCAGTTAGTACTGCTGAGTAGTGTGCACTGTAATTCCAGTTAGTACTGCTGAGTAGAGTGCACTGTAATGCAGTTAGTACTGCTGAGTAGACTGTGCTGTAATGCAGTTAGTACTGCTGAGCAGAGTGCGCTATAATGCTGTTAGTACTGCTGAGTACTGTGTGCTGTAGTGCAGTTAGTACTGTTGAGTCATGTGTGCTGTAATGCATTTGGTACAATTGAGCAGAGTGTGCTATAATGCAGTTAGTACTGCTGAGTAGAGTGTGCTGTAAGGAAGTTAGTACTGCTGAGTCGTGTGCACTGTAATGCAGTTAGTACTGCTCAGCAGTGTGTGCTGTAATGCACTTAGTACTGCTGAGTAGTGTGTGCTGTAAACGGTTAGTACTGTTGAGTCATGTGTGCTGTAATGCATTTAGTACAATTGAGCAAGTGTGCTATAATGCAGTTAGTACTGCTGAGTAGAGTGCGCTGTAATGCAGTTAGTACTGCTGAGTAGAGTGCACTGTAATGCAGTTGGTACTGCTGAGTCGTGTGCACTGTAATGCAGTTAGTATTGCCAAGTAGAGTGCGCTGTAGATATAGAGCAATGTGCACTATAATGCAGTTAGTACTGTTGAGTAGTAATGCAGTTAGTACTGTTGAGCAGAGTATGCTGTAATGCAGTTAGTACTGCTGAATAGAGTGTGCTGTAATGCAGTTGGTACTGCTGAGTAGTGTGTGCTGTAATGCAGTTAGTACTGCTGAGTACAGTGCGCTGTAATGCAGTTAGTACTGCAGAGCAGAGTGTGCTGTAATTCAGTGTTAGTACAGCTGAGTGAAATGTGCTACCTGTGAAAACTCCTAATTCCATTGGAGGAAGCTGGGGCAGAATAAATTACTATGCCACAGGCCGAGTGGCTTATTCTGTCCCAGCTTCCTCGATAAATTACCACCTGGTTCAACTGGAGTTGAAACTCAGCAGGAGGCAGGCAGCTGGATCTAGTAGATAAGTACTTTCTCTGTGCTGTTTTTACGATTGAGGTAGCATTTAATGAGATGGCAATGTGTGCTGTATGATTTAAACAGTGTAACTTCAAAACAAATTATTTTTGCTTGGCTGGGAGGAGGGGGCATTTAACTGAGGGAGGGAGAGGTTGGGAAATACATGGGAGGGGTGGTCACATGACTCAGACCAGCCAATAGCGGGCTGGGATCCAATCACATTTCAAAGGGGACCAAGTGACCCTGAAGCTTGAGTGATCCAAGCTCGCGTGACATGAAGCAGGAGTGTAGCATCTTGAGTAGTGTCTGCAGGGCATCAGCAGAGAGGTCAGCAGGCAGCGGGCTACACTGGTAGACAGGGAAAAGCCTAATGGGAGGGCTGCATATTTCCTGTACAGACATGGGGAGTCTATGGTGGGAAAGGGTTCCATGGGTGGGGGTAGGACCAGGTTAAGGAGGAGAGGATGAGCAGGGGCAGTCAAATAGGGCAGGAGATGGGAAGGGTCAGTATGTTGCCAAGGATGTGGAGCAGCCACATTCCTGGGAGTGGCTTGAAGGTTAAGGGGTTGTAGGGTGTGTTGGCAGGTGGGCCAGCTCAGGCAGGAAATAGGGTGGCTGAGGAGGGAACTGAGGCATGGAGGAAACAGAATGGGGAACACAGCCAGGAGGGAAAACTAATGAGGCATCCAAAGAGGCTCAAAACAGGCAAAAATAAGGGGAACTAGGTGGGACAGCAGGAGAGCCCACACAAGCGGTGCAGCCAAGGAAAGGAAGTGATGACTGGAGGAGGGTCAGGCACAGGAGCATGACTAAGACTGGGTTGAGCAAAGCCTGTGGGAAGGGGGACTGGACTCATTCAAGGAAAGGAGATTAGCACTGCAAACAGATTCTCAGCGTTGGCTACTCCAGAAAAACAGGTAGCAGAGAGGAGGAAGTTATAGTGAAGGAGCAGGAGAGGATGCTACAGAGGAAAAGTTACACAGCAGGGGAGGCAGTAGGCAGTACACCAAGAAGATACAGTGGCAGGGGGTCAGCAAGGTGATGGTGATACAGTCTCTGGAGGGAAGGAAGGAGCAAGGAGACAGGAGGACGGGAGGCGGCAGGCAGCCCGGGAAGGCTAAGGATAGGGAGAGGAGGGAGCCAGTGGGAGGACTACATTTCAAGGAAGACGCGGGAAGTAATAGCAGAGGAGGTAGTAACGTGGTGGTCAGAGCAACAGATGAATGCAAAGGGAGCTCTACAGACGGAAAATAGTTTGGAGGTGGAGGTCAGTATCACAGTCATATTTACGAGGAGGAGAGGCAGGGCAAAGGTTAGGGAGGCAAAGGGAGGTGGGACGGGGTGATGAGAGGGCCCTGCAAGTTGGGGACGGGAGTGGAGGGCAACAAGTGGGTGAGCAGGATAAGTATCAGAGAGTCATAATTCTAGGGATTCTATACTTAAGGGTATAAGATGGGGGAAGGGGTGCCAGAAAAGTAACATCTGGGTAGAATGCATGCCAGGCATGACAGCGAGTAGAGTGGGGCAGCATAGAAGGCAGATGTGGGAAGGTGAAGGGAAGCCGCACATTGTGGTGCGCCTGGGAATGAATGATCTGGAAGGGAGAAGGATAGAGGAGGTACAAGACAGCTTCAGGAACTGGGAAAACCATGCAGCAAAGAGGGAACAACGGTAGCCTTCTCAGAAGTTCTGCCAGTGCCAAGGACTAGTACAGACAGAAAGAGAGGAATCAGTGACTTCAACAAGTGGCTGAGGGAATGGTGTGGGACCAAGAGGTATGGATTAGTGGGGACTGGGGGCACATGGGATAACACAGATCTTTATGCAGGGGATAGGTTACACCTCAGCAGGGCAGGGTCACAGGTGTTGAAGCAGAAGCTGGGGATTTCATCAACAAGAGGTATCATTTAAACTAGGTTGGGGAGGCATTGAGCTGGAAATCGCCAGGAGAGGGGTCCCATGGACCTCCCTCCACCACAGGGATAGATATGACCTTAGGTGAAATAGGGATTGAAGTGAAGGGTAAGGAAGCAGGAAGGATAGGAGCAGCATGGAGAATGGTTTCATTAAATGCTAGGAGCCTAAGTTGGCAGAGTTGCTGGCATTGATGGCAGAGGGAAGGTGGACATTGCTGCCATTACTGAGACATGGGCAACCAGGCACCATGACTGGGACCTAACCATCCCAGGGTACAAAACTATTCCGGAGGGAAAGAGATAAAGGGAAGGCTGTGGGGGTTGCCATTACGTAAGGGAAGGGATCAGATGTGATAGGGAGGATGGGGAGGAGGCAGGTCGGAAGTAATCTGGCTGCAACTACACAGCCAGAAAAGGACCAAGATCTGTCTGGGGTTGTTTATAGACCTCTGGCCCAGAAGGAGGACATTGACAGGAACTGGGGAGCAGATAAGGAGGCATAGCGCAAAGGGAGCACAGTGGTGGTGGGGATTTAAATCTGCCGGAGTGGATTGGAGCATCCCAGCAACCACTTGCACCAAGGAGTAGATCCTCCTGGAAGATTCCAGGATGGCTTCCTTACCCAGAAGGTAATGGAGCCGACAAGGAGGGAATATACTAGAACTGGTACTGGAAGATGGTGAACAGGTCAGGGATGTAAGGGTGGAGGAACCTCAACAAGTAGTGACCACTGCACAGTGTGGTTCTCAATCAATCTGGGTAGGAAGTAGCCACTACAAAACTAGGGTCCTGGACTTCAAAAGGCCGAACTTTGGCAGAATGGGACACATACTGGAAAGTCTCATATGGCAAGCATCTGCCCAGAAATGGACACGTACAAAAATGGACAGTCATCAAGGCAGGACTGGCTAAAGCCACTGAAACTTGTGTCAAAAGCCAGAGCAAGAAAGCCAGGACCAAGGAACCAAGTTGGATGAGTAGAGAGGTTGTGGAGAAGGTGAGGGAAAAGGATGCATTTGGACCTACAAGAGATCCAATAGGGCAGAAGACAGAGAACAATATGTGAAGGAATCCAGAGAAGTGAGCAGAGTGGTAAGGGCAGCAAAGGTGGCTAGAGAACGGAGGTTAGCACAGGGATCAAAGAAGGAGAAAAGGAGTTCTTCAGATATATCAGAGAGAAGAGGAAGAGCAAGGATCAAATTGTTAGGATCAGGAGGGAAGTGGGTGGGTAGAAAAGGGCTGAGCAGGCAGAAGTACTCAATGAAATTCTGTTCAGTCTTCACCAAGGAGAAGAATGGGCCCATACCTGAAAAGACGGGTGAGGTGGGAGATAGTGGAGGAAAAGCAACTTGGATGGGGAAATCACAGTGGAAAGGGTGAGGGAGGGCCTTAAGTCCCTGAAGGTGGAGAAGGCACCTGGCTCAGATGGAGTCCACCCAGGGTGCTGAGAGAGTTGGTAGAGATCCTGGCAGGGCCATTGGCGGACCTGTTCAGTACCTCTCTGAACTCTGGGTGCATGCCCAGGGACTGGAGGAAGCACATGTGGTACTTTTCCATAAGAGTGGGCCCAAGGACAAACTGGGAATTACAGACCGGTAAGCCTTACTGCAGTTGTGGGAAAACTGATGGAGACAGTCCTCAAGGAAAGACTGGTGCAGTTTCTGAGAATAACAATCCAGGACAGCAGGCAGCATGGGTTTGTCTCGGGCAGATCCTGCCAGATGAACTTGGTTGATTTTTATGACTGGGTTACGAGGGCACTGGACAGAGGACATGCAGTTGATGTCCTCTACCTGGATTTCAGCAAGGCCTTTGACTCGGTGCCACACGGTAGGTTGACCTGCAAGTTGAAGACTCTGGGAGCAGGAGGAAACTGGTCAGATGTGTCAAGAACTGGCTGCAGGGTAGACAGCAGAAGGTAGTAGTTGTGTGGGGGCATCTGAACTCAGGGTAATAACAAGTGGTGTACCACAGGGCTCGGTGCTGGGATCGGTTCTGTTTAACATTTTCATAGCCGACATTGCAGTGGGGATTAAGAGCAAGATCACTCTTTCACAGATGACACAAAGATTTGTGCGAGGTAGATGGTGGTTGGGGGCAAAAGTACTTCAGGAGGATTTGGCAAAACTGGAGGAATGGTCTCACACTTGGCAGCTTAGTTTCAATGCCAAGAAGTGCAAAGTGATGCATTTAGGAGGCAAGAACCCAGGACACAATTACTGGCTGGAGGGTGTCCCGTTAACAAAATCCAAGAAGGAGAAGTATGTGGAAGTGCTGGTAACCAGGTAGATGAACCACTCTGCTCAGTGCAGAAAGGCAGCAAAGGCAAACAGGATGTTAGGGTGCATAGCAAGGGGATTACTTCTAGGAGTGGGTAGGTCATCTTGCCCTGTACAGGTCCCTGGTGAGACCGCACTTAGAGTTCTGCATGCAATTCTGGTGCCCCTACTTGAAAAGGGACATCAAACTACTGGAGGGGGTACAACGAGGGCAACAAAAATCATCCTGAGGTCGGGTACAGACCATATGAAGAGAGACTGAGAGAGCTCACTATGTATACCCTGGAGGAAAGAAGGAGAGAGGATATGATTGAGACCTTCAAGTACCTGAAGGGTTTGAACAAAGTAGATACCAGGTGTGTGTTCAGTCTGAAGGGCGGAAGGGAAACCAGGGACAGTCTATGCAGTTGGAAGGGGCAGGTTCAAGAGGGAACTGAGGAGGTGCTATTTCACAGAAAGGGTGGTGGCAGGGTGGAGCACTTTGCCAGAGGAAGTTGTATTGCTGCAGAGTATTGGGTTCAAGAGGGGTGGGACAGATTCAAGGGAGGGTACAAATCGGGAGATGGGGGGCATATGGGGGCAGCTGCAGTGTAATGACTGAAGTGCTGCACACTCGAAGCAGACTAGATAGACTGAATGGCCTGTATCTGCTGGTAATTTTGTATGTTTATATAATGAACTCCTGCATAATGAGTTGTATTACATGGTTAGGAGGAAGTATATTTAGAAACTGAATGCAGGAAATTACTAAAATGCAGCAGATGTCAGAATCCAGTTCAGGAGCCAGCCCAGTGGTGTGGAGGGTGAGGTGCCCCAAGTGCCTTACCTCGCCACACTGGTGATCCTGTGTGCACCAACGAGCATGGGTTGCTGAAGGTTGTCCGTGGTGGGAGAGGAACAAGCACCAGATGGCTGTTCTCCTCTCCCAGGAGCAAGAATCTGCATGCTTCACCGAATGATTGCCTCATGGTGGAGGCCAAGTGGCAGTGTGGATCAAGGAGGGCAGAAGAAAGGAGGGCTGTGCGACTCCGTGATGTGCATGCATTCACATGTCCATGCTTATGAATGCACCCCAACATGGAGAAGAGAACCAAATTATGGCAGGACAAGTGTAATGATGCCTCCCACGGCACCTTGGACTCATTGGAGGCCGACAGCTGGATATTATGCGCTTTGGGAGGGAGAACAGCTCTCTCCCTCCTGACCCTGCCACAGTATCAATCCATGGGGTACCAGGCTTCCAGGTAAGTATTGTGGAGGTTTAGCACTGAGGGGTTCAGTGGGGCAGAGCTGAGGGAGTCCATCCTGTCCTGGCCGAGGAGAATAAACGATGGATGAAAAAAAATCCAGTTCATGTTTTACATAGAGCATTATGTGTAGTGAATCCGGTGCTGATGGTTCCAGGTTTTCTCTGTGCTGCTGGATCCAGGCTTGCGCTTTGGAAAGCAGGCTGTGGTTTTCCATAGAAATGTGCTAGTTTTTCTTTTTCAAGTAACTATGTAAGCATTAATCCACGACGGAGGAGGGCTCTACTAGGGGATTAATGACACTGGTTGAGGGGGCATGTGTGGAGCATAAGACCGCAGTCCGAATGCCTCCAACCACCAACCAGGCATTAATCCCATAAAGACAAAGAACCTCTGCGCGAAACACTGAGGCAAGGGTTACCCTAAAGGGCATTTGGCTAGCCAAGTTTCAAGAAAATACAAAATCACATGCCCCCACAATGCAAAGCATCATGGGCTGCATATGCAAATCGCCGCAGAATGTTATGCTGGTCCAACTTTAAGCAGAATTGCATGGTGCCGGAAGGCCACTCACACAGTTTGCAGAGGGTGCTAACAGAAGACATAGACACGTGTTTCGTCCCTACCAGGACTCATCAGTATGCCTCGTCTGTTTGACACTTAATCCCATAGAAGAGCCCAACTCTGGAGTAGATTAATACTCTTGTAACATGGGCAATGTGGAAATGGGTAATGTTGGATTATTATCTGTAATACATTATAAATAGAGATACATGCACTGTTTAAGAAACTATGACTTGCAATACAAAATATACACTACTTCTGATTTTCTGGCAACCATATTTATTCATATAGTGTTTTTTTTTTATTACACATTAATAGATTTCTCATTGAAAGGCAACACAATGATTAGTGCAATCATATTTCTTTTTTCAATAACTAGGTACAAAATGTTTTATTTTACTACTTATCTTGTCTTATCGATGTCTGTTTATGCTGGGATGGAACCCTATCTAATTTGCATATTTTGATTATGTCAGCTGTGCGAAATTTCACTCTCTAATTGTCTTGCTTCATGCTGCTGTTGTACTCATCAAAACATTTTAACACTGTTACACTACTGAGAAAACACTTAAACATTGAATGCAGATTTTCTTAAGTAATATAAACATTTAACTTATCTGATTATGTGAGATGGAAAAGTAAAATTCTCCATTTTCTGTGTCTGTTAGTAATCCTGTCCACGTACATACAACAGTGTTCATCGGGTGGTGGGGGGACATATTCATTTATGCCTCTCAAAGCGCATTATGTTAGTGGTTTGAATTTATTACTGCAGTAGCAGGGATTATTGTATGTGATATTGTTCTTTAGTGGATGTCACAGGAATAGCAACAGCGGCATTACTACGGGATTAATATCCACTGTGTTTAGATCAGCTGCTGCCTTTGTACCAATTGCAGTGCTGCCTTTCACTTTGTATTTATTATCATGTTACAACGCTGGTTATTTGAAACCAGCCAATGTGGGTCTTCTTAGACAACTGCTGAAAGAAGGGTATGCTACAGTTACATTTCATTTACAGGGATGTTGCTACATTTGTTTTGAGTTGGTTGACAAACATTTCCTGATCGTTTCAACACACCGAATTTAGTCAGATATTTCTAATTATGAAATGGCTGGTAGCAAAGCAGCATTCTGATTGGCTGCTACGAGTGTGCTATGTCTAACACCATGGGAAAAAGATCAGGCTGTGCTATGCCAGGGGGCACTGCTCTTCCCATTCTTCCAGTGTTCCAAATTAGAATGTTAAAAAATAAAAGCTGCCATCTTGTTTTCTCTCGCTTTCTGCTCACTCGCCGCATTAACAAATGATCTGCCTGCCCTCGCTACTTCTCTGCTTTATCTTATCAGCTCCTTGGAATTTTTTTTAGGACATCCAAATTTAGTTTGTTCAGGTCGGCACTCGACCGCTTCGGTCTCCTTGTCAGTACGTAAAGTACCAAATGCATGATCTCTCCCCTGCCAGCTGCTCGCCACATTAACAAATGCTATGTCTGCCCCATGCTACTTCTCTGCCTTATATCAGCAGAATCCTCTAAATGTTTTGGTTTTTAGGACATCCAAGTGTATTTTGTTTAAACAGTGCTGCCCACATTGTCACTTACAGTGCAGTTTTCCAGAACTTCTACACCGTTTTCCATGCTCCACTGAAACAGTAACACAGTTTCTTCCCTGGTGCTCCCAAAGGTGGTAGCTCATACAAATAATAAAAAGACATTTCATCTCAATTGTCTCCAAACAGCATTTTCACGCTATAAACTCCATGGGGGTACTGCCATGGCAACCAGACCAAATCTATAGAAGCCTTTATAGGACAAAATGCCTTCCCTCAAAAAAACACACAGGACACTTTGGAGCAACTATTTTACTAAAACTGACACAAACATACATGTTTTTCCTACTTAAAATTTGGAATTTCACTACAAAATGCATTTGCACTACAGATGGCCATTTCATAAGTGCAATAAGCCACTCC
The DNA here is from genome assembly GCA_016271365.2 of Neoceratodus forsteri. Classification (NCBI taxonomy): domain Eukaryota; kingdom Metazoa; phylum Chordata; order Ceratodontiformes; family Ceratodontidae; genus Neoceratodus; species Neoceratodus forsteri. The sequence continues at coordinate 101,816,475 of JADMNL010000031.1, read as the reverse complement.
AGGGTCTGTATGTTAGACACTTTAACACACGACTGGGAGGCTGGTGCACTCAGCCAGTGGCCTGGTGCCTCACTACCCCTTCTGGCAGGTGTGTTAAAGTGTAGCTACACACCTGTCATGTCTTATTGCTTACTTAAGAGATTCTCTGGTTTCTTTTATTTCCTATACTAGTTTTGCTATAGGTTTATGTCAGTTTTGTAACTTGTTTTCAGGACTTTCTTGTAGTTTGGCTGTCTTAAGTTGGGGGAGGTTTACTCTAATTGTGTTGCAGGCAGGTCACTTTTACTTTGATAGGCAGGCAGGTAACAGAGTATGTGACATCACTTTAGTGATTAACTTATTTATTTAAGGAAATCAGATACACTTTGAGCCAGGGCTCTTTACAAGGTTCCATGTCAGGTTACTTGAAACATTAGGACAGGCAATGGTATTGTGCAAAGAGAAATAAACATAGCAGCGGAGGACTTTGTCAATTACAAAACATCACAATTGTGCAAATCACTTCTATAACAATTTTAACAATATAGATTCATATAGTAGCCACCCGGCAGAGGGAGGTGAGGCCAGAGGCTGGTGTAAAGAGGGAGAAAAGAGGGAGTGGGGTGGGTCAGGGCAGTGAGGAGGTGTGTGGAGGAGTAGAGGAGGAGGGAAGGAGTACGGAGGGAAGGGTGGGGTATGGGGGATAAACAGTTGTGTTGTTAGAGCTGTCAGTCATCTATTATTCACAGAAGTGACGCCACGTTAGCAAATAAGAATGTTAATTGAGCAGTCAGTCATTCATTATTAGTAGAAGTGACTTCATTGGAGAGGGAAGCAAGGTTTCTTATTTCAGTGAAACTGGTGAATAATAAGGTTCAGCCATGTAGTATAATGCCAGCAGTACAACTGAGCCAGAGTGTGTTATAGTGAAGTTAGTACAGCTGTATGGATGTGCTGTAGTGCAGTTAGTACAGCTAAGCAGAGGATGCTATAACGCAGTACTAGTACAGCTCAACAGCGTGTACTATAAGAGTACAGAGTGTTTGCACAGCTTAGCAGTGTGTTATAATGCAGTCTTAGTACAGCTGAGCGAAATGTGCTATAATGTGTGAGTACGGCTGAGCGAAATCGCTATAATGTAGTTACTACAGCTGAGTGACATGCGTTAAAATGAAGTAGCATGCTATAAGTCAGTACATCTGAGCCGGTGTGCTATAATGTCAGTTATTTCAGTGTTACAGGCGAGTGAAGTGGTGCCAGTCATCTTTATGGATTTCTGCGCTTTATCTGCAGGCTTAGCCACTATTCACAGATCTGGTCATGCACCTCAGTTTGGTCCATGTCTTGCTGATGGATGATTTTTATCATGTGGCGTGCAAGATCATGCTTGTCTAAAGTGTTACTGTGGAACAGGAGCCTTGTAAATAGGGCATTGTCTGCACAGGCTGCCATCATACATCTGACAAGGGATGAGTTCTGGGAAAAGGAGGACTTTCCTTCAGGTATTCAGTCCTGGAACAGAGCCGAGATCCTGAAATTCAGTCTTCAGTGCATTACCAGCAGAGCTTAAAAGATAGACACCTACATGCTGCCACCATACTTGGTTCTAACTGGGTTTTTTTTTCTGCTGCAGATCACATCAGGTGAGGCATTTTAGTTCACACAGACGTCTTCATTCAAGGTCAGAGTGCAACAATTATGTTGCAGCCCTGTACAAAGTGGTGGGAACATTTCTATTTGGCGCCTCCGTCAGCCAGTCCTTGACAGACATGGCCAAATACACCATTGGCGGCTTACCTAACTTCCTGTCTGTATGCGACCCTGATTGGTCGAAGGTGAACTGTTCAATGTATGTCCAGGTGGAGGGAATCTGCAGAGGGGACCACAACAATATCACAGAGTCCAGGTGAGTTCTTTTCACACCTTTCTTTCTGCTACTTTACTTTTGAGCTTAATCTGCAGTCCGGTGCTATCTCCAAGCTGATGACCCTTTGTAAACTCTGTGAAGGATTGACAGTGGCACTTTTTCATATAGCAGCCCTCATTTGTGTTTAACACTTACTGTACTGCTGTTGACTCTTTATTGGTTCAGGGGATGGGGTGAATGAGTGTCCCAGTTTGTAGGGGCCTCAGCCTGACAGACCACATTTGAGCACACTCTGGTACTCTGTCTCTCATGGTCCTGTACTCTGTCTCTGCCCTCTAGTACTCTGTTTCTGCTCTCTAGTACTCTTGTCTCTGCCATCTGGTAATCTGTCTTTGGACTCCTGTAGGCGGTCTCTGCACTCTTGTTATGTCAACACTCCTGTAGGCTGTATCTGCCCACCAGTAGTCTGTGACTGCACTTCTGTGGTTAGCTCTCTCTACCCTCCTTTTGTCTGTTTCTGCATTCCTGTGGCTAGATATTCAAAAAGCGCAAAAGCAGAGTGCTAAGTTTTGCTTCTGTAGTCTGTCTCTGCATTCCTGTAGGCCATCTTTGCCCTCCTGTAGGCCATCTCTATTCTCCTGTAGGCTGTCACTGCCCTGCTGCAGTCTGTCTCTGCCCTCCTGTAGTCTGTCTCTGCCTCTCCTAGGCTCTCTGCACTCCTGCAGGCTGTCTCTGCCCTCCTGTAGTCTGTCTCCTGACCTCTTGTAGGCTGTCTCTGCCCTCCTGTAGTCTTCCTCTGCTCTCCTGTAGGCTGTCTGTGCTCCCGTAGTCTCTGTTCTTTTAGTCTGTAGTATGTCGTTGTGCTCCTGTAAGTCTGTCTCTATTATCCTGTAGTCTGTCTCTGCCCTCTTGTAGTCTGACTCTGTGCTCCCATTGGCTGTCTATGATCTCCCTGTAGACTGTCTCTGATCTCTTGTAGGCTGGCTCTGCACTCCTGTATGCTGTCTCTGATCTCCTGTAGACTGTCTCTGATCTCTTGTAGGCTGGCTCTGCACTCCTGTAGACTGTTTCTGATCTCTTGTAGGCTGGCTCTGCACTCCAGTAGGCTATCTCTGATCTCCTGTAGGTTGTCTCTGCCCTCATGTAGGCTGTCTCTACATTCCTGTAATTTTCTCTGTACTCCTGTAGTCTGTTTCTGCACTTTGGCAGGCTATCTCTCTGCCCCAGTAGTCTGACTGTGCTCCTGTAGGTTGTCTCTGCACGTCATGCTGTATTTGTACTCATACAGTCTTTGTGCTCCTGCAGTCTGTCTCTGTATTTCTGTAAGGAGACACTCGCTTCTGTAGTCTGCCTCTGTGCTCCCGTGGCTGTTTCTGCTCCTGTGGTCTGCCTCTGTACTCCTGTATGGAGATGTGTGAAGCTGGAACACTCTGCTTGGTGGATTAGTTCATGGATTTCCCTCCTGCAGAGTTAATCTATGGTGTGAAGTCCTAACTTCACTCCCCAAAAACTGCAAAATCGGAGTCTGAACTCTGCTGGTGGAGTTCTAACTGCATTTTGCTGAATTTTTTTTCTAGTGTCAGTGGTGCCCCCCACCGATTGCCATCCCACATAGAATAAAATTCCCTGTTGTCTAGTGGCCCCCATCAATGTGACCTGTTATAAAATTAAATAACCTGGTGTCTAATGGTTCTCCCCACCTCCGCTGATCGCGCCCAATGTAAAATGACATTCCCTGGTGTCTAGTGGTTCCCCTCCCCGCCAGTCATTGGCCTGATGTAAAATTACATTCCCTGGTGTCTAATGCTTCCTCTCCCACTAATCACCGACTAGATGTAAAATTATATTCCTGGTGTCTAGTAGGCCCCCCCCTACTCTGATCACGACCCAGTGTAAAATTAATTTCTCTGGTGTCTAGTGGCCCCACGCCAATCACCGGCCCAGTGTGCAAAATTAATTTTCCTGGTGGCTAATAGTTCACCCCTCCCAGCGATTGCTGGCCCAATGTAAAATTAATTTCCTGGTTATTTAGTGGTCCCCAACTGATCACTGACCCAATGTAAATCATAACAGTTCCCTGGTGCCCAGTGTCCCTCTCCCCACGGCACCCATGCCCAATGTTTCAAAACTTATTCCCTGGTGTCTAGCGGACCCCCCATCCTGGCAAGTAGTGCCCACCACCCTGCTCCCCACCAGCCCCTAACCCCAAGCAGGCGACTCAGCACAAGCCTTTCGCTCTCCACCATGGCGGTCACCTGACTGAGCTGTCAGTGAATGAGCATACTTGTACACAAGCGCATGCTCATTCACTGCCAACTCACGCCCATTCATTGAGCTCATTTATTCTGTCAGCCGGCGCAGACAAGAGCAGAGGGCTGTTCTGGTCACGGTGAGGGGGGTGGGACAGCATTGTGGACCCCAGTGGGTCCACAATGCCATTCCCCTCCCATCCTGCTCCCCTCTGCCTGCGACCAGAACAACACTCCACTCTTGTCTGTGCTGCTGAGAGAATGAATGAGCACAAGCTGGCCTGTCAATGAATGAGTGTGTGCATGTACAAGTACGTGCTCATTCACTGACCACTCAGTTGGGCAGCCAGCCATGGTGGAGCGGGGGCTGTGCCAGTCGCCTGCTTGGGTTCAGGGTGGGGAGAAAGGTGGTGGGGCACTACCTGCTGTGGTGGGGGGTCTGCTAGACACCAGGGAATAAGTTTTGAAACACTGGGCATGGGTGCAGGTGGGGAGGGACTGCTAGATAGCAGGGAATATGTTTTGATCTGGCATGGGTGCAGGTGGGGGAGGGACCACTGGACACCAGCTAAACTTTATGATTTACATCAGGCCAGCGATCAGTAGGGGATGATGACCACTAGACACCAGGAAATAAATTTACATTGGGCCAGTGATCGGCGGGAGGGGGACCACTACACACCAGGGAAATGAATTTTACATTGGGCCAGTGATCGGTAGGGAAGGGGGACCACTACACACCAGGGAAATTAATTGTACATTGGGTTGGCAATTGTCTGACACTAAAATTTAATTTTACATGGGGCTAGTGATCGGGGTGGTATAGAGCCACTAGACACCAGGGAATTTTATTCTATGTAAATAGTGATCAGTGGGCTAGGGGACAGCTGGGACACCTGGGAATGTTCGGGTTGGGATCAGCAGTGGGTGTGTGTCACCATTTTTAATTTTGCCTTTGCACTTAAAAAATAAAACAAAAGCAAGGCAAAGTTACAAGTGGTGAATTTCCTATCAAACAGGGAAACTTGAAATGGAGGAACCTTCTGTGACGAACGGATCAGGATATGGAAGAACACGTCCTGAAGAACCAGGGAGCAGAACCACATGTTTTGCTTGAGAGATGGTATGATCTTGGACAGAGTTACCATCCAAAAGATGTGCGACCTGAGATACTGATTCAGGTCGTGCCGATTCAGAATGGGCGCCAGCCCCTGTCCGTTCAGGACCAGGAAGTACCTGGAAATGAACCCTGGTTGACTGGGATCTGTAACTCTGACCACTACCTCCTTGAGGAGGAGTTGGGCTATGTCGCCTCTGAGAGCCAACTGAGTGTGAACTGATACCCTTCCTCGCATGGGGCGTAGGCTCAGTTGGTGGGTACTGCTCAAACTCCAAAGGCAGTCCCTGAACGACCACTTTCCAGCAACCACCTGTTCGTGGTAACAGCAGACCAGGTGGAAAGGAAGTGACGGAACCGACCCATGGGAGACCCAGAGCAAGCATGACAGGCATGGGGCTGGTAATTCCCATCCCGTCACTGAGCAGGCCTGGAAGAGGAGGATCCGGAAGCTGGACTGACGGAACTCTTCCCTCCCGGTTTGCATGACTGGGCACCTGACTTGAGCCAAGGCGCCAAGACTGGACCTGCTGCTGCTGCCCAGATTGAAACGGAGCTGCTTAGCACAGGGGCAGAAGAGCTAAAATGTCGCTTCTGCTTCTTGGAACCTTGGGATTCCTTTGGCAGATGTACTAAGTCCAGCGTGATATTGGACTTCTCAGTATGTTCAAGGTGACCATCCACTCCTGGACCAAACAAGTTGGTACCCAGGAACGGACATCTACCAACTTGTGCTGGGTGTCTGCCGAGAAAGTCGAGACCCAAGACCAAGCCCTGCTGTGCATGGTGGACGTGCCTGCTACTGATTGGGCACAGGAATCCCTAATATCCAAGGCCGTCTGGAGTTGCTGCCTAGCAACAGCCTGGCTCTGGTCCCGGACCTGTTTGACCATGGTCTGAAGGTCCGCAGGAAGGTGAGGGAGCACCTCATCCAGGGAGCCCAACAGGGCATGAGAGAAGTGTGCCATAATCACAGCCGAGCTCACCTGCGGAGGCCGGCGATGAGGCAGCATAGACCTTGCAGGCAGAATGATCCAGTTTCTTGGAGTCTTTGTCCAGCGGTCTATGAGAGTCTCCTGAGTTCCCAACCCATCTGAACACAGACTAAGTCACCACTTCCTCGGCTGAGGGATGCTGTGTTAATCCCAAAGGCAGCCATCCTGGCGGACAGAGCAGGGCAAGAGGCTGGGTGCTGCCAGAGTTCCAGGGCTGGGCCGACAATGGCTTCAGCAACTGGAAGGCCTCGTCAGAGAATCCCCTCTTCTGAGGATATCAGTTAAGGGTATTCTACCCATTTCTCAATAGGCTCCAGCTTCATCTCCGTGGACTCAGAGATGAGACAGAGGGTGCCCATAAAGGAGGTGGGCTCCTCCTCAGCAGAAAGACTCATGGCATCGTCGTCCCGAGAATGAGATGCCAATTCCAAGTCCATGGACTCCAAGGAGTCTGGGTATAGTGGTCTGCTACAAGAGTCACTAGAACCCACCACGGGCGGTTGGGAGTAAGAGTGATGGACAGCCCTGATGCAGAGGCCTGAAGCAGGCCAAGACTTCTTGGGGAGCCCCGAGGGAGGCTGTTTCGTGGCGGCTCCACCAAGATAGGTGGAGAGACCAATTTTGGCCAAGTCAGGAGGGAAGGCTGGTTCGGGTGGAGGGATGGCGACTACCGACTCCGGGTGGTCGGACGATGGCCTGGAGGGTGACAGCCAGGTAATGACCAGGGTTGAAGGGACCACCATCAGCCAGAATTTGCTGCTGCCACAGCATGTCCGTGTAGCGCCGATGCAATTTGCGTCAGAGCCTTCCCTCATCCGAGGAGGATGAGGATGAATGACAGCCAGCCACCGCTTTCTGGCGTGCCACTTATCGACTTCCTCAGCCCTTGATCGAGGATGTCCCAGACCTGGAGGTCACCATTGAGGACTCTCGGAAGAAGTCGGGGAGAACCCGGTTCCTCTGGGTCAGGGATGACCACTGCCTGGGGTTTCCCAGCTGGCTGAGTCACCTCATAGCGAGGTCCTTTGGGACTGGAGTCCTATACAAGGAGTTGTGTCGGCCTCTTCAGTCAACCAGTGGGTCAACGGGTCGAGTATGATCTCGATGGCATCGTCATCCCACGCTTGGGATGGCTGATCTGACAGGGGCACTGTGAGATCGGCGGCCAAGACCACAACATCGACCGGTTGAAGGAGGAATCTCCTGGGGCTGAGATTGCTCTCTGTCCCAAGAGCGATGTCAATGAGACATAGTTTCTCTAAGTTCCTTAGATTCCTTCTTGGGATCTGGAGATGTGCGAGCCAGGGCCTTCCCATGAGTGGGAACAGACTGGACCAGCTCCTTAAAGTAGCCTGAGAAAGAGGAGCCCAGTTTTAGTGGAACAAAACCGAGGGTGAAGCGAGAGCTCAGCTGACACGGGTTACCTCTTCTTCAAAGGCCTTCATCTGTTCCACGGGACCCGTTGGCCATGGAGATTGCATGGTGGGCATCCTTCTGACTTGACTGGCATGCCATTTTCCAGAGGTCAAGCTGGAGGCGTGCGAGCAGTCATCCAAAACATTTGAATGAAAAGAGCAACATAAGTCGTAGGCCTGAGTATCGGATCGTGACCCAGGCAATACACGCGACGTGGAATGCTGGTCCGTCTGAGACATTTTCTGCTCCGCAGGGACACCGGTGGAACTCTGTGTGAGGACTTGTCCTCCATCGCAGTCACAAGAACTAATTTGTTTTGAGTGATTCAAGAATCTTGATCAGTAAAACCAAGTTTTGGAGCTCCAGGGCATACTAAACGCTGAGCAAGAAGGAGGGAACCTGTATCTTCCAGCGGAAAGAAAGATCTGGTGTCATAGGGTGGAGCTGAGGGTATACCACCCGGGTGGGTGGGAGGAACCAGTTTGAAGACCTTCTGGCAAGAATTAAAGGGAAAGGGACATGCCAGTCAGTGTGGATGAACAACATTTACCAGTCTTAGAACTACTGTTACAGGTGAGTAACCTGTTTAAATGATCCATGATGGGAGGATTTCTGACTGCACCAGCAAATTAAAACTTTGTTGCATCTCTACTCCTTTAGTCTGACTCTGTGTTCGGTAGTCTGCGTCTGCGCTCTTGTAATGTTCTCTGCGCTCTTGTAATCTGTCTCTGCACTCCTGTAGTCTGTCTCGCACTCCTGTCTGTTGCAGTGCGCCCTGTAGTCTGTTTCTGTGCTCCTATAGTCTGTCTCTGCATGCCTGTCATCTGTCTCTGCATGCCTGTCATCTGTCTCTGAGCTCCTGTCATCTGTCTGTGTGCTCCGTCATCCATCTCTGCACTCCTATCACCTGTCTCTGTGCTCCTGTTGCCTGTCTCTTTCTCCTGTAGTCTGTCTCTCTACCCTCCTATCACCTGTCTTTGTGTTCCTGTCGTCTGTCTCTGCTCCTGTCGCCTGTCTCTGCACTCCTGTCGCCTGTCTCTGCGCCTCCTGTCGCCTGTCTCTGCACTCCTGTCGCCTGTCTCTGCACTCCTGTCGCCTGTCTCTGCACTCCTGTCTTCTGTCTCTGTGCTCCTGTCTTCTGTCTGTGTGCCCTGTTGCCTGTCTCTTCTTACCTTGTCACCTGTCTCTACCTTCCTGTAGTCTGTCTCTTCTCTTGTAGTCTCTCTGTACTCTGGTAGTCTGTCTCTGTACTTTTTATTTTTATTTATTTATTAAGTACTAGGATTACAAATACCTTTGAACCAGGGGTTCTTTGCAAAGGTTCCACGTCAAATACAGATGAAGGTACAATAAGTCAAATACATAAAGCAATTATAAGCCACACAATTAAGAAACATTAGACAACAGAAGGGGGGCAGGAGTGTAGAACCAAATAGAAAGGGAGGGGAGACAAGGGGGCGAATAACTACAGTGCATACAGTGGAATGTCTTTGTCATTAGTTGCTAAGTGCTAGGATAGGTTGGGTGTGCAGTTGAAGGGTGGGGAGAGAGAGGAGAGAGGGGGACAGGAGGGTGATAGAGGGTGAGATATGGTACTCTGGTAGTCTCTCTCTCTGCTCCATGCTGTCTCTGCACTCCTGTAGTCTGCCTCTGCACTGCTGTAGGCTGTCTCTGCATTCCTGTATTCTGTCTCTGCCTTCCAGTAGTCTCGCGCCCTGTAGTCTGTTTCTGCTTTCCTGCAGCCTGCTTTTATTTATTTTATTTTATTTAGCTTTTGTTAACCGGGTAAGTACACTAGACAAGTAGTATGCCTATTTTCAGGAACGACCGGGAGAGTACAAACAGGTAATACAGGTAAATACAGAGTACAACAATACAGCAAAAGTTAAGTGAACGGCTACGCTCACACTAGTTGAAATGATTACATATACACTTGGAGGTTAGGTACAATAGGTCGATAAGCTGCAGGCAATATACAGAGTAAGACAGTGAGGATAGAATATATAGTGAGTTGGCATTGAACAACATTGACTATATGTAGCATAAAGTGGAACAGAGGAGGAGCTGGTCAGGAAATCAGCATCTGATTTGGTTTATATAAATGTAGCTCCTGGAGCAGAGTGCCAGAGGGACTCACAGTGTCCAGGGCTTATAGCTAGGGAGGCTTTAGGCATTCACAACTTGAGGCCAGCTTAAGATGCTCCACAAGGAGGTCCAAGGTTTTGTGGGAAGGGGCAGTGTACCTGCTTAGGGAAGGAGTTCCAGAGCTTAGGAGCATGTGCAAATATAGTCCCTCTCACCCATAAGGGTGCGGGTTGAGGGTACTTTAGTATCCCAGGACCCTGGGACCTTAGGGGTAGCATGAGCGGTCAGCTGGAGAGAGGAACTGAGCCAACCCCGGGGTGAGCCAGTGCTGATCACTTTGCTCACGTGGCACCCTATACCAAAGTTTAGGTGATTGGTCGGGGATAGCCAGCCTACTTCTCATAAAGTTCGCAGTGATGAGTGAGGCGGGGCAGCCAGAGCAAAACGGCAAATGTTGTTGTACGTCCATATTCCATCTAGTAAGGAGGGCTTTGAGGTGCGCGAATAGGTGGAGTCCATAGCTTAGGAAGGAGTAACATCCCCTGGCAAGAGCCAGGCGTGCAGCAGGGTGAGGTTGTGTTTGGTCCTATAGGCCAGCCCCAGCTTGCAGTTTACTCCTTTGCAGACGTTGAGGATGTGACTCCCAAGGTCCAGTTGGGGGTCAAGCGTCACCTGAGATATTATTTGAGGAGGTCACAGTGTGGAGGGAAGTACCGCTCAGCAGTTGATTAGCAGAGGGACTGGAGAGGCTAATTTTAGCTGAGGAGCAAGAGCATGGCTCATGCTTTTTCTGGTTGAGGACCAACTTCTGTTTGGTGAGCCAAGCCTGGATATTCCTGAAGTCCTCAGATAGATGGAGGTTTAGGGTGGCTGCGTCTCGAGAGTGAGCAAGGAGGACCAGGTCATCCAGCTGCACAGGGTGACCCTGTATCTGGTAACAGCATCTGGGAGATTGTTGATAAACAGGGAGAAGAGAAGGGTCCAATACAGAGCCCTGGGGACGCCGAGGTCACCGCAGGGAGTGAGAGGACTTTGTTAAATTTGGTTAGCTGTTTTCTGCCATGCATGTAGTCAGTTATCCATTTCAGGGCCAGGGAGACAGGCCAAGGGACCTCAACTGAGCGCAGAGCAAGTCATGGTCAACAAGGTCAAAGGCCTTTGACAGGTCGATGAACACAGCTCAAGAGAGCTTACCCTGTTCCATGGCAGCTCTGACACTAGAGGAGACGGAGATCAGAGCCTTGGTGGTACTGTGCCTTCAGTAAACCATGCTGGGTGGGAGACAGCAGTACGTGAGATTGGATATACTCCGAGAGTTGATTGGCTACCACATTTTCCAGGAGCTTGCTGATGGCCGTAAAGGATGGCAATAGGCGGTAATTGTCGGGACTTTGGGGTTTCCTGTTTTAGCACAGGGACAACCCTGGCAACCTTCCAGATATCGGGAATCTCCCCATGGCAAGTGGACAGGTTAAAGATGTGGGCCACCGGGATGCAATATAAGGGCACCAGTTTGAGAAGCCTGGGCTCCAGGTTGTCAAGTCCAGGACTGGCATGCTGGGAGAGGCCAGCGAGATGTCAACACCTCATTATCCGACACTGCCTTAGGAGAAAGGGAGTCTGGAAGGTCGGGCACCTGCCAGTCCATGGGTGCGGGGCAGTTGTCGGCCCTGGCCGAGGGATCTGTGGGGAGATGGCTGATAGGTCAGTGAAGTGGAAGTTGAGAGCATTAGCAATCGTGTGTGGATTGTTGCAGGAAGCTCCCCGATAATCATGTCAGTGACCCCAGAGTTGGACTGACCACCAACCAGGGATCTGATATTACCCCAGAACTTTCTAGGGTCGTTGGCTGATCTGAGAAGAGCAGCCTTACAGAAATCACTTTTGGCCACCCTGGTGGCTTTTTACACCGTTCTGAGTGTTCTGTTATTGCTGTAGCAGGGACTGGTCAGGAGGCCATTTGTAGTGGGCCCAGCGCTTATCCTCGCTTCTCATAAGAGCAAGAAGGCTCCCATGCAGCCACATTGTGGCTGGACCCCTGACCCTCCTTCTAATGAGAGGGGCATGCTTGTCTTGCAGCTCCCAAAGAGTTGTTAAACAGGGTTATGGCAGAGGAGGGATCAGGGGCTCCATACACTTCTGACCAATCCGTGAGCCTTAGGTCCTCCATGAATGCATCCGGATCGAACCTGACAAAGTTTCGATGTGGATGACTTTGTGAGGAACCTTTAGGGAGGGATTTTCCATCCAAGCTTACAGATAAAATGTAAACAATCAGCTGTCCATTTTCTTGGCAATGATGTGCCTAGTTTCTGAAGCTACAGTGTTCCACCTTCATATCCAAATACTGGTTTGGGTCCCTTCCTCCTACCTCTAATCCACCTCTCCCCAGTAACACCTGCTCCATGCTCTCTCTGCTCCAGGACCAGCGAACCTTCTCCATCCCCATCCCTGTTCCTCTGCTGGGCATTCCACCTTCTCCTGTCACCTTCCAACTCTCTGGAACCAGCTCCCTCTTCCCTCCACCTCTCCATGTCCTCAGGGTCTTTCAGGCCCCAGTTGAAACTCCTTCCTCCCCAACCTGCACTGGTTTCCCATAAGAGGTTCTCCCTGTCTGATACTGGTAGCAATGGATTCTGGTTTTCTACCTGTCTAAATTTGTTGCCTAGTGCGCACTCTGCTCATTTTGTTAACTTTTCTATGCAGAATTGTTTGTCGTATCTTGCAAGTGTACTTGGCATGATAACGGGTATGCATATTTGCACTTTAAACTGTTCCAAGATGTACCTGCAAAATATTTTACTTTGTATTTCCGACTGCACTTTACTTCTGTACTGGAATTTGTTTGTTGTTCCTGATTCCTTCTCCCCGGTCGCACTTGAATGAGCCTTGGCTCAGTGAGCCTTCCCAGTCACCAGTTTTCAAATACATAAATAAATAAGACCAATACACAGCAGCATGGAGGGTGTTGAGCAGTCAGTTATCCTGTTACGCAGTGCTCTGTATCTGCCATATGAACACCCTCCTTAACTGTTCATAAATACTTGCCAAGGTTTGTCTGGGGGTTTTAATATTCTGTAGAATGACACTTCAAACAGAAGCGTTAAACTTTGCCAGAGATTTGGGAACCTGTTTGTTTCTTTGTTTTGCAGATGTTTGAGGGAATGGAAACGTGTGTCATTTGTACTGTTCCTGGGGAAATTCTGTCTGTATCTTTCTTTGCCTTTCTCCGTATTTCATATCAAAACATCTTGTTGTTTCTTTCCAGGTTATCTTTCTACTCCGGACACTCCTCCTTTGGAATGTACTGCATGGTTTTCCTCAGTGTAAGTCTCTTCATTTTTGTGGTTATCAATCAATCAATTAAATTCTTTATTTATCCAGGCGAATACCATTGAGCAAGCTCATTTACAAGGTGGACCTGTATTACACAAGTCAACTAACAATGCATTTATATACAGACAAATGTACAGACAGTAGATGCAAGAGTACAACAGTACAGGTAGGCCTGCAATAGATAGGATAAATAAAAATACATTTTGTTCAGGTAAAAGACAGTCGGTAAGGGTATACATAACAATAGGGTTGCAAGTCAGTAAAATGTATACCAGATACAACAACATGTGGTTTAGTATTCCTGTAGGCATTATAGTCCAGCAAGAGATTAGTTGAAGTGGATGCTACAAGCAAAGAGACATACATAGTCAGTTTAAAAAGACCTAGGCGCATCACGGGGAGACATGTCGGGAGACGTGGCAGCCAGTGTGGGGGTCTGGAACTGGGATAATACTAGGAGCGTAAGGAATGAGATGCTGTGGGTATACAAGGAATAGGTGGTTGAGGGAGGGTGAGGTTTAGGCGGTAGATAAGTAGGTGGCTCAGGGACAATTTATGCACTGATACAAGAAGGAAGGAGGATGGGAAAAGCAGGGAGGATGTGTAAGGGAGGGTGTAAGTAAGCTAGGATCATTAGAAGCAGTTGCAGGCTTTTTGTAATGTATTTTGAGTATAAGGTCTTAAACACAGTGAGACTAACAGAGTCCTCAGTTTCAGGAATTTGATTGATTTTCAACAATGTCCTGTGGTCATAAAAAATAGTTTACAAGCACACAAAAACCAGACATTTAAAGTAACTCCAACAAAATATGTTAAGAACACAGATTACAAATTCACTCACATAACTCTATCCAAAACAATGACACTTTGTTTGCAGGTGTTTGAAGAGTGTAACTTTAAACTTGTTCAGATCAGGAATAGATGTTATCTCCTTCGACAAATTATTCAAATTTCAAGCCAAACTGTTCTGTAATACAGTATTGCCCATCCTATTCATTGATCTAGTCAGTGGAATTTTTAAAGAAGATTTCCGTAATCTAATCTGTTGAACAGGGCTGGGATCAAGTTGTACCAGATAAGCTAATGGGTGATTACCTTTCTGGTAAATTAACTTATGACAAGTTATAGGGCACAAATAAACCCTCTGTATTTCAGGTTGTAACCAATTTAGATCATAGTTAACTTCACAGTGATGGATTCTGTTATTTTTTTATATAATTGGTTCAATTTAGTTAGAGATTTTTATTGGAATTCACATACAGAGAAAACCATATTCAACCACTGGTATCAACAACTGTTTCACTAACCTTTCTTTAAATTCTCTAGAGAGATGACCTGATATTCTTTTCAGTGCTCCCAGCCTCTGATTTACCTTTTTATTTGCATTGAGATGTGTTCAGTAAAAGTTAACCTCGAATCCACAAGAACCCCTGAATATTTGTAAGTTGTTGCATTGTGCACCAGTGTTCCATCCAAAAATTAAGCTTCAGTTCTGAGTTATTTTCCTTTCTGTAACCTACTGAAAACATCATACATTGTGTTTTTTAACACTTAAAAGCAAACCTGAGTCTCTTCCAGGTTTCTAAATTATTCAAGTCCAGTTGGAGCTGCTGTCTCAGGTCCTCGGATTTGTGGCAAATGCAACCAAAACTGTGTCATCTGCATATAATCTGATCTCACTACCTCTTATTTGTGTTACCAAGCTATTAACGTAGATGTTAAATAACACTGGGCCCAAAATTGAGCCCTGTGGGACACCTCTATTTCCACCAGACCTGAGACAGCAGCTCCGCAGATGAGACGCATTGTCTACGCCAGCTGGATAAGATTTGAACCATAATAGGGTTCTTGTTGTACCCCAATATCAGCCAACCCTCCAGCAAACCCCTATGCTGTACCAAATCAAGGCCTTACTAAGGTCCACAAACAGTGCTCCTGTACTTCTACCCTGATTTAAAAAGATGTTGCAACCAGATTGTTGAAGTCTATCAGAGCGGTGTCTGTGGACCTTCCTTCCAAACCCATGCTGATATTCTGTCAAAATACCTTCCCATTCTAGGTACTGGCCAAACTGGTAATATACCTGTCTCTCTAGCACCTTCAACAGAATGGGGAATAAGGTTATTGATCTATAGTTTGAGGGGCAGCACTGTCCCTCCTTTAAAGAAGGGAATAATTTTTCCCATCTTCCAAATTTCGGGCACTGTTGAGGTACATGCTCAGTTAAAAAGCAGGTCATTATTGAGCTGGGACATCTACGCCTGTCTTCAAAATCTTGCTTCAGTGCCATCCGTCCTCCAGATTTGGACACTTCAACCTTCTTAGTTCTTTTTCTACATCTTTTGTTCCTATCTTTTTAAACCTAAAACCTATAGAGTTCAGTTGAATGCTGCTATTGTGTTTGCCTTGTTTCTTTCTTCTGTTATTTGTTATACTGTGACAGCCAAGATTTTTGCATTGGTAACGGATTTTAAATCGGGCAGTCCTTGAAAATAAGAATTAAATAAGTTAGCCACTTCTTTCGGTTTTCAAGCAATACGTCCCTTTGATAAACTATTTGTAGTTCTGTTTTTAACAGGGTTCTCAGTTCTGTGACACATTTCCAAAATCTTTTGGGATCCTGTGTTCTGTTTAACTTACTTTGGTAGTAACTTTTTGGCTTTATTTATTTCTCCATGTTTTAAAGACTTTCCAATCCTCTGCTGTCCTAGTTCTTTTGCCTTTTTCCATACTCTATTTCTTATTCTTAGCAATGTTTTTAAATTATCCCCTAACCATGGTACTTCTGTGTCCCTATCTTTCTTTAGAATCTTTGGAGCATGGAGTTGTATAATTGCTGTCAAGGAGTCTGTGATTTCTTGGATGGCTAAATTAAGATCTGGGCTCAAATACACTCTATTGTAATTATAGTTACAGTGCATTTCTAAAGGATTCACCTCTTAAATCTTTTTAAATCCCTGACCCTATAGTCCTTTACATTATTTCCCAAAACTTGTGCAAAGTTAAATTACACTGTATAGGATTATGGTCTCCTGTGTTCAGGGGTAAAATCTTTCAACTTTCTAATTTCAAATCCTGAGAAATAAAAATAGGTATAATATTGATCCTTGTGTTCTGTTATGTAAACTTCTTGTTGGTTGATGAATAATTTGTTCTAAACCCAAGGCCACAAAACTTGTTTTTAACTTATTACCTCTATTTTATTGCCAATCAGTATTAAAATCCCTAGTTAACACAGCACACTGATCTCTCAATTGCCCTGTTAATATTTCTGTTAATGTACTGTATAAAATATTTTTATTTTTGTTTTAGGGGGCATAGAACACACCTATCATTATTTCAGTTTTCAACAGTTCTACCATTAAACAATCGATTCCCTCCACATCCCTGGTTAATATTACTCGATAGGGTCCTAAGTTGTCCTTTATGTATAACATCACCCCTCCTCCCTTTTCTTCCTGTCTTGTCTTTGTAGGCTATATCCTGCCAATTGTAACTCTGTATTTGTTACTCCCTGATGTAGCCAAGTCTCTGAGATTGCCAGAATATTCTGGTCTATCTCAGCAGCCCAAATCCTAAATTCATCTATTTTTGTGTACCAAACTTCTTAAATTTTCATGAGTGATTATTAGTCCTTTGTTGTCCCTGGCCCAGGATTAGATTCAACATCTCCACTTTGAACCAATAGAATAAAACAAATTAGACCTTTTGCTCTTAAAATTCACTACCTGTAAGGAATTTCTTTTACTAACAGGTTGTCCTGTGACCAGTCTTCTTTCATTTGTAAATGAAGTATGTCTTTTACAAAATCAATTTGGTTGTAAGTGCATTGGCCTTTCATAATTATGTAAGCACACCGTTATTAAGGCTGCCATGACTTTCCTCCATTGCCTGTGCATTTACAATCAAGCACCCCATCAAAAGCCAACCCCACGCAGCAAAATACTCAAATGCATTTTAAATATAGTGAGTTTTACTATCAAAATTTCCTATCTGTAAATACAGTTAATAAACTTTACCATCAAACTTTTTCTATCTGGTTTCTCTCCGGTGGCACTCACACCCATAGGTGCATGGGTTTTGTAGTAGAGTGCACCCTGCCCTGTAAAGTGCGGCCTTTGAAGTAAAACCCTGCCAGCAATCAAGCACCAGTACCAGTCCCAAGCAGCAGTCACACAGTAAAAATTCATATGGTAAGGTTGACAATAAATCTATGTCTGCCTCTTCGCTCCGGTTTGCTTTCCACTGCCACAGCTCTCATCTGTTACCGATAGGTTCTCTCGGGCACTGCAACGGAGTAGCAAGTTGGGGTCCCATTTTTATGGAATGCCTTATACAGGTGCGATAGTTGGTTAAGTGTTTATATCACAACAGGGTTCTTTGATAGATCATATCTCAGTGGCATTAGCCCTTAGTATCAGTCCTAGGGCTGTTTGGTGACAATCAGTTTGCCAGTTCAGATCTTATTAATTTGTGAATCTACGTACACCTAATTTTTGTATTTTTTCTGCTTCCTGCTAGCAAAAAATTAGACCAAGTTAAATTATGAAACTTGCAAGTTCATCAGAGTTTGATCAAAGGAAGTGTCCTTTGGGGTTTTCAAAACAAAGTTTTTAATTTTTAAGTTATTTAAGCTTTATTATTCATGCATATGTGGATTTTGTTTTGTTATTCTGTTTTTGCCCTTACATCTCTCGGACAGCTTTCTTCTGCTGCTTCCGCCAAGTTCCATTATCTGTTGTCTTCTCCAGGACCTACCTCACCTGTTGCCCCTGTAGCAATTAGGTGGGACTAGACCCCTCATGGAGCTCACCTGATCGGAGGTGCATGCCATGGACAGTGGTGCGGACCCTGGAGCAGAGTCTGGGTCTCTTGCAACGCCAGAGGGGATTTTTCCTTGTTCTGAGTTCTTCCCTACCTGCAGAACACCAGCAGTAAGGGCACCAAGTACACATACTTATGCAGAGGCATGGCTGTTCATGGCGCCAGCTGGTGCCCCACTTCTCAAGCAGTTTTGACTGCACTGCCACCTGTAGTCTCCCAGGTGACAGTATAGCATCCAAGCCTGATGCCTTACCTCCGTGGAGGAGGAGAGTGTTTCCTGGGTGACTTAATCCTCACCCCCGCTGGCCCCGATGTCCCAGGCGTGTTCCCAAACCCGTAGCTGGCAACATGAGTGGCAGCCATGACACTGCACTGATGGGATAGCCCTCGTGGATCATTTTTGACCACTTGGAAAAAAATGCTGATAAAACACAATGCTTGTTTCCAAGTTAAAGCTGGACACAAAACTTTAAAAGCTAAAACGAAAACACTTATCTCTAAAGTTTGACAGTTGTGCAGTTTGTCTAAAGTCGCTAACAAGGCATTTGAACTGATGTTCAAAAGAAAACATTTATTTCCATTACAATATCAACTAGAAACATTTTTTTCTTAATTACTTTGAAAAACAATCGAGGCAGACTTTAACAAACTGAGTGCATGTGTATAGTGTGTATGCAATGATAAGGCACAACAAAACCATTGAGATAAAATAGATGAGAACACAACTGAAAAATAGAAAACACGTTTTTCTTCAGTTTGTAGTTGCTTGAGAAATTGTAAAACCTGTCACAAAAATGAAAACCCAACTGAATAAAATATTTAAAGTCTGGAAACATGAAACCGTCAAGATCCTAACTAAAACAAACATTGTGTGTATTTTGTACTACAATTAAAGTCATACACAAGCATAATATTAAGAAAGTTATGTCATGTCCTGCTTTGTGCCTTCTGCAAGGAAAGTTAGGACTCACGTCCTAGGTAAAAGTTAGGCTCACCTCCAGCTTCATGCAGGGCCCAAAGGTCCCTGTGCAAAGCAAGTTATGATTGCACTTTCTTAAAATGTAAGGAACTTCTGGCTGTTCCTTTAGTGCAGCAATAGGACTACTACTCTCAACGCTGGCAGCCTGGGTTCAGAAATAAGCCTGCATCATCAGGTGCCGGCTGGGGAATCAGGCATCCCAGAGGATGCTGTCCTCCTTGGGGGGATGCATCCTGCAGCGCTACTGCCACCTGTTGACACAGGTGGCTGTGTGCTCAGGACACAGGAAGGGAGGGAGGGACGTTGAGCTGCATATCTGAGCATGTGTAAGCACATTCACATCAGGGACCTCAGTCCCATAACATGGGATGCCCTTGGGGGACAGAGAAGCACAGAAGATGGGGCAGCCATACAAGATAAATTCCTCCACCTATAGCCACACACCTGGCCTGAAGGGTATATCTGCTGCACTGGGATGTGGTGGGGTGCAAAAGTGTAAATAAAAAGTAAGGATATTCATTGCAAAGAACTACGTTGATGCATCTGTTCGGTTAAAAGCCACAGGAGGAAAGTAATACGTTAGGGTTTTTCAACCCTAATGGCCACCTCCTTCACCCAGCTCCTACTCTTATGACCCAGGGCCAAGCTACAGGTCTAGATCATGCCCCACTGGTCTGCTGCTTCAAGCTTTGTGACGAGAGTCCAGTGCTAAGAAAGTTAGACTAGTGCTGGGCAAAAGTTTTAGTATTTTGAAAATTGTGCAAAATCACCGATTTTGCATTCATGCAATTATTTTCATGAAATTGCATCAAAAGCCAGCTTAATCTTGTTTCTGTTTTTCTGAAACCTTACATTTTTCCCCAAATTCGCATTAAAAAAAGTGCGTTCTTAAAATGTGCAAATTCAGCAAATAGCTCCTTTTCACCCCAAATTGCACATTTTAAAAATAAGAAGTTTTCAAAATGTGCAATTTCAGCAAATAATGCCACAGGCTGAGCATAAACTTTCGAAAATGCACATTTAATAAACCTTAATCTGCAAAATTATTCAATTTCACTAATTTTGCACAAAAGTTACATAGTACTGTATAATGTTCTCAGTTTGTGAAATTATATGAAACGGGCACAATTTTGCAAAAAGAGCATAAAACAATTTTCACAGTTTTGCTTCAGCACTAGTAGGGCCTCATTTCCTGCAGCTCCTATATGAAGAAAGTTAGGATTCATCTCCTGCAGCCCCTGGCGTGAGGAAAATTAGGACAGATCTGCAGACCCTGTGAGAAGAACATTTTGTCTGATCCTGTGGGATGTTTCCTGTGACAGTCTGTCTGTATGATATTACCTGGTATAAATTTAAACAAAATGTCCAGAAAGTTATACTGTGAGCACTGATATCTGAGGTAAAACTCAAAATGAGAGCATTATTGTCAGCGGTGTTCAAAACTTTTAGGACTTGCCCAGCCATGACTGTAGCTGAATTTTCACTTGCCCCTATTCATTATAATGAAATTTGCTCTCTTTTGTACTTGCCTTCAAGGAAATTTACTTTGCCCCAGACAGGGGGCAATAGATTTCCCCCTGATTATTGTTAAGATAGCTAACAAAGCCGTTAGATGTTATACAGTCCAAATGTTGCAGGAAACCCTCCTCTGGAAATACCTGGTTTCAGGCAAACCGTGCTTATCTGCATCATTTGAAACAAGCTATTCCATTCAGTCAGTTCGTGCTTTTGTGCAGAACATTTTCAACCATGACTGCCTTTGAATTGTGTGCATCGAACTCGGAACCCATTTTCTGGAATGCGGCTATCAACCTTATATTGTTGATCAAGCACTTAACAGAGCCAGACTTCTTACTAGATGATCCTTGCTTCAGCTATGCTGAGACATGATTCTAACAATGAATGCATTGTTTTACTCACTAAATTCAGCCATCTTTTCTGTTATAAACAGGTTTTGGCCCATACTTGCAAGTGATACAGACCTTTCATTTCTTACAGACATGCAAAACACTTAGTGATACGCTAACTCATAGCATGTTTTCACATGCCACCAGATCTGAGACCCCATTTCTGTCACCTAGACCTACTGGTAACTACACCTGTGGCAAGTGTATATTACTGTAGGGGCTCTATATTCAAACTACCTAATGTACAGTATACAGTCTACATGAGACAATTTATTACTTGTTACACTTCATATATGGTGTATGAGGTTACATACTTGCCCCAAATTATATGTGGATGCAATATTTGTCCCTTGCATTGCCACTTGCAGGAACATATGAGGTCATTTACTGCAGCTACTCCTAGCACACCTTTTGGATCCTGTTTTGACATACACCATGGCAGCAGCCTTAAACATTTTAAATATTGTGGCATAGAACATGTTCCTATATCCCACAGAGGAGTTGACCGTGTTCACATCCTGCTTCAAAAGAATCCTATTGGATTTATAACCCTAAAGCCTTATATCCAGTGGGACTCGGTGATGGTATCGACATTATAAGCTTTCTGTAAATTCATGTGTTACAGGTCCTTTTTGTATGCCTGACTTAAGTCTTAAGCTTGGTCTTGTAACAGGATAATGGTTTTTTTCATAATTCATCCCATTACAGATAAAATGCCCAGATGGAGATTTTTGCCCTTGCAGATGTGCTGCTCTGTCCCTGATTTTGGACCTTGCTTTCTTTGTATTCTGCTCCCAATGCTTCTTGTGTTGCTGCACAATTGTATTATATCAGCCATGGAGGATTACCTGTTCTTCTTATCCTCTTGTCCTCATCTATCTATTTTTCTTTGCTTTAGAAGTAGCAACACTCTTAACCCTTCCTTCTCTTTTCAGACCCTTCATTTCTCTTTTTTTTTCTCACCAGTTTTTCTTACTTTTTCTTTTTTATAATTCGCTACTTTGGCACTTTTTTACATTTATTTATGTTTGGGCTTCCAGTTATTTGCTTAATACTTCTTGAATAGTTTATTTATACAGCAAGATGTTCGTGCCATCCGACTCTGGGTTGCCCTTGCTATTTTTCACATTCTCATTTTCCAGTAACCACAGCGTTTAATCATTAATTTTGATTATGCATTAATAAGCATCTTCCAAATACAATAAATGTGTTCACATATGAGGTCCTATAGGCCCCACCCCTACCCCTGTTTTTCTTACTTTTTTTTTTTTTCATTTCAATTGCTATTTTGGAACTTTTATTTCTAATTCAGTTCAGGCTTCCCATTATTTATTTTAATAAAACTCTAATATACTAAGATATTTGAGTCGTCTAGCAACAGGTTGCCCTTACTCTGTTTATCATAGTTTCTTGCTTTTCCCCATTGTTTTGATTTTGTTGTTTTCTTGTGTATCAAGCTGTAACTCTGGGTCACTACACCTCACAGCTATAGCTTTTAGTTTAGCCATTTTTTACTTTTTACCTTGTACTGTGTTTTGTTTGCACCTTTTATTTCTGAATTGGAGCTTGTCAGCTCTGGGCATTTTCTGACACGGTTTTCTCCTTTTTCCATACTGTCTAGCTATTTTAGTGTAATTTGAGCCTTTTGTATACTCCTCCTCTGTATCTCTTTTTGTTTGCACCTTGGGGTGATTGTAGTTTCTTTTACTAGATTTGTATGTGACTTTAGGAAATATATAATTGAACTCATTAAAGGGGAACTTTTCATGCTCTGTTACAAAATACACCCCAGAAGGCCACGAAGGGCCCTTACCTGGCTCCGAGTTAGCTGCTATAAAAAACATTTTTATATGGTGGCATTTCGGAGGGAAGGGATCATATTTTGGCTCATAGGAGTTGAGCCGCTGATCCCTTCCACTTCGGTTTGGAGACACGCCCACACTCTCCCATACCTACATCACAACGCTAGCATGAGGTGCGCTCCATAGGCATCTTTGGAGGGTTCACCCATGCCGCAGTGACAAACATGTTGCCGATTATGGTGCAGGCAACATCCTGCCCACATTACAGCACCAGGCAGTACATCTCCCAGGAGTTACAGCACCAAAGCACCCTCTGGAAACAAGTCCAGCTTTTGCACCACACCTGCACCTCTCAAAAGTAAATAATGCGTCTCCAAAGGCGGACATGCCCGGAGGGGCAGACATTGTTGGACGAAGAGCTTTATGAGTGGGGTGTGCTCTAAAATCAAGATCACCCTGTCACTGTCACTCTTGTTGCAGCACCCAAATTAGGTGCCAAATGTAGTCTGCAGCTTGATAGGATATGGTTTGGAGCGTCCCCATGCTAGCACATTGTGATATAAGAGTATGGGAGTGCGTAGCGGTGTGTCTCAAATTGGGAAGTGGAAGGGATTGGGGCTGAAAATATGACCCCTTCCTCCGAAAATGCCACCATATAAAACATTTTTATGGCGGCGAACTCTGAGCCAGGTAAGGGTCCTTCCTGGCTGTGAGCACTCATACCACGAAAGGTGCTGTTTTAAGATTTATTAGCATCTGTTGTGGCATTACCACATTGCTGTGTTTTTCAAAGGAATTTTTTAGCATATTGTGTTAATTTAATTAATGATTTACACCCACAGCAACTACTATAAATTGGATTACTGTGGTGTGTTGTAGTCATTCCCTCGAAGAAAGCTTATGTTTGAGTCGAACACTGGGGTCACAGCCTCGACAAAAGTGATTTCTTGTTAGTAGTTCTATTTACTGTGAATTTTTTTGCTCTCAGTTTAAATACTCTGTGTTCCTGAGTGCACTGCAGTTTTGGACTTGGGACATGCATGAAACAGAAGACCCATGGGGTGTGGCCCTGGAACTGTGGTTTGGCCTTGGCTCATAAGGCTAGTGGCTGGGCAAGAGGGTGGGTGTTAGGGTTGAAATAACCTTAACACACAATTTCTGTCTTTTGTGGCTTTGCAACCCTAATGTGCCACTATGTCTTTTTGTTTAATGAATTGATTCTGCAAATGGTTTCAAGTCTGCACATAAACTGTTTGTTTCTCATGATAAATTACTGAAAGATCCTAGTAATTTACCATTCTGTATGTCTACTAAATTCTAATAGTTTCAGATACAGTATAAGCAAACCTTTCTACAGTTGTACTCAACTGATTGTTACTGTGTCAGTGATCTAAGTAATGTAGATCACTAGGTCCATTTATTATGTATTCCTATGTAACCCCTAGGTGGTGCTATCCCAAGGCTACTACCCTGCCTGCTTGGCTGGTTGCAGGTTAAGGGCCTGTTGTGAAACGGTGCCTCCACCTGGAGGACAGAGTTGTTGGTAGCAAGGCTAACCTGGATACGGCCCTCCAGACACTATAAACTCTCTTTCCCTTCCAGTGGCCTGGACAATGTGCAGTAAACACTTTCACAATAACCCTTGTTCACCATACAAATCCCACTCTGTCTGCACTTACCACCAGGGCTGGTTTCTCTGGCTCGACCCTGGAGAGCCCCTATAAAACAAGGTTATGCACAGCAAATAGCAGCAGTACAACACTTTTGACACAAACTGGGACCACAGTCAGGTTAAATGCAAAAGAGTAGATCTGATTTATTTAGGGGACTTGAACAAGGAGGAGGCGTATCAGGTTGATTGGCTTAAAGGCTAAATCAATCAGGCAGTCGTACATGCACTTCAGAGTCCCTACACAGTCGCACACACTGGGTACCCAGGTGGGAGTAAGGTGGGCAAGCCTGGAACATGGCCCGGGGTATGCCGGCATCGCAGCTGGTTGGGGCCCTGTGATGGAAGAAAGAAACATGTACAGCCACACACAACAATCTGGAGCCACATGGCTTAGTTCGTGACAAGAACAAGTGAATTAGATGACAGCACTTTTGATTTAGCTGATGTTGCAGGGAGCTACCCTGGTGTTTACTCACAATACCCAATACAGGACACAGGAGGGATGAAAACAAGACTGCAGGTTGATGAGCTGAAGTGCCAGGAGAAGCAGGGCCCACACAAATCACCAAAGCGTCTGCTCCTGTTCAAGGCATTGAGCAGGGGCTGATCCCCAGGCAGATCTCTCACAATGGTTTTCTCTGTGCGTGAGTGCTCTGGCTGGGCAGTGTGACAAGGCCCAGACCGAGGAACAGTTTGGATGTGAGACCGAGAAAGCTGGATGCAGCCTCCAGTAAGCAAGGCACAGTCAGACACACAGTGGGGAACCAAATCATGACCCACTAGCAGCACACAGCACATTTATAGTAAAGCAATCACCACTATACCAGGAGGATGATAGTCTGGTCGCAATCACAGAGTCTGCGCAAAACCGGGAGTTCAGCAGTATTTGAAGGTCCTGACAGGCCAGTCGCGTTCAGCAAATCTTCGTCTTCTTCAGGCTTTAAGCCTGGTCACCAATTCAGTGGCTTAAATGTTCTCAAACTTGGATGCAGTCCGATTCTTTGAAGAGCTCCTCACAAGGGACAGCAAACAGGCAGGCCAAAACTCAGCCCTTCCACAGTTCTCCAGATGAACTATGCAGCACCTGCTGCTCGAATATCTCAAGTTGTTCACTCTTTCGATTTCCAACTCAAACTGACTCCTGCTGCAAGCAGCCTGGGACTTTCCCAAGGATCCAAAAGGTTTGGTTGGCTGATCCATCTGTCTGTCAATTCGAGGGCTCCCCTCCAGGTCCATTTGAGCCAAAGTCTCAAAACTACAATTCCTAGTAATTTCACTCATACAAGACCCCTGGGGACAGACACCATTTTAGGGTCCCCAAAGGTCCAGATTGGTCCACTATAGCAGTCCAGAACCAAGATGGTGGTGCAATATCAAAATGTCCATGCTGCAAAAAGGGCAGGTTAGACAAACTTCCGTAACATTACTTTTACAATAGCTACTCAGCAAATAAGTACAGCTTTCATTAAAGCTCCCTGTGCACAATTAGCGATGGCAGAATGGAGCGATTATCTGGCAGCCGGGTGGGACTCAAACCTGAAACTACTCGGCCCCACCCAGATTAGTTATTGCACTGCGAACTGAACAGCTCTTAAAGAGATAGTACACGGAGGCTATAAGGGCACTCATAGACAATATCTTTTAAACGGTTAAGACACAGGATGCCAGCCTGGCCATGGGCATTTAGGTACACCAAGGAAGATTTTTCAGGAACCCCCATTTGTGGGTTACACCTGTATTACTTTTTGTACCATATTGAGATGTTTTTCTATATAGAAATAACTGTACTTTTAAAGCTTAAAATAAAACTTTTAGGGACTTTTTTTATGTTTACACAAGATACCATAAAGTGATGAAGTAATCAGATTGTTTATTTTGTTATTGTTTGTAAATGTCTGTGTCTTAATGTTTATTTCTGTATGTTTTATTGAGTGATTATCTGTAAATGTTGTGTAACTGTTTCATGATTATTTGCAATGCATGTGCTGCAGTGTTCTCAGCTCTTTGGGTGGCGCTATATAAATAGCCCTTTACAAATAAAGTTGGATTGGAGTCCCAAACTAACAGTATGGACTTCCTGATGTAAACACTTCCATGTGAGTGATGCAGGTTCTGGGGCAGAGATCCCAAGGATTAGGTGGTCTATGGGGGGGTGGCAGCACTACCAGGATGGGAAGGGCACCACTTTGAGTGCTACCAGAGCAACCGCTATAACGCATCAAGGAACAGGCCTGGATTCATGTGTTGGTTGGCTCCTCCACAAGGGTGCTGCAGAGGCATTAGCCTGCATACTCGCCAGCCAGAGGAGGGAGGTAGCAAAACAATTGTACCATTCACCTGGTAGTGCAGTGAACTGTAAAACTCTCCCACTGTCAAGGTGAGGGCCTGAATCTGGCACTCTCAGACCCTGACTAGCCGGCTACCTCCACGACACCTCGGCCCTCCCTGGCCAGCTACCTTTGCTGCATTCTGAGACTCCAACCAGCTAGCCACATCTGCAGCACTTTCTAACCCTATCCAGGTACCTCTAGAGCACTTTGAGACCCCAACCAGGCAACTACTTCCGCAGCATTCGCTGACCCCAACCAGGTGACTGCCTTGCGAGCACTCTCTAACAACATCCAGGCACCTCTAGAGCACTTTGAGACCCCAACCAGGCTACTACTTCTGCAGCATTCACTGACCCCAACCAGGTGACTACCTCCAGCGGCACTCTCTAACCCCAACCCTGCGACTTCCCTCACAACACTCTGACCCCAACTAGCTGGCTACCTCCATGGCCCCTCACTGACCCCAACCAGGCAACCTACCTCCACAGCATAGGAACACAGAAAACGGGTGCACTTGTGGTATGAAATGGAGTTGCTGCTAAATTAGAAAATGTAGTATCAGAACACAAAAGCAGCACTACACAGGAACTCAAAAAAAAAAAGTATTTAATAAAGGTGCTTGCTTATTTTTGGAGTTCCTGTGAAGCGCGGCTTTTTGTCAACTACCTCCATGGCACTCTGACCCCAATCAGGCGACTACCTCCACAGCACTCTCTGACCTGACCAGCCAACTACCTCAACGGCACCTCTGGCCCTGACCAGGCAACTGTTTCTGCACCAGATAAGTACTATCCAGGGGAGATGACCCTTCCCCTAAGGCCCCAGCTATGCGGTGCAAACCATGGGAGGACAGATGGGGTGGGTCAGCTGGGAGGTGGTGCTGGCAGAGAATTCTGGTGGGGTAGGAAGAAGTAGGCTGTTGTTTAACTAGGATCTGTGGCTTATCCAAAAGGTAGGAAATGGGCAGAGTGGGTGGGCCAAGCGATCCTTATCTGCCGTCAAAGTCTGTTTCTGTGTTCTATGTGTCTGTGTAGGACGATTGGTAGACAGGAGGCTGGATGATGGAGGCCAAAAGGCAGAATAAAAAAAAAATGGTAATTAGATTAAGTGAAAAAAATCTAGAACCGTACTGCATGAAAATGAGAAATGTTTCTAGAAAATAATGTTTCTTTTTACTGGCTGTCTTTCTATAACGTCAGTATTGAGCGTGAACATACTAAAGCTGGCCGTCTGCATAGTGGTTGGGTTCATGTACATGGGCAGGCGACCCGAGTTCAGCAATGAGCTTGAGTTGGGTGGGGGCATCCCAACAGATGTGGGATATTCGGTCTTCCTCTGGGTAGGGAAGACAGCTGCTCAACTACACCATTGCCACCTGAGGACCCTCAGGGACAGAGCAGCAATGAGATGCGGGTGAAAGGGAAGACAGCTACTCACTACAGCGCTGCCACCTCGGGTACCACTGGGCAGTGCAGCGATGGAACAGGTGAGAGGGAGAGCTGGGATCCACTTAGGCAGTATCTGGTGTGAAGAGCATGGAGCCCCTAGCATGCCGTCCTCCCATGGGCAGGTAAGCAAGGTAAAAGGAAACTACCCTGACTCAAGCAGGATGATACTGGACTCATGCGGGTCCCGACCCCTGCTACTGTCTGTTCTGTTCCCTACCCTGGGTGCTCCAGCCCCAGTACTAGCTGCTGTCCATTCTCCTCCCTACCCCGGCCTTAACTCATGCAGGATGCTCCCGGCTTGCTTGGGCCCCACCCCAGCTGCTGTCCTGTTCTCCTCCCTACCCGGGGCCGTGACTCATGTAGGATGGCTGGGCTCGCTTGAGCCCTGACCCCAGCTTCTGTCCATTCTACTCCCCTACTCAGAGCGCTTGGTCCCTGACCACAACTACCATCTGTTTTCCCTGCCTACCTTGGACGCCGGGCCCGACCCCAGCCACTGTCTGTGCTCCTACCTGGGCACTTGGGCCCCGACCCCAACCACTGTCCACTGTCCTGCCTATGCTGGGCACTCAGGCCCCGACCAGGTACTGTCCATTCCAACCCCAGTTACTGTCCATTCTCCTCCCTACCACGGGCATTCAGGCCCTGACTCAGCTACTGTCCATTCTCCACCTACTGGGCATTCAGACCCTGACCCCAGCTACTGTCTGTTCTCTTCCCTACCATGGGTTCGGGCCCTGACCCCAGCTACTGTCTGTCTTCCTTCCTATCCTGGGAAGTCCTGCCTCTGTATTCAGGAGGAGGTGGATGCTGGGTCTGGTACAGCTGGACACCACCACTGGGAGGGTGAAACCCATGGGGTTGGAAACAGAAATAGAGGCAAGTGGCAGAGACACTGGGAGTGGGGGTGGGGCTGGGTCTGACTGAAGGGAAGGGGCCGAGGCATGAAAGGTGCATAAACTATAAATTTAAAGAAAGAAAGTGAATGCATTGTCT
Source organism: Neoceratodus forsteri (assembly GCA_016271365.2). NCBI lineage: Eukaryota > Metazoa > Chordata > Ceratodontiformes > Ceratodontidae > Neoceratodus > Neoceratodus forsteri. The sequence goes on along the minus strand of JADMNL010000031.1, from coordinate 101,787,473 downwards.
GTCCCTTCTCTGCATCGTCTCATTTTATAGGCGTCTGCAGGGTTTGAAGAACCGACCAAAATACCATGCATGGTAGTGACATTTTCTTTCCTCTGATGTTTTTCTCCTAGCTGTATGTGCAGGCTCGTCTAGCTGCAGAGTGGGCTCTTGCTTCGCCCACAATTCAGTTTTTCCTGATTGCTTTTGCCATTTATGTTGGTTACACTCTTGTTTCTGATTACAAGCACCACTGGAGTGATGTGCTGGTGGGTTTAATACAAGGAGCTGTCATTGCCATCTTAATCGTAAGTGCCACACTGTTGTTGGATCTCTGGGGCTGTAGAATGTGGGTTCTCTTCTGGGCCAGGGATTATGTTCAGTCCTAACATAAATCTGTCCCAGTGCTGAAGACAGATAAGTATTCACAGATCCCCAGAAAAGTTTAGTTCAGCTTTGATGCAACTGAAATGTGACATCTCAGTTACAGGGGTCCTGCTTTCCCCAAGTCCTACCTCTGAGCACAGAGAAATAAACTGAGTTGCTCAACATTAAATAGGGAGCCTGTGACTGTGGGATTTGAACTGAGAATTTCATGTTTCACGGTGTACAATGTAGCACTCAACCACTGGAGCAGACAGTCTCATTCAGACTAGGCCAATAAAATCAACCCAGATGCCATGGCTGTGTTTGGGATGTTGCAGGCTCATTGTGGGTGCCACATTTAGTTGGATACACTCCTGCATTGAAACAAATTGTGTTATGGGGCCAGCCGTCAGTGCAGCGGGCGCTACCACCGTGGCACCAGCAATCCAGGTTTGAGAGCAGACTCAGGTTGAAGGATTGAGCATCCCAGAGGACACGCTCCTCCTCTGGGGAGGGTGGAATGTCCTCCCCACTGCAACACTGTCACCTGGGTGACCATGGGTGGTGGTGCAGCTTGGGGAATGCTATGGGTGGGGAGGACATTGGCGAGATCCGGAGTGGCAGCACGCCTTGCATGCACTTGCTCCTTGGATCTCCTAGCATGCCGCCGCCCTGGGATGGAAGGAAAAGCCCCGCAGCTGGCCTGACGATGGCCTCCAGCATCGCTCCCAAGAACTGAACCTGGGACGCCCTAGATTGTCACCTGATGAAAACTGCTAGCAGGTAGGTGAGTAGAAGGAGGGTTGCTCTCACTTTCCCCACCCAGGGTAAACCATGGCAGCATGGAGGCTTGGCACCAGGGCATCTGGTAGTCAATCTAGCATAGCCATGGGTGCCTTGGAGAACCCTGAGGAGTGGTCCAGCTGTGGCATTGAGGGGCCTGAAAAATTGTTTTACAACACCCTTTGAGATCTTTTGTGTATGAACAGGGTTATGGAAATGTGAACTGTGATCTCGTGTTTAGAAATGAATTTACCGGCTGTTACAGTTTTCGATGCTGTAGTTGATTACATGGCCTGCAGTTTATGGATGGGGCTTAGTATTTAATGAGAAGCTCCAGGTGTTACAGCAGGTTTTGCCATTATGTGCAGCAGTGCCTTTCAGCAGAGCCTATGATATTAGAGAAAAGAAATGTTGGAGTGGGGAAGTGGGGGGTGAAGAATAAAACACAAGCGGGACTTCTGTTCACAAAGGCAAATTAAAACTTTCAGTTTTCTTCTACAGGTGAAATATGTGTCTGACTTTTTTAAGGAAAGATCACCTATTAAGTGTGAGAAGGAGGAAGAGGAGGAGGAAGAAAGGGAACAGAAACCCAGCTTGCCACTTAATGAGCCAGAACAAAACAACCATTATACATGTAACTACAGAGGAGCTCCATAAAATGGAGATCCCAGACCACCAGTGGATCATGTACAAACTGTAGTGTGTTGTCCACAGAAGCACATCTTCAGAACAATGAGTGAACCATGTCTGGGATTCAGACAGATGATTTGAACTTTGTCCCCGCTTCTTTACTCATTTCTCCAGCACAACAGAAGGGACATTTGGACTCTACTTCAGTATGGGAGGCAGTTCCTTCACCTGTGGGAAACAGAGTTCTGCGAAGGAGGAAATTCTGGGTAAAACTGGATCCCTCTGACTGCTCATTTTTAGTTGACGATAGTGAAACACACGCTTCAGCTTAAGGAGAAAATGACATGCTAGCCATTGGTGGCCACTTAAAGCCAAGAGGACTAGCCCATTCACTTTATCTGGAAAGAATGGAGTGGCTAACTGAAATGACCCTTTACTTGGGGTTTGACTTTGAGATGCATTGTACACTAACCATTGTAGCTAGTAAAATACAGACTGCTCAGTTCTTGGATCTGCCTTGCTCTTGGATGATGTGTCTTTTAGTAAAACCAGTGGGAGCTTCTAGCTGCACAGACACTTACTGTGCCTTGTAATTCAGGCTTTGAAATCTGACAGCATTCCTCACACACCCAAAACCCCAGCACTCTACACTCATGTCACTGGTTTGGTCTGATCAGTGGTTACTGTCTTTTTGCAGTCAGCTGAAGGGTAGGAGGTCGCCAGTACCGGGGGCAGGAGGCCACCAGTACCTGAGGGACAAGGGTCACCACTACCTAAAGGGAGGGAGATTGTCAGAACCTGAAGGGCAGGTGGTTGCCGGTACCTGAGGGGCAGGGGCCATCAGTACTAGTAGGGCAGGGTTTGATAGTGCTGTACCTTTAAGAAAGAAATTCCACTCCATAGGGACCAGCAGCAGCTGGAACCAGCGGTCTCCTTTAGCCTCATTTTGAGAGCTGTGTAGGTCAGCTCAAAGACTGCTTTCATTAAGGTTTGGGGTTTATACTTCCCAAGAGCACTTGGGGCTTACTTTTGGTCAGAAATTGTGTGGGTTCATCCTCCATGAGCACTCAGTAATTGCAGTTAGTAAGGTTTGGGAAGTATACCCTTCTGGGACACCCAGTAACTGCAGTTACAGTAGAGATGGGGAGTGTATATTGCATTGGGGTGTATAGCTCCTGAGCACCCTGTCATTGCAGTTTGTAAGGCTTGGGGTATATATTTCCTGGACACACAATAACTGCAGTTAGTAGTATGGGTGTATAACCTGTCAGTAAGGTTGGGGAGTTTGTCCTGTCAGTAAGGTTTGTAGGTATACACCCTGTTAGTATGGTTTGAGCGTGTATAGCCATCATTGTGGTTAGGTGTATACTATCAGTATTGTTTGGGGTTGTAAACCCATCAGTATTGTCTGGGGTTGTAAACCCATCAGTAAAGTTTGGGGTGTATGCCCATCCGTATGGTTAGAGATGTATACCTATCAATGAGGTTTGGGGTGTATACCCATAAGTAAGGGTTGGGGTTTACACCCATCAGAAAGGTTTTGGGTGTACACCCATCAGTAAGTTAGAGGATGTATACTCATCAGTATATTTAAGGGTATATATCCATTAGTAAGCTTTGGGGTTTATACCCATCAGTAAGGAGAGGGTGTATACCCATCAGTATGGTTTGGGGTGCGCACTCATGAGTAAGGATTGCTATACACTAACCAGTATGGCTTGGGGTGTATAACCCTCAGTATGGTTTGGGGTGTATATCCATCAGTAGGGTTTGGGGGCATTTACCTATCAGTGAGGTTTGGGGGTGTATACCCATCTGTGTGGTTTGGAGGGCATATACCTATACCTATCTGTATGGTTTGGGGGTATATATCTGTCAGGAAAGTGTGTGGGTACATGCTCCATCATTATGGTTTGGGAGTATATACCCATCTGTATTGTTTGGGGGTGTATACCCATTCAAGAGGTTTGGGGCATGTACCCATCAGTACATTTTGGGGTGTATACCACTTATTATGGTTTGGGGTATATACCCATCAGTAAGGTGTATAGTACATACTCCCATGAGTATGTTTGAGTATACCATCAGTATGGTTGAGGTGTATACCACTAGTAAGGTTTTACCCACCAGTAAGGTTTGTGTGTATACCCATCCGTATGGTTTGGGGGTTTATACCTTTGACTGCTTCATGTCTCAGTGTTTTTCCACTAGGAATCTGGTTGCCATACAGCACCCAGTCAGGAGCCAGCATGCCTTCCATATAACTGCTGCTGTTTCATTTCCTTAACCATTGACATGTGATACTACAAGTCTGTACAAAGTACAGTGAGCAGCCCAGCACTGTTTCTGCAGTGGTGGTGGTATTGGACAGTATGTGTATTTTAACTTGATTTCTAGGTTAGAGTTATTGTACATTTCAGTAGATGACACATGAATGGGATGTCTTTTGATGGAGTGATGATTTTTTACCCCTCCCCCAACCTTTCCAGGATTGGGAGCATTCTCCCCTTTCATGCCCCAAGCTGGAGGAGCCTGAGTTAGTTGTAAAGAGCACCTCTTGTGGCAACGGAGCAGAGTTGACTTTCACTGCCTGTGCCTCTAAGCTGGAGAATTGGTCAGCTGCAGAGCCACTGTAGACAGGAGAGGAAAAGGGAACATGGGGCTTGTCCATAGAAACTCTTGTGTGGAAAGTTATCACAAAGGCTACGGGGTGATCTGTACCCTGTTGATGTCACTGTCTATGTACATGCCGTGTGAATTGGTGATGTGAGAGGCCAGATGACTTTCCCTTTCCAATGAATATGGAGATGCCATTAGGCAGCACCCTGACTTTGTCAGGGTATACTGTGGATTCCATTAATACAGGTGGTGCTTTCTGATGTAGAGCTTGTACGTGAGAACGAAGGGCAAGAACAGGAACACCCAGGCAGAGACCAGCATCCAGGGTTTTGCCTCACACACCCAGGTAGAGTCCACTGTCCAGTGGTAGGGACAGGAACACCCAGGCCTAAACCAGTGTACAGGACAGGAATACCCAGGCAATACCGAGTCCAAGGTTGTGTTCTAAACACCCAGGCAGAGTCTGGAGGTCCGAGGCCAGGAAAGGAACACCCAGGCATAAACCACATCTGGAGGGCTGTGTTCTAAACATCCAAGTAGAGTCCAGGGTCCAGTGACCAGGATAGGAACACCTGGCCAGATTCCAGAGCCCAGGGCTATGTTCTAAACACCCAGGAGTCTAGGGTTCAGTGTCTAGGATGGGAACACCCAGACAGAGACCAGGGTCAGGACAGGAACACCCAGGCAGAGTCCGTGGTTGTGTTCTAAACACACAGGCAGACTCCAGAGTGTGTGGCCATGTTCTATACACTCAGGCAGAGTTCAGTTTCTGGGACAGGAACATCCAGCAGACTCCAGGGCCCAGACTGTGTTCTAAACACACAGGCAGCGATAAAGCCTGTGTTCTTCCTTCCCACCTGGTGCCTTCCTCCCTGGACCCCCAGGGGTAGTGTTCACTGAAGGAACCCCCACCAGAGACAAATGCCTGCCCTTCCTGTACCTTTGGCTACCGATCTCCCAACTTTGGGCGTGACCGGGGTCACCGGCACTGCAGGCAGTCACCATCTACAGTGCAACCTCGCTTGGCCAAGGGAGTGACATTATTCCATGCAGCCTCACTTGACCAAGGGAGTGACATTATTCCATACAGCCTCGCTTGACCAAGGGAGTGACATTATTCCATACAGCCTCGCTTGACCAAGGGAGTGACATTATTCCATACAGCCTCGCTATGAGGGAGTGACATTATTCCATACAGCCTCGCTTGGTGAAGGGAGTGACATTATTCCATACAGCCTCGCATGGCCAAGGGAGTGACATTATTCCATACAGCCTCGCTTGGCCAAGGGAGTGACGTTATTCCATACAGCCTCGCTTGGCCAAGGGAGTGACAGTAAAGGAATATGTTGACAGGGTGGGTGTTATCCCAGGATAACATCCCACTCGGTGGTTGGCCCAAGGCCACTGACCGAGGGCATCCAGCACCCGAGAAGGATGTTATCTCAGCATAACACCCACCCTGGAGGGCATTATTCTATTATACAATGATGCAAACGTTCATCAATCTCAATCCATCATCAGCAGGGATGTTATGCCAGGATAACATCCCTGCTGTGATAGCCAACTGACCAGTCAGAAGCCAGATTCTTTCTTGCCATTGTACAATATTCCATACAGCCTCGCTTGCCAAGGGTGGACATTATTCCATACAGCCTCGCATAAGAGACAGTTACCAGGTGTCTGTCTGTTGAAAGGGTTATACTTCACTTGACTGCTTGGCAGAGGTGATCCAGTCAGTGGGCTAATAAAGAGTCCATGACACAGTTGTGAAAACTCAGAAATGTCAGATTTTTGACCCAATTCAGTTTGTTTCATATATTTTCTGTAATTCTTTCTGCCTTTTTCTTTATTACCAAGAAAACAAGATCATTAACCCCTCCCCCAAAACCAGTCTTTATGTGTTTCAGCAGCTTGTCTACACCTGGCATCATTTGAAATCATAATCACCTCTGCAGCAACAGACTGTGATGTCATAAGCCAAACTGTGATGTCAGTTGTAGACAAGCAGCCAGAGCAGATAGGGCAGGGATTCTGTTTTCATGCAAATGTCCTTAGTAATAAAGAAGTATAATTTGAGAATTAAGGGTGGGGGTAAAGATAAGCTGCATCGTGTATAACTATTAAATTTTTTCAAAACTGTGCCAACCGCATCAGGACTCCTTTAGTATTCAAGCTCTGAAGATCCCTAAAGCCTTGTCATCAGGTATGTAATTCTTCAGATACCGTATTTCACTGTTTTGAAGCCGCCCCATTTAGAAGCCACTCCTCAAATACAAGCCACAGCTGAAAACAGGTTTACTAATAGAAGCTACCTCATCTGTAGCATGCTCTAAATGGTGATAGGTTTCAGATGGTGAAATCTTTGTTTCCTGTGGCAACTCCGTATTTATATCCACTGATGGTCACTAGTTCAAAAATATGTTTCTAATTTCTATCCAACCAACAACAATCAAACTCTGTACTTATTTATTTATTTTTTATTTATCAAGTCTAGGATTACAAATACCTTTGAGCCATGGCTCTTTTACAAAGGTTCCACATCAGAGAAATACAAATTATGGGGAAATCAAGACAGGCATTACAACAATGTGGACATTGCAAACAGAGTACAGATTAATACAGTTCAAGGGTCGCATTGTAACAAGAGCCAGCGGCATTTGTCAGAGAAAACAGACAACAGATAAGAAGTGCCAGAGTCATAGGGAGAGGAAGAGGGGGAGAAGGAATGTAGGAAGGTGGCAAGAGGGTGAAAAGTGCAGCATTGGGTATACCAAGATGGAGGGTAGAATCCAGTGGGGGAACAACTAGAGCAGAAAGGGAAGTGGAGAAACAAGGTTAAGTTGGGCAGTCACAGGAGCTGTTGGTAGTGAGATAGTCCCGAGTCTAGTTTTAAACATACCAATAGTTGGGGCAGAGGAGATGGTTGGGCTGAGGCCTTTGAACCAGAGTGGCTCTCGATAAGCAAAAGAGCGTTGTCCTTGTGAAGTGTGACAGTGGGGGACTTTCAGTAGCTGTAGCGTGGATCTCCTAAGGCGCCTTACTTACTGCATACCAAAGGTGTTTGTCAAAAAAACATTTAGTCCCCCATGGCCAAATAGAGTTAACATCCACAACAAGGAAATGTCTTTGGCTGGAACCAAGACTGCAAGGTGCTGCTGCAATGCAGAGATCAGGTTCCGTGATACAGCTCCAAGACCCCCAGGACATCTAAAGCCCCTCATTGCTGGGGCTGTAGCTAGTATCACCATTTGGGATGGAAACACCCTGACCCGTACTAGCCCAGTGAAGAGTCAGGAAGTGCTGTGCTATAGCGGGGAGGGGGTGTCTGGCTGTGTACCTAGACACAGTATACTGAGAGCAAGAGTGAGAGTGAGCAGAGGGAACTGAGGAAATGGGGTCCGAATCAGTTCAGTGGCAGTCAAAACAAGATGGCAGCCTTTCAGGGCTTATCAATTGAGGCCACCCCTGAATAGTAGCTGCCCTCATTTAGAAGCCGCAGCTCAAAATAAAAGAATTCAATAGAAGCCGCGGCTTCAAAATGGTGAAATAGGTAGTCTCTTTCTTCACAGACTCTCTGTCTGCACTGTCTTCATGCTCTTCACTCAATGATGAAGCACTGCATCACTCCACCTCGGCTCTTGCTCTGTGCTGACCAATGGGAGGCATGTAACTTACAGCATTGTTCCTAGCCTGTATGGTGGTGTTGGGGGGATTGGGCAAACAATAGCGATCATTCTATGGAGTCAGTAGTGTCTCTGACCACAGGCCTGGTCTCACAAAAGCCATGCAGTCACACATTTCTGAGGGACTCCTGATTTTGACGCCACTACATGGGTCCAAGCATGGTCGTAAGAGGCCGCCAGTCGCATCTGGTAGGCCAGCAAAGAAGGTTCTAGCATTGAGATCTAGTATCAAAGAGAACCCTTATATTAAATGTATAAAAGTGGGCTGGCATGATGGTGCTGAGGTTAACATACTGAATGCCACACCTTGCACCACGCCAACAACCCAGGGTCGGATGTGGACACAGGTCATGGGGGAGTCGGCCAGGAAGGGAGAGGATTGAGCATTCGGAGGACTGCATTCCTCTCCTAGGGAGGAAGGGTTTCAGTTCCCTGCACTCGCCTGCCCTCTAGCATTGGCTGGGATGAGGCAGGCTGGGGCCCGCACACTGGTGGAGGGGTGGCGGCTGCTGACTTCTGCACATGGAAGCATGCTTGAAGCATCCAGGTGGCACTGCACGCCATCCCTCAAGGGGACCAATACTAGAAATCTCCATGGCCGATGAGATGCCTCTGACCCTGACTGCCCACAGCCCTGCCCCTGAGTACTAAAAGCCATGCCACCTATCCCATTAAAGTAAGTCCTGAGGAAGGCAGGGCTGGGGTGACAGTTTCCAGAGAGCAACTGGATGCCATGGGAGAAGAAGGACTAACTAAAAAAATGTAAAGAAATGCTAGAAGAGGAGTCTGCATTGGATTGGCTGATCCATGGTGTCTGTCATTTCCTAGCATCCTCAAACGCTGCCTGTTCATCACTTGGTCAGTCTGTGCCCACTTTATTGTGTTTCTGGGGTTGTACCGCCAGGCCAAATGACTGAAATCTGGACTGAGCACTTTAAAACAGAAGAAATGGAGCTTTCATGATAAAGTACTAGCATTATTTGATTTGAGTTCTTTGTGTTGCACTAGACTTGTGTCCAAGTTCCTTTCCTGTTCCAGCATCCTGATGCTCCTTGTTTTGCTTCCGGTTGTTCTAAGCAGTTTTTGAATAATGCTAACAGCAGTCACATTGTACATCAAGATACTGTCAAATGCTGTGTTGTCGTGGTACAGAGAGACCGTACTAATTTGGCATGAGGTCATCACTTACATCCACTCCCCAGTATGACCATCAGGACTCTGGTGTAGCGAGATAGTACAGATTATGTACACCGTGGCCATGTTTGTTGCCCCAGCTAACACTATAAACACAATTTGCTGAACACTATGGCAGTGTTTGTTGCCCCCTTCCATGCACTGGTCGGTGCAGTCGGAATGTGGATACTGTGGGGCCCTCCTGGAAAATGAATGTTAGGGGCTGAGGGTGATGCACTCATGTCTGCATTCCACTTCAGTCTGGTACACTGGCGCTGTGTTTGCATTGTGTATGTACTTGCAGTGGTCAGAAAAACCCATTGGGCATAGGGAAATGTCCAGATCTCCAGGTGGGGCAGTCCAGCACTGGTATGGTCCCTGGGATGCAAAGACAATTTCAGTGTCCAACTCTCCCCTCATCTAGATTTGACTCCCACAAATGAAACTACAGCAAAGATCAGCTGTCCTTTTGTTATAGGATGTGAAACGATAGCAGCAGTACAGAAACTTGTTAACCCCTTAAAATGGCAACCCACAGAGCAATGTCTGCCTGCACCAGTGCCATGCCTTGTGTTCTGCTACACACACACACACACTATATAGGGAAGAAACGGGTGGAAGCTTCAGCGAATAAACTCATTTGTGAACCCCATGCACACTAAATTGTAACCGTTTATTTACCCAGAGCATCCCAGTTGAGATGCAGAATGTGTTTTCTGTGTGGGTGGGGTGGGGGCTCATAATGACTTGAGGGACTGAAGCCACCGTGATTGAAGCAAGGTCACTGGCTATCATCCAGTAATTGTCCTGAAACTGATGTCAGTGACCTATGGTGACTCTACTGTTAAAGTAACTCAACTATTAAAGATCTGTACAGAACGCAGTAAATAAAAGTCAGCTTTAACAGCAGGTAACCAGGTGTACCAGCATTGCAGGGTAAACAATGGCCCCACAGTCAGAACTGGTTTGCAGTCTCATTGCAGCTTGGCACCAGATCTTCAGCTTTGCCTCCACTTCAGACAGTAAACAAGGAAGAAAGAAGAAAACCACATGACACTTGCAGTCTTAACTGGGTGCCACACACTAGGAAAGCATTACACTTTTTAATGGTAAACGTACTTCTGCCCTTGCTTCCCATCAAAGAGGCTTAACATTACCACCCAACCATGACAGAAAACCCTTACCTCCAAGGTAAGAAACAAAGAACAGAGTGAAGCGTGTCAAGGCTCCAAGTCCCAGCTTTCCACTGAAATTACAAAGTCCAGCTTGACTTTACAAAGGAGCTTGCCTGCCTCATTGGAGTCACTGAACAAATGTGTTCTCCCTTTGTAATGGCTCCTCAGTTTTGCAGGAATTTGCAGATAACATGTGAGCCCTAGCTCCTCAAGGGCCACTCACTGCATGAACCCCAGCTCACTAAGGCCACTTTCAGTGTGTGAGCTCCAGCTCCCTAAGGTCCACTCATTGCCTTAACCCCTGGCTCCCTAAGGCCACTGTCACTGCAAGAGCCCCAGCTCCCTAGGTGCCGCTTCACTGCATGAGCCCTAGCTCCTAAGGGCACCGCTCACTGTGTGGGTCCCAGCCCCTAAGGGCCACTTTCCCTGTGTGAGCTCCAGCTCCTACAAGGCCACCTCACTGTATGAGACCCAGATCCCTAAGGGCCACTTTTACTGTGTCGCCTGTGTAATGGGAGGCAGTATAGTGCAGTGGTTTTGTAAATAAAAAACTGGAATTACTTCCAAATTTGAACCTATGTAAGTTTTCAGTCTCCCCAAAAAAACAAAGTAACTGAACCCCTGGTGAGAAAGCCTGCACCCTCCCCACACCACCACCACAACTATGCACTGTAGCCCTTTTAGAACTGTGTAAAAAGCTCACTAACCCTCTCCTACCTTGTGTACTGGGGCCCTGTTAATGCTGTGAAAGGAAGGTTGCTAACCTCCCCACCTTGTGCACTGGGGCCCTATTAGGGCTCTGTAAGGATAGGGTGGGAGGCTAACCCCTCCCACCTTATGCACTGGGCTGGGGCCTGTTTGACTAACTCCTCCCACCTCTGCACTGGGACCTGTTAGGCTGTGTAGGTAGGGAAGTTTGGCTAACCCCTTCTCACCTTGTGCACTGGGACCCTGTTAATGCTGTGAAAAGACAGGAAGAGGGCTTAACCCCTTCCACCTTATGCACTGGGATCCTGTTAGTGCTGTTTAAGAATAGTGGGTGGCTAACCCTCTCCCACCTTGTGCACTGTGGCCCTGTTAGGGCTGTGTAGGATAGGAAGGTGGGCTAACCGCCCCACCTTATGCACTGGGGCTTGTTAGGGCTGTGTAAGGGGAGGAAGTTTGGCTAACTCTCTCACCTCATCGTTAAGAGAATGCCCGATTGTTTCGAGTTTTAAAACAGAGTTTAAAACGTATTTATTTAATCATGCTTTTTGGAATGTTTTTAAATAATTTTACTGTTATTATTTGTTTACAATTTATGTGTATTTTTATTGTACAGCGCTTTGATACATGAAAGGCGCTTAAGAAATAAAATTTTACTTACTTACTCGTGCACGAGGCCCGATAGTGCTGTGAAAGGATAGGGAAGGTGAGCTAATCCCTCCCACTTCTGCAACAGTGCATTGTGGCCATGTTAGGGCTGTGTAAGGAGAGGGAAGGTGGGCTATCCCGCCCACCTTAAGCACTGTGGTCCTGATAGTGCTGTGTGTTTAAAAAAAAAAAAATTATTGCTAAACCCTTTCCTCCTCATGCACAGTTAAGGCTGTGTGAGGAGCTTGCAACCACACACACACACACAGTGCTTCTGGTAACGTTGAGTGAGGAAGCCTGAATTTTCCTGTACCCCTTTCTTGAAATATACTCTTGCTGAGCCCTGTAGGAAAGTTGGGATTGAACCCCACACACACACACACACACACACACAGCACTGTGCTTCAGTTGAGCCATATAAAGAAACCTGCGTTTGTCTCCCCACCTCATGAGCTGTATTCCTGTTAGGCCCATGTGGGGAAGCTTTATCTTCCCACCCACCTTATGCACTTTGCCACCCCTGTGTGCACTGTACCTTTACTGCCCATGCCCGCCTTCCTACATTGTGCTGTTTATTATAATGTAATCAGTGCTGTAGACATTCTTCCGGAATCAATGGGAGAAAGAGCCATGTTTACAGGGCAGGCTGTTCGCTGGACGGTGTGTAGTAGCTTCCTGCCAGAACAGAATGAGCGCTCAGCCCAGGTTAGAAATGACCTACATTTTTTGGAAGGGTGTGGTGCTGTTTGTCTGAAGTTCAGTTATACTGGTTACACCTAGCAAATTGCACTGCAGCTTAAACAGTACTTTTGCAAACTAATCACCACATAGTATGTATTAAAATAAAGTCACATGTGTGTTTAACAAATGTTAAACTCCAGTTTCAGAATGGGTTTTGGTAAAACATCTCCAAGGTTTGTATTAGATTTATTTTTCAAGCAGCAAAGTAAAACTGGTATCTAAATCTGCAGTCTTAAATAGAGCAGTAGAAGGAATTCTCAAATTCAAAACAAAGATAAGTAGTAACTACCTCTTTGGAAGGAATTCTGTTTCTTGCACCCAAAAGAAGCAAATATATTATGTAGTTATATATATTTCTATATCAAACACTGGGAGTTTGTCTACACAACACTGGGCAGATCTGTCCTCTTACTTGTAAATTTTAGAAGAAATTAGACATGCAAGAAATTAGTAGTTTGCAGTGCAAAGTGGGGCAAAGCTGTCTTTTGGTCCTATAGGGATGCAGCATTTAGGTGTTGGTTATAATCACAAAACAGGTACAAACAAATTACTAACCCCACCTGCCCTGCACCTAGTTCAGCCTTCCCATAGCTGAATCCCTCCCCCAACCCTTACCATTCATCCTCTAGTCCTTGCTTGCCTCACTTTGGGCCCTCTCCATCTTATTACACCCTCCTGTCGCCCCTCTAACTGGCATACTGCATCTTACTGCACCCTTCCTATCACCCCTCTAACCGCAAATGCATCTTACTGCACCCTTCCTATTTCCCTCTAACTGGCATACTGCATCTTACTGCACTCTTACTATTACCCCTCTAACTGACCCATCTGCCTTACTGCACCCTTATCGCCCTCTAACTGGCATACTGCATCTTACTGCACCCTTCCTATCGCCCCCTGTAACTGGCATACTCTGTCTTACTGTACCTTTCCTATCGTCCCTCTAACTGACATACTGCATCTTACTGCACCCTTCCCATCGCCTTCTAACTAGCATACTCCATCTTACTGCACCTTCCCATTGCCCCTCTAATTGGCATACTGCATCTTACTGCACACTTCCATTGCCCCTCTAACTGGAATACTGCATCCTTCCTATCGCTCACTAACTGGCATATTGCATCTTACTGCACCCTTCCCATTGCCCCTCTAACTGGCATAATGCATCTTACTGCACCCTTCCTATCACCCCTGTAACTGGCATACTGCATCGTACTGCACCCTTTTATCGCCCTCTAACTGGCACACTCCATCTTACTGCACCCTTCCCATCACCCCTCTAGCTGGCATACTCCATCTTACTGCACCTTTGTATTGCCTCGCCTAACTGGCATACTGCATCTTACTGCACACTTCCCATCGCCCTCTAACTGACATACTCCATCTTACTGCACCCTTCCCATCGCGCTCTCTAACTGGCATACTGCATCTTACTGCACCCTTCCCATCACCCCTCTAACTGGCATACTGCATCTTACTGCACCCTTCCTATCGCCCCTGTAACTGGCATACTGCATTGTACTGCACCCTTCCCATCGCCTCTAACTGGCACACTGCATCTTATTGCACCTTCCCATCGCCCCTCTAGCTGGCATACTCCATCTTACTGCACCCTTTGTATTGCCCTCTAACTGGCATACTGCATCTTACTGCACCCTTCCTATAGCCCACTCTAGCTGGCATACTCCATCTTACTGCACTCTTCCCATCGCCTCTCTAACTGGCATACTGCACCTATTGCAGTCTTCCCATTGCCCTCTAACTGGCATACTGCATTTTACTACACCCTTCCTGTCACCCTCTCAACTGGTATACTACATCTTACTGCACCTTCCCATCGCCTCTAACTGGCATACTGCATCTTACTGCACCCTTCCCATCACCCCTCTAACTGGCACACTGCATCTTACTGCACCCTTCCCATCACCCTCTAACTGGCATACTGCATCTTACTGCACCCTTCCCATCGCCTCTAACTGGCATACTCCATCTTACTGCACTCTTCCTGCCGCCTCTAACTGGCATACTGCATCTTACTACACCCTTCCCGTCGTCTCCTCTAACTGGCATACTGCATCTTACTGCACCCTTCCCATCTCTCTAACTGGCATTGTGCATCTTACTGCACCCTTCCCATCACCCGCTCTAACTGGCATACTGCATCTTACTGCACCCTTCCCATCACCCTCTAACTGGCATACTGCATCTTCCTGCACCCTTCCCATCACCCCTCTAACTGGCATACTGCATCTTACTGCACCCTTCCCATCGCCTCTAACTGGCATACTCCCATCTTACTGCACTCTTCCTGCCGCTCTCTCTAACTGGCATACTGCATCTTACTACACCCTTCCCTGCTGCCCCTCTAACTGGCATACTGCATCTTACTGCACCCTTCCTGCCTCCTCTAACTGGCATTGTGCATCTTACTGCACTCTTCCCATCGCCCGCTTAACTGGCATACTGCATCTTACTGCACCCTTCCCATCGCCTCTAACTGGCATACTCCATCTTACTGCACTCTTCCCGCCGCCTCTAACTGGCATACTGCATCTTACTACACCTTCCCTGCCGCCCTCTAACTGGCATACTGCATCTTACTGCACCGTTGCTCTCCTCTAACTGGCATTGTGCATCTTACTGCACCCTTCCCATCGCCCGCTCTAACTGGCATACTGCATCTTACTGCACCTTCCCATCGCTCTCGCTAACTGGCATACTGCATCTTACTGCACCCTTTGTATCGCCCCTCTAACTGGCGCATTGCATCTTACTCATCCTTTGTATTGCCCCCTTTAACTGGCATACTGCATCTTACTGCACCCTTCCCATCGCCTCTAACTGGCATACTCCATCTTACTGCACCCTTCCTATCACCCCTGTAACTGGCATACTGCATCTTACTGCACCCTTCCCATCGCCCCTCTAACTGGCATACTGCATCTTACTGCACACTTCCATCGCACTCTCTAACTGGCATATGCATCTTACTGCACCTTCCCATCACCCTCTAACTGGCATACTGCATCTTACTGCACCCTTCCCATCGCTCCTCTAACTGGCATACTCCATCTTACTGCACTCTTCCTGTTGCCCTCTAACTGGCATACTGCATCTTACTACACCCTTCTCCCATCGCCTCTCTAACTGGCATTGTGCAACTTACTGCACCCTTCCCATCGCCTCTAACTGGCATACTCCATCTTACTGCACCCTTCCCATCGCCTGCCTAACTGGCATACTCCGCCTTACTGCACCCTTCCCGTCACCCCTCTAACTGGCATTGTGCATCTTACTGCACCCTTCCCATCGCCTCTAACTGGCATACTGCATCTTACTGCACACTTCCCATCGCACCTCTAACTGGCATACTGCATCTTACTGCACCCTTCCCATCACCCTCTAACTGGCATACTGCATCTTACTGCACCCGTCCCATCGCCTCTAACTGGCATACTCCATCTTACTGCAACCTTCCCATCGCCTCTAACTGGCATACTGCATCTTACTGCACACTTCCCATCGCACTCTCTAACTGGCATACTGCATCTTACTGCACCTTCCCATCACCCTCTAACTGGCATACTGCATCTTACTGCACCCTTCCCATCGCCCTCTGTAACTGGCATACTGCATCTTACTGCACCCTTCCCATCGCCTCTAACTGGCATACTGCATCTTACTGCACCCTTCCCATCGCCTCCTCTAACTGACATACTCCATCTTACTGCACCCTTCCTATCACCCCTCTAACTGGCATACTGCAACACATATGGCATTTGGGTTAATATCCCAATGGACACTGTAGTGCAGTGTGAAGGGGGTGCTGCATTTCTGAGGTGCGTGTCTTCGGATGAGACGTTACACCGAGGTACCATCTGCCTGGATTGGTGGTAGTTCAGGCGATGCAAAGATCCCAAGGCAGTTATCAAAAGAGTAGGTGAATTTCCCAGTGTCCTGGCCAAATTTCTCCCATTCACTAAAAATACCACCAACAGCTTAATCTGGTTCATTTTCAGTTGCTTACCATCTGTAGCCCCTCCCCGCGTTGCCCCTGAAAAGGACTTCTAGGCCCAGTGGGCTTACCGGTCAACAAAATTCAATACATAAAGCTTACTGCACCCTTACTATCACCCCTCTAACTGGCATACTTCATCTTACTGCACCCTTCCTATCACCCTCTCACTGGCATACTGCATCTTACTGCACCCTTCCTATTGCCCCTCTAACTGGCATACTCCATCTTACTGCACCCTTCCTATCGCCTCTAGCTGGCATACTCCATCTTACTGCACCCTTCCCATCGCCTCTAATTGGCATACTGCATCTTTCTGCACACTTCCCATCGCCTCTAACTGGCATACTGCATCTTACTGCACCCTTCCCATCGCCTCTAACTGGCATACTGCATCTTACTGCACCCTTCCCATCGCCCTCTGGCTGGCTACTCCATCTTACTGCACCTTCCCATCGCCCCTCTAATTGGCATACTGCATCTTTCTGCACACTTCCCATCGCCTCTAACTGGCATACTGCATCTTACTGCACCTTCCCATCGCCTCTAACTGGCATACTGCATCTTACTGCACCCTTCCCATCGCCCTCTGGCTGGCATACTCCATCTTACTGCACCTTTCCCATCGCCCCTCTGGCTGGCGACTCCATCTTACTGCACCCTTCCCATCGCCCACTCTAGCTGGCATACCCATCTTACTGCACTCTTCCCATCACCCCCCAGCTGGCATACTGCATCTTATTGCAGTCTTCCCATCGCCCTCCTGGCAAACTGCATCTTACTACACCCTTCCGCCCGCCTCTAACTGGCATAGTGCATCTTACTGCACTCTTCCCATCGCCTCTCTAACTGTCATACTGCATCTTACTGCACTTTCCTATCACCCCTCTAACTGGCATACTGCATCTTACTGCACCCTTCCTACCACCCCCTCTAACTGGCATACTGCATGGTATGTAAGTGTACCTACCCCAGTGAACCCAATATAATTATAAAACCTGCAGATTTAAAGACCTGCAGCCTGCACCACATAAACATGACCTTTTCATTCAGTTCACATAGTATCACAATATTGTGAGGATGGAAAAGACCCTGGCTCCATCTTATCCGCCCTTCTGCCATGCAGTAATGACTATACCTTATTTGTGTAATGACACACATCCAAGCTTAACAGCCAACATTTTTCCCTACTCATGCTCTCCTACACAGATAAGCAGAAAAATAAACAACTGTCAGAAGGAAAGGATCAATCCATTCCAGTTCCTCTCCACTGGAATGTACAGATTTGTTTGCACACTTTGCACGAGTGTCCAGACATGCACTGAGCAATGTCACTTTAAAGAAAAGCTCTGACTTGTGAAGCAAGATTCCATTTCTCTTTGTGAGGTTAATAGTTAACACACTGCTCTGTAAGAGGATAATCATTAACATACTGCCCTGTGAGAGGGTATTCCTTAACATACTGTCCTGTGAGAGGGTAATTAACATGCTGCCCTGTAGAAGGATAATCATTAACATACTGCCCTGTGAGAGAGTATTCCTTAACATACTGCCCTGCGTAGAGGATAATTAACATACTGCCCTGTGAGAGGGTAATCGCTACATTCTGTCATGTGAGAGGGTAACTGTTAACACACTGCCCTGTGTGAAAGTAATTAACATACTGTCCTGTGAGAGGGTAATTGTTAACATACTGCCCTGTAAGAGGGTAACTGTTAACATACTGCCCTGAGAGATGGTAATCGTAACATACTGCCCTGTGCGAGGGTAATCATTAACATACTGCCCTGTGAGAAGGGTAATTGTTAACATACTGCCCTGAGAGACCAATTAACATACTGCCCAGTGAGAGGGTAATTGTTAACATACTGCCTTGTGAGAAGGTAATCATTAACATACTGCCATGTGAGAGAGTAATTAACATACTGCCATGTGAGAGGGTATTCCTTAACATGCTGCCCTGTGAGAGGGTAATTGTTAACATACTGCCATGTTAGAGGGTAATCCTTATACTGTCCTGTGAGAGGGTAATTGTTACTTATTGCCCGTGAGAGGGTCATTGTTAACATAATGCCCTGAGTGGGTAAACAACATACTGTCCTGTGAGGATAATCCTTACCATACTGCCCTGTGAGAGGTAATCTTTAACATACTGCCCTGTGAGAGGGTAATTGTTAATGCATTGCCCTGTGAGAGGATAAATATTAACACGCTTGCTATGCAGGAGGGTAGATATTAACATACCGCTTCTGTGAGAGGGCAGTTGTTAACATACTGCTCTGTAGGAGGGTAAATATTCACATACTGATCTGTGAGAGGGTAACTGTTAACATGCTGCTCAGTGATAGGATAATAATACATGATGAGTGGTCGCAAGGCACACACTCTCAAGGGTGTTGTTAGGGATGAGGGCTTGCATCGAGTGCCTTAAACACTTGGAGAGAGGCGTGATTATAGACCACAGTCTCATACCTTGAAGTGTCTTATTGCTTTTATGTGTAAGAAAAATCCCAGCAAGTGATTTTTCTTAGACATGTATGTTAGAGTTACAATAATGTTTATTTTATGCAGAAACTGGTGTAAAAGTGAAAAAAAAGTTTCTGTCACAGACCTTATGGTTCCCACGATCTTTCCCTTGCTCACCATGACAGACAAGAGCAATGTGCTGCAGCAGTGGTGGCTTATTACACAACAGCTGCGACTGTCACGTTTCATTCATTTTAAATTATGAGTCAGTGCGGCTGCCTTGATGTCCTCAACATCCTCTGGCTAAGGAGGCAGTGATGCCACTGTCACTTATCAACAGCGAAGGATGTTCTCCAGTGGCTCTCTGTGTGGCTCAAGCAGTATGAGCGTGATCTGTGTTGTGAAGTGGCTGCCACCTTGAAGCGGGTGCAGATGTCTAATTATGGGCACATAATTACACGGCTGTACTGGTGTTTCAGCCAATCACAGCACAGGATTTTTCTTACTCATGTTATAATTATGAAGATTCTACCCCACAAATGGGTAAATGTTAGCAAACCGTCCATGAGAGAGTAATTGTTTCACGTACTGCCCTGTGAGAGGGTAAGTGTTAAGATCCTGCCCTGTGGAGGGTAGTTGTTGGTATACTGCCCCATGAGGGTAACTGTTAAACTGTCCATGAGTGGGTAATCATTAGCATACTGCCACTGTGGGGCATTTCATACTGCCTTTCTTTTCCTGTTACTCCATCGGCAATGTAAGGAACTGCAGTTTGTGGCAGTGAAGAGAAACCATGGAGGAAGCTAACATTACATCCTTTGAACAAAGATACATCCTTGTTATGCAGACTGACTGGGAGATGTGCACAGCTACTCCTCTACCAGTAGGGGACACTGTACATAATGTGGGAGCTCATAGCTGTTCCTGTCCCTGCCACTCCCATTAGGAGTCACTGTGTGCAGAGTATTTTATTTAGGGTTATACTGCATCCCAGGATAGTCTTGTTTAGGTGAAACACCAATTTTATTCAGAGGTCATAGCGAACCGATATAGCAGCAGAGACCATACTTTTCAGATACAACACAGTTACGGAGAATGAGAATGTCCAACATAGCTTAATTAGTTTTGTTGACCAGTCAAGGAGGGCTAGGATGTGAAAACATATTTACAAAGATTGGAATCCTTTACAATACTATACACAGATGTGGAAATGTTCCAGGCAATTGGAGGTGGGGTCATAGGAAAATAAAGAAAACTCTATCAGTCACTTGGCTTTGAAGCATCTTAAGTTTTTGGCTTCTAGAAACACAGAATTTTTTTGGAGAAAAGGACTGCTTGGCCTACCAAGTCTGCCCAGACGCTCCCTGCCAAGCCTGCCTCTGCAGACTCTTACCTGGTCTTCAGTGTCCATCCTTCCTCCCTACCTATTTACTAATATTACCCAATGTCTATCTCATGCATGTTTGAACTTCCCAACTGTTTTGCCTTCCCACTTCTGTTCCATGCATCTGTCACTCTTTCAGTGAAGAAATACTTCCTCACATCCATCTTAAATGTCCTCCTCCAGCTTCATCACATGCATTCTGGTCCTGGTACTCTTTCTCCTCTGAAAGAGACTAACCTTCTGAACCCTGTTCACCCCTGTGAGGTACTTGTAGGTCCCTTCCATGTTCCGCCTTGCTCTTCTCTTCCAGGGTGTACATTTTGAGATCCCTCAGTCTCTCCTTGTAGGGATTTTGTGGTGCAGCCCTGCACCATTTTAGTTGCCCTCCTCTGGACTGCCTCCATCCTATGTGCTTTTTGAGATGTGGTTTCAGTACTGGACACGGTACTCGGTGGGGTCTCACCAGTAAGCGGTATACTGTACCACCTCTCTCCTTCTGCTGGAGATACCCTCCCTAGGTGTACCCCAGCATCCCACTGGCACTACCCACTGGTATGTCACACTGCCCTGCCTCTTTGAAGTCATCAGATATGGTAACCCCAAGGTCCCTTTCCTGATTAGTGATTCAGTACCTCCCCATCCTATTCTCAGTGCTGGGGTTTCTATGCCCTAGGTGAATGATTTTGCACTTTTGGTATGGAACCTCAACTGCCATGATTTACACCACTCTTTCAAGTTTCTCCAGAGCCTGCTCATTCTCTCCACCCTCCGGAGTGTCCACCCTATTGCATATTTTGGAAATATCTGCAAAAGGCGTACCTTTTCAGTTTCTCAGCAATGCCAATTATGGAGACATTGAAGTGGACTAGTCCCAGTACTGATCTCGGTGACACCCCACTGGTCATTCTCCCATCATTAGAGTGAGTGCTGTTAACCACCATCCTCTGTCTCCTATCCATTAACCAGTTCCTAATCCAGTTCACCACTTTGAATCCCAGCCCTAGGCTGCTTAGTTTCTTTATCAGTCTCCTGCGTGTCACAGTGTTGAAAGCCGTGCAAAGTCCTGATAAGCCGCTGCCACTGCCCTCCCTGATGTATTCTGGTCACCAGTGGAATAAATCAGATTTGTGTGGCATGACCTCCCCTTTCTTGTATCAGCAGATTTCCAGGTTGTTGGGGTTGCACTATGAAAGGTCTTTTTGTCGAAGGATTTGTACGCCTCTGTATGTGCAAGAGCTCTCTCATCTGGAAATGCAGATATTTGATATTTTTCTTGTGGTTCACATAATAGTCTGCAAAGATAGGCTCAAGAAGGTCATTCAGAAAAAGGATTTGGGGTAGTGGGGTTTTGCTGGCACCTCATAATGAATGGCAGCTATACTCGAATTACTCAAAACTGTTCCTGTATTGCTCATGTTCAAAAGTCACACACCACAGATTAAACCCAACACTGTTTTTGATGCCCTTTTGCACTCATGTTTTTATCATTATATAGTTTATTTCGCATGAAAGATGTCTACTATCGTCTTACTGAATGTCCTCTGTCCCAGGAAACCTCATGGAAGGTTTCCCTACCGTGCTGTCAGGCTGTCCAGGTGAACAAAGATTTAAGTAAAATAACTCATTACCTCCAATCGCTCCATATGAAGTCCAAACAATCCATTGTTTACCTGACACAAAATGGCAGCTCAGGAGGTACAAGTTAATCCATGTGTGTGCAATCCACGCCTGCGATTAACCTCGCCTGATCAGAGGAGGTCACTGTAGCTCCTTGTTTAGACTAAGGAGCATTCCAGCACTGCTGCAATTTCCTGGTTCACAGTAACTTCTGGTTTCTTGTGCCAAAAGAAAAATCCAGGTGGCATCTATCAGTTGGACTCACATCTCATATTACATTTAAGATCCAGAAGTAAATGGTATGATACCTTTATTGGACCAACTTAGATGTTACAAAAGAAAGTGCCTAAGCTTTGGACCAACCAAATCCTTCCTCAGAAGCTTAACACTGAATTACAATATTACATTTAAAAAATTAAACCTTAAGAAAAATCCATTCTTTATTGCTGAAGAGATTTACATGGCAACAGACTCTGCGCTGTTTGCACTGAACCAATTAATCCTCTGCTTATAAAACCAGAGTCATTTTGAGGTAGCAAGCAGTGATGTCATAGGCAGAGGATTAGGAGTTCACAGCAGGCATAAGCAACGTGGACAGATGGTCTACAGGAAAAGATACTGCTGTAAAGAACATGCCTTCAGTTATGAAATATTTATGTGATTGTTTATTTCAAAGGTTTTACCAGGAAAGACATTCTGAGCCAATAACCATTCATTTCCAGATGCATATGGGGGTATGGAAGAGGATACAAAGAGAAAAAAATAGCTTTTTTTTTTTTTTTTTAATCAAGTGTTTTTCCTTTGAGTCATCAGCTGCTTCTGAATGTTGGGACAGTTCTGCCCTGCAACTCAATCTTTCTGGTCTCCCTACCGTTGAGCTGGCAGTGATTCATACAGTGCAGAGCCCTGGGAGCGACAGCCATCATTCTGACAGCTCAAGGTGTATACTTTTGTGTGTGTGTGTTTTTCTCCACATCCTTTGAGCCCTTCTTGCTCCTGGACTTTGGGCAATGCCTCTGGCAGATGCAGATGCAGCATCGTACACTGGGCTGACAAAACCTACCTGTGAGAGAGCAAGCTCCTGGCTTGCCATGGGGGGGCCAGTTGTGGCATTGGAACCGGATGTCTCCTTTCCCCAGGCTGGCTCTCCCTTTCCTGAGGAGCACTCCCCAGCCCTGGTTGCACCAATCCTGGCCCCCGAGCTCGCTCTGCACCCAAGTCACCAGCACAGATGCATGCAGTGCGCTCCTCAGCCATTAGGCAGCAAAATAAATAATAAAGCATCTTGATGATCGGTACTGCAGTTAGAAGGACAAACATGCACTGTGTATATTTTAATATTTTTTGATAACTGTACTGGTCATGTAGGAGTCCCTGTGGCTTAGCCCATTAGTCACATCATCAAAGGGCTTGCCGTGGGGCTCTGGAACAATAATGGTGGGGGAGGGTTGCAGGATCAACGAGATAAACTACAAACAGCAGCTCTGTAAGGTATTAAAAAACATTACAACTAGTGCTTTACCTAATCAGGATCCATAAGTCCCTGTTTTTGCGTGGGAATGCTGACAGTTTTCTTTAAGAAAGAGATATGAGAAGGCTGCTGGAGGAAGTGAACGCATCATTTTTGTGGAATTTTGTAACAGAGTTCCGCAGCTCCCAGTTTTGTGTAGTGGAGTCCTGCAGATCCCGATGGATTTTTGCTAGAAGCCAGTGATTCTCATTAAATTATTTTCAGTGTTATTTTTGTCACCATAAGGCACAGAAACAAAATGCAAAGAGTAGGAAATGGCCAATCTTAATTCAGCACTCGTAGTGACACGTTACACCACACACTGTTACTTTTAGTGGAACTGAACAATTATGGGAGTTTATTGATGTTTCATTGTAAATGAGGTGGCCCTGTCCAAGTTCAGTGTCCTTAATGTTCTCTAGGGCCCTAGTCAAAGTCGCTGTAGGGCTTCTATGTGGGAATGGTTGCCTGGGGCTCTAGTCAGAATCACTCTAGGGCCTCTGCTGTGGGTACTGCTGCCAGGGGACTCTGGTCAACGTGGCTGTAGAACCTCTGGTGTGGGATGGTTGTCAGGGAGTTCAAGCTGAGGGTGCTTTAGGTTTCATGCAGTCATGGTTGCTCTAGATGTAAATAAACATTGATATGACTCAGGATTCCACACAGGAGTGGCAATTTAATTCACCATCTTTAGTCTTCTGAGGATCAGGTGTACGCATGACAGAAAGTCAGGTAAGGGCTACAGCGTGATACTACTTCCCCATCGTGGCACACAGGTTACTTCTGGTATATAGTATACACAGCTACCATACAGGGTCTGCAATGGTGCCATGTGACTAGCTCGACGCCATGCTCAGATACTGCACAGATTCAGTATGGCACTGCCAATGTGCCCAGATACTGCACAGGCCCAGTGTGGTATCTTGTGGCTGGTGCTGTGCTGTACCCAGATACTGCATGTGGCCAGCTGTGATACCTTACAACCTCAGTGCCATGATGTACGAGATACTGCATGGTGCCTGCCATGGTACCTGCAGCTGGTACCACTTTGTGCCCAGATACTGTATGGGGCCCAGCATGGTGCCACAATTCTGGGTCCATGCAGTGTTCAGATACTGCGTGGGGTAAGCATTTCATCACACTGGGCCCAGATACTGCATGTTGCCTGGTGTAATACCTTACAGCCATGATGCCACACTGTGCCCGGATACTGCATGGGATCAGCATGGTGACTTGTAGTTGGGACCATGGCAGGCTCAGATACTGTATGGGGCCCAGCATAGTGCCATGCTTCTGGTTCCATGCCATGCTCAGATATTGCATGGGGCCTGGCATGGTGCCACAGTGTGCCCAGATACTGCATGGGGCCACATTGTGCCCATATCCTTCATGAGGCCCGCATGGTGCCACACTGTACCCAGATACTGCATGGGGCACCAGCATGGTGCCACTTAGTGCCCAGATATTGCATGGGGCCAGCATGGTGACACACTCTGCCCAGATACTGCATGGGGCCTGCGCACGGTGCCATACTGTGCCTAGATATTGCATGGGCCCATCATGGTGCCACACTATGCTCAGATACTGCATGGGGCCTGGCATGGTGCCACACTGTACCCAAATACTGCATGGTGCCACACTGTGCCTAGATATTGCATGGGGCCTGTGTGCTGCCACCTGTGCATAGATATTGCATGGGGCACTGCATGGTGCCACACTGTACCCAGATACTGCAGGGGTTTGATATGGTGCCAGATTGTGCCCAGATACTGCATGGGGCCCAGCATTGTGCCACACTGTGCCCAGATACTGCATAGTCCCTGGCTTGGTGTCACACTGTGCTTAGATACTGCACTGGGCTTAGCACAGTGCCCAGATACTGTATGGGGCCCCAGTACGGTGTAACACTATGCTCAGATACTGCATGTGATCCAGCATAGTGCCACACTGTGCCAAGATATTGCATGGAGCCTGGCATGGTGCCACACTGTGCCCAGATACTGCATGAGGCACAGCATGGTGCCACACTGTGCCCAGATATTGCATGGGGCCTGGCATGGTGCCACACTGTGCCAAAATACTGCATGAGACCACACTGTACCCAGATGTTACATGGCCTGGCATGAGGCCACACTGTGCCCAGATAATGCATGGGGCTTGGGTGTGGTATCTTTCAGCTGGGGTCATGCTAGGCATGGATACTGGATGTGGCCCAGCTTGGTACTATGTTGCTGTTTCCATGCCGTGCTCTGATACAGCATGGGGCCCAGCTTGGCACCATTATGGCTGGCACCACACCATGCCCAGATACTGCACCAGTCCTGGTGTGGCACTATGTGATTGGCAACACATGTCCAGATACAATAATGGGTGTGGCATTGCACCCTGTGGCTGGAAATTCACCATGCCCAGATACTACACTGGGCCCTGGCATGGCACCATGTGGCTGGCAACACACCATGCCCATTAATACTCCTGGCCTAGCGTGGTACCATTTAGTTGGCAACACATCATGCCCAGATACTACACCAGGCCTGGCATGACACCATGTGACTGGCACCACTATGTCCAGATACAACAGGCCTGGCGTGGCACCATGTGACTGGCAATACACCATGCCCAGATACTACACTGGGCCTGGCATGGCACCATGTGGCTGGCAACGCACCATGTCCAGATACAACACGGGATCTAGTGTGGCACCATGTTAGTGGTATCATGCCAAGATACCACATGAGGCCTGGTGTGGCACCATGTTTGTGGCATTATGCCATGCCCAGTTACAACATGGGGCCAGAAGGGCCACATGATGCCCAGATACATCAGACCCGATACAGCACCATGTGACTTTTTCCACACCATGGCCAGACTCACCCTCTGGTGTTCACATCTGCAAGGCACTTTTCTTTGCTGTGGAGACTCCTCCTCAATTTATTTTACATATGGCAGTTTAGAGACAACAACGAGGAGCTTGTTGCATCCCAGTTTTGCACCACCACCATCTGTGATGTACAGCAGTTCGATTTCTCCTCCATATCCACTACATACTATTATAATGACATCAAGTTCTGCTTGGACGTCATGCTCCATTGATGCACCATGTTTAAATCAGCCGTGATGGTGGTGGGACTGTGGAGACCGAGCAAGATGGCAGCAAATAGGTAAAGCTCCGTGGCTTACGATATTTTACATAGTTATTTTTGGTCATATTTGATACAGCAGCTATAGTTAGCTGTCTGTTTTGTAGTCCTGAACTTGTGCTGCACAACATAGGGTAACCCTCACAAAGAGAAGTATCAGGAGAGGAGCTAGACCTAAAGCAGCTCCAGGTCCTCCTAACATAAGGGCAGCACAGGGCCGTGAACCCAACGATGAAGGCAAAAAGGAAGAAACTTGCAAACTTTGGGGCCAAATTGAATCGTCATAACCTTGGTGACCAGATTATCTAACACATTCAATGCACTCACAAACAGAGTGGCCACTGTCGAGACTACAGTGGAGTGGTCACCAAGCCTCGGCTGAAGCTACAAAAAGCTGATGCAGCCATGGCAGTCATCACTTCTGTCCTGAAAGAGAACTTGCAACCGGCGATCCAGACTGGAAATGTTGGAGAATAGGGCGAGAGCCTAGAATTTAAGGACTTGGGGATACCAGAGGGTGTGAAGTGACCATTCGGTGCTGTTCCTGCAGGACTGGTTAGTTCAGCAGTGTGGAAGAACCAACCCCAGCAGTCCAAAAAGTTTCAGAAGGCATATTGAGTCACCTCCTGGTGCCGCCTGGACAATCCAGAGGCCCCACACACAGTGGTAATTGTTACAGACTGTGGGATTCAGGAGATCAACTACTTGCTCTTGCTCCTGGGGAAAAAAAACCTGTTTTATGATGGCCAGCAAATACGGATGTTCCTCGACCTGTCCTATGCTACCAGGCAAAAGAGGAAGAACTTTGATGGAGCAAGGCAATGTTAAGAGAGGCAGGCATCCTCATGGCATGGTCTTCCCGGACCGCTCATGGATTGTGCACTGCAGCAAAGTATATTTCTTATCACGATGTAAGACTTCTGTAGGAAGGGTGGAAGGCAGGTTATCCAGCACTCAGTTGCAATACTGCATTCACTACACATGAAAACAGCCTGTAAGTTTTTCTGTGGTTTGAGTAATTCCAGATGGGATACATTGAGAGTCACACTTTTCCTTTCATTTCTACAACTGGATTTCTAAATTTGCCTCACAGTGGCATATACTGCACTTGGGAGAGACTGAGGAGGAGTTATTTGAGTCTGTAAAAGACTTTCTGTTGCTCATTGCAACACCAGAAAAGAATGAATGTGTGATTCACTATGGAAAACCTTTAGGGCCTTAATTGGCTGAACTCTCAGCTCAGGTTGTTAAGAGCTAAAGCACAGATTATGGAGGTCCTGGGTTCAAATCCCAGTGAGAGTCACACTTTCCTTTCATTTCTACAATTGGATTTCTGTACTGTGTGAGTAATTCCAGATACGGCAACCCCCCCAAATCGGTGGCCTACATGGCAGACAGGGTGAGTTTGACATGGGAAAGGAGTCCCTCAAAGAAAGGGGGTTACTAGTGGGTACTGCAGGTTCAGTACTGGGTCCAGTCCTTTTCAATGTCTTTATATATGACATTGCAGAGAGAGACTGAAGGAAAAGTATGCCTCTTTGCAGATGACACAAAGATCTGCAACAGGGTTGATGCACAAGGGGCATGGAAAGGATGAGAAGGACTTGCAAGGTTGGACGATGGTCAGAAGTATGGCAGCTTGATTCAATACAAAGAAGTGCAAAATAATGCACCTGGGAAACAAAACCCAGGGACGAGTACACATTGGGGAGGGTAGTAACAACAACAAAATGGAAAGGGACCTGGGGTAATCATATCAGATGACCTTAAGGTTGGCAAGTATAACCCTAGGTGGCACGATCCCAAGGGCTACTACCCCGCCTGCTTAGCTAGTAGCAGGTTAAGGGGCCTGAGTCCTGAAACGAGTGCTTCCACCAGGAGGTCAGGGTTGGTAGTGGTCAAGCTAACCTGGGCACAGCCCTCTGGGACACTGTAACCCCTCTTCCTTACGAGTGGCTGGAACAATACACAATACCCCTGATACACCACACAAGTACCCACACTGTTTGCACTTACCACCAGGGCTTTCCTCTGGCCCGCCCTGGGGACCCCTGTAAAACAAGGTTATACACAGCAAACAACAGCAGTACAGTACTTTTGCACAAACTGGAACCACAGTCAGGGTAAATGCAAAAAGAGTTAGATCTGATTTATTTAAGGGACTTGAACAAGGGAGGAGTGTAATCAGGTTAATTTGCTTAAAGGCTGTATCAATCAAACAGTTGTGCATGCACTTCAGGGTCCATAAACAGTCACACACGCTGGGTACCCAGATGGAGAATGGTGGGCTAGCCAGGACGTTGCAGCTGGCTGAGGCCCTGATGAAGAAAACAACATTCACAACACACACTATTTGTAATCTGGAGCTGGAGGGCTCAGTTCGTGAAAAGAAAACAAGACAATCAGATGACACACTTTTAGATTAGGTTGTTGCTGCAGGAGCTACCCTAATGATTACTCACGATACCCAAGACTGGACACAGACTGGATGAAAATCGAGACAGCAGGTGATTAATCTGGAGTGCCAGGAGAAGCGGGGCCTACAGTGCGAGGCATCGTTCCTGTTCAAAGCGTGGAGCAGGGGCTGATTCTCGGCAGGTCTCTCGTCGATGGCTTTCTCTGTGCAGCGGGTAGTCCGCTTGGGGCCAGTGTGGCAAGGCCCCGGCAAAATGGACACAAATCGGATACAGTCCGTTTTGGCTGGATACAGCTTCCAGCAAGCAGAACACAGTTCACACAGTGGGGAACCAAATCACGACCCACTAACAACTCACAGCACATTTACATGTAAGGAAATTCTACTGTACCAGGCAAACCGCTCTCCGGTCACGATCGCAGAGTCTCTGCACAACTGGGATTCTTACAGCTGGAAATCCTGACAGGCCGATTGCATTCAGCAAAATCTTCAGTCTTCTTCAGGTATGAGCCTGGTAAAAATCAGTGGCTTACTTCAGTCCCACAAACTCGGATTTAGTCCCAAATTATTCTCTTTTTCCCTCTCAGGGGCAACAGGCAGACATGCAGGCCACAACTCAGGCCTTCCACAGTTCTCCCGCTGAAACTACTCAGACAGTTGCTTGACTGTCTCAAGCTGTTGCTTCTTCAGCTCCCAACTTAGATCTGACAACTGCCAGCAAGCCTGGGATTTTCCCCAGAATCCAAAAGGTTCGGTTGGCTGATCTGTCTGTCAGTCACAACAAAAGCACCCCTTCAGGTGCAAAGAGGCGCAAAAGCCCAAAACTACAATCCTACAGATTTTGACTCCAGACAGCTCCTGTAGTCTGGCTCCATTTTAAGTCCCACCAGTACTGACTGGTCCAATTCACAGTCCCGGCCAAGATAGTGGAGATAAACAAAACAGTCCTTGCTGCAAAGAAGGCAGGTTCGACAAACTACATTATCATTATCACTGAAAATGATTTTCAGCAAATAGTTGCATCTTTCAACAGAGCTCCCTCTCAGATTACTTATGACTGCAATCCAGGCAGCTCTTAAAGAGACAGTGCACAGAGGATATACAGGCACTCTTTGGCAATCACATTTAAACTGCTAAAACACAGGACATCAGCCCGGCAGTGAGTATTTAGCAAGCTCAAGGAAGACTCTTTCGAGAACCCCCATTTGTAGGGGGTTACAAGCAATAAGAGAAGGCAGGAGGGCTGGGGGATGTACTGGGATGTATAGGAGAGGCATCACCAGCAGAAAACAAGAAGTTGTTATCCCTCTGTACAGATAGTTGGTTAGACCCCATCTGAGTACTGCATCCAGTTCTGGAGATCCCATCTCTGCAAGGACATAGACAGGATGGAGGTAGTCCAGAGGAGGGCAACTAAAATGGTGCAGGGTCTACAAGAGAAGCCATACGAGGAGAGACTAAAAGAGCTTAATATGGATACCCTTGAGGAAAGGAGGGACAGGGAGGACATGATAGAAACTTTAAGTACCTCAGTGGACTCAACAAAGTCCGGGGTAGCATCTTTCAGAAAAGAGATGTGCAAGAACAAGGAACACAATCTGAAGATAGAGGGGACAGCTCAGGGGCAAAGTGAGGAAGTATTTTTTCACAGAGAGGGTGGTGGACACCTGAAACCACCTTCCTGAGGTGGTTGTGGAGTCTAAAACTGTGGGAGAATTCAAGAATGCATGGGACAGACATAAGGAATTCTTGTGGGGGTAGGAAGAAATAGGCTGTTGGTTAACTAAGATCTGCAGCTTATCCAGCAGGTAGGGAAATGGACAGACTAGGTGGGCCAAGCGGTCCTTATCTCGCCTCAAAGTCTATGTTTCTGTGTTCTGTGAAAGAAATATCTGCCATCTAGTGGAAATGGTTTTAAAGGATGTTTGAATTGTTAGCAAGACATTTTTTAATTGATAATTATTTGCCACAATATGTCTTGCTAGAAATGTTCAGTCCTGTGCAAGGGTTCGACACTAGGGATGACAAATATGGTTCTTGGTGCTATTGAAAGGCTACTTTTGGCCTGGCCTCACCGTGCAGCTGCAGCGCTTGTAATGCTGGTGACCCATGGCCTCACTCGTGCAGCTGCAGGATTGTCATTTCTAACGCTGGTGACCCAGGGCCTCACAGTGCAGCTGCAGCATTGTTGCTTGTAATGCTAGTGACCCTGAGCTTCACCGTGCAGCTGCAGCATTGTCGCTGTAATGGTGGTGACCCAGGGCCTCACCATGCAACTTCAGCTTCGCCGCTTGTAATGTTGGTGACCCAGGCCTCACAGTGCAACTGCAGCATTATCGCTTGTAATGCTGGTGACCCAGTACTCACTGTGCAGCTGCAGCATTGTCACTTGTAATGCTGATGACCCAGGGCCTCACTGTGCAGCTGCAGCATTATTGCTTGTAATGCTAGTGGCCCAGTGCCTCACTGTGCAGCTGTAGCATTGTCGCTGTAATGCTGATGACCCAGGGCCTCACCATGCAGCTGCAGTATTATCATTTGTAATGGTGGTGACCAGGGTCTCACCGTGCAACTGCAGCATTATCACTTGTAATGCTGATGACCCAGGGAACTCACAGTGCAGCTGCAGCATTGTCACTTGTAATGCTGGTGTCCCAGGGCCTCACACTGCAGCTGCAGAATTATCGCTTGTAATGCTGGTGACTCAGGGACTCACTGTGCAGCTGCAGCATTGTCGCTTTGTAATGCTGATGACCCAGGGCCTCACAGTGCAGCTGCAGCATTGTCGCTGTAATGCTAATGACCCAGGGCCTCACAGTGCAGCTGCAGCATTGTCGCCAGGATGCTGGTGACCCAGGTTCACAGAAACATAAAATCTGATGGTAGATAAGACCACTTGGCCCATCCAGTCTGCCCATTTCTCTTTACCTACTCTACTACCACAGACCGTGCCTGATCTACAGCTCTTTCTCCTCCCCTTTTTTCCACTGTGATTCCCTTGTGCTTATCCCCTGTACTCTTGAACCCCACCACTGGTTCGGTAATGGGCCCAGGATGTGAGGAAGTGAGCCCGGGATATTGGGGGTCGGCCGGGAGAGGAGGATTGAATGTCCCAGAGTTTGCTTTCCTCCTCCATGAGGAGGACATCTTGGCTGTGCTGCTATACTGCCAACTGGCTAACCACAAGTTAGTGGCAGTGATAGTGCCTGGCTCTCAGACCTCTCAGTTCAAGGATGTGATGCTGGTTCTCCATGATCTGCACTGGCTGCTGGTGTGGTGGTGTATCAGCTTCAAGGTGTGCTTGTTATCCAACAAGGCCCTGCACAGTCTGGGATCTGGGCTACCTGAAAGCACTCCTTGACTCCTTGCACCCTGGCCACCCTCCAGTTAGCAAAGGTAAATCTGTTGTTAATGCCAGATCCTTCCTTAAGTCTCGGGAGATGGGGCATTCAGTGTGCATGCCCCAATCCTATGGAATGCCCTTCCCAGGAGGTGAGAGATGCACCATCCCTAGCCTTGCTTTAACCTTGTCTAAAAACCCACCTATTTATACTGAGTTGTGGGGTTGGCACTGCTGTGTAATTTCTGTAGGACAACATTTCAGCTGTAATCTTATTTATAATGTATTTTATTGGATTTGTTCTGTTTTACTGTAGGGCTCCCAGAACCCTTGGGAAGCAGCACCATATAAACCACAATTGCCTTGCCCACTGGCATTGTGTGCCATGGCGTACATCCCCATGCACATGGACAGTGTGAGCCCTCACTGCTGGAATGGTGCAGGATGCGTGAGGGCTCACTGTCCATGTGCATGGGGATGTACGCTGCCACACTATGCCAGTGGGCAAGGCAATTGTGTTTATATGGTGCTGTTTCCCAAGGGTTCTGGGAGCCCACAGTAAAAACAGAACAAATTCAATAAAATACATTATAAATAAGATATGTGAACAGTATGACACTCTGCACTGTTCAGCCCTACCTGACCGGACATGCCCCACCACCACCACCACCGCCATCAATCTCAGTCTGTCCTGCTGTGGAACGTTGACTTCCAAAGGCATCATCATGAGGGGGTGATAAACCTGTGAGGTTTTAGGGGTGGATAAATGACAGAAATGGAACGGACGGAGTGGGGAGATAAATCTCTGGTTTAAGGGGTGAGTAAGTGATATAAACCTGTAGCATTTAAGAAGGTAAGTGACAGCGAAGGAACAGATGGAGTGTGGGGGGGTAAACCTGTGACGTTTAAGGGGTTACGTGACAGAGGAGGAATAGATGGAGTCAGGAGGTGACTGGCTGACAGGGGACAGCAGCACTACTGACCAGAGGATAAAACACTATTTAAAAGTTGTTGTTTTTAAATCTCTTTATCTAAATATTTTAAATAGTCTTCTTCTTTCTCCTTCTTGGTGGTCCCTGGTGTCCTACATCTTTCGCCCTGCATGCCCTACTGCCCACCAGACTCCCCCACCAAACCACTTCATTCCCCAGTGGCCCAGACATCCCTAGCTCTGGAGTATCTCTTCTGTGGCAGGCCCTCATACTTGGTTCTCAAATCCTCCTATTCCTCCAGTCCTCCCTCCCCCAGGTCTTTCAGGTCTCCCAGTTCCACCAGTTTCTCCAGCCATTCCCGACTCTGGAGTATCCTTTCTGGTGGGCTCCTATATTGAGTGTAACACCCCACCGCCCCTTTATTTAACTAGAAGGCACACCTCTCACCACCAAAACAGGTCTAGGGGTAGAAACAGAGACGGATGGGGTTACATACAATTAAACAACAGATACACAAACTAGAAAACTGTGTCTGATTGCCCACCATAGACAAGATGGGACAAATGCAGACCACAACCAGGTGTGGCACAAAATACCTGGCGCGACACCTGATGGGACCAATGCATGGTCAACAACCCAGGTCCCGGGAGAAAACATTTGCTCAGGGCTATACTAGGTTTGCAGTTCTGATGGGGTTCCCAATGTAATTCCACACGGTGGGCAATAACATAAATGTCCAAACCAGGCTGGGATTCTAGAATGTGGCTTTATTCCATAACACAATAGGAACAACACAAAGTGAAGATGGACCCCAAGGGTTACACACACTGTAAATGCAGACATCTGAGGTACAGAACTCAAGAATTCCCATGTAGCATAGGATAACTGTAGAACTTGTGGACTAGTCACCTGTAGAACACACACAAGCAAATTTCCACGACTAGGCACACATGGCCAGTACCTGGTCACTTCCCATATGGCATAGGATAAGTTGTGGCACACAAACCACAAAAGGCTCCACATGCAGAACTCACATACAAGGGTAAACTGGAGAACAATCCCACTCACTGGGATAAAACTGTTTCTTCAGGCATTGGCCACATGCACTGCTGGAAAACAAACTGTTCACTCCAGATGGGGTCTCCCATCTTTTGTTTCCTAGTTCATATTTGGCCATTCATCTGGTAAATACACTTCACACACTGTAAAACTAGATGCTGTCTTGAAATATATATCACACTTAACATAATACAAAACACCTCAGGTGTGTCAAAGGTAAAAGTTCTTTTCACTTAGATAGTCACATACTGGACTCCACAGAGGACAGCCACATTTTATTTATTTATTTATTCAATTTTGGTAACCAGATAAGTCCATTGTGACCGGCAGTCCCTTTTTCAGTGACGACCTGGGTGACAATGATGAACTCAGTACAACAGATAAATAAATACAATAATAATATACAGGATACAGAGAGATTTAACAATGCTGCAAAAATTATTACAGTGGAAAGCCAGGTAAGTAACTTAAAACAGATCAGGCATTAAGCATATATAAATAAACAGAATAACTAATATTATACAATAGTGATTTAAGTGATTCTTTAACAAAGGAAATGTCCAACTTTCAATCATCCCTTATTTCTAGTAGAATGGTTCTAAATGAAGTAAAACAAAAGTGATGATCTTTGGAACTATGGCAAGATTAAGGACTGTGGGTCATTGCCTGCAGGTTAAATCCCTTGATGGATCTTTGTATGAGCAAGTGGATACATTTCAGTACCGGGTCCTATTAGATTCTAACTTGAGTTATGAACCTCATTTTATGAGGCTAACTTCCAGAATTAATTGTAGAATGGCCCCTTATATAGAATGTATTTGCTTCTTATTAGAGAATCTAGACTAGCTATTTCTAACCCTTGTTTGGCTCCTATTGTAAATTATGCTGCTATCATAACTGATACTGCTTCTGCTGCAATAATTTCTAAAAAATCTACTCTATTACAATTGATTGCTAAATTCGCTGTAAATTATCCTAAATTGTCCCATCACTGTGAAATCCTGAAAGAGATAGGTTGGCTTCCTGTTCTGTTGAACTTCCACTTTTGCATAGCTAAATTTATACATGGAATTATTAGTTCTGGAGTCCCACAAAAGCTTTGCAATTTGCTGAGGCCTTATGATGAGGGTTATTTTTCCAGACATTGGACAGATGGTTTGGTTTTTAAAATACCTTTATGAGATCTAACTGTGGACAGAGGGCCTTTGCTTATATTGTTCCATCCATCTGGAATGAAATTCCTTGTGATATAAGACAGTTGCATTCTGCTAAAGTATTTGCAAATGAACTAAGGATGTTTTTGAATTACAATGTAATTGTTTTATATGAGTATTTATCTTCTTTGTAGCGAAGACATTTTAGTCTGATATATTATGTACTGTTTATTTTTATTTGTCTTTTGTATGTATGTTTTTATGTGGGTCACACCTGTAAAAGGAACTAGTTTTCCAGTGTGCTTACCCATTAAGCAAATAAACAACAACAACATATACATAGCAGGAACACGAGCAGGTGGATTACAAGATACATCTATCAGCGTAACACAGACTAGGCATTAACGACGCTATAAGGGTTATTTAAAGCAATTGCAGAGGGGGTTAGTAGGAAAGAGGTAAGCTCTTTTTGAAGGAGGATAGGGTGGGGCAGGAGAGTGTTGGGGAGGGAATTCCAAGCAGAGGGAGCTGAGAAGGCGAATGAGCTACTCCGATAGACATTGCATGTTCTGGATGCTAATAAGGGTAAGAAAGTAGATCTAAGCGTGTGTGGGGTGTTTTTTTGTAAACAATTCCTTAGGGCAAGGAGGATTAAAGAGCTTGGTAAGTTTGAATACAAGGCATAAGGTGTGAAACTGTAACCATGAGTCATAGGTAGGCCATTAAAGAGAACACAGGGCCTCACAGTGGTGTTTTCTGGAGTCCGCTCCAAGGGCAAAATGTTCAATCCTATGATAGAGTTGACACACCTGTGCAAGGGAAGAGGACTGGGCAGAGTAGTACAGGGCACCATAGAACAAAATAGGAAAAGGGATGTTGATGCAGTCTTTTACAGGCAGCATTGGATAAAAGAGGGCGGACGGTATAATAACCTAAGCTTGGTTTACCATTTTGGTAAGCTGAGTTGCATGATGCCCATTGAGAAGGAGGCATCTAAGTGAACATAGAAACATAGAATTTGATGGCAGATAAGGACCACTTGGCCCACCTAGTCTGCCCATTTCCTACCTAATGGATAAGCTGCAGATCCTAGTTAACCAACAGCCTACTTCCTCATACCCCCACTACAATTGCCTTATGTCTGTCCCATGTATTCTTGAATTCATCCTCTGTTTTGACTCTACAACCTCCTCAGGAAGGCCGTTTATGCATCTACAACCTCTCTGTGAAGAAATACTCCTCACATTACCTCTGAGCCGTCCCTCTATCTTCAAATTGTGCCTCCTTGTTCTTGCACATCTCATTTTTGAAAGATGCTACCCTCTTGGACTTTGTTGATTCTCTTGAGGTATTTGAAAGTTTCTATCATGTCCCCTTTCCTCCTTTCCCGAGGCTATACATCTTAAGCTCCTTTAGTCTTTCTTCATATGTCTTCTGGTGCAGACCCTGCACCATTTTGTTGTCCTCCTCTGGACAGCCTCCACCCTGTCTATGTCTTTGCTGAGATGGGGTCTCCAGAACTATACACAGTACTTCAGATGTGGTCTTACCAACTGTCTGTACAGAGGGCCAACAACTTCCTGTTTTCTACTGGTGATGCCTCTCCCTATGCATCCCAGTATTCCCTAACCCTCCTTACTGCCTTCTCACATTGCTTTGTCCACCTTTAGGTCATCTGATATGACTACCCCAAGGTCCCTTTCCATTTTTGTTGTTGTCAGTGTCTCACCCCCACTGTGTACTTCTTCCCTGGATTTTGTTTCCCAGTTGCATTACTTTGCACTTTTTTGCTGAACCTAAGCTGCCATATATTTGACGATTCCTCCAACCTTGCCAAGTCCCTTTTCATCCTTTCCACCCCACCTTGTGTATCAACCCTATTGCAGATCTTTGTGTCATCTGCAAAGAGACATTCTTTCCTTCCAGTCCCTCTGCAATGTCACTTACAAAGACATTAAAAGGACCTGCCCTCAGTACTGAACCCTGCGGTACCCCACTAGTAACCCCCTTCTTCACTGTGGACTCCATTACTATTACCCACTGTGTCCTGTTGTCCAGCCAGTGTTTTATGAAGGCTACCACCCTGGGACCCACTCCAGGCTGGCTAATAATCTTTGTGTGTCAAATGCCTTGCTTAAGTCAAGGTAGGCCATGTCCACAGCCCCTCCCTGGTCTACTACTTTGGTCACCCAGTCAAAGAAAACAATTACATTTGTCTGACATGACCTTCCTACTGTGAATCCATGCTGCCTTGGGTCCTGTGCCCCACTGGCCTCTAGGTACTCAACAATTCTTTCCTTCAGAAGTGATTCCATCATTTCCCTACCACTGAGGTCAAACTGACAGATCTATAGTTTCCTACCTCTGTCTTGCTCCCACTTTGTGAAGGGAAATCACATCCACCCTCCTCCAGTCCTCAGGTACCACACCATCCCCCATGATTTATTAAAAGGGCAGTCAGTGGTGTTACTAGTTATTCCTTAGTTCTTTTAGAATTCTGGGGTGAATCCCATCAGGCCCCATTGCTTTATCCACCTTCAGTTTTAAGAGTTCTTTCAGAACCCTTTCTTCTTTGAAAGGACTAATATCAACCCCCATCCAGAGTGCTTCTATTGACTGGATTAGGTATCTCCCCTGCTTTTCCATTGTGAATACTGAGCAGAACCCCAAGGTATTTAAAAGTACTAACCACCTTTATGGGGTGAGGGGTCTCCTGACTGTGTACTGATCTGGAGCTGTTTGGTAGGTTTGGGGGTTGGGTTATGGAAAAGCATAGCTTTTTTTTTTTTGTATTTAGAATTAGGTGGTTGTCAGAGAACCAGGTCTCAGCGCAATGAAATCAGAGTAAAGGCTTTGGTTAAGTCAGTCTATATTGTTAGATGAGTGGTATAAGATTGCATCATCCGCATATAATTGCACGGACGCATTCACCACAGTAGTTGGGGGAGCTCGTGATAAAAAGCGAGAATAGTATCAGGCCAAGAATAGAACCTTGGGGTACTCCTGTGAGATAGGCCTTGAAAGGAGAGTGACCCAGACCATTTTACCCTTTGCGATCTTTCCAGTGAGGTAGTCATGGAACCATGTGAGTGCTATGATCTAGACCTAATTGATGCAATTTACCCAGGAGAAGGTGGTGGTTGACTAGATCAAGGCCTTAGTCAAGTCGATGAATACTCCACCAGTTAGAAGACCAGCATCACTTGTATTAAGAATGTCAGTTGAGACATTGACAAGGGCTGTGTAGTACTATGGCCCTTCCTGAAGCCATGCTGGCAGTCTGTGAGAAGGTGATGTAAGTCTAGGTAGGACTGTAGCTGAATGTGCAGGATCCACTCCAGGATCTTAGCTAGTGGGTAGAGAATTGAAATAGGCCTATAATTTCCACAGCGTGGGTCCCCCTCCTTATGGAGGAGGACCACCACAGCCACTTTCCAAAGACTTGGCACTTCACCAGAGAGGATGGATCTATTTAGAAGATCACAGATGGGTGCTGTTTAGGGTGACAGGGTCCCTATGTCAGAGAATCAACCCTTAAAAGTTGCAGGCACTCCGTGCAAACTTCAACCAAACACATGCACTCACAAAAGTTGTCATAACAAAGGCAGCTTCCAAAGTCCTGGGAGGATCAGGATTGGCCCTGGACTCCTGCTCCACCCGGCCCTGGGATGAAACACGGAAAATCCAAAGGGAGATGGTTTCCACCACTTCAACAGGCTGGCAAAGCTGTCCTCCACTAAGGTGAGAAAAGAAAACAGGAAAAACTGCAGCTCTATATCAGAGCTGCTTGAGGAGCTGCAGCTGCACCTGCAGCCTCCTCCATGAACTCCACTACAAGACTCCCACTTCAGACTGACTTGAACATTCTGTCTCCCTCCCTCACAGCTACTGGAGTGTGGCTCATGCAGCTGCGAGAGTTCCATGACATCACCTCCCAGCTCTCAGCTGTGACTGACAGCAGAGGGAGACAGAGTGAAATTCATTTAACTGGCATTTCACTAGCTGCCTTCCCTGCCTACCATTAATTCTAACTGGGATTCCAGTAACCACTGAGAACAAGGGGTTACATTGAGTTCCTCCAGTTCCCCAGCCATCCCCGGCTCTGTAGTATCCAATCTCTGCCCACAGCCACTGTAGATGTTTCCCCAGTCATCCACAGCTCTGCAGTATTCCTTCTCTGGTGGGCCTCCATCTGACTTTGGTGGGGGAGGAATCATGGACTAACTGGAAATGTGCTGGCAGGGCTAGTTGCAATGGTGCACTAGGATAGTGGGGGACCATCATCAGGTGTGCACAATTTTTCACTGTTCTTGCCATCCCGCTTCTTCCCCACATTGCTGTAAACATCATGGCATCCTTGAGTATGCGAGTGGTATACTGTCACCCATACCAACAAGGGCATCTCCACCAGACTGCCACCAAGAGCTGATCGAAGAGCAGGTGTGGCACCCCCTACCCCCGAGAGCATCCATGGGGCACTCTGTTTTCCCCAACCTGCACCAGGTTGCTATCAAGAGCTGCTGAATGAGCAGTATATGAAACCCCCTACCCCGAAGGACAGCATCCACAGGGCACTCAGTTACACCCCCACCTGCACCAGGCTGCTACCAAGAGCTACTCGATGATCAGTGTGTGGCACCTCTGACCCCACCCAAGGAGAACATCCAAGGAACACTCAGTTACACCCCCACCTGCACCAGGCTGCTACTAAGAGCTGCTCAATGAGCAGTGTGCGGCACCCCCTACCCCCCAAGGAAAGCATCCACTGGAATGCTCTGTTACACCCACCCACCTCCACTCCAATTGTCCTGGGCTGGGAGCATGACCCAAGTCAACAGTTGGATGAGTGTTTGCCTCACCACTCCGCACTATGGAGATGGTTAAACAGTCCTGTTTAAAGATGAAATGACACAGGAGTTGCCATCCCAAATATGGAGAGAGGGTGCTTAAACCCCAAATAAACAGTCACTGAAGGGTTCGCCTGGGCCGCCAATAGTTCTCTACTCTATGTCATATTAACCGTCACCCTCACAAAATTCTGCATTCTGTGGTTTTCTGCAACAACATGAGTGATCATGGGGTCATAGTATGTACAAGATCACAACTAAGGGGTCATCACCAACCCAAGCTAATAACTAAGCGGTCCTACCAAGTTCAATGCAGTGAATTATCTGTCGGATTTAGGTAATTTAAACTGCCAAGATCTCTATCTTGCTAAAATGGCTGATGAGGCGGTCACTATTTTGAATAACAATCTTACCGCTCTGGCTAACAAGCATGCCCACTTCATCAAATCTAGAGTGCGTGAGGCCAGCCCGGTGGCACTGAGGTTGAGGCGCTGGATGCCACACCTCTCACTACGCCAGCAAACTGTCTGTAATGGACTCAGGGTTGTCGTGGGACTGCAGGGGGCTGGAGGATTGAGCGTCCCAATGGATGCTCTCCTCCTCCTCCAGGGTTGGGGTACCAGGGGCTGTCTCGCACAGCCCCATGTTCCCGTGGCTGGTGGAAGCACAAGCATACAGGGCAATGGCAGCTCTCCGGAGCCAGGGAGGGAGGACACTCTGGGGCCTTGCAAGTGCATCATCACATTGTCTGCCTGGATGTCGTCCTTCGTGTTTGGTGTCCTCAGGAGTTAAGGGAAAATGGGGTGAAAATCACACATCCCTGGCCCCTGAGCATAATGAAGCTGAGATGGGCGGCCTTGAATAGCCCAGGCAGATGGAGTAGGAGGGGACGAGGCCTCCTCTGAAAGCCGTGGGAGCGGGGCAAGTGCAAAATAAAATCTAGAGTGTGTAAATCCTCTCACCCCTTGTTCACACCTGACCTCAAGGCTGAGCTCACAAACCTTGACAAACTTTGGGCTCAGGCTAGGCGTACTAAGTGTCTAACTGATTGGCAGGCCTTCAGAGATGCAAGGAATGCCTGTGTTAAATGCATTCATGCTACCATATCAAACTTCTATATCACTACCTTAGAACAGGCAAATGGAAATTCTTGTAAATCTGGAGGACTCTCACAATCCATTGAAGGACATCAGGCTGCTCCTTCCATCCCAGCCAAGATATACGCCAATGGCAAGGTCTTCAAAGCAATAGTCAAATCCTTGAAGAACTCAATTCACATTTTGCTACCGCTGGCTTAGCCTTTGATTCTTCTCCTTATGCAGGCTTTGCAAATTGTCCCTTGGCCAGGACTATCCCTGAAGTCCCAAACTCGCCTCATCCCTTCCAGCTGTATCCAGTCACCTATAAAGCAGTTAAGATTCACTTCTCAACTTAGACACTAAGAAAAGTGCTGGTGATACGGACTAGAACCATTCTTCTTAAAATTAGGCTACTTCCATCTTACAGCCCCAAACTTCATATATTCAGTCTATCGTCACTGCCATAGTTCCGTCTTGCTGGAAATCCGAACATATCCTTCCTTTATTCAAATCAAGCAACCCAAGTAATTTAAATAATTATAGACCCATCTCTGTCCTGTCCATTCTCTTCAAAATCTTTGAAAATTGATTTACTCCCAACTTAAATGGCATATTGAAACCTTCTCCTTCTCAACCCAACTCAGTCTGGTTTCTGGCCTAATCATAGTACTATCACAGCCCTCGCTAAAGTTATTAATGACTGGGTTTCAGCTCTGGGCTCCAAAAGATCACTGGTGCTGTCTTCCTAGACCTCAGTAAGGCATTTAACACCATAGACCACAACTTAGTTGTCAGTAGCCTTATTAACCTAGGTGCCACCCCTCCACTGCTCAGTGGTTTACCAGTCATTTAACAGGAGGCTTCAGAAAGTCAAAGCTGATGGCCTATTTCAGCCTCCCAATGATTAGTGGAGTCCCACATGGCTCAATTTTAGGCCCTATCCTATTTTCTCTTTACATTAATAATCTTGACCATAACATAACTAATTCCAAATTGCATTTCTTTGCTGATGACACAGTCCTGTACACTTCTAGCTCATCTCTGTCTAAAGTAAGAGATGTACTCAAGCTGACTTTATGAGCTTGAACAGAACCTTATTAACACAAAGCTCCTTCTTAACACCAAAAAGCTAAGGCCATGACTTTTACTCTCAACACCACCACCATCACTCTCTAAACCTACCTAATGACTTTGTCACCTCTCTAGGTGAATCTCTTGAGGTTGTCTCCAAATTCAAATAGCTAGGTATATGGCTAGATAATAAGCTCACCTTTAACGACCGTATTGATAACTTGACCAGCAGATTAAAATCCAGATTAGGTTTCTTCTTCAGAAACAGGTCCCTATTCTCATTGAGATTAGAACTAGGCTTGTTCAGGCCACATTCCTGCCTTTACTCGATTATGGCGACAAAATCTACAGTTCTACTTCAGCCTTAAACCTGAACAAATTGGACGTCCCTCTACAATCGTGCCTACGGTTCATTACTAAATCCCCTTTCAACCCACCATTGTGATCTGTATGTTGCTGTCAGCTGGACGTCACTTACTACCAGACATTTGATTCACTCTGGCACTTGGACTCTCAAAATCATCCTGAACAAACTACCAAGCTATATAACATCCTTTTCGTGATCTCCCACAGTTCGTACTCCTTAGAAAGTCCGACTTCATCCTTCTAGACGTGCTTCAGACTGCATCTCCTTTGAGTAACGTGCGTCTCATACACCCGTCAACTATCTGGAACCAGCTCCAGTCTATACTGAAACTCTCTAGCATTGTGTCTGTCAATCTTTTAAAACCTTTGCTGCAACCAAATTAAAAATACCTGTGGCTGTTTCTAGTCCTTACTTGACCGCTGACTTTTATATCAACAGCTCAGTTCCCTCCCTAATTTTTCTGCTTTCTAATTCTACTTACCTCTCCTTTTCCTTCTCCACCCTCCCTTTACTCTTAATTTCAGTCATCCTTCCTTTTGATATCCTTCCACTCTTTCCTCCCCTCCCCTCCCTCACAAGATTCTCCCTCTCCACTCCCTTTGCACCTATCTTATACTCCCCTTCACCTTATGCATCCTATTGCTCGTTCCAACTTTTCTGGCTGTAGTTTCTCTACTTTTTTTTTTTAACTTATTTATGCACAGGTACTCCTATGAGGCATCCTTCGGAGGTGCCCACATGATCCTGCCCCTACTACTCCCCTCAGTGACCAGCCACCATCGGCTCACCCTCTCAGAGGAACTTCCCAGTGTTCCGGATCACCCCCGAACAGGGCCCACCCACCACCCTCGGCTGTTTTACTTAAATTAGAGGGTCCATCCCTCCGAGAGGTTGTCCTGGATCCCGATGTGGCATGGTCCTGCATTGGGGATGAGAGGGAGATCCCAGGAGCCTCGTCATCTTCCCGGAGCCGGGTGTTTTGTGCTTTTTATTTTCCTTCCCATCCCTCCGGAGCATGGCTAGCAAGGCAACATGATGCTGTAGATCCGCCCACCCTGGCGTTCACCAGTAGCACCCATTTGGTGCACTGGCCACCACCAGAGGGGCGCTGGAGGCAGGCTGCTTACTCCACCCTCCCCAGGAAGAGACAGAAGTCCTCTGGATGCTCGATTCTTCCCCTGCCGACCCCTGCAACTCCTGGCTCGCTCCGAAATTAGGTCGCTGGGCGGGGCTAGGTGTGGATGCTCAACGCCTCAACCTTCAGCCCCACCGGCCGAGTAGTTTTCTACTTTAATGGTTTCTCCAGGTTATGTTTATAAATATTACCTTTTATGTCTGATTTTGAGCACTATGTACCACATGTACTGTATACTTTTATGTACCAAGATTTTATGTATATAATTTCCTTTGTTTGTAAACATTCCTCATGACCTCCTTATGAATGACATTGCTCAATGGAGTTTTCCTGCAATAAACGTGAGCTTGAAAATATATATTTTTACCCCAAAATAAAAGCCTGACCCCCTAAGTCATAGAAGATGAGGGGTGCTGTCCCCAAATACCATACATTATTGTGCGGTGCTCTGGAGGAGTAACAGTGTGT
Organism: Neoceratodus forsteri; assembly: GCA_016271365.2. Classification (NCBI taxonomy): domain Eukaryota; kingdom Metazoa; phylum Chordata; order Ceratodontiformes; family Ceratodontidae; genus Neoceratodus; species Neoceratodus forsteri. The sequence continues at coordinate 101,742,977 of JADMNL010000031.1, read as the reverse complement.
CCTTTCTGCCCCATTTCTGACATGTTAGTTTCTGTTCTCCTCAGAATCCCTGCCTCCATCTTTGCCTACACTCTTCTCACTCTGATCAGAAAACCACATGAATTTCCATGCTTTGACTGGATACTCCTTTGCCTGTTGCCAGGTTACCACAATGGCTCTTGCCTTCACCTGCATGTTATGTCAATGTCTAGGACCCCCACACACACACACACACACACACAAGGACAGCAGTTCCTTTCAAAGCCTGAGTCATAATATAACTGGACCAAACAACAATATCCCCAGAAAATGCCACATTTTGAAAGTTAACGAGGATCATTCCCTAAATTCTCATTCTGCATGTCCATATTAGATTATTGCAACATATTCTATGTCGGCTTCCCTCGAAGCTCACAACCAGTGCAGAATGCAGTGGCCAGGGTCCTAACTGGAGCAAGACGCCATCCTGGAGAACATGTATTGTAACACGTTCTTCCACCAGCTGCACTGGTTGCCAGCTAAGCACAGGAGGGATCATTAGAGTTTTCCTTAAGGTATACAAGTCCATCCCCGGATTAGGGCCAGACTCACACTAGGGACCTTTTGGTGTTCCGACCACATCCTGTTCCCAAAATCTACACATATGGGGTTGTCTTGTGGTCCACAGAATTTTATTTAAAATCTAATCGGCATTGTGCCTTGTCAGGGTGGTTCTTTATCTGTGGAATGAGCTCCCAACAATGCCTCACAATGCACCCAGTACCGTGTTCTCAAAGGCCAACTCCAAACCCTCCTGTTTAGGAAGGCAAATGAATGAGTTTGAAGATGTTGCTGTAATGCACATTTCTATACTGGGCTAGTAACCCACCCTGAAAGGATGTTTATTGATCAGTGCCCGCACTTGACCCCCCAGTATAAGATCAGTATTTTTACAGTAGGAGCATTTCTGAGGCTAGGATGCAGTTCTACACAGCTTCTGGTGTCCCACTGTCAGTACCAGACTCATACCTGATCACTAGCTAATGACACCAAAACCAGTGTGTATTAATTTCCAACCTTCCTGGTTTCCATCCTTTACGACTGTCCTTAATCTAGTTCAGATTTCTTTTCCATCAAAGATGCCTGGGATTAGGTGGGTCAGTTTCCCAAATTAACAAAATATAAATAGATTGTTGTGCAACCAGATGTGGAGAAGACAATCATTCTTAATTTATACCAACTGTAGACATCCTAATCATATTTCACTATAGGATGGGGAAAGGCCTGACTGGCACCCCTACCTCTGATAAAAACAGTCCAATCTGGGTCAGAAAAGTGCACAATTAGTGGCCACCAACCAAGATGGGTCACTTGCACTGTAGCCACTGGTCGTGGTGAGGCATTCACACAGTGGCCACAGACCAGGGTGGGTCACTCACATTGTGGCCACTAACCAGGGCAGACCACTTGTGCAGTAGCCACTGGCCAGAGGGCCACTCACAAAGTGGCTACTAATCAGGCTGGGCCACTGACATAGTGACCACTGATGAGGGTGGGCCACCATACAGTGGCCACTGACCAGTGTGGGCCTCTCACACAGCTTGATTCTTCCTTGAATGTACAGATTCAATATCACAAACTCTGTTTTAAACCATGATGGCCCTTGTGACTGTTGGACAGCAAAGAGGGATCTAATGACTCACTTCAGTGATTAATTGGGATCATCAATTAATTTACCGGGATATACCAGCTGAAATGCAACATCTTGTTTCCACTGGGGTCCTGCTTTACCCATTCCCACAGCTGGGTGGATTGGAGCACTGGGAGATTCAATGACTTGGTCAGAATCACACAGTGAGTATTTTGCTCTGATGGGATTTGAACCTGTGATCTCCCAATTCCCAAGCAGGTACTTTTTTTTTTAACTTTCTATTTTATCCCCCTCCACCACAGCGCCCACCTTCCCTAAGGGACTCCCAAGGCATCTTGCCCACCAAGTCTCCGGGATATGAGCCCTTCATGCATCTGTCCTGCCATCGCCCTCGATTACCCTCCAAGTGGGAGGGAGGCCCTACCCCAAGCTTCACATCCATCATCCAAGTGTTGGCCAGACTCGTGCGACCCCTCTCTGGTCCTGGTCGTGATGCCGGGGCCCATCTCCAGGCATCACTGTGGGTGAATTCCACTTTTCTGGGGAGTGGTGTGCTGACGCCGTATATGCTTCCCGCCGACGTCCACCACTCCCAACCTGTCTGTTTTGCTCCACATGCTTGTCATGCCTCTGGCCTCTGCCAGAGGTCAGCCAAGCACTGGAGACTGTGCCCCCTCCTCCCAGGAGAGGAGAGCTGTCCTCTGGATGCTCAATCCTCCCCTCCCTGCCCACCCCGATGGCCCAGGCTTGTTCCCAACCTGGTCGCCAGCGAGGCAGGTGTGGTGCCCAGTGCTCAACCTCAGCGCCACTGGGCCGACCCAAGCAAGTACTTTTAAACACTAGACCACACTTAGTTAGCAGCAAGCCTCTTGCAGTCCCTGTACCAGACGAGTGCAGTTCAGTTATACAAACATTTACGTTAATAGTTATACACACACAGACCTCCCGAGTATAAAATGTAGAGTCACTGTGTCTGTTTGAGAAAATGACAGTAGGGCAGTTTTCCATAAGAATTCTTCATAACTCTGGTCTCATGATCTTGGGCAACCAGAGAAATGCTGCTGATAGACATTGTTGAGTATCCAAAAGTACTCCTTTGCATTTAGGCAAAGTTCTGCCTGGATGTTACTTCCCAGTGAGGAAGAGACTGCTACAGTTCTCATGAGAGGAAGCAGAAAGGTAAAAGGTTAAAGAAACAGTAGCACTCTAGAAGGCATGAGGTGACAGAGACAAGGAGGATAGGTAAGTGTATCAGGAAAACAGAGAGAGGCAAGCAAAGTGTTAAAGAAAGCAAAAGTGCAGACTGAGGAAAGAATAGTTTAGGGAGTATCAAAGGATAAGACTTTTTAGACATGTTAGCAAAAAAAGGGAAACAAAGGGAGGGATTGTATGATTAAAGAGGAGGGGGACTGTACAGAGGAGGATCAAGGAAAGGCAAACATCTTAAATACTTCTGCTCAGTTTTCACAGTAGAAAGGAATGGGAGGACCAAAAATGCATCAGAAGTTTTGAGGGTAGAGAAATAGACAGTAGTCCGTTTTCAGTGGGGAGAGTTCAGAAAGCACTTGACAGCCTGAAGGTAGACAAAACTATGGGGCCAGATGGGGGTACATCCAGTGATACCGAGGGAACTTGTGGAGGTACTAGCAGCACCTCTGACATAATATTTTAACAGTTCACGTGAGTCTGGAGTGTTCCAGAGGACTGGGAAGGGCAGATGTAAGTCTCACTTCACAAAAGTGGTAGCAGAGAAGAGACAAGCAACTATAGGCCTGTTAGCCTGACATCAGTGGTGGGTAACTTGACAGAAACACTATTGAAGGAAAGGATTGTGGATTATCTTGTATCTAAGAGACTGCAGGATCCAAGGCAGCATGGTTTCATAGATGGAAGATTATGCCAAATAAATTCTTTGGGTGATCGAGAAGCTGGATCAGGGAGGGCAGTGGGACGTAGCTTACCTGGATTTCAGCAAAGCTTTCAACACCATTCTACACAAGAGATTAGTGAGCAAGTTGTGTAACCTAGGGTAGATAATAAGGTGGTAACCTGAAAAGGAAGTGGTTAGAGAAGGACACAGAGGTAGTCTTAAATGGAGTGTGCTCCAAGGAAGGGAGGGTGACCAGTAGGGTGCCTCAGGGATCAGGTTAGATCAGTTCTCTTCAATATCTTTATAAGCAACATAGCAGAAGAACTGGAAAGGAAAGTCTGCCTCTTTGTGGATGACACGAGATCTGTAATAGAGTGGAACATCTGGGGATGGATAGAATGAGCAAGGATCTAAACAGACTGGAAGAGTGGTCAAGGGTATAGCAGCTGGATTTAATGCAAAAATGCAAAATAATGCCTCTAGGCCATAGGAATCCAAGAGCGGGGTATAAGATGGGTGGAGGAAACTGACAAAGACCAATCAGGAAAGAGATCTAGGGCAATCATATTAGATGACCTAAAGGTGGCCAGACAGTGTGATAAGGCAGTCAGAAAAGCTAGTGAGATGCCTGGGTGCCCTAGGTAGAGGTATCTCTAGCAGGAAGAGAGAGGTGATTCTGCCCCTATATAACTGGTAAGACCCCACCTTGAGTTCTGTGTACAGTTTTAGAAATCATATCTCAAAAAGATATAGACAAAGTGGAGGTGATCCATTGGAAGGCTACCAAAACGGTGTGGGTCTGCAACAAAAGCCCTACAAGGAAAAACTAAAGGAGCTAAATATGTATACTCGGAGGAAGAAGGGAGGCTGAGGTGGATATGATAGAAACCTTTAAATACCTACAGTGGTTAATAAGGTACAGGAGGTGAGTATCTTTCAGAGAAGAAGATGTTCTATAACAAGGGACATGATCTGAAGCTGGAGGGGTAAATTCAGTAGGGATGTGAAGAAGTACTTTTTCACAGAATGGGTGGTAGATTCCTGGAATAACCATCCCAGAGGAGGTAGTAAGTGGGTTCAAAAATGCCGGGATAGGCACAAGGGAATCATTGGGTAGGGTAGAGGAGCTGAGATTGTGGCATGGATTAAGCAGGGCCTGGGAAATGATTAAAAAGACAAAATTGGGCAGACGGGTGCACCCAGGTGCAGTATCTGCTATTACGTTCTATGTACTGTAAAATGATAAAACCATAATTCGATTCTGAGTACGGCAGCACAGAATTTCAATTCCTCAAATCAAAACAATCCAGAAGGATCAAAGCAAAATGTAAGTGTAACCCCTGCAAATGGGGTTCCCAAAAGTCTTCCAGGAGCTGGCTAAGTGCTCCCAGCCTGAATGGTGTTCGATGCTAAGTCGCTTATCTGTGAGTGCTTTTAGAGCCTCTGGTACTGTCTCTTTAAAAGCTGTCTGCTTGCAGACTTCATTAGTTTGTATGGGGGCTGTGTAGTTAATGCTCGATCCCGCCTGGGCCACTGAATAAACGCCCGTTTCTGCAGTCAGCTAAGATCACAGGGGAGCCTAAATGACAGGTGTAACTGTTTGCCTGAAACCAGTTAGAGTATTAAGTAGAATGTGGTTTGTCTAACCTGCCTTTCTTGCAGCTGGGACTCTGTGTCTTTGCTCCTCCATTTTGGATCTGAACTGTTGAATAGATCCAGTCAGTACAGGGGGCCTCTAAAATGGAGTTGGTTTGGACCAACCAGAATCAGGACTCTCTTGGGAGCCAGATTACCATAGGATATATAGCTAGTAATTCTGGGAAGTGAAGTTCTGGACTGGCGCCTATTTGCACCAACGGGATAATTCTGAGTGATTGACAGCTCAGTCCACCAATTGGACCAGGTGGCACCCGAAGGGAATGCTCTGCCTTGTGTCTGGACAGATCAGATCCGTTGTAGACCGTGATGAGAGAAGGAGCTCCGAGCTTCTGCGCTGTATAGCTCTCGCGAGAGGACGCACATGGAAGGCTCACAGTCGGGCTGTTGCATTGCCAAGTCAATTGGACTGAATCCAAGATTACAGAGAAGAAGAGAGGCAGAAAGAGTGGAAACCAGGCTCACCCTGTAGAAGACTGGAGAAATGCTGAATCGCACTCGGTTGTCAGAAGTGAAGCTGCGTGAACTCCCGGTTTAGCAGTAAGTGCGATCGGGACCCGAAAGCAGCTGCCTGATATAGTAATTTCCTTTACTTTATAAATGTGGTGGAATGCTTGGAGGAACAGCTAATTGGGTTCTCTTGTTCCGTGGTGTAGACTGAAAGCCAAGTGAATTTAGGCAGACTGAATCCATCTGCTGATCAAAGCTGTGTGCCTGGCTTGTAGAACCTCCTTCCCTGCTCTGTGTGTGTGTGTGTGTGTGTGTGTGTGTGGCTGGCAATCCAGAACTGCCATCTCGCCCAGTTTTGCCTTTAGGCTGTGAGTACAAATCAGGGTAGCTCCCTGCCAACTGTCTATCAAATTGCAAGTGTGTCATCTAATTATTGCTGCTTCTTTTCTTCATGAACTGAGCCATCCGCTCCGGATTACAATTGGGTATTGTGCATATTTTCCTCTACAGGGCCCCAACCAGCTGCACCAATCCTGGCTAGCCTCCCCCACCATTCTGGGTACTCAGTGAGAGGGACATTTGGGACTCTGAGCATGTGCACAGTACTGTGATTATTAATGTGTCTAACCTAATTAACCTGATTCCCTTTCCTTGTTACAGCTCCTAAATAAATCAGATCTCTTTGTTTCAGCTAAGTTACACTGACTTTGGTGTTCGTTTATGTTACGGTATTACTCTGTGGCTATTGTACTGCATCATCTTGTTTTACAGGGGTCCCCAGAGACGAACCTCAGAATCAGTCTCGGGGAGTAAGTGGTACTTTATGAATGAACAGTGTGTACATGTGGGGTATTGGGACTATAACTTCTGTGCATTGTGTGAGCCACTAGAAGGGATAACAGGGGTCTCAGTGTCCCAGAGGCTGTGACCAAGCTAGTCTAACTACTGCAAACCCTGACCTCTGGGTGAAGGCACGCCATAGAACCTAGGCCCCTCAACCTGTTAGTAGTCAAGCAGGCAGAGGTAGTAACCCTTGGGATAGCGCCACCTGGGGGTTACATCTTGGATGCACTGCTGGGATTAGCGTCCTCTAGTGGCGAGTGAAGGAAGTTCCCCATTATGTCTAACTTAAAGGAGAGAATGGAGGAGTACCAGCCAAGTTAAACTCGACCCCTTAAGATGATGGTACAGAAGTTGATGGGGTGGTGCAAAGCTGAGAAATGGACTCCCAAAAGGCTGTTTTATTGCTGGGTGTCCCATTGGGGATTAAAAGCGTGACATTGTCTCTACTGTAGAATGTGTCAAATGTATGAGCAAGGTGGAAGTAAAGGCGATATGCTGATTTGCTTGAACAGACCCTGCAAGTGCTGCTTTCATGCAGTATTCCAATAGACCCTGAGAGGTGCCCCAGTGATTTTACCTGAAGGTGCCCAGGCAGGGTAAAGGGTTATTCACATATGTAGTGGTTTGGCCACCCCGGTGGGTCCCCTAGTACTAATAGCTTTAAGGAGAAACTGCTCAAACTGTTAGCCGCAGAAGGGAGAACTGCTCAGGAACTGGTAAAGTTTTAAACATCTCGGGCGACTCACTCCTCTGCCTTCCCCAGGTACATCTCATGGTCCTCTAAGAGCTCCATACTAGCCCCACCCCTATGGTTATTCCCCATTCAACTGGATTCCTATCGAGATTGAGACTCTCTCTGGTACTGTTCCAATGCCTTCAGGAAGATGATTTGGAGACCTGGATGGACTATGCTACCCCTTTAGTACAAGAGTGGCAGTGCTCCGAGGGAGAAAAGAAAAGCGGTTGATGGAAAGTTTGAGGGTCCTGCACTGGAAGCCATTCAATTCCTATGGGCCACTAGTCCAGAGGCCACTGCAACAGAATATCTTTCCATTAGAAGGTATTTGGCAGCACGAGACCGGAGAGGATCTATTATGGAAGTTCAAGTCAGCTAAACAGTGGAGAAATGAGAAACTGTCTAATTTTGTTACCAGGATGGAAAGGGCTTTGCAAAGGCCCACGAAGAGGGGAGTGTCTGCCAAGTGCTAAACCAGGTCCGATTAGACCATATATTGAAATCAGCAAGATTTTCAAGTGTAATATTGCTGAAACTCAAATTGCAAGACAGGAGGCCAACCTCCAGTATTGCCACTTGATGAGAGAGATCCGTGAAATTGAAACTGATGAAGAGGGTGGAACCCTATTCTGGGGCTGTGAACCCTTGTCAGGGCTCTGAGAAGAGTGAGCCAGATGAGACTCAACAGCTGAGAGGGTTGATTAAGGGGTTGACTGAGACCTACCAGGAACCGGATCTGTATCAAGCTCCCCGAGCCTAAAAGTGGAGTGGAATGCATGTCGCTTCTCCTGACACCGGATTGAGAGCAACCTGAGAGCAGAAATTAGACTTAAGAGAGATGGTGAGGGAACTGCAACGGGCTGCTCCTCCCCCAATAGAAGTGGAGGCCCAGAGATCCAACAGGGTAAACACCCAGTTCAAGAAGAGCCATGTAGAGCCCCGAAATGCCCAACCAGATAAGAGATCCCCTCTCCAAGGACAACAGAGATACTAAGTTTTGCTACTATTGTGGAGAGGATGGACACTTTCAGTTTGATTGTCGGCTGCCAGAGAATTTGAGGAAAGTCACCAGCAGGTTAGTGGCCTGACATCGTAAAACCTGTGCCCGGTCACCAGGGGTGCCACCCGAAAAGTTTTGCCACCAGGGCCAATGCCTGCGACATCCCAAGTAATGCTCCCCATGGTCTGAGGTGGTGGCCCCTCCATGGAGACTACCATGAATGAATGGGTATCCACCAGAGCTGTGCTAGACAGTGACTCCCAAGTGACAATTATGTTCCAGGATTGGTATCAGAACATTTGTCTAATGTACCCTGCAACCCCTGGGAGTAGAAGGCCTACCCCTACCTCTGTCTATATCCGAATTTGGTTGTCTTTTCCACTTCCATGGCTGGAGTGGCAGAGCAAGTGGAGACCCTAGCCTTAGTGTGTCCCCTACTGGACTGTATGGTGGGTTACTGTTATTAATTGGAACTAATGCACATATGTTTGGGCGACTGGCGCAGTTGTGTTATGAAAACAAAGATCGCAGACTGGTAGAGCTCTAAGAATTCCGGCCTTGATTAAAAAGCCTATGAGGCGAGAGAGATGCTGACCAAATGGAAACAGAGGAACCAGTTGGGGTTGTCTGGAAGAAGGATCCTGAATCTCTGCTTTTGGCACCAAATGCCCAATGTGTCCTGCAAGGAGAGGTTTGTATGAAAAGGATGTCAAGAACAAAATATTAATGCTGGATGCACCAGGAGATGGAAAACTGCCGAGGGGCTGCTGGTGAAGCCAAGTATTCTGCCTGCTAGAGCCCATGCTTTTCCAAGAAGAGTGACGGTTCAAGTTCTGAACGTGTCTGACAGGAGATCCGAATAAACAGAGGTTGCACCTGGCTACTGTGCACTGTGCGGATACTGCCATGCTACCCAGTAACAAGAGTTTGGGAAAAAGTGATAGAGTAATGCCTGACTTGTTTGATTTCGTGACTCCCTGTTGCCAGCAGAATGGAAAATGAGGATCAGTAAGAAGCTTGCCCAAAGGGACCAGGTGTTTTCTTTAAGAGAATGGGATGTAGGCTGCGTGCAGGGGTAACACCATATCCAGCTGCAGGATGATAGGCCATTTTGTGAGAGGTCTCAAGCCTGGCCCTGCTGACATATACGATGTGAGGCGACATTTGCAAGAGATGTTGGCTGTTGGTGTAATACAAGAACTCGAGTCCATATGCTTCTCCCATTGTGGTAGTGAGGAAAAGAATGGGACTGTGAGGATGTCGTCAATTATCGCACCTTAAACCAGTGGACTATCTCTGATCAGTATACCATGCCATGACATTCAAGATGCCCTGGACTGCCTGAATGGTAGCAAGTGGTTCTCTGTGCTGGATCTTCGCAGTGGGTACTACCAGATCCCGATGGCCCCAGAAGACTGTGAGAGACAGTTTTATCTGCCCACTTGGTTTCTATGAATTAGAGGATGCCTCAAAGGATTTCAGGTGCCCCAGCCACTTTTCAATGACTGATGGAGCATGCAGTAGGGGACATGAACTTATTAGAGTGCCTGGTATACCTAGATGATGTTATTGTGTTGGCAGCTCACTGGAGGAACATGAGCAGATTATTCAAGGTATTGGACCGACTGAAGACTTTGGCCTGAAACTGTCCATTGATAAGTGTCAATTCTTTCAAACATCAGTAAAGTATGTGGGGCACATAGTTTCTACTGAAGGGATAGAGACAGAACCGAGCAAAGTTGAGGCCTTGACCACCTGGCCTGACCCCAAAATTTAAAAGAACTGCAAAGATTCCTGGGTTTCTGTGGTTATTATCGGCGTTTCATCAAGGACTATTCAAGAGTGATCTGCCCTTTACTTAACCTTACTCCAAGGGTATCCCCAACCCACAAAGATACAAAAATCAGTGTCTCTTGAGACTGAGTGTATTTTTCGCCCAAGTGAAGTATTTGAGGCCCGCTGGACTCCTGATTGTGAGACTGCTTTTCATGAGATCATATATCAACTTACCCACGCTCCAGTATTGGCTCACGAGATCCAACAAAACCTTATGTCCTGCACACTGATGCTAGCTAGCAAGGTTGTGGGCTGTGTTGTACCAGGAACATGAGAATGGTTTTAAGACCTGTGGCTTTTGCCAGCGAGCCTGACCCCTTCCGAAAAAGAATTATCCGGTACACAAGTTAGAATTTCTAGCTTTGAAGTGGCCATTGTGAATCAATTCCACAAATACTTGTATGGGGCTAAATACTGGTAAAACTGACATCAGTCCCTTGACTTATGTCCAGACTTCAGCTAAATTAGATGCCACTGACCATAGGTGGCTTTCTGCATATCTACGCACGATTACGCTGTTGAATACAGAGCAGGCCTGAACCACATAGATGCTGATGCTCTCTCACGGAGACCTGCCCCCTGAATAACTGTGTCAGACTGTCAGAACCTGATATTCAGCACTCTGCCAGATGTTTGATAGGGAGGAACAAATGTCCATGGACGCAGTGGACTGTATGGTGGATTGTTTGGGACCCTATGAAAATTGCATTCCAGCTGCTTATTGCCATTTCTCTGCCTTGGACACTGGTGCTTTGCCTCAGTTCAATAATGTCAGTGTAACCCCTGCAAATGGGGTTCCCAAAAGACTTCAGGAGCTTGCTTGAATGCTCCAAGCCTGAATGGTGTTTGGCATTTAAGCCATTTATCAGTGAGTGTTTTTAGAGCCTCTGGTACTGCTCTTTAAGAGCTGTCTGCTTGCAGACATAATTAGTTTGTATGGGGGACTGTGTGCTTCTCTGAGTACCACTCGAGCTGCTGCAATTCACTTCATTTTGCAGTCACTAGGAGTGCAAAGGAACCTATCTGAAAGATGTAACTGTTTGCCAGAAATTATTTAGAGTAATAATGAAATTACAGTTTGTCTAACCTGCTTTCTTGCAGTCAGAACTGTGTCTGCTAGTTCCCATTCTAGTTTTGAACTGCTGAACTGGACCAATCAGTGTGGGGTAAGCTAGCTCTAAAATGATGCCTTGGACGAATCAGAACTTGGACTCATAATCTGAGCCAGCCACAAGAGGATTGTATGGGCAGTGACTCTGGGAGATGTAGTTTAGACTTCAGTGCCTTTTTGGACCAACAGCAGCAGTCTATTGTGAGTGACAGCCAATCCAGTCAAGAACTGGGAGGAACTCAAAGGAAGTGCCCGGTTTTGTCGGTTGGAGTTCAGTTGAGCTTTGGCAGTGAAGAAGGAAGGAGCCCTGTGCTTTTTCAGTGTGCAGTTTTAGTCAAAAACGGTGTAAGGCCCAGAGTTCCGTCTGCAGCTTGTGTAACAGCTTGTTAGGACTGAATCGTCCTGTGAAAAGAATCAAAGGATCTCTGAAGAGTAGAAACCAGGCTCACCCTGTAGAAGACTGGAAGAATTGCTGAAAATTGCACTCGGTCTGTCAGGAACTGAATCTGCTGTGTGTTCTCCGGTATTGTGCAGTAATTGCGATGGATACAGATGCAGCCTGCCTGGTATAGTACTTTCTTTTATATGGATGTGTGAAGAGGTTTGTGTACCTCAAGTGAGCCCTGCTGACATTGAAGGACCCTATCTTATTTGGAGGTCGTAAGTACTAATTCAGGGTTGCTCCCTGTTGAATTGCCACATTAAATCCAAATGGAATTACTGTACTGCTGACTGTTTAATTCTCCTTTTCTCTGTGTGAAAGGGCCCTACCAGCTGCCACGGTTTGGACTAGCCACTAGGGCTTGGGTACCCAGGGACAGTAACTGATAGGGATAGGCCTGTGCACAGAGCCATAGGTAGATTATTAGAGTGATAAGCTAATTAACCTGATTTCCCTGTCCTTGTTATATCCCCTAAATAAATCAGAGCTGCTTGTTTCAGCAAAGTTATACTGCCTGAGGTATTTGTCTATGTTAAAGTACTGTACTGTGATTGTTGCACTGTATCTCATTTCACAGGAGGTCCCAGTGCCGGAACCAGACCTGGGGGTAAGTGTATACTGTGAAGGTAATTCTGATATATTGTGTGGGCCACTAGTGGGAAGAAAGGGGTTGCAGTGTCCCAGAGGGCTGTGACCAAGTTAGTTTAACTATTGCAAACCCTGACCTCTGGGTGGAGGCACCGCCATTGGATCCAGGCCCCTCAACCTGTTAGTGGCAAATCAGGCAGGGTAGTAGCCCCTGGGATAGCGCCATCTAGGGGTTACATCAGTATTCAGCGGGCTTAATCCCGAGATCCCATGATCAAAACAGCTCTAGATGCCCTCCAAGCAGGGAAGGATGTGTCAAGGCTACATTCCATTGATATGAGAACTGCATTGTTATATAAAGAAGGCCCTAAGTTGAAACTGATCAAAGGACTGTTATATGGAGAGATGGTAGATAGAGGAGGGCAATGGACAAGCAGCAGTTAGCTTTGCCTACTGCTTTCGAGACCTGGTGCTGAGGTCCCTACACAACCACATGGGACACCTTGGCATAGACAGAACACTTGATTTGGTGAGATCCAGATTTTATTGGCCTAAAATGGGGCTGATGTTGAACAACACATTAGAACTTGTAGTCGCTGCTTACAGAGAAAAGCTTTGCTACAAAGGGCTGCCCTCTTGTTAACATCACCACCAGTGCCCCCATGGAATTGGTCTGTATTGACTTTCTGAGTTTGGAGCCAGATCAAAGAAATATCAGTAATGTGCTGGTGGTCACTGACCATTTCATCCGATATGCTCAAGCTTTCCCACCAAGGACCAGAAGGCCTCCACTGTGGCTAAAGTGCTTGTAGAAAACTTTTTGTTCACTATGGGGCACCACAAAGAATCCATTCTGATCAAGGAAGGGAATTTGAGAGTCGCTCTGATTAAAGATGCTTTCGCCATGGGGAATGCAAAGTCCAGAACCACCCTTACCACCCGCAGGGGGACCCACAGCCTGAACGGTTCAACCGCACTGTGCTAGATATGCTAGGCACCTTCAACCAAAGGACAAGCCCAGAAGGAGCCAACAAATTAGCACCCTGGTACATGCCTACAACTGCACAAAAGTGATGCCACTGGGTTCTCCCCTATCGCCTAATGTTTGGAAGAGAAGCCTGACTACCAGTAGATGTTTACTTTGGAGTATTTCCTGATGGGGTTCAAGCAGCTACTCACTTACAGTATGTGCAAAGTTAAAGGCCCAGCTAAATCATGCATACCAAGTGGCCCAAACCATGGCTGCCAAAAGAAACCTGGCCAACAAAGAAAGGTATTACAAAAAGTGAAAGCACTAGAACTTCAGGAGGGAGATCGGGTGTTGCTAAGAAATCTGGGACTGCATGAGCAAACACAAGATTGCTGACAGGTGGCACCATCTTCCCCACATTGTGGTAGGCAAGCTAAATGATCTGCCTGTGTACAAAGTAAGGCCAGAGAATAACTCAAAAGATGTGAAAACCATGCATAGAAATCATTTACTACCCATTGGACAGATCTTGATTGAGTCTGAACCCCAGAAAATGCCCCTCTGGACCAATGACTAGAGCTGCTGCTAAGAAAACATCAAGAAAGCCTCGCCCATGGAAGCTGAGTTAAAATGTTCCCTCCACAAGTCCCAGTTGAACATGACTGTCAGTCCATGTCAGAGGAAAGTGAGTGTGGCTTTGAATACTACCCTTCTTATGAACTGAGTCAGTTGTTTCTGGGCAATCCCTAGTCAATCCTGGAGATGAAGCTGGGTCTTCTGGACTGTCTGAGCCCCAGCTTTGTCCCTGAGCCAATGCTCCCAGAAAGTGAAGTGCAAAGCATCAGGTCAGATGATATGGAATCATTGTGCATGGTGGAACTGCTTGAGTTTTCAGAGGAGGAAAATGATGAACTGGAACAGACTGGTGATATACCAGAACAAGAAGAGTGTGTTGAGTGCCCTGATAATTCACTGTCAGTATCAGAAAGCTCTCCATGTGAGCCAAGTGTTGTGGACTCAGAGATTGTAACTCCTGGAGCTGAAAGTGCCCAAGCTCTAGCCTCTACCCCAATTGGAAACTCCCCGACAAGTGAGGACAATGCTGAAAATGAGGCTCAGGGTGCAGAGACTGCAACAGTTCACCCTAGAAGGACTGGTTGAGCTGTAAAACCTGTGAATGCTTGAGTTATGAGTCCCTGGGCAGACCTGTGGACCTGCCTCTTAATGTGGTCCATAAGAGAGTGTACGTGATGCCGATCTCGTTGCCAAACTAAGCCTGGGAAATAATTCCAGGTTACTTGTATTGCCCTCTGAGTATGGTGCCCGCCCTATCCAGCCCTGAGGTAGCTGATAGAGAAGGGCCCCTCTGTCCAGGTTTCATGGGCAGGAAGTAATGACCTGATTCAAAAATGTTTGTATGTGTAATGTTGTATAACCAGTAGTAGATGGTGTAATACGGTATAAGTGTATATGACAAAGGTTTAATATGCTGATTGTTGTTTAAAAGGGATGTCAGTTTAAACTGTTCTGCCTTAAAGTGATTTAAGGGTATCTACTTGATGTGGACGCCAAGTTTTTTCAGAAAAGGAAGGGTGTAACCCTCTCTGCAAATTGGGGTTCCCAAAAGTCTTCCAGGAGCTGGCTAAGTGCTCCCAACCTGAATGGTGTTCAGCGTTTAAGCCTTTATCTGTGAGTGCTTTTAGAGCCTCTGGTACTACTCTTTTAGAGCTGTCTGCTTGCAGACTTCATTAGTTTGTATGGGGGCTGTGTAGTTAATGCTCGAATCCTGCCTGGGTCACTTAAACGCTCCATTTCTGCAGTCGCTAAGATCGCAGGGGGAGCCTAAATGACAGGTGTAACTGTTTGCCTGAAACCAGTTAGAGTATTAAGTAGAATGTGGTTTGTCTAACCTGCCTTTCTTGCAGCTGGGACTCTGTGTCTTTGCTCCTCCATTTTGGATCTGAACTGTTGAATAGATCCAGTCAGTACAGGGGGCTCTAAATGGAGTTGGTTCGGACCAACCAGAATCAGGACTCTCTTGTGAGCTGGATTACCATAGGGTATATATAGCTAGTAATTCTGGGAAGTGAAGTTCTGGACTTTGGCCTCTTGCACCAACGGGAGAATTCTGAGTGATTGACAGCTGAGTCCACCAATTGACTGGGTGGTACCAAAGGGAATGCTCTGCCTAGTGTCTGGACAGATCAGATCCATTGTGACCGTGATGAGAGAAGGAGCTCCAGCTTCTGCGCTGTATAGTTTGACAGAAGTGCATGGAAGGCCTACAGTCGGGCTGTTGCATTGCCAAGTCAATTGGACTGAATCCAAGATTACAGTGAAGAAGAAAGGCAGAAAGAGTGGAAACCAGGCTCACCCTGTAGAAGACTGGAGAAATTGCTGAATTGTGCTCGGTCTGTCAGGAAGTGAAGGCGGTGTGAACTCCCGGTTAAGCAGTAAGTGCGATCGGGACCTGAAAGCAGCTGCCTGGTATAGTAATTTCCTTTACATATAAATGTGTGGAATGCTTGGGAGGAACAGCTAATTGGGTTCTCTTGTCCCGTGTGGTGTAGACTGAAAGCCAAGTGAATTTAGGCAGACTGAATCCGCCTGCTGACCAAAGCTGTGTGCCTGGCTTGTAGAACCTCCTTCCCTGCTGTGTGTGTGTGTGGCTGGCAATCCAGAACCGCCATCTGCGCCAGTTTTGGCCTTGAGGCTGTGAGTACAAATCAGGATAGCTCCCTGCCAACTGTCTATCAAATTGCAAGTGTGTCATCTAATTATTGCTGCTTCTTTTCTTCACGGACTGAGCCATCCGCCTCGGATTACAATTGGATATTGTGCATATTTTTCCTCTACAGGGCCCCAACCAGCTGCACCGATCCTGGCTAGCCCCCACCATCCTGGGTACCCAGTGAGAGTGACATTTGGGACTCTGAGCATGTGCATAGTACTGTGATTATTAATGTGTCTAACCTAATTAACCTGATTCCCTTTCCTTGTTATAGCTCCTTAAATAAATCAGATCTGTTTGTTTCAGCTAAGTTACATTGACTTTGGTGTTCATTTATGTTAAGGTATTGCACTGTGGCTATTGTACTGCATCATCTTGTTTTACAGGGGTCCCCGAGACGAACCTCAGAATTAGTCTCGAGGGTAAGTGGTACTTTATGAATGAGCAGTGTGTACATGTGGGGTATTGGGACTATAACTTCTGTGCATTGTGTGAGCCACTAGAAGGGATAACAGAGGGTCTCAGTGTCCCAGAGGGCTGTGACCAAGCTAGTCTAACTACTGCAAACCCTGACCTCTGGTTGGAGGCACCCACCATAGAACCTAGGCCCCTCAACCTGTTAGTACTCAACAGGCAGGGGTAGTAACCCTTGGGATAGCGCCACCTGGGGGTTACATAAGGAAGATTGTAAATACATCTATGTGTTGTAAAACCCAAGCAAGCTTGGAGCTTGTGGGCCTTCCGTGTTGAAGTTTACAGAGTACTGGGACAGCATGATATGCCTAGGTAAATACATGGCCTACTATGTCTTTGCTGCTGAGCTCTGTGGTCCCAGTATCTCTGTACTGCTGAGTTCTGTGGTCCTCACTATCTCTGTACTGCAGAGTTCTGCTGTCCCCAGTATCTGTGTTGTGGAGTTTGGTGGTTCCATGAAGTTGTTACCCGTTAAACAGATTTTCTATACTGCAGAGTTCTGTGGTTCCTAAATCACAGGATACACAGTGTCATACACCTTGACCCTAGAGGCCTGTGGCCCATTTTAACAGTTTTTACTGCTGAGTTCTGGCCCTCTAATGTCTTTGTATGCTTTTGGGTTCTGTGGCCCTTCTTGTATTTTTTAATTTTGTGTTTATTCTTTCTTTTCAGAACAGAACACTGAGCACATACTTTTCAGAGAAAATCATATCCTTTTACAGATAGCATTAATAACTAGATTCACTCTCAGTATCCCTGAATTGGTTTATATCTTGGGGGTTGGCATGCAGCAAATAAATTATCATTGTACTGTATTAAACATAAACTGCACCAGTGCTATGGTTTCTGATATTGTACAGTGTGATGCTCATGATGTCTTCAAAACCACGCTGCTGTGTCTACAGCCTATGACTACCCGACAAACAAATTCCATATCAGTCCAAAGAAATCCATATTGCCCAGTCCCTTCAGGAAAGGGGTGTTATGTGTCGTCGGGGGTCATTTGTAGCAGTTTTAGCCACTCTGCATGAGGAACTGGGTTGAGCATTGTCAGGGTTAGGTTTAGAAGCCAGAGAGACAGAGTTAAGGAACTGCTACTTATAAGTGAAGCGGCCAGCTTATTGCATGTTCGGCAAACTATAGGGAGCTGCTTGCTCCCAGGAGATGTGGGCAGCAGGAATTTCCCTGAACTTACAGGGATACCTGGCACAGTGGGGTGTATTTTCTCAGTAGGAACTGATGATGAACACTGATTGCAACGAGACTGCTTGCTGAACATGGCAGCTCCACTGCCCCACCCCACCCACCCAGTCTGGAATCCCTTGCTCTTGGAAGAAGCAGCTTTTGGTGCATTTGGTTTTCATGGAAAAGTGCAAGGGTTAAAAAATGAACTTACTATTAGTATAGGAAATTACCTGGTGCAGTTGGGGCCATCAGTGCTTCGTGGGAAGCCAATGATGAGGTGCCGGCTATGGGGGGCAGTTTGGCACGCAGCTTTGCTGACCACCATCCAGCAGCCCATTTGATCATAGAGTCACAGCAAGTTCAGTCAAGATGGTGCACTAAGGAGTCTCTCCAAGACACACTGCAAGTGAGAGCCCTAGGGTGAATAGTACTTGCATATTTTGAATAATTCAGTGCTTCCAAACAAAAGCGTTTTGGCCAGAGTTGTCGCGCATTGAAGTTTAGCAATGGAGCAGCTTTGTTCTCCTTTCTGTACACTTGCCTATATATTAAAGTCTTCAGTTCAGGCCTGTCCAAGTTGTGCTGGCAAGGACTGAGGAAGAATCCAACACCATGTGGCCACCTGAGGGCAAATTAGGCTCATCATTGGAGCAACTTCTGCAAAATACATACAACGAAGTACATACTATTTCAATACAGAGTTTCCTTTCAAAATATCCAGAAAGCTTTACTCCATCTAATTTCTACTAGGTGAAAGTATGGCAACCAGATCTCTCACATCAGGCAACCTTATCTCAAACTATGATTTTCCCATCAGATTCTGGCATCTTTTGAGAGCCTCCTCTTTCTAACTACTTGTAAATGGCTATGAAGCCATTAATTTTCTGCAGCTCCTGCAATTTCACAGAGAAGCACTGTGAAAAAAGATGGTGCCCTCTTTAAATGGTAATTATCTTCACTGCAGTGACATTTTGGATGAGTGACATGCCGCCAGTGTTTTTATAAACTTGTATTGCGTGTGCTCTTTACATGCTTTTACTTAAAGATTAATGGTTTTAACTGGGTATCATTTAACTGGACTGTTCAACACTGCAGTGCTGGCCATTTCGCACAGTTTTTCCATGGGTTTGTTTTGGAATGGAGGGTTCTGTAGTTTCCTCTTAGATGGTGCATTGGTACCACCTGTTGGCAGAACTCAGTACTGCAGGCAGGGCCAGTGGGGATATTTTACTGCAATGTTCTCCAGCTATGGTGCCCCAGAATGGCAGTTCTGTTGCGTGGGTTGATCAGGAGTTCCTGCCTACAGGCTTTATTAGAAACATTTAAAAAAAATAATACCATTAGCAACTTGTCTGGGCAGTTGGTGTACACAACACTACTAACGGGCACTTTTGAACAGTATGTTCTATGTTGTGGTGGTAGTGAACGCTAAGAAGCAGCTGGGGATTGTGCTGTTGTATTTTCAGCTGTGGTGCACAATGGAAGAGGAAGGTGCCATAGACATTCCAGTGCCATAGATTTAGAGAAGCAGCTAGCAGCCTTCGTGCAGGGCAAGGGAAAAGGCTTGGTGGGAAGATCTGTTCCAGGAGCAAGTGTGGGGACTGCTAGGCCCATCAGAGCCCATAACACAACCACAACCAGGCAGCCCAGTGGAGCATGCACTACAGCAGCAGCCAGGAAAATCGGCTACTCCAAGGCCAGAGCCATCAGAGCCTGACACTTAGCCACAGCCAGTGGACATGGCTCCTCCATTAGCAGAGCCATTGGTGAACGAACTGCCAACAGTGAGATTGGCACCTTCACCTTCAGAGGATGTGGTACTTCCCACCACCTCAGAAGGTCAGGACCAGAAGCCTAGGCAGGCAATTCCTGCACCAACTGACCCTAAACCAGGTAAGCCTGATTTTTAGATAACTTGCCTGCAGAGGAATTGAGGGTCCTTATAAGGCAGTTGGTACATATCCCTATACTGGCTATGGCAAAGCAGTCTCATAGACATGGGGGCTCTTGGAGCTGATAGGACCAGTGGGCTACCCACTCCTCGGTCTGGGGGTCCAGCAAATCCAGTCCCAGCCTCACTATGGGCTTCAGAGCTGGACAAGTTAACCTTGACACCTCTGAGCCTGAGGGTACCAAATATACCGGTGCTACTGCGTCATCACTGGTTCCAGTGTTTCCACTGGCAGTCCTCAGGGTTTTCACTGCCTCAGCATCAGATTCCAGTGGTTCCTATCTTGGCAGGTCAGTTGGTACTAGAGCAGAAGCTCAACAGAGTGTTGACTTTCATTGTTGTGCAAGAGCAGATGCAGCAAGATACCACTCTGGTGACTTCAGTGCTGCAGAGGGGGTTACAAGTGAAGAAGATCATGGTGACATCCACTCCAGCCCAGCTGGGAATGCCGCAGCTGGCAAATGTATGGTTTGTGAGTTTGGGTGAACTGGTGGGTTTGCATTTGTTGGAAAAGGTCTGTCAGCAACGCCCACATTTTCAAAGGAGATGTGCAGCACAAAGTAAAGATGCACCACCTATCTCAAAAAATGCACCAAAGCGCGATATTCAAAAGGGAGAGATGTGTTGTGCATCTCCAGATGTGCCATGGTGCAGAAATAATGTATGCTGTGCAAATAAAGGGGCATTCCTATGAATATGCCATGCAGCCCAATATTCAGACAAAATGTGCAGTGCACCTGCCATGCATCTCGGAAATGAGCGCCCAAAGTTAGGCATACAAAAGGGTGGCCTAAATTGGTCAGACACCCACAGGCAGGCTGCAGAACTGCAGGCAGGCCAGATGGAGACAGCCCCAGAGGTGCACAAGAACATGCTCCAGGCACTCACACACAGCAGTCATGCCAGGATAGATGTACCCTGAGCCACAGGTGCCCTGTCCCCACCAGCACCATCCAGGGAGCAACACCCCACTGCACCCCTGGATGTTGACAACTAGTAGCCACATGCCAGTGTTGTTGTGTGCCCCTGGCACACCAGCGGGCAGACAACCACACTGCAGCATATGTAGCAGGGCCATGGCCAGCACCATGTGGCTCACGAGGAGCCACCTGATGGTGGTGTGCACCCAGGGTGACATCTGTGGCAACGGTGCCCAGGTTGCCTGGTGGTACTAGTGGCCACATGGCATGGGCCAGGGACTGACCAGTGGCACACACACATGGTGGCATACCATGGGTGCACACAGGTGGGATCCACCCACCCGGGTGCCTGGTCACTGTCACACACTGCCATCCCTTGCAGTGCCCTCCAGGTACCTCCATAATGGGGTATGGGGAACTGCAAGTGATAGTATGCAGCATATGGAGCTGGTGTATCACATGCATGTGGTATCTTGATTGGCCTGTGTCATCCTGTGCTCGCCTTTGTTGCATGTCCAGGTGGCCCTGTGTACACTGTCCAGGTGGCCCCATGTCCGACCCAGTACATGGCTAGTGAGGTATAGCACTGTACACAAGCCAATGCATTCCACCACACAAACATCCCAGCACACATGCCTGCTAGGCTGCAGTATCTCCTGTTCATCTTTGTGGGGTGTGGGGCAGCCCTGCAAAGCTGGAACTGAGCATGCCTGGGTATGCAAATGGCCTAAATACATTCCAGTAATGAGCTCGCGGGGGTTTGCACTTGAATGTGTAATAAGACCATTTGCATATCTTGGCTGAATATTGCAAAGCTGCACCGTGCCTATCTCATCTGTCTAGCTCTTTCCCTATGTTCCTGCCTGCAGTGTGTGGTCCCCCTGACTGGGATGCGCTGCACATATTCAGATGCATTATTGCTCATGTTCGGGATATTCAGCCAGACATGCACCAGTGCATCTTCCCATGCATCTTCTGAATATACCATTTGTTTGGGCGGTACATCTCAGATGTGTGGCATGAGCACTTCTTGTGATTTGCAGGGGACTTTTGAATATGGGGGTCAAAATCATTAATGGGGAGTATGTGCATGTTTTCACATTACTCTACCAGCCTTTTTTTTTTAATTTAAAAGTTCAGGGTTACAGGATAAGTTCTATGAGTATAAAACTCATTTTAGAATGTCCCAAGTCAAATATTAACAATAAACAACAGACATAAACACACAACGACAATGCAAAATGTAAAAATAAAATAAAAAGAACAAAATTTAAGAAAGACAGTCGAAACAGATTGTTTAGTAAGAAGCATCTTCTAAGGTTTTGTTTAAATGAGTATAAAGTCCTTGAGTTGCATAGTTCCAGAGTCAAACTGTTCCATAAAAAGGAGCTTCAAAAGGAAAACAGTTTTGCCATAGTGGGTCCTTTATCTGGGCAGGTATGTACCTCTATTCTGAACTTCTAGTTGGTGATTATGGTTGCAATCTTTCCAACAGATAGGCTGGAGTTTGATGATGTAAAGTTTGTAAATTATATTATACAATGACAAGAACATTTCCAGGGCTCTGATTGGTCAGTGTGTGATGAGACAGTGATGTTATTACACAATAACATCATTATATTGATTTGTTGGATTGTTCTTTGATCTCTACAGAAACAAAGATATATCGCAACACTAAAATCTACTAAAACCTTTTTAATTTTTTTTAATTTTGTATAACATAATAGTATCCCAAGGTGTGTGTTATTGTACAGGTCACCCTGGTGGTGGAAGCACTTGGCTTCGCCGTGCTTCAACCCACCCTGTGAGTGACAATATTACATGATAACACACACCTTGTCATGCCTTATTGCTTAACTAAACCAGTGATGAAGGTGCCTATTTGA
Organism: Neoceratodus forsteri; assembly: GCA_016271365.2. Taxonomy (NCBI): domain Eukaryota; kingdom Metazoa; phylum Chordata; order Ceratodontiformes; family Ceratodontidae; genus Neoceratodus; species Neoceratodus forsteri. The sequence continues at coordinate 101,720,719 of JADMNL010000031.1, read as the reverse complement.
TGGTGACAACCAATTTAGTTGATTCAAGAGAGTACAGTGATGTTCATGTCTTGGAATACCTAAAACAAATTGCATCAACAGATAGTACACTCTAGCAATCAAAGCAAGATTTGTAATGTTAGAATTCCTATAAATTACACCTCCATAGTCTAAAATTGGCAATATAGATTGGGCCACAATAAGCTTATGATTGATAGGGACAAGCAGTGTCTTGCTCTTCTTAACCAACCCAGGCACTGACAAACGCATCTGTGGTATTTCGAATGTGTGAACAAATGATAGAATAGAATCAAAAGTTACACCCAAATACCTAAACTCAGGTACTAACTGCAAGGAAGTGTCTTTAAAAAGATGCAGAAGGGAGAGAGATCTTTGTTAATAAGAAACTGAGAACCAAATATAGAAACATGGAAACATAGAAACATAAAAACATAGAAGTTGACTGCAGATAAGGACTGCAAGGCCCATCCAGTCTGCCCATTTCTTTTATACCTTATAAATGTGCCATCGGCCTTGCTCTGTCAGTGGTCTATCTACTCGTAGTCATTTGTATTGCTCCCAGTAGAAAATAACATGGTTTGAGTTTCTTTGGCATTTAAGAGTAGTAAATTTGAAGAAAACCAATTTACAACAGTATCTAAATCAGTTTGAAGAATAGAGTTCAGGTAGTTTAAATCTCTGTGAGCAAAGAAAAGAATGGTGTCATCGACATAAAGCTTAATGGTACACTTATTAACAGAAGGCAAGGGATTAACAAACAAATTAAAAGAATAGAACCCTGGGCACGCCATTGTGTGTAGGTAGGAAAGAAAGAAGATAGACACCCATTCCCAGAAACAGACTGGCATCTTCTGTGCAGATAAGAGGTGAACTATGAAACAACTTTCAAAGGAAAACCATGTGAAAGCAAACAAGATAACAGTAATCTGGGGTTTATGACATCAAACGCCTTGGAGAGGACTATAAAAACAGTCCCTACATATTGACCAGTATCCAAGGTGCTTGATACAGAGCCATGAAATCAACTAAGGCAGACTGGGTGGAATGGAAAGGGTGAAAACCAGACTGGGCTGCTGATAAAACTTGATATTCACTTAAGTATTGAGAAATTTGTTGATGTGCAATCTTTTCAAAAATTTTGAAAGGATGGGTAATATATAGGATAGTGCATGGAACAGTTGACAACAGGGCTATTCTTTCACTGAGTTGGCACTATGACAATGGATTACCTCGAGCGCAGGCTCGAGAGGTAATCCGTCCTCATAGTACCAATGAAGTGAAAGATGTCCTGTTGTCAACTGTTCCCATGCACTTTTCTTTATAGTGTATGGTGGAACGTTGTTTTTGGGGAAAAAATCACTACAGCATGTTTCTGCTTCAAAACATTTTTACTGGGTTACTAGAAGAAAAAAGAACTTTACATTTTGAAAGTTTTCACACTTGACATTTTAACTGTTTAGGAACTTTACATTTTGAACATTTTAATGCTAAACATTAGTACTGCCGCCGACATTGCTGCTTTGCTATGTGTCCTGTCTATGGAGTGAGCCCTAACTGTCAAATGCTGCTCGAGGACACAGTGTGTGATGTTCGCAGTGCAGTAGAAAATAATTGTTCTGCTGCACTGCAACATCACTAGTGTGTGACTACAAGGTTTCAATAACGATGGATTTCGTGGAGAACGATGCTCCACCATCCACTATAATGAAATTGGGCAATAATTTCAGTCAAAAATTTATCCCCACCTTTATGAAGTGGAATAACCACCGACTGCTTCCAGGCAGTGGGGAAAGTTTGGGATGTAAAAGATAAGTTAAATAAATTGGTTAACAAGGTAATAATGTCAGCACTTAGATTTTAACAAAAAGTATCCAAGCTGTCAATGCCCTTAGCAGAATTTTCTTTCAGGCCAGATAAAAGATCAAAGACCTCAGTTTGACTAAATTGTTTAAAATAAAAACAAGGTCTCTAAAACTGAACAGAATCAAGATTGCCAAAGGATGAACTAGAAGGAGTCAACCCTGCCTGATCCAATAGCTGATTTGAGGTTTCACAAAAAGTTTATTAAAAGTCCACAAATGTCTTCTTTAGAATAAACTGTATGACCATTGTATGATAAGTTATATTCAGGGCAGTTGGGCCTTCCACATGGAATTGACCAACTGCCAGAATTTTTTTTGGTTAGTCCTAAAGTCAAGCAAATTGGTTTTATAATAGGAAGATTTAGATCTCCTTATCAAGTTCACATAGTAATTCCTGAATTTACAGAAATATTGCCAAGCTTCAGGACTGTCCAATTTCTTAGCCTTTTAATACAATTTATCATGCACTTTTATTTGTGATAGGTTGTATGGTTTATCCAAGGAGCATGTCAGGACTTCACTGCTTTTCTAAAAATGGTGCATGGTAGTTTGAAATAGTGCAAAGGTTATGATAAAGTAATTCCAAGCCTCATTAACTACTGTAAATAAGAATATTCTCCAATCAGCAGTAAGTAAGCTAGAGTGAAAGGCATCCAAGTTAAAGTTCTTGAAAGATCGAAATTTAATGGTAATAGGGGAAAAAATTTTTTTTGGGGTGATTTAATAAACAATAAATAATTGCATAATCACTAAATAAGTTCCCAAGACACCCAGAAGCAATAACTGGAAGCTCAGAAGAAACAAAAATTAATTCCAAAAATAAAAACTTTTCTACTTGAATCATAACGAGTGGGATCAGAAATCAATTGGTTTACTAGGGGTGCCAATTGTGTTTTCAGCTTTAGGCCCTTACTGGATGGGCAATTAGCATTAAAATCACCCAACAAAATGATATGTTCGAAATACCCAAGAGAACAAACCAGTTGCTGTAGGTTCAAGAACTTAGTGGATTTAAGCTTAGGAGGACAATAGATACTGCCAATAAGGATTCCTTCCTGGAAGCCTTACAGAAATAAATAAGGCATTAGTCAAGTTTCCCACAGTCTCAGTCTTCACCAAGGAGCAAGAAAGTGAATTATGTATAAAAATGGCAGCACAACCCCCATGTCACTTTCTCTAAGATCTGAAAACATTGTAATTGACTAAGTTAATTTCAGAGTCTGAAATGGATGAATCCAACCAAGGCTGTGCAGCAGCAAAAATGAGGCGTGATTAGAAACAGCCCAAGATTGCAACACGCCTTTCTTAGATAACACACTTTGAACATTACAATGATATATACTTAAATTATAGACGTGAGGACCGATTCATTTCAGTGTTGCCAGCTACAAAAGTAACATACTTAGAAAACAAAGATATGACCAAAATAAAGAGTGTTTGGAAATTTTTGGAAATCCCAGAGCTCTCAAAGTAAATAGAAAATGACTCAAAGAATGAAATTTAACACCTCTTGTTAAGGCACAATTTCCCAAATTATGTGAGGCAACATCGGACCATGGGGGTGGAAATGTAAACTTATTAATGTCCCTTCTTGTACAATGTACTGACTACTTAAGAGGAAAAGGATAACAAAGAGAATGATGATGGGGTTGAGAAAACGCATGTTGCCAATTTGGCTCATGTGGGAAAACTGGGTGGTAGGATTTGTGATATATGCCAGAGTGCTGACACAAGGTAACCTAGCTAAAGCAGAGGGGCTGTGGGTCTACTTCAGTCGGATTATGATGATGATGCATGCCAATAAACTGGGGTGGAGGATGGGGGTGGAGTATGATGACGGTTCAGGAGACGAACTAGATGAGGCTAGTAGATCATGGATCATGTTGGACATGCTCCTCCTGCAGATGATAGATATGGGGGATGCAACACATGGACAGCAGCCTTCCAGCCAGGCAACCACTGTCAGCTAGGAAGGGACTCAGGAAGCAGCAACGGAAGGGGAGGTGCACTGCTATAATTACAGCCATGGGATTTGCAAAATGGAGTCATGCAAATACAAGCATACTGTAAGTGCATGGTTTGTGGCAGGCCACACCCTTTCCAGCAGTGCCAGAGAGGAATGGGTCCACTCAGTCCCTTTGAGGAAGATACAATAAGGCTCCCAACACTCATATGGGTGGAGTACATTGAGAGGTGGCTAGCCATTTACTCAGACAGGGCAACTGCTCGCGCCATGACAGATGATTTCTAGGAGGGGTTTTGGATCCCATAAATAGGTCCATGCAAAGCTTACTAAGCAGAGAACTTAAAGTCAGCCAGGGATCGACAGAGGTCAGTGGGCCAAACTAACAAAAGGAATTGCAGCAGACAGAGTCAATGGGCCCTTCACATTGCATCTGTGTCCCTGGCTCCTGGTCTCCCCATTGGGTTAGTCCCCAAGAAGGTGCCGTGAATTCTGGATGATAAATCATTTCCATATTCGGAGGGGGATATGATTAACCACCACATCAACCTGGTGCATATGGCCATGGTGTATGCATTGTTTGACAGTGCAGCAGAAGTGGTTCGGGGACGGGGCCCTCTTAGGTAAGCGGACATAGAATCTGCATTTAGGTTATTACGTGTACACCCAGAGGATAGGGATTTGTTAGTCATGAAATCTGAAGACAAATACTATGTCGACAATTGCATGCCCATGGGTATGCTTTTGTGTGCTGTCTTCACAGTTCAGCACATTTCTGCACTGGGCCACCACTCACAAAGTTAATCGATCAGAAGTGGTCCATTATCTGGACAACATTCTGTTTGTTGGTCAGACCTGCACCAGTCATTGTGCACAACTTATTGGGGCTTTCTATGAAGTATGTGCTGAACTGGGTGTTCCCTTGGCTCATGACAGGATGGGGGCCTGTGCACCAGACTGTCTTTCTTAGGCACTGAGATCAACACAGTGGCCAAGGAATCTTGATTACCTCAGGAAAGTTGGTGGCCCTTCAGATCCTTCCAGAGCGAATATTTAATGTGTGTAAGATCACCCTGTGCAAATTGCAGCAGACGGTGGGGAATTTGAATTATGCCTGCAAGGCCATGCCCATGGGCAGGACATTCATGCAGTGTATGACCTCTGTAGGATTGGGTTGCTCCAAACCACACCACAGGATATTGGTAATGGATGCCATGAAGTAGGATTTGGGTGTTTGGTAGGCATTCTTACAGTGCTTCAATGGGGTGGTACTATGGCCTGTGACCAGCCAAGGGTTGGAACTCTTTACTGATGTATCAGGAGGTTTGGGCTTTGGCACCTATTTCCAGGAAAATAGCACATAAGCCAGTGGCCACCCTCCTGACAGTTGTGGACTGCTGACGCAGATCACCCTTTGGAATTGTTCACCATCGTGGTGGCCTTGGTGGTGTGGGTGAGCATTTGAAAGATCGGTCTATCATCTTTAGGACAGATAACACTAGGGTAGTTTACACCATAAATGGTCAGCTAGGGGCAAAGGCCTGAAGGGCAATCTCATAAGGGTCTTTGTGTTAAAATGTTGCTTAACATCCAGCTCAGAGTGGTGCATGTCCCATGTGTTGATAATGGTATTGCTGATGTCCTTTCTTGTTAACAGTGGCAGAGATTTTGAGAGCTGGCTCCAGAAGCAGAGAGGCATACCCGGAAGTCCCAACCTACCTTTGGGAATTGGTAACATGAAAGCCTGGAAGTTACTGGAATTCATTAGCGTCCAGCACAGGGCATCTTACCAGATGGGGGTAAACAGCTTCCTGAGTGTGCGTCAGGCACAGGGTGGGAAAATATTTGGCCCATCCCTGTAGACCAGCTCCATTTGTATGTCCTTCACAGGAAGTGAGAAGGGTCCACACCAGCAGTTGTGGGTCAGTACTTGGCAGTTATAACTTGGTCCTCAAAGGTCATGGAGCACCCAAATACCATTAGTGCCTTCCCTTCACAAGAGATGAGGATGATATCAACAGTTCCCAAGAGGTCAGATGGTTGGTGCTGATCAGCCCAGTGCTCATCAAACAAGTCTGGGATGAACTTCCAATGGTTTACTCATCACCATCAGAGATGCGCTTGTACAGAATAGCCTTTTGGAAGCTTTTGGTGGCCTTCTGTGGGCTCTTTGGGTATCTGAATTAGTGCAGCCAAGCAAGGCAGCTGGCTTGCAAGTGGCACTGGGGAACAATGACGTGATGGGAACCACAGTGGGAGTGTTCGTCAGATTGCACAGAAGCAAGACGGACAGTAGGGCTCGGTGGTGATGCAGCCTGAGCTCAGCCCCAGACATACAGTAGGCACCATGCATGGGTCCATGATTATGTGGCCAAGCAGACAGCAGGAGGTGAGTCATTCTTTGGGCATGATGATGGGACACTGGTCATGCTGTTCCAGTTGAGGCACATTTTCTACAAAACCTAGCAGAGGTTAGCGGTGATTTGAAGGAGTTCAACTCTCATTCTTTTCAAACTGGGGCTGTGTCACAAGCCAGGGCAGGGGTTAATGGAAAAACAGATTCAGGCCCTTGTCTGGTGGAGGCTGCAGGTGTCATAGAGGCTTAGGTCAGGAAGCATAAGCAGTCCAGGAGAAGTTATAAAATTTGCAAGCAGCATTTTGTTATCAGATAACAACAAAATAGAAAAACCAAATTGTATAGGATATCCTTTCAAAGGGCAGTACAAACAAAACATCCTCCATCTAAGACGCCTCTCAATTTGAATCTTAGTCTCTCTAAACAAAACATTGCTCTGATTATATAAGATGTCTCTTTTCAGGGCAGTTCAAATTCTGCATCCTGTCTTGTATGTTCCAACTGCTGTCTTTCACAAAATGTATCAGAACTTTGTCAGATTTCTTTCTTGAGGCCCGCCTAAACAGTATATCAAGTCTTAACAGGTGCAACAAAACAGAACATTCTGTACCAGAGCTGGTCTCCTGTTGACAGTTCTGTAAACAAGCTTGTGGAGGTCAAAATACAGCTCAAGGTCAAATCCTGTGTTCCAGCTCGTTACCTTTTCTAATAAACCCAAATAGCTTTCTGCAATCATTTCAACAATATAAGTATATGCATTTGCAAATCAAGGAATCCCAGTTTCACATAAAGTTGCACTTATGTTTTTTAACCACAGAGAAGCAAGGGAGGAAGGAAGGAAGGAAGGAAGACAGCAAGTCAAGGAAAGGAGACAACAGAGGGAATTGTGTGGCCAATTCCTAGGTGTCACAAGAAAATCTGATTAGCAATCAGACAGGCAAAAGACAGACAAGTGGCAAAAATAGGAGAGGACAAAACAAATTCTTGCTTTTAACTCTTCCTACATAACAAATGGGGCTGGGTCCCAACCCTATCACCCGTTACCAAAGAGTTAAAAACAAAAATCACGGCAGGCTTTTGAAAGTTATGTGAGACCACATATGCCTTAACTCCTTGTTTTTGTTCTTGGCAGGTGACAGTTCCTGGGTGTGCAGATCTTAGTATGCGGCCATTTCTTCATCTACTAGACCATCATCCAAGCAAGGGAGCACCAGGGAAGTGCAGATCTATTTCTGGATCCTCGCTGGCAGAAGTGCATTGGATGGGATACCGGGATGACATGGTGTGTCTGCTTCCTTGGCTGAAAGCCAAAGCTTGATGGCAGGGTCCTCCCAGCATGCTGGTGGTGCTTTTTTGGGGGGTGGATGATCTGGGAGCTGTGAGTTGTTTTACCTGCTGCACAATGTGAAGAAGGGCTTGGCCTTTTAAGGCAAATGTGGCGGTATGCATATTATTTTGTCAGACATTATTTAAAGACAGCACTGGTGACAGGCCTGTGTTTTATTTAGTTTTGTTATCCGGAAGGGTGCACTAGCCATGGCAATGACTATTTTCAGGCACGACCCGGAGATTACAGAACAGTGAAGATGAATACAAAGCATCAGCAATAACATAACTATACACCATGACATTACATTAAAATGAACAGTGTTTCATGGATATGAATACATTGCAAGCAGGAGATGAAATAACAAGCAAGGAAAAAATACAATTTAGAGTAAACTCATTATCTAAGAGGGAAAAATGATACATTTGCTAATGTCATATGATCAGGATACAAGTCAAATAAGGTTAGGATAATGCAGGGAGAAGCTGTGCTATAACACAAGAGTGGACATACAAGATAGATAAAGGAGAGGAGGTAGTCGGATGATTGGAATGAGGGATAGGAGGATGGTAGAGAAAGAAAGGATATAGACAGGACAAGAGGAGAGGACTACTAATGGATGTGAGTAGGCCAGACAGGTAACTAGAAAAAGAAGTGCTGAGCATTTTGGGATGTGACTGAAAAGAAGTGGCTTAAGGGGTCAGGGTAGGGGGTAATAAACAGGCTTAGGGTGGTTGGAAGCAAGTGCAGTTACATGAATCAGCTGGGTGGCGTAGCAATCTCTTGAAGAGGCATGGGAAGGGCAAGCTAAGTTGAGGGAGACAGTTCCAGTATTGGGGGCATGACACGCAAAGGCACTTGCCCTTTAGAGGAGTGATGCCTAGGGATGAGGACAGAGCGATGACCACGTCAGCGCAGGCCATAACCAGACTTCTGAGCCAGAAATTGTCCTGCCAGGGCTTTGGTATATAAGTTCTGATGATTTTACTGATAAACGAACCATATGCAAAGGACCGAGATGCAAGGCAAAGCCGTCAAGTTCGGAATAAAGGAGGCAGTGATGTTTAAGCCGGTAGAAGAGGAGGCATAGCTACAGATGTTATTGTAGGTAACATCCCACTCAAGACTAGATTTACTATGGCAGCATAGACTGTAACTCCACAGGTAAGGGATGGGAGGAGAATACCACGAGCTATGGCTATCCTAGCAAATGGGGTTAGATATAGCTGGAGCGGTAGGCAATGCCAAGCTTCATGTTTACAGACTTACAGGTCTGCTGGATGTGAAGGTCAAAATTAAGAGCCGGGTCAAGGGTGATACCCAGGTATTTAAATGAGTTGACCACACTTACAGATGTGCCATTAACTGTGGGGATCATGTAATGTTGTAGGGAGTGTTTGAGCTTGCATTAGTACCAAATAACATGGCTTGGGTCTTAGCTACATGAGGACAAGCTATGGTGAGCCAGCCATTGTTGAATTAGTGCAAAGTCCTGGGAGAGATACCGGTTTATGTCAGAAATGTGTTAGAACTAGCGTGCAGGACAATGTCATCAGCGTATAATAGAGAGGAGGTCTGCTGGAGGATGGAGGTGACATTATTTATAAATATGGAGAAAAGCAGGGGACCAAGGATAGACCCTTGAGGCACACCTATGTTGATAGGGTTAAATCTGATAGGGTGGAGTTGTGTTAACTACTTGAGTCTTATCAGATAAGTAGCTGCCAAACCACATAACTACGTTCGGTGATAAACCTAGAGATCTCAGGGTCATTAAGAGTAGGTGTGGTCAACCAAGTCAAAAGCTTTGGTAATGTCGATAAAAATTGCCCCTGTTAAAGAGCCGGAGTCCATGGCTACAAGGGTATCGGATGTAGATTTGACTAGTGCAGTGGTTGTACTATGACCCTTGCGGAAGCCATGCTGGGCAGTGGAGGAAGGTCATATTTTTGAAGAAAGTCAATAGTTTGTGAGGCAACAAGTTTCTCAAGTATTTTACTGAGCACAGACAAGATAGCAATAGGCCTATAGTTTGATGGATCTTACGATCACCTTTTTGAAAACGGTTACCTAGCCATCTTCCAGATGTCAGGAACGGATATTGGCACAGGAGAGGTTAAAATCTTGGCTAGAGGCACAGCAATGAAGGGGCAGAGAGTTTCATGAGCTTTGGTTCAAATTGTCAGATCCAGCCGAGTAAAATCAGATACATTGTTTAACATCCTGAGTACTTCACGGTTGGTGACAGACTTGAAATAGAAGGAGGGTCTGGAAATGTCAGGTTGGGTGGTCAGATTCAGTTGGGCAGGGAAGGAGGTGGTGTATGTGGAGAGGTTGGAGAATTGAGTATTGAAAAGTTAGTAATGGTTCTGGGATTGTTACAGTGGATCCCGCTTAAGGACATGTCAGCAGGAGTAGGAGCCAGGTTTGAACCTAGGAAGAGCTTTATATGGGACCACAATTTCTTGAATTACCATAAGAGTTGGTCAGAAGATCCTTACAGTAGGCACTTTTAGCCCTTTGATTTCCTTCTTCATGAATTGTGCAGAGTTTTATAAACATTAAGGTCAGTAGGTAGCCCAGTGCTTTTGTACTGGAGCCAACTTTTGTCCCTTTGACATAGTTTGGAAAGTAAGTCAGATTTCAGCCAACAGGTGGGCTTATTTTTGACCCTCCAGTTATGAGTGGACAGTGTTTATTCTGTATCACCAGAAAGTTGGACAGAAATTGATTAAAGCGCGACTGAGCGTCACTTGATTTGAAGAGAGGGGACCAATCAATAGCGACTATATCCTGTAGGAAGGATTGTGAGTCGAAGGCATACTTCCAGAAATTAATGAAATGTGGTTTTAATGTAGCAGGCCTAGCCTTTCCCAAATACAAAAGGTGGGAGAGTGGTCGGAAATGGAGTCAGCAAGAGTGCCCGAGGCAATTATGTTTCCAGGGTGGCTGGTCCCAGTCCAGCAGAGTATTGGAGTTTGAGTGCTGTGCAATCCTGGTAGGGTCATTGATCATCTGGTGTAGGTTAGCACTTTGTAGCCTAGTCAGTAGTGAGAGCTGAGAGTTTCCTAGCCAATTTAAGTTAAAATCACCAAATATAAGAACCTCATTTCTGCCAGAAAGAAGAGAGGCTGATCGAGCATCTCATCTAGACCTTTTGGGCCACTGGGGGTTGTAGGAACACACTGTGTAATTGTTTGGAGCAGAGAGAGAGAAGGACATTTATGGCTTCACAGTGTTGGGGGAGAAGAGCAGATTTCAGAGAGATGTAGATGATCCTTAAAATAGATGGCTGTACGCCTCTTTTCGAGCAAGTCTATCAAACCTCAAAAGATTACAGGATGGAAGGGAGCAAAGCGAATCGGGGTTTGAGCCTGGTTTCTGTGAGGCAGATGATGTCAGTTTATAGAGGATAGTCCAAGACTCTAGTTCAGTGAAATTGTGCAAGAGGCTCCTGATATTATGGTGAACTATAGTTAGACCTTTAGCATTGGCAAGGGTACTGGGTAAGACGCAATCAGGGTCCAGGGTTGAATGAACATCACCTGAGAGCAGTATGGCCAGTAGGAGAAAATACCAGAGTTTGCATCGCAGAAAGGGCAGATGGTGTTAGTGAAGGGGATAGATTTTTATGGCATAGGCAGCTAGTGAATCCAGACCCTATTTATTAATAGTGGAGAAGGGTCTGGTCAGAGAATGGGCAGCAGGAGAAGGTTGGAGAAAAGGAAATCATGAGGCAGGAAAGTGGGGCTGGCTAAGGGCCCAGGGAACAGAAGGCAGAAAGAGGTAGAGGAGCTGTAACAGGTATTAGAACGAGTAATATCATTTGTAGATTCAGTTTTGCAACCTGGGGACTGGCTGGAAAATAGGAGAGGAGCCAGGGAAGGAGAAAACCACTAGAGGGCAGACTAATAGTGAAACTGGAGAAATAAGAGCAGCGAGGAGGGATCAGATTGCCTAGCACAGGTATTTGGAAGTGCAGGGTCGTATTTAGCCAATGGATCAATAGAGTCACCGAGAAGTGGAACGTTGGAGTATTTAAAGGAGGCCTGGGAGGGGTGGGGAGGCAGGAGAAAAAACCGAGAGGCTTAGCTTGGGTGTACAGTCTAGACTGCAGCTCTAAAAAAATCAATGATAAGTCTATAGAGAAAGGCACATAATCAGATTGGGCCTTTGGAGCAAAGTGCCCAATGGGACTCAATCTCCAAGAACGCTGCACCAATCAGAGGCTCCCAGCTCAAGCTGGCTCCAGGAAAGTAGAAGCAGTAGTACCTGGCTGTGGGATCCATCAGCCAGGACCAGGAGTGGCCAGGAGGGGTCGATTTCAGCACTGCCATAGAGTTCAGCCGATGGTATCTGTCGGTGCCGTCAGGCGTGGCGGGTCCCTGGGGAAGAGGAAGAGAACACAAGTTTAAGTATAGAGGCAGCAGGATCAGGGCGGGGTGGCTAGCAGAAATCGCAGTGGGGTGGGGTGAGAAGACAAAAGCAGGCTAACTCAGGAGATGGCTGGGGTGGGGTCAGCTGAGGCAATTGGTTGTGGGAGGGAGATTAAGACTAAGAGGTGCTGGGTAGCAAGGGAGGGGGGAAGGGTAGCAGACAGGAGGAAATTCAGTTGAAACAAAAACAGTTTAAGTAGTGAATTAAGAAAGAGCATTGGGGGGACTGTGGGAGGAAGCACAGAGCCCTCAGAGGGCTGAGATAAAATAAGGCAAGGCACAGGGAGAGGAAAGAATCACAGCAGGCAGGTTCGAACAGACAGCATTGCAGCAAAATTAACTTTAAATTCAAACAGAAGGCAGACTATGGGTAACAGTAATAACTAGAGCAATGAGGTCAGTTATGCAGAGAAGCTTAGCTTTACACTAAAATAAACAAGACAGACAGTATCAGGTTGGCAGTAAACAAGCAGACAGTCGAATCGAAAACCCGAGAGGCTTAGCTTGGGTGTTCAGTTCAGACTGCAGCTCCAAAAAATCAAATGATAAGTCTATAGGAAAGCGCTAATCAGATTGGACCTTGGGAGCAAAGTGCCCAATGGGACTCAGCCTCCAAGAACCTGCACCAATCAGAGGCTCCCAGCTCGAGCTGGCTCCAGAAAAGTAGAAGCGGTAGTACCTGGCTTTGGGGATCTGTCAGCCGGGACCAGGAGAGCGGCCAGGAGGGTCAATTTCAGTATGCAGCGGTCGAGAGTTCAGCCCCACAGCCTGTTGGCGCCCGGCCAGGCGCAGGTCCCTGGGGAAGAGGAAGAGAACACAAGTTTAAGCATAGAGGCAGCAGGATCAGGGCAGGTGGCTAGTAGTAGAAATCGTCAGGGGGGGGGTGAGAAGACAAAAGACAAAGCAGACTAACTCAGGAGATGGCTGGGTGGGGTCAGCTGAGACAGTTGGTTGTGGGAGGAGATTAAGACGATGATGTGCTGGGTAGCAAGGGAGGGGAAGGGTAGCAGACAGGAGGAAATCTCAGTTCAAACAAAAACAGTTTAAGTAGTGAATTAAGAAAGAACATCGCTGGTGGGGTGCACAGAGCCCCCAGAGGGCCTGAGAAAAATAAGGCAAGGCACAGAGAAGAGGAAAGAATCACAGCAGGCAGGTTCGAACAGACAGCACTGCAGCAAAAATTAACTTAAATTCAAACAGAAGGCAGACTAAGTGGGTAACAGTAATAATTAGAGCAATGAGGTCGTTATGCAGAGAAGCATAGCTTTACACTAAAATAAACAAGACAGACAGTATCAGACTGAAGTAATAGGCAGACAGTCGAATCGAAAACCCAAGAGGCTTAGCTTGGGTGTTCAGTTCAGACTGCAGCTCCAAAAATCAATGATAAATCTATAGGGAAAGGTGCACCAATCGGATTGGGTCTTTGGAGCAAAGTGCCCAATGGGACTCAGCCCAAGAACGCCACACCAATCAGAGGCCTCTGGCTCTAGCTGGCTCCAGGAATATAGAAGCGGTAGTACCTGGCTGTGGGATCCATCAGCGGGACCAGGAGAGCGCCAGAGGGGTTTGTTTCAAGGCAGCGGTCAGAGTTTTAGTCAAGACGGTATCTGTCGCGCCAGCTGTGGGTCTCTGGCTGTGGGATCCATCAGCCGACCAGGAGAGCGCCCAGGACGGGTCAGTTTCAGCGCAGCAGCCGCATAGTTCAGCCCATTGAAAAGTTTGCAGACTGCACAACATAGCTATGTGACCATTTATGGACACTATCTGGGGATTGTCCTAAGGCATGATACGATTCTGATTAAATACCCCAATGTATGCCAAGGATAGGGTGCACTTGTCCGACATAGGATTAGATAGGTTTTTAGAAGGCATACAGTGGGCAGTGGAGAAAGCAGTAGTGTGAGTTGCTTCTGGCAGGGGGGTTAACATTGCAGCCATACCACCCTGTGGTGGCATGGTAGGTCTTGGGAGGTCTGTACAGTGTGGTAACAGGGGTTCATGAGTTTTGCAGCCAGATCAGCCTGAGACTGACTGGAGATCTGGGCCAGACAGCTGGAGTTCCCCACTTCAAGGGGGCAGTCAGATGGGCAGCTTCTTCGGTCATTGCCAGCAGCACCTGCTGCATCCTCTGACAGGGAGGACACTTCAGCACTCCATCATTAACCATCCCCACGCCCTGGAGGCAGGTTACCTCATAGGGTTGGTATTATTTAGTCACTTCCTTGGGGTTAGGGATGGTCATTACATAAACAGTTAATGAGATGAGTAAGGATTACCAACCATGATTACCTTGCTGTGCATGTCAGGCTGACTTGGCTGTAACTGTTGAATCATGGTTAATAAATACATGACTGGAACCATTTTCTCCAAAGCTCGTTGTCTGTCCGAGTCTGTTCAGGTGGAAGGAATTTATGTCCTATAAGACAATGATAGAGTCTGCAATCTGTATAACTGCAGGTGGGGCTTTGTCTGTAGGCACGGCCCTTGGTGACACCTGGGCTGGCAGGGCAGGTAGGCAGCTAAGTGTTCCCTGGGAGGTGACTTAGGGCTGATGGGGAGGAGCCTAGCCCATAAAGAGACTGCTCCTGAGAGGTTCTTCCTCTTGGCTCCTCTCGCTCTGGTCAGAACCCATCCAAACCTCACCCTCATAAAGCAGAAGGAATGGACGGCAGTAGGGAACTCGCTATCCCAATGGGGGAGAGGGGATCACCTTAATGGTCAAGAAGGAATTTTTCCAATTTGTTTCCTACAGGGTTTTCCAGTTTTCGCCTTCTCTAGAAAGTATAGGTAGTGCACTGTAGGTAGGGTTCTGGTTAGGTTTGTCACAGTCATGTAACACGTGGCGGAGCAGTAGTCTAGGAAGGTCTGTACAGAAGGGATAACAGGATCACTTTTGCAGCCAGATCACCCTGAGACTCACAGGAGGTTTGTGTCAGATGGCTGGAGTTCCCCTCTTCGGGGAGCAGTCAGATAGGCAGAATCTTCAGGCACTTGCCTATGGCACTGCTGCATCCTCTGGCAGGGAAGATGCTTGCACCTGGTTATTAGCCATCCCTCATGCCCCAGAGGTAGCTTAGCTCACAAAGTTGGTATTGTTCAGTCTTTCCCTGTGGTAGGGGATGGCCATTATATAAACTGTTAATGAGATGAGTAATGCTTACTAGCCAGGACTACCTTGCTGTGCACGCCATGCTGATTTGGCTGTGACTGTTTCATCATGGGTAATAAATACATGACTGGAGCAATTTTCTCCAAAGCTCACGCCTGTCTCAGTCTGTTCAGGTGGAAAAAGGATATGTGCCTTACAAGACTATAGGTGGTTTATTTATTTACTTGCTTACTTGGTTTTTGAATACTGGATAAGTGCACACAATAAGATGCCTATTTTCAGGCACGCACCCAGGAGAGTACAGTTACAAACAATCATGAACACAATACAGTAAAGAAGATGAAGACGTTAATAATGTTACAGGTACAGTACCTAGTTACAATACACGAGCAGTAGAAATATTCAAACAGTGCATGGATCATGGTAGTAGGGACAGATCAGTACAATAGTGACAGACGAGCACCAAAATGAATTTAATAGAAGAGGCGATATCATAAAAATATTACAAGAGACAGCACATCATCCAGTAAAAGCCACAGATAATTAAGTAGTTACAGCAAACACTAATCAGATACCATAGGTATGGCAATCCTGAAGGCAAAAACAGGTATAAGCATCAGAGACCACGAGGTGGTGGTATAGCTCCCTCTTGAAACAGGCATGGCACAGGGAGAGCTGGAGGGCTACCGGAGGAGTTTCAAAACTAGGGCAAATCAGAGAAGGCCTGAGTCCCATGTTGGTTACACCAGGGAGCAGCTAGTGGGGACTGATCACCTGATCAGAGGGGTAGGCCAGGTCAGGGAGTGACAGCATAGAAGCTAAGGAGGAGGGAACCCCATTTCTAATAATTTTTGCCCAAGGCAAAAGAGTGGCAAGCTTCTGGAGACAGTCAGTTTATCCCAGAGTACAGCTGACAGTGGTAGGTAAAGACAGTTGTAGACCAGAACAAAATGCAAGATGCCATTGTGAGTGGTGTCCAATTTGTGAAGGTTTGCTTTGGAGGCACGTGAGTAGATAGCAGAGCCATAGGTAAGGCAGGGAAGAAGGATCGCTGAGCAATGGCAATATGAGCAGAGGGGTGAGGACGCACTTGGTTCTAAAGGCCAGGCCAAGCTTAGTGTTAACGGCTTTACAAGTATTAGAGATGTGCCGGTAAAATCACGAGAAGGGTCAAGGGTTATACCAAGATATTTGAAGCAACTGACATTTTCAAGGAGGGAGCCATCAATACCAGAGATAGCTAGGCGTCCAGAGTACTTTTTCAGTCTGGGGCTGAGGCGAACAACATTGAGTGAGATTTACTGGCACTGAGTAGTAGTTGGTTTCGGGACAGCCAGGAATGGATCTTACAGAAATCCAAGGTTGTTAGAGTTAATGTCAGCCAGGATTTTGGAGCTATAATGGAGCACAAGGTCATCAGCTGTGAGAGCAAGGGGGAGCAGGACACAGGGTTAAGGGGAGATAATTTATAAAGATAGTGAAAAGAAGGGGCCCAGAACAAATCCTTAAGGAACCTCAATATTTATAGTGGAGTGGTCAGAAGCAGCTGAATTATACTTAACAAACTGTTGTCTATTCTTGAGGTGGCTATCATACCCAGAAACCACGTCAGAAGAGATAGCCAGGTCTGTAGTAGTGAGTGGATAGAGGCTGTAAATTGGAGCAGAGCTGTGATGGTACTGTGGCCTTTTCTAAAGCCATGTTGAATATCAGAGAGTAGGCTGTGATCAAGGAGATAGTTAATGGTTTGGACAGAAACAAGCTTCTCCAATATTTTACTCAGGACCGAAGGATAGTAATGGGGTGATAATTAGTGATGGACTTGGAGTCACCTTTCTTGAAAACAGAGATGATTTTGCAACCTTCCAAACTTTGGGAAATACCCCAGAGCACAGGGACAGGTTATCAATTCTAGCCAGAAGGGGGGCTAAGTAGTAGGAGGCCATTCTTAGCAACCTGGACTCCAAGGCCATGGAGCCTACACTACTGCAGATAGAGATAGGGTCAAGTAGACAATGCACTTCCAGGTTAGTGACTGCATGTAGATAGAAACGGGAGTAGATCCAGGTGAGTCCATGGGATGGGGAGGATGGGTGCTGGGGAGGCAGAGGTAGGTAGGTATATCTGGATAGGTCTGAGAAGTGGTGATTAAAAGTATTGGCAACGTTGACGGTTATTACAGTGAATGCCATCAAGCACCATACCATTAGTAAAATGGGTGCAGCCTCCAATGATAACTTTGACGTGATTCCAAAATTTCGAGAGTCGCCTGCAACATCAAACAACAGATTTTACAGTAGGAACTCTCTGCAGGCATATGGCCTTTTACAGGTGTTTATCCTGGTCCTGTAATCCACCAAGTCAGCTGGGAGACCAGGGCCCAATATTCAAAACATTCCTCGGACACAAACCGAGCTTGCGCCCGCAATCTGGGCTTTGTGTGGAAGTGCAAAATTGAAAAGCCTGGGTTAGAGCGGGCAAAATCGCTTCATGCCGGGCAAAGGACAGAGGGGCACAATGTAAATGAAGGGTGGCAACCTGAATACTGGTGCAGTCCGATATTCAGAGTATGTGCGCCAAACAAGGCTATTTTGCACAGACTATTGTGCCATTACACCGCCTGATTGAAACCCCAACTTGTTCAAGCACAACCCCATGTTGACAGAAGCGGAGGCCTCCTCGACCCCAACACAGTGGTCCCTGGTGGTCTAGTGGTCCCTCCTCTCGCCGATTGCCATCCCATTATTAAAACAATGCAGCTCCCTGGTAGTCTAGTGGTCCCTCCCCTTCCCCGAACTTGATCACCGACCCATTATAATATTTCCCTGGTAGTCTAGTGGTTCCTCCCCTTTCCCCACTATCCGATCACCAGCCCATTATAATTATATTTCCTAGTAGTCAGTGGTCCCTCCCCTCTCCATGGCTCATCCTTTGTAATAATAATTATACTGGTGTCTGCTTTTCATTTTTACTTTTCTTCCATTTCTTTCTCCTTTTCTTTCCTAAACTGCACTTTGTTTACTGGTTTATAACCTTTGCTGGCTATTTTTTGCCTGTTCAGCTGCTCTGTTAACCCACCTCCAAATCATTCTCATAATACTCAGCCCTATAGCCCTTGGCCTGCCCCAGGCTTCTTCACCTTTACAGGGTTGCTGTCAGTCACCCAAGAATGCCTATAAGGTGTCGCCTCCTCTGCTACTCAGTACTCCCAAGGTGGCATCCATAGCTTACCCTTTCCTCCTTGGCTGCCCTCCATCTAACATTGGAGCCTAATACGGACACTCTGAAAGAAACAACTTTCCTGAACTCTCCTACATGCCAGAAATCAAGTCTGGCAGTGTTTGCTCTCAGCCAACTCCTTCCAAAGGCAGTAATCTGCACCAATCAGAACATTTCGCATCCCTTACTGCCCCACACCCCTAAGCAGACACCCTTATCTTCTCCATTAGGGTGGCAATATTTGCTCTGACCACCTTCGTTGCCCTCCAACTCTTGTTCTGTGCTCTAGGCAGTGCCCATGCTAAGCAACCTAACAAAGCCTTCCTGAGATTCCTTGTAAGATGTCTCAGGAAAATATTAATCCTGCTGTTGCTCTGTGCAGGTAGTGTGGAACTAAACCGCCCCATCTTCTAGCTGCTCCGGGGAGCTCCCACAGTTAAAGGGCCTGGGCTTCCTGCATATGAATGATGCAGCCTAGTCAATAAATTTGACCTGGTCCAAGCTTGGGTGCTACACGCAATGCCTGATGTAGCAATGTTCTCGAAACCTGGCTTAAGAATCATGTACCCGACAAATGCTTAACATCCCTGGCTACAACCTACACAGGTGTGACAGGTCGACCAGAGGTGGTGGTGTTGCCATGTATAAGGACAAATTCCTAACCTCTGATATTGTCCTTACATCAATGCCCAAAGAATTTGAGTGTCTTGCCCTCAAGTTAACCTTATCGCCTGGAGTAGCCCTGCTGGTAGCTTGCATACTATAGGCCGCCTGCTGCTGGCCTGTGTATACTACTCCCACCTTCACTCCCTCTTGGAGAAAGCAACTACTGAATGTGTCATAATGGGGACCTTAATCTTAATTGAATGATGCCTGTGCCAACAGGCTCAAGGATTTCTGCAATGAGCACGGCTAACTCAGATTACCCGAGGTCACCCAACCTAAAAAACCGATCAAGCTCTTGCTGATCTTATGCTCATCAACAAGTCACATAATATTTCCCATACAGGGGTCTTCCATAATGACCACTGTGCTGTTGCCTGTGTCACGCATTCCCTACACCTACCTTCCACCTCTGCCTTCAAGCTAAAGTGCAGCCTAAAACATTGCTGTCTCCCTGCCTTTCTGACAGATCTTGGTAATATTAAGTGGCAGGATTTCTATCTCGCACCTTCTGTGTCTGAAGTTTCTGTATCTTCCAGGATCTGTTACTAAGGGTAATCAATAAACACGCACCTTTAAGAAAGGTTAAATCTAGGAAATGGCACCTGATTGGTTCAGCCCATCCCTGAAGAGGCCCTGCGATCCAGAGACACACTATGGAAAAGGGCAAGGAAGTCGTAATCCGAGTCAGACTGGCTCTCCTTTTGGTAGCCAGGAGCGCCTGCACCAAACTGATCAGGACAGAAAAATCATGTTTCTTTCAGTCTGCCCTCGAGGAAAACAAAACTGTTTCGCCAAGTTTTGGCAAATCTTGAGAGAGGTCAAAGGACATTCCCCTGCCATCCCAATTCGCCAAAATTGTAGTGAACAATAACTCCTACACAGATAGGTCTGAGATCCTTGACCAGCTCAATAACCACTTTGCTACTGCAGGCCTCACATTCAATGCCTCGCTGTTATTAAACTGAGTGCCTCAAGTGCCGCCAGTGTAGGTACTCAGCCCTACTCTGCCCCTGTACTGACCGCCTCCCTTTAATTTCCAGCCAGTATCCTTTGAACAGGTGGAGGACCTTCTTCTCTCGTTAGATACCAAAAGAATGCTGGTGGCAACTTGTTAGAACCCTTCTTTCTAAAAGCAGACTATTATCATCTGACAGCACCTATTGTCATCTATTTAATAGCTCACTTACCAAGGGAGCTACCGCTCAGTTGGAAAATTGTGCATATTATCCCTTTGTTCAAGTCGGAGATCCTACAGACTTAAATAACTACAGACCAATCTTGCTTCTTCCTGTACTATCCAAGCTACTAGAAAGAATTGTCAACTCACAACTGAGGAGTATTTGACTGTGAAAATATCTCAACCCAGCCCAATCGGGGTTCAGACCTAAGCATAGCACCATGTCAGCTTTAGCCAAAGTGTCTAATGACTGGTTAAAAGCCCTGGATAATAAACAGCACATCTACGCACTTTTCCTCAACCTTAGCAAAGCCTTTGACATGGCTGATCCTCCGTCCTGCTTGATACTCTGGGTAGTATTGGTCTAACCCTTGCTGCAGTAAAGTGGTTCCACTGCTACCTCACAAATCGAAGACAACAAATTAAAGCACAAGGGGAACTGTTCCCACTAAAAACTTTGCCCCGAGGTGTCCCGAAGGTTCTATCTTAGGGCCTATCCTCTTGCACTTTATATTAACTGTATAGATTCTGGCATACTCGAGGAAATGTTCACCTTTTCGAGGATGATGCAGTCCGCTATACAACCAACCCCTCTAGATCTTGCTTACAAGGAGTTACAGCAGGACTTTATCATCCTCCAACATAACCTGCTGAGCCTGAAGCTCTTGCTCAATGCCAAAAAACAAAGCCATGATTATCTCCCCACTCCTCCCTCAATATGGGGATACCTGGTAACCCTAGATTATCAACCTCTTGAGAACCTCTGAAATAGTGGATAATTCAAATATTTGGGAGTCTAGTTGGATAACAAACTCAGGTTCATTGTACACCTAAGTGAGTTAGCAAAAAGCTAAAACAGCCTTTGGCATATTTTACTGCATAAGACATCTACTCACTCAAGCTAGGAAGCAGCTGGTTCAAATAACCTTTCTACCCTTGCTTGACTACGCTGACTTTCTACAATCACTGACCCAGTATGCCCTCCAGAAGTTTGACACACTTTACCATTGCACTTTGAGATTCATACTTGACATGCCCCTGCGGACTCACCACTGCCTGTTGTACCAGGCAATTGATTGACCGTCCCTCTTCATGAGGAGGCAAATAAACACCCTCGTGGCTCTTCAGGGCTATTTCTAACAAACTCCCAACCTATATCTGCAACCTGTTCGGTCTAAAGGTGCGATGCTACAGAACTCCTCCTTGTCCTTCTCAAGCTACACTTACGAGGACACGCATGGCACAACTGCCATCAGCTCTTTCCAACATCACTTTGGAATAACTCGCAAAGCACTTAAACTTTCCCTCCTGCCTAGCCCCTAAGTATTCAGACAACTGCTTTATTGATGCCCTGAAGAGTGCGTGCGATTGCTTCCAGGTAATCACTGGCATATGGACTGGATATTCCCCTAGCTCCTCGATCTCCCTGGCCTTCTTATTCCCCTGTCAGATGGCATTCCTTTTTGTGTAACTAGCCCCCTCTTAGCTCCCTCCCTCCTCCCTCCTTCCTGTGGCAACTCCGAGCTCTCTACCTAGCAGGCTTCCCCACTCCCTCATGTGTCTTTGCCTCCTCTTTTCTCTGTCCTCCACTGTCCCCAACCCATATATGATGAATTGCCTGTATACAGTATGTATATAGCCCTCGTTATCTAAGTCTTGCTCCAGTTACCTAATGATCTTGGACTTGAAATAATCTGCTTCAGTGTCTGCTGTGTTATGAAATGATGTTGAATACTATAAATTAATTTGTCCTCTGTGCCCAGGACCATCTTGCAAATGAGCTTGCTCAATGATGTAACTGCCTGGTTAAATAAAGTTTGATTGATTGATTGATACCCTGGTAGTCTGATGGTCCCTCCCCTCCTGATTGCTGATCGTTGTCCATTACTAGAACAATACAGCTCCCTGGTAGTCTAGTGGTTCCTCCCCATTCTCTGATGGCTGTATAGAAAATAAATTTCCTGGTAGTCAGTGGTCCCCCTCTCCCCGATCACCATCCGTTATGTATTCCTGAACATTTCCTGGAAGTCCAGTGATCCCCCACCGATCACCGTCTCGTTATGTATTCCTGGACATTTCCTGGTGGTTCAGTAGTCCCCGGTCACCGTCAGTTATGTATTCCTGGACATTTCCCTGGTAGTCAGTAGTCCTCCCCATCCCCAATTGCCATCCATTAATTACTAATGAACATATCCCTGGTGGTCTAGTGGAACCCCACCCGGCAGGTAGTCCCCACCACCCTGCTCGCCACCATCCCAAAACTGAGCAAAGCGACTGGCAGAGCCTTCTTCTCTCCACCATGGCCAGCTGCCGACTGAGCTGTCCTGGGCGTGTGCTGTATACAGTACGCCCATTGATTGGCGATACTGTATACAGTAGGCACTCCAGGATAGCTCAGTTGGCAGCTGGCCATGGTGTGAGAGGAGGCTGTGCCAGTCACCAGCTCAATTTCAGGATGGGGATGGTGGGGTGGTGGGGCACCTCCAGCTGGGGTGGGCGGGTGGGGTCCACTAGACCACCAGAGATTTGTTCATTAGCAATTCACAGGATGGCAATCAGAGATGGGAGGACCACTGACTACCAGGGAAATGTTCAGGAATACATAATAGACAGTGATTGGGGAGGGGGAAGAGACCACTGGACTACCAGGGAATTTATTTTTTATGGCAATGGCGATCTGAGAATGGGGTGTATTAGACTACCAGGAAGCTGTATTGTTCTATTAATGGATGGCAATCGGAGGGGGAAGGAACAACTGGACTACCAGGGAATTTATTTTTCTATACGGAAATGGCGACTGGAGAATGGGGGAGGGAGGAGGGACCACTAGATTACTAGGGAAATATTATAATTATAACGTCCGTGATCAGAGATCTGGGAAGGGGGAGGGACCACTAGACTACCAGGGAGATGTATTGTTTTGTTAACGGATGGCGATCAGTGATCGGGGAGGGGAGAGGGCGACTGGGCTACCAGTGAATTTATTTTCTATATGGCCACAGTGATTGGAGAACGGAGGAGGGGAGGGACAACTAGACTACCAGGGAGCTGTACTGTTCTGTTAATGGGATGGCGATCGGAGAAGGGGAGGGACCACTAGATAACCAGGGCATAATTATCCTAATTATTATTACAACGGGACAGTGATCAAGGAAGGCAAGGGACCACTAGACTGCCAGGAAATATTATAATTATAACAGCTGGTAATCGGAGATAGGGAAGGGACTACTAGACTACCAGGGAGCCATAGTGTTCTGTTAACGGGATGGTGATCAGCAATCAGGAGGGGGAAGGACCACTGGACTACCAGGAATTTATTTTTCTATATGGCGATCAAGAACGGGAGAGGGGCTACTGGACTACCAGAGAACTATATTGTTCTATTAACAGGATGGTGATCGGCAACTGGGGAGAGGGAGGGAGGACAACAGGATTACCAGGAATTTACTTTTCTGTATGGCTGACGAAGTATTGGAGAACTGGGGAGGACCACTAGACTATCAAGAAGCTGTATTGTTCTGTTAATGGAATGGCGATTGGTGATCAGGAGGGCCACTAGACTACCAGGGCATAATTATTATTACAAAGGGGCAGCGAACAGGGAAGGGAGGAGGGACCACTAGACTACCAAGGAAATATTATAATTTAATGGCCGGTGATCAGAGATCAGGGAAGGGGAGGGACCACTAGATTACCAGGAATTTTATAATTATAACAGGCTGGTGATCGGAGATCATGGAAGAGGAGAGGGACCACTAGACTATCAGGAGATTTATTGTTTTGTTAGCGGATGGTGAGCAGGAGTCGGCACCACTAGCACCAGGGATAGATCTAGGGAAACAGACAATCGGGGCAGTTCCACACAGGACAGCCTTGCTCCCTATGCAAGTGGGCCCAAAATGGGCATGCATGGCCCCTTGGTGCCTTGCATGCCCAATGGGCTCATTTGCATAAGTCCCTTTCAATATGGGGATTTTTGCCTGCACACGCCACTGTGCCGCCATCTTGTGGGGGCTGTGTCTGCCTCAACACTTGGTGGCTTAGCACTGGGTCTCACTGGTTCTGTATTCAGTGGAATAGTACCAATGCGCTTATTCCACTGTATGTAACCCCCTACAAATGGGGATTCCCAAAAGTCTTCCTTGAGCTTGCCTAAATGCTCACTGCCAGGCTGGTGTCCTGCGTTTTAGCAGTTTAAATGTGATTACCAGAGCTTGTATAGCCTCTGTGTACTGTCTCTGTAAGAGCTGCTAATTGCAGCTTAGTAATCTGAGAGGGAGCTCTGTTGAAAGATGTAACTATTTACTGAAAATCATTTAGAGTGATAATGATAATGTAGTTTGTCTAACCTGCTTTCTTTGTAGCAAGGACTGTTTTGTTTGTCTCCACTATCTTGCTCCTAGACTGCAAATTGGACCAAACAGTACGTGGGACCTAAAATGCAGCCGGACTACAGGAGCTGTCTGAATTCAAAATCTGTAGGAACTTTAGTTTGGAGCTTTTTGCACCTTTTTGCAACTGAAGGGGGCTCTTGCTTTGACTGACAGCCAAATCAGCCAACCAGATCTTTTGGATCTTGGGAAGTCCCGGCTGCTTGCAGTTTTCAGTTAGAACTAAGCTGGAAGCTGAGCAAGAAGGAGCTGAAGTGTTTCTGAGCAGCAATCCTGAGTGGATTTGCATGGGAGAACTCTGAAAAGGCTAAGTTTTGGCCTGCATGCCGGGTGCTGCTCCTGAGAGGGAAAGAAGAGAATTATTTTGAACTAAATTCAAGTTTGTGTGACTAAAGTAAGCTACTGAAGTGGGCCAGGCTCAACCTGAAAAAGACCGAATATTTTTGCTGAATCGATCGGCCTGTCAGGAGTTCCAGCTACCCTATGCTCCGTGTGTGCAAAGACTTTGTGATTGTGCCCCGGGAGCGCTTTTGCCTGGTACAGTAGACTTCCAGTATGTAAATGTAAATGTGCTATGAGCTGCTAGTGGGTTGTGAGTTAGTTCCCACTGTGTGAACTGTGTTCTGCTTACTGAAGCTGTATCCAGCCCAAAACAACTGCTTCCAAACTTGTCTCCATGCGGTCTGGCTTTGCCAGACTGGCCCAGCCAGACTACCCACTGCACAGAGAAGCCATCGACGAGTGACCTGCCTGGGGATCAGCTCCTGCTCCATGCTTGAACAGAAACGACGCCTCTGCGACTTGTGGGCCCTGCTTCGCCTGGCATTCCAGATCAACCACCTGCAGTCTCAATTTTCATCCAGCCTGTGTCCAGTCTTGGGTATCGTGAGTAAATACCTGGTAGTTCTCCACAACAACAGCTTAATCTGAGTGTGTCATCTGATTG
The DNA here is from genome assembly GCA_016271365.2 of Neoceratodus forsteri. Taxonomy (NCBI): domain Eukaryota; kingdom Metazoa; phylum Chordata; order Ceratodontiformes; family Ceratodontidae; genus Neoceratodus; species Neoceratodus forsteri. The sequence goes on along the minus strand of JADMNL010000031.1, from coordinate 101,695,264 downwards.
TCTTGTTGTTTTGTTTCCTTTATGAACAGAGCCCTCTGGCTCGGATTACAAATATTGTGTACTGTGCATGTTGTGTTTTCCATCACAGGGCCCCAACTAGCTGCAACCCTGGGCAACTGTCCTGGCTAGCTCATCTATTCTCTACCTGGGTACCCAGAGGTGGATCTGTGGGGGATTCAAAACACATGCATAACTGCTTGATTGATATAACCTTTAAGCTAATTAACCTGATTTTGCCCTCCCTTGTTCAAGTCCCCTGAATAAATCAGTTCTAACTTTTTCTGCATGTAATCTGACTGTGGTTCCAGTTTGTGCTCAAAGTACTGTACTGTTGCTATTTGCTGTGCTTAACCTTGTTTTACAGGGGTCCCCATGGTCGAGCCAGAGGAACCAGCCCTGGTGGTAAGTACAAACAGTGTGGGTAATTGTGTGGTGTGCCAGGGTATTGTGAAAGTGATTATTGTACAGTGTTCAGGCCACTAGAGGTAATTATTTCTGTTTCAGACTGTTTATTGTTTAAATTTCTTAGTGTTGTATTTCCTTTAGTTTTCTGTATCCCTTATAAATGTTGTGTAAAAATTAAATATTTTATGTTTCACATACGTTTGTGACTACTGTCATAAAAGCACAGGTAATGCATTTTTGGGGCAATCCAGTGTTCTGCTTCTGAGAGAATAATACCAACCCTGAAAAGTAAACTTACATTTGATACAGAGCAGGGGTTGAAGTTACCTGAGGTGATTAAGGGGTACTTGTGTCCTAGATGCCTTATACTGTGTCAGCAAGTGTCTGGCCCTGTTCTGTTTGAACAAGGGACTGCAGTGGGACTTGAAAGGAGCAGCCCCAGAGAACTGTAACCAGGTTATTTATTTATTTATTAGCTTTTGTTTACGGGTAAGCACACTAGAAGTGGAATGCCTATTTTCAGGTGCGACCGGGAAATTAAAAGAGTAGGTTTACAAGCGGTATGAGAACAATTACAACATAGTGAAATACAGGCATTGAACAGGGTGAAACAAATAAACAAGTACAGGATGATCAGATAAGCACAGCCATCAAGGTAAGAACATACAAGCAGTAATAACATTTCTGGTATAACACATGGGCTTTTAAGGTGGGTCATTGGGTGGTTGTCCCGGTATAAAGGATGATAATTGCTGAGGGCAGGAAACCATAAGAGTAGATGATGCCCCTATTTGAGCTTGGGGGGTAGGGGGTTAGGAACCAGTAAAGTGGATGGAGCACACCTAGGTCCAAGCCAGGGTTGGAGGTACCAAGCAGCTTAGGACAGTTACAGGCTGAGGCAAACTTCAGGTGCCACTCAGAGGGAGCTCTAAACATGGGATGGTGGGACTACATCTGATGGGCACAGGTAGGGTATTCCAGAATCTAGGGAGCAGACAGCAAAGGCGTGATCACCTGCCAGAGTATGAGTTTTTGGGACGGGAGGGGCAGGATGGCTGACCTGAGCTGGTATGATGGTAGAGCCGTTGGAGGAGTTGAGACAAGGCAGGTGGGGTGCATTATGGACAATTTTGTCTGTGAGGCAGCCCAAGACAAAGGAATGATAATTCAACATCAACACTTTATTTATCAAGCACCTTTCTAAATCAAGGCACTGTACAGACATAAGCCACAGTATATAAAACAACAACAGTTTAAGTTATTTAAAATCAGTCTGGATAAGCCTGAGAAAATAAATAGGTTTTAGCATAGTTTTAAAGCTACTGACGGTCAGGCATTCTCTTAACCGACAAGATAAAGAGTTCCACAGGTCGGTCCTGCAAATGAAAACGCCAAGAGCCCCAGAAGTTTTCAAACAGACCCTGGGAACTCTAGCAATCCCTCGCCAGCGGATTGAGAGGACCATTGGGGAGTAGGGAGTCAAGAGATCTTTCAGGTAGTCAGGTCCGTGTTCTAGGGGCCTTAAAGGCAAGCAAGCCTACCTTATAGGTGATCCACCACTGAACTGGCAGCCAGGTAGCTCAGCGAAGCACAGGCTTAATATGACTGGTCCTAGAGGTACCAGTCAGCAGCCTGGCTGCAGCATTCTGCACTAGCTGCAAGCGTGGATATCAGCCTCAGATAGCCCTAGGGTAGAGGGCATTGCAGTAGTCAAAACGGTAGTAATGAAGGCGTGGACCAATGTTGGAAGGTCACCCGAGGAACCAGCTGTTTCACCCGGGCGATATTCCTCAGATGGTAAATGAGGATTTAACTACAGCCGACACCTGAGATTTCAGGGTCAGATCATCGTTAAAATAACGCCAGGTTACGAACCCGGCCGAAATAGGAGCTGGACACCATCAAGCCATAGGCCCAACATGTGCCCAGCCCCAAAACCCACCCACAGGCAACCCGGTCCACAACCAACACTTCAGTCTTATCCGGATTCAGTCTCAGCCAGCTCGAGTTCATCCAGTCTTTGATCTCGGAGAGGCAACTATTTAGCACAGAGACCGCATCAACATGTCCAGGCATAAGGACATATACAGCTGAGTATCATCTGCATAGCAGTGAAAACCAAGCCGTATCGCCTGATGATATCTCCCAATGGCAGCATATACACTGCGAACAATATGGGCGCTTAATATGGAGCCCTGTGGCACCCCACAGGATAGGGGAAGGCCAGAGGAATAAATCCAGTGACACACCCTAAGACCTGCCTATGAGGAAAGATCAAAACCATTCAAGGACTGTACCTGACAGTCCACAAAGGAACCGCAGGGTCTCCAAAAGCACCCCATGGGCCACAGTGTCAAAAGCTGCTGAGAGATCAAGAAGGACCAAGATGGTATGAGCCTTCAATCTCTCACCATTAGAGGTCATTAAGTACCCATACAAGGACAGTCTCTGTGCTATGCCTCTTCCTAAAACCAGACTGGAGAACTGCATAGACATTGTGAGTTACAAGGTGATCATCCAGCTGCAAGCGAACTACCTTCTCAATAACCTTCCCCACAAAAGGAAGGTTAGAGACAGGTCGGTAGTTAGCTGGATTGTCTGATACAAGGAGGGTTTTAGGAGTGGTCAAATGACCATCTCCTTTAGGGTCTGAAAAGTCTCCCTTCTCCAGGGATCTCCATACAATTTCAGCTAGGATCAGGCAGATAGCATCTACACAACCCACTAATAGGTGAGTAGGGCCCGGATCCAAACTACAACAGGTTGGGCGCCAAGTCTGACGATCTTCACAATGTCCATGAATTCCAGTCGGCTGAAATCAGTCCAGACAGACTGGGTGCTCACTACCTCCCATCGACCTCCCGAACTCCCCTCATGGAAGGAGCTAGCTAATTCTGGCCCTAATGCTGGCAACCTATCTGCGATAAGAATCAAGCTAGCACATCACACTTATTTTGTTAAAATGCTCTTCCGGACTGAAGACAGATTGATTGTGATGAATCTGGTCGGACGGGTTCTTAAGAGTTGAACCCGCCGATTTTACCAGCAGAAATCTCCCTGGACAGGAACTCTGCCTTCTCTTACGGAGATTTCTGATTGATAGCCCACATAGTGTTCCATCAATCTAAGCCTGTCAGCATCAAGGCCAGACTCCGCCATGCCCTCTCCAGCCTTCTGACCAACCCGCCTCAACTCTTCAGGACCCATCACACCAAGGGGTCCTTGGGTGAAGAGGAGTGAGTGGTTGAACATGAACAGGAGCACTCAAATCCAGGCATCTCCCACTGCCTTATTATAGGTTAGTACTAGATCCCCGGACTTATGCTTTCACTCAGCAATCCTGATAAGTCAAGAATCACCGACAGACCCTCTGGGGTAACTCCCCTAAAGGGCGGTGCACCGACCATCTCTGAAGGGTAAGTCTATTTGGGAGGCCCTAAAACTGAACCCTATGGTATGATGGTCAGACCAACTGACTGGTTCCACCCCAAGTCAGAGATCTCCATCCCCAGAAGGAACAGCAGATCCAATGAGTGACCTCCTATGTGAGTAGAGAGGTAACAACCTGTGTGAGGCCCAGCATTGTCATTAGCTGGAGGCAATATTGACCAAACATGAGAGTTCATCGTCGACCTAGGCATTAAAGTCCCCAGAATAATCCATCTGGGAGACTCCAATACCATGTCGATGATGAAGTCCGCAATCTCTTGCAGGAATAAACCCCATCACCTGGTGGATGGTAAGTGAGGAGTATCCTGCAACCTACACCCTCTCCCATGATACACTCAAAGGATCTGGTGGTTCCTACTGGAACCTCCACAAAGCTCAGTTTGGTCTTAAAGATGGCTACACCCCACCCCTACGATCCAACCTCGGCAGTGAATCACCAAGAACCCAGCTGGAACTGCAGCTTAATAATTACTTGGAGTCATCCAGTGTAGGTTTGTATATCCCACAGTGATGGGTAAGCCGAGGGCAGCGAGGGCAAAGCGGCAGATGTTATTATAGGCCACATCCCATTTTGCAAGACTAATTTTAGTAGCGAGGGTAAAGGTAGTCAGTCCATAGCAGAGAGAGGGAAGAAACAATCATTTAACAAGGGCAAGGTGAGCAGCTGCTGTAAGGGACCTACGAGCCCTGTATGCAAGTCCAAGCTTGATGTTTGTTGATCCTGCATACATTTTGAATATGTAGAGATAGGTCTTACTGAGGGTCAAGAGTAACTCCCAGGTATTTAAAAGAACATGTAGTGCCAACAGGGACTCCATCATAATTCAAGACATTTAATGGGATGGGACACTGCTTGAGCTTAGCAGGGATCTGAAAAACATGAGTTGTGTTTTTTATGTTTAGTACAAGTTTGTTTGTCAGGAGCCAATTCTGCAGCTTGTTGAAGTCAGCTTGTAAACTGTGATTTATGGCACTGACATAACCCGAACTGGATAGGAGAATCAGGTCATCTTCATAAAGTGTTGTGGCACTATAGGTGGGGACCGAGGAAGGTTGTTGACCTAAAGAGAAAATAGGATGGGGCCCAGGATAGATCCCGAGGGACACCAGTCACAACAGAAGCAGGATCCGAGAGAGCTCTATTGTACTTAACAAGCTTTAGCCTGCCAGTGAGATAGTTGGAAAATCAGTTTAGGGCAGGGATGGAATACACCAAAGGAGGAAGTTTAGCATAAGTAGGGTGTGATCCACCAGACCAAAGGCCTTAGAGAAGTCTACAAAGATAGCCCCTGACAACACGCCATGGTCCATGGCAGTCCTTATTTCAGATGTGACTTCAGCAAAGGCTGTACCAGTGCTATGGCCTTTTCAAAATCCATGCTGTTCAGGGGACAGTAAGGTATATTTAGTCAGGTAATCTGTCAGCTGTACTTCCACCACCTTTTCTAGTATCTTGCTGACAGCAGACAAGGTGGCTATAGGACAGCAATTTTATGCATTTCAGTCACCCTGCTTGAAGACAGGGACCACCTTTGCTACTTTCCAGACTGGGGAACGATTCCAGTGGCGAGGGATAGATTAAGAATATGGGAGATGGGGAGCACAAGTAAAAGGGGCCCCAAGCTTTAGGAGCTTAGGTCTGAGGTCACCAAGACAAGCACTCACGAGAAGAGAGGCCAGCAAGAAGCTTGTGGGTTTCCTCACTGAGAGATTGTCAAGACAGAAGTAAAGTAAGTAAAGTAAAATGATGTTATATAAAGCACCCTTCCTGGCTCAGGCGCTTTTACAATATCCATACAGCAAGAATACAAACAGTTAAAATCAGTAAAACTAATAACATGAACAATACCAATACCAACCATTCATCAAGTTTCTGAAAATGCTTGGTTAAATAGGAAAGTTTTCAAAGATTTTTAAACCTTCCATGGTCAGGCTATCTTGTATCTGGCGAGGTAGAGAATTCCACAGGGTAGGTGCCATAAAGGCAAAAGATCTTCCTCCAGATGTTTTAAGGATACCCTGGAATCTCTAGCAATCCCGCATCAGAGGATCATGATTGAGCGGGAGGGCAGTAAGACACCAGAGTTCTTTCAAGTAGTAAGGTCCCAAGTCGTAGGGCCTTATAGGTCAGCAATGCAACCTTGAAGGTGATCCGCCACTGTATAGGCAGCCAGTGCAGTTCACGCAGCATGGTGCTATATGACTGGATCTAGAGATTCCAGTCAGCAACCTGGCGTCGCATTCTGCATTACCTGCAAGCGGCAGATATCCACCCCAGCAACCCTAGATAGAGGGCATTGCAGTAATCAAAACAACTGGTAACAAAGGCGTGACCAAGGTAGGAAGATTTTCATGCGAACCAGGTGTTTCATCTGGGCTATATTCTTAGATGGAAAAGGGAGACTTGACTACAGCTGACACCTGCACCCTCAGGATCAGGCCCTCATCAAATACCATGCCCAGGTTACGCACCTGGCCAGAGGCCATAAGCGGGCCCCCAAGATATAAACCTGAGGCTTTTCCCACCCATACCCCTGTTGTCCTAAAACCAGGGTCCACCACCGATACCTCAGTTTTACCCGAATTCAACCAAAGTCGACTAGTACTCATCCAATCCTGTATCTCCAGCAGGCAGTTATTAAACACTGTAATAGAATCAGCCTCCTGTTCAGGCACAAAAGACAAGTAGAGCTGAGAATCATCAGCATAACAATGAAAACTCAGCCCATACCATCTTATAATGTCCCCAATGAAAGCATATACACCACAAATAACATCGGAATAGCACCGAGCCCTGTGGAACCCAGAGGGCAGCCAATGAGGGGCCGAGGAATAAATCCCTAATACCACTCTCTGTGATCTGCCCTCAAGGAAAGATCAAAACCAGCTGTGGACTGCTCCCTTCAGTCCACAGAAAACCACAGGTGCTCGAGCAACACCCCATGATCCATGGTGTTAAATGCTGCTGAGAGATCAAGGAGAACCAAGATGGAATGAGCCTCCCATCTCTCGCCATCACAAGATCATTTAGTACCCGCACAAGAGCCGCCTCAGTGCTGTGCCATTTCCTGAAGCCAGATTGGAGAGGATCATAGATATTGTGGCTGGTCAAATGATCCTCCAGCTGCAAAACAACCACATTCTCAATAACTTTCCTACAAAGGGCAAGTTAGAGACTGGTCTGAAGTTTGCTGGGCAGTCAGGATTAAGAGAGGGCTTTTTCTGGAAGGGGCATACCATTGCTCTTTTAAGGGATCTGGAAAGATCCCTGTTTCTAATGAAACTGCCACTATCCCAGCCAGGACTGGGCCGATGACCTCACACACCCCACTAGTAGGCAGTAGGGCCTGGATCCAAACTACAGTAGGTATAGGTCACAGAGTCTGATGATCCTCACTATATCCATGACTGCTGGTTGGCTAAAGATGAACCAAGTCAACTGGATACCTTGTCAGTGAAGAATTTCGCAAACTCCCTCACACTGTATTTGTGACAACACTTGACCGCATGTAGACAGGCTGGATTACACAGTCTGTCCACAGTCCAGAAGAGCTGGGCTGGTCTATGCCTCACTGTAGCAATTTCCCTGGACAGGAACTCTGCCTTCTTATGGGAAATTGCTGATTGGTAGATCCTATAATGATCTAGCATTCCAAGCCTATCCACCTCCAGGCGAGTTTACCATCAGCGCTCTTTCCAATCTTCACCCCTGCCTCTTTAACTCACGGATCTCCCTGCTAAACCATGGGGCCCCAGCTGCAGAGTAAGGGAAGAACAGGAATTGGAGCAATGACATCCAAGGTCCCTACCACAGCCCTATTATAGGCCAGGACTAGGGGCCCTGGGTCAGTGCTATCCATTGGAAATCCCGAGAAGTCAAGCTCTGTCATTAGGCCTTCTGAGGTAACCCATCTCAAAGGACAGAGCTGCACTAACCTCCTTGGGGCAGGCCAAACTGCACCTCAGGGCATGATGGTCAGACCAACCAATTGGCTCCACCTCCACATTGGAGGTCTCCATCCCCAGATGGAACACCAAGTCCAATGTGTGCCCTCCTCATGAGTTGCAGAGGTAATAACCCATGACAGGCCCAATGAATCCATCAATTGGAGGAGGTTTTGTCCAAATGGTGAGAGTTCATCTCGACCCAGGCATTGAAGTCCCCAGAATTAATCATCTGGGAGACTCAATACCATCTCAGCGGCGAAGTCCGCAACCTCCTTCAGGAACTCCCTCCCATCACCTGGTGGATGGTAGATAGAAGGGTCCCAGCCTGCACCTGCACCCACCATACACTTAAAAGAGTTGGTGCTCCAACTGGCACCTCCTGAGATCCAGATTCTGTCTAAAACTGACTGCAATCCCCCCGCCCCTCACGGTCCACTCGGGCGGTGAATCACTGAGAACCCAGCCAGAACTGCAGACTCCAAAATAGGGCCTGCATTTTCATCCAGCCAGGTCTCAGTGATGCAGCCAGGTCAACAGAGGCAACAAGATCCGCAACCACCGCGGTCTTATTCCCAATCGACCTGGCATTGCTTAACACCGCCTGAAAGGGACAGGAGTCCAATGATGGCCCACTTCCTGCCTGACAAACTCAGAGCCCTTGGGCATGTGTACAAGGTAAGATAACTCGCTTGTATCCATTTCACCCCAGGGCGCCTCCTGGTTCTCACTGTTCCTTTCCTACCACTCCTCTCCCATCCCCCCAAGAGTTCCAGGATCCCTGACCTTCCATTCCTCTGTCTCAGGATGCCAAAACTCAACAGCTATTGTAAACTTCCAAGGAAGCAGAAGAGTTCAAAAGGGTGAAGATCCCAGAGTCTTGAGGGGAGTACTGCCTGACCGTATCCCTAACACCCCAGCATATTTCAAACACTCAACAACCCAATAATCATTTACACCCCACACACTCAATGCCCTTCCACCCCTTAACTTAAAACACATCATAATTTAACCCTCAAGAGACTCTATGTTACTATAATATCCAAAAGAAAAATTTCCTTCAAGTCTCTTATTCATGACCTTGGTTTTATTTCTCCAACCCCCCCGCCCAGTGCTCTCACCACTGCAGGAAAAGAAGGGCTTTTAGAAAACTCCCAAGCCACCCCTCACATGGTGGTAAGTCTTGAGAAACAGATGTTTCAAACCCAAAATATTGATCGAGTCAGCAAGATCTCTCACTAAAATATCCAAGACTTTCTTTTCATTAACTTGCAATGGGGGAGCTCTCACCCACCCTCCTCTGCAAAATTTGTCCAGAATACAGTGGCCCTCTCACTGCCACATTATTAGATTCAAGAGTATATCAAAACAATGAAGAAACATGCACTCCCACTGCCTTCCAGGTAATTATATAGACCCAGTATCAGTTTGTGAAAGAGGCTTGATATAAAACTGCCCCAGGTCACTGACCTCTAGAGATCTTCCTCCTCCTTGAGAAAATGGATCCTCCAGTTAGAATGAGTTCAGCCCCGACCTCCCCAAAAGTGGATGCCTGACCTCCGGAACCTACCCCCAACTTACCACCGAGCCGCCCAGCCTTGGCAGAGCAGCCCACAGTGATTACAGGAAAGAATGATGCCCGCCTTCAGTCGGCACCCCAATCCCCACAGGGAGGCCCACAGAACTGACACCCCCACCTCAGGGTCAGCCATCCAAGTCAACCAATCCACCAAACAGTAGTGGCGATCCTTCTCGGTTCAAACCCAGCTCAGCTGCAGCATAATCCCATTCTGGCACACCAAGCACTCTCCAGCTCCAGTCGGATAATCCCCTAGCTGCTCCCATTACCACCAAACAATATCCCCAGGTCAGCTGCCTCTGTAGGTGGCCCAGCTCCAGCAATTCTCCAGGCAATCCTCTCTTCAAGTCCATCAACCAATCCTCTTCTCCTCGGTCTCACCAGTCCGTCAAGGGACAGCAACAGCACCTCAACCACAGCTCATAGATCCAATATGGAACAAAACTGTGGCACACGCCAACCCAACAGGCCAAACACACAGATGGAACACAAATCAAGTCAGCCAGTCCTCCAAGTCCGTCAACTGGTCCCTTCTCAGTCTCCCAGTCCGTCGACAGGACAGCAGTAGCCACAACCTCGGAGCACAACCAATATATGACCAATATCCAGGGCACCTGCTGATAACCAGCTATGGGTTAGTTTGAGAATACAAATGCCTCTGCATCTCAAACGGGGTTTAATTTACAAATGTCAAGGTGTAGTGAGCCACTTTCCTAACTTAAAACAAAAAACAAAACTCCTACTCTACACTTACTTGCCCCAACTAAACTATATTCAGACCCTTACTAACTAATAAACTTAGCAAACTTAAAGTAACAGACTGCTCAACAAATAAATGGACTGATGAACAATTAAAATGGAATTAAATACTTTGCAAATGAAAGCTGTGCAGACGGTCGGCCCAGCGTGGTGAGACAAGGGTTCTGTAGGGAGGTATGGGTGGAGGTAGATGACTTGTTGTTAGTAGCAGTGAGCAGGTAGGTATATGCTGAGAGATCAGTGAATTGCTTGTTGTAAAGGCATTAGCAATGGCAGAAACATTATTGCAATGTATGCCATCGATTAGCATATCCACAGTGTCACACCGACTATACCCCCTCAACGACAGTCTTAATAGTGCACCAGAAATTTTGCAGGTCCCTAGCTGACGATAAGAGGGCAGTCTTGTACTACTCACTGTTAGTGGCTCAAATTACATTTTTGTAGTTGTTGCAGAGTCAGTCAATTCCTTAGAGGCTTTGACTTTACCCCAGTGCTTATCTTGGGCTTTCATGAGGAGAGCAGGTCCCATGTAACCATTTAGTAACAGTGCCTCTGACCTCCTTCTGATGCGAGGGGCATGCTTATCCTGCAGAGAAGGGGATGTTAAGAAGGTTGTCAAGGGCGTATGGCGTCCATAGCAGAGAGAACTGGGTTCCAGTCTAAGATTGTGAGGTCTTGAAGAAAGAGTGCAGAGTTGAAGCTGGAGAAGTCTCTCACATATATAATCTTGGGGCACTTTGGGAGAGGAGACTCTCCAGATGCAACAGATGGGGAGTGGTCAGATATTGAATCAGGAAGGACACCAGATACCAAGATCCTGTCGGGCCTGTTGATTAGAAACCAATCCAGGAGTGAACATCTGTTCCCAGGGTGGTGGTTCGTGTGGGCACACTAATAAGCTGGGTAAGGCCAAGGGTCACCAGCAGTGGTTCATACTGCTTGACATTGTCTCCAGACTAGTTTAGGTTGAGGTCACCACAGATAAGCACCTCATTTGAGGAGATTTTGGTGATAATGTTATCAAGTAGATAGGAGAGTCCCTTGATGCCTTGTTTTGGAGGGTTATAGGCATAAATGATGTGAAGTTTTTGCACTCCCTAGAAGGAGAAGCCCATGAAGGAATTCACAGGTAGCAGAGGAGGGAGCTACGCCGGATTGGATTATGGATATGTCGAGGTGACTTTGTAGCATATCACAAGACTGCCCCTCAATGTAGCTTTTACCTGTACGAACACCCACACAGGAGGCTATAGTGGGAGAGTGAGTCGGAGGTGGAAGGTTTCAAACCATGTTTCCGGAGGCACAGAATATCAGGGTTGTAGTGGTCAGCCCAGGCAGTTAGCTCAGCAAGATTGTGGATGAGACTGCGAACATTAAGATGTGCAATTTTAAGACCTTTAAGAGAGGACCAGGAAGGATTGTTTAAGGTTGGTTGTGAGGTAGGTCCAGGGTTCAGTTCGATGTCCCCACAATAAGGAGAAGGAGAGCTAAAAACCAGAGAAGGAGGCACAGCCAGCCCTTCTTATAAGATATTTTATGAGTGTGGTAGCACGTGCATTTTAGTAAATGGATAGCGCCTCAGAGATTTAGGAGGAAGCACCAGAGGGATGCACATTATCATGCCAGGAGCCTATGAGGTTGGAGGGTGTAGTCATCAGTGTGAGTGCGCCCAAGGACCAACAGAAAGTGGGAGATAGACGGCAGTGAAATACAAGGTCCACAGAGAGCAGATTAAGCAGGTGAGGAAATACATTGCAGGTATTTAATAGCAGATGCCAGAAGAAGGGGTAGTCAGTAATGCCAAGATCAGTGGCAAGTCTAGTTTGGTGACAGTGCAGTAGAGTAAATGAGCCAGTCCTGGATCACAGCACTCAGGGCACGTTGGTGGGTTGCAACACACAGTCTTTGGTTCCTGTGCACTTTGATAAAGAACAAAATTATCCGGCCCCAAACAATCAAATAATATGGTTCACCATGCAAGGGCAGGTCCCTCTCCACCTACATCAGGTACTGGAACTCGATCTTATGAATGCTAAACAGCCAAGATGGATCCAGGTCTGATGAATCTTAATCCTTCCATCTTTGTAGGCCCCCAAAATGCTTCTCTACCCATTTCCCTGTGTCCAAATGTACCCTATTGCACAGGGCCAATTATGAAGTGGGGGCCCCTGCTTCTCTCAGAGTATGCCTGACTCCCTGAAATTTCTGCTGGCACTGCCTCCTGGTGCAGCTCATGTCTGGAAAAAAAAAGACATTGGTTTGCCGTCCATGAATGTAAGGCCAACTGCTACAGCGACCACAAAATAGGGTCCTGAGTCCCAGTGGTGTCCGTAATCATGAGAATTGCTCTTAAGATATTATCTTCTGTTGGTGGCCCTTAAGGGTGACTCAATAGGCCTTCTGAATTGGCATGTGCACTGCTTCAACTTTTAAAGGAGGCCTCCTTCAACCAGTCAGTACCAGGTATCCCAAGGATATGGACATCGGAGCTCCAAATAAGATTTTATAAAATTTCTAACCTGGATTTGTGGTGCTGGGTTTCTTTGATTAACATGGTGGAAGTGTACAAGATAGATTTTGCCTGACATGGAGAATCCTGTATATCATCTTTTAAAATGTCCACTGATATCTCCACCAAAATTATGCAGCCAGTCAGACAATCTAGCTTCTTATTCATGTTAGTAACTAAAATGATAAGCTGGTGTAATTTGTTGCCCTGGAGTCACCCTGTTTCACAGCCTTGTACTTCATGGTGGGGCCTGAGAAAGATTTATGTCCTTTCTCCTGAACTAGCTGACATATTTTGTTCTATTGTGATTACTAAATCAGCAATCTGTTGAAAAAGTTCCTGCTGAACTAAAAATATCAGTCCTAGTAAAGAATGCTTTAGTTCAGTTTTGCTGCACTATAACAACCTGCATGAGCCACCCTCTTAGGCTGCACAGCACCCCAACCCACCCCTCCTCCCTTCCAACAAAGTCCTTGCATAGCTGGGTTCTGTGTCACCTACTACTTCTGTACAGTTTGGGGGTTTGTGGTCCTGGAGTCACTGTACAGTGTTGTGTAATGTGGCTGCTAGTGCCTTTGTTGGTTCTGCAGCCCTTAATTAATAGTTTCTCTTAATGCAGCTGATTTCAGGTTTCCAGGTTTCAAAGACCCCCTCCCCCATGTATGCCCTTCTGCTGGCAGCCCGTGTTTGAGGAAACTTTACACGAGAAGAAGACATTTAAAGTAGGACCTGCGAAGTTACAGGTGGAAAAACCAGGCTTCATGGGCAAGACATTTTGACCTTGTATGAAGGTTAGAGATAGCGGATTAAAGTCCACACTCACATACTTCCACCATTTCTGTTCCTGCACAGGTCAGAGGGACAATTGGGAAAGCAGTTAAATAGTCTCTTAAAGGTTTCACTGTTTGCAAACCCAGCAGCTGAACCTTAGCTCAGGGCTAGCACCCCTCCCCTCCCTCAGCCAAACACGCATTGTCATCTCATCATCTCTCACTCCATGTGTGCAGTAAGGTTCAGGAATGTGACCCGAATATTGCCAGAAGGGCAGCCCTCCTGCTCCTCCTCCTCCTCCTCCTCCTTGAATTCAAGAACAATATTTTGAAAGTCCCATTTCTCTGTCGATGATCCATCACTGTCCCAGCAGGGTGGAGGAGTCTGTGTTTATTTGTGTGGTGGTGGGGCATCCAGGGACTCTGCACCCCAATATCACTGCTATCTTGCTGGTTTAAACTTGGAAAATATACTACACTGCTCTGTATCTATCTGTATGTGCTATATGTATCTATCTCCCTATCTGTATGTGTATCTATCTATCAGCATGTCTCTGTACGTGAGTGTGTGAGTGCAATAGTTGTGTGTGTGTGTATGTGTGTGTGTCTATCTGTATATAGTGCTGCATGTGTTGCATGTGTATGTATCTGTATGTACTGATGTGTAACTTCTACTGTGTGTTAGTTGTATGTTTGTGTATGTAGTACTGAGTGTGAGTACTGTGTTGTGTATGTTTGTATATGTAGTAGTGTGTGAGTGTGTCTTTGTATGTAGTGCTGCATGTACGTATGCAGTGCTATGTGTAGGTTGTTATTTTGTGCTGTGTGTGTGCATCTGTATGCAACACATTGTATGCTCATCTGTGTATGGAATTCTGCATGTATGTCTACAGGTAGTAGTGTGTGTGTGTGTGTGTGTGTGTGTGTGTGTGTGTCCCGCATGTGTCCGTATGTAGCACTGTGTGCATGTGAGTGTATGTAGCGCTGTGTGAAGGTCTTTAGTGCTGTGTCCATGCATCTGTAAGTAGCACTGTGTATACTTATCTGTGTGTGTGTGTGTGTGTGTGTGTGTGTGTGTGGTGATGTGTATATGGCACAGTGTATATATCTGTGTATGTACTCTGTATGTATGCATGTATTGCTGTGTGCATATGTGCCTTTATGTAGTGCTGTGTGTAGGTCAGTTATGTTATGCTGTGTGTGCACATTTATGTGTAGTGCATATGCGATGTGTATGTATGTATGTATGTAGTGTGCCCGTGCGCCTGTGTATGCAGTACTGTGCGTGTTATGTGTATGTTTGTATATGTAGCACTCTTGTGTGAATGGGCAATGAGAATGTAAAAAGTGTGTTACCCCTTGATTATTTAGCAATAGGTGTGAAAGCAGTGGCAGCTCCCTGTTGAATGGGCGAGAATATTTAAACATGTGTTACTCCTTATTTGAAGTAAATGTCTAACCTAGCTGAAAGCAGTTACCACTCCCATATTGTGGTAGCTGCCCTTATAGAAAGTTATTCTAGGCATGTTTTAATGATTAATTGTAGCCTATACCACAGAAACATAGAATTTGATGGCAGATAAGAACCACTTGGCCCACCTAGTCTGCCCATTTCCCTACCTAAAGATAAGCTGAAGATCCTATCAGCCTACTTCCTCCTACCCCCACTAGAATTGCCTTATGTCTGTCCCATGCATTCTTGAATTCCCCACTGTTTTTGACTCTACGACCTCCTCAGTAAGGCTGTTCCATGCATCTACAACCTCTCTGTGAAGAATACTTCTCACATTACCTCTCGCCATCCCCCTCTATCTTCAAATTGTGCCCCTTGTTCTTGCACATCTTTTTCTGAAATATGCTACCCTCTTGGACTTTGTTGATTCCCTTGAGGTATTTGAAAGTTTCTATCATGTTCCTCCTTTCCTGGAGGCTATACATCTTAAGCTCCTTTAGTCTTTCTTCATATGTCTTCTGGTGCAGATCCTGCACCATTTTGGTTGCCCTCCTCTTGACAGCCTCCACCCTGTCTATGTCTTTGTGGAGATGGGGTCTCCAGAACTGTACACGGTACTCCAGAGCACCTTGTTGAGTCGGCGGTGTCCTTCTTTACTGTCCAACTGGCCATCCTGAGACATAAACGACAGGAAAAAAAGCCCATTCACTTCAATTGCACGCCCCGCCTCCTCCTGGTCACACGTCAATGCGTGCTTGAGCACGGAGGCATGGTGGCTGGACTGGAGCACTCTGAAGTGATCGGGCAGTCCATTGTAAGAACAAAGTTACAAGCAATATAAAGGTATGGGCTACAATTAATCATTAAAACATGCCTAGAATAACTGTCGCTGAGGGCAGCTACTGCAGTATGGAAGTGGTAGCTGCTTTCAGCTAGGTTGGACATTTACTTTAACAATTATTTGTGAGTGTGTAACTCTATGATAGTTTAGCAATAGGCTTGCAAGGAGTGTGTGGGGAGAGAGTAACTCCATAATGAACGGACAATGTGTAGTAAAGGGTGTGCAGTTCCTGATTAATGAACTGTGGATGTGCAAAGAGAGTGGAACTCAGGATTATTTGACAATTGGTGTGTATGGAGTGTGTAATCCCTTGAAAATGTGCCTATGACAGTCATCATGTTTGCCTGCTTTGTGTCATTGCAGGTATCTAGTTCAGTGCTTTTCAAAACATTTTGCAATACTTCCTTATGAAGAGTGCTAAATAAGTGCAACACGTCTTTTATTTATCCCAGTCACAGAAGTGAGCTGGACATAGCTCTTCTCCTCTTCTGTATGGCGTTCTAGTAGAATCAATGTTCTGAGTAAAGGGATTGAAATGTGTGACATGTGCAGGATGTGAAATATTTGATTGGATGCAGACCTGGTAGATGATAAAACGTGACACTCACAGCCTAGCTCTTCAAAGAACACCATTGGTGTAGGTGAACTTTAAGAACCCTTCTTCACCCTCCCCCACCCCACAGGATTTGTAAAGAAAGCTATGATGAGATGGGCTGTAAAGCGGTTTTAACTTTTCAGCATGGGGTGAGGCAGAGCAAGGAAGAGAAAGGGAGAGAGATGCTAACAGAGAGAGAGAGAGAGAGGGGGTGAGACAGAGAGAGAGAGAGAGAGAGAAATCATTTTACTTTGATTACAGCTGGATTGTCCTTCAGTGAGCTGGAGCAGAACAGTAGTCTATCCTGATAAAATGCCTGCAATGGTGGTCTCATCACCCTGCCTCTGTGTTCTTTCTGTGGCCTTTCTCAATTTAATTAACTGTTCTTAGCACCAAGCAGGAGTTATAATCAGACATTCCAGCATCTGTGTCAAAGTCTTGCTTTGCAGTGACTTTGCTGTTCTGAACTATAAGCTGTAAAATGGAAACTGACCCCATCGGGGTCTTTGACGCAGGTAATTGAGCAGAGCTTGAGAGAGAATCTTCACTTACATGTTGGCATTAAGGTTTCATTTCTTAAGAGTTCTTTTTTGATTAATTAGCTTTTTTACTTCATGCGAGCATTTTGCTCACCACCAGTATTTTATGAAGCAGGAGGTGTGAGCAGCAGGGCTGAGCGTAGGCAGGAAGCAGTATGGTGCCCCTCAACAAGGAGGTGTTACAAAGCAACTGTGCCGCTGTGTCTTAAGTAGTAAGACGTGAAAACTGCATTCCTGTGGGATAACAGCAAGCCTTGGGAGGGCTGGAGTACAGAACGAGTCGAAGTGCTTCTACCATCCGAGAAGTGCTATTCTCCCAGACAACGCAGACCCTGGAGTGTCTAATTGTAACTATGAAATAGATCATTTTGATCCTGCTTTGGTGTCTTTTGTTTGTTTCTGAGTTAATGAATAAAGAAACATTTATTATTGTTCATAATTACAGTTAAAACAAAAAAGTACTTTTCATTTGGCTGTTTGTCCAGTAAGTAGCACTAGAGGTATAATCCCACCCATCTGCTTAAGCAGTAGAAGTACAAGTGTCAGGAAACAAGCAGAAGTGTTGGCACAGGCGTGGGAACAAGAGTGTTGCGCAAGCGTGGGAACAAGAAGTGTTGACACAAGCATGGAACAAAAGTGTTGGCACAAACATAGTGTTAGCACAAGCATGGGAACAAGCAGCACTGACACAAGCATAGGAACAAGAAGTGCTGGCACAAGCATGGGAACAAGAAGTGTTGCTGGCGTGAGAACAAGAAGTGTTAGCACAAGCATGGGAACAAGAAGTGTTGGCACAAAGCGACAAGAAGTGTTGCACAAGCATGGAACAACAAGTGTTGGTACAAATGTGGGAACAAGAAGTATTGGCACAAGTGGGAACAAGCAGAAGGCTGGGGTTAGCAGTATAGCCTTGAGGTTAGAGGAACAAGGTGTGAACGAGCTTGATACATCCAGCAGACCAGACCTGAGTTTGATTCTCACAACCTCCACTTGCATACTGTGTGACTCTGAGCAACTCACTTAACCTCCCAGTACTCCCAGGTGACCCTGAAAACAGGCACTTGTGCCAAGTGGGCATTAGCTGGTTACCAAAGACAAAAAAAAGAAGAAGTTTTGGCACAACCGTGGAACAAGAAGTGTTGGCACTTTCACAAACGCACTTCTGAGGTCAGGCCCTCTGCTCCCACAGTGCCCAACCTCAAGGTGCAATATGTGAACAGGGACAAACAGGGACACCCTCCTGTTTGTTTTGCAACTACCAGTCTCAAGTCCTGGGCTCACATATGAACCCTTTTGGCTAGTACGCCCAGGTAACAGGTCCAAATATCACACCTTCGGGAAAGCAGTGCAATATTTGACCCAGCCGGCACACAATCAACCTGGTTCACAATTCCCTTCTGACTCAATTGAGACCTAGGTATTTTCTTACCTGACTGGATCTTTACACAGGTCCTTGTTGCTGGCTGCATATGGTGACACACTAAGCACTTTTAACAGTTATGTCAGAATTATCAATACTGTTCCAGCATTCACACTTAAAATGAGAAAATGTCTCAGGCAGGATTAAGGAAACCAACAAGTTTACTAAAATAAAAATAAAAATAGTAAATAAATACAAAACACAGAACATATATACATTAATGCTTACAGGCAGAAAGAAAATGGAAATTACAAAACAAAACGCCTTGTAACTGAATTACTAGTTCTAACTCAGTTTTGAGCTGTGTGTTAGCTAGCTTGACAGAAGTGCCTCACAGTCCAGAACACAAGTGTGTGAATTCTTTCAAAGGTTGGAACAAGAGTGAGCCTCAGTCCTTTCGGCCAGCTTGGCAATATTCAAAATTAAAGTTCCAACCTCCTTATGATGTCACAGCACATGAGGTCACTTTTTAGTCCTGTAATTAATTTGTAACATGACCAAGTATAATCAAAATGGTTTCATCTTATTGCTTGTTTGAAATCTGCAAAGATAGCAGTATCAAATTACACAGACAGTCTCTCTTCATCAAAGCATAAGTTATGGCTGCATTCCCTTTGATGTTTCAGAAAAACATCCTGAAAACACTTCTCTTAGCTGTGTGAATTTTCACAGATATCTATCAGAACTGGCTTCCCTCCTGATGTCGTAAAATACAGTATTTTAGGACCAGTTTCTAGGTTCAAAGCAATGGCTTGTTAACCTGTTTTTATAACAGTTTCAGGAAGTTTAACAGATAAGTGTTAACACAGAAAAAGGACCTCTAGCTATTTAGCTCCAGCAAACAACTGCTTTGGGGTCAAAGGTCAGGTCCCTTATAAAGCTAGTCTTCGCCATGGACCTGCTGACCCAGCCATGTCTCATAAGCAGAAATTCAAAGAAACATATATATCTAAATGATATACACATAACTAGCAGATGGCTATTCCGTTACAGGCACAAGTGTAGGAACAAGAAGTGTTGGCACAAGCGTGGAAACAAGAAGTGTTGGCACAAGTGCCAGTGTGGGAAAAGAAGTTTTGGCACAATTGTGAGAACAAGTGATGGCACAAGGATGGGAACAAAGTGTTGGCACAAGCTTGGGAACAAGCAGAAGTGTTAGGCACAACCATGGGAACAAGTGTTGGCACAAGCATGGGAACAAGAAATGTTGGCACATGCGTGTGACCAAGAAGTGTTAGCATGCATGGCAACGGGTTGGCAGGGGCAGTAGACCCGCACCAATGACCCGGTTCGGGAACAGATCTGGGATGTCAGAGGGCCGGGAGAAAGTTAGAGTGTCCCACAACTGCTGTCCAGTGGGAGGAGGGTAGAGTGTCCAGTGCACTACGATACCTAGCAGAGGCTGGCTGTACCACAAGCACTGGCACCAGTACATTGGGGCGGGGTGGATGTTGGGCATCATTCATATCGCCCCCATATGGGGAAAAAACAGCCACCTGCGTGTCCATGAAGCCAGCCCCTGCCTTAATCAGCCTCAGGGCTGGCTCCCATCCTAATACAGTGCTGCAGGCATTTAGGGTGGGTGCGCAGCCCTGGGGGGTAAGCCAGGGCTTTGGGAGTCGCAGCCAAGATGGAGGTGGAGGCGGAGGGTCCGTGACCAGGCCAATGCAAGGCAGTAGGTAGGCTACAAAAAAAAAAAAAAAAAAGTGTTGGCACAAGCATGGGAACAAGCAAAAGTGTGTTGGTACAAACATGGGAACAAGCAGAAGTGTTGGTACAAGCATGGGAACAAGAATGTTTTGGCATAAGTGTGGGAACAAACAGAAGTGTTGGCCCAAGCATAGGAACAAGCAGAAGTGTTGGTACAAGCAGGAACAAGCAGGCGTGTTGGTACAAAGCGTGGGAACAAGCAGTGTCTGCACAAGCATGGGAACAGAAGTGTTGGCACAAGCATGGGAACAAAGTGTTGGTACCTGCATTGGGAACAAGATGTTGGCACAAGCATGGGAACAAGGTGTTGGCACAAGCGTGGGAACAAGAAGTGTTGGCACAAGCATGGGAACAAGAAGTGTTGGCACAAGCATGGGAACAAGCAGCGCTGGAACAAGCATGGGAACAAGAGGTGCTGGCACAAGCATGGAACAAGAAGTGTTGGAGCAAGTGAGGAACAAGAAGTGTTGGCACAAGCACGGAACAAGAAGTGTGGCACAAGTGTGGTGTTGGCACAAGCATCGAACAAACAGCACTGGCACAAGCATGGGAACAAGAAGTGTTGGCACAAGAGTGAGAACAAGAAGTGTTGGCACAAGCATGGGAACAACAAGTGTTGGCATAAGTGTGGGAACAAGAAGTATTGGCACAAGCATGGGAACAAGCAGAGTTTTGGCACAAGTGTGGGAACAAGAAGTGTTGGCACAAGCATGGAAACAAACAGAAGTGTTGGCACAAGTGGGAACAAGAAGTGTTGGCATTGTCACAACGCACTCCTGAGGTCAGGCACCTGCCCCACAGTGCCCAAACCTCCAAGGTGCAATATGTGAACAGGGGACAAACAGGGACACCCTCCTGTTTGTTTTCAACTACCAGTCTCAAGTCCTGGGGTCAAATATGAACCTTTTTGGCTAGTACACCCAGGTAACAGGTCCAAATATCACACCTCTTCGGAAAGCAATGCAATATTTGACCCAGCTGGCACACAATCAACCTGGTTTACAATCCCCTTCTGGCTCAGTTGAGACCTAGGTATTTTCTTACCTGACTGGATCTTTACACAGGTCCTTGTTCACGTGTTCACATATGGTGACACACTAAGCACTTTAACAGTTATGTCAGAATTATCAATACTGTTCCAGCATTCACACTCAAAATGAGAAAATGTCTCAGGCAGGATTAAGGAAACCAACAAGCTTACTAAAATTAAAAAATAGTAAAGAAATACAGAACACAGAACATATATACATTAATGCTTACAGGCAGAAAGAAAATGGAAATTACAAAACAAAACGCCTTGTAACTGAATTACTAGTTCTAACTCAGTTTTGAGCTGTATGTTAGCTAGCTTGACAGAACTGCCTCTTAAGTCCAGAACACAAGTGTGTGAGTTTTTTCAAAGGCTGGAACAAGAGTGAGCCTCAGTCCTTTCAGCCAGCTTGGCAATATTCAAAATTAAAGTCCCAACCTCCTTGTGACGTCACAGCACATGAGGTCACTTTTAGCCCTGTAATTAATTTGTAACATAACCAAGTATAATCAAAATGGTTTCATCTTATTGTTTGCTTGAAATCTGCAAAGATAGCAATATCAAATTACACAGACAGTCTCTCTTCATCAAAGCATAAGTTATGTCCACATTCCCTTTGATGTTTCAAGAAAACAGCCTGAAAAAACTTCATTAGCTGTGTGAATTTTCACAAATATCTATCAGAACTGGCTTCCTTCTGATGTCGAAAATGCAATATTTTAGGACCAGTTTCCTAGGTTCAAAGCAGTGGCTTGTTAACCTGTTTTTGTAACAGTTTCAGGAAGTTTAACAGATAAGTGTTAACACAGAAAAGGACCTCTAGCTATTTAGCTCCAGCGAGCAACTGCTTTGGGGTCAAAAGGTCAGGCCTTTTAAAAGCTAGTCTTCCCATGGGCCTGCTGGACCACCATGTCCCATAAGCAGAAATTCAAAGAAACATATATATATATATATATATATATATATATATATATATATATATATAAAAATATATATACATAACTAGCAGACGGCTATTCCATTACAGAAACAACTGTGGGAACAAGATGTTAGCACAAGTGTGGAAACAAGTGTTGGCACAAGTGCCAGTGTGGGAAAAGAAGTGTTGGCACAAGTGTGGGAACAAGTGATGGCACAAGGATGGGAACAACAAGTGTTAAAAAAGCATGTAACCAAGAAGTGTTGGGCACATGGCCCACTGGTGCATGGGGCAGAGGCCGACCCGCGACACCGACAACCCGGGTTTGGGAATGGATCCGAGGACATCGGAGGGCTGGCGAGAAGAAAGATCGAGTGTCCCACAACTGCTCTCCCTTCTCCAGTGGGGAGGAAGGTAGAGTGTCCAGTGCATCACCGACACCCAGCAGAGGTTGGGTGTACCACAGCACTGGCACCAGTACATTGGGGCGGGCGGACGCTGGCCATCTTTGCATGTCCCCACCCCATATAGGGGAAAACCTAGTCACCTGTCATGCTCCATGAAGCCAGCCCCACTGCCTTAATCAGCCTCCAGGGCCATCTCCTGTCCAATACAGTGCTTGCAGCACTTAGGGTGGGTGCCGCAGCCCTGCCCTGGGGGTAAGCTCAGGGGCTTTGAGGAAGTCGCAGCAAGCTTGGAGGTGGAGGCCGAGGGTCCGTGACTGGGCTGACTCAAGGCAGTAGGTAGGCTACAAAAAAAAAAGAAGAAGTGTTGGCACCAAGCATGAGAACAAGCAAAAGTGTTGGCACAAGCATAGGAACAAGCAAAAATATTGGTACAAACATGGAACAAGCAGAAGTGTTGTTACAAGCATGGGAACAAGAAGTGCTGGCACAAGTGTGGGAACAAGAAGTGTTGGCACAAGTGTGGGACAAACAGAAGTGTTGGCACAAGCGTGGGAACAAACAGAAGTGTTGGCACAAGCAGGAACAAGCAAGTGTTGGTACAAGCATGGGAACAAGCAGAAGTGTTGGTACAGCTGTGGAACAAGCAGTGTCTGCACAAGCATGGGAACAAGAAGTTTTGGCACAAGCATGGAATAAGAAATGTTGCACAAGCATGGGAACAAGAAGTGTTGGTACACGCCTGGGAACAAGAAGTGTTGGCACAAGCATGGGAACAAGAAATGTTGGCACAAGCGTGGGAACAAGAAGTGTTTGCACAAGCGTGGGAACAAGAAATGTTAGCAAGCGTGGAAACAAGAAATGATGGCACAATCATGGGAACAAGAAGTGTTGGCACAAGCATGCGAACACGCAGTGTTGGCATAAGTGTGCGAAAAAGCAGTGTTGGCACAAGTGTTGGAACAAGCAGTGTTGGCACAAGTATGGGAACAAGCAGTGTTGGCACAAGCATTGGAACAAGCAGTGTTGGCAAAGCGTGGGAACAAGCAGAAGTGTTGGCACATGAGCTAGCCCAGTGTTGCTGAGGGCTGAGGCACTGTCAAGCACCTTATCTCACGCCATGCCGGTGACCCGAGTTTGATACAAGCTTGGGTTGCCAGGGGTCTTGGGGAACGGTGGGAGCAGGATTAAGCTAGCTGCTGGGCAGCCTCCTATCCCAGGTAGGGTGGTGAGTCATCCCCATCTCCACTGATACCTGGTGGAGGATGGTGCCAGAACAAGGGAAGTCAGGAGGCAAAGAGAACGCCGGGTGGGTGGAGGAGGAAGTAGGCCAAGAGTGCATGCGCCTCCACACATGCATTCATCACATGCCACAACCACAGGCTAGGGGAGAAAACATGGAGGAAAAAGGATGGAGGGTGGGCAGAATGATGCCCATGCACCACACCTCCACCTGCTACATCACCAGCATGTGTGGCAAACTACTGGATGTGTACTTTGGGGTGAATGTCCCTCCACCTCCTGACCCTGGTATGCATGGCAATCTGTGGGGTACCTAGCTGTCAGGTAAGCCAGGGGACAGTGGATAGTGGGTAGGTGGTGGTGACACTGGCAAGGAAGCTGCCCTGCCATGGCCAAGCAGCATAAACAGTTGATGGGAAAAAAGTGTTGGCACAAGTGTGGTCTGGGAGTAACAGGCAATGGTGTGGTGCCACAGAGTCAGAGGCAGGCAGCAGGTCAGAGTAACAGGCAATGTGTGGTGCCACAGAGTCAGAGGCAGGTAGAGGTCAGAGTAACAGGCAATGGTGTGATGCCACAGAGTCAGAGGCAGGCAGGTCAGAGTAACAGGCAATGGTGTGGTGCCACAGAATCAGAGGCAGGCAGATCAGAGTAACAGGCATTGGTGTGGTACCACAGAGTCAGAAGTAGGCAGGTCAGAGTAATAGGCAATGGTGTGGTGCCACAGAGTCAGAGGCAGGCAGCAGGTCAGAGTAACATGCAATGGTATGGTGCCACAGAGGCAGGCAGCAGGTCAGAGTAACATGCAATGTGTGGTGCCACAGAGTCAGAGCCAGAGGCAGGTAGCATGAGGGATTTTGATAGGCAGTTTGTAGGGCAAGAAGCCCAGTGAGTTAAGTAAATAAAGGCGAGTTGGTGACAGTGTTGGTGGCCTCATCAGTGCCTTGATGCAGCTGCAGGGTGGTGACAGTTTCATTTTGATGAATCTACATGGTCTGTGGCACTTCTGTTGGGCCAGTCAAGACTGTTTAAATATTTTTCCCCACTTTGCCACCAAGTCCAACTTCCATCTACCCATGCTTCTGGATTACAGATTGCTGCCATTTACTGCTCAACATCCCTCTTCCAATGCCCAGACCACAACCCACAGCTTATTCTCTCTTGGGTGTGACCTCCAGTTCCCCATGCTGGGAAGGGGACATACTATTCAATGGTTGAGGTCCAAGAGAAGGAAATGGGGAGGAGTTGCTAGGCCCTACTATGACATGGGAGGGTCAGCTTCATCTGCCTCGGCCACTGGGGTGTTCCCTCAAGTGCCTCCACCTATCCTTCCAAGGGCATGATCCTGAGAAGTGAGTCAGCCTATAACCTAGCAGGGCTGTTGGAAGGGGTGTGAACTCACCCTTCATTCAGAATTCCACACTGGCCTTGGTCAGCATATATATGTCAGTGTATCCTCACCAAGCAAAACAGGTTCGCTGTACCAGCATAAGGTGCTGCAATGGGACCACTACAATCCTTCCTACATGGCACATTCTCCCATGTGTCACAAGGGGCAGTCATGCAATGGAAGAAGGTGCCCACCCTCCAAGTCAGAAGGCACCAAGACAGATGCCAGAACCCCACCTCACTGGTTGGTATTAGATATCCTGGGCTTGAGGAACAAGCCCAGATCATCCGTGGCAAATGGTAGTTTTACTGTGGTGCTAACCAGTTGGCAGGACAAGTGGTAGTGTTACTGCAGTGCCAGTCAGTTGTTTTGTTACTATGGTGCTAGCCAGTCAGCAGGGCAATCAGTAATATTATTACTCCAGTGTTAGCCAGTTGGCAGGGCAAGCAGTAGTCTTACTGTGGTGGTAGCCAGCTGGCAGGCTAGTCAAGCTTAAGATTAAACATTAAGGCTAAGGAGTTAAAATGCCAGGGCAGCCAAGATGCATTTGTGCTTTTGTGGATGAACGACAGGTTAATGAATATGGGTTGAGTAAAGAGGGTATTGGCTGGAGTTTTTTCAGTCATGCTATAGCGCTGGTACATCAAGCACAGCTAAAACTACCTTACAGCCAAACAGCTTTCAGAATTTTTGTCATCCATTCAGTAATCTTGTTAAATGCATCTTGACCCTAGTGCTTAGAACCAGCCTACTCTCTGTGTGGAGGATGGTCTGGTATGATAATCATGCACACTACAGCAGTTGTGTAGAAAACAGAATAGCATCAAGAGACCATAGCAGCTTGGAGTCTCACGCCAGAGCTATTGCACTGTTGGTGATGGACAGAATGGTGTACTAATTCCTAGTTCTGCATTGAATTCCATTTCATATATGGAACACTGTGTCAGTGTTTGTTGACAACAACTAAAGTTTAATGAAAAGCTGAATGTGCACAAAA
This sequence comes from Neoceratodus forsteri, assembly GCA_016271365.2. Taxonomy (NCBI): domain Eukaryota; kingdom Metazoa; phylum Chordata; order Ceratodontiformes; family Ceratodontidae; genus Neoceratodus; species Neoceratodus forsteri. The sequence goes on along the minus strand of JADMNL010000031.1, from coordinate 101,669,307 downwards.
GACGTGAGCAGTGTTTAACCCACAACTCATCCCTTTTATAATCATTAATGCTTTTCCCAGGTCTTGCCAGCAGTTGAGGGTCTCCAAGTGTTCTTTCTTTCTGCAGGGTTATCTCCAATCAGTCGGATCAACCATCCAGAACTAGTGAATGCAGATTGATGGCAGCTTCAGTGAGTTCTGGCTTTAATGAGATCATCATTGAAACTGTTTATTTACTCAGCACCCCAGCCTTATTTTTCTTACTTCAGATTCATTGGAATTTTTATCTTGTCGTATCATGTAGCCAGATTTTAACATTTTTGAATGTAGCCTTTGCAGCATGGCAGAAAACATTCCTAGTGCCATGATACTGTCCACTGCAACATTTCCTATGCTCTGACCCTGCCCAGTGCAGGGACCATTCTAATCAGTTAGGGACATCATGCCAAGAGAATTTCTGGGATAGGAGGCACACAAATAAAACGGATCTGGCGTAACACCAGATTGCACTTGCATGACTTTTCTCAATCCAGAAAGCACTACTTGGAGTGAAACTTGGTATGAAGGCACATGCCCTCCCAAACCCTCTGGGCATAATGTCCCTGAGGTAACAAGGCAATAGCTTCACACAGGGAGGGGGACGGGTAGTTAAGGGTGGGAGGAGAGAAGAAAAGGCCGGGTAATGTATAAGGAACAGAAAAGGAGTGGAGAAGAAAAATAAAATGGTAAAGTATAGAGAGAGAGTGATTGTTAGAGACAGGTGACATGATTAGTGTGCTTACAGGAAGTTTTCAGGAGAAGAGAAGAGAAGGAGAGGTGGGGGGAAGGGTAGAACAGAGACAAGGGAACAAGTAGGAGAAGATGGCCTTCCTGGCTGAAGTTTTGAGCAGTGGAAAGAGGAAGACAGGAGTTGGGTGAGGAAACTAGGGTCATTCTGTGTGTTTGGGGCTGAGTGCAGAGATTGGGGTTACCCTGTGTTTAGGGGTCAGGTGGAGACTGGGGTTACTCTGTAAGCTTGGGGGTTGGCTGAGGAGTCTGGGGTTACCTGTGTGTTTGGGGGCCGAGTGTAGAGACTGGGGTTACTCTGTGTTGGGGTTGTGTGAGGAGACTGTGGTTACTCTGTGTGTTTGGGGGCTGGGTGATGAGACAGGGTTACTCAGTGTTTGGGGGTCAGGTGTAGAGACTGAGGTTACTCTGTGTCAGAGACTGGGTGAGGATGTTGAGGTTGAGGTTACACTGTGTTGGGTGAAGAGACTGAGATTACTCTGTGTGTCAGGGTTTGGTGAGGAGACAGGGGTTACTCTGTGTGTGTTTGGGGAGTCAGGTGAGGAGGCGGGTTATTCTGTGTGTCAGGTGAGGAGAAGGTTACTCAGTGTCGGGGGCTGGGTGAGGAACACTGGGGCCATCCGTGTTTGGGGGGTCAAGCAAGACTGGCATTAGTTTGTGTGTTGGGGTTGGGTGAGAACACTGGGGTTACTCTGTGTGTTGGGGATTTGGTGAGGAGGCTGGGGGTTACTCTGTGTGTTTCATGTTTGGGTGAGGAGACTGTGGTTACTATGTGTGTCAGGGTTAATAAGGAGACTGTGTCACTTTGTTTGTGGGTTGGGTGACAAGACTGGGGTTACTCTGAGAGTTGGGTGAGGACACTGGGTTACTCTGTTTGGTGGTTTGGTGAGGAGACTGGGGTTATTCTGTGTATTTGGAAGTTGAGCGAGGAGACTGGTGTTACTCTGTGAGTTTGGGGTTGGGTGAGGAGACTGAGGTTACTCTGTGTGTTTGGGGGTTGGGTTAGAAGACTGGGGTTAATCTGTGTGTTTGGGGGTCAGGTGTGAAGACTGGGGTTACTCTGTGTGTTTGGAGTTGAGTGCAGAGACTGGGGTTACTCTGTGTGTTTGGGGTTGAGTGCAGAGACTGGGGTTACTCTCTGTGTTTGGGGTCAGGGTTTGGAGACTGGGGTTACTCTGTGTGTTTTGGGGTCAGGTGTGGGGACTGGGGTTACTCTGGGTGTCAGGGGTTTGTGTAAGGAGATTGGGGTTGTGTGCATGTTGGAGGTTGGATCAGCAGACTGGGGTTATTACATGTACTCTGTGTGTTTGGGGTTTGGGTGAGGAGACTGGGGTTACTCTGTGTTTGGGGGTTTGGGTGAGGTGAATGGAGTTACTCTGTGTTTGGGGGTTTAGGCAAGGAGACTGAGGTTACTCTGTGTTTGGGGTTGCGTAAGAGATTGGAGTTACTCTGTGTTTGGGGGTTTGGGGTTTGGGCAAGGATACTGGGGCTACCCCTGTGTGTCTGGGGGTTGGATGAGGGAGACTGGGGTTACTGTGTGTCTGAGGGTCAGATGAGGAGATTGGTCACAAAGGCAATTGCTACCTAGCTTCCTGGCTCTGACCACTCCCACTTTAATATACTAACATCTGCCTTGAAGAGCCACAGATTCCCCAGCAAAAAGCACCAGGCAGGCAACAGCAAAAGCCAAGCTTTCCGCAACACCAACTGAAAAACTAAAAACTTTACTCCAGACCAAGAAACACCACACTAATCAGAGTTATGTCTCCTGGCGTGGGAGCGGTGGCCTGGTCTGATGAGGAGGGGAGACAGAAAGTCTGACAAAACAACAGATTTTATTGACACAATTAAACAAACAGCTAGTGTAGTAGGTGATATAGATAGAACCTCACCCAGCTGCATTCCGACATCGCAAAGGCTGAGCACAAGACAGAAGTGGTGGAAGAATGGGTCACAGAGACTGGTTCCATCTCAGACAAACACAACCACTTAATCCTCTATCTGATGGGCCAAGAACAAGAACTAACCCTGAAATTAGATGATTTGAAGAGTCGGAGCCAGAGGCAAAATCTTCACATCTATAGGGTGTCAGAGGAGATGGAGAAATCACAGGAGAACAACACGGTATTTTGCAAAACCTACATAAAAAGTATTTGAACCTGCCAGAGGACTTTGATTTAAATATGGACTGCACACATATAGCACTTGCCCCCCAAGCCCACCAGCCTGGGAGCTCGCCCCAGATAATCGTGATTAGCTTACCTGTTATGCTAGCAAACAGGAGATACTCCACAGGGCCTGGCAGTTTAAAGACCTCAGCTATAACTCGTACTGCATTTCAGTTGATAATGACTACATCGTTGGTGCAGGACAAGCGGAGCACCACATGGGGAGGTACTCAAACAGCTCTGGGCGAGGAACATGAAGGCCCAACTTCTTTTCGGCAAGACTGCAGGTGGAAAATCCAAATGGTATTCAGACTTTCTCTGCTTTCCTGGATGCCACCCCTGTCTAAAAGGAACTCGGGTTCAGTTCACCCCTCTAGAAAAGGACAAACTTGAGCATGACCAATTACATTCTGCTTGCGAAGTGCTCCTCGAGAGAGCGCCAGCAAACCAGTGCGCAGGGACAAGCTAAATCACTCTTCTGTAGAAGGACACCAGATCTCTGCTTGTGGGACAATGGACCCAAAGACAGCAGGCTCATACACTGATGGGGCCCCTCCAAGGGAAAAAACACGCCAGCTAGTGGCAGGTGAGACCTGATCCAGTTATCAAAATGAGGCCTAAAGAACTGCTGGACAATGAACAACAGAACCTGAAAGACTGTACCAGACCCCTTTTTCCTTTAGAATTGGGATATGGACCAAGCTATCTAAAGATCGGTATTAGGTATCCTTTCCTCACTAAACTCCTCAGTTGTGTTGATATATAGTACTTTGTTGTTAACCGCTTTCTCTTCCCCAGGACACTAATATGGGACTAGAAAGAACAAAGCTTTGTCCAACATAAACATATCTATCCAAGCTGTGCAGGGGTAGTGAACAAAGGCAAAAGAAGTAGTGACTTTTTTGTTGTACAGTGGTAACATAGATCCCTCTACCCACAAACAGACTGCAAAATAAATATTGAAAGAAGGAATGCAGCTGAATCATATCGGAATGGGTTTGGGGGGAGGATGCTATGGTGGCTCTGTGGACCCTCCCACACTCAGAGTATCTATGCTAAACATTATCTCACGGTGGACCTTTTCCGTGTGGGCACTGTCTTCTGGCTGCCTGAGGGCCACACCCTTCTTGCTTTCCAAGTAACCCACAGGAGTTGCAGGTAGGAGTTAGACTAACAGAAGGTATTGATCCTGCGGGGGCAACATTAGGGCTAGGGGCCTTGGACCTGAGGGATTCTCTATCTAGGCAAGGGATTCCAAGGGTGAAGGCCCTCCTGGTCCAGGGTATCTCGGGACACAAGCCAGTAAGGCAACCCTATGTGGAGCATTACAAGAACAGTCATCGAGGTTACAGAGCCAAAGCATGCACACTACATACAGATCCAGAAGGAGAGGAAGAGGGGTGGGTAGGGTGTGGCATGTTAGCTATGGACTGTTGCCCCAGCCTGATTTTAAGGATGGTCTGAGGATGGGGCCCTTTGGAGTGGGAGCAGCCAATTATTCAAATGAGCTGAGTTTGTGCTCTGAGGGGGCCTGGGCACTGGGCTTCACCCGGACTAGCTGAACAGGCATGAATAACACAACACACAGGGTAAAGCAAGAGCCTGAGGGCTGCAAATTGGAGAAGCTGGAAGACTCTATATAAAAGGGGTGAGCTAGATTAGTATTAGCAATGAGGCAAATAGACCACAGAATATGAATCAGATATTGGAGCGAGGGGAGGGACAGAGGGCACTCCTCAACATAAGGTGAACAGGACATCTGGAACACTGGCAGGAGGGAGACTCATCAGGCTGAGCCTACGGATCCTGCTTAATCCTCCGTACATCAAGAACAGCAGTGCCATAGGCATGGCACACCACAAGAGGGGCTTCTCCTGGAACTGGATACGAACATTTCCCCACTTAACCTTGGAAGACATGGGGCAGTAGGAGTTAGATCCCCCAAGTTTCAGACTCCAGCAGTAGTAGGCCATCTTTGAATTACAGTGCCTAAGTACTGCCAACAACTAGCTGGGCCAAGGTGGCACTGCTTACAGAAATTACTCCACGCCAATGTTTGTACAGAAATTTTAATGTTTCTGTTCATTCTGTTGTTTGTTTGTAAGTGTACAAACTTTCATGTCTTGCATTCTTTATAGCTCTTCTGGAGATGGAAGGTATGTAGTAACCCTACGCACAAAAGGGAAAAATGCTTTTTGGTTTACTGATGAGGACTTTAACAAAAGTTTCAATATTTAATGTTAATGGCATCAATAATCCAGTCAAAAGAAAGCAATTGCTATAACAATAAAGGGCAACAGGAGGCGATCGCATTCTCCAGGACACATTTAAGTCCACAGAAAGTCCAAAAGTTCACAAAATGGGGTTCTAGGGGTGTATCAGCCATCCTAAAACTCATCCTGTCCTGGGTGGTCATTTTGTGTTAGGTTAACATGGATGGTTCGGAATTCATACAAAGCTATTAGGAAGTGAGGGGTACTCAACTGACAGACAGTACCCACCAATTTCAAGATGAAGAAATGACAGCAGACCCAGCAGAGAAATATTTGTTAATCACTGGAGTAATACAAGTCACACCAGTCATCCTGGTGAATGTTTACACCCCCATCGGGTTTCCATTTACATTTAATTCACAGTTACTGCGGCAGGTTCTCAAGAAAACCTCTGTATTGTTGATAATGGGGGCTGGAATTTAATTTTGACAGGGCTATGGACACAACAACCGAGATTCTGGGCAAGAATAACTCAACAGCTAAAAAGGTTAGGGTGCTGGTACAAGATCTGGAGATGGGAACATTTGGCCCCACAAGTATCCCTGGGCCTGGGACCACACATGCTACTCATCCCACTTTAAGATATACTCCCGCCTAGACACTTACTTTACTTGTCGGAGGGATGCCACCAGATTTGTCTCCGTGTGGGTCAGCACCTCAGCTCTCTCATATCAAAAACTTATGTTCCTGGAAGTTGATCTACACATACTGTGGGAAAGACATACTGAAGCTAAATGCCTCCTGCTCCAAGATCCTAACCTATTTGAGGAGCTTAAAGAAGAAATGCAGGCAGTGGTATGAGAGAATAGTAAACTGGTAGTTACACCTCAGACACTTTGGGACATGGTTTAGAACAGCGTTCGAGGTAAGCTGATTTGGGTGGCAGCTACCATAAGAGGGAAATGTAGAAACAGCTGTAATTGAACCAGACTCTACAAAGATTGAGATAGAGCAAAAGCTTAAATGGGACTGGAACAGAGACGTGATCAGATGTGATTATCAAACAAGCAAAAGCTAAAGTCCAATCTCTGCAGAAAGGAGATGGAGAAAGCTCTTCTGTACCTGAAACAAAGGTATTACGGGGCGAGCAGCAAAGCTTTACCATACCAGGCTGAAGCAGCAGGCTGCCAAGCTGCCATCACTAAAGTGCACCCCAATAAGGGACCTTGGCACAAAAACAGAACCAATTTCTGAAGCTTTGTCGACATTACAAGACATTATATAGCCTCGATCTGGAAACCACAACAGCTGCCAATGGGGCCTTCCTCTAAGCCCTAAATCTGCCCTGAGGAGGAGTTTTACAGGGCCTTAAAAGGGAGGTAACCCCTTGCTTAAAAAGGGTCTTGGGGGTGGGGAAGGGGAGCCTGCTGCCTACCTGGAATTATGCCACCATAATGGTTTTACCAAAGGAAGGTAGGAACTTGACAAACTAGTTCATACTGTCCTATATCACTTTTAATATGGACTATAATATATATATAGCAGTTCTGATGAAATGACTTAAACCCAGTCCTCCCAAATATAATCGACATAAACCAGACAGGCTTTATTGTAGGAAGGCAGGCCCTGATATTGTTCCACAAACAATAAACATAAATGTCACTGCACACCTAAAAGGTCTGGCATATCTAATGAGTTTAGATGCCAAAACAGCCTTTGGTAGGAAGTCTGGAGCTTTTATTCTTAGTCCTGGAATGCTTTGGCTTCCAGAAGAATTCAAATTGGGGGTTAGAACATTTTATATTCATTTCCCCAGACATACAGTATATACATTTGTAACCCCTAGGTGGCACTATCTCAAGGGCTACTACCCCTGCCTGCTTGGCTAGTAGCAAGTTAAGGGCCTGAGTTCTGAAATGGGTGCCTCCACCTGGAGGTCAGGGTTGGTAGTGGTCAAGCTAACCGGCACAGCTCTCCGGGACACTGTAACTCCCCTCTTTCCTTACTAGTGGCCGGAACAATACACAATAATCACTTTACAATACCCCTGATACACCACACAAGTACCCACACTGTTTGCACTTACCACCAGGCTTTCTCTGGCCTGGCCCTGGGGACCCCCAAAACAAGGTTATACATATCAAAAACAGCAATACAGTACTCTTCCACAAACTGGAACCACAGTCAGGGTAAGAGTTCGATCTGATTTATTTAAGGGACTTGAAAAGGAGAGGCGAATCAGGTTAATTTGCTTAAAGGCTGTATCAAGCAAATAGTTATGCATGCACTTCAGGGTCCATAAACAGTCACACACTCTGGGTACCCAGATGGAGAATGGTGGGCTAACCAGGAATGTTGCAGCTGGCTGGGGCCCTGTGATGGAAGAAAACAACATGCACAACACACACTATCTGTAATCCGGAGCTGGAGAGCTCTGTTCATGAAAAGAAAACAACAAGACAATCAGATGACACACTTTTAGATTAGGCTGTTGTTGCAGGAGCTACCCTGATGATTACTCACGATACCGAGACTGGACACAGGCTGGACGAAAATCAAGACAGCAGGTGGTTAATCTGGAGTGCCAGGAGAAGCAGGCCCACACAAATCGCCGAGGCATCGTTCTTGTTCAAGTGTGGAGCAGGGGCTGATCCCCAGGCAGGTCTCTCATCGATGGCTTTCTGTGCAGTGGTAGTCTGGTTGGGCCAGTGTGGCAAGGCCCTGGCCAAATGGACACAAATTTGGACACAGTTCGTTTTGGGCTGGATACAGCTTCCAGCAAGCAGAACACAGTTCATACAGTAGGGAACCAAATCACGACCCATTAACAACTCACAGCACATTTACATGTAAGGAAATTCTACTGCACCAGGCAAACCACTCTCTGGTCATGATCGCAGAGTCTCTGCACAAACTGGGGATTCAAAAGCAGCTGGAAATCCTGACAGGCCGATCACATTCAGCAAAATCTTCAGTCTTCTTCAGGTATGAGCCTGGTAAAAATCAGTGGCTTACTGTTCTCACTAACTTGGATTTAGTCCGAAATAATTCTCTCTCTCCCTCTCAGGGCAGCAGGCAGACATGCAGGCCACAACTCAGGCCTTTCCATAGTTCTCCGCATTTAAACTACTCAGACGGCTGCTTGACTGTCTCAAGCTGTTGCTTCTTTAGCTCCCAACTTAGATCTGACTCAACTGCCAGCAAGCCTGAGACTTTCCCAGAATCCAAAAGTTTTGGTTGGCTGATCTGTCTGTCAGTCACAACAAAGGCTCCCCTTCAGGTGCAAAAAGGCGCCAAAAGCCCAAAACTACAATTCCTACAGATTTTGACTCCAGACAGCTCCTGTAGTCCAACTCCATTTTAGGCCCCAGCAGTATTGATTGGTCCAATTTGGCAGTGGAGATAAACAAAGCAGTCCTTGCTGCAAAGAAGGCAGGTTAAACAAACTACATTATCATTATCACTCTAAATGATTTGCAGCAAATAGTTACATCTTTCAACAGAGCTTCCTCTCAGATTACTTATGACTGCAATCCAGGCAGCTCTTAAAGAGACAGCACACAGAGGCTATACAGGCACTCTCTGGCAACCACATTTAAACTGCAAAACACAGGACACTAGCCTGGCAGTGAGCATTTAGGCAAGCTCAAGGAAGACTTTTCAGGAACCATTTGTAGGGGTTACACCTTCCTGCCTGGAGAAACTTGGCGTCGCATCAAGTCTGTACCATCACAATATTGCAAATGCAAACTATATGAGACATTTATACCATTAGCATGTTATGCAAGTAACATCTGATGCATCAGTCAACGTAAACTTATACCTTTTACTATACATATTCTCTACACTTCACAATACTATATCCATTCTGACAATACATCATGCATATTTCACACAGGTAATTTGCACATTACTATGTGGAATCATGTAATAACTTCTTGTACATTGAACAATGCAAGGAGGACCCTTCCTTATCAGCTAACTTGGGGCTGAATGGGCAGGGGCAACATGGTGAGAGGGCAGAAACGAGTAACCTGAATGGGCCGCTAAGCTCAATTTGGGCAGTGAGCTCGGTGAAACATAAACACCTTAGAACTACATGGAGAGGCAAGTCCACTGGCCTCCCCGGAGAATCATAGCTGAAATGCAATACTGGCTTGACAGCTCAGCCAGTCTTTTCTGGGGAACACCCACAGTCTCTGTACTCTCAGTAACAGCCCCGGGCTTTCATCATTCATGAGGGGTGCCTCTGCCTGGATGGGAACGCCCAAACCTGGGGCACTGTCGGCTCCTTGATCTGCAGGCTCTGTTTCCATAACACTTGACCCATTGTGCGAGGCTCAGGCACAATCAAACTTTGAAGCACTGAAGGGGTTGTCAGCACTTCGTGAGTGTTCTTCAAGTTCTGGTATGTCACCAGAAAGACTCAAATCATCAATCCCTCCTTCAGGCAAATCACAGTTCCACAATACATGGGAATCAGCACCTTCAGACGGATACTTTGCACTTCACTTTCAGGGAGCATTGGCTTCAAGAACGAAGCTGGGGGTTAGACAGTCCAGAAGGCCCAGCTTCATCTCTACAATTAGTCATAGTGTTTCCTTGAAACAACTGACTCAATTCATAGGAGGGTAATCGCATTGTCACACTCACTATCATCAGAATCTGACTGACAATCACTATCAGTCTGGACCTGCTTGGGGAAGACCCTTAAATCTGTATCCACTGGGGTGGTTGACTCTGTCTCTTCCTTGCAGCAGCACCAGTCACCGACCCAGGGAATCAATCTCTTATTGTTCAGCCTCAATTATGACTTGGCCAATAGGTAGCAAGTGGTTACGGTGCATGGTCTTGACAGCTTTGGAATTGTTCTCTAGTACACAAGTAAATCATCCAACTTTCCAAGTACTACAAGGGAAGATGGTGCCACCAATCAGCAATTTTGTGTTTACCATGCAGTCCCAAATTGTGTAACAACACACAGTCTCCAGGTCAAAGCTCTTGAGCCTTTACTTTTTATCATGCCCTCTTTGTTGGCTAGATTTCTCTTGGTACATTTGTCTGGGTCAGTTGCTAGGCATGGTTCAATTGAGCTTTCAGTTTTAGTACATATTGCAAGTGGTTTTCAGCTCAGACCCCATCTGGAGAGACACCAAACAGAGATCAACTGGAAGCCGGGCCTCTCTCCGAACATGAGGCAGTAGGGGAGAACCCAGTAGCATCAATTTTTGTGCAATTGTATGTGTACCAAGGTGCTAATCTGCTGGCTCCATTTATGCTTGTCTTTTGGGTGGAGGTGCCCAGCATGTCTAGAAGGGTGCAGTTAAAACGTTCTGGTTGAGGGTCTCCTGGGGTGATAGGGGTGGTTCTTGACTTTTGCACCTCCCATAGAGAGAGCATTTCTTTGATTAGTCGATCTCAAAGTCTCTGCCCTGGTCAGAGTGGATCCACTGGGGCCACCATAGTGGATGAAGAAATTTTCCACTAGCACCTTGGCCACGGTAGATGCCTTTTGATCTTTGGTGGGAAAGCTTGTGCATACCGTATGAAATGATACGTAGCCACTAACACATTGCCAGTGTTCGCTGATCAGGTTATAAACACAAGAAGCCTGTGCAGACTAGTTCCATGGGGTGCTGGTAGTAATATTAACAAGCAGCCCTCTGAGGAGGACTTTTCTTTGCAGGCAGCGACTACAAGTCTTTACATGGAGCTCAACATTGGATTCCATTTTGGGCCAGTAGAAGCGAGATCATACCAGGTCAAGGGTTCTGTCAATACCGAGGTGACCCATGTGATTGTGGAGGGACCTCAGTACCAAATCTTTAAAGACCGTGGCAGAACCAATTATTGCTTTGTCTACTTTGCCACTACAATCTACTGTCTCTCTATACAACAGCTGATTGAGCAACTTCAATCTGGGGCCTTCTTTAAACAATAAAGCAGTTCACAAGTCAGTGGAACGTAACTTAGATACATCTTTCCCTCGCGACGAGGGCATCAAGTGCTGGCTGAATCATAGGATCTTGGGATTGAGCCCACTGAATGCTGTCATTGTCAAATTGAGGTAGTGCACTAATATCTAGAGCAGAGAAGTGGCAACAAGCAGCTGGTATGCAGGTGTCAGAAGGGTTCAAGCAATCTACTAAACAGTCCACTGTGTCCGCAGACATCTATTCATCTCTATCAAACTTTGGCACAATGTTTGAATGTCAGGTTCAGACAGCCTGACCCAATCACTCTTGGAAGTGGGCCTTGTGATAGGGCTCAGCATCAATAGGGTTCAGGCCCGTCTGTATTCAACAGCATAATCATAGTTTGATAATGCAGAAAGCCACTGGTGCCCAGTGGCATCTAACTCAGCTGAAGTCTGTACATAGGTCAATGGGTTATTGTCAGTCTTCACCAATATCTTTGCCCCATAAAGGTATTCACGAAACTGGTCAATGATGACCCATTTTAGCACAAGAAACTCCAACTTATGCACAGGGTAGTTTCATTCGGACGGCTCAAGCTCCTACTGGCAAAAGCTACTGGTCTCAGGCCATCCTCGTGGTCTTGATACAGCACCGCTTAGACCCTGCAGACTAGCATCCGTATACAGCACATAGGGTTTGGTGGGGTCAGCATAGGCGAGGATGGGGCATGGGTGAACTGGTATATGATCTCATGGAAGGCTGTTTCTGCAGTCGGGCATCTAGCGGGCCCAAAGAGTTCACCTTGGCAGAAATATACTTTTCTTGTTCTTTAATGGACCCTTTTTGTATTTATGATTGGAAGGAGGGTAACCCTGGGTAAGGTTCAAGAGTGGGTGAATCACCTTGGAATAGTCTTTTATGAACCTGCAGTAGTAGCCACAGAACCCCAGGAAACATTGTACTTCTTTCAGATTATGGGGCTGGGGCCAAGTAGTCAGTGCTTCAACCTTACTGGGATCAGTCTCTATCCCTTTGTAGATACTATGTGCCCCACATACTTCACGGAGGTTTGGAAAAACTGGCACTTGTCAATGGACAGCTTGAGGCTGAAGTGTTCCAGTCGGTCTAGGACTTTAAACAGTCGGTTCTCATGCTCCTCTAAGGTGCTCCCAAACACAATGACATCGTCAAGTACATCAGGCATTCCAACAAATTCATATCTCCTACCGACGCTCCATCAGTTGCTGAAAGGTGGCTGGGCGCCGATATCCCTGTGGCATCCTCCAAAACTCGTAGAACCCCAATGGACAGAAAAGGCTGTTTTCTCATGGTCTTCTGGGGCCATCGGATCTGTAGTATCTGCTGAGAAGATCCAACACCGAGAACCATTTGCTCCTATTCAAGTAGTCCAGGGCATCTTGTATATGAGTCATAGTGTATTGGTCTGGGATGGTCCACGGTTCAGGGTTCGATAATCAACATATATCCTCACAGACCCATTCTTCTTACACACAACCACAATGGGAGGCGTATGGGCTGCTGGATTCTTGTATCACACCAGCAGCCAGCATTTCCTGCAGGTGTCTTCTCACATCATCTATGTCTGCTAGGGTAGGTGTCGGACCTCTCTCAAAATGACCATTCATCATGCAGGCGTATGTGATGCTCCGCACCTTGACACATCCCACATCCCATTCCTTCAACGAAACACTTGGTCTCTTTGGGCAAGTCTCTTGCTAATTCTAGCCTTCCATTCAGCAGGCAATGGGGAGTCACCAAAGTCAACCACGTATGGGGTCACTCTCCTTCTCACCAGGGTGCTTGTTGCTGGGCAATACTGCAGCATCTGCGTAGTGTGCGTAGCTAGGTGCACCCTCTGTTCACCCGGATCTCCGATCTGACATATTGTGTATCTGGACCATCACTCATCGTGCATAGGCATGGGCACAAGCAGGCAAGATGCTGGGCTTGACCAATAATCCTTCTGGCAATTTTCCATCGCCTGGCAAATCCAACATCAGTATTTTGTTCTTGACATCTTTCTGGAGGTGGACCTCCCTTGAATGGTACACTGGGCGTTAGGGGCCAGTACCACTGAATCAGTATCCTTCTTCCACACGATCCCCACCAGTTCATCCTGGTCTACTTCCTCAGGTTTCTGTTGCAAATCATAGGCCTTCTTGATCAGAGACGGAATTTCAGGGCCCTCCCAGTCCGTCGCCTTGTTTCTCGTGACAGACTTGCACCAGTCTCCCAAACATATGGGCATTTGTCCCAATTAACAGGGGACCCCATCATACAGTCTGGTGGGGAACACACTAGGGCCAATGTCTCTACTCACCCTCTTCACCAGTTACAGTTGCAGGAAAAGACAACCAGAGGTGGACATACCTTAGGTAGGGATAAGACTTGTCGCTCAGGCCCCACACACGAGGCCTTCCAGGGACTGCAAAGGCACATCAGATAAGTGGTTTGTCATACCAGTCCTGGAATACAATGGTCACTTGTGACCCACTGTCAAGCATAGCCGAGTATGAATACCATTCACAGTCACTGTGGTCTCCATTGAAGGGCCCACTATTTTGGACCAATCTGGAGAGGCAGTAGCAGAGGCCTGGACAGACAATTTAGCCACAAAGAAATTTGAGTTAGGGTTTCTTGAACCTCACTGCAGTCATTTCGGGCAGACCCTGGCTATTGATTTGCTTTTGGAGCCCCTGGAGTCTGTTTACTACTCTAAGTCCTTCTGAGACTGGCATTCTCTTTTCATATAGCCATCCTTTCCACAGTTGTGACAAATGATAGACTCCTGGGTCATCCTGGGAGAGAACATCGTACGAGGAACTGAAGTAGTAGTAAGAGATTGGGGTCTAGTATCTGCTTGCAGTGGTGAGAGTGGTGCAACGTGTCTTAACAGTTCCTTTAGAGTGGCAGTCAATCCAGTGATCTCAGCCTTGGAGCCATCCTCAGTAGTGGATGCCTGAGGGGTGCACCCCCACCCCACACCCCCATGGCAGTCCTCGTCCTGAAAGGACCAGAATCTTGTTCCATGGGAAACCCTTGCAGAGGCACCTGTCTTCAACTCTCGGACTTCCTTTAGTAGCTCATCTTTCCAATGCTGGGCCCAGGGCGGAAAGTCCTTGCATTCTCAGAGTGCTGCTAGTGCCGACTTTTGCCCCTGAGCCTCACTCTGGCTGATCACTCCCGGTCACTGCAGCAGCAGCAGTAGCAGATATTGTTGCACCCCACTGGTCGCCATTTCAAACCCCCCGAATTTCTTTCATTAGCTCATCATAGGAGGGGCAATTCCAGTCGGGTGGTAAGGCACAACTGAAGCAGTAACAATTCTGAAAATGGAGTAGACTTAGGATCCAGTTCAGCCTAGTTCGATCTAATTCATTTGATGGCAAACTACCCTTTCTGAGGCACTTTTGTAGCCGCTTTTGAAGCTGAGGTACATACACAGACAATGGCTCATCTGGGTACTGCTGAGCATTTCTTACTCTCCACCACAGATCCTCATCTGAATCTGGGCTCCCATACACATTCTCTAATGCATCAAGATAGTCCTGTGCAGTTGCTTCAGGGTTATTGGCCTGCTTGGCACGGATGGTAGCCAGGGCAGGACCTCGGAGGCTCTCACCAACCTCTTTTGTTTCTCTGCTTCTGAGCATTGCAATTCAGTACTAGAGGGGCAACATAGCCCATCCAGGTATCCCTGTCATCCTCCTCCTGGGGTGGGGAGGGAGGGTGCCCAGAAGATTCTTTGCCTTCTGTAGGAGTCGTGACTAATGGCAGGTACAGATATAGGGGCCAGCATTGGCATGGTCACAGAAGGCGGGGCAGTAACAGGTGCTGGAGTGGACTGGGTGTTGGGAAGGAACACCCCAGGTGGCAAGAATAGTTTCTTAAAGTCCTCTACGGGTCTCCCTTCCTCCAGCAACAGCTTAGCAAATTTCTCCTCAAAAGTCTCAGATAATGGTGGGAGCTTATCTCCCAGGGTCTTTACTGTCTTTTGTTATCACCTCCAGGCAGCTGGAACCCCTTCTGAGGCACAGTCTGTGGCACTTTAGAGCTGTTCATGGAGGTCACTACACTCTACCAAGGCTATGAATGTTCGAGCGATCAAATCAGCCTGTCGACCCACCACCACAGGGTTTTTAAACATTCAACTTTGGAGACTGCTCAATGACTGCCTGTACCTGGTATTTTACTGTGTGATAGATCTGCAATCATGGTATTCAATAAACCTGAATTAAAAAAAATAAAGGTGAGGAGACTGGGGCTACTCTGTATTGATTGGGTGAGGAGAATGGGGTTACGCTGTGTGTTGGGGTTGGGTGAGAGACTGGGTTTGCTCTGTTTTGGGGGGTTTGGGTGAGAGATTGGGATTCCCCTTGTGTTGGGGATGAGTGAGGAGACTGTGGTTACTCTGGTGGGTTGGGTGAGGAGACTGTAGTTACTCTGCATGTCAGGGGTTGGGTGAGGAGACTGGGGTTTATGCTGTGTGTTTGGGGTTTGGGTGATGAAACTAGGATTACTCAGTGTAACCCCAGTCTTCTCACCTAGCCCCTGATACAGTGTGTGGGATTTGGGTGAGGAGACTGGAGTTACTTTGTGTTTGGGGTTTGGGTGAGGTGACTGGGGTTACATTGTGTTTGGGGGTTGGGTGAGGAGACTGGGGTTAATATTTGTGTTTGGGGCTGGGTGGGGAGACTGGGGTTGCTCTGTATCAGAGAGGAGATTAGGAGTTACTCTGTGTTGGGGCAGGGTGAAGAGACTGGGGTTACTGTGTGTGTGTTTGGGGTCAGCTGAGGAGACTAGGGCTACTCTGTGTGTTTGGTGGTTGGGTTAGGACACTGGGGTTACTCTGTGTGTTTGGAGATTGGGTGAGGAGACTAGGGTTACTCTTTGTTTGGTGGTTGGGTGTGGAGACTGGGGTTACTCTGTGTGTTTGGGGTTTGGGTGAGGAGATTGAGGTTACTCTGTGTGTTTGAGGTTTGGGTGAGGAGACTGGGGTTACTCTGTGTGTTTGAGGTTTGGGTGAGGAGATTGAGGTTACTCTGTGTGTTTGAGGTTTGGGAGAGGAGACTGTGGTTACTCTGTGTGTTTGGGGTTTGGGTGAGGAGATTGAGGTTACTCTGTGTGTTTGAGGTTTGGTTGAGGAGATTAGGGGTTACTCTGTGTGTGTGTCGGTTTGGGTGAGAGATTGAGGTTACTCTGTGTGTTTGAGGTTTGGGTGAGGAGACTGAGGTTACTCTGTGTGTATGGGGTTTGGGTGAGGAGACTGGGGTTATGCTGTGTGCTCATTAGGTCAGATGATGAGACTGGGGTTACGCTGTGTGCTAGGTGAAGAGACTGGAGTTACTCTGTGTGTTTGGGGTTTGAGTGAGGAGACTGGGATTACTCTGTGTAGAAACATAGAAACATAGACTTGATGGAAGATAAGGACCGCTTGGCCCACCCAGTCTGCCCATTTCCTACCTATTGGATAAGCTGCAGATCCTAGTTAACCAACAGCCTACTTCTTCCTACTCCCACCAGAGTTGCCTTATGTCTGTCCCATGCATTCTTGAATTCTCCCACTGTTTTTGACCCCACAACCTCCTCAGGAAGCTCGTTATATGTGTCCACCACCCTCTCCATGAAAAAGACTTACTCACTGCTGTCTTGAGCCATCCCCCATCTTCAGATTGTGCCCCTTGTTCTTGCACATCTCTTTTCTGAAAGATGCTGCCTCCTAAACTTTGTTGATTCCCTTGAGGTACTTGAAGTTTCTATCATGTCCCCCCTCCATTCCTCAAGGGTATACATATTATCAGGGGCTGGGTGAGAAGACTGGGGCTACACACTGTGTGTTTGGGATTTGGGTGAGGAGACTGGCATTACTCTGTGTGTTTGGGGTTGGGTGAGGAGACTGGGGTTAATCTTTGTGTTTGGGAGGTGGATGTGGAGACTGGGGTTACTCTGTGTGTTGGGGCTAGATGAAGAGACTGGGGTTACTCTGTAGAATCAGAACGGAGATAGGGGTTACTCTGTGTTAGGGGCAGGTGAGGAGACTGTGGTTACTCTGTGTCAGGATAGGTGAGGAAACTGGGGTTACTTTATGTGTTTGGGGTTGGGTGGGGACACTGGGTTACTCTGTGTGTTTAGGAGTTGAATGAGGACACTGGGGTTACTCTGTGTTTGGGGTTTGGATAAAGAGACTGTGGTTACTCTGTGTTTGGGGTTTGGGTGAGGAGACTGAGGAGACTGGGGTTTCGGTGAGGAGACTGGGGTTACTCTGTGTTTGGGGTTTGGGCAAGGAGACTGGGGTTACGCTGTATGTCAGGGCTGGGAGACTGAGGTTACTCTGTGTGTCAGGTGAGGAGACTGGGGTTACCGTGTGTCAGGGGTTGGGTGAGGAGACTATGGTTACTCTGGTGAGTTGGGTGAGGAGACCGAGTTACTCTGCATGTCGGGGTTGGATGAGGGGCCTGGGGTTACCTGTGTCAGAGCTGGGTGAGGAGAACAAACTGACTTCAGTAAAGAAATAAAGATGGGAAAAAGTGCTAAACTTTATTTAGGGAATTTGCAATGCACAGGGTGCTGTTGAATCCTCTTTTATTAGAATGCATTGAAAAGTTGCCATTTCTCTTCCTGGCCCACAGCTACTATACGAGTCATTATTCTGACAGAAATGGCAATTGTCTGTGTAACCCCCTACAAATGGGGTTCCCAAAAGTCTTCCTTGAGCTTGCCTAAATGCTCACTGCCAGGCAGGTGTCCTGCGTTTAGCAGTTTAAATGTGATTACCAGAGCTTGTATAGCCTCTGTGTACTGTCTTTAAGAGCTGCCTAATTGCAGCTTAAGTAATCTGAGAGGGAGCTCTGTTGAAAGATGTAACTATTTACTGAAAATCATTTAGAGTGATAATGATAATGTAGTTTGTCTAACCTGTTTTCTTTGTACCAAGGACTGTTTTGTTTGTCTCCACTATCTTGGTCCTGGACTGCAAATTGGACCAAACAGTCTGGTGGGACCTAAAATGTAGCCGACTACAGGAGCTGTCCGAATTCAAAATCTGTAGGAACTTTAGTTTGGAGCTTTTGTGTGCCTTTTGCAACTGAAGGGGAGCTCTTGCTTTGACTGACAGCCAAATCAGCCAACCAAATCTTTTGGATCTTGGGAAGTCCCGGCTGCTGGCAGTTTTCAGTTAGAACTAAGCTAGAAGCTGAGCAAAAGGAGCTGAAGTGTTTCTGAGCAGCAATCCTGAGTGGATTCACATGGGAGAACTCTGAAAAGGCTAAGTTTTTGGCCTGCATGCCAGTGTTCTGCCCTGAGAGGAGAAAGATAATTATTTTGGATTAAATCCAAGTTTGTGTGACTAAAGTAAGCTACTTGAAGTGGGCCAGGCTCAACCTGAAGAAGACCAATATTTTTGCTGAATGTGATCAGCCTGTCAGGAGTTCCAGCTACCCCTAAGCTCCCAGTGTGTGCAGAGACTTTAGCGATTATGCCCAAGGAGCTTGCCTGGTACAGTAGAATTCTACACATGTAAATGTGCTATGAGCTGCTAGTGGGTTGTGAGTTAGTTCCCACTGTGTGAACTGTGTTCTGCTTGCTGGAAGCTGTATCCAGCCCAAAAGGACTGCTTCTGAACTTGTCTCCATGTGGTCGGGCTTTGCCAGACTGGTCCAGCCAGACTAACCACTGCACAGAGAAGCCATCGACGAGACCTGCCTGGGATCAGCCCTGCTCCACGCTTGCAGAGGAATCACTTCTGCGACTTGTGGCCCTGCTTCTCCTGGCATTCCAGATCAACCACCTGCAGTCTCGATATTTTGTCCAGCCTGTGTCCAGTCTTGGGTATTGTGAGTAAATAGCAGGGTAGCTCCCTACAACAACAGCTTAATCTGAGTGTGTCATCTGATTGTCTTGTTGTTTCGCTTCTTTACTGAACTGAGCCCTCTGGCTCCGGATTACAAATATTGTGTACTGTGCATGTTGTGTTTTCCATCACAGGGCTCCAACCAGCTGCAACCCCGGCAACTGTCCTGGCTAGCCCATCTCTTCTCTACCTGGGTACTCAAAGGTGGACTGTGTTGGGGACTCAAAGCGCATGCATAACTGCTTGATTGATATAACCTTTAAGCTAATTAACTTGATTTTGCCCCTCCCTTGTTCAAGTCCCCTGAATAAATCAGATCTAACTTTTTCTGCAGGTAATCTGACTGTGGTTCCAGTTTGTGCTCAAAGTACTGTACTGTTGCTATTTGCTGTGCTTAACCTTGTTTCACAGGGGTCCCAGGGTTGAGCCAGAGAAACCAGCCCTGGTGGTAAGTGCAAACAGTGTGGGTACTTGTGTAGTGTACCGGGGTATTGTGAAAGTGATTATTGTACAGTGTTCTGGCCACTAGAGGGAAAGAGGGGGGTTACAGTGTCCCGAGGAGTGTGCCAGGTTAGCCTGACCACTACCAACCCTGACCTCCAGGTGGAGGCACCCGCTCCAGAACTCAGGCCCTTAACCTGCTACTAGCCAAGCAGGCAGGGTAGTAGCCCTGAGATAGCGCCACCTAGGAGTTACATCTGCACTGTCTAAAATTGCTTTTCCAGTACCTCTGTGCCCGACATACCTTGCCATGGCAGCCATGTTGTGAGTGTATCAGTGAGGCTGTTCCTCAGGAACTGGGGCCTGAACCAAGTACAAAGATTGTAATGACTCTCCTGTAATATTCAGCGCATGTGGTAGAGTTCTTCCTTCCTTCTAAGGTCTGTGAGTGAGTGAGTGAGTTTTGTACAGCATCTTGCTTAGAAATTGGACCGAAAATGTTGATAAACCCTTGCCACTGGAAAAGAAAGGTTTTGACTTCTTTGTCTAGGCATCCGTTTTGTGGCCGCCCCAGTTATTGTCTCTTCTATGTCCCCTTCCACTCCTTCATACGGTAGATTGCCAGGCTTGGAATGTTACAAGCCAATATTCCTGATAGTTGACTCAGAAATTAGTTTTAGCATTGGCTGCCGATGCATTCTTAAGACTCCAGTCCAGCTGCCACGCCTCTGCGCTCAAGCATGTAATGACGTGTGGCCAGGGAGAGCTGGCCGTGGTGGGCACATCCTATTGAAATGAATGGGGCTAGACTTTTCATTTGTTTTTAGGATCAAGAATGGCCACTAACAGATTAATGAAAGGCACTGCTTGACTAACAAATAAAATCTAGCCCCATTCATTTCACTGAGCATGCCCCCCACGCCTCCCTGGCTCACACGTTATTATGTGCTTGAGCGCTGGGTGTGGCGCTGGACTGGGGTTTCAAGAATGCATCGGGCAGCCAATGCTAAAACTAATTTTTGAGTTAAATATCAGGAATATGGGCTTTACATATTTTTTCAACTCGCTAGAGCGACTGTTACAGAGGGCAGCACACCAGCAGTAGTAGCTGCCATCGGGTAAATCAGAAATTCACTTTAAGTACAGTACTTTTCAGACTTGCTTGAATGTCCCCTGAACAGGTTGAGACTCCCAGGAGAGTTGGCCTCACCATTTGAGAAACCCTGGTTAACCGATCGAATAATAACTTTGTCAGATTTTGTTTAAAAAACAAAATACAACCATGTTTAGAAACAAAACTGAGTCACTATTCTTTTTCATATTCTTTATTTTATAAAAGTTGACTGTTACATTGTACATCAAGCATTACATCATTGACACGTAACGTGGTGGAGACATACAGGCTCGCTGACCAGTTGTCATCCTCCTATAAAGGGTTTCAAAACATTGATCAACCTGAAACCTAGTATTCTTTCCTCGCGACAATGGTGAAATAGGTTTATTATACTTGAAGGTAATTTGCCCAGGGCAACTTTTGTTAAAAAAATTAATTCTGAACCTATCATCAAGTGAAAGAACTCTGACAGGTTCATTAAGAGACAATGCTGGATCCCAAATGCGAGCCCTGTAACAAACCTAAAATTGAATTGTACAGGACCCTCATCCTGGGCCAAACCATTGGTCCTGCAGTTCTGTAACAAACAATACCGTAATCCAACAAGCTCAATAGAAGACTGTTTGCTAACAGTTTCCTAGATTACCTTCATAATACGCCACCCTCCTTCGACAGCACATATTATGGCTACCCTGGCCCATCCTCACAACATTGTTTTAAAAGGACTCTATTTGGCCAGTACAACCACTGATGCAAATCTCCTGTCCCTAGTTTCAAGCACACCTTGGGCTATAACATCACATACCTCCTAAAGCAGCAGCAAAGTATTTGTGAGCGTTAAAAATCAAGTTTATTCCAGTACCAGAACAGCAAATGGCTAACACAACTAATTAAGACACTGTTTAACAAACAAGAATCTTCTTATTTGAAAGGTGGCCTTGAATACTTTGCATTTGCCATTTAAAGTATTGAAATCTGAATTAAAAAAATATCCTAGTATTCTGTATGCAGCACACCCCAAGCCTCTATATTATTGTATCACAAAACAAGCTAGCATGGGTGGAGCTCAGGACTGGGAAGGGAGGGATCAGTGGCTTGGTTCCACTGAGCTAGAATACAATCCTTCCTTTCTAATTTGAGGCAGATGAAAATTTCATTTTGGCAGAAATCAGCTCAGGGGCAGGTAAGGACATTAAAGGTTTATGGGAGCAATTTATAAAATAGCGGTAAAGGTACTCCTTAACACATGGTGGTCACCTCAAAAGTGTGTTATATAACTGCCCTTCCACTAGAGGCTAGTATTCCCTTGACAAGGCCGAGTATATGGGTGAAACATTGGGTGAGATTGTAGAGGATGTTTGCTGTGCTTGTACTGGAATAAACTTAATTTTTAACCTAAACTAATTAGTTTGCTGCTTCTTTTGGAGGTATGTTATTACAGCCCAACATTATGCTTTCTGACTTTAGGCATTTATTGTTGTGTGTGCACCACCAGTTCGGGAGCAGCCCTACAGCTTACAGCATTCTTATGTAACCCCCCCCAAGTGGGGGTTCCCAAAAGACTTCCAGGAGCTTGCTTGAATGCTCCAAGCCTGAATGGTGTTTGGCATTTAAGCCATTTATCAGTGAGTGTTTTAGAGCCTCTGGTACTGTCTTCTTTAAGAGCTGTCTGCTTGCAGACATAATTAGTTTGTATGGGGGACTGTGTGCTTCTCTGAGTACCACTTGAGCTGCTGCCAATTCACTTCATTTTGCAGTCACTAGAGTGCAAAGGGAACCTATCTGAAAGATGTAACTGTTTGCCAGAAATTATTTAGAGTAATAATGAAATTACAGTTTGTCTAACCTGCTTTCTTTGCAGTCAGAACTGTGTCTGCTAGTTCCCATTCTAGTTTTGAACTGCTGAACTGGACCAATCAGTGTGGGGTAAGCTAGCTCTAAAATGGTGCCTTAGACCGAATCAGAACTTGGACTCATAATCTGAGCCAGCCACAAGAGGATTGTATGGGCAGTGACTCTGGGAGATGTAGTTTAGACTTCAGTGCCTTTTGGACCAACAGCAGCAGTCTATTGTGAGTGACAGCCAATCCAGTCAAGAACTGGGAGGAACTCAAAGGAAGTGCCCAGTTTTGTCGGTTGGAGCTTCAGTTGAGCTTTGGCAGTGAAGAAGGAAGGAGCCCTGTGCTTTTTCAGTGTGCAGTTTTAGTCAAAAAACGTGTAAGGCCCAGAGTTCTGTCTGCAGCTTGTGTAACAGCTTGTTAGGACTGAATCCGGCCCCTGTGAAAAAGAATCAAAGGATCTCTGAAGAGTAGAAACCAGGCTCACCCTGTAGAAGACTGGAAGAATTGCTGAAAATTGCACTCGGTCTGTCAGGAACTGAATCTGCTGTGTGTTCTCCGGTATTGTGCAGTAATTGCGATCGGGATACAGATGCAGCCTGCCTGGTATAGTACTTTCTTTTATATGGATGTGTGAAGAGGTTTGTGTACTCAAGTGAGCCCTGCTGACATTGAAGGACCCTATCTTATTTGGAGGTCGTGAGTACTAATTCAGGGTTGCTCCCTGTTGAATTGCCACATTAAATCCAAATGGAATTACTGTACTGCTGACTGTTTAATTCTCCTTTCTGTGTGAAAGGGCCCCTACCAGCTGCCACGGTTTGGACTAGCCACTAGGGCTTGGGTACCCAGGGACAGTAACTGATAGGGATAGGCCTGTGCACAGAGCCATAGGTAGATTATTAGAGTGATAAGCTAATTAACCTGATTTCCCTGTCCTTGTTATATCCCCCTAAACAAATCAGAGCTGCTTGTTTCAGCAAAGTTATACTGCCTGAGGTATTTGTCTATGTTAAAGTACTGTACTGTGATTGTTGCACTGTATCTCATTTCACAGGAGGTCCCAGTGCGGACCAGATTTGGGGTAAGTGTATACTGTGAAGGTAATTTGATATATTGTGTGGCCACTAGTGGGAAGAAAGGGGTTGCAGTGTCCCAGAGGGCTGTGACCAAGTTAGTTTAACTATTGCAAACCCTGACCTCTGGGTGGAGGCACCCGCCATTGGATCCAGGCCTCAACCTGTTAGTGGCAAATCAGGCAGGGTAGTAGCCCTGGGATAGCGCCATCTAGGGTTACATCTTGGAGGCTCACCGCTGGGATTGTGTGTCCTCTAGTGGCCATATTACGAACCACTGTTAAGAAAAAATGGGTACCCGACAGAAGTGGCTGTGCACCGGCTGGTGGAGGGTGTACTGGGGAGGAGATCGACCCCAAAATGCTATGCTTATCCTGGACATCCCCTGGTATCAATACGGACACTGTGCAGGAGTACTTTCCAAGGTGGAAGGTTTACAAAACCCTGTGGTGGTGGGTCGGCATGCTAATCTGCTCACCCACACTTTCCTGGCCCTAGTAGAGTTTAAGGATCCCATAGATAGCTCCAAAGTGCCACAGACCATTACCCCAGAGGAGCCCTCACTGCTTGGAGAGTGATAACTATGACAGTAAGACCGGGGAATCAGCCCCCACCACTATCTGAAACTTTGAGGAGAAATTTGCTGGAATGGTTGCTGGGAGGGAAACTGTGGAGGACTTGAAGAAACTATTCTTGCCACCTGAGGTGTTCCTCCCCAACACCCTCTCCTGCTCCAGTGCCCGTAATGGTGGCTGAACCAATGCAGACTCTATTTCTGCACCTGCCATTAGTCACGACTCTTACCAAGGTTGAGGATCTTCTCTGGCACCTCCCCACCCCCAAGGGAGGATGACTGGGAGACCTGGATAGACTATGTTGCCCCCAAGTGCTAGAATGGCAATGCTCGGAAGGTGAAAAGCGAAGAGGGTTAGAGAGAGCCTCCAGGTCCTGCCCTGGCTACCATCCGGCAACGGGCCAGTAACCCTGAAGCGACTGCACAGGCCTATCTTGAGGCCTTGAGAATGTGTATGGGAGCCCAGATTCTGATGAGGACCTATGGTGGAGAGTAAGAGATGCACAACAGTACCAAGGGAGTTGTTGTCTGTGTATGTATCTCGGTTGAAAAATTGTTGCAAGAATGCCTCAGAAAAGGTAGTTTGCCAGCGATTGAACTGGACCGAACCAGGCTGGACAGGATCCTTAAGTCTGCCCTTCTCAGAACTGCTGTTGCTTCAGTTACACCTGGCAGATCGACTGGAATCCCACCCTCCTATGATGAGTTAATGAGAGAAATTCGAGGAGTTGAGAAAAGATGACCTCGGGAGGACCTGCACCAATAGCTGCGGCTACGACCGAGTGACTGAGGGTGACCCATCAAGTGAAGTTCAGGGCAGAGGTTGGCAGTCAATGAGTGCTCTGACAAGGAAAAAGATATGTCACAATGGGGCGACTGTTGAGAGAGATCCGAATTCAAAAACAGTCCTTTATGAAGGCCACGCCTGCAAGTACGGGCCCTGACCTATATCCGACTGCATCTGCTATGGGGTGGGGGTACCCACCCATGTATCTCCTGCTGATAACAGCTCCGAACTCGATTCCTTGACCATGGAAGTGGAGAAACTGACGAGATGTCTCCAAATGCTTATCACGCCGCAGACAGAGATGGCACCAAGGTTTCCAGTTAGTAATACCCCGCCCTGGCTCCCAGTGTGGCGCCTCGGCCAGCTCAAACTCCAGAAAGTATGTTTTGCTATAATTGTGGGAAAGATGGGCACATGAAAAGGAATGCCAGTCCCCAAAAGACACTGACAAAGTTGCATATAGGCTACAAGGAGAGCTTCGGAGAAGAAATCAGTGGTTAAGAGGTGCACGACATGATCCCAGTGAGGGCACCAAAATGCTAATTCACGTCCTTTGTGGCAAGGTCAGTTGCCCAGGCCCCTCACTACCGCCTCCAGACTGGTCCAGAATAGTGGGTCCTCCATGGAGACCACTGTAAAGGTGAACGGAGGTCTACAAGAGCTATATTAGACAGTGGCTCCCAAGTGACAATTATGTTCCAAGATTGGTATCAGAAGCATTTGTCAGACGTACCTTTACAACCATTAGAAGGACTGCATGTATGGGGGTTAAGTGAGAAGGCCTACCCTATTCCGGTATATCCGATTTGGTTGTTCTTCCCACCTCCGTGGCTGGAGTACGAACAAGTAGAGACTCCTAGCCTTAGTGTGTCCCCCACTGGACTGTATGATGGTGTCCCTTGTTGATTGGAACAAATGCTCATATGTTCGAAGGCTGGCACAGTTGTGTTATGAAAACAGGGTCAAAGACTAGTAGAGCTTTAAGAGTTCTGGCTTTAATTAAGAAGGCCTATGAGGCACAGAGAGATGCTGAAAAACAGAACCAGAGGAACCGGCTGAATGTATGGAAGAAGGATCCTGAGTCTCTGATCCTGGCGCAAATGCCCAGTGTACCTTACAGGAGAGGTCCGTATCAGAAAGGATGTTAAGAATAAAATATTAATGTTGGATGCACCAGGCGATGGAAAATTGCCAGAGGGACTGCTGGTCAAGCCTAGTATTTTGCCCGCTAGAGCCCATGCTTATGCCAGAAGGGTAATGGTCCAAGTTCATAATGTGTCTGAAAGAGACATTCGAGTAAACAGAGGTTGCATCCTGGCTAATGTGCATTGTGCAGACACTGCAGTGCTACCCAGCAGCAAGAGTTCAAGGAAGAATGACAGAGTAACGCCTGACTTGTTTGATTTGGCGACTCCGCTGCCAGCTGAATGGAAAGTGAAGATCAGTGAGAAGCTTGCCCAGAGAGACCAGGTGTTTTCTTTAAGGAATGGGATGTAGGATGTGCAAGGAGCTGAGCACAATATCCGGCTGCATGACGAAAAGACCATTTCGAAGAGGTCTCGACGCCTGGCACCTGCTGACATAGATGATGTGAGACGGCATCTGCAAGAGATGTTAGCTGCTGGTGTAATACAAGAATCCAGAAGCCCTTATGCTTCCCCATTGTGGTAGTGAGGAAAAAGAATGGAACAGTAAGGATGTGTGTGGATTATCGCACTTTAAACCGGCGGACTATCCCTGATCAGTACACAATGCCCCGCGATTCAGGATGCTTTGACTGCCTAAACGGGAGCAAGTGGTTCTCTGTGCTGGATCTCCGCAGTGGGTACTATCAGATCCCGGATGGCCCCAGAGGACCGTGAAAGACAGCCTTTATCTGTCCGCTTGGCTTCTATGAATTCATGAGGATGCCTCAAGGATTTCAGGTGCCCCAGCCACTTTTCAACGATTGATGGAGCGTGCAGTGGGGACATGAACTTACTAGAGTGCCTGATACCTAGATGATGTTATTGTGTTTGGCAGCTCACTGGAGGAACATGAGAGCAGATTATTTAAGGTATTGGACCGACTGGAGGACTTTGGCCTTAAACTGTCCATTGATAAGTGTCAATTTTTTCAAACATCAGTAAAGTATGTGGGACACATAGTATCCACCGAGGGAATAGAGACCCACCCAAGT
This sequence comes from Neoceratodus forsteri, assembly GCA_016271365.2. NCBI lineage: Eukaryota > Metazoa > Chordata > Ceratodontiformes > Ceratodontidae > Neoceratodus > Neoceratodus forsteri. Next base: position 101,642,364 of record JADMNL010000031.1, on the reverse strand, counting down.
AAAGTTGAGGCCTTGACCACCTGGCCACAGCCCAAAATCTAAAAGAACTGCAAAGATTCCTGGGATTCTGTGGTTATTATCGCGCCCATCAAGGACTATTCAAGAGTGATCCGCCCTTACTTACAGTGGCGTGAAAAGTATTTGCCCTTCCTGATTTTCTCTATTATTGCATATTTGTCACACTGGATGTTTTCAGGTTCTAGAGAAAATGTAATATTAGCTAAAGGAACCTGAGTGAACAAATAACACTTGTTTTTTTTTAATTTCACTTATTTAGTGAAAAAGTTAACCAACACAAACTGGCCCTGTGTGAAAAAGTAATTGCCCCTTACACTTAATAACTGGTTATGCCACATTTAGCTGCAATGACTGCAACCAAACACTTCCTATAATTCAATATCAGTCTTTCACATCGCTGTGGAGGAATTTTAACCCACTCTTCCTCGCAGAACTGCTTTAATTCAGTAACATTTGTAGGTTTTCGAGCATGACCTGTTCAGCTTTAGGTCCTGCCACAGCATCTCTATTGGGTTTAAGTCTGACTTTGACTAGGCCACTCCAAAACTTTAATTTTACTCTTTTAGCCATTCTGATGTGGACTTGCTTTGTGCTTTGGATCATTGTCTTGCTGCATGGCCCAACTACGCCTCAGCTTCAGCTGACGGAAGGATGACCGGACATTTTCCTTAAGAATTTTCTGGTACAGAGCAGAATTCATGGTTCCTTTAATTATGGCAAGTCATCCAGGTCCTTAGGCAGCAAGCATCCCCACACCATCACACTACCACCACCATGTTTGACTGTTGGTATGGTGTTCTTACTGTGGCATGCTGTGTTTGTTTACACGAGACATTATGGGATCCATGTCATCGAAAAAAGTTCCACTTTGGACTCATCTGTCCATAGAACATTTTCCCAAAAGGCTTGTGGATCATCCAGGTGCTTCTTGGCAAATGAGAGACGAGCATTTATGTTCTTCTTGGTTAGCAGTCGCTTCCGCCTTGCTACTCTCACATGAAGCCCATTTTGCCCAGCTCTTTCTGATTGTGGGAGTCGTGAACACTGACCTTAGCTGAGGCAAGAGAAGCCTGCAGTTCTTGGATGTTGTTTTAGGATCCTTTGAGACTTCCTGAATGATTTTACGCTGCCTCTGGAGTAATTTTGGCAGGCCGCCACTCCTGGGAAGATTCACTACTGTTCCAAGTGTTCTCCATTTGGAGATTATGGCTCTCACTGTGGTTCGATGGAGTCCAGAGCCTTAGAAATAGCTTTGTAACCCTTTCCAGACTGATAGAGGGCAACAAATTTTTTTCTGATCTTTTCAGGAACTTCCTTGATCATGGCATAATGTGCTTGTTGAATCTTTGTGCTGCAACGTGACTCTGATGGTAAGGTCAAAATAAGTGAGATTTATATTGAGCAGGGCTGGCTGTAATCAAGCCTGGCTGTGTTCAAGCAGCTGACTCTAATTATCCCTTTAATTGGATTGATTTAACTAGGGGCAATTACTTTTCACACAGTGCCCGCTGGTGTTGGTTAACCTTTTCATTAAATAAATGAAATAAGTAAAAAAAAAGTTATTTGTTCACTCAGGTTCCCTTTATCTAATATTATATTTTGTCTAAAGACCTGAAAACATCCAGTGTGACAAATATGCAATAATAGAGAAAATCAGGAAGGGGCAAATACTTTTCACACCACTGTAACCTTACTCAAGGGTATCCCCAACCCACAAAAATACCAAAAGTCAGCATCCCTCAAGATTGAAAGAGTGTATTTTCACCCGAGTGAAGTATTTGGGCCCGCTGGACTCCCTGATTGTGAGACTGCTTTTCATGAGATCATATATCAACTTACCCATGCTCCAGTGCTGGCCTATGCCGATCCAAGAAAACCCTACGTCCTGCACACTGATGCTAGCTTGCAAGGGTTAGGGGCGTGTTGTACCAAGAGTACCTAGGAATGGCCTGAGACCAGTGGCCTTGCCAGTAGAAGCCTGACCCCATCCGGAAAAGAACTATCCTGTACATAAGTTAGAGTTCCTAGCTTTGAAGTGGGCTATTGTTGACCAATCCATGAGTACTTGTATGGGGCTAAAATACTAGTAAAACTGACAATAATCCTTTGACCTATGTGCAGACCTCAGCTGTTGGATGCCACTGGCCATAGGTGGCTTTTGCATTATCTACATATGACTATGCTCTCGAATACCGGAGCAGGTCTGAACCACATAGATGCTGATGCTCTCTCCCGGAGGCCTGTTCCCAGAATGATTGGGTCCGATTGGCAGAACCTGACATTCGGGCACTCTGCCGAAGTTTGACAGGGAGGAAAAAATGTCCACGGACGCAGTGGACTGCATGGTGGATTGCTTGGGAGCTCTGAGAATTGCATACCTGCTGCTTATTGCCACTTTTCTGCAATAGACATTGGTGCACTGCCTCAGCTGGACAATGACAGTATTCAGCGGCTCAACTCGCGATCCCATGATCAAAGCAGCTTTAGAAGCCTCTATGCAGGAAAAAGATGTGTCCAAATTACGCCCACTGATTTGAGAACTGCACTGTTATACAAAGAAGGTCCTAAGTTGAAACTGATCAATAAACTGTTATACAGAGAAACAGTAGACAGAGGGGACAAGTAGACAAACAACAACTAGTGCTGCCCACTGCCTTCGAGACTCAGTACTGAGGTCCTTGCACAACCACATGGGGCACCTTGGTATAGACAGAACACTTGACTTGGTGAGATCCAGATTCTATTGGCCTAAGATGGGGCTGATGTTGAGCAACACATTCGAACTTGTAGTCGCTGTTACAGAGGAAAGCTTTTGCCCCATAGGGCTGCCCCTTGTTAACATCACCACCAGTGCACCCATGGAGCTGGTCTGTATTGATTTTCTAAGTTTGGAGTCAGATCAAAGAAATATCAGTAATGTGCTGGTGGTCACTGACCATTTCACGAGATATGCCCAAGCTTTCCCACCAAAGACCAGAAAGCATCCACTGTGGCCAAAGTACTTGTAGAAAACTTTTTGTTCACTAGGGGCTCCACAAAGAATCCATTCTGATCAAGGAGAGACTTTGAGAGTCGCCTGATCAAAGAGATGCTTTCTCTGTGGGGAGTGCGAAAGTCCAGAACCACTCCTTACCACCCCAGGGGACCCACAGCCTGGAACGTTTCAACCGCAGACTTGTAGATATGCTAGGCACCCTGCACCCAAAGGACAAGCCTAGATGGAGCTAACAAATTAGCACCGGACATGCTTATAACTGCACCAAAAGTGATGCCACTGGGTTCTCCCCCACCGCCTGATGTTTGGAAGAGAAGCTCGACTACCAGTAGATGTGTGTTTTGGGGTCTCTCCTGATGGGGTTCAGGCTGACAACTATTTACAGTATGTGCAAAAGTTAAAGGCCCAGCTAACTCATGCGTACTAACTGGCTCAAACCATGGCTGCCAAAAAGAAATCTGGCAACAAAGAAAGGTATGATAAAAGGTGAAAGCACTAGGAACTCCAGGAGGGAGATCGGTATTGCTAAGAAATCTGGGATTGCATGGAAGCACAAGATTGCTGACAGATGGCACCATCTCCTCACATTGTAGTGGGCAAACTAGATGATCTGCCAGTGTACAAAGTAAGGCCTGAGAATAATTCAAAGATGTAAAAAACAATGCATAGAAATCATTTACTGCCATTGGACAAATCTTAATTGAGTCTGAGCCCCAGAAGATGCCCTCTGGACCAGTGACTAGAGCTGCTGCTAAGAAAAGATCAAGAAAGTCTGCACCTACAGAAGCAAGTTAAAGTGTCCTCTCCACAAGTCCCGGTTGAGCATGACTGTCAGTCCATATCGGAAGAAAGTGAGAGTGACTTTGAATACTATCCTTCTTACGAACTGAGTCAATTGTTCGGGGCAATCCCCTAGTCAATACTGGAGACAAAGCTGGGCCTTCTGGACTGTTTAAGCCCTCAGCTTCATCCCTGCAGCCAATGCTCCACAGAAAGTGAAGTGCAAAGCATCAGATCAGATGAAATGGAATCATTGTGCATGGTTGAACTGTTTGAGCTTTCAGGGAGGAAAATGATAGATTGGGGCAGACTGGTGATACACCAACAAGAAGAGTATTTTGAGTGCCCTGACAGTCCACTGCCAGTGTCCGGAAAGCTCTCATGCGAGCCAAATGTTGTGGACTCAGAACCGTAACTCCTGAGCTGAAAGTGCCCCAAGTTCTAGCCTCTCTACCTCATGGAGACTCCCCTGACAAGTGTGGACAATGCTGAAAATGAGGCTCAGAGGCAGGAACTGTAACTACCGCGGCAGGAGTGTGTCTGGCCAACAGGATATTCCTGATACTAGATAGAAAGTATCCACAGAGGGGCAGTGTTGGATGTCTGGAGGAATGGAGTTACAAAGTTTGGGGCAGGGTGGGCAAAGGACGCTTCACCAGCGTGAGTTTTAACTCTAGGGGCAGTATTATTTATTTATTTAACTCTTTGGAAGTAACCTCTGAGCTATGAGCTCTTTTATAAAGGTTCCACGTCAAGGGACAATACAACAGTTACAATGGCAAAATTCACATAGACAGAAATATAGCTAACTAACATTGGAATACTAGCTGGACAAAACAGTGGCTATGTAGTTGAATACAAGCAGTCACAATTAACAAGTTTGAGAGGTATAACCAGCTGCCTTGAGAACAGGCATTGTCACAAGTTTTAGGTCCTTATTCATTAATATAGTAACAGGTGATGGGAGGAGGAGAGGGGTGTGGGAGAGGAGATCATCAGTAAGCAGGGCATTTTCGGTAGATCTAAGGGGTAGCCACTTTCACTGTCAGAGAGAGGAAGCAAGAGATCAAGGCTTACCATTTAGCAATATGTTAAAGATAACACCTGTATAACTATAGCCATGCAGGACAGACGGGGACCCAACCCAGCTTATAATAGAGTGAGCAGTGGTGAGTGAGTCTAGGTGACATTGATCAAAATGGCAAATATTACTGTAGGTGACATACCATTTAAGGAGGATGGCTTTAGAGGCTGCAGAGTACACCAGGGCTCCATAGAGGAGCTTGGGGAAGAGCATCCCCTGGCAATGGCAAGGTGTGCCTGTGGTGTCTGGTCTCAGGCCACTTTATATGAGACACCAACATGGAGCTCACGGATTTGCAGACACCCATGACATGGGATGTATAATCAAGCATGGGGTCAAGGTGATTTCGAGGTATGTAAAACAGGAGGCTGTGGGGACCAAGATACCATCTTGGTATGCTTTGAATAGAGGGATGAGCATGTTCTGAGTTTGGGGATGTGCTGAAAAGCATGGCTTGAGTTTTGGTGACATTAAGGATTATTTGTTTTCAGATAGCCAGGTGTGAACTGACTGTAGGTCAGCAGTCAGGTACTGGTTGATCTGAACAATGTTCTTGGAGAAGATATACAGGACCGGATACTCAGCATATAGTATGGCTGAGCAGTGGCTCCTGAGGTAGCAGGTGGTCTACATTGACCTGGTCCCTCATGACACAGAATGATCCTCTTCACTGAACCATGATATCCCTGCAATGACATGAAACAGAAAAATAACTTGAGTGTCAACAGAAAGCAGCAGCACAGGTGCCATGATGCATAGGCGTGGAGTATAGCAGGCAAACAAACATAGTGCAAATTCCAGGAAGGCTAACAAGGCACATGCCTCTGATGGTTTAACAGTGAATCATATAGTACTGAACTCAGCCACCAAGACATGGTAAAAAAAATCCAGACCTCCAGGGATCTGCATGGATATGACCACATCAGTCTCATGCCCCACTTGTACAGTGAGTGTCTGATCATGCACCCATTCCACTGTGAACAGTACTGGGTGAAGTGAAATGGTTGAAAAATAAATGCATCACAGGTATCTAAGATGGGCAACAAACAACCCTGCAAAAGTGCAAGCCCCATGGCTGGAGACACAGACCATTGCTGGCTCAGTCATCTATAACAGGTAACCCTCAGCATCCTCCTACAAAAGGTTTCAAATCTCATCTAGACAATAAGGTATCCATGACACCCTTGTTGATGGATGCCAAGGACCAGACCCACCTGCACCTGTAGAAAGTCATTCACCCATTGTAGCTATGAGTGTGGCCTAGAGAACTGTGATGGCTGACCTGCACAGGCCCAATTAAAGTGGGTGAAAAATGCTGTCCATTGTATAGTTGTAAGTACCACACAGGGCTAAGTCCTGTTTGCCATAAAATGTGTTTTGGTTGCATGCTGTTCACATGGTCCAGCCTAATTGGTGAGATGTTGCATGTATACATGACAGGCCTAAACACATGACAGTCTGACCACATAAAAGTGTCCCTTAACAGTACTTTCACAGATGAAAAGATGTGTCCATTGCCACTGATGCATGTTATGCTGTGGGAAGTGGAAATGGCAATTGAAAGGATGAACAGGCTGGTCCATGACCACAAATGTTCAGACCTCCTCTGCTGTTGGACACCATAATGGACACCCATTGTCTCCAGTGGTTTGAAATAGATCCTGGCACTATAATTACTATGCCAACTACTGGGGAGCAGATGCAGCCACAACAAAGGAGCTCACATGCCATGTCTGTGGACACTAGGGGCATGTGCACCTTATATTACGCCACAGGATCCTTCCAATGTGTTTCAGGAGACATGAATGAGGTCATCCAGTCTTCAGTCTCACATGTCTTGAGGAGGTTGGCAGACAACCTTTTCAAACATGTGGAGGACTTCACTATGCCTCCATGATGGTCACAGTCAACTAAAGAGGCATTCTAAGCACAGTATGGATTCCCACAGGTCATAGGTGCCATCAATTGCATCCGTGTTGTAATAGTGACACCAAAGATCAGTGAAGAATCATACAGGATCCAGAAGGACTATCACAGCATGAATATACATGTGGTGGTCAATGCCTGTTGAAAATGTTTTCTATTGTCTAGATAAGACTGGCAGAACTATGATGCTGTTATCTGGCAGGGTGTTCCATATGTTTATAGCACATAGCATGCTAAATTACCTGGTCATCTAGCTGCCTCCCAGATACACGTCCTCCTATAGGGAGGTTATCACCAGCCTGGACAACATCCCCAAACATGACACTGTGGTATGTGGTGACTTTAACCTTAATTGGCTTGGCCCAAAACATACAGTACCACTCTGCTCTGGCAGACATTAAATTCGAGCAGGTCATAGAACAATCCACTAGACCAAACCCAAAGTCTATGAGACACATACTCCTTGACGGATCATAACCAGCACAGCTACTAACATGAAAGCTGCTGGTATCTTCCCGACTCCATGGTGATCACTCACCAGCCTATAGTGTCTGGCATAACACTGCATCCCATCCTCCTTCCAAACTAAACAAAACCAGGGACTTGACCAAGTTCAACAAGGAAAAATTCAACAGCTGCCTAGCCTCCATTGACTGGTCACACATTAACACCCTCCACGATATAAATCAGGCCCTTGACTATCTTATCTCAATGTTCACAGCCGCCCTTGACTCCCTTGCCCACATAAATCCAGCAGATCCAAAGGTTTCTTTCCCCATGGCTAACCAATGATCTGAGGGTCTCAAGTGTACACGTGATAAAGCCGAAAGGCCTTTAAGAGATATGGGCGCAGACTGATTGGATTCTTTATCATTGGCTCCACAACATATGTAAAAACAATGTAAAGAAGGTCAAAGGACTATCTTATATTTTACAAGAAACTAACCTTGCCAGCTAAATGTTTCTGGCACCAGATGAACACCCTACTAAAGGTAGAGAACACATTGTTCCTCGAACTATGACTGCCAATGGAACCATTCTCCACAACACCTATGGACATTGCCACTGGAATAAATAACTTATTTACCGACCTTACAACCTACAAACACAGTCTTCCCCCACCCACTCATAAAATAATACTAATCAACAAGTGACTAACCATCCCTCCGTTCATATAAAATCACCACCAATTTCAAAGAGCCTAAAGTTGCTCAAGAATCTCAAGTGTGATAGCTCTCCAGGCTTTGATACCATGCCACCAAAATTCCTCCATCTCGGGCACCAGTGCTTGCCCTGCCCATCTCCATGCTAATTAATCAATCCTTCATCACCCACTCTATCCCTGACAAATGGAAAACAGTGGTAGTGGCACCTGTCCACAAATCGGGTCCAGTTGACGTAGCCCAAAACTACAGGCCAATGTCTATCCTCTGCCCAATAGCAAAACTTCAAGAACAACTCCTCTTTGATCAATTGTACTCATTCCTTGAACAGACAAACGTACTCACAGACTTTCAACATGGTTTCCATAAACATCATGGGACTGACTCTGCCCTCCTTCGCATCACCTCTGACATATTCAATACCATGGATCAGGGCCAAGCCACTGGAGCAGTCTTTGTAGACCTAACTAAGGCCTTTGACCTTGTTAATCACTCTCTACTTATCACTAAACTCGATCACATCTGCCTGGATAATACCTCCCTGCATGGTTTTCCAATTATCTAGCAAATCATTCACCGTGTGTCAAATGGACCAACACATTATCCCCTCTAGCACCAGTCGCTGATGGGGTTCCACAAGGGACCATACTTGGTCCCCTACTATTCCATATTCATCAATGATCTGCCTCTTAACTGCAGTGGTGCATCAGTACAGCTCTATGCTGATGATGCAATACTCTACTATCCACTAAGGATATCCACACCCTGACCGCTAATTTTGAGCTTGACTTCCATGCCCTAGAATCATGGTTAAAGATAACCAACAGTTCTCACTGAGAAAAAAAAAAACTATGCTCTTCTGTCACACCTCATTGAATTTTTTAACTGGGTGACTGGGAGGTGGATCAGGGAGGGCAGTGGACATGGCCTATCTGGACTTCAGCAAGGCCTTTGACACTGTGCCACATAGAAGACTATTGCACAAACTGGGGAATATGGGTGTGGGCAGGACATTAGTGCGGTGGGTAGGTAACTGGCTGGGCAGCAGGACACAGAGGGCGGTGGTAAATGGCTGTCACTCCACAGAGGGAAGAGTGACCAGTGGGGTACCACAGGGATCAGTGCTGGGACTGGTACTATTCAATATCTTCATCAGTGACATTGCACAGGACCTAGAAAGCAGAATTTCACTGTTAAGCTGATGACACAAAGCTCTGTAACAGAGTAGACACACCAGAGGTGTAGACAGAATGAGAAGGACCTGCAGAAACTTGAAGAATGGTCAGGGTTTGGCAGTTGAAATTCAATGCAAGGAAGTGCAAGATAATGCATATGGGGCACAAAAACCCTGGCACAATATATCAGTTGGGGTGAGGATATAGCATGCACCAAGCAGGAAAGGGATCTTGGAGTTATCATCTCTGATGACCTCAAGGCAGGAAACAGTGTGACAAGGCAGCAGGTAAAGCAAATAGGATGCTGGGATGCATAGGCAGGGGCATCACCAGCAGGAAAAGGGAGGTCATAATTCCACTATACAAGACACTAGTGAAGCCGCACCTGGAGTACACTGTGCAGTTCTGGAGACCTTACCTACGTAAGGACATAGACAGGGTAGAGAAGGTTCAGAGGAGGGCAACAAAGATGGTGCATGGATTGCATCACAAGTCCTATGAGGACAGGTTGAAGGCACTGAACATGTACTCCCTGGAGGAGAGGAGGAGAGGGATATGATAGAGACATACAAGTATCTTACAGGGAGGAACAGGGTGCAGGAATGCACTATTTTTAAGCGAAAAAGATGTTCCAGGACTAGAGGGCATGGGATGAAGTTGGAGGAGGACGATTCAGAGAAACATGAGGAAGAATTTCTTCACAGAGCAGGTGGTGGACAAGTGGAACACCCTGCCAGAGGAAGTGGTGGGGGCTGAAACAATCACAGGGTTTAAGAATGCATGGGATAGACATAAAGGAATTCTGGAGGTCAGGGGTAAGGGCGACAGACTTCCTGGAAAACATAAACTGAACCTCCTTCAAACCCTCATCTCCACACACCCTTCCTCTTAAAAACCTCCTTGGGTACTTAACTGGAAAATGTCTCATCATTCAAATACCTGGGACTCACACTGGTGAGAACCTAGTGCTTGAAAACACATAAACAATACCATCAAAACCACTAATCAAAACTTGGGCTGCTCTACGCACAGCCTCCTACCTCTCAAATCATGCAAGAATGACCGCTGCCTCTGCTACCTACTCCCTGGCCTATTCTATGTGACACCTGTCATCCGCTCAATTAAGGCCCCATTACTGAACAAACTAAAATTGACATACCATAGAATTGCTCGTTTTGCCAGCTGTGCCCCAGCTCATACTCACCACTGCCTGGTACTCAACAAGCTAGGCTGGCCAACCTTGACAACAAATTTGACTTCCCCATGCACTGTACCACCTTTAAGATAATTCATCAGCCTCCCCTTCCAGTCTGATGAGCCTGCTATCCCTAAAACCTCGCCTCATGTACTACGATCTTCAAGCCGACCATTACTGGAGTTCCCAAAGACCAGGCTAAAGACTGGCCAAAGATCCTACACCTTCACTTCCCCAGAATTTGGAACAACCTGCCTCACCCTTTACTTACCTGCAAAACCATCAGCCAATTCAAAAACTTTACAAGGAGGTTCTTTCCACCCCCACCACCACCACTGTAAAGGCAACTGATAATCACATGTAAGGTTACATGTGACTAAGGTTACCTGTCTCACTCAAACTCCTCCCCACCACCGCTATATCTAATCTGCCCCCAGTGCCCTTTCCCTTACTTTTCTATCCTTTCTTTACCTGTCCACTACAACCACAAACTGTCTTCCTTCTCTCTCATCTCAAAGACAAACTGCTCTTCTTACTTCACTCCTCTACCTAGAATAACATCTGACTGTAATCTGAACCCTATGCTACTAACTAACTGCCTGTGAATTTGACAACTATGTTTACCTTGGTATTGATATTGTAACATCTGGTATGTAAATGGTGAAACTGTTCCTGCACATGGTATACAACATTTATCTGCATCTAGCCTCTCTTGGCTAGTTGAACAGTGCCTGTAATCCTACCTACCTTTGAACTGTATTTAATTGCCTATGGTTTAACTGAATCTTGTAACTCACTGTACTACTCTATGAGTATGATTGCATTGTATTTGTTCTTGGGCGCTTTATTCCTCGAGTCGTCATTGAAAAAGAGACTTTGTTACATAGATACATAGATACATAGACAGTGTCGGCAGATAAGGGCCTATGGCCCACCCAGTCTGCCATTTGAGCTTGTAAGTTCAGTTTATGTTTTCCTAGAAGTCTGTTGCCCCTCACCCCTGACCTCCAGAATTCCTTTATGTCTATCCCATGCATTCTTAAATCCCGTGATTGTTTCAGCCCCACCACTTCCTCTGGCAGGGTGTTCCACTTGTCCACCACCCGTTCTGTGAAGAAATTCTTCCTCACGTTTCCTCTGAGTCGTCCTCCTCCAACTTCATTCCATCATTGTTTCAGTTGACCTACCCAGTCATCAAAATTCAAATAAATATATAAATAATTATGAAACAGATACCCATGCCACCTGATACACCTGTTGAACAGGAAGATGATGAGCTTCATGTCAAGCCGGAGGAACAGAATGTGGAGCTTAAGAAAAGAGAGCCAATGAGTGAATGTGAGCTAATTCATGGTAGTACAGAGTGTGTTTGCAGTTGGTGTTATGTGGTACATATGCTGTTGCATGTGATGGGACATGGTGGTGCTTCATATATCCCACAACTGCTGTGATGATGTCTAACACTGAGCATTAATGGGATGGTACTGCCACCATGCATGTGTGCATGTGCATATGTGTGCAAATCATGTACTTGGTTGTATTGTGTGTTTGTTGTAGTGTGATCATCTTGATCTGTGTGGTATCGTCTGGTCTTGGACTATGTCTTTACTTCCTGCCCATGTGGACATCCTATTCTAACAGGAGTCTGGCTGACAGCATGCCCATCAAGTGTGCCTAGCTCATGTTCCTCTACCCATGTGTCTTCGGAGGAGTTATTGAGTGATTGTTTAACTTCCTCTGTGACACTACTGGTATTGTGCTGGTTGAGGATGCTGCTACTGGAGGAATCTATACTGTAATATGCAGCAGTAGGCATTCCATGTGGTCTCCCACCAAGACAGCTCAGTCTTACACACTGTACTTCTGGAGTCCAGTACCTTTAGCTTCTGGGTGTTGACCTTGCTGGACTTTAGCCATTATGGTTCAAGGTGCCTAACATCTGTGTAGTAGGTCCTCATCCTGCTAACTATTGTACTTCTCCTCCTGTGCTGGCCTATTCTGTTGAAAGACCCTAGTCACCATTATCAGCTGCCTGGGCCCTGTGCTGCATACTAGTTGTGTAAGCTGGCTGGGTGGTAGCACCTGCTATTCTGTTGAGCAATGCTGTCAGCCACTACTTGCATACTGTGTGACCCTGAGGAAGTCTTAATTTCCTTCACCTCCCAGGTCACACCTGGAAGCAATCTGTGGCTTAGTGTGCCTTTCCTGATTAAACAATTTCCCTTTCCTTCCTATCATGCTGTTGTTGGGTATCATTTAGGACACCGAGTTAAGTGGTACTGCAGCAGTGTTTTCATGCCTTTGTCCTGTGCATGTCACACTTTTGGCCTGAAACCCGTATGTGTCTGCAATGACTGTGCCACTATTGTGTTTTGGGGGTCTCTATGCAGGCAGCTGTGTGTAGGCGGTTCTGGTGGTGGTGGCGGTGGTGTGTATATGTGTGTCCTTGTGATACTGTATGAGATGTTGTCCTGATCCTCCTCCCAGAGATGTCATCCTCCATAGCCTGTGTTGTGTGGTCTTCTACTCCATGTGGTACAGTGTAGCCACCTATGGTTTCAAATAGGAGTGTAATTACATATGTAGCAGTTGGTTTAATGGACAGTTCTTCACTGGATGAGCATACTGTACCTTGTTCCATTTGGGATGCTGATTTCCCTCATGAGGGCTGGCTATGCCTCCACAGCATCAGGTGTGTCCTTTTTCTTGTCTATAAGTCCAACATGCTGCTCCTCTTCATCACCATCTACATTATTATCATCCTTCTCATCTCCAGCTAGATGCTTGTCTGTGTGTATGTCATTGACTAGTGACTGGGAACTGTGGTGCAGCAGAAAGGCAGATCAACATGTATGTTGTATTTTGCCTATCCCATCATCTTCACCATCCAGCATGGTGCATGAGAAGGTGACTGCCACCATGTCTTCAAGTGAGGTCTGTTGGAGGTGGGGAGGAGTTATAGTTGGCTAAGGGGGTACATTAAGGAATGTATGGAGAGGGTGGTGGAACTGACACAGCCACTGGAGGGCTTTGTACAGTATGCTTAAAGGGAGGAAGGAATATTTATTGTTTAGTAATACAGTTAATATGGTATTGTTGGGGGCTGTTTTGGGCAGGTGCACCTTATTGTGTGGACCTGGGAGCATACCTCTCAACCTGTCATCATCCAAATGTAGAACTTTACATCTGAGATTTCACAACTGCACAAGCCAATTGGCTACAGCTAACTCTTGCTTAGTTATTCATGAGCAAATAAAGGTCTTAAAATGTATTGTTTGCATTTATGGTGTTCTATACCTTAAGTTCTTCACCAATTGTTTGGTTTGGAGAATCTGGAGAACCTTTCATAAGTGGTAAACATGATAAATTTCAAGTCCCTAGGTTGATGTAGGGCTGAGATATAGCAGCTACAAACAGGTGTTTAATAAAGATATGCCTACTAAACCCTAACTATAATAGCAATATGATAGATAGATAGATAGATAGATAGATAGATAGATAGACAGACAGACAGAGACAGACAGACAGACTTACAGACAGACAGACAGGATAGATAGATAGATAGATAGATAGATAGATAGATAGATAGATAGATAGATAATAGATTGATTAAATAATGGGAAAGGGTGGTACACAAGGATGTATTCCCATCGAGGGGCTAATTAGGGCTATAAAGCCATAAGCCCAAAGGCAAGTGGCTTTATTGCCCTAATTAGCCCCCAAGATGGGTATACTTCAAGTGTTCCATCCTACCCATTGTTTATTGAATATAACACAGTAGGATGGTTATTGTTGTGGAGATACAATTGTAATCACATTATAGTACCTGATGGTCTCTTGTGGCGAGGATTTCTTGATGATGGGCAATAGCTGTTTAAAAACTATTGGCCACCATCAGATGACACATGCTGACACATGGTCCCCATACCTTCAGTTACCACTATCAATGAAGCCGCAGAATATTTAAAGGCAAATTCCTCAAAGAATGGAACCAACACGCCCCTCAAGAAAGTCTGAATCTATGGAAATCATCTTCCATAGGTCTCACCCAAAGTAATAGCTTGCCAAAGAGCAAGGGACCAGGCCTGGAAGGCCACAAAATTGCTAAGCTCTTGACAGATTATGATTACTATTGCCAACTTCGCAATAAGTGCACCAAAGCCACTCATTTGGCCAAAGCTGACTACTTTACCAATAACCTCTAACTGAACATTAACTGCCCTTCAAAATTCTGGAAGGTCATCCCTCCTCCTCTCCCCTTCTTCCTTTCCTACACCTCTCCTCTCTATAAACAACTCCTAATCTCTGACCACTTGAGTGTTGCCTCTGAATTTAGTACTTATTTCACCTCCTGTGCCTCTGCCCTCATATCCTCCTTACCTTCTCCTCAGCCAATTCCTCCCTATTCCACCTCAAACCCCTACCCCAGCCCCCTTCTCTTTCACTCATATAACCACCTCTGACACCTTGGATGCTTTCCTCACCCTAAATCCCTCCAAAATATGCTCAATTGATGGGTTGGACCCCAAACTGCTCTGCCTTTCCACAACAGGTATCTCTGCTCCTCTGATGGAGCTTCTCAACCTCTCATTTTCTCTGGAAGCTATCCCCACTATCTAGAAGCACACCATTGTTCTCCCCTCCCTAAGGGTGGGGACCCTTCCTGCTCTGGAAACTATCGACCTATATCTCTTCTTCCCACCCTCACTAAACTGCAAGAACACCTACCTCCTTGATTAGGTTCACTGATTTTATCCTCTCTGGGATGGACAGTGGTCAAATCAGGTCCACCATCTTTGCTGACCTAGCCCAAGCTTTTGACACTGTCTCTACTCTATCCTTTTCCACTTTCTGTCCACTGCAGACCTGTCGTTGCTGCCACAACTGGTTCTGAGCCTATTTTATAGGCTGAACCCAGTCTGTTAGAATAGCAGATTCCATATCCTCCCCTCCCAATCTACACTGGGGCCCCACAGGGCCTGGTGTTGGGTCCTTTTCTCTTCCATCTTTCTCAATGACCTGCCATCTGTCTGTGAATCGGTATGCCCCGATCAGTGAAACTTTTACTGCAACATGTGTCGATATCGACAACAGCACCATGTTGCAGTAGAAGCTGGCCTGGGCCTGGCAACACATTCTCTCAACCTGCACCCCACTTCGAACCGACTCCAACTCAGAGTTGGTATCTTTTAGTACAGGGGTGTGGGGGCAGAGTCCTCGCATGGGGCATTCAGAGGGTTGAAGAAAAGCACACACCAATGTGTGGCTCCATGCCAACTGCAAATCGCGGTCAACATGGAGCCTGGTGCTGTGAAGCTGGTCGATGTGTTTCTTGTCAAACCAGCATCAGAGCCCTGTGAGTCTACTCTATCCATATGTACACAGATGACATGGTACTTACACCTCTGGTCATTCCTCCTCCAATGCAGCAAACAGACTCCAGAATGACTTCAGCAATGTTCAGCTCTTGTTTTGCTCTCATCGGCTTTTTCTAAATGCTAAGAAGGCTGTCTCCATGACCTTCGGCACTTAGCAGAGACTCTCTAGGCTTCTACCTTGTTGTACCATCAATGTGATGTCAGAGTGTTATTCTACCATCCTGAGTACATCACATCGAAGGTACAACAAGTTAGAAGCACTCATGCTCCCATTACCCTGGCAGCATAATGGATCACTTGTTTATTTTTCCATGCAAATTTCTGACAGCTGTTACTTGAAAATGAGCGATCAACAATGGCTACAGCTTTTTTAATACCTACAGTTTGGGATAGTTACCCTACATCTTTCACTTCCTCCTCCCCATGCAGCTGATCAAGTACTATACAGTCCCAATCAAGAACAGGGATGCTGTTGTAACATCTTTCAAAATTGTTTATATGACTTCTACTTACTGCTGAACCTCGCTTGTAAGCACAGTACCAGGATAGTTGTGGCAAGGAAGACATGTAGAGACACTATGGACTCCTGGATCCAACAGTAGGTGTGTTCAGCTTCGCTTATTTAAAAAAAATGATTCTGTGTGAGTATGACACCAGGAATGAAGTGTGGCTTGTTCATGGGGTGGTGCAGGAGGGATGGGGAGTCTGAAACTGCTGCACAACGTTCAAGAAGTGGTCTGTTATTGTTTAATGTTGCCCATACACTATAAATGATAATGGATTGGCAACAGTGAACAACAAAGCTGAGTTCATTTCAAGGTTGTATGACAACCATAAACTTTTAAGCTTCGCTCTTGAGATTTGCTTTGTTGTCATTATATCCTCTTGTAGTGAACACAGCATTGTTGTTCACTGTTGCTCATCCATTATCCTCTACATAAACAAAGAAAATAGGTAGGAAAACACAGTTACATAGGCAGAGTCAGACCCAAACTGCTCAACTACGTTTCTGAAGTTTACAAAACAAATACCTTTGAATCATATGTGGTGTTTTCAAGTGAAATCTATCACCCCACCCCTCAAAGAAGAGCAACCTGGCAGGTTCAAAGTTTTGAACATTTCCTTTAAAATACAGCACTTGTATTGATTTAAAATACAAGATAGCATGCTTTTTTCTAGAAAAATGTGTGACACACATGGTTTCATTATGATTTATTGTTTTTGGCTACCTCCTTCCAAACCGTTACCAGAATACAGACTACTTTTTGTATTCATAGTTAAAATGGAAGCATATTTCAATGAAAGGTCCAAATTTTATTTAAAAAAATGTTTCCTTCTTATTTTCATTCATTTTAAGTCAAATATTTAAATGCCATTTATGAGCAATTAGACACTCCAGGGTGTACCTTTATGGTGAAATAACTGCACTTCTCAAGTGTGCATTTAATGGCACTCAACTGCAACTCATGCTCTAACAATGCACCTGAGGTGTGCAATTATTTCCTCATAATGCACACCCTGTCATGTTTTATTGCAAGAAACAACTAAGAAAATGTAGTGTCACTCAAGACCAATAACCTCATGCAAACATAGAAGGCTTAGTGCAAAATATTTATTTGCTGTGTAGCAACAGGAAGGTTGCAGCAAACAGTGCTCCTTCCTGAACACCGGAGCACTTTGACTCTCACAAGTCTTCTTCAGGGATGTTCCATTGCTTACACAATGCCTCTCTGAAATCAGATGCACTAGTGCATGTAGCTCCTCACAACTGGAAAATTCATGGCAAAGAGCCTTTTGCACAATTTACAGTGGCTATACTACACAAAGGTATTTGGTATACAAAGTCTGTATGCACATTTTATCCAAAACACAGGTTGAAGAAGATAAAATTGTTTTAGTGTACCAGACATTTTACTAGCCACACAGGTCACCCATATACAGTGCAGTGAAATACAAGATGGAGGAATATTTCATGCTTGTCCACATTTCTTCAGATTGAGTTCATGCATTCACATACTGTAGTTTCTCCTGAATGCCAGCAGCTGGTCTCCTTAGCTACAGAGATGCTGCTAAAACAAATGTGAGGCATCAGTAGTGTAGAGATACAGTATATGTCTGTATTTACCATGCTAGAAGCTTGAAAAAAGCACATTGGCCTGTTGGAATTGTTTTGAAGAAATGTGGACAAGCATTAAATGTACCTGCATCTTGTGTTTCAGTGCTCTGTTAATGGGTGGATGTGTGATTAAATGTCCGGTATGGTGAGACAGCTTTATCATCTCCAGCCTGTTTTGGATAAGATGTCAATAGACTTTGTATACCAGGCACCAATGTGATGTATATCCACTGCAATATGAAACTCTTCCTGCTACAGTGTGCCTTATGCTTCCCGAAGGATCTCATAGAGTCCTTTAGAGTGCAAGCACCTTTTTATTCTAACATGCCAGCCTTTACACCATTCACAGAGGCAGTGCCAGGTTGTGTACAGCCATGTACAGTGGCACCCATCATCCTCCCAGAGCTCTGGGGCTCAGTTTTGTAAAACTCATGTAAAGTGGTGACCAGGGCCCAACTGGTGCTGAGGGGCTCAGTTTTTGTGAAAGTCATGTTCAGTGGTGACCAGGGCCCAACTGGTGCTGGAGGATGCAATTTCTATAAAAGCTATATTCAGCAGTATCCACGGCCCTCCTATTTCTGCAAAGTCACATTCAGCAGTCAAATGGCCCTCCTGGAACTGGAGGGCTCTGCTTTAGTAAAAGGCACATTCAAACCACCTCCACTCTGCCAGTGTCAGATCACGCTGTTTTATTTAACAACCAGAAATGGGGAAGGGTGGTGAGAAGCAAAAACAAGCAAACCAATAATAAAAAAACTGAAACAAACACCAGAAACAGCAGCCACATAGCAAACAGTAATCCAAAGGTTACAACAGTAGTCCCAGACAGCAGCAGTGAGGCCCATAAAGGTCTAAAGGTTTCATAAAACAAATATGGACCAAAAATGAGGTTTGTATGGTAGTGTAGGAAATACTAAACACCCTCAGTCTTCACTTTTGGGCTATATACAATAGTTCCTCTTTGTCACTGTAGACCTCCCTCAATGTTTAAAGGTTTTCACAATATGTCTCATATTCAATCCACATTTATGTAATATACAGTATACAGTATATGCATGGCTACCTTTTTTCAAAAATATTTATTTAATTTTAAACCACCAGTAAACTAAATGCCTGCTTATCCAACACACATCTTCCTCACTCAATGAAAGGATTCTAGTAAGCACACAGGTTCTAGATTGTCAAAAGGTTAGAATCTCAGCCTTAGTTCTACACTGAAGTTGTCACCCCACCTAACCACTGCTCACCACCACCACACTAAACAAGCTTAGTAATATATATGCAAGAACATGTTACATTTATTAACAAAAGAGTTTGTAGAAAATTCTTATACATTACTCACAGTCCATCTTCAATATAGTTTTAAAGGACATTAAAAGATATTCTCCATCAGTATAAAAGATATTCTACATCAGTATAAAAGAACTATCCTCTGCTCAGTGAACCACGTTCTCTCTGAGATTTATGCTTTCTAAGGTTATGGTACATCAGTTAGACCAGCCAGCCATAATAGAAAATGTTACATATTAATGGTAAAGACAAGTTCAGACAAAGAAACCGTTCCACAAGAAGTGGAAAACAAACTGTCAAGAGTGTTGCAAGACTGTCCTCTAGGGAGCTCACACTAAACTAAAATATTGAAAACAAATCTTCAACTGTCCCCATGGCATGGAGTCAACATATTGCAATGTCTCCAGGGAGACTGGAGTTTGTGTTTGAGATCCA
Organism: Neoceratodus forsteri; assembly: GCA_016271365.2. Taxonomy (NCBI): domain Eukaryota; kingdom Metazoa; phylum Chordata; order Ceratodontiformes; family Ceratodontidae; genus Neoceratodus; species Neoceratodus forsteri. The sequence goes on along the minus strand of JADMNL010000031.1, from coordinate 101,622,809 downwards.
GAATCCTAGGGGCTGGCTTGGGGCCAGGTGCATCACTGTGGAGAAGTGCCCAACTCCCAGTGAGGGAGGGTATGGGCTAACCAGCATTTTTGATCCCATGACAGCAAATCATAGAGCAATAAGAATCAACAGTGAAGTGTGTAGACATGGTTACCCTGATTCTTGGGTGGTACAGCAGGGGACACTGGGAAAAACTGGAGCTGAAGAACATAATCAAAAGACAAAAAATACTCAGGTGTGGAACTATGGTAGATATATGGGACCTTATATTAAAAGCTTTCATGCCTGTGCCTGGTCATTTGCATGTGAAAGCATTCATTAATGAACTGTAGATGTGAATGGTTCTCTGATGCTGGAGCATGTGTGTGGGGGCACATTAGCCTTTGGAGCAGGCTAAATATAACCCAAGTGTGAGGCTGTTTTCAGTTGTGGGCACAGGGGCATAACATGTGCAACATAGAAACATAGAAACATAGAAGTTGGCAGCAGATAAAGATCACAAGGCCAATCCAGTCTGCCCATTTTTTGTACCTTATGAATGTGCCATAGGCCTTAACTCTGTAAATGGCCAATCTATTCATACTCATCTGTATTGCTCCCTTATGCCTATCCATGCCTGTTTGAAGCCTTGCACCATATTCATATCCACCACTTCCTGAGGTAGGACAATTCGATGCTTGCACCACCCTTTCTGTGAAAAATAACTTCCTCACATTACCCTTAATCGACCTCCTCTAATCTCATGCTGTGTCCTCTTGTCCTTCTATTTTTCTTATATCAAAACATGTTAGACTCTCTCATCTTGTTAATGCTCTCAAGATGTGTAAATGTTTTGATCATATCACCTCTCTCCCTCCTTTGCTCTAGGGTATGCATATTGAGCTCCGTTAATCTGTCCTCATATGTTTTCTGATGCAATCCCTGCACCATTTTGGTTGCCCTTCTCTGGACTGCCTCCATTTTGTTAATGTCCTTGTGCAGGTAAGTGCTCCAGTACTGCATGCAGTCTACAGATGGGGCCTAACTAGTGTCTTGTAAAGAGGGAATATTACCTCCTCTTATGACTTGTGATACCCCTACTTATACACCCCAACATCCATCTAACCTTACCTACTGGTTTAGTGGTCTGCTTGGATGATTTCAGGTCATATGTGATGATGACGATGCCCAAGTCTCTTTCTTTCCTTGTGATTGCCAGCAACTCCCTACCAACCTATAGGTAGCTTCAGGGTTTCTCTTCCCTATGTGCATGACCTTGCACTTCTTTGCATTAAACCCCAGTTGCCACTCTTCTGACAATTTTGCCAGTTTATCCAGATCTCTTCTCATTCTGCCCACCCCATCTGGATCATCTACTCTGTTGTAGATTTTGGTATCATCTGCAAACAGACAAACTTTTACCCTCCAGTCCATCTGCAATGTCACTGATGAAGATATTGAAGAGGACTGGCCCCAGGACTGATCCCTGAGGTACCCCACTTGTGACTTGCATCTCTTCTGACTGTATACCATTTAGCACCACTCTCTGTTTTCTGTCTGCCAACCAGTTTGCCACCCAGTTGACCAACCTCTGACCCACCCAAGCCTACTCACTTTATTAATCAATCTTCTATGTGGAACAGTATCAAAGTTTTGCTGAAGTCAGGCAGGTGAACTCAATTGCACTCCTTGGTCCACCACTCTGGTTACCCAGTCAAAGGAATCTATGAGATTAGTTTGACAGGACCTTCCTGTTGTAAACCTATGCTGTCTTGGATCCTGTGCTCTATGGATTCCAGGTGTTGCACTATCCTTTCCTTAAGGAGTGCCTCCATAATCTTGCTCACTACTAAGGTAAGACTGACTGGTCTGTAATCCCTGCCTCCTCCCTTCTGCCACTCTTGTGGAGCAGGATCACATGAGCCCTTCTCCAGTCTTCTGGGACCTCTCCTGTGCTCAGAGACTCACTAAACAGTTCTGCTAATGGCTCTGCTAGTTCCACCCTTAGCTCCTTTAGTACCCTGGGATGTATGCCATCAGGTCCAATTGCCATGTCCACCTTGACCTTAGAGGCTATTGTAGGACCCTTTCTTTTGTGAAGAGACTTGTGCACATATAGAATAACACATGAGGAGGGGTCTGTAATGGGGTATTTTACAAACCTGAGAGTGAAATGCAAGTGGTTTATAAAATGTCCCATACTGAGGGTATTTCAAAAATCCTTGCTCCTAGTGCTATGAGGAATTTTCAGATTCAGCAGACGAAATTCTGCAGAATTTTCAAAATTTCCCCAAATTCCGTCAAATTTCACCACAAACAGAACGGTGGAATTCTGTGGCAGAAAATAGTTGAGGAATGATTTTCCATGGAAAAAAATGCTGTTCCACTGAATATTATTCCACGTATCTCAATATTTTCCATGGAAATTGTTGCAGAATAATTTTCTGCAGAAAAATTGCTTTCCCATGGAGTATTATTCTGAAGATCTCAGTAGGCAGAATTACACTGAAGAACCAGTGAAATTCTGGTGAAATTCCACCAGTGGAATGGCCACTCCACGCTTATTCCACGGTGAAATTCGCATTCCACACAACATTACTTGCTCCCTTTTTTTGTTTGTTATTTTGTTATAGAAACTGGCTGTGATAAAGAGTGTGGTTTATTACAGCATGATAGCAAACAAAAGTTTTATTCACAGTTTAGAGACTCGCACACTCACTCAGGAAACAGGTCATACTAATACAGTGGTATTCTGCATTAATTATTTTAATAATGAACACTGCAAAAGCACTGATTTATAACTATGGGCACAAGATTTTTAAAATAGCTTTTACAGATGAGTGACAGGTTTTAGTCACATACTCTCCATTATACACATCCTGTTGTGCATGGTTGCATATAATGAAGAAAGAGTAATGTATTTTGGTATATAATCACTATTAAAAGTTATTATATAGAGAATAATACATAGGTAGGTGTGTATAACCAGAATGTTATACACACCTCAAATTGTGGGATGCTACATTATCCCAAGAGTGAAGCATCCCACACCAATGATGTGCATAGAATTCTGTGTTACACACACCCACCCATGTCTTTTTTTTTATAACTACTGACGAGCATTTTAATAATCGATGGTTTAGGTATTTAGCTTGGAATGAATAAAAGAAAAAATGAACATAGACAAAACAGCAATATGATTCTTTGTTAACTTCATTTGTTTAAACTGGCAGTAGCTGTGGGACTGCTGCATGCCCTGTTACTAGAGTGAGCTTGACTGACAGCTTGCAGTTACAACCAACTGATTGTAATGCAAAATTACTAAACAAAAGTATCATACAGTATATAACAGGAAAACTGGGATTTATGGAAAAGGTATAATTGGATTGAAGAACCCCAAGCCCAGTAGTGATGGAACAATAAATCTAAATGGCCAAATTCACAACTTCTTTTCTGCAGTGTATGAGCATAAGCATTTGTCTTACAGGCCCTGTTTTACAGTACATATGTAGGCTGACTGGGGCTAGTAGCACTAATGACTTCCCTGTAGTTAGCTTGTGATGTGAGGAGTACTTCTTCACAGAATGAGTGATGGATTCCTGGAACAGCAATCCAGCAGTGGTGGGGGTGAAAACAGTGGTGGTGTTCAAGAATGCATGAGATAAGCATAACTTGGGAATCTTACTGGAAAGGTAGGGAGGCAGAGAAAGAGTTGGAGATCAAGTAGGGTCTGCAATGATACAAGGTAGAGAAAATGGGCAGACGTGGTGGGCAAAGTGGTCCTTATCTGCTGTCAAATTCTATGTTTTAAGTTTGTTCTTGTATCATCAATAATCAAGTTACAAACTTGGCCAATTATATCTAATAGGTTGATTGCACCAGCCATTCCCCAGCTTCTCTGTCCTCCAGGAAATCTAGTGTTTTGTGGAATCACAGCTGAATGGGCCTCAGTTTTCTGCTCATGCAAGGGATGTTGTTAAATGTTGTATTCAGTATTTATTTTTACTGTATTGTGTTTCATCACTTTGGAGCACAAATTAGGGCTTTCCCAACCTACAACTTGCAAGCATGCTGTGAAACCAAGAAATAATCTTGCTTACCAATATACCCACACACACACATACACACACACACACATATGCACACACACACACAGACACACACACACACACACACACACACCACCATCACCTGCTGAAATCTGGTCTCAAAACATACTGAAACAGAAGGGTAGGAACTTTTCCTATCATGTATGACTGCTAATACAACTCTCATTTATACTGTTTTCTTATATTGATCACCAATCACATCACTGAGTGATATTCCTTATTTTTAACTCTTTTATTTTTTAGCTATTGTGACGAATGTATTGTAATTATCTTGTCTCTGGGAAGCATTTTGGGATACAGGTAGTATAAATCATGCTATCTAAAATAAAGTTGTTTTATATTGTATTGTAAACATTTCAATTGTGTGATAAAAGTTCTCCAGAGTTGACTCTGGATATCACTTAATGCTAAATAGGTTAGATTCAGTTTTGCTTTCCAGTTCAAGAAACCCACAGAAGACAATCATAACCACACAACATTCAGTAATCCACCATTTGGGCTGGGAGGCAAGACTACTAACAGTACTTTTAAGCCCTCAGCTTCTCCGCCCTGCATCTGATTTTGTAGTGCCAAAACAATGGCCGCAGCCACCAGCACTCTGGGGAGGGGGATCCTGAGCAGAACAAGGCTTCTACCAGTGCCCCACATTGACTTACATGTGGCAAGCCTGACCTGCTGGTCACCTGGACTGGGCTAATCAGACCACACTGTTTAGGATGGGAGATTGGACTTTCATCACCCTCTTAAGAACACCATTTTTATGATGTCCCCAGCATAGCAGTACAAATCATGCAAGCTTAGTTGGGTGTAAACTTGAGTCAGCAGTTATCAGGCCTAACTGTCTGATTATCCCTCCTGCACCCTTCTGTCAGGTGACTTCAGCTTCAGCAAAGCCTGTACCTCTATATGGGTAGGCCTCAGTCCACCTCTAGGTGACATGCAAAGTGATACTGCAGCCTGCTCCTGGCCCCACACACCTTTCAATGCTGCTGCAGGAGACAGGGCCTGCTGTGATGAACATTAAATGAGCAAACAAAACTGAAACTTCACCAGAACCCAGAAGCTCCATGTTGGTCCCGATTGAGTGCACCAAGTTCTCATGGGTATTCTACCCATTTAATAACATGGCTAACACCATTGCTCTGAATGCAGCAGCAACAGCTGGAGCTTAATAAACAGTACCTATTTTATTGCTTCCATGAGGTCTTTATACCTAAAATAATACTAACGGCAACACCTGGACAAGCTAAGTTGCTGTGGGTATTATTTTAGGCATCAAGACCCCAGTGGAAGCATGTAATAAGAGTGTTATGCTCCAGCCACTGCTGCACATTCAGAGTAGTGGTGTTATCCATGTCACTAAATGGGTAGAATACCCATGAGAACTTGTGCATGTTTCACAGGATTCGCGTGCGGTTCCGGATTTGAAGTGAAGTTTCAGCAGTGTTTTAAAACATAACTATTGCTCTTTAATGTTCATCATAGCAGCTCTTGGCCCCATGGCAGCATTGATAGGTACAGTGAAGCCCATCAGGATGAAGCACAGCACTGCAGAATTCTGCAGTAGAGTTACTGAAGCAAACAATGCAATTTTAATGGGAGTTTGTCATGCAGTAAACATGTGACACTGCACTTCATCCTGGTGGGCGCCACTGTATGTGGACAGGGAGCTGGCTGCAGCACACTTTGCATGTCACCTTTAATACTGCTTTTCAGCTATGCTAAATAAGTCACTGGACATTTTAGGCAATTAGTGATAATTAGGTTTTAAGTACAGTGCAGCCCGTCAGGTTGTAATACAGTGTCACAGAACACTGCATAATAAAAGAGGTTGACTGCCATTGAAATTGCCTTGTTCCAGCAGTAACTCTGCTGCAGTATTTGCAGTATTGCTTTGCATCCTGATGGACTCCACTATACAGTATTTTACTGTAGAACTATAAATGACCTCATCAAGTTTACATCACGGTCTCCGATTGATCATGCTGCAGCGTCAATGTAATATCATGCTCTGTAACTGGCTGCCTTGTTGAATCAGCTGTTTGCGATGGCTGTCAAATACAACAGCTCCACACACATTCTGGTTTGGTATACTGTTTTGTGGTGGTGCTTGGAAATCAGCAGCATGTCTCTTGTGCAGTGGCTCAGTACCCCAATTCGAAAAGCAGTAAAACATGATTTTACTATCCTGCAGACCTCTGATATTGATGCTGAATTACTCAGTGTGGCTGCCGGTATTTCTCATATGATGGCTGAATCTGTCACACAAGAAATGGCCTCTACAGTTGCTTGTCCCCTGCCAAAAGAAATAAAATGGAGCACAGGTGTATGCCCCAGAGGTCCATTTGAAATCGGCAGTACTCCTGTCAGCACGGTTTGATGAAAACAGTTAGATTCTACTGAATCTAAATACAAAAAAAAACGATGAGACTACCGTGCAAGTATTCAAAAGAGTCTATCTGGCAAACTCAAGGATAATCCAGATCCAGGTGCACTGCCAAGATGCTGCCCATTAAGCCCCATGGTTGTCCACCATTGTTAATGGAAGATGTGGAGAAGGAATTGAAAGCTATAGCGATATTGCTGAGAGCTTGAGGGTGCGGTGGTTAATGGCAGAGTTTTGCCTGCTGTAGCAACTGGCATCATTAAATCATGTAACCCTGAAATGCTGTCTTAGAATGGTGGCACCTTATCATTCTCTAGACAGTGGTCCTGGTTATTTTTAAATCGGATGCATTTCAGTAAGTGCAAAGGTACCAAAGCTGCTCAGAAAAAATGTAGATTTTCCTAACCTCAGAGACAAGTTCTTGCAGCACATCAGTAAAGCTGCTGGGCAAGAGCTTATCCCAGCTGACCTTGTTTTGTATCTAGACGAAACAGGGGTTAACCTAATCCCAGCTCTAAATGGACAAGGGAAACAGTAGGGGAAAAACAGGTCAAGGTGCCAGGACTGGGGATAAGGTGGACGGTCGTACTGGCATTCTCTCTGGCCACGACCTAGCCCGCAGGTCATCTATCAGGGCCAAAACAAATCAGTGCCACTCCAGTTTCTGCTTTCCTGATGGATGGGATTAATGAGACTACCATGCAGTATTCAAAAGAGACTATCTGAAAAATCATTGGGCCGACTCTATCTGAAAATCATTGGGCCAACTCAGAGACTACCATCCACTATACTGACTCTGTAATTGTGCCATACATCAACAGTATAAAACAAAAAAATCTTCCTGATTGCCAGAGATCTTTGCTTATCTTGGATTTATTTCAGGGCCATACGACTGAAAATGTTATAGAAAACTGTGAAAAACGTAACATTATACCCGTATTTGTGCTATCATGCACTGATCTGCCTCAGCCACTGGACATTTCAATCAACAAAGTTTTTAAAGATGAGCTGAAGCAACGATTTACTGATTGGTATGCCACACAAATATTGAATCAACTTTCAAAAGACCTCCGAACAACAACTCTTAAAAACAAACATGCTCAGTGGCTGGTGAACAGCTTCACAAAGTTAACCACACAAACCGAGGACTGTGTAGCAAGCTTTGAGATGGCAGGTATACAGTAAGCTCATGCAGACTGCCTTAATGAACTCGCCAGCAACACTGATGGTACAGCATTAAGTGATGTAACCTTTTTATTACTGTAGAACTGCCTGCTGAAGTGTAGTAACTTTAATCTTTCTTGTACTGTCCTTAGATTCCACTTTGGTGTACAACTAACCAGGAACTGACCGAATGAGCAAGCAAAGTCGAACAAGGTTATGTTGTGATCCAACCTCTTTTTTTTTTATTTGACTACTGATACTCTAAAGTATACAGTACTGTATCTCACTTAATAAAATGTTTAACTTTCACTAGCATTAAATTCCTTTGTTTGTGTCCATGTTTACTGTTCTACATCCTGCAATGCCATTGACCACATGGTCCAATACAGACATATACAAACATATACTGCTGTCAAACAAACACTGCCCTTTAAACGTACAGCGGGTAATAACTATGCATGTCTGACAGTGTTATATTCTAGTTCTACAGTATTTTAGTCTGTACGATCTGTTCTGCTTTGTTATTCTTGCAGCTTAATTTCTTTATGGCACTGTGCTCTGCTTATGATTTACCCTGCCAGTAATCAAGCTAGTGTATGCATATTATAGTTACTTTCACCCCAACCACAACCTCCCATCCCCACCCCACATCCATTCACACAAATACATTTGGAGCAGGTCACTGAGGTCTCGTAACCATTTCTTCCTGCTCCATCATCTTGTGCCTATGCTGTGAGACCTTTCACTAGGTGAGACAGTACAGACAAGTGGTGTGTCTGCTGTTTCGAGCTTCAGGATTTCATGCTAGTGTGTGAGAGCAGGGACTTGTAACAGGAAGAGACCTGGGAGTTGTAGTTCGCTAGACTCCTGTGAACTACTGCATTTCCTGTCACTGTGCTACATTTTAGTGTACTGTATTAAATACCTGTTTTAGTAAGCTTGACATTGTAGCTGTTTTTCAGCACTTGGAAATCCTGTGTGGCAACTGTGAGGGAAATAAATGTCTGGGACTGCTTTTTACATCAGGAAGGTCAGCAGGTGGTGTAATGTGACCCGAACAACTCCGGATCCCACTGACATAAATCTGAGCCCTATGCAAGTGGGGCGAGCATGAGTGGGGTGAGCACATGAGCGATGTATGTGGTGTAAGCGGCACTAGAGGAACAAAGTAAGTGGACCTGCCTCTCTTTGTTTGCAGTTTCTGCTGGGGATTCAGCTTAAAGACAATTATTAACACATTTCATTATGGTAGAAAAATTTGAACTATCGAAGGAGAATGAGTCTATAAGTGTTTCTCCTGTTTTATGCACACTCTTTCTGAAAGTGAGTTGATAGACATTGGGGCAACATGTAAGAAGTGTAGATACATTGTTAATCTTGAGGATGACATTTTGAAATTTAGATCACAACTTAATTTGGTCATAATGGGCCAACAAAATATCCAACAGCATATAAATTTAATACATGCAACCCAGGCCTTGACTTCATCTAGTCAGATTGTACACCCACCTTCTTGCCCCTTACCTGGCAGCACCCCCCATTCTATTTCCAATATGTTACATTCCACAATAGAGCAGGTAGCCACCAAAAGAAGAGACAGGGAACCAGATAGTGATGATAGTAACTCAGAAGGATGGACGCAAGTCCCAGGTAATCCAACCAAAAAGGAAGGTGAGCAATGGATTTTATTTTACCTGTCAGTAGCAGATATGCTCCTATTGACCTAGATAGGAATATAAATATTAACAATACAGACCCAACTGTCTTAGAGAACAATAATTTAGAGTAGCACAAAATTCTGCAGTAGGAAATGAGTTTCCACTTCAGACTATAGGTGCAACTGATATGGATAGTGAACCTGAGCAGAACTTAGAGACCCCAACATACCAACCAAAAATACAACGATTCCCATATCCTCACAACCTGCACAATCATTGAAACAGCTTGATTTAGCTTGATTCAAGTCCAGTATTATCAAGAAATGTTGATAACAATATTGCAGGTCTTGATCCTCTTTCCCTAAACACTCCACACAAACTTACATTCTTGGTGACTCGATTATCAAGCATATTGATTGACTAGTGTGTAATGGGGACAAGACCAATAGGACTTGCAGTAGCTTTAGGGTGCCAAGATTTGAATCTAACCACCATGATTAACACCATTCTTAAAAACAGTGGGGACAATCTCCTGGTGATTGCCAATATTGGAACCAACAACATTAATAATACCAGTATGGAAGACATCCAAAAGATTTTAGAATTCTGAGTGAAATCTTATTCGCAAATAATTGAAAAATTTGCTTCTCAGAAATCTTACCTGTTCCAAGAGTCACTTTAGCATTAACAAATAAAACAAAAGCTGTAAATAACTGGTCACATTTTTGGTGTTTAAGCCAAAGATTTGGGTATTTGACGACTGGGAAAGTTTCACAGATAGACTCTACTTATTTGCACGGGATGGTCTACACTTGAGCAAAAGGGAAGTTTAGTCTTGGGTACAAGAATAGTAGCATATGTAAACCAACATTGAAACTAACTATGGGGGTAATGGAGATGTCTTTCTTCTACCACAAGTGTGATTTACAGTGCTGTATCATATCCAAGGCAGTGTGGATGTAGTATACAGTATTAATGATTAATGCAAGAAGTTTAATTAATCTGAGGAAGTGTGAATTACAGGCATTTATTATACAGAATGATGTTAAAATTGTTGGTGTATGCAAAACCTGGTGGGATATTACATCAGACTGGATGACTGAGATAGTTGGATATATACTTCATCGTAAAGACAGGGTTAGCAGACCGGGTGGTGGTGTCTGCCTATATATTGGCAACACTATCTCGTCACACTCAGTCCATCTTCCAACTGATTTTGATCTTGATATCAAACAATTTGGGTAAAGGTGCTGTTGCCCAGAAGGAAGGCAATATTAATAGAAAACTGTTATGGACCTCATAATGCAACTACGGACAATAATGTAGCCTTGCTTAAACAGATCACACTAGCTTCAGAGATGGGTGATGTTGTAATATTGGATGATTTCAATCTGCCTGGAGTTAGCTGGTCTGACAATACTGGTAAAACTGCATATGAAAGATCCTTCATTGAGATCAGTAGAGCAAATGATGCGAGAACCAACTAGAGATAACAATATACTTCATTTGATAATAATTAATATCTAAAAGGAAATTAATAGTATTAACATTGCTAGCCCCTGTCAAATAGCGACCACAGCATTGTAACTTGTACTCTGTCAATGGGTAAGCATAAAACAAACTGTCATACATTACTTAGGATTATAACTCTTATCGACTCTGTGCCACATGGAAGGCTGGGAAGGAAGTTAGTAGGCACAGGGGCGGGTGCAAAGCTGGTGAGATGGGTAGGAAACTGGCTGCAGGGAAGGCAACAGAGGGTGGTGGTGGGTGGGAGCTCTCACACCCAAGGGCAGTGACGGTGTTCCACAGGGCTCGTGTTGGGACCAGTGTTGTTTGGGATATTCATTGCAGACATATCATGGGACATCAAGAGCAAGATCAGTCTGTTTGCTGATGATACCAAGGTAGGCTGGTGGTGGATGACCTAGGGGGATGGCAGGGTTGAAGAATGATCTGGCAAAGCTTGAAACCTTGTCAGACACCTGTCAACTGGGGTTTAATGCCAAAAAGTGCAAGGTGCTGCACTTTGGGATGAAGAACCCAAGGAGGAGTTACCAGCTGGGGGTGCAGCTAGCCCAGACAGAGGAGGAGGAGAAGGATCTGGGTGTGCTCATTACAGGGTCAATGAACAACTCGGCACAAAGTAGGAAGGCAGCTGCAAAGGCCAACAAAATGCTGGGTTGTATTGCAGGGGTATATCCTCGAGGAGGAGGAGGTGATCCTGCCACTGTATAGGTCATTAGTTAGACCGCACCTGAGTACTGCATGCAGTACTGGCGCCTGTATCTGAAGAGGGACATTAAGTTATTAGAGGGGTGCAGCGCAGGTGACAAAGATGATCAAGGGACTGGGGACTTATCATACGAGAGGAGGTTGAAGGAGTTGAACATGTACTCACTGGAGGAGAGGAGGGACAGGGTGACATGATTGAAATCTTTAAATACATGAAAGGAATAAACAAGATGGGTACAGAGGGGCTGTTCAAAGTAAGGAGGGAGGGCCACCAGGGGCCATGATATGAGACTGGAGGAGGAAGGTTCAGGAGGGAGATGAGGAGACACTTTTTTACAGAGAGGGTGGTGGCTGGGTGGAATGCGTTACCTGCAGAAGTAGTATCCAGTAGAACAGTGGACTGCTTCAAAAGGGTATGGGACAGGACAAGGGGAGGATTAATGAAGGGAAGGGTGGAAGGGAGGGGCAGCTGCAGGAATAAGGGTGCTAGCTGCACCTTTGAGCAGATTTGATAGACCTCTAGGCCTTTATCTGCTGGCAAATTTCGTATGTTAGTATAAGAAAGCAAATTTCACAGGATACATCAAGACTTAGAAAGTATTGATTGGGATAGGGTTTTATCTCTGGACTCAGTTGATACTGCCTGGGAATCATTCAAGGATATTATACTTGAAATAGAAAGGAAATCTGTGCCACTGAAAAGAAATATAACAGTAAAGGAAAAATACCAAACTGGCTAACACTCAAGGCCAGGAAACAGCTCAAACGTAAACATAAAGCATACATCAAATTTAGAAATGCTAAAACAGAAGGAAACAAATTAGCTTATCTTAAACAACAAAAATTTTAAGAAGCTATTAAGACAGTCAGAAGCAAATATTGAATTTCAAATTGCTCATTCTGAGGATAACAAACTTTTATACTCCTATATTAACTCCAACTGCAGGTAGACTAATAGGAAAGTGGGACCAATTATGGATAATTACAACATAATTTTAGAAGGCGTAAAATTATTGCTGACAGGTTTAACACATATTTCTGCTCGGTTTATACAACAAGGACTTCAACTATTACTATACCAGATTCAACATCTGAAAATGAATTATATATTAATACCAGAGGTTTATAGTGAACTGTTAAAAAGTAACCACTCTTCAAGCCCTGGCCCTGACAATATTGATGCATCACTACTGAAACATGCTGCTTCATTCCTTGTGTACCCCTATTGGCTATATTTAGTCTATCATTAAAAACAGGTGTTTTGTCCCAGGACTGGAGAAAAGCCATAGTTGTGCCAATATTTAAGAAAGGCAACAAAGGTAAAATTGAGAACTACAGACCAATAAGTCTTACATCCCACTGCTGCAATACAATGGAGCAGATTATTAAAGACTATTTTGAGGTCTCCTTTGAACATTTAGATATTAAAGATTCCAGTCAACATGGCTTTACAAGGGGAGATTATGTCCAACTAATTTGATTTATTTCTATAATCAAATTAGTAAAATCTGGACAAGGATGTGCCATCTGATGTAATCTTGCTTGACTTCTCAAAAGCATTTGATAAGGTCCCAAATGGGAGACTGATTGTAAAACTCCTTGAATTTGGTCTAGACAGCAACGTTATTAGATGAATCCAAGCCTGGTTATCTAATAGGACTCCAGTGTATTGATTAATGATTTGACTTCCGATGAAGGAGTGGGTTGGAAGCAGTGTGCTACAGGGATCAGTACTGGGACCCATCTGTTTAATATATATGTGAGTGATATGAATAGAGACATTCAGGATCATATAATCAAATTTGCAGATGATACTAAACTAGGTGGGGAGGTTGATACTATTGGTAAACTTCTTTCTATGGTTAATGATCTCACCAAAATAGAAAATTGGGCAATTGTTAACAGTATGTCTCTAAATGCTGACAAATGTACAGTTATTCATTTTGGTGATAAAACCCAAACTATTCTTACATCCTAAATCAAAGCCTACTCAGATGTTCAGTAAAAGAACAAGATCTGTGTATAACTATAAATAATAAATTGACACCTCGAGACCACTGCCTAGATGTCTCAGGAAATGGCCAAAATCTTGTTAACAGAATAAAAGTCTTTTTCATGTAAACTGAACAGCTAATTATCTCAATTTACAGATGCTACGCTCATCCTATTTTGGATTATGGGTCCCATGTCTGGTCCCCTAGTACTAAACAAGGCATGCAAATAATAGAGGGAGTACAGAGGTCAGTTACTAGAATGACACCTAGTTTAAGGGATAAATCATATCAGGAGTGATTAATCTGTACTGGACTACACTCACTGCAGGCCTGTAGGCAGAGGAGCAACCTTTACTCCTTTTAAAATACTACAATCCCCTGAACTAATGTCAAAATGTGAAATCCAATTCAGCAATGCAAGGAAAACCTTAGATCACATACTAAAAGCTACTAGTTCCAAAAGCTAACACTAATAAGAGAAATAATTTCTTTACTGTACATACTATTATGACCTGGAATAGGCTACCACAGAATGTAGTTGAAATATCTAACACTGAAATGTTTAAAAATCAACTAAATGAACTATATTACTCCAAACAAATGATGGTTTAATTATCCCACCTTTGTGGGGACATTCCCAATGGACCAGCTGGTCCCATTATGTCCTATACACATGGTAGACCTAGTAGACCACAAAATTGACTGGTCCCTCATCTCTTCCTCAAATGACATTCAAGATGTACTCTCCCTTTTCACTGCAAAATAATTTCTGTCTGAGATAAACATTACCCCTTGAACAGTCATTTGTAAGGGCTTCAACCTTCTCTGGATCTCTTCAGTCCTGGTTGTGTGCCTAAAACACAGTACTCTGCACGGCACCAAAATAAGGCCCTGACTCTCTGGAGAACTTGTTGCATACTGACAACTCCAAAACATAAGCACTAAGGCTTTCAGAGAAGCCACATTTAATTTTATTTCTGCAAACCTCCAGAAAAACCTTAAATCCCCAGCTAAATTCTGGAAGGTAACACCCAGTCAACCACCCCAATCCTCAAACTGGTGAACTCTCCTTGCTGACTGTGTCAAGGTTGCCTCCTCATTCAGTGAATATTTCAACTCTTGTGCCCACTCACTATTCCCTCCTCCCCCACTCCCTAACCTTCCTCCTGCTCATTTCACTGTCCTCCTCCTGCCTATCTCTCTCAACACCTCCCTCTCCCCAGTTCCACACCTCCCACTTCTTCATCTCCTCCCCCTCCTTAAAGAGCTGGTGATGCTCAGGAGAACTTTAACAAAACATAATATTTAGGCACTGTCCAGCTTATATTTCCCATTACTTCTGTATTCCTCCTCCCTATTACTCAGTAGTGAGGTCCTTTACATGAAAACAGGATCTTTGCTCCTGAAGAGTTAATCATTTCTGCTGCTTTCTCCTACCTGAAGTCATAGAGACTACCTGTGACATCACAGTTATTCCCATGACAACAGATTTTCATGTCACAACAGAGGATTATGACTTGAAGTAGGGAGTAAGCTATAAGAGGCAGATGAACTGAAAATTAATTGTGAGGGACAACAATCATATATTCGTACACATTTCTTAAGTAATAAATTATGGAAGGAGAATATATAAAACATTAATCGAATGCATGCAAAATTGTACCTGATTATTATGTTTTTTAAGTTTTCTTTGAGGTGCCAGTAGCTCTTAACCTTCTTTTAGATCTTCCTGCTGCTAACCTTGCTGCACTTCTTTCTCTGAACCCCTCCAAATTTAATAGCCCTGACAGGATGTGCTCTAATCTACTGCACAACATTGCTTCTGCCTTTGTTGCCCTATCTTCTGCAACCACTATAAAAATTAACCCACACACACCATAGTTTCAAATAAAACCCTAATTGGATCCTGGGCTGGAAAATCATCACTAATTTATCATATTCAGTTGGTGTAAAGGTGTAATAATTTATTTTTACTTCTAGACATGTACTAGCATCAGAATACTGGTTCTTACTTAGTTATACTTTATAAATCAAGGGTATTTAGTGGTCATTCACTTGAGGTTACGTATCAGAACAATATACAGTATGTCATTCTTTTCAAGTCACATAAGAGGTTCCAGAGAGTAAAAGACTTTAAGGTTCCTAGTAAGTGGAATTATATCTTGTATCTAGAGGCCAGCAGTGGAAATAACTGATTCATAACACAAAAGGAAAAACATAACATCTCTTGGTGTTGGACTTAAAAGATTTGGGGTATTCTACCTTTACCTCTGCAACTTTTGGCACAATAAATGCATTTATTTGGTATCTTTCCACTGTAAACTTCCTTTCATTGACTTGAATGTATTAGCTAACTGATCTTTGGTCAAGAACTGGCTATATCCCCTCTTCTTAGCAGTGCCCAGATATTTCCCATTGTGAAAACCAGGAACCACGTCTAATGACAGAAGTATCGGCGTTCCCTTACTATGGGAGAACCCAGAAGGTGTTACTGCGTGGCATTGGAGCAACTCACCATGCCACCCTCTTCACCACTTCACCCACACTTGCTCTCCTCATTGTGTTCCCTCCGCCCAAATGTCCTGAATGACTAATATTTCAAGTTACATCTGCCCATCACAGACACAATGCCTAGGCAGCAGTCCCCGCACACCATGAGAGCACCTAACACTGGTTGACAAGTGCTTTGAAATTACATTTTTTTATAATAGAATAGCAAAACACTGAACATCAGTGCAAACTAGGGTCTGTAAGCTTTTAAAACCTCTCAATTCCTTTGTTTACAGCAGAGCAGTAACATTAATCACATCTGCACAAATGAATGCATATGACAGATTAAAGGTAAAAGTAACATTCTCTTTACATCACATTACTTTTTCAGTGGCATAAAGCATTTAAAAACTCCAGCTGCCTTCCTTTCCTTTTTCATGAAACAGGGATATTATTCACATTGATAAGCGAAGGACCGATAATGAATGAACATTTTGCTCAAAACAATAAACCAGCATCAGTGGGAGAAACACTGGCAGAAACACTGAACATTGTTCTGTTGACCAGTGTTTAAGAGTCATCTTATGCTTTCCTCCAATGTGTAATTTTCAAGTCACAGGCAGCTGCATAATATTTAAGAACACTGGTATTCTCCTTTGCTGTAGAAGTCTGGGACCAACTTGGCTAGTACCTGTGACTGCATGGGACCATGTGGATATAATAATATATAGTCATATGTGAAAACAACAAACAGCAAAATGGTATGAAGGATTCTTAGAGATTCTATAAGAGGTATGGCATGCTGAACGCACTAGGGCAATTGACAGCACACGTTGCCATGGTGGCACCATCTGTGGATGAGGAGACATACCGCAACTGCAAGGGTTACCACAGCATCAATTGCCAGGTGGAGTGCGACACACGGGCATCATCACAACATGTGTGCCTGGTACCCTGGCTCCTGCCATGATTCATACATCTTCACCACCAGTGGCATTCATCACCATCTGGCTGCACCACTGAGGACGATGGCTGGATCATAGGTGAGTGCTGTCCCTATCTGTGTATGTGCACAGATGTCCCTGTGTGCCAACACCACTGTACTAATCCTCTCCATTTCCATGAACAGAGGACAGCAGATATCACTGCAGACATTCCTACTGACACTGTTCCTGCACCCCAGAGCCCTACAAAGGACACCTTCAACACCACACATCGGCTGGCACGTTGCATCGTGAATGCACCATAGGGTTCCTGAAGATGCAATTCTGGTGTCTGGACCACACCGTGGCACAATGATGCTTCACCTGGCAAGACATGCAGTGTTCACCGCATGTGCTATACTGCATAACATCTGCCATTAACATTGCCTGCTGCTGCCACCTGAGGTTGCACCCACAGCACCCCTGATGTGCTCCAGAATGCACCACACAGTCCATGCACGGAGGAGCACCGAATGATTACAGGGCACACAGGCCACATCATGGGCCACCTGTGCTGGAGCTCATTGTGGCCTGTGCTGTCCACCACCATGTAGTGCATGGTCTCCTAGCAGATAGGGTGTGTGAACATGGTGTGATGATGACAGTATGCACCTGAGTGCACATGTCCATACAATCCTGCTGGCCGACCACTGTACAGCTGCCACATCATTCACACCTGGCACAGTGTGTCAGTCCCACAAGCACCATGTCTGTGTCCTGTGGTGCCCAGGCAAGCTAAAATGGTGCTGCTGCATTGGTCAATGTGTCCAATGATGTCCTGCAGGGATGTCCTTGCATCCTCAACCTGCCTGTGCAAGGGTGCAGTCCGTCCCACCCACATTTTGGGGTTGTGATGGTGTGTGTGTGTGTGTGTGTGTGTGTGTGTGTGTATGTGTTGGGGTATTTACACTGGGGTGTTGTTGTGCGGTGTGCACAATGTTGCCGATGTGTGCTGTGCCCATGCCAGTGCATGGCATATGTTGCTAATGTCTTCTGTCACACATGGGCCCATTTGGCAGGTGCTGGTCCCATCTGCCTCACACATCTCCATGCCAGTGTATCAAATGTTGTCTGTGCTGTGCCCTTGTGCACTGTGCCTCTGTGGGTGGTGTTTCCGCCCTGGACCTGGTGGATCCACACCTGCATCACTGCCATTGCTGGTGTGGGTGCGTGTATGTGTGTCGCATAAACACCAGGTGCATTGTCATGCTGCACCTGCTCTAGATCCACAGGAGAGGTGGCCACTGACTGCTGCCCTCTGCATAAGCAAAGGTGGTGGGGATTGCACCAAACATCCTGCCATCCACTCCTGTGCATGGACTCCCACAGCCATCACCTCTGTGAGGTGCACAAGGCCTGTGTGTGCTCATGGGTGGCCTGTAGCCATTCAAGCTCAAGCCAGCCCAGGTCCAGATAGAAGGACTGCAGCAAGCCACCATGTTCTGCCCTCTGTGCCCATTGTGTGGGTAGAGGCACTGTGGACAGCTCTGGTGCATCAGACATTGGCACTGCTGGGTCTGCAATGGTATTGGATCCATCCAGGGGGATGTGTGGCTCTCACAGACATTCTGGCTACAGCCACTGGTGTCAGACAGCATGTGTGTGCCACTATCTGACACAGACTGAGCAGACTGTAGTGTGCTGTCCCTGGGATGCACGGTATGCTCACATACCCCTCTGCCATGTAGGTCCCCCGTGGACTGTGTGGAAATTGGCTGGCACTCCTCGCTTGGGTGCAGGACTTTCTTCTCCATCATCTGGCTGTCCACCTCCTCTGCCTCCTCCTCCACCTCCTCCATCATCTGCTGCATCATGCCACGTGTGGGGGTGAGATATATTAGTGGTATTTCATGTTGCAGCTGCAGTGCTCATGGTCCGCTACCATCTTACTATCTACCACCAGTCATGGGCATCTATGTGGGTCCAGTGCTCACTCCTGATGGACCCTCACTGGCACTGTCATCGTTATGCACTGTGGTGTGAGCATACATGGGTGGTTACCTCACCCTGTTTGGCTGTGGTGCAGCTGTTTCTTCCTGTTGCCTGTGTGTGGCTTACCTGGCATGCTTTGGATGCTCTCTGGCTCCCCATCCCACACCACATCACTGATGGTGTCAGAGACTATCTTCTCAATGGGTGTCAGGGGTGACAGTCCACCACTGGTGATGTTTTGTGACCAACTCACTGTGGCCAGTTTCTTCTTCACCTGGGACTGGAGGTCGCGCCACTTGTGCTTTATGGCGGACAGTGTCTGCACCTCTAGTCCCACTGTGTTCATGGCCACCTGTTTCTTGAGCCAGATTCTGGTCTTGGTCTCAGGGATAGCAGTGAGGGTCCTTGCACCATACAACACGTCATAGTGCTGGCAAATGTCAATGACCAGCACGGCCACCTGTGTTCCGCTGAGTTGTGGACTGAGCCTTTCGCACTTCCCTCTTGCCTTGTCCTGTGCTTCTGCCTGCCGTGTTGTCAGCAGTGCCATGGTGGGCCAGTTGTCTGTTATTCACTAGTGCTCCATCTTGGGTACACGCTGTGTATAGCCTGCCCCATGTAGCTGTTCCACATCACCTTATATGAGTGAGTTCAAAGGGAAGTTGGTTACCTGTTCCGCACCTCTTCTGACATGCCTCTGCATGCCTCTGCGTGCATCTGTGCTCCCCCTCCCATCCCTTCTGGATGCAGTGTGCCTGTTCATGAATAGCCATTATTACCCTCTGCCTGCCAGTGCATAGCTAACACCTCTCTCCTTCTACGCATTACATGTTCTTTCCTGCACATTAGTGAATAGGGCCCCACATTTGCATCCTTGCCACAAAGCATAACTTTGTCAGGAACTGACACATCTTTGAAAATACAGAAGAAGCAGGGCTGCTTGGATGCATTCATGCAGACACAAGCATAACATGTAGGCAACCTACCCATTTGAAAATCTTGCCTGTATCTTTATACACTTCTTTAAATAGCTCAGGGTCAAACAATTAGCAGTTGTTTACTAGGAGTAATAGTTTCTGTATATTTAATGTTTGGTAATGTATTCACTTTCATTAGTTGGCAAATGAAGTCAGTTGTGAGAGCCAAACCAGTGTGATGAGCTACAGCTTGGCACTTTAGAAGGCCCATCATCCACCCAGTTAAAATCTAAGTGGCAGCCAATGGAGGTAGAGGAAATCAAGCACTAATTTCCTGGCACTGTAACCTCTAAAGGTGCTGAATTGATTAGTGTCTCAAAGATTATCAAAACCAATTACTCTACATGTACCCTTCATCTTTCCTGTCCAATACCTTTGTACCACACTCCATTCTATGTATATCCATTGGGAAAAAGAACACAATATTTAGTGACGCCTCTCTATTTGGAATGGGACTGAGTGAGGAGGAGAGACCTAAAAGCACCAAGGAGTGCTTTGCACAATAATGGGTGAGGAAGGGCTGATGCTAGGCGCCAGGAGCATTTTGCATATAACTGTATATAAATGGGAGTAGCACTAGACCCGCAGAAACAGAAACTTAAAATCATAGACTTTGTCATCAGAAAAGGACCAGTCTCTACACACTCTCTAACTGCTCACCAACGACCGTCCTTCCTATGTACTAATATTCTCCTACATCTTTCCCATGCATACTTGAAGCTCCATATTGTTTTCACCTCCACCACTTCCACTGGCAGTCTTTTCCAGGCATCTACCACCCTTTCAGTGAAGTAATACGTCCAAAATCCTCTTAAATGTCCACCTCCAGTTTCATCACATGCCCTTGGTCCTGGTGCTCATTCTCATTTGGTAGATTCCTCCTGTACCCTGTTCACCCCTGTGAGTGTATTTGTAGCAGGTCTCTATCATATCCCTCTTGCATGCCTCTCTTCAAGGTGGTATATGTTGAGATCCTCAGTCTCTCCTCATAGGGCTTTTCGTGCAACCCCTACACCATTTTATTTGCCATCCTCAGGAATTCCTCCATCCTGTCTATGTCCTTTTGAGGTCAATGTCCAAAACTGGACATAGAACTCCAGTAGGGTCTTACTAGTGAGTGATACAGTGGCAACACCATCTCTTTCCTCCTGCTAGAAACACCCCTCCCTATGCACCCCAGCATCCCACTAGCCCTACCCACTGCTTTGTCACATGGCCCTGCCACTTTGAGGTCCATTTCCTACTTAGTGACTGTCAGTACCTCCTACCATCCTACACTTGCACTTTTGTCATGATCTTGACCACTCCTTGAGTTTCCCAAGATTCCTGAGCGTTCTTTCCTTCTTCCCACCCACCCCCAAGTCTCCACTCTATTACAGACATTGGTATTATCTGCAGAAAACATACCTTCCCTTCCAGTTCATTGTCACTTATGAAGACATTGAAGAGCACCGACCCCAGGACTGAGCCTTGCAGCACCCTTCTGGTCATTTCCCATCATTAGAGTGAGTGCTGTTTACCACCACCCTCTATCACCTGTCTGTTAACCAGTTTCTAACCCAGTTCATCACTTTGGATCCCACCCTCGACTGCTCATTTTCTTTAACATTCTACTGTTTGGCACTGTTCTAAAGGCCTTGCTAAAGTCCAGATAGGCCACATCCACTGCCCTTCCATGATCTATTTCTCTGGTCACCCAGTCAAATAAATCAGATTAGGCTGGCATCACCTCCCCCCCCCCACCCATAAATTTGTGCTGTCTGTGGACTTGTAACCCACTGGATTCAAGATATTCTACCAGCCTTTCCTTAAGCAATGTTTCCATTCATTTCCCCATCACTGAAGTGAGACTGATCAACCTACAGTTGTTAGCCTCCTCCCTGCTGATGCTCTTATGTAGAGGACCCACATCTGCTCTTCTCCAGCCCTCTGGAACCATGCCCAATTCAGAGTGCTGTTGAATAAAGCTATCAAAGGGCAACCAGAAACTCCCTGAGTTCTTTTAGAACCCTTGGATGTATCCCATCCAGTCCATTGCCTTGTCCACTTTCAGGGCTGCAGTTCCTTCAGGAATCTTTCCTCTGAAAATGGACTAGAGCCCACCTCCTGCCCTTATTCCTGCTGCTCTGGTGGTCCTTACTCCCTCTGTCCACTGTGAAGACTGAGCAGATGTACCTGTTTAGGATGTCTGCTTTGGATTGATCCCTTCTGTGCAGTCTCATTCTGCTGTCCTCCTTATTCTCACTATCCTCCCCTTGCTTTCCTCTTCTCACTTAAGTACCTGAAGAAAGTCCTATCCCCATTTGCTACTCCTTTGACTATCCTTTCCTCTGTCTGTGCCTTTGCCCCCTCACTGCCTTACCTGCTTTCCCTGTCTTACCAGGAACAGGTCCCTGTCTTCCTCCTCTTGTTTCCTTATACCTCCTGAATGCCAACCTTTTTTCCTTCACCATCGTGGCCACTTCCCTACAGTAGCATAACAGTCTCTTTTTTCTTTTGCTTTTAATCACTTACTTCACACAGAGGCTGATTGTCTTAATTAGGCTCGCTCTTATTTTTAAACTGTTCCTCTACCCCTTTCTGGAAATTCAACTCTACTATGCGGTTTCTGAGACAGTTTCCATTTTTAAAAATCTGCCATCATAAAGTCCAGGACCCTCATCCTTGTCTCATTTGCCTGTGCTCCCAGCTTAATGTTAAAACACACTGTATGGTGATCAGTGGTACCTGAGGACGCCACTGTGACATCTGCATTGCTGTTCTTGGTTATAAGCATCAGGTCCAGCACTGCCCTGCCCTAGTGAATTCATTCAAGCAGCATGTAATGGAGAGGCAATGAATAGATGTGTCCCAATGGACAACAAGAGCAAGATGACAAACCTATGCCTCTTCAGTTATCCCAAGGACCTCAGAGGAAGCAAAGGAAAAAAACAGGATGTATTATAAGTGAAAGGATTCTGAGGGAAAGAGCTTAGGGTGTTACAAAAGAAATGTGTGGTCATTTTTATGCTGGCCAAGGCAAGACTGGCAAACATAATTGGGTAGGTAATCAAAGGGACTAATGAAGACTTTTAATACATAGGAATTAATGGAGAATCAGGGATAAGATAGGAATCATGATCCTTAGGGGTGGTCACTGATTCATGCAGGAAGCATAGCAAGTTATAACTATTTTGTCAATATTCAGCCAAGGATCAATGGGCATAGTCAACTGGGAGGTGAAATTCATGGGAGGCTGGTGTCAGCAGAAGAGGAATCAGTCCTAATCATGCAGGATTTCATAGGTAAGAATTAAAGAGTGTGAATCAGGCAACATCCCAAGGTCCAGATGATATCCCTGAGGGTAATAGTGAGTTAAAGGGTTCAGCTGTGCCCCATTGCTGATATATTTTACATTAGAGATTGGGATTGTGCCTGATTACTGGATAACTGTGAATGAAGTCCCCATTTCAAGAAAGGAAGAGGTCAGACCTAGGTAACTACAAACTTGTGATCATTATCTATATGCATGCAAAGTAATAAAAGATGTGATGACTCAGTAAGTGGAGATACTGTAGGTACACTACCTTCCTGCTAAACAGCTAAGCCAACTTTGATTGCTTTCCTTAATCTGCTAACTAGGGAGGTTGATAGGGACCAGTAGTGGATGTACTCGATCTAAACATTAGTCTGGCTTTTGACACTGTACTGTACTGTACTGAAAACACATAGGGAATGAACTGAGTATATAATTGAGTCTACAGTCAATCAGTCAATCAATCAATCAAACAAACTTTATTTAACCAGGCAGTTGCAAAGTGTACAAAAAGTGAATAGCAAAGTGGCTGAAAGGTAGGAAGCAAACTGATGGTGGAACGTTACCATTCAGTGTTGATGGATGTTCGAGCAGCATACCCTAAGGGTTGGTGCTGAATCCATGGCTTATTAACATATTTATTAATGACCTGGTGAAGAGTGTCAGTATCTAGTTTCTGAAACTGACTGACAATGCTAAGTTGGCAAGAAGAGGGACAAAGCAGATCTGGGATGGGATGAGGGTGGGAAATGAATTTTAGGGGATCTGTGTGCACATTAGTGATGTGGGCTGAGAAATGGGAGTTTGATTGATTGTAATAGAGTGCAAGGTGCTATACCTAGGGGTGAGGACCGTGGGTCACACATGCACTATGCAATAGTGGAAAGCACATCTATTTCTTAACAACACAACAAAACAAAAGTTAGTTGTGACAGCAAGGCTGGTATTGTGATGAAAGGATGAGAAGGACTTACAAGGTTGGAGGAATGGTCAGAAGTATGGCAGCTTGGATTCAATGCAAAGAAGAGCAAAATAATGCACCTGGGAAACAAAACCCAGGGACGATTACACAATGGATGGGGAGGTAGTAACAACAACAAAAATGGAAAAGGACCTGGGGTAATCATATCAGATGACCTTAAGGTTAGCAAGCAAAGTGAGAAGGCAGTAGATAGGGCTGGGGATACTGGGATGTATAGGAGAGGCAACACCAGCAGAAAACAGGAAGTTGTTATCCCTCTGTACAGACAGTTGGTGAGACCCCCATCTGGAGTACTGTGTCCAGTTCTGGAGACCCCATCTCCCAATGACATAGACAGGATGGAGGCAGTCCAGAGGAGGGCAACTAAGATGGTGCAGGATCTGCAAGAGAAGACATATGAGGAGAGACTAAAGGTGCTTAACATGTATACCCTTGAGGAAAGGAGGGAGAGGGGACATGATAGAAACTTTAAGTACTTCAGTGGAATCAACGAAGTCCAAGAGGGTAGCATCTTTCAGAAAGGAGAAGTGCAAGAACAAAGGGACACAATTTGAAGATAGAGGGGAACGGCACAGGGGCAATGTGAGGAAGTATTTTTCACAGAGAGGGTAGTGGACACATGGCACAGCCTTCCTGAGGAGGTTGTGGGGTCTAAAACTGTGGGTGAATTCAAGAATGCATGGGACAGACATAAGGCAATTCTTGTGGGGGTAGGAAGAAATAGGTTGTTTATTAACTAGGCTCTGCAGCTTATCCTGTAGGTAGGGAAATGGGCTGACTAGGTGGGCCAAGCGGTCCTTATCTGCCGTCCAAAGTCTATGTTTCTATGTAATGTTGTTAATCAGAGCAATACTTTGATTTGTCAATTCTCCCGCCCCAGTGTCCTGTATTGTGAAGTGTTGTTGTCTACAACACTGTGGGCCAAATATTGAAGCAGGGCATGTACTGTACATGGGAGCAAAATAAAGTTATATTTTTAATTAAAAAGAGGCCACTGAGTCATAATAATAGCGTAAAGAGATTCGGGGGAGGGGTTACTGACTGGTAATTCCACCCCTACAGCGAACCAGATTTGCTGGGTTAGTTGGGTTGTGGAGGATTACTTCATGGTAACCTGCTCCATCGTGCCTTACTAAGTGGGATGCATATAATGGGGTTATCAGATGAAAGGATGAAGCAGTAGAAGACGAGACTGAGAGGGAGGATGGAGACTAGAGCATGTCTGAGTGGAGAATCTTGTGAAAACTGGATGGACTGTTTAGGTCTTTTCTGTGTGTCACTGTTCTATGTTTCTATTCAATGTTGGTCCCTGTACCCTCCCTCCACCCTAATGACTGCAGCATTCTATCCCTTCATCTCCTAGACTGTAAAGGCTGTTAGGACTTATTTCACTTATCATGCATTTTAGTATCATAAACCTCAGCCCCAAACATCTCAGCCCTACAGTCCTTTCACTCAGGCCTTATCAATCCTTCAATTCACCTTGTGTAAACATATTTAAATAAAGTCTGTGCATCATTCCCTGGGATCAAATTGGCACCCCTCCTCACCCAGTCCATGTCAAATTGTCCCTGGTGTCTAAATGGGATCCCACCTCTCACCCAGTCCTGTGACAATTACTCCCTAGTGTCTATGTGGCACCCTACTCCCTTGACCATGTTCTAGTACTTCCTGGTGCCTAAGTGGGACTCCCTCTGTCACCCAGTCCTAGCCAAACACTTCCTGTGTCTGTGTGGCTCTCTCCCTTGCCCAGTCTCATGTCAAATACCATTGGCACCTAAGTGGCACCCTCTCCCATACCTGTGACACTTATAACTTGGTGTCTACGTGGCACTTCTTTCCTTACTCAGAAAGGTGTCAATAGCTCTTCAGTGTCTGTGGCACCCCTTCCACACATAGATCCATGCCAAATACTCCATTGGGTCTAAGCGCACCCCTCCCTCTCCCAGTCCCATAACAATTACTACTTCATGTCTATGTGGCACCTTTTCTCACCCTAGTGTCTATAAAGTGCCTCTCTCGCACCTGGCCCTGTGACAATTATTACTTCATGTCTATATGGCACTTCCTTTCCACCAGTCTTTGCCAGTGACTCCCTAGTGTCTATGTGGCACCTCCCCTCATCTGGTCCCATGCCAGATATACCCTGTTGTCTAAGTGCACCACCTCCCTCATCCAGTCACGTGTCAAATACAACACACTGCATTTATGTACTTTTGAATTTAGCTGATAATGAGCAGTGATTTGAGCTCAGTTATGTCAGTGAACTGTACATTCCAATTGGCAGGCATTTTAATACAGGCACTGCAAATGCAATTCATTCATAATGAAAATGAGCATTCTAAAAAGTCTGTTTAGAACATATTGTTTCTTTGGGTTGTAAACAGTATGAATTGGCAATGTATTGCAAAGTTGCTTGAATGCAGTCTGTACTGTAATCCATGCTGTAAAATGGTTAGGAAAATATGCAGTAAATCCAAATATTTAATTGGTTAAAACTAGTCATGTGGGCATTAAAGCCTAGTAAACACACAGACCACTACTGACCTAGATATTCATTACATATAGATGAATATACTAAAAGTTGAAATTACTCCCTCTTATGTTCAGGCACTTAAAACAGTGCCATATTCTAAAAAGCATTCGATCAATGCCAAATGTTGTCTCGTTGGAATTGGCATTGGTAGTGCGAGTTAGAGACTCATAATAGGAATGGCAGTGAATATTGAAGTGATGCCAACCCCATCCCCACCCTGAGAGTGACAGGCATTGGGGTGTGCCTTTGGGTCATCAGCTATAACGCTCATGCCATTGTACCCTCACCCTACCCTGTAGACACTGACAAGTGTTGTGGTGTGCTTTGTGGTCTTGGGTGTTATACTTACCCCATCCCATAAGGAAATAACACTGAGGTGGGTGCAGTAAAGGAGAATGGGGTGAACTGTGTGGCCAAACTGTGCAAGGCACACCACGATGCCTGTCACTGGCTGCAGGGTGGGGTGGGGTGGGGTGGAATGGCATGAGCATTACAGCTGATGATCCCAAGTCACACCCCTGACACCGGTCAGTCTCTACAGGGTGGGGTATTACAGTTGGAAACCATAGCACCGTAGGCGGTGTTGATATTTTCACTCCAAATTTTCAACATGGGCTGTTTGTGAGCCCATCTCCTGAAAGCGCACTATCAGTTTGTTAGCTGATAGGTGGTTTTGCACAGTGGCTATGCCATTTGGCAACACAGTGACGAAAACATATTTTGGGCATAATGTGGAAAATGACATCTGTATTGTTCATGAGGAGGCGTAAAAAATTGGCACCGTTGAAAATCTGGAGTGAAAATATGAAAATTGGCGAAGTCATGAGCATACATAGAAACTGCGACATACACATCCATAACCCAATTATTTTTGAGATTTTATTTATCCACATTTTCAACATGAGCATTTTGGGACCTCCCCTCATGGACAGTGGCACTGTGATTTTGTTAATCAGTCCCAAAGTTGATTTCCCCAGTGACCGCCATTTGCGCCTACAGGTGCAGAAACACATTTTGGGCAGGCTGTGAAAATGACAGTGGTACTGTTGATAAGGAGGTGTGAAAATGCCAGTGTTGAAAATCTGGCATGAAAATATTGTAATTTAAGCGGTTACTGGTAAGGCGGAAATCCGCGCAGAATGCACGCTTGTAACATAGTCATTTTATGGACTTTTGGCACCAGATTTTCAACATAGGAATTTTAGAACCTCTGCTCATGAACAGTTTCACTGTCATTTTCTCAAACTGTTCCAAAACTGATTTCGCACAGTGACCACGCTATTCTGAGCCGGACATGCGAAAACATATTTCGCCAGGATATGTAAAATGACAGCTATACTGTTCATAAGAAGGTGTGGAAAAATGGCAATTTTGAAATCTGGAGTGAAAATATTACAAATTCACGAAGTTATGGCGTGCATAGAAACAGCGCAACACACACTAATAAAACAGCCATTTTTTGATTTTTTCACCAAATTTGCAACATAGGCTTTTGAAGACCCCTCATGAACAGTATGGCACTGTCATTTTGTTACTCTGTCCTGAAAGGTGATTCCATGCAGTGACCGCCAAAATCACCTTTCGGGACCGAATAACGCCATGACAGTGACTGAATTCGATGAGGGGGTCCCAATAACCCCATGTTGAAAAAGTGGCGAAAAATTCCAAACAATGGCTGAGATATGTACCAAAGTTGAAAAAACCTATTTATGCCATTATACAGCTTACCGCATTTCTTCAGTTCGCGGTCGGCTTTGAAGAGTGCAGACGTGTTCCCGTCCACCGAAGATTGTCACGCCAGAGTCCAGAGGTAAGTATGAGGTGAGGTGAGGGGGGGGTGGGGAGGCAGGGTGTGCAAAGGGTGGGTGCAGGTTGTGGGAAGGGGCAGGAGACCACGGGGACTGTTTTCTTTCTTTCAAGAGGTAAAAAAAAAAAACATTGTGGGATGGTTTTTCTTTTTCAGGGATTTGGCACACTGGGGTGGGCTCCAAGCATGCCACCTAAGTGTTTTGGGAGGATGCTGTAGCCTACGGAGATTGGGCACCCCTGTCGGCACACAACTAAAGTGGGGGCAAGAGCTGAGGGGATTGGGCACCACCTTGGCACATAACAAATGGGGTTGCATGATGCCGACAGGAGTGGGCTCCCCATTGGCACATACTTTGGGTCAGGGCATGCCGACAGGGAATTGGGTACCCCCAAAGTTGGCATTATAGCAGGCAGTGCACCGCCATGTTTAATTTACTTTTTCCACCAGGGCAAGCAAGTCAGAGGTGCCGCCGCATGATGAGCTTTGCTCACATTGCAGCAGACCTTTGGTTAGATGTGCTTGCCACATTATGTATTCATGGTGTGGCACGGCATGCAGACTTATTGGGGAATGGGGACACACCTACTGATGCTTGCCTGCATTAGCCAACAGTGACCACGCCTCCAAATCTGCTACTACTGCAATATGTTGGCTCGTATCGCTGATCCAACATAAAAATCAACTTAGCGAAGGAGTGGAGTTTTAGATTAACTCCCTAGCTCCCTACTCAATTTATAAATTCCAGTTGAACCTCTTCCCCATTTCCAGTACCCCTGATATTATCATCAAATGAGAAAGAGCATCAGCTGGAAAAGAGAGAGGAGAGGAAGGCCAGTTGCAGATCTCGGAGCTGAGAGGAGGTAGCGGTGCCAGCTTTGCCTCAGCACACTCTTTTCCCCAGCAAACACTATGTCAGTGCTGAAACACCATCCCTGCATAGGAACATGAAGAATTTATCTGAGATCCACAGTAAAGCTGACCTGCTGTCACACACACTGTTCCCAGGCTCTACTCCCCAACAGCGCAACTTACTAAAACTCTGGATTCTGTGACTTTACTGCCACTCAGTCTCCACATGAAGCTGTATGGGTGGCTGTTTGATTTTCATCAGATTCCTACGGCTGTAGCTGACTAGATTAGAACCACTTTATTAAGCAGTAGTACTGTATGACAGAAAATATTCACTTTTATTTTAGTTATTTTCACCAGTTCCACATTGGCGTGAAAACAAAAGACAGGGAATATTATGTGATTCACTATATAACAGCAGCACTATTGTTCCACCAGTGAAAATAAGAGGGCATGAACCTGTCAGGTGTGCTTGGAGTGCTAAATGTAATTGGTGTGAATTCAAACTGCTATACAGGATACTGGTAAAATAAAACAAAAATTAAGCAATTTAAGATGTTTCCAATTATTTGTTTCAATTTAAAATTAATTCATTTTATAAAGTGCAATAACCCTCCAGGCCATGAGTGTATGGTACATTAATGCACTTGTGGGGTGACTGGAGGTCACTCGGCCTTCAGCCTTGTGTCTCACAATGCACCCTAAGCATGCATTAATGCCCTTACATCCGTGGCCTGTCATGGGTTATAGCTACACGCCCATGTGGCTCCTTATCACACAGTTCCATGCCAAATACCCCTAATGCCTAGTGGCTCCTCTTACTTACCCAGTCCAGAGCCAAATACTCCATGATGTCTATGTGGCACCCCAACCCTCAACCATTCTCATGCCAAATACGCCATGATGTCTATGTGGCACCCCAACCCCTCAACCAGTCTCATCCTCAAATGCTTCCTGATGCCTATCTGGGACCTCTCCCTTCACACCATCCTATGCAAATACTCTAATGTCTAATTTGCCTTCTCCTTACCCAGTCCCATATAATATACTCCAAGATATCAGAGTTGCACCCTTTTCTTGCACAGTACATTGCCAAATACTCACTGGTGTCTGTGGCACGCTCTCTCCCCAGTACCTTGCCAAATAATCTGGTGTCTTAGTGGCATCCCTCTGTCAGCCAGCCCCATGACAAGCACTCTTAAAATCATAGAAACATAGAAGAATAAGGACAGAAAAAGACCTACTGTCCAATAAGCCCAGTCTGAAGCCCTATGATGTATTACATCTTACTAACCTCCTTAAGGGTGTCTCACTGTTTTAAATCCAGCTGTAGTCCCAGCACTGACCACATTACTTGGCTGAGTATTCCAGCCATCCTCCACTAGCTCAGTGAAAAAATACTTCCTAATGTCCTTCTTATACTTTCCCTTTCTGCTTAAGACTATACCCCAGGTGGATGAGCTGTTCCTGAACCTGAGCAACTCAGTGGAGTTCACGTTATTGTACCTCAGTTATGTATTTGAATGTTTCTATAATATCCCCACTCACTTTTCTGGTCTCCAGAGAGTATATGTTGAGAATCCCAATCTCTCCTCAAAAGACCTACCTTATTGCCCGTGGATTGTGTTTTTTTTCCCTTTATTTATTTATTTATTTATTTACTTAGTTTTGCTACCAGGTAGGTGCACTAGACAACAGAATTGCCTACTTTCAGGCACGACCAGGAGAGTTACAAACATAGTGACCGAAGTCACATAGCAACAATACATTTACATTTCTGACATAGCTACAGAAGAATACTTTACAAGACCACAATAAATAAGTTAAGGAACATCACTGAACTATTGTACAGCAGTGTTATGGCAATACATTATAGAAACAGAGAGTTCAGCTGTGGTACAGCCATACCAACAGTAAAGAAGATGTCACAACAAAATATACTATCAGAGCCCATGTTAAAGACAATGAACAGGAAGGCCCAGAGCATCACAGACAAAAACTGGTTCAATAAGTGCATGGTAGTAGAAAATGGTTAAGTGCACTTTGTCAGGTGGAGAGAGGTAGGAGCGAGAATCATAATGGAGAGTAAATCCACCACTTGAGCATTTATCATTGAGTATAAGGAACTTACGGAGTTCCTTCTTAAAGGTCATGTGTGACGGAGACAGCTTTAGCTCTAGAAGGAGAGTGTTCCAAAGTTTGGGAGCGAAGGTGAGAATGCTTTTCTCCCATTTTGATGCACATTTGGGTACCACCATGAAAGACCTGTTGTTTGATCTCAGGGTGTATGCCAGAGTGGCCTGTTTGAACTTGCTGGCCAAGGTGGCTGATATACCTGAGTTTGAGATTGTGTTGATAAGGCAGCAAGTGGTGTACCTCCTGAAAGATGTGGTGGAGAATCATCAGAAACTTGAATAGAGTGAGCACTGGTGCATAATTTTGGGCACAGATAAAGCAAAATGACAGATGTTGTTGTAGCAGATGTTCCATTTGTTCATAGATCCTTTGTTGGACTCCTGACAAGCTACTAGTCCATGGGCAAGGCTTTGCTTTATGGCTTCCAAACTTTTCTATCCTTTCTTAGATGTAGGCTCCAGAACTGTACACAATACTCTAGTTGTGATCAAACTAGTGACCTGTACAGTGATAGTATTACTTCTCTTCTGCGATTGGTGAAGCCCTCCTTATGCATCCTAACATCCTGTTTACCTTTCCATCTGCTTTATTACAAAAGATTTTAGACTATTGCTATTATTTTAGACTATCGCTAGTTATCACTCCCAGGTCCCATTCCTCTGCTGAATGCTCTACCCTTGCACCATTGAAGCAGTAATCCATATGTGAGTTTCTGCCACCAATGTGCATTACTTTACATTTCTTGCCATTTAATTTCAGTTGCCACACACTAGACCACTTCTCCAGCCTCTCTGAATCTCTCTTCATGATGCTAATTCCCACCTCACTATCCACTCTTCTGCAGAGTGTTGTGCCATCTGTCATTGCACTCACTCTTCCTGCAGCCCTACCCAATATCACTTAATTGTTGTATGTACATGTGACACAGTAGTGGCCCTAAGACAGACCCCCAAGGCACCGAATAGTTGTCATACTGACATTGGAAAAGTTTCCTTTCAGAACCCTCTCAGGGTTGTATTTGTCAACCAATTCCCAAGCCATCTAATTAACCTACCCTAGTCCTAGGTCCCGTGTCTATTTCACTAGTCTTCTATGTGGCATTGAATCAAATGCCTTGCTAAAATCCTGGTACCGGATGTTGATTGTTCAGCCTCTATCAACCATCTGTGTTACATAACTGAAAAAAATCAATCAAGGTTTTTGATATGACCTACCCTTCATGAATCCATGTTAATTCCTATCTATAAGTCTTTAGGCTTCAAGGAATTCAACTATCTGCACCTTTATGATTGTGTCTAGTGGTTTAGAACTATTTATTTATTTATGCATTTGTTAATTGGTAGGTGCACTGGTCCAGTGGACCATTTTCAGTCATGACCCAGGCCATGAAGATGGCTTAATCGAAGGGACAGAAACATAATACAGAAAACAGTACAGGAATCCCTTAGTACAGAGAACAGCACAGGAATCCAAGTACAACAATACAAGAATACAGTATAGTAGATATCCAGTGCAAGTATAAAATATGAGAATTCAGTACAGTAGATACATTGTATGAGTACAAAATTACAGTATAGTGCAAAACAATAGTACGTAGTATACAGCATATTCATAGAAGTGCACAAAATAAAAAGCACATTAGTGGTGACAATTCAGAGCTACACAGGAACTACATAGTCGGTGTTGTCCATAGTAGAAGGAAATACCAAGAATGTAAAACTCTTGGGTGACTGGGTTTTGAATGACCTCAGCAGTTATCATGAAAATTGACTGGAGTGGCAGGAGGGAGGGCACACAGGTGAGCAGGTATAAGTGGCAGTGGCCATTAAAGCTGTTTTTAATGGGATTTAAATGTGAGGAGTGAGAGTCTAGAGAGCAGAGAGAGACAGGCAGACTGTTTGATAGTTTTGGGGCAGCTGCAGGAAAGCTTTGCAACCCAGGCATGTGGCGATCTGAGGTGCATTCAATAGTAGGCTGGAGGAGTTTCAGAGGTTATGGGGGAGTTTATTTGTTTGAGCAGAGGGAAGCAGGATGATAAGTCACTGCCTCTAATGGAATTGTCTATAGCGCAACTGAGGGAGTAGTCACTGCAAGCTTGGGGAGCAGCCAAGGGACTGGTATAGGGTACAGTGGTAGGTAGTGTAGTGTGGTGTGCCAGTAGTGAAAATCTTCAGATGTTATTGTCACCAGCCCACTCCGTGGCACAGGATTTCCTTCTGCATCACAGCAAATCCCTCCAGTGACAGAGTGGGTCAGGGATACCTTTCTCCGTTCATTTAGTATGCTCACTGTTTCACAACTGAACGTATGCCAGAGAATCCCAGGGTACCCTCTCTTCATGTGAGGAATACAAATACAGTCTTGAGTCTGTGTTCCTGAGATAGAACCCTCTCAACCACTGCACCACAAACCAGAAGCCACAGGCGTGTATAGGCTTTGGGGCCCTAACACCTTATTATGTGTCTTTCCCCAGAAATGCAGAGCTCTGTTCAAACACCCACAGGCTCCTCCTGAGACTCTTCATATTTCCTCCTCCTTTGTCATGAAGGCCCTAGTGGTACTTCACTTTGGTAGTGTTTGGCCTTAAAACAGTCACACAGGCATAGTATAGTTTGAACAACTTTTCCCAAGGCAGCATACACACAAACAACATAGGCAGAATTATTTTAAAATAAGCCAAAAGCTTTACTAGATAAATTAATAAACGCAGTAAATAACTTAAAGACAAATAATTTTAGACATTGGTTACAGGATATTGAAAATAAAATGGAAAATATACATAAAAACCTACACTTTACAACTCTGAGATCAAAATTCTACTTTGAGTCCTTACCTGCTGAATTTGAAGTGCAAAGTATCCTTAAAGTAGCCATTGAAGCCTTAGTTCTGGTGGTCCAGGAGAATTTGTCTCTGCTCTCCAAGCAGACAGGCAGGGTCCCAAATGTTAAAAGGCTAAAGGCTAAAAGCCCAGATACACCTCTGTATTCTTGTTTCAAGGGGTTTCAAAGGGCAGGTCAAGTAGACAGTGGCTTCCCTGCGATTATTGGCTAGCATTCTGTTTCTATGGCTATGCAACCAATCAGTTTTAGTATTTTATTACAAAACACAGATATGCACTACTGAATATGAGAGAAAAAACTCAGAGGTCAGCTAGTTTAAACCAGAATTCTGGGGAAAATCCAGCCTCCCTCATGGGAGATGGCTGTAATTAAGCTACACTCAGTACAGTCATTTTCTTAAATGGTAGCCCATTCAGCTGCAACAAGATTAAGTTAAACAAAGGGGTCCAGACATCATGGTTCCTCATAAAGTCCTGCCCTTTTCAGAAGCAGATTGGGCTACCTGGCCTCCCAGCTATGCTTAAAACTCCAGCCAAAAGTGCTACTTTGCATAATTAGAATAGGCATGCTCCCAATAAATCACATAACAAAAATTAGGCTTCTGTCTTACTTTGTTTTAAAGTTATGAGCTATTTTGTAATCCTGATTTCACTACTTGCTCAAAAGCCAGTTTCAGTGAAGAGCTGCTGATGTCATCTCCAGAACTCACAGTCTAGTCTTCCCTGTCAGCAAGCTTGTAGGACCAGTTTCTCCAAAGTTTAAAAATCATGTGCAATGCTTTTAACAAGTAAAAGAGGCAGCAACATTCAAAAAATTTCTATAAAAACTATGTGTGTTTCAGGTTTTGGAACAAAGTTGACAAATTTATATTTTTAATCCCTTTTAATGTGGCCCTTTTCTCCAGGGTAGCTGAATGCTCAGTCAGCATGCCTCAGGCTGCTGATACCATTTGAGTGCTACTCTACTGTGTCTGTTAGGAAGTTGTATTGCTACTAGTATTGCATAATGTTGGTAACTTCACTGCTGTTAGTCAGTGTCTGCTTTATAACAACTTTTAAGAGCACCTTTCCCAGTTCTTTTGACTTTCATGCATAAATTACCTTCTTGCATTGATTCTGGAATTGTATTTCATTACTGTCCTCTGCAGTTAGTTTTGCATTCTGCAAAATGAATGAAATGCAATTCTAGAATCAGTGCAAGAAGGGTAATATATGCATGAAAGTCAAAAGGACTGGGGAAGGTGCAAAATCTCGGTCTCTATCTCAATAAAATATTGTTCTGTTTTATAAGATGTCTTTTCCTAGCAGTTGAAACTCAGTCTCCTGTTCTTGTAAGTTTCATGTCCTGTATTTCACAAAATGGGGTAATTTTTGCATGAAAGTCAAAGGACTGGGAAAGATACTGACAGCAACTCTATCTTCTCTCAATCCCCATGCTTTATTACGAGGCAGAAGAAAGTTAATTTTACAAAAAAAAACATGCTGACAAGGCATTTGGATTTGGGCATAATGCATGTTAACAGAGTATATTAGGGAAGTAGGAACATAGTATGTACATTGAGTACAGGTAGTTTTCCTTGCAAAATTGATGTGACTTCACTGTACTACACAGTGTGAGTCACTCCTCTGCCCTACAGTGATGCTTTCAGGAGCCAGCAGCCTAGCAGCTGAACAGCAAAGACAAGTGCAGCAGAGCTAAAGCAGGGCTCAAAACAAATCCAAATTATGGAAGGCAGAGTAAACCTTAGCCAAAAATAACAAATGCACACACCCTTTCACGTCTAGTACTGCATATAATGACTACAAGATGTAACTTTTGGACCATTATAAAAGGTGCAGGGGCCTAATATGAGTTAATTCCTGCTAGTGGTTGAAGTGTTAGCTGTGGTAAAATTATCATTTTAATGAGGAATACAACATAGATGAGTCTGAATGTAGGATAAGTAACAGCCTGTCGGGAGAAAACACTAGGGCCAGATATCAAAACCTTGCACCTGGCACAAATCAGTTGTGCCCACGATTAGCATCAGAGTGCTATATTCAAAGGCCAAATAGTGCCAGCGCCAATGTGATAGCACTAAGCTATGAGAAAATGTATGCCTGGTGCAAAGTGAGGTGCGGGGACATGCATATAAAGCGCAACAGTATATTCAAAAGTATAGCGTTGCGCAATGCACATTAGCCGACATGTTGCATGGTGCAAATTACTGGACATGAAAAGGTGCTCTTAATGCTGAGCAAACCCAGAATGGGGGTGGACACAGCAGCAACAGGAAACAAGGCTGTATGCATCCAATGAGGAGGCAGTGTGAGCAGACGGTTACCCTGGGCCACTTCATATGCACAGGCACACAAACTGTGGAATGCAATGCCCCAAAAGTGCTGTAAGTGAACACTCATGTAAATGTTGCAGCTGAGCTAGAACACCACTTGCAGCAACAAATTATTTGTACGATATTGCAATGCATTGTAATGTGTACCTAATGTGATATTTGTGTATTGTGCATTGTTGTGCATTGTATGTCTTTATTGTATACCATTGCATCCCAGCCACACAGTTGGTGTCTTTGGATCATTCCTGACACTGGGCCTTGGCCAGTGTGCTTACCTGATGAACAAGGTGATAAGCAATGAACATAATACACATATGGCAGAAATATGCTGCACACAGATGGCACAGCCCATGTCGCCATCATCTGGCACTGGCCCTAACCCTGCCAGACATTAGTGGGTACCATTCTGGTGGAGCGTGGTTCCTCTATGGAGGTACCTGCAGTGGAGACCAAGGAGGATGCTGGGACCATCCACCACGGGAGACCTACAGAAGGATGGCAAGGACACCACAGGGGAGGAAACAGTTCGTGGTGGGGGCTCAATTGTTGGGGGAGTAAAACTGAGGAAGGGAGATGGGACGAGGAGGTAAGGTGCCTGCCTGGTGCCATGGCTTGGAGGGACAAAAGAATCCTCAGGATTGTGGGAGCAACATTAATAGGAGAGGGAGCTAGACATCATCGTCCCACCTTGGGACAAATGACCTAGCTGGGCATGGGTTCAGGGCAATGCAGGAGGAGTTTGTGGAGTTGGGGAGGGCCTTAGATAGGTAGCATGCACAGTAGCCTTCTCAGAAGTGCTGCCTGTATGGAATGGGTGAGGCTAGGGTACTCTGCACCAAGCAGTTCAATGATTGGTTGAAACACTGATGTGGAGCACAGGGTTTTAGCTTCATTGGGGACTGGGGTCCACCTGGAGGATGCGGGCCCATACTTGCATGATGGTCTGCATCTGTCCAGGAGGGGAACCAGACTCATAGGTGATAGATTTAAATGCTTCATAGGCAAGCTTTTAAAGTATTATATAAAGGAGACAATCCACAGGAAATGAACTGTCCTCTTTGAGAAAAAGGTTAATGCTGCCTTCCTGATGTGAGAATAATGCAAACAGTCTCTTATTCAGAATGGGAGTGGGGGCACTGTAAAATACCACTGTAGACAGTTGCTTCATATATTCAGATTTTTTCTTTTATTGTGAATTTGGCACATGTCTCAACATTTCACCTATGAAGCAGGCTTTTCAAGAGATGCCTTCTATAATCTTTGCTATAAAAACCAAAAGGATTCATTAAATATTTCTATATCCTTTCAAATAAATCATCATTTTCAGTTGTGTTCACATTATTACTGACATAATATTGTTGATGGGGACCTGAATGTGGCAGATGTTAACTGGAGCACATTTACTGCAGCCACATCCAACAGTAGGGTCATTCTTGATGCCTTATAGGGGCATGCCTCAGACAGCTAGTGTTAGAATGAATTTGGGAGGGAGCAGTCTTGGACCTGGTACTCTCAAATGGGGATGGAAATGAGGATCACAGATTTAGAAGTGGGTAGCCATCTGGGAACAAGCAACCACCACACAGTGTGGTTCACAATAAGCACAACCGTGGAGTCATACTAAAGCAGGGCACTGGACTTTAGAAGGGCTGACTCTGGCAAAATGGGGTGTGCCTAAGGAATGCAATAGCAAATGGCAGGAAGGAGGGTAGAAGAACAATGAAAATCTAAACTGTCATCATAGAAGCAACAAGTCTTTGTGTGAAGTGCATAAAGAAAACAAAATGAAGTAAAAACACTATGGTTCTCAAAAGAGGTAGCGTGGAAGGTTAGGAAGAAAAACATAGCATTCAGGAAGTATAAGGAATCACAGAAGGAGCAGGACAGAGAAATGTATCAGTTAAAGTAGAAGTAAGTGGGAAGGCAGTCAGAATAGTGAACGCCCAACTGAGGAAAAGATAGCCAACTCAGTTATGAAGGGGATAAAACCTTTTATAGGTACATCAGGGAGTGAAGGAAGACCAAGGAGGGATAGTGAGGCTTAATAATGGGGAGGAGAGGTGGGCAGAGTGTGACAGTGAAAAGGCAGAGATACTGAATGAAAATTTTGCTCAGTATTCACAAAAGAAGAAGAGGGGAGGTACCTAAACCAAACAATAGAAGTACTCTGGGCATGGGGTCAAACCAGTCCATTCACAGAAGAAAGGGTTTTGAAAGAACTCCTAAAACTCAAAGTGGAAAAAGCAATGGGGCCTGATGGGATTCACCCCAGAATTCTAAAAGAACTAAGGGAGACCTAGTGACACCACTGACTACCCTTTTAACAAATCGTGGGAGGATGGTGATGACCTGAGGACTGTAGGAGGGTGGATGTGATTTCTCTTCACAAAGTGGGAGCAAGGCAGAGGCAGGAAACTACAGAACTGTTAGTTTGATCTCAGTGGTAGGGAAAATGATGGAATCACTTCTGAAAGAAAGAATTGTTGAGTACCTAGATGCCAGCAGGGCACAGGACCCAAGGCAACATGGATTCACAGCAGGAAGGTCATGGTCAGACTAATCTAATAGATTTCTTTGACTTGGTGACCAAAGTAGTAGACCTGAGAGGGGCTGGGGATTTGGTCTACCAAGACTTTACAAAGCATTTGATACAGTCCCACACAAAAGATTAATAAACACATTAGCCAGCCTGGGAGTGGGTCCCAGGATGGTAGCCTGTAACAAACTGGCTGGACAACAGGTCGTAGAAGGTAATAGTAAACGGAGTACACTCTGAAGAAAAGGTGGTTACTAGTGGGGTACCGCAAGGTTCAGTACTGGGACCTGTCCTCTTTAATGTCTTTATAGGAGACATTGCAGAGGGGCTGGAAGGAAAAGTATGCCTCTTTGCAGATGACATAATGATCTGCAACAAGGTTGAGACACAAAAGGAGTGGAAATGATAAGGGACTAGGCAAGGCTGGAGGAATGGTCAAAAGTACTGCAGCAAAGATTCAATGCAAAGAAGTGCAGAGTAATGCACCTGGGAAACAAAAACCCACAGGAAGAATACACAATGGGGGAACCAACAACAACAACAAAAAGGAAAGGGACCTGGGGGTAGTCAAGCAATGTGAGAAGGCAGTAGGAGGGCTGGGGGATACTGGGATGCATAGGGAGAGGCATCACAAGTAGAAAACAGGAAGTTGTTATTCCTCTGTACAGACAGTTGGTGGACCCCATCTGAGTACT
This sequence comes from Neoceratodus forsteri, assembly GCA_016271365.2. Classification (NCBI taxonomy): domain Eukaryota; kingdom Metazoa; phylum Chordata; order Ceratodontiformes; family Ceratodontidae; genus Neoceratodus; species Neoceratodus forsteri. The sequence continues at coordinate 101,582,891 of JADMNL010000031.1, read as the reverse complement.
ACGTACTGTTCTGGAGACGACCTCATCTCACAAGGACATAGACAGGATGGAGGAAGTCCAGAGGAGGGCAATCAAATGGTACAGGGTTTGCAACAGAAGCCATACAAAGAGAGACTAAATGAGGTTAACATGTATACCCTTGAGAAAAGGAGGGAGAGGGGACATGATAGAAACTTTCAAGTACCTCAAGGAATCAACAAAGTCCAAGAGAGGAACATCTTTTAGAAAAGAGATGCACAAGAACAAGAGGGTGCAATTTGAAGATAGATGGAGGATGGCTCAGGGCAACGTGAGAAAATATTTTTCACAGAGAGAGTGGTGTACATGGAACCACCTTCCTGAAGATGTTGTGGGGTCAGAAACAGTGGGGAATTCAATAATGCATGGGACAGACATAAGGCAATTATAGTGGGGAGTAGGAGGACGTAGGCTGTTGGTTAACTAGGATCTGCAGTTTATCCTCTCGTAGGAAACAGGCAGACTAGGTGGGCCAAGTGGTCATATCTGCCATCAAAGTCTATGTTTCTATGTGCCCCAGCACCCATTGGACACCATGGCAGTGCGTCCATGCAGCACACACCTCCAGTTCCCCACTGGGGTACACCAACACAGTCTGGCAGACACATGCTGTGCTGGGGAATGAAGGGTGTTGAAGGAGGGTCTACAGGTGGTCAGGCTGCACCATATATGTAGGTACTGCCCACAGCTGGGGCAATCCACACAGTGCAAATGTTCCACTGACGGGACTGCTCCTGACAGCAGTGTGCCAATATGATGGCATATGTGCCCCCAGGGCACATACCCACACCTGTCCAGAATCCTGCACACATGGACAGCCATGTATATGGTAGTGTGGGATCCCATGCCACTGGTGCAGCACGTGAGGGTCACAGGACAGTATGACTGTGGTTTCTACTGTCAGACCACTATCTTCCAGCTGTGCTCATCACTGTGTGGATAGCAACAGTCAGTGTTGCCTGAAACACCACAGGTGGAGCTCTGAGCACAGAAAGAAATGCGGCTACCAGTCTTTAATTCCAGTCAGACTTACAGGTGGAGCTGTGTGATCATGTTATAGCGCCGGCGATCCACATGCAAAGCAGGCTGTAATGAGATGCTAATGTGGCTGTTTGCCCATGAATTGCCTGAGTAGGCTCACTTGCATTGCAGTTTTGAATATTGCAAACTTTAGTGCTGGGTAAACAGGATTGTGCCAGGCAAACGTCAGCGCACACAACGTGTCAATGCTGCGCAATACTGTAATGTTCCATTACATGGTTCTGATGTATTTGGCCCACACTGTTGTTTGCTGTTGTTGTGCTCCACTGCTTTGCTAGCACACATGTTGCCCAAATTGTTCAGTCTTACTTCACTCCACCTCTGTGTGCACTGCTCTCGGTTACTATATTAAGTGCTGCCTTATTTGCTGGGCTATTGTTGCACTGCACTCTCAGCCCTGTTTGCACGCTTCACTTGCACAATATGTTCAACTAATTTAGCCCTGGGGCTATTCCTTTGAATATGGCTTGCAAATGGTTCTGAACTAATTTTGCTCCCTCATAATGCTAATTTTGCCCGGGCAAAGTTTTAAATATCTGGCCCTAGGTTGGCTGGGTTGGCTACTGAATAGAAACTCATAGTAAGGTTTAAAACAGCATTACCTCTCCCACTTCCATTTACAGGAGGTAGAATTATTGTTTTAAAGTGCCATCCTGAGAAATCACCTCAATTGAATAACAGGTGTGAATGATCACAGCCTTCCACCACATCAGAAAATTATTCAGTCTGCAGACCTCACCAGTGAAAACAGGAAGTTTTGCACACGTCTTTCCAGTGAAAAATTAATAAACTGAAACTGAAACTAAACCTCACTGCAGTGTACTATGATTCAACATTCAGCAACCCAGGAAAAAGAACCACAACATAAAGGCACCAAAATAAATACATTAAAAAAAATACACATTGTCAACTTTTTACAAAACCTGAAACATACAGTTTTTATAGTAATGTTTTTGAACGTTGTTGACAGTATTACTTGGAAACTATTGCACATGAACTCCAACCTTGAAGAAACAAGTTCTATAAGCTTACTGATAGGGAAGACTAGACTCTGAGTTCTGGAGATGACATCACCAGCAGCTCTTCACTGAAACTGGCTTTTGAACAGGCAGTGAATTTAGGGTTGTAAAATGACTTTAAACAAAGTAACTTAGAGATTTGATTTTGGCATGAGGCTGATTGGGGCTATGCTGATCCAAATTCTGAAATTTATCGATGCCAGAAATGTTGACTGTAGTCCCCTTAACTATTCTTGTATCTTCTTCTAAAATGATTTAATTAACTCTAGCCCCTGGCTAGTAGCTGACAGATTCTCTGCCCAGTAACAAGAATTACAACATTATTCCACAGGGCCCATGTACTTGTACCCATGATCCCTAGCACTTACACTGGCTACCATGGGCATCTCTGTTGCATTATTTACATAAAATTATATAAAACATGACCAAAACAATATGGCCTTATCTCATAACACCTCTCTCCTTAACAGAACATGGGAGGAACACACCCTTTAAGTAAGAGTTTCCACCGGTTCTATTTCTTACTCCAATTTGCAGGATAGGCCATCTGCATTGGCATTAGCAGACCCTGACCCTATGTTTAATGCCCATGTCATAGGCCTGCAGTGCAATGCTCCACCAAAGCAGCCTCCCATTAATTTTTCCCATCTGGTTTAGCCACACCAGAGGATTGTGGTCTGTCTGTACCTCAAAGGGCCTCCCATAGAAGTAGGGCTCTAGCTTCTTAGCGACCACACCAAGGCAAGGCATTCTTCCTCCAGAGTGGAGTAAACCTGCTCCCAGGGAAGTAGCTTCTACTTAGGTACATAATTGGGTGATCCTTACCCTGTTGGAATGCCTGGCTGAGGACGGCACCAATCCCAATATCTGAGGCATCCACCTGCACTAAAAATGGTTTAGTGTAGTTGGGATTAACCAGCACAGAGGCACTGCACAGTGTGGCTTTTAGCTGGGTGAAGGCCCTGTTATATGTTGGGTCCCATTTACTTTCTGGGGTTGCCATTTCTTTAACAAGCTAGAAAGGGAGCTGCCAGGGTGCTGTAATTTGGTACACATTTTCTGTAGTGCCCTACAGTCCCCAGGAAGCATCTACCCTGCTTTTGGGTCTCCAGCCTGGACCATGCCTCAATGGCCTCTATCTTGGCCTGGTTTGGACATAGCTGTCTCCTTCCTACTACATGTTCCAACACGACACCTCAGCCATGGCCATCTGGCACTTTTCAGCCTTTACAGTGAGTCCTGCCTTCTGTATCCTGCCCAATACTTCCTTCAGATGGGACAGGTGTTTCTTCCAGCTGGTACTGAAGATGGCAGTATCATCCAGATAAGCCACTGCATACTCTTCAGTACCCTGTAACACCTGGTTGACCAATCTTTGGATGTGGTGGGGTACTCTTCATCCCAAAAGGCATCACCTTAAATTCAAAGAGGCCTATTGGGTGATGAAAGCTGACTCGCTTCCTAGCTCTGGCAGACAACTCCACCTGCCAGTACCCCTTGTCATCTATTTGGTTATAATGTTGGTGCCCCCAACTTGTCCAACAACTTATCTGTCTGGGGCATTGGGTGGGTGTCGGACTTCATTACTGCACTGAGTCCAAGATAGTCCATACAAAAGTGGGTAGACCCATCCGGCTTGGGGACGAGGACTACAGGCAAGGTCCAGGATCTGTGGGATTTCTGGATTACCCTAACTCCAACATTTCCTTTGCCTCCTCCTAATGTCCTTTAGGATGGCCTCAGACACCTGGTAAACTGTCCATCAAATGAGCGTGCATCCCTGTGTCCACATCATGGGTCACTAAAGGGGTTTGTCTGATGACTCCTGCTTGTTTTCATCTAGTAAGTCCAGGAGGGTCTTCTTTGTCCATCCCTCCCCAAGACTACAAACTGCAAACACCTTGTTGGCCTTATTTACATATGACTTCATCATATTGACATGGTACTGTACATTCGATGAGTATGTCTCCTGTCAGGCAGTTCTACAATATAGTTCATGTCATTTACCTGTCGGATTATCATGTATGGTCCCACCCACTTGGCCTGCAGCTTGTTCTTCCGGACTTGAATGAGGACCATCACATCCTGGCCTGAGCTGGACGAAGCGAGCTCTGGCTCCATGATAAATGCCAGACTTTTTGCTTTTGTTGGGCAGTTGACAGGTTGGTTTGGGCCACCCCATAAGCTCCCTTCAGCTTCTCCTGAACTTAAGGACATACTCCACTATGGGAGTTCCCTGGGTGGCATGCTTGCCTTCCCAGTCTTCACAGATCAGGTCTAGGGGCCCACACACCCTACGTCTGTATAAGAGTTTAAAGGGGAGAACCCTGTCGACTCTTGGGGCACCTCCTGTGTGGGAACAAAAGATGGGGATGGTATTTCTCCCAGTTCTCCCATGTTGTTCAGCAAATGCTTGGAGCATTGATTTTAGGGTACCATTAAAACATTCCACAAGCCCATTGGCTTGTAGGTTATAAGGTGTGGTGCATCTTTGCACCACCCCACACTTCTCCCACAAAGTCTTCATCAGGTCTGACATGAAGTTACCCCTTGATCAGGGATAACCTGCAGAAATCCAAACCAGGAGAAAATCTCTATCAAGGCATCTACCACTTTGTCTGCCTTAATTGAGGAGAGGACAACCGCCTCCTGGTATCAGGTGGTGTAATCAACCACTGTCTGGATGTACTTTTTCCTGGAAGAGCTTGGGATATTCAAGGTCCCACAATATCCATTCCTACCCTCTGGAATGGCTACTCCACAATGGGCAAGAGAAGAAGGGCAGCTTTTGTTTTACTACCTGCCTTCCCTATCTGCTGGCACGGTGACAAGACCTGAAATATTCCTTCACCTGCTGAGTGCATGTCACGCCAGACCCCTGAGGAAGACTTATTGGGAGATGAAGCACTGGGGAGCTGGTGTAGTGCTAAACTATGTGACCACAGTCAGGTCCTTTGATTTTGTGAAAATAAATTCTCTATTTAGCAATACCTGACTGGCATCTGCTGCTTATAGTCCAAGTGCTACAGCAATCTGTGCATTTTACGTGCTGGGTGAAGTTGGATCAATAGAAGTTTTGGGCCAATCACTGCATGGTGTGAGCAATGCCCTAATGTTCAGACATGGGGATATCATGGGCGAACTTTGAGCAACCACTCACAATGCTTCTGGGGAGCGACAAGCTGCCTGCCCATCACCCCTCACTCTGTCCTCACATCCTGTGTATACAACAGTCCGTTGTCTCAAAATACCCTATGTCTCTTGTCACCTCCCAGTCCCATCAGATTCTGCACAAGCCCTCAACCTCTCCAAACTACAGACGGTCCTCTGAGCAGCTACAAAATCTTCACATTTTCCCAAAGCATGGGACATGTTCCCCTTAGTTCCTAAACTGGGGTCCTTAGCTTTAACATCAGGGCATTCAGAGTCACTGCCATCCATAACTTTCTGACCATTTGTTACTTCTCCCTCCTCAGAGTAACCTTCTGTAGCTGTTTGGGAATGGCTACTTGGGGAAGTTCTACCTCCCTTTCACTATTCTCCATTTCAGGAGGCACAGACTGGGAAACAGCCTCCTATTCTCTTCTACTGGGGCTTCTATGGGGTTCAGGGAATTACAAGCTGCCTTAGCCATTTGGCTGTGGGTAACCACAGACCACCCCTGCTGTATATTATTCTCTATAATCACATCCAGGGTGAGGTTCTCTGCCACTGCCACTTTTGTACCCTCTCCTGTCTCACCCCAATCCAGGAGAATACTAGCTAGTGGCAGGGTTTTCTCCTCCTTCTCCTCCCTGTGAATCCCCTCACAATGGCAAACTGATTAGGTATAAGCTGTTCAGGCTCAACCAAATCCCCTTTACTAGGGTAACAGACACCCCGTGTCTCTTAACCCATGGGTCTGCATCCCATTTACAGTAACTGGGTGTATGTGCCCCTCATGTTCCCAGGCACACTCTCAGGGATACACAGTGCATCCACCTCCTTTAAAGGGACACTGTCCCTCTGTGCCTTTAGGACACTACCTAGCAAGATGCCCTGGCTGCTTACAAAACCAGCATTCATCATTCTTTTTTCCAGGACATCCCTTCTTGGTAACTTCAGACTTCCCCATTCTGTAGAGACATTGAGGGTTTAGCTACCCTGAAGGTGCACTTTTCCTTTCTGTCCTGCAACACCTGCTCTCCACTTCCTTTCAGAGAAGGCCTGCTCCTGGCATGGTGATCCAAGAGCTCAGCAGCATGCTGTGCTGTTTTGGATCCCGTTCTCCAGACAGGTTTTCAGTTCTGCTGGACAAGCCCAAAGAACTGTTCTAAGGCGGCATGCCGCGCGAGTGGTTGGATTCCACCGCGCACGCCAACCAAACAGGTTCAGGAATGATCCCGGGAGCTGGAGGGCCAGCCAGGAGGAGGCTTGAGCATCCTAAGGACAGCTCACCTTCTCCAGGGCTCGGGGATCCAGGGCTCGGTGCATGTCTGACCTCGGGTGGAGACCCGAGGTATAGCAAGCCAAGACAGTGAGAAGGGTGGCATGCTGGACGTCAGCTCAGCACCTTGATGCCAGGGCACACAGCACACCAAGAAACATGGGAAAATACCCACAGTGCTGCTGGTAGATGAAGCACCACTGCCCAATCCCCAATGCCCCTACCTGCCCTGGTGACGGCATCCTGACAAGAACAGGAAGGACCTCATGGTGTAGGGCCCCACCTCATACCCCACCTGGGGTATAACCAAGGCTACATGGGATGGACTGTGCCAGGCTCCAGGTAAGAGGGCGGGACTGATAAGGCCATATGTGTGTCTCCTGAAGAGTGAGGGGCTTCGGTAGGGGAGAACAAAGAGAAAAAAAGAACTGTTCTAAAAGTATAACCTCCTCAGTTTTCCCCACAGAGTTTGCTTCCACCCCTCCCACCAACGCTTTAAAAACTTCCATTGTTTTATGGCCAGTTCTTCAATGCTCATGTCAGGGCTTTTTTTGGAGTTTTTAAAATTTAACCCTGTAGGCCTCAGGAGTCAGTTCATACTTTTTAGGTAACGCAGTTTTAAGTTTCTCATAGTCTCTGCTGTCCTCATTATCCATTTGGCCTAGTGCCTCATGCCCTTTCCCAGTAAGCAGTGGGGATAGCTGAAAGCTCCAGGCCTCTCAGGGTATCTTTACCTGGATACAGACCTTTTCAATGAATTAAAAATGCATCCATATTCTCACCCTCTTTAAATTCAGCTATTAATTTGGAATTTAAGTTATACCCCAGCCCTGGAGTTTCAGGTTCACCCTGCCACTTACCTCCTCTGGTGCTGGTCGTTGGAGTCTGAGCCTCAATTTAAACTCCCTCTGGTGCTACTATTCCTTGGCCTCTCTCTCTGAAGCTGTCTTTCTTTTCCTCAGCCACTCTCTGGCTCTGCTTTCCTTGGCCTCCCTCTGAAGCTGCCTTTCTTGCATGGCAAGTTCCCTCCGATGCTTTCTTTCTTGCATCTCCAGTTTCCTCAGCTCCAGCTGCAGTCTGATCCCTTCCAGCTCCAGCTCTGTGGTGGCTTTCCCTGGCGCTGTGGCTGTGGGTTTCCTCTGGTCTCACTGTCCTCCTCTCTGGGACAGGACACTGCAACATCCCTTGGCACCCCCACACCCAAGGTCTGGTCCCTTTCAGTCACTGGCTGTGACTCAGTGCCCAGGCTGCCACCTGTTCATCGGCTGCCTCGAGGAAGTTTCATGAGATGCTTCTTACTGCACCCCTCATACTGGACCCTTCTGTGCTGGCACAGCTGCTTCAGCTCTTCTACAGTGTAGTTGCTATACTTGGAAGTCATCATTCTTCCCTACACTGCAACTAGTCTGCCTTTACTTGCAGCAAAAAAAAAAAAAAAGGTGGGGAACTGTATCTTGTAACCAGTTTTCTCTTTTCAAAATTTCTGCCCTCTTTGTGTGTCTTTGTTCAAACAGTTCACCAGTCACACCACTGCTCACCAAATCTGTCACCAGCCCACTCCTGTGGCACAGGATTTCCTCTGTGTCACAGCAAGTCCCTCCGTGACAGGGGATTAGGATACCCTTTCTCCATCTGTTTAGTATGCTCACTGTTTCACAACTGAACATGCACCAGAGAATCCCAGGGCACCTCTCTTCATGCAAGGGTTACAAATTCAGTCTCGAGTCTGTGTTCCTGGGATAAAACCTTCTCAACCACTGCACTATAAACCAGAAAGTCACAGGTGTGTATAGGCTTCAGGGGTCCAATACACCTTATTATGTGTCTTTCCCAGAAATGCAGAGCTCAGTTCAAATCCTCAAAGGCTCCTCCTGAGACCCTTTGTATTTTCTCCCCACGTTTCATCATGAAGTCCCTAGTGATACTTCACTTTGGTAGTGTTTGGCCTTAAAACAGTCACACAGGCATGGTATACTTTGAGCAACTTTTCCCAAGGCAGCACCACGAGCGACATAGGCAGAATTATTTTAAAATAAGCCAAAGGCTTTACAAATTAAATTAATAAATGCAGTAAATAAAGACAAATAATTTTAAACATTGGTTACAGGATATTGAAAATAAAATGGAAAATGTACATAAAACCTACACTTTACAACTCTGAGATTAAAATTCTACCTTGAGTCCTTAGTTGCTGAATTTTGAAGGGCAAAGTGTCCTTAGAAGTAGCAGTTGAAGTCTTAGTTCTGGTGGTCTAGGAGAAATTTGCCTCTGCTCTCCAGCAGACAGGCAGGGCCCCAAATGCTAAAGGCTAAAGGCTAAAAGACTAAAGGCTAAAAGGCCCAGATACTCCTCTGCATTCTTGTTTTAGGGTTTTCAAAAGGTAGGTCCAGTGGACAGTGGCTTGCCCTGTGATTGGCTAGCATTCTGTTTCTACAGCTATGTAACCAATCAGTTTTTAGTATTTTACCACAAAACACAGATACACAGTTCTGAATATGAGACAAAAAACTCAGAGGTCAGCTAGTTTAAACCAGAATTTGGGAAATCCAGCCTCCCTCCTGGGAGATGGCTATAATTAAGGCTACTCTCAGTACAGTCATTTACTTAAATGGTAGCCCATTCAGCTGTAACAAAGATTAAGTCAGTGTGGATCTCTGAAAACAAAGGGGTCCAGACATCACAGCTCCCTCATGAGGTCCTGCCTTTTCACAAGCAAATTGGACTACCAGGCCTCCCAACTAGGCTTAACTATTCTTTTGTCTCCTTCTAAAATGTTTTAGTTAACTGTAGCCCCTGGCTAGTAGCTTCCAGATTCTCTGCTCAGTAACAAGAATTACAACATCATTCCACAGAGCCCATGTACTTGTACCCATGATCCCTTGCACTTATACTGGCCATCATGGGCCTCTCTGATGTATTATATACATACAATAAATTATATAAAATATGACCAAAACAATACGGTATGGCCTTATCTCACCACAATTATTATATGTTGTGTTTAGTCTATTGAGTTGATGGGTGGAGTTTGCATATAGATTGGGGTGCAGCAATCCATTAGCAGAAGGAGATTGCCCTGGGCTATGGCAAGACGGGAATCAGGTAACGCTTCAGATGGTACCCACCGCTAAATTGTGGTTGATGCACCGGATGGTGTTACCTATGTGCTCAGAGAGAGGTGAATGCCAGATCTAGGGTTATGTCCAGGTACTTAAAGAAGGATACTGTAGCAAGACGGGGCCTCAGGAGTTTCTACCAGAGGGTGGCAGATGTGCTTGCATGTCTGGCAAGTCTAGGTTTGGACCCTAGGAACATGGCCTTGGTTTTGTTTGTGTTTACCAGGAGTCTGTTTTCCAGGAACCACTCATGGGTGGTGCAGTAGCTGGAACTGAGCACTGTTGAGAGGCTATCCAGTGATTTGTTGCTGTGGAACAACACTAGACCATCGGCATAGAGTATAGCATTATGGGTGAGGCTGTCATTTGGGAGGGAATTTATGAATAGTAAAAGGAGGGTTCCCAGGATAGAGCCCTGGGGAACAGCTGTGGTCATTGCCCTAGCAGTAGAGGTAGCTCCACCGACACTCACAGTTTGGAAGTGAATGGCAAGGTAGTTCTGAATCCAAGCAGCCCAGGCTCTTTAGCTTGCCCTGTAGTATGTTGTGGTCCACCAGGTCGAAGGCCTTGGTCAGATCCATGAAAACAGTACCGTGAGGTTCCTTATGTCCATGTTTCTGAAAACATGGTTAGTCAGGTGGGCTAGAGCAGAGGTCATGTATGATACTTTTGAAAACCATGCCGCTGGGAACAGAGGAGATTATGCTTAGCAACATGCTCAGTGAGTTGTCAGTGCACAACTTTTTCCAGGAGTTTGCTAAGGTGTGGTAAGATGGAAATAGGCCAGTAGTTGTCCATTGATTGGGGATCTCCAGATTTGAAAACAGGTAGACCCTGGCATTTTTCAGATAGCAGACACCGAAGGTGAGGAGGGGTAGAGATTAAAAACTGTGGTCAGGGATGGGCTATATGACAGGCTACAATTTTCAGAAAGCATGGGAGAGGCTACCCTGGGCTTCCCTATTTGGGAGGCTCATAAGCAATTTGTACATCTCTTTGGGAGAGATTACTTTGAAGTGAAACAGTGGTAAGTCAGTGCCTTCTGTGGATGTGTGGCAGAATGGTCTCGCCAGGTTTGGAGGGGCAGCTTGCTGAGGTGGGCAGACAAGTTTGTGAATTTGATGTTGAGGGCATCAGCTATGTCAGAGGGTCAGTTATGGGGCCAGCAGGGATTTTAGCTGTAAAATCAGCTGGTTGGCTCATGGGGCAGTCATGGAGTCTAAGGTGGACCAGAGCAGACAGGGGTTTGCTAAGGCTGTCACACTGATGTTTGCGAAGATAGTTCACCTTGTACACTTTATCTGTTGTTTGCACAAAAGAGATGTGGCAACAGGTAAGCTGTCTTGAAAACCAGGGACTGGGAGAGACGTGCAGCAGGTGGTAAGGTGTGTTGGGAACCAGGGGCAGGGAGAGATGTGCAGCAGCAGTAGGTAAGGTGTGTTGGGAACCTGTGACTGGGAGAGATGTGTAGCAGCAGCTAAGATGTGTTGGGAACCAGGGACTGTGAGACATGTACAGCAACAGGTAAGGTGTGTTGGGAGCCAGGGACTGGGAGAGATTTGCTGCAGCAGCAGATAATGTGTGTTGGAAACCAGGGTCTGGGAGAGACGTCCAGCAGCAAGCAAGGTGTGTTGGGAACCAGGGACAGTCAGAAATGTGCAGTAACAGTAGCTAAGGTGTGTTGGGAACCAGGGATGGGCAGAGATGTGCAGTAGCAGCAGGTAAGGCTTATTCAGGACAGGACCGGGAGACATGTGCAGTACTAAACAAGGTGTGTTGGGCACCAGGGACTAGGAGAGATGTGCAATAGTAGCAGGTAAGATGTGTTAGGAACCAGGGACTGGCAGAAACATGCAGCAGCAGCAGGTAATGTATGTTGGGAACCAGTGACTGGGAGAGACGTGTAGCAGCAGCTAAGGTGTGTTGGGAACCAGGGACTGTGAGACATGTACAGCAGCAGGTAAGGTTTGTTGGAAATCAGGGATGAGAGAGATGTGCAGCAGCAGCAAGTAAGGTGTCTTGGGAACCAGGGACTGGGAGAGACTTGAAGTAGCAGCAGGTAAGGTGTGTTGGAAACCAGGGACAGGGAGAGCTGTGCAGTAGCAGGAGGTAAGATGTGTTTGAAACCAGGGAGTAGGGGAGTGTACAGCAACGGTAACATGTGTTGGAAACTAGGGATTAGGAGAGATGTGTAGCAGCAGGTGAGGTCTGTTAGGAACCAGGGACTGGAGAGATGTGCAGCAGCTGGTAAGGTGTGTTGGAAACCAGGGATGGGAGGATTTGTAGCAGTAGCAGGTAAGGTGTGTTGGGAACCAGGGACAGGGAGATGTGGAAGTAGCAGATAAGGTGTGTTTGGAAACCAGGGACCAGGAGATGCTGTGCAGCTGCAGGCAAGGTGTTGGGCACAAGGACTGGGAGAGATGTGCAGTAGTAGCAGGTAGGTGTTGGAAACCAGGGACTGTGAGAGATGTGCAGCAGCAGGCAAGGTTGTTGAAACCAGGGACGGGAGATCTGTACAGCAGCAGGCAAGATGTGTGGAAACAGGGACTGGGAGAGATGTGCAGCAGCAGGCAAGGTTTGTTGGAAACCAGGGACTGGGAGATCTGTACAGCAGCAGGCAAGATGTGTTGGAAACCAGGGACTGGGAGATGTACAGCAGCAACAGGTAGGGTGTGTTGGGAACCAGGGACTGGGGCGTGTGCAATAGCAGTGGTAAGGTTTGTTGGGAACCAGGGACTGGTGAGACGTGCAGCAGCAGGCAAGGTGTGTTGGGCACAGGGACTGGGAGAGATGCAGTAGTAGCAGGTGGGTTTGTTGGGAACCAGGGACTGGAAGAGATGTGCAGCAGCAGGTAAGGCGTGTTGGAAACTAGGGACTGGGAGATCGTGCAGCAGCAGGCAAGGTGTGTTGGGAACCAGGGACTGGGAGATGTGCAGTAGCAGCAGGTAAGGTGTGTTGGAAACCAGGGACTTGGAGATCTGTACAGCAGCAGCAAGGTAGGTGTGTTGGGAACCAGGGACTGTGTGAGATGTGTAGCAGCAGGTAAGGTGTGTTGGGAACCAGGGACTGGGAGAGTTGTGCAGCAGCAGGCAAGGTTTGTTGGAAACCAGGGACTGGGAGAGATATGCAGCAGCAGGCAAGATTTGTTAGCAACCTTGGACTGGGAGAGATGTCCAGCAGCAGCAGGTAAGGTATGTTGGGAACCAGGGACAGGAAGAGATGTGTACCAACAAGTAAGGTGTGTTGGGAACCAAGGACTTGAGGAGATGTGCAGTGGCAGCAGGCAAGGTGTATTGAGAACCAGAGACTGGGAGAAATGTGTAGCAGTAGGTAAGGTTTGTTGGAAATCAGGGATGAGAGAGATGTGCAGCAGTAGCAGGTAAGGTGTGTTGGGAACCAGGGACAGGGAGAGATGTGCAGTTGCAGCAGGTAAGGTATGTTGTGAATCAGGGACTGGGAGAGACATGCAGCAGCAGCAGCAGGTAAGGTGTGTTGGAAACCAGGGACTGGGAGAGACGTGCAGCAGCAGCAGCAGGTAAGGTGTGTTGGAAACCAGGGACTGGAACAGATGTATAGCAACAGGTAGGGTGTGTTGGAAACCAGGGACTAGATATGTGCAGTAGCAGCAGGTAAGATGTGTTAGAAACCAGGGAGTAGGAGAGATGTACAGCAGCAGGTAAAGTGTGTTGGAAACCAGGACCTAGGGGAGATGTGGAGTAGCAGCAGGTAAGGTGTGTTGGAGACCAGGAACTGGGAGAGATGTGTAGCAGCAGCAGGTAAGGTGTTTTAGGAACCAGAGACTGGGAGATATGTACAGCAGATGGCAAGGTGTGTTGGGAACCTAGGACTGGGAGGATGTGTAGGGGCAGGTGACATGGTGAGAATCAGGTACTGGAAGAGATGTGGAAACAGCAACAGGAGGCATGTTAGAAACCAGGGACTGGGAGAAATCTGCTGCAACAAGCAACATGGAAGATGTGTTGGAAACCAGGGACTGGAAAACGTGCAGCAACAGGCATGGTGTGTTGGGAACCAGGGACTTGGAGGGAACTGCAGTAGCAGCTTGTAAAATGTGTTGGGAACCAGGGACTGGCAGAGATGCGCAGCACCAGTCGAGGTGTGTTCTGAACCAGGGACTGGGAGAGATGTACAGCAGCAGGCAAGGTGTGTTGGGAACCAGGGACTGGGAGAGATGTGCAGTAGCAGCAGGTAAGGTGTGTTGGAAACCAGGGACTTGGAGATCTGTACAGCAGCAGCAGGAAAGGTGTTTTGTAAACCAGGGACTGTGAGAGATATACAGCAGCAGCAGGTAAGGTGTGTTGGGAACCAGGGACTGTGTGAGATGTGTAGCAGCAGGTAAAGTGTGTTGGGAACCAGGACTGGGAGAGATGTACAGCAGCATCAGGTATGGTGTGTTGGGAAGGAGGGACTGGGAGAGATGTGCTGTAGCAGCAGGTAGGGTGTGTTGGAAACCAGGGAGTGTGGAGAGATGTGCCGCAGCAGGTAAGGTTTGTTGGGAACCAGGGACTGGGAGAGATGTAGAACAGCACCAGGTAGGGTGTGTTTGGAACCAGGGACTGGGAGAGATGTACAGCAGCAGCAGCAGGCAAGGTGTTTTGGGATCCAGGGACCGGGAGAGATGTACAGCAGTATCAGGTAAGGTGTGTTGGGAACCAGGGATTGGGAGAGATGTGTAGCAGCAGGTAAGGTGTGTTGGAAACCAGAGATTGGGTGAGATGTACAGCCGCCCAGGTAAAGTGTGTTGGGAACCAGTGTCTGGGGGAGATGTGTAGCAGCAGCAGTTAAGGTGCGTTGAAAACCAGGGACTGGGAGAGATGTGTAGCAGCAGCAGGTATGGTGTGTTGGAAACCAAGGACTGGGAGACGTGTAGCAGCAGTTAAGGTGTGTTGGGAACCAGGGACTGGGAGAGATGTACTGCAGCAGCAGGCAGGATGTGTTGGGAATCAGGGACTGGGGGAGATGTACAACAGCATCAGGTAGGCTGCAGTGCATTGGCAAGAATGGACTGGGAGCGATGTAGAGCAGCACCAGGTAAGGTGTGCTGGAAACCAGGGACTGGGAGAGATGTACAGCAGCAGCAGGCAAGGTGTGTTGGGAACCAAGGACTGGGAGAGATGTACAGCAGCAGCAGGTAAGGTGTTGGAAACCAGGGACTGTGAGAGATGTGCAGCAGCAGGCAAGATTTGTTGGAAACCAGGGACTGGGAGATCTGTACAGCAACAGGCAAGGTGTGTTGGAAACCAGGGACTGGGAGAGATGTATAGCAGCAGCAGTTAAGGTGTGTTGGGAACCAGGGACTGGGGGAGATGTGCAATAGCAGTATGTAAGGTTTGCTGGGAACCAGGGACTGGGCGACACGTGCAGCAGCAGGCAAGGTGTGTTTGGAACCAGGGACTGGGAGAGATGTGGAGCAGCAGGTAAGGTGTGTTGGAAACCAGGGACTGGGAGAGATGTGGAGCAGCAGGTAAGGTGTGTTGGAACCAGGGACTGGGAGAATGTGGAGCAACAGGTGAGGTGTGTTGGGAAACCAGGGACTGGGAGAGATGTGGAGCAGCAGGTGAGGGTGTGTTGGAAGCCAGGGACTGGAGAGATGTACAGCAGCAGCAAGGGTGTACGTTGGGAACCAGGGACTGGGAGAGAGATGTGAGTAGCAGCAGGTAAGGTGTGTTGGAAACCAGGGACTGGAGAGATGTACAGTAGCAGCAGGTAAGTGTGTTTGGAAACCAGGGAGTAGGGAGATGTACAGCAGCCCAGGTAGATGTGTGGGAACCAGGGTCTGGGAGTGATGTGTAGCAGCAGCAGGTTAGGTGTGTTGAGAACAGGGACTGGGAGAGATGTACTGCAACAGCAGGCAGGATGTGTTGGGAACCAAGGACTGGGAGATGTACAGCAGCAGGTAGGTGTGTTGCGAACCAGGGACGAGAGAGATGTGCAGCAGCAACAGGTGGAATGTCATAGGAACCATGGACTGGAAAGATATACAGTTGCAGCAGAGGTAAGGTGGGTTGGGAACCAGGGAGTAGGAGAGATGTGAGCAGGCAGGAGTGTTGGAAACCAGAGACTGGGAGAGATGTACAGCAGCAGCAGCAAGCAAGGTGTGTTAGGAACCAGGGACCGAGAAGATACAGCAGCAGCAGCAGGTAAGGCATATTGGAACCATAGACTGGGAGAGATGTGCAGTCAGCAGCAGTTAAGGTGTGTTGAAACCAGGACTGGGAGGATGAGAGCACATGAGCAGATGTGTTGGGAATCCAGAGACTGGGAGAAGATGCACAGCAGCAGAGCAATGGTGTGTTGAGAATCAGTGACTGGGAGAGATGTGCAGCAGCAGCAACAAGAATAGGTTTATTAGGAACCAAGGACTGGAGAGATAATGGAGCAGCAGCAGTAGGTGTGTTGGAATCCAGGACTAGGAGAATGTGGAGCAACAGGTAAGAGTGTGTTGAGAACCAAGGACTGGAGAAGATGTACAAGTAGTATCAGGTAAGTGTAGTTGAGAACCAGGACAGGAGGATGTGTAGCAGCAGGTGGGTGTGTTGGAGACCAGAGATTGGTGAGATGTGAACCCAGGTAAGGTGTGTTGGGAACCAGGGTCTTAGAAGATGTGTAACAGCAACAGTTAAGGTGTGTTGGGAACAAGGGAATGAGATAGTACTACAACAGCAGGCAGGATGTGTTGAAACCAAGGACTGGGAGAATGTACAGCAGCAACAGGTAGGTATGTTGGGAACCATGGACTAGGGAGATATGCAGTTACAGCAACTATTCACGGTGGGTTGGAACCAAGGAGTGGGAGAAGATGTCTTAGCAGCAGGAAGGATTATGTGGAAACCAGAGACTGGGAGAGATGTACAGCAGCAGCAGCCAAGGTGTGTTGGGAACCAGGACCCCGAGAGATGTACAGCTTGGCAGCAGGTAGGTATGTTGAGACCATGAACTGGGAGAGATATACAGTACATAGCAGTTAGTGTATTGAAAACAGGAGCTAAGGAGAAGATGGGCAGCAGCAGGCAAGGAGTGTTAGGAATCAGAGAATAGGAAGATGTACAGCAACAAACAATGTTTGTTAAATCAGTGACTGGGAGAAGATGTGCTGCAGCAGCAGCAGCAGATGGGTTTGTTGGGAACCAGGGACTGGGTGCAGGATGCAGTGGCTGTGGGTGGATTGTGTTGAGAACCATGGGCAGGAGAGATGTGCAGCAGCATTAGATAAGGTGTGTTGAGACCAGGGACTATGAGAGGATGTGTGGCGACACACAAGATTGTGTTGGGAACTAGGACTGGGAGATATGCAGCAGCAATAGGTGTGTGAGAACCACAAAGCTGGGAAGAGATGTGTAGCATCAGTTAGCTATCTTGAAAACCAGAGACTGGGAGAGGCGATGCAGCAACAGGTAAGGTGTGTTGGGAACCAGGGCAGGGAGAGATGTGCAGCAGCATTAGATAAGGTGTGTTGGGAACCAGGGACTGTGTGAGGATGTGTAGCAGCACAAGGGTGTCATTGGGAACCAGGGACTGGGGAGATGTGCAGCAGCAATAAGGGTGTGTTGGGAACCACAAACTGGGAGGATGTGCAGCAACAGGCAATGTTGTTTAAATCTAGTGACTGGGAGAGATGTGCAGCAGCAACAGATAAGGTTTGTTAGGAGACCAGGGACTGGGTGAGATGTGCAGTAGCAGCAAGTTGAGATGTGTTCGGGAGCAGGGACAGGGAGAGATATAGGAGCAGCAGGTAAGGATTTGTTGGGAACAAGGGACTGGGAGAGATGTACAGCAGCAGGTGGGTGCATTGGGAACCAGGGGAGCGGGAGAGATGCGTAGCAACAGAGTAGGTGTGTTGGAAACCAGAGACTGGGAGAGATGTGTAGCAGCAGATAAGCTGTCTTGAAAACCAGGGACTGGAAGAGACGTGCAGCAACAGGTAAGGTGTGTTGGGAACCAGGGGCAGGGAGAGATGTGCAGCAGCATTAGATAAGGTGTGTTAGGAACCAGGGACTGTGTGAGATGTGTAGCAGCACACAAGGTGTGTTGGGAACCAGGGACTGGGAGATATGTGCAGCAGCAATAAGGTGTGTTGAGAACCACAAACTGGGAGAGATGTGCAGCAGCAGGCAATGTTTGTTGGAAATCAGTGACTGGGAGAGATGTGCAGCAGCAGCAGATAAGGTTTGTTGGGAACCAGGGACTGGGTGAGATGTGCAGTAGCAGCAGATAAGTTGTGTTTGGAAGCAGGGACAGGGAGAGATAGAGCAGCAGATGGATTTTTGGTGAGACCAGGGACTGGGAGAGATGTACAGCAACAGGTAAGTGCATTGGGAACCAGGAGTGGGAGATGCGTGAGCAACAGGTGGTGTGTTGAAACCAGAGACTGGGAGAGATGTGGCAAGATAAGGCTGTCTTGAAAACCAGGGACTGGGAGGCGTGCAGCAACAGGTAAGGTGTGTTGGGAATCGAAACTGGGAGAGATGTGCAGCAGCATTAGATAAGGTAGTGTTGGGAACCAAGGGACTGTGAGAGGTGTGTAGCAGCATTAGATAAGGTGTGTTGGGAACCAGGGACTGTGAGAGATGTGTGGCAACACACAAGGTGTGTTGGAACCAAGGACTGGGAAGATATGTGCAGCAACAATAAGGTGTGTTGAGAACCGTAAAACTGGGGAGAAGTCATGCAGCAACAGGTAGATGCGTTGGAAACCAGAGACTGGGAGAGATGTACAGCAACAGGTAAGGTGTGTTGGAAACCAGGGACTGGGAGAGATGTACAGCAGTATCAGGTAAGGTGTGTTGGGAACCAGGGACTGGGGGAGATGTGTAGCAGCAGGTAAGGTGTGTTGGAAACCAGAGATTGGGTGAGATGTACAGCAGCCCAGGTAAGGTGTGTTGGGAACCAGGGTCTGGGGGAGATGTGTAGCAGCAGCAGTTAAGGTGTGTTGAAAACCAGGGGACGGGAGGATGTGTGGCAGCAACAGGTATGGTGTGTTGGAAACCAGGACTGGGAGACATGTAGTACATTTAAGGTGTGTTGGGAAACCAGGGACTGGGAGGATGTACTGCAACAGCTGGCAGGATGTGTTGGGAATCAGGGTCTGGGAGAGATGTACAGCAGCATCAGGTAGGCTGCATTGGCAACCATGGACTGGGAGAGATGTAGAGCAGCACCAGGTAAGGTGTGCTGAGAACCAGGGACTGGGAGAGATGTACAGCAGCAGCAGACAAGGTGTGTTGGGAACCAAGGACTGGGAGAGATGTACAGCAGCAGCAGGTAAGGTATGTTAGGAACCATGGACTGGGAGAGATGTGCAGTCGCAGCAGTTAAGGTGGGTTGGGAACCAGGGAGTGGGAGAGACGTGTAGCAGCAGGAAGGTGTGTTGGAAACCAGAGACTGGGAGAGATGTACAGCAGCAGCAAGCAAGGTGTGTTTGGAACCAGGGACCGAGAGAGATGTACAGCAGCAGCAGCAGGTAAGGTATGTTAGGAACCATGGACTGGGAGAGATATGCAGTCGCAGCAGTTAAGGTGTGTTGAGAAACAGGGACTGGGAGAGATGGGCAGCAGCAGCAGATAAGGTTTGTTGGGAACTGGGGACTGGGTGAGATGTGCAGTAGCAACAGGTGAGTTGTTTTGGGAGCAAGGACAGGGGGCGATATGGAGCAACAGGTAAGATTTGTTGGGAAGAAGGGACTGGGAAGATGTACAGCAACAGGTAAGTGCATTGGGAACCAGGGCCAGGGAGATGTGTAGCAACAGGTAAAGATTGTGTTGAAAACCAGAGAGACTGGAGAGATGTGGCAACAGATAAGCTGTCTTGAAAACCAGGGACTGGAAGAGACGTGCAGTAACAGGTAAGGTGTGTTGGGAACCAGTGGCAGGGAGAGATGTGCAGCAACATTAGATAAGGTGTGTTAGGAACCAGGGACTGTGAGAGATGTGTAGCAGCACACAAGGTGTGTTGGGAACCAGGGACTGGGAGATATGTGCAGCAGCAATAAGGTGTGTTGGGAACCAGAAACTGGGAGAGATGTGCAGCAGCAGGTAAGGTACGTTGGAAACCAGAGACTGGGAGAGATGTACAGCAACAGGTAAGGTGTGTTAGAAA
This sequence comes from Neoceratodus forsteri, assembly GCA_016271365.2. NCBI lineage: Eukaryota > Metazoa > Chordata > Ceratodontiformes > Ceratodontidae > Neoceratodus > Neoceratodus forsteri. Next base: position 101,563,155 of record JADMNL010000031.1, on the reverse strand, counting down.
CCAGGGACCGGGAGAGATGTGCAGCAACTGGTAAGGTGTGTTGAAAACCAGGGACAGGGAGAGTTGTGAAGCAGCAGGTGAGGTGTGTTGGGAACCAGGGACTGGGAGATGTGTAGCAACAGGTGAAGCTGTCTCTTGAAAACCAGGGACTGTGAGGAGACGTGCAACAGGTAGTAAGGTGTGTTGGGAACCAGGGGCAGGAGAGATGTGCAGCAGCAGTAGGTAAGGTGTGTTGGGAACCTGTGACTGGAGAGATGTGTGGCAGCTAAGATGTGTTGGGAACCAGGGACTGTGAGACATGTACAGCAACAGGTAAGGTGTGTTGGGAGCCAGGGACTGGGAGAGATTGCTGCAGCAGCAGATATGTGTGTTGGAAACCAGGGTCTGGGAGAGACGTCCAGCAGCAAGCAAGGTGTGTTGGGAACCAGGGACAGTCAGAAGTATGTGCAGTAACAGTAGCTAGGGTGTGTTGGGAACGGGATGGGCAGAGATGTGCAGTAGCAGCAGGTAAGGCTTATTCGGAACCAAGGACCGGGAGACGTGCAGTAGTAAACAAGGTGTGTTGGGCACCAGGGACTAGGAGAGATGTGCAATAGTAGCAGGTAAGGTGTGTTAGGAACCAGGGACTGGCATAAACATGCATCAGCAGCAGGTAATGTATGTTGGGAACCAGTGACTGGGAGAGATGTGTAGCAGCAGCTAAGGTGTGTTGGGAGCCAGGGACTGTGAGACATGTACAGCAGCAGGTAAGGTTTGTTGGAAATCAGGGATGAGAGAGATATGCAGCAGCAGCAGGTAAGGTGTGTTGGGAACCAGGGACTGGGAGAGATGTGCAGCAACAGGTAAGGTGTGTTGGGAACCAGGGGCAGGGAGAGATGTGCAGCAGCATTAGATAAGGTGTGTTGGGAACCAGGGACTGTGTGAGATGTGTAGCAGCACACAAGGTGTGTTGGGAACCAGGGACTGGGAGATATGTGCAGCAGCAATAAGGTGTGTTGAGAACCACACACTGGGAGAGATGTGCAGCAGCAGGCAATGTTTGTTGTAAATCAGTGACTGGAGAGATGTGCAGCAGCAGCAGATAAGTTGTTGGGAACCAGGGACTGGGTGAGATGTGCAGTAGCAGCAGGTAAGTTGTGTTCGGAAGCAGGGACAGGGAGAGATATAGAGCAGCAGGTAAGATTTGTTGGGAACAAGGGACTGGGAGAGATGTACAGCAGCAGGTAAGTGCATTGGGAACCAGGGAGCGGGAGAGATGCGTAGCAACAGGTAAGGTGTGTTGGAAACCAGAGACTGGGAGAGATGTGTAGCAGCAGATAAGCTGTCTTGAAAACCAGGGACTGGGAGAGACGTGCAGCAACAGGTAAGGTGTGTTGGGAACCAGGGGCAGGGAGAGATGTGCAGCAGCATTAGATAAGGTGTGTCGGAACCAGGGACTGTGTGAGATGTGTAGCAACACACAAGGTGTGTTGGGGAACCAGGACTGGGAGATATGCATCAGCAGCATAAGGTGTGTTGAGAACGACAAACTGGGAGAGATGTCAGCAGCAGCGCAATGTTTGTTGGAAATCAGTGACTGGAGAGATTGCAGCAGCAGCAGATAAGGTTTGTTGGGAACCAGGGACTGGGTGATGTGCAGTAGCAGCAGGTAAGTTGTGTTCGGAAGCAGGGACAGGGAGAGATATAGAGCAGCAGGTAAGATTTGTTGGGAACCAGGGACTGGGAGAGATGTACAGCAGCAGGTAAGTGCATTGGGAACCAGGGAGTGGGAGAGATGCGTAGCAACAGGTAAGGTGTGTTGGAAACCAGAGACTGGGAGAGATGTGTAGCAGCAGATAAGCTGTGTTGAAAACCAGGGACTGGGAGAGACGTGCAGCAACAGGTAAGGTGTGTTGGGAATCAGAAACTGGGAGAGATGTGCAGCAGCATTAGATAAGGTGTGTTGGGAACCAGGGACTGTGAGAGGTGTGTAGCAGCATTAGATAAGGTGTGTTGGGAACCAGGGACTGTGAGAGATGTGTAGCAGCACACAAGGTGTGTTGGGAACCAGGGACTGGGAGATATGTGCAGCAGCAATAAGGTGTGTTGAGAACCACAAACTGGGAGAGATGTGCAGCAACAGGTAAGGTACGTTGGAAACCAGAGACTGGGAGAGATGTACAGCAACAGGTAAGGTGCGTTAGAAACCAGGGACCGGGAGAGATGTGCAGCAACTGGTAAGGTGTGTTGGAAACCAGGGACTGGGAGAGATGTGGAGCAGCAGGTAAGGTGTGTTGGAAACCAGGGACTGGGAGAGATGTGGAGCAGCAGGTAAGGTGTGTTGGAAACCAGGGACTGGGAGAGATGTACAGCAGCAGCAGGCAAGGTGTTTTGGTAACCAGGGACCGGGAGAGATGTACAGCAGTATCAGGTAAGGTGTGTTGGGAAACCAGGGACTGGGGAGATGTGCAACAGGTAGGTGTGTTGGAAACCAGAGATTGGGTGAGATGTACAGCAGCCCAGGTAAGGTGTGTTGGGAACCAGGATCTGGGGGAGATGTGTAGCAGCAGCAGTTAAGGTGTGTTGAAAACCAGGGACCGGGAGAGATGTGTAGCAGCAGCAGGTGTATGGTGTGTTGGAAACCAAGTACTGGGAGACATGTGTAGCAGCAGTTAAGGTGTGTTGGGAACCAGGGACTGGGAGAGATGTACTGCAACAGCAGGCAGGATGTGTTGGGAATCAGGGTCTGGGAGAGATGTACAGCAGCATCAGGTAGGCTGCATTGGCAACATGGACTGGAAGATGTAGAGCAGCACCAGGTGGGGTGTGCTGGAACCAGGGACTGGGAGGATGTACAGCAGCAGCAGGCAAGGTGTGTTGGGAACCAAGGACTGGGAGAGATGTACAGCAGCAGCAGGTAGGGTGTGTTGCGAACCAGGGACCGAGAGAGATGTACAGCAGCAGCAGGTAGGGTATGTTGGAACCATGGACTGGGAGAGATATGCAGTTGCAGCAGTTAAGGTGGGTTGGGAACCAGGGAGTGGGAGAGATGTGTAGCAGCAGGAAGGTGTGTTGGAAACCAGAGACTGGGAGAGATGTACAGCAGCAGCAAGCAAGGTGTGTTGGGAACCAGGGACCGAGAGAGAGATGTACAGGAGCAGCAGCAGGTGAGGTATGTTAGGGAACCATGGACTGGGAGAGATATGCAGTCGCAGCAGTTAAGGTGTTGAGAAACAGGGACTGGGAGAGATGGGCAGTAGCAGCAGATAAGGTTTGTTGGGAACCGGGGACTGGGTGAGACGTGCAGTAGCAGCAGGTAAGTTGTGTTGGGAAGCAGGGACAGGGAGCGATATGGAGCAGCAGGTAAGATTTGTTGGGAAGAAGGGACTGGGAGAGATGTACAGCAGCAGGTAAGTGCATTGGGAACCAGGGAGCGGGAGAGATGTGTAGCAACAGGTAAGGTGTGTTGAAAACCAGAGACTGGGAGAGATGTGTAGCAGCAGATAAGCTGTCTTGAAAACCAGGGACTGGAAGAGACGTGCAGCAACAGGTAAGGTGTGTTGGGAACCAGTGGCAGGGAGAGATGTGCAGCAACATTACATAAGGTGTGTTAGGAACCAGGGACTGTGAGAGATGTGTAGCAACAGACAAGGTGTTGAGACAGAAACTGGGAGAGATGTGCAGCAGCAGGTAAGGTACGTTGGAAACCAGAGACTGGGAGGATGTACAGCAACAGGTAGGTGTGTTAGAAACCAGGGACCGGGACACATGTGCAGCAACTGTAGGGTGTGTTGAAACCAGGGACAGGGAGGTTGTGAAGCAGCAGGTGAGGTGTGTTGGGAACCAGGGACTGGAGAGAGTGTAGCAACAGGTAGCTGTCTTGAAAACCAGGGACTGGGAGAGCGTGCAGCAGGTGGTGGTGTGTTGGGAACCAGGGGCAGGGAGGATGTGCAGCAGCAGTAGGTAGGTGTGTTGGGAACCTGTGACTGGAGAGATGTGTAGCAGCTAAGATGTGTTGGGAACCAGGGACTGTGAGACATGTACAGCAACAGGTAAGGTGTGTTGGGAGCCAGGGACTGGGAGAGATTTGCTGCAGCAGCAGATAATGTGTGTTGGAAACCAGGGTCTGGGAGAGACGTCCAGCAGCAAGCAAGGTGTGTTGGGAACCAGGGACAGTCAGAAATGTGCAGTAACAGTAGCTAAGGTGTGTTGGGAACCAGGGATGGGCAGAGATGTGCAGTAGCAGCAGGTAAGGCTTATTGGGAACCAGGGACCGGGAGACATGTGCAGTACTAAACAAGGTGTGTTGGGCACCAGGGACTAGGAGAGATGTGCAATAGTAGCAGGTAAGGTGTGTTAGGAACCAGGGACTGGCAGAAACATGCAGCAGCAGCAGGTAATGTATGTTGGGAACCAGTGACTGGAGAGATGTGAGCAGCAGCTAAGGTGTGTTGGGAGCCAGGGACTGTGAGACATGTACAGCAGCAGGTAAGGTTTGTTGGAAATCAGGGATGAGAGAGATATGCGGCAGCAGCAGGTAAGGTGTGTTGGGAACCAGGGACTGGGAGAGATGTGCAGCAACAGGTAAGGTGTGTTGGGAACCAGGGCAGGGAGAGATGTACAGCAGCATTAGATAAGGTGTGTTGGGAACCAGGGACTGTGTGAGATGTGTAGCAGCACACAAGGTGTGTTGGGAACCAGGGACTGGGAGATATGTGCAGCAGCAATAAGGTGTGTTGAGAACCACACACTGGGAGAGATGTGCAGCAGCAGGCAATGTTTGTTGTAAATCAGTGACTGGGAGAGATGTGCAGCAGCAGCAGATAAGGTTTGTTGGGAACCAGGGACTGGGTGAGATGTGCAGTAGCAGCAGGTAAGTTGTGTTCGGAAGCAGGGACAGGGAGAGATATAGAGCAGCAGGTAAGATTTGTTGGGAACAAGGGACTGGGAGAGATGTACAGCAGCAGGTAAGTGCATTGGGAACCAGGGAGCGGGAGAGATGCGTAGCAACAGGTAAGGTGTGTTGGAAACCAGAGACTGGGAGAGATGTGTAGCAGCAGATAAGCTGTCTTGAAAACCAGGGACTGGGAGAGACGTGCAGCAACAGGTAAGGTGTGTTGGGAACCAGGGGCAGGGAGAGATGTGCAGCAGCATTAGATAAGGTGTGTTGGGAACCAGGGACTGTGTGAGATGTGTAGCAGCACACAAGGTGTGTTGGGAACCAGGGACTGGGAGATATGTGCAGCAGCAATAAGGTGTGTTGAGAACAACAAACTGGGAGAGATGTGCAGCAGCAGGCAATGTTTGTTGGAAATCAGTGACTGGGAGAGATGTGCAGCAGCAGCAGATAAGGTTTGTTGGGAACCAGGGACTGGGTGAGATGTGCAGTAGCAGCAGGTAAGTTGTGTTCGGAAGCAGGGACAGGGAGAGATATAGAGCAGCAGGTAAGATTTGTTGGGAACCAGGGACTGGGAGAGATGTACAGCAGCAGGTAAGTGCATTGGGAACCAGGGAGTGGGAGAGATGCGTAGCAACAGGTAAGGTGTGTTGGAAACCAGAGACTGGGAGAGATGTGTAGCAGCAGATAAGCTGTGTTGAAAACCAGGGACTGGGAGAGACGTGCAGCAACAGGTAAGGTGTGTTGGGAATCAGAAACTGGGAGAGATGTGCTGCAGCATTAGATAAGGTGTGTTGGGAACCAGGGACTGTGAGAGGTGTGTAGCAGCATCAGATAAGGTGTGTTGGGAACCAGGGACTGGGAGATATGTGCAGCAGCAATAAGGTGTGTTGAGAACCACAAACTGGGAGAGATGTGCAGCAACAGGTAAGGTACGTTGGAAACCAGAGACAGGGAGAGATGTACAGCAACAGGTAAGGTGCGTTAGAAACCAGGGACCGGGAGAGATGTGCAGCAACTGGTAAGGTGTGTTGGAAACCAGGGACTGGGAGAGATGTGGAGCAGCAGGTAAGGTGTGTTGGAAACCAGGGACTGGGAGAGATGTGGAGCAGCAGGTAAGGTGTGTTGGAAACCAGGGACTGGGAGAGATGTACTGGAGCAGCAGGCAAGGTGTTTTGGTAACCAGGACGGGAGAGATGTACAGCAGTATCAGGTAAGGTGTGTTGGGAACCAGGGACTGGGGAGATGTGTAGCAGCAGGTAAGGTGTGTTGGAAACCAGAGATTGGGTGAGATGTACAGCAGCCCAGGTAAGGTGTGTTGGGAACCAGGATCTGGGGGAGATGTGTAGCAGCAGCAGTTAAGGTGTGTTGAAAACCAGGGACCGGGAGAGATGTGTAGCAGCAGCAGGTATGGTGTGTTGGAAACCAAGTACTGGGAGACATGTGTAGCAGCAGTTAAGGTGTGTTGGGAACCAGGGACTGGGAGAGATGTACTGCAACAGCAGGCAGGATGTGTTGGGAATCAGGGTCTGGGAGAGATGTACAGCAGCATCAGGTAAGCGGCATTGGCAACCATGGACTGGGAGAGATGTAGAGCAGCACCAGGTAAGGTGTGCTGAGAACCAGGGACTGGGAGGATGTACAGCAGGCAGCAGGCAAGGTGTGTTGGGAACCAAGGACTGGGAGAGATGTACAGCAGCAGCAGGTGGGTGTGTTGAGACCAGGGACCAGGAGGATGTACAGCAGCAGCAGGTGGGTATGTTAGAAACCATGGACTGGGAGAGATGTGCAGTCGCAGCAGTTAAGGTGGGTTGGGAACCAGGGGTGGGAGGATGTGTAGCAGCAGGAGGTGTGTTGGAAACCAGAGACTGGGAGAGATGTACAGCAGCAGCAAGCAAGGTGTGTTGGGAACCAGGGACCGGGAGAGATGTACAGGAGCAGCAGCAGGTAAGGTATGTTAGGAACCATGGACTGGGAGAGATATGCAGTCGCAGCAGTTAAGGTGTGTTGAGAAACAGGGACTGGGAGAGATGGGCAGTAGCAGCAGATAAGGTTTGTTGGGAACCGGGGACTGGGTGAGACGTGCAGTAGCAGCAGGTAAGTTGTGTTGGGAAGCAGGGACAGGGGCATATGGAGCAGCAGGTAAGATTTGTTGGGAAGAAGGGACTGGGAGAGATGTACAGCAGCAGGTAAGTGCATTGGGAACCAGGGAGCGGGAGAGATGTGTAGCAACAGGTAAGGTGTGTTGAAAACCAGAGACTGGGAGAGATGTGTAGCAGCAGATAAGCTGTCTTGAAAACCAGGGACTGGAAGAGACGTGCAGCAACAGGTAAGGTGTGTTGGGAACCAGTGGCAGGGAGAGATGTGCAGCAACATTACATAAGGTGTGTTAGGAACCAGGGACTGTGAGAGATGTGTAGCAACAGACAAGGTGTGTTGGGAACCAGAAACTGGGAGAGATGTGCAGCAGCAGGTAAGGTACGTTGGAAACCAGAGACTGGGAGAGATGTACAGCAACAGGTAAGGTGTGTTAGAAACCAGGGACCGGGACACATGTGCAGCAACTGGTAAGGTGTGTTGAAAACCAGGGACAGGGAGAGTTGTGAAGCAGCAGGTGAGGTGTGTTGGGAACCAGGGACTGGGAGAGATGTGTAGCAGCAGGTAAGCTGTCTTGAAAACCAGGGACTGTGAGAGACGTGCAGCAGGTAGTAAGGTGTGTTGGGAACCAGGGGCAGGGAGAGATGTGCAGCAGCAGTAGGTAAGGTGTGTTGGGAACCTGTGACTGGGAGAGATGTGTAGCAGCAGCTAAGATGTGTTGGGAACCAGGGACTGTGAGACATGTACAGCAACAGGTAAGGTGTGTTGGGAGCCAGGGACTGGGAGAGATTTGCTGCAGCAGCAGATTGTGTGTGGAGACCAGGGTCTGGGAGGACGTCCAGCAGCAAGCAAGGTGTGTTGGGAACCAGGGACAGTCAGAAGTATTGCAGTAACAGTAGCTTAGGGTGTGTTGGGAACGGGATGGGCAGAGATGTGCAGTAGCAGCAGGTAAGGCTTTTCAGGAACCAGGACCGGGAGACATGTGCAGTACTAAACAAGGTGTGTTGGGCACCAGGGACTGGGAGAATGTGCAATAGTAGCAGGTAAGATGTGTTAGGAACCAAGGAGTTTCAGAACATCAGCAGCAGCAGGTAATGTATGTTGGGAACCAGTGACTGGGAGAGGCCGTGTAGCAGCAGCTAAGGTGTGTTGGGAACCAGGGACTGTGAGACATGTACAGCAGCAGGTAAGGTTTGTTGGAAATCAGGGATGAGAGAGATGTGCAGCAGCAGCAAGTAAGGTGTCTTGGGAACCAGGGACTGGGAGAGACTTGAAGTAGCAGCAGGTAAGGTGTGTTGGAAACCAGGGACAGGGAGAGCTGTGCAGTAGCAGGAGGTAAGATGTGTTTGAAACCAGGGAGTAGGGGAGATGTACAGCAGCAGGTAACATGTGTTGGAAACTAGGGATTGGGAGAGATGTGTAGCAGCAGCAGGTAAGGTCTGTTAGGAACCAGGGACTGGGAGAGATGTGCAGCAGCTGGTAAGGTGTGTTGGAAACCAGGGATGGGAGAGATTTGTAGCAGTAGCAGGTAAGGTGTGTTGGGAACCAGGGACAGGGAGAGATGTGAAGTAGCAGATAAGGTGTGTTTGGAAACCAGGGACCAGGAGATGCAGCTGCAGGCAAGGTGTGTTGGGCACCAAGGACTGGGAGAGATATGCAGTAGTAGCAGGTAAGGTGTTGGAAACCAGGGACTGTGAGAGATGTGCAGCAGCAGGCAAGGTTTGTTGGAAACCAGGGACAGGGAGATCTGTACAGCAGCAGGCAAGATGTGTTGGAAACCAGGGACTGGGAGAGATGTGCAGCAGCAGGCAAGGTTTGTTGGAAACCAGGGACTGGGAGATCTGTACAGCAGCAGGCAAGATGTGTTGGAAACCAGGGACTGGGAGAGATGTACAGCAGCAGCAGGTAAGGTGTGTTGGGAACCAGGGACTGGGGGCGATGTGCAATAGCAGTAGGTAAGGTTTGTTGGGAACCAGGGACTGGGCGAGACGTGCAGCAGCAGGCAAGGTGTGTTGGGCACCAGGGACTGGGAGAGATGTGCAGTAGTAGCAGGTAAGGTTTGTTGGGAACCAGGGACTGGAAGAGATGTGCAGCAGCAGGTAAGGCGTGTTGGAAACTAGGGACTGGGAGATACGTGCAGCAGCAGGCAAGGTGTGTTGGGAACCAGGGATTGGGAGAGATGTGCAGTAGCAGCAGGTAAGGTGTGTTGGAAACCAGGGACTTGGAGATCTGTACAGCAGCAGCAGGTAAGGTGTGTTGGGAACCAGGGACTGTGTGAGATGTGTAGCAGCAGGTAAGGTGTGTTGGGAACCAGGGACTGGGAGAGTTGTGCAGCAGCAGGCAAGGTTTGTTGGAAACCAGGGACTGGGAGAAATATGCAGCAGCAGGCAAGATTTGTTAGCAACCTGGGACTGGGAGAGATGTCCAGCAGCAGCAGGTAAGGTATGTTGGGAACCAGGGACAGGGAGCGATGTGCAGCAGCTGGTAAGGTGCGTTGGGAACCAGGGACAGGAAGAGATGTGTACCAACAAGTAAGGTGTGTTGGGAACCAGGGACTTGAGGAGATGTGCAGTGGCAGCAGGCAAGGTGTATTGAGAACCAGAGACTGGGAGAAATGTGTAGCAGTAGGTAAGGTTTGTTGGAAATCAGGGATGAGAGAGATGTGCAGCAGTAGCAGGTAAGGTGTGTTGGGAACCAGGGACAGGGAGAGATGTGCAGTTGCAGCAGGTAAGGTGTGTTGGAAACCAGGACTGGAACAGATGTATAGCAACAGGTAGGGTGTGTTGAACCAGGGACTGGGAGATATGTGCAGAGCAGCAGGTAAGGTGTGTTAGAAACCAGGGACTGGAAGAGATGTACAGCAACAGGTAAGGTGTGTTGGAAACCAGGGACCTAGAGATTGGTGAGCAGCAGGTAAGGTATGTTAGGAACCATGGACTGGGAGAGATGTGCAGTCGCAGCAGTCAAGGTGGGTTGGGAACCAGGGGTGGGAGATGTGGCAGCAGGAAGTGTGTTGGAAACCAGAGACTGGGAGAGATGTACGCAGCAGCAAACAGGTGTGTTGGGAACCAGGGACCGAGAGAGATGTACAGCAGCAGCAGCAGGTAAGGTATGTTAGGAACCATGGACTGGGAGAGATATGCAGTCGCAGCAGTTAAGGTGTGTTGAGAAACAGGGACTGGGAGAGATGGGCAGCAGCAGCAGATAAGGTTTGTTGGGAACTGGGGACTGGGTGAGACGTGCAGTAGCAGCAGGTAAGTTGTGTTGGGAAGCAGGGACAGGGAGAGATATGGAGCAGCAGGTAAGATTTGTTGGGAAGAAGGGACTGGGAGAGATGTACAGCATGAGTAAGTGCATTGGGAACCAGGGGCGGGAGATGTGTATCAACAGGTAAAGATTGTGTTGAAAACCAGAGACTGGGGAGAGATGTGGTGCAACAGATAAGCTGTCTTGAAAACCAGGGACTGGAAGAGACGTGCAGCAACAGGTAAGGTGTAATTTTGGGAACCAGTGGCAGGGAGATGTGCAGCAACATTAGATGGGTGTGTTGGAACTGGGATTGTGAGAGATGTGTAGCAGCACAGGTGTGTTGGGAACCAGGGACTGGAGATATGTGCAGCAGCAATAAGGTGGTGGGAACCAGAAACTGGGAAGAGATGTGCAGCAGCAGGTAGGTACATTGGAAGCAGAGACTGGGAGATGTACAGCAACAGGTAAGGTGTGTTGGGAAACCAGGGACCGGGACAGATGTGCAGCAACTGGTAAGGTGTGTTGAAAACCAGGGACAGGGAGAGTTGTGGAAGCAGCAGGTGAGGTGTGTTGGGAACCACAGGGACTGGGAGATGTGTAGCAACAGGTGAAGCTGTCTCTTGAAAACCAGGGACTGTGAGGAGACGTGCAGCAGGTAGTAAGGTGTGTTGGGAACCAGGGGCAGGAGAGATGTGCAGCAGCAGTAGGTAAGGTGTGTTGGGAACCTGTGACTGGAGAGATGTGTAGCAGCAGCTAAGATGTTGTGGGAACCTGGGACTGTGAGACATGTACAGCAACAGGTAAGGTGTGTTGGGAGCCAGGGACTGGGAGATTTGCTGCAGCAACGGATAATGTGTGTTGGAAACCAGGGTCTGGGAGAGACGTCAGCAGCAAGCAAGGTGTGTTGGGAACCAGGGACAGTCAGAAGTGTGCAGTAACAGTAGCTAAGGTGTGTTGGGAACCAGGGATGGGCAGAGATGTGCAGAGCAGCAGGTAAGGCTTATTCAGGACAGGACCGGGAGACATGTGCAGTACTAAACAAGGTGTGTTGGGCACCAGGGACTGGGAGAATGTGCAATAGTAGCAGGTAAGATGTGTTAGGAACCAAGGAGTTTCAGAAACATGCAGCAGCAGCAGGTAATGTATGTTGGGAACCAGTGACTGGGAGAGACCTGTAGCAGCAGCTAAGGTGTGTTAGGAACCAGGGACTGTGAGACATGTACAGCAGCAGGTAGGGTTTGTTGGAAATCAGGGATGAGAGAGATGTGCAGCAGCAGCAAATAAAGGTGTCTTGGGAACCAGGGACTGGGAGAGACTTGAAGTAGCAGCAGGTGAGTGTGTTGAAACCAGGGACAGGAGAGCTGTGCAGTAGCAGGAGGTAAGATGTGTTTGAAACCAGGGAGGGGAGATGTACAGCAGCAGGTAACATGTGTTGGAAACTAGGGATTGGAGAGATGTGTAGCAGCAGCAGGTAAGGTCTGTTAGGAACCAGGGACTGGGAGAGATGTGCAGCAGCTGGTAAGGTGTGTTGGAAACCAGGGATGGGAGAGATTTGTAGCAGTAGCAGGTAAGGTGTGTTGGGAACCAGGGACAGGGAGAGATGTGAAGTAGCAGATAAGGTGTGTTTGGAAACCAGGGACCAGGAGAGATGTGCAGCTGCAGGCAAGGTGTGTTGGGCACCAAGGACTGGGAGAGATGTGCAGTAGTAGCAGGTAAGGTGTTGGAAACCAGGGACTGTGAGAGATGTGCAGCAGCAGGCAAGGTTTGTTGGAAACCAGGACAGGAGATCTGTACAGCAGCAGGCAAGATGTGTTGGAAACCGGGACTGGGAGAGATGTGCAGCAGCAGGCAAGGTTTGTTGGAAACCAGGGACTGGGAGATCTGTACAGCAGCAGGCAAGATGTGTTGGAAACCAGGGACTGGGAGAGATGCAGCAGCAGCAGGTAAGGTGTGTTGGGAACCAGGACTGGGGGCGTAATAGCAGTAGGTAAGGTTTGTTGGGAACCAGGGACTGGGCGACGTGCAGCAGCAGGCAAGGTGTGTTGGGCACCAGGGACTGGGAGATGTGCAGTAGTAGCAGGTAAGGTTTGTTGGGAACCAGGGACTGGAAGAGATGTGCAGCAGCAGGTAAGGCGTGTTGGAAACTAGGGACTGGGAGATCGTGCAGCAGCAGTCAAGGTGTGTTGGGAACCAGGGACTGGGAGATGTGCAGTAGCAGCAGGTAAGGTGTGTTGGAAACCAGGGACTTGGAGATCTGTACAGCAGCAGCAGGTAAGGGTGTGTTGGGAACCAGGGACTGTGTGAGATGTAGCAAGCAGGTAAGGTGTGTTGGGAACCAGGGACTGGGAGAGTTGTGCAGCAGCAGGCAAGGTTTGTTGGAAACCAGGGACTGGGAGAAATATGCAGCAGAAGGCAAGATTTGTTAGCAACCTGGGACTGGGAGAGATGTCCAGCAGCAGCAGGTAAGGTATGTTGGGAACCAGGGACAGGGAGCGATGTGCAGCAGCTGGTAAGGTGCGTTGGGAACCAGGGACAGGAAGAGATGTGTACCAACAAGTAAGGCGTGTTGGGAACCAAGGACTTGAGGAGATGTGCAGTGGCAGCAGGCAAGGTGTATTGAGAACCAGAGACTGGGAGAAATGTGTAGCAGTAGGTAGGGTTTGTTGGAAATCAGGGATGAGAGAGATGTGCAGCAGTAGCAGGTAAGGTGTGTTGGGAACCAGGGACAGGGAGAGATGTGCAGTTGCAGCAGGTAGGGTATGTTGTGAATCAGGGACTGGGAGAGACATGCAGCAGCAGCAGCAGGTAAGGTGTGTTGGAAACCAGGGACTGGGAGAGACATATAGCAGCAAGTAAGGTGTGTTGGAAACCAGGGACTGGAACAGATGTATAGCAACAGGTAGGGTGTGTTGGAAACCAGGGACTAGCAGATATGTGCAGTAGCAGCAGGTAAGATGTGTTAGAAACCAGGGAGTAGGAGAGATGTACAGCAGCAGGTAAAGTGTGTTGGAAACCAGGACCTAGGGGAGATGTGGAGTAGCAGCAGGTAAGGTGCGTTGGAGACCAGGAACTGGGAGAGATGTGTAGCAGCAGCAGGTAAGGTGTTTTAGGAACCAGAGACTGGGAGATATGTACAGCAGATGGCAAGGTGTGTTGGGAACCTAGGACTGGGAGAGATGTGTAGAGGCAGGTGACATGAGTAGGGAATCAGGTACTGGAAGAGATGTAGAGCAGCAACAGGAGAGGCATGTTAGAAACCAGGGACTGGGAGAAATCTGCTGCAGCAGCAGCATGGAAGATGTGTTGGAAACCAGGGACTGGGAAAGACGTGCAGCAGCAGGCATGGTGTGTTGGGAACCAGGGACTTGGAGAGAAAACTGCAGTAGCAGCTTGTAAAATGTGTTGGGAACCAGGGACTGGCAGAGATGCGCAGCACCAGTCGAGGTGTGTTCTGAACCAGGGACTGGGAGAGATGTACAGCAGCAGGCAAGGTGTGTTGGGAACCAGGGACTGGGAGAGATGTGCAGTAGCAGCAGGTAAGGTGTGTTGGAAACCAGGGACTTGGAGATCTGTACAGCAGCAGCAGGAAAGGTGTTTTGTAAACCAGGGACTGTGAGAGATATACAGCAGCAGCAGGTAAGGTGTGTTGGGAACCAGGGACTGTGTGAGATGTGTAGCAGCAGGTAAAGTGTGTTGGGAACCAGGCACTGGGAGAGATGTACAGCAGCATCAGGTATGGTGTGTTGGGAAGGAGGACTGGGAGAGATGTGCTGTAGCAGCAGGTAGGGTGTGTTGGAAACCAGGGACTGTGGAGATGTGCACGCAGCAGGTGAGTTGTTTGGGAACCAGGGACTGGAGAGATGTGAACAGCACAGGTAGGGTGTGTTTGGAACCAGGGACTGGGAGATGTGCAAAGCAGCAGCAGGCAAGGTGTTTTGGGATCCAGGGACTGGGAGAGATGTGCAGCAGCAGCAGGTAAGGTGTGTTGGAACCAGGGACTGGGAGATGTGCTAGCAGTACAGGTAAGGTGTGTTGGGAACCAGGGATTGGGAGAGATGTGCAGCATGCAGGTAAGGTGTGTTGGAAAACCAGGGACCGGGAGAGATGTGTAGCAGCAGCAGGTATGGTGTGTTGGAAACCAAGGACTGGGAGACTTGTGTAGCAGCAGTTAAGGTGTGTTGGGAACCAGGGACTGGGAGAGATGTACTGCAACAGCAGGCAGGATGTGTTGGGAATCAGGGTCTGGGAGAGATGTACAGCAGCATCAGGTAGGCTGCATTGGCAACCATGGACTGGGAGAGATGTAGAGCAGCACCAGGTAAGGTGTGCTGAGAACCAGGGACTGGGAGAGATGTACAGCAGCAGCAGGCAAGGTGTGTTGGGAACCAAGGACTGGGAGAGATGTACAGCAGCAGCAGGTAAGGTGTGTTGCGAACCAGGGACCGAGAGAGATGTAGAGCAGCAGCAGGTAAGGTATGTTAGAAACCATGGACTGGGAGAGATATGCAGTCGCAGCAGTTAAGGTGGGTTGGGAACCAGGGAGTGGGAGAGATGTGTAGCAGCAGGAAGGTGTGTTGGAACCAGGAGACTGGGAGAATGTATGGCAGCAGCAAGCAAGGTGTGTTGGGAACCAGGGACTGGAGAGATGTGGAGTAGCAGCAGGTAGGTATGTTGGAACCATGGACTGGGAGAGAGATGCAGTCGCAGTTAAGGTGTGTTGAGAAACAGGACTGGGAGAGATGGGCAGTAGCAGCAGATAAGGTTTGTTGGGAACGGGACTGGGTGAGATGCAGCAGCAGCAGGTAAGTTGTGTTGGGAAGCAGGGACAGGGAGATATGGAGCAGCAGGTAAGATTGTTGGGAAGAAGGGACGGGAGAGATGCTAGCAGCAGGTGGTCGCATTGGGGAACCAGGGAGCGGGAGAGATGTGTAGCAACAGGTAAGGTGTGTTGAAAACCAGAGACTGGGAGAGATGTGTAGCAGCAGATAAGCTGTCTTGAAAACCAGGGACTGGAAGAGACGTGCAGCAACAGGTAAGGTGTGTTGGGAACCAGTGGCAGGGAGAGATGTGCAGCAACATTACATAAGGTGTGTTAGGAACCAGGGACTGTGAGAGATGTGTAGCAACAGACAAGGTGTGTTGGGAACCAGAAACTGGGAGAGATATGCAGCAGCAGGTAAGGTACGTTGGAAACCAGAGACTGGGAGAGATGTACAGCAACAGGTAAGGTGTGTTAGAAACCAGGGACCGGGACACATGTGCAGCAACTGGTAAGGTGTGTTGAAACCAGGACAGGAGGAGTGAGAAGCAGCAGGTGAGGTGTGTTGGGAACCAGGGACTGGGAGAGATGTGGGCAGCAGGTAGCTGTCTTGAAAACAGGGACTGAGGAGACGTGCAAGCAGGTAGTAGGTGTGTTGGGAACCAGGGGCAGGGAGAGATGTGCAGCAGCAGTAGGTAGGGTGTGTTGGGAACCTGTGACTGGGAGAGATGTGTGGCAGCAGCTAAGATGTGTTGGGAACCAGGGACTGTGAGACATGTACAGCAACAGGTAAGGTGTGTTGGGAGCCAGGGACTGGGAGAGATTTGCTGCAGCAGCAGATAATGTGTGTTGGAAACCAGGGTCTGGGAGAGACGTCCAGCAGCAAGCAAGGTGTGTTGGGAACCAGGGACAGTCAGAAATGTGCAGTAACAGTAGCTAAGGTGTGTTGGGAACCAGGGATGGGCAGAGATGTGCAGTAGCAGCAGGTAAGGCTTATTGGGAACCAGGGACCGGGAGACTGTGCAGTACTAAACAAGGTGTGTTGGGCACCAGGGACTAGGAGAGATGTGCAATAGTAGCAGGTAAGGTGTGTTAGGAACCAGGGACTGGCAGAAACATGCAGCAGCAGCAGGTAATGTATGTTGGGAACCAGTGACTGGGAGAGACGTGTAGCAGCAGCTAAGGTGTGTTGGGAACCAGGGACTGTGAGACATGTACAGCAGCAGGTAAGGTTTGTTGGAAATCAGGGATGAGAGAGATGTGCAGCAGCAGCAAGTAAGGTGTCTTGGGAACCAGGGACTGGGAGAGACTTGAAGTAGCAGCAGGTAAGGTGTGTTGGAAACCAGGGACAGGGAGAGCTGTGCAGTAGCAGGAGGTGAAGATGTGTTTGAAACCAGGGAGTAGGGAGATGTGCAGCAGCAGGTAACATGTGTTGGAAACTAGGGATTGGGAGAGATGTGTAGCAGCAGCAGGGTGGGTCTGTTAGGAACCAGGGACTGGAGAGATGTGCAGCAGCTGGTAAGGTGTGTTGGAAACCAGGGATGGGAGGATTTGTAGCAGTAGCAGGTAAGGTGTGTTGGGAACCAGGGACAGGGAGATGTGAAGTAGCAGATAAGGTGTGTTTGGAAACCAGGGACCAGGAGAGATGTGCAGCTGCAGGCAAGGTGTTGGGCACAAGGACTGGGAGAGATGTGCAGTAGTAGCAGGTATGAGTGTTGAAACCAGGGACTGTGAGAGATGTGCAGCAGCAGGCAAGGTTTGTTGGAAACCAGGGACACGGGAGATCTGTACAGCAGCAGGCAAGATGTGTTGGAAACCGGGACTGGGAGAGATGTGCAGCAGCAGGCAAGGTTTGTTGGAAACCAGGGACTGGGAGATCTGGCAGCAGCAGGCAAGATGTGTTGGAAACCAGGACTGGGAGGATGTACAGCAGCAGCAGGTATGGTGTGTTGGGAACCAGGGACTGGGGCGATGTGCAATAACGTGCAGTAAGGTTTGTTGGGAACCAGGGACTGGTGAGACGTGCAGCAGCAGGCAAGGTGTGTTGGGCACAGGGACTGGGAGATGTGCAGTAGTAGCAGGTGGGTTTGTTGGGAACCAGGGACTGGAAGAGATGTGCAGCAGCAGGTAAGGCGTGTTGGAAACTAGGGACTGGGGGATAGTGCAGCAGCAGGCAAGGTATGTTGGGAACCAGGGATTGGAGAGATGTGCAGTAGCAGCAGGTAAGGTGTGTTGGAAACCAGGGACTTGGAGATCTGTACAGCAGCAGCCAGGTAGGTGTGTGTGGGAACCAGGGACTGTGTGGAGATGTGTGGCAACAGGTAAGGTGTGTTGGGAGCCAGGGACTGGGAGGGTTGTGCAGCAACAGGCAAGGTTTGTTGGAAACCAGGGACTGGGAGAATATGCAGCAGAAAGGCAAGATTTGTTAGCAACCTGGGACTGGGAGAGATGTCCAGCAGCAGCAGGTAAGGTATGTTGGGAACCAGGGACAGGGAGCGATGTGCAGCAGCTAGTAGGTGCGTTGGGAACCAAGGACAGGAAGAGATGTGTACCAACAAGTAAGGCGTGTTGGGAACCAAGGGACTTGAGGAGATGTGCAGTGGCAGCAGGCAAGGTGTATTGAGAACCAGAGACTGGGAGAAATGTGTGCAGTAGGTAAGGTTTGTTGGAAATCAGGGATGAGAGATGTGCAGCAGCAGCAGGTGTGTGGTGGAGATCAGGGACAGGGAGAGATGTGCAGTTGCAGCAGGTAAGGGGTATGTTGTGAATGGCGACTGGGAGATCGCGCGGGGTTAGCAGCAGGTAAGGTGTGTTGGGAACCAGGGACAGGGAGAGATGTGCAGCTGCAGAGCTAAGGTATGTTGTGAATCAGGACTGAGAGGCATGCAGCAGCAGCAGCAGGTGTGTGTGGCTGGAAACCAGGACCTGGGAGAGCATTGGCAGCCGTAAGGTGCGTTGGAAACCAGGGACTGGAACAGATGTATAGCAACAGGTAGGGTGTGTGGAAACCAGGACTAGTGGTATACGTGCAGCAGCAGCAGGTAAGATGTGTTAGGAAACCAGGGAGTAGGAGATGTACAGCAGCAGGTAAAGTGTGTGGAAACAGGACTAGGGGAGATGTGGAGTAGCAGCAGGTGGGTGCGCGCTGGAGACCAGGAGAGCGTGGTGGCAGCAGCAGGTAGGTGTTTTAGGAAACCAGAGACTGGGAGATATGTACAGCAGATGGCAAGGTGTGTTGGGAACCCAGGGACTGGAGAGAGTGTAGAGGCAGGTGACATGAGTAGGGAATCAGGTACTGGAGAGATGTGAGCAGCAACAGGAGGCATGTTAGAAACTGGGACTGGGAGAAATCTGCAGCAGCAGCAGCATGGAGATGTTGGAAACCAGGGACTGGGAAAGGCGTGCAGCAGCAGGCATGGTGTGTTGGGAACAGGGACTTGGGAGAACTGCAGTAGCAGCTTTGTAAAATGTGTTGGGAAGCAGGACATGAGATCGCAGCACCAGTCGAGGTGTGTTCCTGAACCAGGGACTGGAGAGAGATGTGCAGCAACCCAGGTAAGGTGTGTTGGAAACCAGGACTTGGGGATCTGTACAGCAGCAGCAGGAAGGTGTTTTAGTAAACCAGGGACTGTGAGAGATATACAGCAGCAGCAGGTAAGGTGTGTTGTGGAACCAGGGACTGTGAGATGTTGTAGCAGCAGGTAAAGTGTGTTGGGAACCAGGCACTGGGAGAGATGCTGTAGCATCAGGTATGGTGTGTTGGGAACGAGGAGGACAGGAGAGATATGCTGTAGCAGCAGGTAAGTGTGTTGGAAACAGGGGCTGTGTGGAGAGATGTGCACTTGTGGGTAGGATTTGTTGGGAACCAGGGACTGGGAGAGATGTGGGAACAGCACTGGGTAGGGTGTGTTTGGAACCGAGGACTGGAGATGTACAGCAACAGCAGCAGGCAGGTGTTTGGGATCAGGGACAGGAGATGTACAGCAGCATCAGGTAAGGTGTGTTGGAACAGGGACTGGGGAGATGTGCAGCAACAGGTAAGATGCGTTGGAACCAGAGACTGGGAGAGATGTACAGCAACAGGTAAGGTGCGTTAGAAACCAGGGACCGGGAGAGATGTGCAGCAACTGGTAAGGTGTGTTGGAAACCAGGGACTGGGAGAGATGTGGAGCAGCAGGTAAGGTGTGTTGGAAACCAGGGACTGGGAGAGATGTGGAGCAGCAGGTAAGGTGTGTTGGAAACCAGGGACTGGGAGAGATGTGGAGCAGCAGGCAAGGTGTTTTGGTAACCAGGGACGGGGAGAGATGTACAGCAGTATCAGGTAAGGTGTGTTGGGAACCAGGGACTGGGGGAGATGTGTAGCAGCAGGTAAGGTGTGTTGGAAACCAGAGATTGAGTGAGATGTACAGCAGCCCAGGTAAGGTGTGTTGGGAACCAGGATCTGGGGGAGATGTGTAGCAGCAGCAGTTAAGGTGTGTTGAAAACCAGGGACCGGGAGATGTGTGGCAGCTTGTGGGTATGGTGTGTTAGAGCAAGTACTGGAGACATGTGTAGCAGCAGTTAAGGTGTGTTGGGAACCAGGGACTGGGAGAGATGTACTGCAACAGCAGGCAGGATGTGTTGGGAATCAAGGTCTGGGAGAGATGTACAGCAGCATCAGGTAAGCTGCATTGGCAACCATGGACTGGGAGAGATGTAGAGCAGCACCAGGTAAGGTGTGCTGAGAACCAGGGACTGGGAGAGATGTACAGCAGCAGCAGGCAAGGTGTGTTGGGAACCAAGGACTGGGAGAGATGTACAGCAGCAGCAGGTAAGGTGTGTTGCGAACCAGGGACCGAGAGAGATGTACAGCAGCAGCAGGTAAGGTATGTTAGGAACCATGGACTAGGAGAGATATGCAGTCGCAGCAGTTAAGGTGGGTTGGGAACCAGGGAGTGGGAGAGATGTGTAGCAGCAGGAAGGTGTGTTGGAAACCAGAGACTGGGAGAGATGTACAGCAGCAGCAAGCAAGGTGTGTTGGGAACCAGGGACCGAGAGAGATGTACAGCAGCAGCAGCAGGTAAGGTATGTTAGGAACCATGGACTGGGAGAGATATGCAGTCGCAGCAGTTAAGGTGTGTTGAGAAACAGGGACTGGGAGAGATGGGCAGTACCAGCAGATAAGGTTTGTTGGGAACCGGGGACTGGGTGAGACGTGCAGTAGCAGCAGGTAAGTTGTGTTGGGAAGCAGGGACAGGAGGGATATGGAGCAGCAGGTAAGATTTATTTGGGAAGAAGGACTGGGAGATGTACAGCATGAGTAAGTGCATTGGGAACCAGGGGCGGGAGATGTGTATCAACAGGTAAAGTTGTGTTGAAAACCAGAGAGACTGGAGAGATGTGGCAACAGATAAGCTGTCTTGAAAACCAGGGACTGGAAGAGACGTGCAGCAACAGGTAAGGTATTTGGGAACCAGTGGCAGGGAGATGTGCAGCAACATTAGATGGGTGTGTTGGAACTGGGATTGTGAGAGATGTGTAGCAGCACAGGTGTGTTGGGAACCAGGGACTGGAGATATGTGCAGCAGCAATAAGGTGGTGGGAACCAGAAACTGGGAAGAGATGTGCAGCAGCTGGTAGGTACATTGGAAGCAGAGACTGGGAGATGTACAGCAACAGGTAAGGTGTGTTGGGAAACCAGGACCGGGACAGATGTGCAGCAACTGGTAAGGTGTGTTGAAAACCAGGGACAGGAGAGTTGTGAAGCAGCAGGGTGAGGTGTGTTGAGGAACCAGGGACTGGGAGATGTGTAGCAACAGGTGAAGCTGCTCTTGAAAACCAGGGACTGTGAGAGACGTGCAGCAGGTAGTAAGGTGTGTTGGGAACCAGGGGCAGGAGAGATGTGCAGCAGCAGTAGGTAAGGTGTGTTGGGAACCTGTGACTGGAGAGATGTGTAGCAGCAGCTAAGATGTGTTGGGAACCTGGGACTGTGAGACATGTAGCAGCAACAGGTAAGGTGTGTTGGGAGCCAGGGACTGGGAGAGATTTGCTGCAGCAGCAGATAGTGTGTTGGAAGCCAGGGTCTGGGAGGACGTCCAGCAGCAAGCAAGGTGTGTTGGGAACCAGGGACAGTCAGAAATGTGCAGTAACAGTAGCTAAGGTGTGTTGGGAACCAGGATGGGCAGAGATGTGCAGTAGCAGCAGGTAAGGCTTATTCAGGACAGGACCGGGAGACATGTGCAGTACTAAACAAGGTGTGTTGGGCACCAGGGACTGGGAGAATGTGCAATAGTAGCAGGTAAGATGTGTTAGGAACCAAGGAGTTTCAGAAACATGCAACAGCAGCAGGTAATGTATGTTGGGAACCAGTGACTGGAGAGACGTGTAGCAGCAGCTAAGGTGTGTTGGGAACCAGGACTGTGAGACATGTACAGCAGCAGGTAAGGTTTGTTGGAAATCAGGGATGAGAGAGATGTGCAGCAGCAGCAAGTAAGGTGTCTTGGGAACCAGGGACTGGGAGAGACTTGAAGTAGCAGCAGGTAAGGTGTGTTGGAAACCAGGGACAGGGAGAGCTGTGCAGTAGCAGGAGGTAAGATGTGTTTGAAACCAGGGAGTGGGGATGCAGCAGCAGGTAACATGTGTTGGAAACTAGGAATTGGGAGAGATGTGTAGCAGCAGGTGAGGTCGGTTAGGAACCAGGGACTGGGAGAGATGTGCAGCAGCTGGTAAGGTGTGTTGGAAACCAGGGATGGGAGAGATTTGTAGCAGTAGCAGGTAAGGTGTGTTGGGAACCAGGGACAGGGAGAGATGTGAAGTAGCAGATAAGGTGTGTTTGGAAACCAGGGACCAGGAGAGATGTGCAGCTGCAGGCAAGGTGTGTTGGGCACCAAGGACTGGGAGAGATGTGCAGTAGTAGCAGGTAAGGTGTTGGAAACCAGGGACTGTGAGAGATGTGCAGCAGCAGGCAAGGTTTGTTGGAAACCAGGGACAGGGAGATCTGTACAGCAGCAGGCAAGATGTGTTGGAAACCAGGGACTGGGAGAGATGTGCAGCAGCAGGCAAGGTTTGTTGGAAACCAGGGACTGGGAGATCTGTACAGCAGCAGGCAAGATGTGTTGGAAACCAGGGACTGGGAGAGATGTACAGCAGCAGCAGGTAAGGTGTGTTGGGAACCAGGGACTGGGGGCGATGTGCAATAGCAGTAGGTAAGGTTTGTTGGGAACCAGGGACTGGGCGAGACGTGCAGCAGCAGGCAAGGTGTGTTGGGCACCAGGGACTGGGAGAGATGTGCAGTAGTAGCAGGTAAGGTTTGTTGGGAACCAGGGACTGGAAGAGATGTGCAGCAGCAGGTAAGGCGTGTTGGAAACTAGGGACTGGGAGATACGTGCAGCAGCAGGCAAGGTGTGTTGGGAACCAGGGACTGGGAGAGATGTGCAGTAGCAGCAGGTAAGGTGTGTTGGAAACCAGGGACTTGGAGATCTGTACAGCAGCAGCAGGTAAGGTGTGTTGGGAACCAGGGACTGTGTGAGATGTGTAGCAGCAGGTAAGGTGTGTTGGGAACCAGGGACTGGGAGAGTTGTGCAGCAGCAGGCAAGGTTTGTTGGAAACCAGGGACTGGGAGAGATATGCAGCAGCAGGCAAGATTTGTTAGCAACCTGGGACTGGGAGAGATGTCCAGCAGCAGCAGGTAAGGTATGTTGGGAACCAGGGACAGGGAGGCGATGTGCAGCAGCTGGTAGGTGCGTTGGGAACCAAGGACAGGAAGAGATGTGTACCAACAAGTAAGGCGTGTTGGGAACCAAGGACTTGAGGAGATGTGCAGTGGCAGCAGGCAAGGTGTATTGAGAACCAGAGACTGGGAGAAATGTGTAGCAGTAGGTAGGGTTTGTTGGAAATCAGGGATGAGAGAGATGTGCAGCAGTAGCAGGTAAGGTGTGTTGGGAACCAGGGACAG
Source organism: Neoceratodus forsteri (assembly GCA_016271365.2). Taxonomy (NCBI): domain Eukaryota; kingdom Metazoa; phylum Chordata; order Ceratodontiformes; family Ceratodontidae; genus Neoceratodus; species Neoceratodus forsteri. The sequence goes on along the minus strand of JADMNL010000031.1, from coordinate 101,540,241 downwards.
GGAGAGATGTGCAGTTGCAGCAGGTAAGGTATGTTGTGAATCAGGGACTGGGAGAGACATGCAGCAGCAGCAGCAGGTAAGGTGTGTTGGAAACCAGGGACTGGGAGAGACATATAGCAGCAAGTAAGGTGTGTTGGAAACCAGGGACTGGAACAGATGTATAGCAACAGGTAGGGTGTGTTGGAAACCAGGGACTAGCAGATATGTGCAGTAGCAGCAGGTAAGATGTGTTAGAAACCAGGGAGTAGGAGAGATGTACAGCAGTAGGTAAAGTGTGTTGGAAACCAGGACCTAGGGGAGATGTGGAGTAGCAGCAGGTAAGGTGCGTTGGAGACCAGGAACTGGGAGAGATGTGTAGCAGCAGCAGGTAAGGTGTTTTAGGAACCAGAGACTGGGAGATATGTACAGCAGATGGCAAGGTGTGTTGGGAACCTAGGACTGGGAGAGATGTGTAGAGGCAGGTGACATGAGTAGGGAATCAGGTACTGGAAGAGATGTAGAGCAGCAACAGGAGAGGCATGTTAGAAACCAGGGACTGGGAGAAATCTGCTGCAGCAGCAGCATGGAAGATGTGTTGGAAACCAGGGACTGGGAAAGACGTGCAGCAGCAGGCATGGTGTGTTGGGAACCAGGGACTTGGAGAGAACTGCAGTAGCAGCTTGTAAAATGTGTTGGGAACCAGGGACTGGCAGAGATGCGCAGCACCAGTCGAGGTGTGTTCTGAACCAGGGACTGGGAGAGATGTACAGCAGCAGGCAAGGTGTGTTGGGAACCAGGGACTGGGAGAGATGTGCAGTAGCAGCAGGTAAGGTGTGTTGGAAACCAGGGACTTGGAGATCTGTACAGCAGCAGCAGGAAAGGTGTTTTGTAAACCAGGGACTGTGAGAGATATACAGCAGCAGGTAGGTGTGTTGGGAACCAGGGACTGTGTGAGATGTGTAGCAGCAGGTAAAGTGTGTTGGGAACCAGGCACTGGGAGAGATGTACAGCAGCATCAGGTATGGTGTGTTGGGAAGGAGGGACTGGGAGAGATGTGCTGTAGCAGCAGGTAGGGTGTGTTGGAAACCAGGGAGTGTGGAGAGATGTGCCGCAGCAGGTAAGGTTTATTGGGAACCAGGGACTGGGAGAGATGTAGAACAGCACCAGGTAGGGTGTGTTTGGAACCAGGGACTGGGAGAGATGTACAGCAGCAGCAGCAGGCAAGGTGTTTTGGGATCCAGGGACCGGGAGAGATGTACAGCAGTATCAGGTAAGGTGTGTTGGGAACCAGGGATTGGGAGAGATGTGTAGCAGCAGGTAAGGTGTGTTGGAAACCAGAGATTGGGTGAGATGTACAGCAGCCCAGGTAAGGTGTGTTGAAAACCAGGGACCGGGAGAGATGTGCAGCAGCAGGTATGGTGTGTTGGAAACCAAGTACTGGGAGACATGTGTAGCAGCAGTTAAGGTGTGTTGGGAACCAGGGACTGGGAGAGATGTACTGCAACAGCAGGCAGGATGTGTTGGGAATCAGGGTCTGGGAGAGATGTACAGCAGTATCAGGTAAGCGGCATTGGCAACCATGGACTGGGAGAGATGTAGAGCAGCACCAGGTAAGGTGTGCTGAGAACCAGGGACTGGGAGAGATGTACAGCAGCAGCAGGCAAGGTGTGTTGGGAACCAAGGACTGGGAGAGATGTACAGCAGCAGCAGGTAGGGTGTGTTGCGAACCAGGGACCGAGAGAGATGTACAGCAGCAGCAGGTAGGGTATGTTAGAAACCATGGACTGGGAGAGATATGCAGTCGCAGCAGTTAAGGTGGGTTGGGAACCAGGGAGTGGGAGAGATGTGTAGCAGCAGGAAGGTGTGTTGGAAACCAGAGACTGGGAGAGATGTACAGCAGCAGCAAGCAAGGTGTGTTGGGAACCAGGGACCGAGAGAGATGTACAGGAGCAGCAGCAGGTAAGGTATGTTAGGAACCATGGACTGGGAGAGATATGCAGTCGCAGCAGTTAAGGTGTGTTGAGAAACAGGGACTGGGAGAGATGGGCAGTAGCAGCAGATAAGGTTTGTTGGGAACCGGGGACTGGGTGAGACGTGCAGTAGCAGCAGGTAAGTGTATCTCCCAGTCTCTGGTCCCTAAAACACCTTACCACATGCTGCTACACATCTCCCAGTTCTGGTCTCAACACCTTGCCCTGCTGCTACCCACGCCTCCCCTAGGTCCTGGTTTCCAACACACTTTTACCTGCTGCTGTACATCTCTCCTACTCCCTGGTTTCTTAACATCTTACCTGCTACTGCACAGATCTGCCAGTCCCTGGTTTCCAACACACACCCACCTGCTATACATCTGTTCTAGTCCCTGGTTTCAACACACCTTACCGTTGCTGCTGCATCGCCCTCCCAGTCCTGATTCGCAGAACATACCCTTACCTGCTGCAACTGCACGTCTCTCCCTCGTCCCTGTCTCCCAACACACCTTACCTGCTACTGCTGCACATCTCTCCCATCCCTGATTTCCAACAAACCTCTACCTACTGCTACAATTTCTCCCAGTCTCTGGTTCTCGGATAATCTTGCTTGCTGCCACTGCACATCTCTCTCAAGTCCCTTGGTTCCCAACACACCTTACTTGTTGCTACACATCTCTTCCTTTCCCTGGTTCCCAATGCACTTTACCTGCTGCTGCACATCTCTCCCTGTCCCTGGTTCCCAACACACCTTACCTGCTGCTGCTGGACATCTCTCCCAGTCCCAGGTTGCCAAGAAACCTTGCCTGCTGCTGCACATCTCTCCCAGTCTCTGGTTTCCAACAAACCTTGCCTGCTGCTGCACAACTCTCCCAGTCTCTGGTTCCCAACACACCTTACCTGCTGCTACACATCTCACACAGTCCCTGGTTCCCAACACACCTTTCCTCCCGCTACTGCACATCTCTCCCAGTCACTGTTCCCAACACACCTTGCCTGCTGCCTGCACATCTCCCAGTCCCTGGTCTCAACACACCTTACCTGCTACTACTGCACATCTCAAAGGCCCTGGTGCCCAACACACCTTGCCTGCTGCTGCTGCGTAATGGCCCAGTCCCTGGTCCCAGCAAACTTACCTACTGCTATTGCAGTCTCTCCCAGTCCCTGGTTCCCAACACACCCTACCTGCTGCTGTTCATCTCCAGTCCCTGGTTTCCAAATACATCTTGCCTGCTGCTGTACAGATCTCCCCAGTCCTGGTTTCAACACACCTTGCCTGCTGCTGCACATCTCTGACAATTATTGGTGCCCAACACACCTTGCCTGCAGCTGCCACATCTCCTGGTCCTGGTTTCCAACACACCTTATCTGCTACTTCATATTCTCCCTGTCCTAGTTCCCAACACACCTTCCTGCTACTGCTACACATCTCCCATCCCTGCCTTACCAACTACCAGCTGCAGCACATCATCTCTCCCAGTCCTGGGTTTCTAACCCACCTTACCTGCTGCTGCTACACATGTCTCCCAGTCCTTGGTTTCCAACACACCATACCTGCTGCTGCTGCTACACATCTCTCCCAGTCCCTGGTTTTCAACACACCTTAACTGCTGCTGCTACACATCTCCCCCAGACCCTGGTTCCCAACACACCTTACCAGGGCTGCTGTACATCTCACCCAATCTCTGGTTTCCAACACACCTTACCTGCTGCTACACATCTCTCCTTGTCCCTGGTTCTCAACACACCTTACCTGATACTGCTGTACATCTCTCCCGGTCCCTGGTTCCCAAAACACCTTGCCTGCTGCTGCTGTACATCTCTCCCAGTCCCTGGTTTCCAACACACCTTACCTGCTGCTCCACATCTCTCCCAGTCCCTGGTTTCCAACACACCTTACCTGCTGCTGCACATCTCTCCCAGTCCCTGGTTTCCAAAACACCTTACCTGCTGCTACTGCACAACTCTCCCAAGTCCCTGGTTCCCAACAACACCTTGCCTGCTGCCACATATCTCCCAGTCCCTGGTTTCCAACACACCTACCGTGCTGCACATCTCTCCACACGACTACTGGTTTCAACACATCTTACCTGCTGCTGCATCTCTCCCAGTCCCTGGTTCCCAAACACCTTACCACCTCTAGCTGCACAGCACATCCTCCAAGCCTGCCTTCCAAACACACCATACCTCCTGCTGCTGCACATCTCTCCCAGTGCCTGGTTCCCAACACACTTTACCTGCTGCTACACATCTCACACAGTCCCTGGTTCCCAACACACCTTCCCTGCTGCTGCTGTATATCTCTCACAGTCCCTGGTTTCCAACACACCTTACCTGCTGCTACTGCACATCTCTCCCAGTCCCTGGTTCCCAACACACCTTGCCTGCTGCTGTACATCTCTCCTAGTCCCTGGTTCAGAACACACCTTGACTGGTGCTGCGCATCTCTGCCAGTCCCTGGTTCCCAACACATTTTACATGCTGCTACTGCAGTTCTCTCCAAGTCCCTGGTTCCCAACACACCATGCCTGCTGCTGCACGCCTTTCCCAGTCCCTGGTTTCCAACATATTTTCCATGCTGCTGCTGCTGCAGATTTCTCCCAGTCCCTGGTTTCTAACATACCTCTCCTGTTGCTGCTGTACATCTCTTCCAGTAACTGGTTCCCAACTCATGTTGCCTGCCTGTACACATCTCTCCCAGTCCCAGGTTCTCAGCACACCCTACCAGCTGCCGTACTTATCTCCCAGTCTCTGGTCCCTAAAACACTCATCCATGCTGCTACAAATCTCTCCCAGTTCCTGGTCTCCAACACACCTTACCTGCTGCTACCTCCACGTCTCCCTAGGGTCCTGGCTTCCAAACACACTTACCTGCAGCCAGTACATCTCTCCTACTCCTGGTTTCTAACACACATCTTACCTGCTACTGCACAGATCTGCCAGTCCCTGGTTTCCAACACACCCTACCCGTTGCTATACATCTGTTCCAGTCCCTGGTTTCCAACACACCCTACCTGCTGCTGCTGCACGTCTCTCCCAGTCCCTGATTCGCAACATACCTTACCTGCTGCAACTGCACGTCTCTCCCTGTCCCTGGTTCCCAACACACCTTACCTGCTACTGCTGCACATCTCTCCCATCCCTGATTTCCAACAAACCCTACCTACTGCTACACATTTCTCCCAGTCTCTGGTTCTCGATACACTTGCTTGCTGCCACTGCACATCTCTCAAGTCCCTGGTTCCCAACACACCTACTTGTTGCTACACATCTCTTCCTTTCCCTAGATCCAATGCAACTTTACCTGCTGCTGCATACCCTCCCTGTCCCTGGTTCCCACCACACCTTACCTGCTGCTGCTGGACATCTCTCCCAGTCCCAGGTTGCCAAGAAACCTTGCCTGCTGCTGCACATCTCCCAGTCTCTGAGTCCAACAAACCTTGCCTGCTGCTGCACAACTCTCCCAGTCTCTGGTTCCCAACACACCTTACCTGCTGCTACACATCTCACACAGTCCCTGGTTCCCAACACACCTTTCCTCCTGCTACTGCACATCTCTCCCAGTCCCTGGTTCCCAACACACCTTGCCTGCTGCTGCACATCTCTTCCAGTCCCTGGTTCCCAACACACCTTACCTGCTACTACTGCACATCTCTCAAAGGCCCTGGTGCCCAACACACCTTGCCTGCTGCTGCTGCATGTCTCGCCCAGTCCCTGGTTCCCAACAAACCTTACCTACTGCTATTGCAGATCTCTCCCAGTCCCTGGTTCCCAACACACCTTACCTGCTGCTGCTGTTCATCTCTCCCAGTCCCTGGTTTCCAACACATCTTGCCTGCTGCTGTACAGATCTCCCAGTCCCTGGTTTCCAACACACCTTGCCTGCTGCTGCACATCTCTGACAATTATTGGTGCCCAACACACCTTGCCTGCAGCTGCACATCTCTCCTGGTCCCTGGTTTCCAACACACTTTATCTGCTACTTCATATCTCTCCCTGTCCCTGGTTCCCAACACACCTTCCCTGCTACTGCTACACATCTCTCCCATCCCTGGTTTCCAACTCACCTTACCAGCTGCTGCACATCTCTTCCAGTCCCTGGTTTCTAACCCACCTTACCTGCTGCTGCTACACATCTCTCCCAATCCCTAGTTTCCAACACACGTTACCTGCTGCTGTACATCTCTCCTACTCCCTGGTTTCAAACACATCTTACCTGCTGCTACTGCACAGCTCTCCCTGTCCCTGGTTTCCAACACACCTTACCTGCTGCTACTTCAAGTCTCTCCCAGTCCCTGGTTCCCAAGACATCTTACCTGCTTATACTGCACATCTCTCCCTGTTCCTGGTTTCCAACACACCTTACCTGCTGCTGCTGCACGTCTCTCTCATCCCTGATTTCCAACAAACCTTACCTGCTGCTGTACATGTCTCACAGTCCCTGGTTCCCAACACACCTTAGCTGCTGCTACACATCTCTCCCAGTCACTGGTTCCCAACATACCTTACCTGCTGCTGCTGCACGTTTCTGCCAGTCCCTGGTTCCTAACACACCTTACCTGCTACTACTGCACATCTCTCCTAGTCCCTGGTGCCCAACACACCTTGCTTACTACTGCACATGTCTCCCGGTCCCTGGTTCCCAATAAGCCTTACCTGCTGCTACTTCACATCTTTGCCCATCCCTGGTTCCCAACACACCTTACCTGCTGTTACTGCACATTTCTGGCTGTCCCTGGTTCCCAACACACCTTGCTTGCTGCTGGACATCTCTCTGAGACCCTGGTTTCCAACACACATTACCTGCTGCTGCAGCAAATCTCTCCCAATCCCTGGCTCCCAACACACCTTACCTGTTGCTGTACATGTCTCACAGTCCCTGGTTCCCAACACACCTTAGCTGCTGCTACACATCTCTCCCAGGCACTGGTTCCCAACACACCTTATCTACTGCTGCTGCACATCTCTCCCTGCCCCTGGTTTCCAACACACCTTACCTGCTGCTGCACGTCTCTCCCAGTCCCTGGTTTTCAAGACAGCTTACCTGCTGCTACACATCTCTCCCAGTCCCTGGTTCCCAACACACCTCACCTGCTGCTTCACAACTCTCCCTGTCCCTGGTTTTCAACACACCTTACCAGTTGCTGCACATCTCTCCCAGTCCCTGGTTTCTAACACACCTTACCTGTTGCTGTACATCTCTCCCAGTCTCTGGTTTCCAATGTACCTTACCTGCTGCTGCACATCTCTCCCAGTTTCTGGTTCCCAACACACCTTATTGCTGCCGCACATATCTCCAAGTCCCTGGTTCTCAACACACCTTGTGTGCTGCTACACATCTCTCACAGTCCCTGGTTCCCAACACACCTTAACTGCTGCTACACATCTCTCCCAGTCACTGGTTCTCAACACACCTTATCTACTGCTGCTGCACATCTCTCCCTGCCCCTGGTTCCCAACACACCTTACCTGTTGCTGCACGTCTCTTCCAGTCCCTGGTTTTCAAGACAGCTTATCTGCTGCTGCACATCTCTCACAGTCTCTGGTTTCCAACACACCTTACCTGTTGCTACACATCTCTCCCGCTCCCTGGTTCCCAATGCACTTACCTGCTGCTGCACATCTCTCCCAGTCCCCGGTTCCTAACACACCTTACCTGTTGCTGTACATCTCTCCCTGTCCCTGGTTTCCAACACACCTTACCTGTTGCTGCATATCTCTCTCAGTCCCTGGTTCCTAACACACCTTACCTGCTGCTGCTGTACATCTCTCCTCGTTCCTGGTTCCCAACACACCTTACCTGCTGATACACATCTCTTCCAGTCTGTGGTTTCCAACACACCTTACCTGTTGCTGCATATCCCTCCCTGTCTCTGGTTTGCAACACACCTTCCGTGTTGCGGTACATCTCTCCCACTCCCTGGTTCCCAGGACATCTTGACTGTTGCTACACATCTCTCCCGGTTCCTGGTTCCCAATGCACCTTACCTGCTTCTGCACATCTTTCCCAGTCCCTGGTTCCTTACACACCTTACCTGTTGTTGTACATCTCACCCTGTCCCTGATTTCCAACACAACTTGCCTGTTGCTGCACATCTCTCCCCGTCCCTGGTTCCCAACACACCTTATCTGCTGCTTCACATCTCTCCCTGTCCCTGGTTCTCAACATACCTTACCTGCTGCTGCAGCTGTACATCTCTCCCAGTCCCTGGTTCCCAACACTCCTTACCTGCTGCTGCACATCTCTCCCCGTCTCCAGTTTGCAACACACCTTGTGTGCTGCTATACATCTCTCCCAGTCCCTGATTCCCAACACACCTTACCTGCTCCTAAACATCTCTCCCAGTCAGTGGTTCCCAACACACCTTACCTGTTGCTGTACATCTCTCCCAGTCCCTGGTTTCCAACACACCTTACCTGTTGCTACACATCTCTCCTGGTCCCTGGTTCCCAATGTACCTTACCTGCTGCTGCACATCTCTCCCAGTCCTCGGTTCCTTTACACACCTTACCTGTTGCTGTACATCTCTCCCTGTCCCTGGTTTCCAACACACCTTACCTGCTACTGCAGATCTTTCCCTTTCCCTGGTTCCCAACAGACCTTACTGCTGCTGCTGCTGCTGTACATCTCTCCCAGTCCCTGGTTCCCAAGACACCTTACCTCCTGATCCACATCTCTTCCAGTCTGTGGTTTCCAACACACCTTACTTGTTGCAGCACATCTCTCCCTGTCTCTGGTTTGCAACACATCTTCCGTGTTGCTGTACATCTCTCTCAGTCCCTGGTTCCCAACACACCTTACCTGTTGCTACACATCTCTCCCGGTCCCTGGTTCCCAATGCACCTTACCTGCTTCTGCACATCTCTCCCAGTCCCTGGTTCCTTACACACCTTACCTGTTGCTGTACAGCTCTCCCTGTCCCTGGTTTCCAACACACCTTACCTGTTGCTGCACATCTGTCCCAGTCCCTGGTTCCCAACACTCCTTACCTGCTGCTGCACATCTCTCCCTGTCTCCGGTTCCCAACACACCTAACCCGCTGCTAAACATCTCTCCCAGTCAGTGGTTCCCAACACACCTTACCTGCTGCTGAACATCTCTCCCTGGTTCCCAACACACCTTACCTACTGCTGCTGCACATCTCTCCCAGTCCCTTGTTCCCAATACAGCTTATTGCTGCTGAACATCTCTCCCAGTCCCTGATTCCCAACACACCTTACCTGCTCCTAAGCATCTCTTCCAGTCAGTGGTTCCCAACATACCTTACCTGTTGCTGTACATCTCTCCCAGTCCCTGGTTTCCAACACAACCTACCTATTGCTACACATCTCTCTCGGTCCCTGGTTCCCAATGCACCTTACCTGCTGCTGCGCATCTCTCCCAGTCCCCGGTTCCTAACACACCTTACCTGTTGTTGTACATCTCTCCCTGTCCCTGGTTTCCAACACACCTTACCTGCTGCTGCACATCTCTCCCTTTCCCTGATTCCCAACACACCTTACCTGCTGCTGCTGTACATCTCTCCCAGTCCCTGGTTCCCAACACACCTTACCTGTTGCTACACATCTCTCCCGGTCCCTGGTTCCCAATGCACCTTACCTGCTGCTGCACATCACTCCCAGTCCCCGGTTACTTGCACACCTTACCTGTTGCTGTACATCTCTCCCTGTCCCTGGTTACCAACACAACTTACCTGTTGCTGTACATCTCTCCCAGTCCCTGGTTCCCAACTCACCTTACTTGCTGCTTCACATCTCTCCCTGTCCCTTGTTCTCAACACACCTTACCTGCAGCTGCTGTACATCTCTCCCAGTCCCTGGTTCCCAACACTCCTTACCTGCTGCTGCACATCTCTCCCTTTCCCTGATTCCCAACACACCTTACCTGCTGCTGCTGTACATCTCTCCCAGTCCCTGGTTCCCAACACACCTTACCTGTTGCTACACATCTCTCCCGGTCCCTGGTTCCCAATGCACCTTACCTGCTGCTGCACATCACTCCCAGTCCCCGGTTACTTGCACACCTTACCTGTTGCTGTACATCTCTCCCTGTCCCTGGTTACCAACACAACTTACCTGTTGCTGTACATCTCTCCCAGTCCCTGGTTCCCAACTCACCTTACTTGCTGCTTCACATCTCTCCCTGTCCCTTGTTCTCAACACACCTTACCTGCAGCTGCTGTACATCTCTCCCAGTCCCTGGTTCCCAACACTCCTTACCCGCTGCTGCACATCTCTCCCTGTCTCCAGTTCCCAACACACATTACCTGCTGCTGTTGGTAAATCTCTCCCAGTCCCTGTTTCTCAACACATCTGGCCTGCTGCTGCACATCTCTCCCCGTCCCTGGTTTCCAACACTCCTTACCTTTTGCTGTACATTTCTCCCAGTCCCTGGTTCCCAACACACTTTACCTGCTGCTACACATCTCTCCCAGTCCCTGGTTCCCAACACATTTTACCTGTTGCTGTACACCTCTCCCTGTCCCTGGTTTCTAACGCACCTTACGTGCTGCTGCTGCTGTAAATGTCTCCCAATCCCTGTTTTCTAATATACCTTACCTGCTGCTGCTGTACATTTTTCATTTTCATTTCATTGTTTTCATTTTTAATTGTTATTTAAACTGGTTACTAGATTAGCATAAATGCCATCTTTCACAACGACCAGTACATAAATACAAAATACATTGAGTACACTGAATACAGTAAACATTAATGAAAACAAGTACAATTGGAATCCAACATCAACAAATTGTACAAATCAGATCTGAACATAGAAAAACAGCATTCATAAGAGATGGAGGCAAATTACTGTATAACATAATCGATTTGTACTTGAACGATCGCTGACCAGATGCAGAAATAAAATGAGAATAAGAATACATGTCTATTTTGTTATCTGGTTAAAAAAGTATTAACACGTCGGGAACATTTTTTACTAATAAAATGAGGCACGTAATCAAGAGCAATTCTATGCTAAAAATCATATCCTTAAAATCAATGCATTCCTTAAATGGAAAACAACCAAAATTGTCATATAATATACAATGATGAGTTGAAGCCCTTAGACCAGTGGCAAATCTAGAAATTGAATTGTAAAGCATATTTAACTTATTAAAAAGGTTTTCAAATAAAAAATACTCCCATAATCCAATTTGGATAGAAGTAGACTATTTGCTAGTAACCTGTGTGACTCAGGAGCAAAATATTAGTTCATTCTGTAGCACATACCCAGTCTGTTATGTATTGCTCTAATAAGCTGGGTAACATGAAGAACAGAGGACAAAAGCCTATCCAAAGTGATGCCCAAATAACAAAACGTGTCCAGACAATCAATAGATGAACCATTTAAATCAAATATCTAAAGAGCAGGTGGCAGTAATCTATCAGGATGTGAAAAAAACATAGATTTGTTTTTTTTAGAGTTAAGAAGTAACTTATGAGATAAAAACCAATTATAGATATTATAGAACTCACACTGTAGAGTTTTTTTGCATACATAGGAAATCCCTATCTGAACTACACAAAACAGCAGCATCTACACATAGGAAGAACAAACCAAATGCAGAGAATTTGGAAAATTTGAAAATAAAATAATAAGGGACCTAGGAGAGAACCCTGGGGTACTCCACAACATATCTCCCTGAAGTCAGATTGCATGCGTTCGATTACTGTGCAATGTGGTCTGACCCATAGGTGCTAGAACGGGGCAAAGGGCAGTAGCCACTCACTTTTTATTTCTGTATGGCATAAGCTAGTATAGAAAAATGCCCTTTGTACCCTGATAATACCCTTTTGATTCTCAGCTCCCTCAGCTTTTACCATCTTCCAGCACCCTTGGATCTACCCTGTAAATAACTACTAAACCAAGAAATTGAATCAGAAAGGGGGGGTACCTAATCCAATCAACAGAAGCACTCTGGGGGGGGGGGGTTGATACCAGTCCATTCACAAAAACAATGGTCCTGAAAGAACTCCTAAAACTTAAGGTGGACAAAGCAATGGGGCCTGACGGGATTCACCCCAGAATTCTAAAATAACTAATTGGAGAACTAGTGACACTGCTGGCTACCCTTTTTAACAAATCATGGGAGGATGGTGTGGTACCTGAGGACTGGAGGAGGGCAGATGTGATTCCCCTTCACAAAAGTGGGAGCAAAGCAGAGGCAGGAAACTAGAGACCTGTTAGTTTACCCTCAGTGGTAGGGAAAATGATGGAATCACTTCTGAAAGAAAGAATTATTGAGCATCTAGATGCCAGCGGGGCACATGACCCAAGGCAGCATGGATTCACAGCGGGAAGGTCATGTCAGATGATTCTAATAGATTTCTATGATTGGGTGACCAAAATAGTAAACCAGGGAGGGGCTGTGGACATGGCCTACCTAGACTTCAGCAAGGCATTTGACACAGTCCCACACAAAAGATTAATAAAAAAGTTAGCCAGCCTGGGAGTGGGTCCCAGGGTGGTAGCCTGAAATTGGCTGGAGAACAGGACACAGACGGTAATAGTAAACGGAGTCCACTCTAAAGAAAGGGGGGCTACTAGTGGGGTACTGCAGGGTTCAGTGCAGGGACCGGACTTTTTTAATGTCTTTATAAGTGACACTGTGGAGGGACTGGAAGGAAAAGTATGCCTCTTTGCAAACGACACAAAGATCTGCAACAGGGTTGACACACAAGGGGGGAGGGTGGAAAGGATGAGAAGGGACTTGGCAAGGTTGGAGGAATGGTCAAAAGTATGGCAGCTTAGATTCAATGCAAAGAAGTGCAAAGTAATGCACCTGGGAAACAAAAACCCAGGAGAAAGAGTACACAATGGGGTGGGGGAGGTACTAACAGCAACAAAAATGGAAAGGTACCTGGGGTCATATCAGATTACCTAAATGTAAGCAAGTAATGTGAGAAGGTAGTAAGGAGGGCCAGGGGGATACTGGGGTGCATAGGGAGAGGCATCACCAATAGAAAACAGGAAGTTGTTATCCCTCTGTACAGACACTTGGTGAGACCCCATCTGGAGTACTGTATGCAGTTCTGGAGACCCCATCTCTGCAAGAACATAGACAGGATGGAGACAGTTCAGAGGAGGGCAACTAAAATGGTGCAGGGTCTGCACCAGAACAGATAGCAAGAAAGACTAAAAGCGTTTAATGTGTCTACCCTCAAGGAAAGGAGGGAGAGGGGGGCATGATAAAAACTTTCAAGTTCCTCGAGGGAATCAACAAAGTCCAAGAGGGTAGCAACTTTCAGAAAAAGAGATGTGCAAGAACAAGGGAGCACAATTTGAAGATAGAGGGGGACAGCTCAGGAGCAACGTGAGGAAGTATTTTTTCATGGAGGGGGTGGTGGACACATGGAATGGCCTTCCTGAGGAGGTTGTTTGGACAAAAACAGTGGGGGAATTCACAAATACATGGAACAGACATGAGGCAGTCCTGGTGAGGGGTAGGAAGAAGTAGGCTGTTGATTAACTAGGATCTACAGCTTATCCAATAGGTAGGGAAATGGGCAGACTGGGTGGGCCAAGTGGTCGTTATCTGCCATCAAAGCCTATGTTTCTAGAAGAGAAGCCCTGACTAAGGATACTGCACAGCAAAAACTTGTGATCAACCCAGTCGAAGGCCCTGGTGAGGTCCACAAAGACTGAAGCCACATGGAGCCCCCTATCCAGGGCCCCATGGACACTGTCCATGAACCACACCAAGGTACATCTCTCCAAGTCTCCGGTTTCCAGTACATCTTACTTGCTGCTGGTGCACATCATGTGCCAGTCTCTGGTTTCCAACACACCTTACCTGCTGCTGCTGCACATCTCTCCAAGTCCCTGGTTACCAACACACCTTACCTGCTGCTGTACATCTCTCCCATTTACTGGTTTCCTACACACCTTACTTGCACATCTTTCACAGTACCTGATTTCCAACAGACCTTACCTGCTGCTCCAGGGTGTGGTATATCATGGAATATATATTCACTTCTCGGGCGTCTGCCACTTCATGCCTCAAAACATACCCGATCCATAGCAATATCCTATATTATATAACAGATATCTCTTGTCAGCCAGTCAGAGCACAGGAACATTGTCATTTAATACCTCACAGGCTACTACAGCCGCATGTCGGACATGCCCACAGTAGGTTCAGGGTTTCCCCCAAAGTATTTTTGCATGAGGGTGCCCTCATGCTTTCATTTTGATCCCCCATCCTTTTGCAACACCCCCATGCCTTCCCCCACGTAAAATGCAGAGCCTGGTCCCCAGTATTGTTACAATTACAGCATTTTGGGGACCTAACCCTGAAAATCAGTAAAGGAAATGTGACCAAGAGCTACAAAGAAACATGCAGAAAGAATAAGAAAAGTAAATGAACTCAGAGAAAAGAGTTAGGAGAAAAATCAAGAAACCAAGAAGTGGACAAGACAAATAACTCCTCTGTTGCTGGACAAATGCCCCCATCATTTCAATTATTTCTAGGGGAAAACACTGAGGTTATACACATTTCAGACACACCCACAGTAGATTTTCCATTTAGTCCACAGAAAAGGGGTGAAAGGCATGCATCTATAACCCCCTTGTTACCCGGGGTTACTAGAATCCCAGTAAGACCTAGTGGTAGGCACGGAAGGCAGCTTGTGAAACTCCAGTTAAATGGTTTCACACTGTCTCACTCTGTTCTCAGTCTCAGCTGAGACTGAGGGATGACATCACCAATAGAACTTTCACAGCTGCATAAGCCACATTGGAATCTGCAGCAGAGGGAGTTAGATAGAACGTTGGGAGTTTTCAAAGGTTAGTAGTCAGTGTCAGTTTGTCTTCAGTAAGTGAAGGTGTGCTCAAGTGGTGGAGACCAGCTGTCCGGGTCTCAGTGCCCCTCCCTCCGGGGGATGTAAAGATCCTAACTGAGATTCATGGGGCAATCCCTTAATTCTGCCAAGTCGGAAGAAAAGCTGCCTGTTTAGATCAGCATTTATTTTGAAAGTTGAAGATTTGTGAGTCGCCTGTGGGGCACCTGCAACTAAAGGGTGAGTGTCTGCTCTGACTAAGAGGGCAAATGTTTTCTTCCACCCTGGGACACATGTGTGGAAATCTAGGGATTGAGCTACATTTTGGGAAGCCTGTAGGACTGGGCCAAACAAGTAAAGTAGTGTCAAATGCTAGAGTGCTGTGTGTTCAAGTAAATTGTAGAGGAGATGCACCCAGATCATCTACCCTTTAATCTACATTTAGAAATTCAGAAAAGGAATGGTTCAGTTTTCCCAGGGAAATGGCCAGGTATGGGCTGTGGGAGTTGGAGGTGGGCAAACCCCCCCATCTCTAGTAACCAGGTCCACCTCTACGGATTTCTGCTGTGGTTGCTACTTTGCCTCATGCACTTGGCCAGTGATGGGGAAAGTACCCAGCAGGCGTGGGGTTGCAAAAGGGAAAATCTCTCTAGGAGTCGCGGACTCTAAAGTGGTGTGGGGAGCCACAACAAGTAGGAAAAATTCTCTCCAGGAGATGGGGAGTCACAACAAGTAAGGAAGAATTCTCTCTAGGAGTCGCTGACTCTAAGTGGTGTGGGGAGCCACGACAGGATAATTGGTTCATTCTTCCAATGGACCGTGGTGAGAACCCAAGTGTGTACAAGTCGGGCTGTGTACCCAAAGCTGCGTGCAAGTCCGGGCAGTGTGCCTGGTGGGTCCAGAGCCTGAGGGCTGAAAATGGTGAAAAAGTGTTCTGTAGTCTCTAATCTGCATTACCAGGACATGTAGCCCCCGTGGGGGTCCGTCTATGCTTTGTTTGTTCAGCTAGTATGTGAATAAAAGCCACACTGAAGAATCCCATTCCTGGTTCTGGACATTACAGTTATTGCTTCCTGTGTTTGGATTTACTTGGGTGCCCCTGTGCAGAGTAGCCAAACGTAGGCCCCCCTGTGGCAAGTAACCTCATCCTCCCTGAACCCAGGTCCCCACCAGGTACTGCTGTCAGCTTCAACAGCATGCCACCTGTCGTTTTGGCAAAAAGGCAGGGGTGAGGGGTTACAAAATGGAGGCACCACTGGGATTTTGTTCTGGGAGGAAGGTGCTTGGGCAAGGGGGCTAGCGTTTTGGCTATCTGGCAATGGGTAGCCCAAAAAAGCTGAAGCAATTTCCCTAGTGTGTGTTGCTGTGTGCTGTGGATCTTATGCTGCTGTTTAAAATTGCCAACTGTTTACCAAGGAGCAGTAAAGCCAAAGAGTGTGCCCTTGTCCTGCATCAAAAGTGTTTACAGCATTTTTGCCTGCTTTTAAAATGAACTCTTGTGAAGAAAAGTGTGGAAGACTAGGGGTAGCAACAGGAAAATTGTGCCCTGGACGTTTGAAGTGCTTTTAAAATGAATTGTTGTGAAGGAAAGTGTGGAAGACTAGGGGTAGCAAAAGAAAAATTATGCCCTGGATGTTGGAAATGCTTTCTGAGTGAATTGAGAGACTGCAGTGTAAACGGCTATGTTATATGGCTGAAATGGGCTCCCGCCGTGAAGTCAGTTGGAAAAGAAAAAAGTTGCATTCTGCAGTTTAAATTTGCCTGCTCGATGATCGCCGTGAGGAGAAGAGCCCTTGTGAGGAAGAAGAGGCTCATTTGCATGGCGTCGTGTGGTTGGTCAGGCTGCAATCAGTCCCACCCCTCAGCCAGCTCTACAGAGACTGCCCCAGCATTCGAGAGGGAGTGAGAGTGGAGTGCGTGTACTGGCAGTGGAGGAGCATCGCGGAGTGTTCAAAGCATTGTAAACAGTTCAAAAATTGACTTTCTTGCTTAAAATCGGGCTCAACCCGCTAATTGATCGTCCAGATTGCAAGTTTGGTGTTTAAAAAGACGATCGTTAGGACTGCCCGCCCGTTTGTGTACCGAGGCCTCCAAGAACTGGCTGCAGGCCATTTTTCCCCATCTCGGCAAATTGCTACTGATAACAGTAAGTAAACAACCAAGAAACTGCTCAGTGATTTTCAGCCCTATGCCATATAAATGTGTGTGCAGCAGTGTAGTCGCTTTGCAAGTAACGACTGTGTAAAGTCCTGCCAGCAAGTGCAAGTCTGTTAAGCCATTGACTGTGTGCAAAGAAATGAATTTAGCCTCAGTTTAAAGTTTGCAGCCAGACAGAGACTGTGGGTTGTAGCAAAGTGCAGCACTAGAAATACAGGCAATCCTGTGTTAAAAACCTGAAGCTTTAAGGGACTGTGAATCAAATGAATGTTACCAGCATATAAAAAGTCCATGGAAAATCCTGTAAATGTGTTTAAAGCTAGATCAGAGCAAGTTGTGCAGTTTGAGCAAAAGTTATCAGTAGTTTGTATAAATCGGGTGCGCAGTGGCTTGACCCAGATTCTAAATGTTGATGCGCAGGAGTGCTACCGCCGCCATTACAGGGTGGGGTAGTAAAGTAAACACAGCAGCAGAGGAGCTATTTTACAGCTAAAGAGTGTTCAATAAAGTGGGACTTTCAGTTACAGTGAACTTTTGTTTATTTTTCTGCAGTTATGGCCTCAGGACCAGCTCGTTACCCGGATCATGCCCGAGTTGCAGTAACAGCAGCAGTAAACAGACTGAGAGATATTGAAAAGTGGTGCTATGGAGGGCAACTCCCTCTTCAGGTGGCGATTCCTAATTATCCAGTGCGTGTATGTCAGATATGCTTGGGAGCTGGAAGGGACGTCTTCATGATTCCTCACTGTGCTGGATGCCTAGAAAAATATGGCTTGTATAAAGCACCTCCAATTCGTTTGGCCCCCACATGGACAAAAATTCAGGAATCTGCAGTTGGCAGCACACAGCACCAGGCGGAGCCTGTGGAGGAAGGTCCCTCGGGGGAGTGTGGCACAAAGCTGGAGGGTGCAGAGTTAGAGACAGAACCAGAAGTTGAAGTTTCGGATGCTGGATCCCAGAAAGAAAGTTCGGATAAAGCATCAATAGACCCCTGGAGGGGGGGGGCCTAGCCTGAGTCTCTTAGGTGAAGATGAGATGCGGGAGGCCTTTGAGTGGGAGGTGTCGACCTCCACGTCTAGTGATGAGTGGATAGTCTCGGGAGTGAGAACGACTGCTCACTCCTGGGCTCAGATCCTCAGTGAAGAGGAAGATGAGGGGGAACCTATGTGGCCTTGTGAAAAAGGAATGGGTACACAGCCTCAAGATCTTGCCTTGGAGGAATGTATGGAAGAAAGTGGTGATGCCACTGCCCTGGCTTTACAGGAGGAAGAAGTCAGGGATCCGTTTCTAATTTCATTAAGGATGCGAGCTGGCAGAACCAGGACTGGCCACCCCCAAGCCAGGCCAGCGGTCTCAGATTGACCAAAGCAAGTAAAGAGGAGAGACTGGTTCGTAGAAAGGCAAATGAGATCTATGGTATGACCTTTCCTACCTTTCCTCGAAAAGTCTGGGAAGAGATTGAGAACTGCAGGAAATCCTGGATCTGGGATGAAGCAATGAAAAGTGTGCATCCTGGGGCCAACAAGCATGTAAAGAATAGACTGTTCTACGAAAGTATACCCAGTGAAAGAGAGGCAGGACACTGTTTATAGACAGAGTGAGAATAGTGGACAGAGAGGGATGTGAAATCTCCCACTGTGTTAATTATGTGCACCCAGACAGGGTAATAATTCAAGCCCCTGACCCCCGGTACTATTGGCCTCAGTGCAAGGACCTCTCAGCAAATGTGCCCGTGCCTACAAAATGGAGAGCTGAGCAGTGGTAGTCAATACTGCCACACCAGACTGTGAAGTGCCTTATTGATCTGCCAATATGAATATCCAGGAATCAGGTGCCCCACATTCATCAGTCTACAGTGCACTGTCCTTTCCAGCAACCATCAACTGGCTCACCAGATGACTTCAGATCCAGAGAGGACACCAGCCCAGCTGTTTCCTATTCATCGCCTGGTAATCGGATGACGTCGGACCAGCTGTTTTCTTTTTGTTCCTGTTCTAAGGTTCTGTCTCCAGAGATGACATCAGCCCAGCTGTTCCCAGATGTGCCTTCCTGTGGTTCCCAGAAGATGTCCACCCAGCTGTATCGGAAGAAATGCTGCCAGGGAGAGTCTTCGTCAGAGGTGCAGGTTGGTGCCGAATCTCGTACAAGTGGCTGGTAAGTCCGAACTTTTCTATCTTTATGACATTGCAGTACACACCCTACACTAACAGACTTCAAAATGTGTGAACTGTCCTCAAAGACTCTCCCCTTCGGGACTTTGGCCTTTAGAACTGTGCTTCACCGGGCTCCGGCCAAGGAGAGACTCTTTATTGGACTAGCCTTCGGGCCTTGTGGTCATTAGAAACATAGACTTTGACGGCAGATAAGGACCGCTAGGCCCATCTAGTCTGCCCATTTCCCTACCTACAGGATAGGCTGCAGATCCTAGTTAACCAACAGCCTTTAGTTGGGACTTTTAGGGCACTCCATCCCCCCAAATGTGTATTGTAAATAACGTCGTTGTTTTCTAATGTAAATACTGTTTTTCTACCTTTTTTCTAAAAAAAAAAAAAAAATCTTTTTGGGATTCTGCAGTGTTTTGATGGTAGGGGTCTAGGTAGACTGTGTATGCAGATTAGGAGAGTGTGTGTTTTGTCTTTCTTTTTCTTACAGGTGTTCCTGGGAAGACAGAAGAGAAGACAAGAAGAGGAGGAGGGGCTCATCGGAGTTCCTCATCAGTGCTTTAGTGTGTAGAAATGTAAAGTATTGTGGTGTTATTGTTGTTATGGTTACTGTATTAACCCTTTCCTTCCACAGGTGTGGTTGTGGGGGTAGGGAGGAGGCAGTAATGTGGTATTTTAATGGTGTGTGGTTGCAGGTTGCCCAAGGTCGGGGAGGTCCCCGGGTTGTTTTTGTTTTTGTTTTGGGGGTATTATGTTAAAGGCAGATAGGTTTTCCCCTAGAGGGTTGGGGGGATAGACAGGCTGTGGTCCTGAGTGGCCACTGGGACCGCAGTGCTGATCTATCAGGGCTATGCTCTGGATAGTTCTACCAGAGCCACTAGGTGTCCATAGTAAGTGGATAGTGTAGAGGCTGACATGTCAGCTACAGGCCTCTAGGCCCTTAGTGTTGCCTGCCTGTGCTTGCACATGGTAGGAGGGCCTGATCACCCCCCTCCGCAGGTAGCACATAGGGTGGGATGGCCTAAGGCCGGGTAAATAATGACTGCGGACAGTCATTTTCCTGGTCAAGGGCCAGTGTAACCCCCTTGTTACCTGGGGTTGCTAGAATCCCAGTAAGACCTAGTGGTAGGCAGGGAAGGCAGCTTGTGAAACTCCAGTTAAATGGGTTTCACACTGTCTCACTCTGTTCTCAGTCTCAGCTGAGACTGAGGGATGACATCACCAATAGAACTTTCACAGCTGCATAAGCCACATTGGAATCTGCAGCAGAGGGAGTTAGATAGAACGTTGGGAGTTTTCAAAGGTTAGTAGTCAGTGTCCAGTTTGTCTTTAGTAAGTGAAGGTGTGCTCAAGTGGTGGAGACCGCTGTCCGGGTCTCAGTGCCCCCTCCCTCTGGGTGGGGGATGTAAAGATCCCTAGCAGATTCCTGGGGCAATCCCCTTAATTCTGCCAAGTCAGAAGAAAAGCTGCCTGTTTAGATCAGCATTTATTTTGAAAGTTGGAAGATTTGTGAGTCGCCTGTAGGGCACCTGCAACTAAAGAGTGAGTGTCTGCTCTGACTAAGAGGGCAAAATGTTTTCTTCACCCTGGGACATGTGTGGAAATCTAGGGATTGAGCTACATTTTGGGAAGCCTATAGGACTGGGCCAAACAAGTAAAGTAGTGTCAAATGCTAGAGTGCTGTGTGTTCAAGTAAATTGTAGAGGAGATGCACCCAGATTATCTACCCTTATCTACATTTAGAAATTCAGAAAAGGAATGGTTCAGTTTTCCCAGGGAAATGGCTGGGTATGGGCTGTGGAGTTGAGGTATAACCCCCATCTTTAGTAACCAGGTCCACCTCACGGATTTCTGCTGTGGTTGCTACTTTGCCTCATGCACTTGGCCAGTGATGGGGAAGTGCGCAGGCATTGGGGTTGCAAAGGGAAAATCTCTAGGAGCAGGACTCCTAAAGTGGTGTGGGAGCCACAACAAGTAGGAAAAAATTCTCTCCAGGAGATGGGGAGTCACAACAAGTAAGGAAGAATTTTCTCTAGGAGTCGCTGACTCTAAGTGGTGGGGGAGCACGACAGGATAATTGGGTCTATTCTTCCAATGGACCGTGGGAGAACCCAAGTGTATAAGTCGGGCTGTGTACCCAAAGCTGCGTGCAAATCCGGGCTGTGTGTCTGGTGGGTCCAGAGCCTGAGGGCTGAAAATGGTGAAAAAGTGTTCTGTAGTCTCTAATCTGCATTATCAGGAAATGTAGCCTCGTAGGGGTCTGTCTATGCTTTGTTTGTTCAGCTAGTATGTGAATAAAAGCCACACTGAAGAATCCCATTCTTGGTTCTGGACATTACAGTTATTGCTTCCTGTGTTCGGATTTACTTGGGTGCCCCTGTGCAGAGTAGCCAAATCTAGGTCCCCCTGTGCCGAATAACCTCATCCTCCCCGAACCCAGGTCCCCATCAGGTACTGCTGTCAGCTTCAACAGCATGCCACCTGTCGTTTTGGCAAAAAGGCAGGGGTGAGGGGTTACACATCACTTGAACTACCATAGAACTTAACATCCTGGGTTTAGTGGTGGCTCTACACAAGGGGCCACCAGGGCATGTGCCCTGACAAACAAATGTTGTGCCTCAGATTGTACCCCATGTGATGCAGAACTATCCCCATAGGAACAATATCAGCATTTTGTATTGGTGCCCTGGCTGCCAGCTGTTGTGCCTCCAATGTGCCCTGGTAGCCAATGGAGCTGCTACTGCCTGGATTCAAAATTCCTACTCATATAATAGTAATAACAGGCAGTTAGCTGGAGTATGAACTCTGAATAACCAGCTTCTGTGGTTGATTAAATGCTTTAGCCTTCCACATTTAATCACCCACATCAATCACTTATTTTGTTCATATACTTTGGCTAACTGAATGTTATCACTTAAATACCCCACACCTTGCTGAGTATTATTCCTTAATTATATAACTGGAATTGGGGATGCCACCTCCAGATCAACTGGCACCCATGGGAATACCATGTAGAATTCATGTGGGTTGAGCGCGTATTGTGTGAAGAATGGCATGTGTAAAAGGCATCTGATGAGTTTATTTAAAAAAGCAACTGGCAAATCAAATTAAAATTACTTGCAACATTTTATAATGGTGGTGAGGCATGGGGGGGGGGGGGTAATCCCACCTCTTGGAGAGCAGCACTCACATTTGGCTATCCTGGGTAGGAAGAGCTGTATTCTGATTGGTCTGTCAGCTGATCAGTACCATCATCTGTCCCACATGGGACAGCTACTGCCAACACAGACAGGGGTACTGTAAACTCAGACTTGAAAGCAGGAATATATAAAACAGTATGCCAAAGGAAAGCAAAACAATACTTTGCAAAAAAAAATTGTTTCCATGGTGTTCTAAGTTTGTGTTTCCATGTCTGATGATGTATGTGCCCCACATGTATAGTCTTCCACAGCCTGAGTTTATTTATCCATATTTATAAATCATTTACCCAAGTTAGCCCATCTCAGATGCATTATCTCGTTTCCAGTAGGCTCCTGCTTCTACCCGTGTCTGCTGCCGGATGGACTGGAGCTCTGGGAGGTTAAGTGGCCTACCCAAGGTCAGACAGGAGAGTGGCTCTGTGTGGTTTAAACCGTGATTACCTTATTCTCAAGCGGATGCTCTAACTACTACACCACACTATCGCCTACTTTCCGCCGGTGTGCCACGTTTCAGTGACACAACTGACACCGTAATTCGTTAGCTCAGAGGGGAGAGGGGTCCACACCTAATGGCCAATGTTGTCATCGCCCCTTTAAATGCATCCGCTCTACGCCCGCTCTTAAAGGGTTAAATGCTCCTTGTTGCGGTTCTCTGTTGATTGACATGGCTTGTAGTTGGAACGCGGCAGTAGCCAGTTGGATCGGTCGGCAGTGAGGCCCACGTGGGAAGGACAGCTTCGATTGGCTGGAGTCAGGCTGCTGGATCGCAAGGTGCGGACCCACGTGGAGCCCCATTCATTGAGCGCTGTTTTCTGCAGGCCGAGTCTGTAGGGCGGGGAGCTGGAGCCTGGGAAAGAGGAGACGCTTTACCGGTGCAGGTTTAAAGGACTGGGCAGACAGCGGCGGATGCAGTGACCTCTGTCCTTCCCCGGGCGGGTATGCCTGTGACGCCTCGGTGCTGATTGCGGATCCTTGTAAGGCGGCTGCCATGGTACCGGCCGCTGTGCCGGTGTAATGAGGCCAGCGTGTCTCCGTCCGACAGGAGTATGTTCCCGCAGGGCCGCCAGCTGGTGAGTACCGGTCGGGGTGTTTGGGAGGGGTATTGTTGAAGAGGAGGGGTCTCTCATGGGGAAAAGAGAGTTGTGTGTTTAAGAGGGGCATTATTAGTTATTCAGGTGGAGGGGCTTTGTCTCTGAGGGTATTGCTGGGGCGGAGGGTGCTGTGCATGGAGAGGTGTATTGGGGAGGAGGGGTCACTATGTGTGGAACGGTATTACTGGGGAGGTGGGGGCGCGTGTTGGAGGGGTATCAATGGGAAGGAGTCTGGGTGTATTATTGGGGCTGTGTGTAGGAGGAGCTGTTTGTGGGGGACGGTATTAGGAGAAACATTATTGGGAGGGGTATATTGGGAGAAGGTGCTATTAACACGTAGGGTGCTGTGTGCATGAGGGTATTAATGGGAGAAGGGCTGTATGGAGTAATGGGAGGAGGAGACAGTGTGGGAGCATTAGTCGGGAGGAGGATGGCTGTTTCGGGGAGAGGTATTGGGGAGGAGGGGTTCTGTGTGGAAGGGGCATTATTGGGAGGAGGGGCTGAGTGGATGGGTATTATCAGGGAGGAGGAGGCAGTTTGTGGGGATAGGTATTGGGGCAGAGGAACTCTAGGAGAGGCACTGTTGGGAAGAGGGGCTGAGTATAGGGTATTGGAAAGAAGGGCTAAGAGTGGGTGGTGCATTATTGGGGAAGAGGGGGGGGTATAGTGTGGAAGGTATTGGGAAGGAGGGTGTGTGTAAGGGTTATTAGTGGGAGGCCAGGCTGTGTGGGGAGGTGGGATTAGGGGGTGTATGGGAGGGTATTGGGGAGGAGTGGGCTGTGTGGTAGGAGTATTGGAGGAGTGGGCTGTATAGGAGGACTGCTATAGGGGTTGGAGGTTGAGGGGCTGTGTGGGAGCTGTATTGGGGTTTGAGAAGGCTCTCTGGGAGGAGTGTATTGGGGTTGAGGGGTTCTGTGTGAGGACATGGGGAGGAGGAGGGGGCCCTGTGTGTGGGAGGGTATTTGGGAGGAGGTAGCCTTGTGTGGGAGGGGTTTAATTGGGGAATGGGCTGTGTGTATGGGAAGGTGGTATTAGGGATTCGGGTGAAGGGGGCTGTGTCTTGGAGAGTATTATTGGGAGGAGGAGTGTGTGTGGGAGAGTATTGGGGAGGAGGGTCTGTGTGTGGGTATTGGGCAGGAGGGAGCTGTGTGTGGGAGGTGTTGGAGGAGGGCTGTTTGGGGAGAGGCATTGGGGAGGGCTGTGTGTGTGTGAGGGTATATGGAGGGGGCTGTGTGAGGGTATTGGGGAGGAAGGTCTGTTGGCCTGGGAGAGGTGGTATTGGGGAGGAGGGTCTGTGTGGGAGAATATTATTGGAAATGGGGATGGGAGAATATTATTGAGAGAGGGGCTGTGTGTGGAGGGTATTGGGGAGGAGGGAGGAGGGGCTGTGTGTGGGAGGGTATTGAGGGAGGGAGGAGGGGCTGTGTGTGGAGGATTGGGGAGGGAGGAGGAGGGGCTGTGTGTGGAGGGTATTGGGGAGGGAGGAGGAAGGGGCTGTGTGAGAGAGGAGGGGCTGTGTGTGGGAGGTATTGGGAGCAGGGGTTGTGTGGAGAGTACTGAGGAAGAGGGGCTGGGAGAATATTGGAGAGAGTGTCTGTGTCTGGGAGAATGTTATTGGAGAGGAGGGGCTGTGTGGGGAGGGATTATTGGAGAGGAGGGCCTGTGTGTGGAGGGCATTATTGGGTAGGAGGGTCTGTGAGTGGGAGAGGTGTTATTGGGTAGGAGGGCTGTGTGGGAGGGTATTATGAGGGGGCAGTGGGGGAGTATTGTTGACGTAGGGTGCTAAAAGCTAAGGGTATTAGTTGGGGGAGGAGGCACTGTGTGTGTGGAAGAGTATTAGGAAGGATGGAACTGTGGTGGGGCATTGAGAGGATGGAGTATGTGTAGAACTGTATTAGGGAGGAGGGGTTATTGGGGAGAGGTATTATTGGGAGGAGGAGGCTGTTTGAGTGAGAGGTATCATTGGGGAGGAGGGGCTGTTTGTGGGGAGATGTATTGGGAGGAGGGTCTGTTTTTGGGAGATGTAGTTTTGGGGAGGAGGGGCTGTTTTGTGGGAGATGTAGTATTGGGGAGGAGGGGCTGTTTGGGGGATATGTATTGGGGAGGAGAGGGCTCTGTGTGGGAGGGGTATTGCAAAGGAGGGGACTCTAGGAGGGCTATTATTGAGGAGGAGGGGGTTCTGTGTGGTAGTGTTATTGGGGAGGAGGGGTCTTGTGTATGGTGGGTGTTATTGGGGAGGAGGGTCTGTGTGGACAGTTATTGAGGTGGGGCTGTGTGTGTGTGGGAGGGATATAGGGAAGGAGGGGATGTTTGGGAGGGGTATTGGGGAGGAGGGACTTGGGTGGTGGGTGTTATTGGGGAGGTGGGGGCTATGTAGGAAGGATATAGGGAAGGAGGGATGTTTAGGAGGTATTATTGTGGAGGGAGGGGTCTGTGTGTAGGAAGGGTATTGGGGAAGGAGCAAGCTGTGTGTTGGAAGGGGTACTGGGATAGAGGGCTTTTGTGTTGGAGGGATATCATATGGGGAGGGAAGGGGTCCTTGTGTGGGAGGGGTTTTATTGAGGAGGAGTGTGTGTGGGGGGGTTATTGGGAAGGGGGCTGTGCGTGTGTGTGTTTACCAGGAGAGACACTAAGCTGAAGGTTTGTTTACAGGTGTGACCTGGGAGCACAAGAAAGTTAAATGACTTACTTAGGGTTATACAGTATGCAAGTGGGCTGTGGGATTCAAACCCAGGTCTCCAGGTTTGCAGCACAGAGCCTTAAGCCGCTGTGCAAAACTGCCTCCTTGGTGTGAGAGGGGGCTGTGTGTGTGTGTGTGTGGGGGGGGGGGTGCTGTGTGTGGGAGGAGTTTATTGAGGAGTGGGCTATGTATGAGGGTATTATTGGAGAGGAGCAGGCAGTGCGTGGAAGGATTATTGTTGGGGAGGAGTATTACTGGAGAGGAAAGGGCTATGTGTGGGAGGGTCATTGAGGATGAGGGGTCTCTGTGTGGGGGTATTGGGGAGCGAGGAGCCTTGTGTTGCTGTGTGTGGGAGCTATTATTTGGAGAAGGGATCTTTATGTGGGAGTGTGTTCTGTGTGAGGGGTATAATTTAGGGAAGTTGCAGTGTGTGTGCTTGTTATTTTGGTGTCATGTCATACTGATATTGTGTACAGCAAGGGGGGGGGTTAAGAAACCATTTATCCGAGGTTATACTTTTGTGGGGGGGAGGGAGAATCACTTCTGAACCCCATTAGATAAACCTGTAAGATACTGATTTTTGTTCAGCCTGTGCTGTGGTTCCCCTCCCAGTTTACTGATGACCGTCCCACTCTATATCCATAGGGCAAGATCAGTAAGGTATCTGAGGTAGGTGCACAACTGCTGCCTTGTAATGCCAAGTTTTGAATTGGGGGGGGGGGGGGTGAGATTCTGATGCCAAACACTGGGGAGTATCTGGCTGCTTTTATGCCCAGTAACAGTGTTTATACCTGGGTGATCTCCGTGTTTGTTGCCTGGGGCTGGACCCAGCCCCTGCCCAGTAATCCCATCGCTGTTGTGGTCAAAGAGAAGAGTATGATTACTTATCCCATGCAGTGTCCCTGGCCTCCACCCTGTCCGTCGCCTCTGGGTCGGGGTCCCTGCTGAACGTTGGGGCATGGATCAGGGCTAGTAATGGAACATAGTACTAGGGCAGCTTCTGCTGCTTTCCCGAAGATCACACTGTTTACCAGTCACTCTGCTTTCTGAGCAGCAGGGGAGACTGGATTAGGAGCCCACTGACTTCATGCATCAACTGTTTTGGCCAGCTTTATCATAACACTCCTGGCTTTAAGAACATGGCAGCAGTGCTAATTAAATTGACTCCTGCTGTTCTAAGTTCATTTCTGATTGGTCAGTCTGTGCTATTCAGTTTTGGCTACCACTATTTAGGAGGTCCCTGCCTGCGTGGGGGTGGGGGTTAGATCAAATGTCCGGTCCACAGAGCACCTGTGCAGATCTGTCTCTTGGAAGAGATGAATGTGAATATAGTTTGTAGATGATATGCATTCCAGACCAGACCTGGACACATGAGGCAAAGGGCTGTCACTAATCTCCCAGACTGACTGTAGAACGCACCATTATTTCACTGAAGAACATGCCATTATGTCAGGGGACTTGCTGGTCTTAGACAGGAACTGTGCCACTGAGTTCATGGAGCAGCCACTTCTGCTCGGGCCAGCTGTCTCGTAGAAACATAGACCATGATGGCAGAAAAAGACCAGAGGTTCATCCAGTCTACCCATATTCCCTATAATCCTTGGAACCTGTTGTTGTTCCAGGGTACTAACTCTCCCCGTCCTATCACCATTCTCCTTCCTGGTCTTGTCACCCTGGGCGACCACTGTTCCCTTCATTCTATCCTATGCCTGCTTGAATCCCCTGACTGTGTTTGTACCCACCACCTTGGCCGAGAGATTGTTCCAAGGTTCCACGACCCTTTTCATAAAGAAGTACTTTCTCACATCCCTCCTGTTAATTTCCACTCATGACCACGTGACCTTGAGTTGGTCTCCTCCTTCCTTACAAGTTGAGTAGGTGAATCCTGGAGGCGGAGTTACACAAATGGTATGAATAATTCCCTCTGGAAGATGCTGTATTCTTGTTAGCCATTCAAGGATGCAGGGAAAATGGCAGCTGTCCACTATTGCAACTAGCTTGCCCTCCAAGGCTTGACTGGCCACAGCAGGCTAATTGTAGCATTTGAACTGATCGCTAGAGTGGAGGTCCAGGGGTTGCACACCATTTGAGTAAATGATTACAGGGTTTTATTTAACTCTAAAAATTGATTCGCATTTTGCTCATAAAAGTTCTAAAACATTGTGAAAATGCACAGCACTTGCCTCACTGTGTTTAACAAACATAACACTTCTAGAAAACCTATATAAATGCTTTCTGTACAGTTAGTATTATCCCAAGAAAAAAACTGCTAATCAATTAAAACCCTGGATTATGAGGTAGAGACCCTGGGGTTACATAACACCCAAGTAAATGATTATTGTTTAGGGCCTCTGGGGTTAGATCCAGGGGTGAATTGGGTAGAGATCCAGGGGTTACACACTTGGTGAGTAGGGCAGTGAAGTGTGCATCAGGGGAAGGAGATTTTTAGTGTGTATTTTATGTTTTGTTCATGGATTGTGTAGTGCTGCTGGGCCAAGCAGGGATTGGATTCTGATAGTGATATTAAGGGGAGGATATTGTGATTGTTGATGGATTTGATGAACAAAGCAGACTGGCAAGTGAGCTCAAGAACTCTGAGGAATACCTTTGTAAGGAACTGAAAATTTTTAGTAACCATGAAGCTTGAGAAAAAGTAAACATTTGAAAATAACCGGCAGAAGCTGGAAGACATGTTCTCCAAAATGGAAGTTTAAAATTGTGCCTTTTTCCTTTTAATGTAAGAATCCCCTCCAGAACCCTGCTGCTGCTGCGATCGCCATGGCTGCCTCCGTCACCCCTCAGTCTCTGAAACTGACCTACCCTGAAACCCTAGACCGCATTAAAGAGGAGTTCCAGTTTCTCCAGAGTCAGTATCACAGGTAAAGGCAACTCTATCTTGCTAGAGTAAGCAGTAGTAAGCCTGGCATTGTAAACCGGAATGAGAAGATTCAATAACGTTTTGTGCATTTAGGGCTTCCACCTTTCTCCTGTAACGTTGTCGCACGGTATCCACTCTGTAGTACTGAATGTCTGCAAATGTCCGGTACAACAGAGTTGTAGTAAGGGTTGTACTGCATGAATTTCCATGCCAGCTGAAACCTCCTTGTACCACAGCTCATGGGATGCGGCTGTACCATTCTGTGATACAAGAAGGTTGCAGCTGATCAGAAATCCTCAAGACAGTTGGTATTCTTACAGTGCTGCCCCATGCACAACGTCTGTTCAAGTTAAACAAACTGCTGGCACATTTGCTGTTGGTGCCCATCGCTTTGAAAACACTTTTGTATTTAAAAAAAAAAAAAAAATACACTAGGAAAAATACTGGTGGGGCAACCACATGCCAAACCAGCCTAAGCTGCCACCGAGCTTGATTGCATCGACCCTCTTGAGCTTTGCTCTTGAGGTCTAATGTAATCGGAACTCCTTTGTGACAGCACACGCGGTTGCTGAAATAGATGGAGGATCTGGGAGCGGCAAAGGACATAGTAAGATAGGTAGGAAATTGGCTGAAGGGGAGGCAGAAAAGGGTTGTAACTGGGGTCAGATCGGAGGAGTGGGAGTTCACAAGTGGGGGACTGCAGTGTTGGCCCCAGTCCCTGAATGCCCTTGCGGCGTTATCCAGGGTCCCTGAATGCCCTTGCGTCATTGGCCAGGGTCCCTGAACGCCCTACTCTCAATGTCAGTTTAACAGTCTTTGGCCTTGTCTAGTTGCATGGTGGAGTGACAGCAGGAATGGAGTTAACTGCGGGGAGATATTTCAGTCTCTGCTTTGCTCCTCTGTATAATTAGGATAGCACATCAGAGCAATGGGCAAAGCACTTTACTGTGCAGGATGTTATGGGGGGAAGGGCTGCCAGTCATCAATCAAAGGTTCTGCTTGATGGTATTAGGGAATTGAAATGTATATTTCAGGGGAAAATGGCAAATGCCGAATTGATGAGCGGTGCTTCATTCTGCAACACCATGCTGTAGGTTAGCAGATCATCGCTCTCCAAGTCAAGAAAGTCCAGCAAACGGAAGGAAGCTGTTTGAAAGATCTGTTGGACAGGGTCTGCAGTTTGAATCCATCAGTATAGACGTTGATGCAGATTGCTTTTAGAGAGCCTTTCACACTAGCTGTATTTCAGAGTACCAAACCGTTTACTGCTAGGAGCAGGAATCCGCTGCTCTTCCCAGTGAGTCTGCCACTCACCAGCATCCTGCTATGGTCTCACTTATTTTGTTTGTGCCTGCCGTGGTTTGTTCTGCTTACTGCAGGCAGGATTGAGAAGGCTAGGGAAGGAATAGCCTTCAATGGGTATTTATAGAATGTTTTTATAATGTGGAAGACATGTGGGATTGCCTGTGAAATGGAGTGTTGGATGGCTCCCCTCCTGCTGGATACTTTTGCAGACCTGGAGTATACTATTTGTGTGAGATGTGGCACAAAAACAAACTATTATGAAGTGTGCGAATGACTGCAGCCGCACATTTCCATGAACTGATTATCAGCAATGAATGGACTGGTTTATTTCAAATTCTTTGACTGACGCTCTGCAAACCCATCACATAATGGTGGCAAAGTGGTACAATATGTTAAAACAGGCTAGGAAGAATCCTATTGACGGCAGCCTGGGACAATAGCAACCCCTGTCCAGACAAACTTTTTGCTTTTCAAGTGCCCACCAGGTAGTCACAAAATTATGGAGTGTGTTTTTTTTTTTTTTTTTTTTTTTTTTTGGCGGTCTGGGCATGTGCTGGATTTTACAGTGTGGTTTATGAATCTCCTTCTCTCCGCCTTGAAAAGCAACAGACATTCCAGGCAACGAATGGGAGAGAAGGAAGGGGGCAGACTGCAGAATTGGGCACCAGTGGTGTCATCTTTAGCTTGCTAGTGGACTGCCTTCTCATCACTGGAACAAGCTAGTCTGTAGGGGGAGAGATCAGGAGGGAGAGTGGACAGGTCGGGAGGGAACAAGCGGTGAAAAGTGAGTGATCTACGGGTCTTGGGCAGACAAAGAAACAAAAGAAAAAAGGCTCTGAGTCTGTAGAGCTTACTTGTTTGTGAAGCCTGCCTGTTGCAGGCTAAGGAGAGTGAGAGAGAACGTTGTGACTTAGGTGCGTTAAGTGGCTGAGCGGTTATACTGGTAACGTGGGGGGGGTGCAGATTGTGTGACTGGCTAGTCAGGGCAGGTTGAGCCTTTAAAGGCACCAGTATCGGTGGTATTTCACTACACGTGTGTGGTGGTGTAAGTACAGTAACACCAGTGATGGTGTGCTTGATGAATTTGTTGGATGCTGCTCCTCCAAAAGTAAGCTCTACCACTAAGCTGCATATACAAACCATGAAATGCATCCATTCTGCCTTGGAAAGCAAGATCACTGTGGGTGTTGCAGCTCTATTGTCTTTTTTTTTTTTTTTGCCTAAAAATTATTAGAATTTATTTTGAAGTTAAAGGGTTGATGTTGAGCCACCAGAATCAAGGGTGGGGAAGAGCAGCTGCAGAATAAGGGGTGCTAGCCGCACATTTGAGCGGACTTGATAGACCACTAGGGCCCAGATATTCAAAAGGGTTGTGCATGGCGCAACAGTGTTGCGCCATGCACAACCCACTGATGCGCCCCAGCGCGATATTCAAAAGGGAAAAGTGCGCGGCACAAATCCCGATGCGCCGGAGCGCATCAGTAATGTATGCAGGCACCGGTAAGGGGGGTTGTGCCCATGCATAACCTGCACAGCCCAATATTTAGCCTGAGATGTGCAGAGCCATGCATGCGCAACCCCTACCTGCGCCAGCACAAAGTTAAGCCAAAAAAAAAAGGAACAACTGATGGCCACCCACAGGTGAGCTGCCACTATGCAGGGCGCAACACGGCAGCTGCCACCTGTGGGTGGCCACCCAGGTTCCGGCTGCACCTGACAGTGCCCCCATGCCCGATCGCAGGCATTTATAAAAGAAGACGTTGTCCAATATCCGTGGTGGTCCAGTGCACCGCACTGTGCCCGATCAGCGGCATCTGTTGTAATAAAGACCCCCGTCCAATATCCCTGGTGGTCTAGTGGTGCCTCACCTGCCCACTGAGCCCCACCACCCGCTCTCCGGTCAGCGGTGGGTGCACCACACCACCGCGGCCGACAACTCGACAGGCTGCATGCCCATTGGTTCTGAGTGCAAGCCAATGGGCGTGCAGCCCATCTCTCTACACATTCTAGTGAAATACGGAAGGGCTGCACGTCCATTGGCTCGCTGGCCAGAACCACCGGGCGGCAGCCCCACCGAGCCGTCAGGTGGCGGGTGGCAGGCGTGGATGGATACCACGCTAACCGGGGAGCGGGCGGGGGCTCAGTGGGCGGTGGGGGCACCAGTAGACCACCAGGATATTGGACGGGGCATCTTTATTACAACAGATGCCCGCGATCAAGCAGAAAGCGGATATTGAGGGGGTTCTTTTATTACAACAGATGCCCGGGATATTGGACGGGGGTTCTTTATTACAACAGATGCCTGCGATCGGGCAGAAGCGGTCCAATGGACCACCAGGGATATAGGACGGGGAATTTATTTTAAACATATGCCTGCGATTGGGCTGCAGGGGGCGTTGGTCCCCGATGGCTGCTACCTGGCAGGGCGCCAGGCGCAAGTCGTCGGGGATCGGCGCACCTGCATGTAAATGGGTCAATAATGACATGCAAATGGCCCCATGTGCGTCTTGCATAAATTATGGCCCCATTTGCATGTCACCTTTTGAATATCGCGGGTGCCGTGAATGGCACTTGCGCTAGCGCATCTCCATGCTCCACTCTGGCCACTTGCGCTGGCGCAGTGCCACTGTGCCATGCACAGTGGGGGTGGCAAGGGTGCGTTATTCAAAGCTGCTCAGCCATGGCGCAGCTCCTTTGAATATTGCTTAGTCCACGCCCCTGCGCAGCCAAGTTGAGCTGCGCCCAAGCTTGTGCCACAGCCTGGCGCAGTTTGAATATCTGGGCCTAGGCCTTTATCTGCTGGCAAATTTTGTATGTTTGTAATAAACACTAAACGCGTCTAGTAAATTTGCATCAAAATTCACAGACAATGGAAAACTCGCACCAGTCAACCAAATTTAGGGTCAGGGCTGTTTGTGGGGAACTTAATTTAAAAAAAACATGCATTTCATACACAGCTTAGCACCACCAATGAGACAAGCGCAAGAGACCCGTTTAAATGCCATGTCAGGTTTTTATTAAAGCCAAGTAAGAAACTGATCTTCTGCAGCCTGGGGGGACTTCTAGAATGAGCAGAAGAATATGTATGGAAATAATTAATTGTTCTCCTCACAATATGTGTTCTAACAGGGAACTGGTCATTCTATGAAATATGGCGCTGTCAGTGTAGTACTGTGCATTTTACTGTAACCAATGGGGGATCTGGGATGAAGGCCATACAGTAGGCCTAATACAGTTGCTACTAAAATATAATGGGGATCTCAGAGGGTGGCAGCCGGCATTGCCAAAAACGTAAGAGAAGTGGAGGTGATGTATACCCGGACTATGATAAACACTGTATTAAAACAATTTAAAAAGAATGTCGAGGGACATACAAAATATATCATTCTTAAAATGCTGACGATACATGCAGTCCTTTATACATAAGGAAATACTGGCTTATATACATAATTCCAAAATGATCCAAGCAGCTTCATAATGTTCTATAACTGTCTCTTTGCATTTACTAAACTATTATATGTAGATCCACGTATGCATGGTGGTTTAAAAAAAAAAAAAAAATGGCGGCCATGCAGCGTTTCAAAATTGGAAACGGACACAATAATAAGTGTGTGTGTGTGTATATACACACACACACACACACACACACACACACACACACACACACACACACACACACACGGGGGGTGGTAAATGAGTGAGATAAAACAGTGCATCATCCCTTGCAGTGTGATATTTTTTCCTCTGCTCTACTGTGATATCAGCCATTTACACACACAGGTCACAAAAGGTCATCACTCTAGGCAGCTTTCCCCTCAGCATGCAAGAAACACCTGTGCTGTTACCATAGCCACAAATGCAGAACTACTTCAGAGGTCTCTCTGCTGCCTACAGCTAACTCAGGGAGCATTACAAAACACACCTATCCCTCCCCCCACCAACTTCCAGCTCATTTCTGTGACTGCGGCCAGAATTCTAAACAGCACAGCTTCACAGAACAGTCTAAACTACTGCCTGCAGCTAACTCAGCTACCACTGAAACACACTCACTTGCTTCTCAAACTCTGATTCTCACCCATTACAATTACTGTGATAATATCAGCTTGACTACAGCCAGAATCCTAATGAGCACAATTTCATAGAACACTCTGCACTCTGCCTGCAGCTAACTTAATTACCACTGAAAACAGTATCAGCTGTTAGATAATATTGAAACTAAAACTCGCTTCCTGATTGGTTCAAACACCCTGCCACCCGGGCCGTTATTTCTTAACGGCCCACTCTAAAACAAGTTCCAATTCTGGAACTCGCCAGCACCATTTATTTTCCTCGCTAAGTGATCGCCTCACCGACATAACCCACTTCGCATTCATTCCACTCGCCTCCCTCTCCTTCAACACAAACTGCAGCACCAAAAACTAACATTTTTTTACAAAAATGTTCCTGTCTAACAGCTCTGCTCTGTTTCTCACCCCCCAACAGCATTTCAGGCAGTCCACAGACTCCGCTTTCACTCGTTTACAGTACGTCCTTTCACCACCCACTCCGGTCCCAGCTCGTCTTCATTGTGACAGCACTCAAGCCACAAACACCAAACTCGGTTTCTTTTTTTGTCTCTTAAATAAAAAAAACAAAAAAAAACTTTACTGCAGCTCGTATTCCCTCATAGTTGCGCTCCTCTTCTGATTCCTCAGTGCCATTTTACTCTCTGCCCACCACACTCACTCACCTCCCTTCCTACGTATAAAAAAAAAAAAAAAGGCACAGTCTAGTGGCAAGGGACTATTTTTACAAGCCCACATTTCTCTTTATTTTTAATATTTGACACTCTAGTTTTTTTTTATGATGTTTTTATTAAAAAAAAAAAAAAAAAAATCTAACCCCATTATTTAAGTGTAATAATACCCTCCAGGGTAGGCCTTTTGGGATATAACGGACCTTCAAGGGGCTAGAAGGCCCTCCGCCTGCAGCGTTGGGCCTCATTACGCCCCTGGGCGGTCTGTTATATCCCAGTAACGCCCACCCTGTCGGGTATTACTTACTCCTGACACTGTCTCTCAGCTCATTACAATTACTGTGATACTCTCAGCTTCACTGCAGCCAGACTTTTAAACAATACAGCCTCACAAAAGTATGTTTCTCACTCCTACCTAAAACTAACTCATTTAGCATTGCAAAACACACTCATGTGTCTCCCAGAGTTTATAACACTGCCAGCCCATTCAGAAAAGCTCACACACAGGATGAGCAAACACATAAACGGGAACAGAACACAAGAGAGCATAACAAAACTTCTAAAACTCTTGGCCCTATTGTATATATCGAATACATGATGGTCAGGTCATGTGCTAAGGCAAATATTTTCACTCCTGCATCGTGAGCTCTGGATATCTTACTCATGCATTCGGCACTCGTGAGATATCCAGAGCTCACTCTGCAGAAGTGACGATATTTGCCGTATCACACTCATGCCCATCATGTATCCCCCATATATATTTTATTTATATATTTTATGTGTGTGGTATCTGTTGTCCTTGTTTTTTGTTTTTATTACGGTTTGTGCCTTCTCCCTATCATTAAACGTATTTTGCTTAACATAGAATTTGACGGCAGATAAGGACCGCTTGGCCCACCCAGTCTGCCCATTTCCCTACCTAATGGATAAGCTGCAGATCCTAGTTAACCAGTAGCCTACTTCTTTCTACCCCAACCCCCTAGAATTGCCTTATGACTGTCCCATGCATGCTTGAATTCAACCACTGTTTTTGACTCCACAGCCTCCTCTGGAAGGTCGCTCCATGCATCCACAACCCTCTGTGGAAAACTTCCTTACATTACCTCTGAGCCACCCCCCCAAATCTTCAAATTGTGCCCCTTGTTCTTGCACACTTTTTTTTTTTTTTTTTTGGAAAGATCTACTCTTGGACTTTATTGATTCCCTTGAGGTACTTGAAAGTTTTTACTATGTCTCCTCCCCTTTCTAGAGGCTATACATATTAATCTCCTTTAGTCTGTCTTCATATGTCTTCTGGTGCAGACCCTGCACCATTTTAGTTCCCTCCTCTGGACAGCTTCCATCTTGTCGTTGTCCTTGCGGAGACTGGGTCTCCAGAACTGCACACAGTACTCCAGATGGGGTCTCACCAGCTCTCTGTACAGAGGGATAACAACTTCCTGTTTTCTACTGGTGATGCCTCTCCCTATGCATCCCAGTATCCCCCCAGTCCTCCTTACTGCCCTCTCACATTGCTTGCCCACCTTTAAGTCATCTGATATGACTACCTCCAGGTCCCTTTCCACTTTTGTTGTTGTTAGTATCTCACCCCCCATTGTGTACTCTTCCCCTGGGTTTTTGTTTCCCAGGTGCATTACCTTGTACTTCTTAGCATTAAATCTAAGCTGCCATACATTTGACCATTCTTCTAACCTTGCCAAGTCCCTTCTCATCCTTTCCACCCCACCTTGTGCATCAACTCTGTTGCAGATCTTTGTGTCATCTGCAAAGAGACATACTTTTCCTTCCAGTCCCTCTGCAATGTCGCTTATAAAGACATTGAAGAGGACCGGTCCTAATACTGAACTCTGCGGTACCCCACTAGTAACCCCCCTTTCTTCAGAGTGGATTCCATTTACTATTACCCTCTGTGTCCTGTTCTCCAGCCAATTCTTTACTCAGGCTATCATCCTGGGACCAACTCCCAGGCTGGCTAACTTGTATATTAATCTTTTGTGTGGAACTGAGTCAAATGCCTTGCTAAAGTCTAGGTAGGCCATGTCCACAGCCCTCCCTGATCTACTACTTTGGTCACCCAGTCAAAGAAATCTATTAGATTTGTCTGGCATGACCTTCCTGCTGTGAACCCATGCTGCCTTGGGTCCTGTGCCCCTCTGGCCTCTAGGTACTGAAATTCTTTCCTTCAGAAGTGATTCCATCATTTTCCCTATCACTGAGGTTAAACTAACAGGTCTGTAGTTTCCTGCTTCTGCCCTGCTCCCACTTTTGTGAAGGGGAATCACATCTGCCCTCCTCCAGTCCTCGGGTACCACCCCATCCTCCCATGATTTGTTAAAGAGGGTAGTCAGTGGTGTCACTAGTTCTACCCTTAGTTCTTTTAGAATTCTGGGATGAATCCCATCAGGCCCCATTGCTTTGTCCACCTTCAGTTTTAAGAGTTCTTTCAGAACCCTTTCTTCTGTAAATGGGTTGGTATCAACTTCTGTATCCAGAGTGTTTCTGTTGTTTGTTTTAGGTACCTCCCCCTCTTCATTTGTAAATACTGAGCAAAAATATTTGTTTAGTATCTCTGCCTTTTCACAGTCACCCTCTGCCCACCCCCCTCCCCCTTTATTAAGCATCACTATCCCTCCCTTAGTCTTCCTTCGCTCCTGATGTACCATTATTAAAAAAAAAAAGGTTTTATCCTCTTAACTGAGTTGGCTATCTTTCCTCAGTTCGGGCCTTTGCTGTTCTGACTGCCTTCCCAGCTTCCTTTTGCTTTAACTGATAACATTCTCTGTCCTGCTCCTTCTGTGATTCCTTGTACTTTCTGAATGCTTTCTTTTTCTCTTGAACCTTCACTGCCACCTCCTTTGAGAACCACAGTGGTTTCTTACATCGTTTTGTTTTGTTTATTTGCTTCACACAAAGGCTTGTTACCTTTGTGATGGCAGTTTTTATTATTCCCTATTGTTCTTCCACCCCTTCTTCCTGACCATTTGCTAGTGCATTCCTTAGGCACTCACCCATTTTGGCAAAGTAAGCCCTCCTGAAGTCCAGTACTTTTGCCTTTGTGTGGCTTGACTCTATTGCTGTGTTTATTGTGAACCATACTGTTCGATGGTCACTAGTTCCCAGATGGCTACCCACTTCTACATCTGTGAGCCTCTTTCCATTTGAGAGGACCAGGTCTAAGATTGCTCCCTCTCGAGTGGGTTCCAGTACTAGTTGTCTAAGGCATGCCCCCTGTAGGGCATCTAGAATAACCCCACTCTTAGAAGTGGCTGCTGCAACTGCACTCCAGTTAATATCTGGCATATTCAGATCACCCATCAGCAATATCTCCCCTTTATCTGCCATTCTAAGTATACTTTCTATCATTTCCTTGTCCCATTTCCTCCTCCTGAGAGGGGGGTCTGTATACAACCCCTGTGCGGATTGTGGTGCCATTGCCTGCCTCCAAATTGACCCATAGTGCTTCTTCTCCTCTTCCCTGTTTACCCTTTTGTTCTGTTGCTTTGATTCCTTCCCTTATGTAGAGAGCTACTCCTCCTTCTCCTTTTATCCTCCCTGTCTATCCTGTAGATAGTGTATCCTGGTATGTTTACATCCCAGTCATGGTTCTGTGTGTACCATGTTTCTGTGACTGCCACGATATCCAGATGTTCCTCCTCCATCAAGGCCACTAATTCAGGAAGCTTGTTACCCAGACTACGGGCATTGGTACTCATTGCTCTCCATTTTTTGAAGGCTTTACCTTCTGTAGCAGCATCCCCCACTGACCTTTCTACCTTGGTCTTTTTCTCATTTAATACCCTGTTTTGTAGGGGGAGGCTGGGATTTTCTGCTGCTTATCAGTGCCTTCCCCCTTGACTAGTTTAAAAGCTTGCCAGTGAAGCATTTAAACAGATTGCCCAAAAGACTTGTTCCCTTCCTGGACAAATGCAGACCATCCTGCCAGTATAGGCTGGTGTCCCTCCAGGTGGAACCCCAGTCCCCAGTGAAGCCAAACCCCTGTGTGCCACACCATTTTTTTTTCAACCATTTGTTAAACTGTATGGTGCAAAGTACCCTCGCCTCACCTATGCCACTGCTTGTCGGTCCTGTTCTCAAAAAAGCTGGGAGCAAACTGTTTGCCTACTGTATGCCCCTCCAGGAACAGAATTGGGCCCAAATAGTTCAAACTTGCACTTATGAGCTCACAAAGGACTTTGTACCCACACTAATGTGTATGAGGCACGAAAAGAGGTTTATTAGAAACCTTGTGCAAGCAGCCTGGGCTGCAGAAAGGTTTCCAGTACACCACCTGCCTGTGCACTATGCAGGAAGCCTCGTGTCTACAGCATCTGTATGTACGTTATAGGGTTACAAAGTCACGGAAGTCAGGAAATGTGGTACTAGGG
Source organism: Neoceratodus forsteri (assembly GCA_016271365.2). Taxonomy (NCBI): domain Eukaryota; kingdom Metazoa; phylum Chordata; order Ceratodontiformes; family Ceratodontidae; genus Neoceratodus; species Neoceratodus forsteri. Next base: position 101,500,922 of record JADMNL010000031.1, on the reverse strand, counting down.
TGTCCTCAACATACACACCCCACCCCATCCCCTACCCTTGTGACCCAAGGCTAAGCTACAGAAACATAGAAGTTGACAGCAGAAAAGGACCACAAGGCTCATCCATTCTGCCTATTTACCAATTTGCTCCCGCTTCCTCTACTAGGTCAGCGGCCTCCGCTGTGGCCCCCTCGTATGTATGATTCCCCTGTTCTTATCCCATGCCCTCTTGAATCCTTCCACTGTACGTGCTCCCACCACCTCCTGAGGCAGCGTGACCCCCCCCTCTAATTTCATGTCATGCCCTCTAGTTTTGCTGTACTTTTTATACTGGAAGATGCTATCCCCTTCTACCTTATTTATGTCCTTAAGATATTTGAAACTCTCAATCATGTCCCCCCTCTGTTCCAATGTGTACATATTGAGGTCTCTAAGTCTATCCCCATATGCCTTGTCGTGCAGACCCTGCACCATCTTAGTTGCCCTCCTCTGCACTGTTTCCACCCTGTCAATATCCTTATGCACGTGTGGCCTCCAGAACTGCACACAGTACTCTAGGTGAGGCCTCACCAGCATCTTTTACAGTCGAACCACCACCTTCCCCTCCTACAGCTTGTAATACCCCTCCCTGTACACCCTAACATCTCACTAGTCTGCCCAACTGCTTTTGTGGTCTGTTTGGTGGAGTTCAGGTCATCTGATTATAACAACCCTCAAATCCCTCTCCTCTCTGGTGACTGTCAACAACTCACCCCCAACATGTAGCTCCCCACAGGGTTTCTGTTCCCCATGTGCATGATCTTGCAGTTCTTCGTGTTAAACCTTAACTACCATACTTCAGACCATTTCTCCAGCTTTTCCAGGTCTCTCTTCATTCTCTTTACCCACCCTGGAGTAACTACTCTGTTGCAGATCTTGGTGTCATCCGCAAACAGGCATACTTTTCCTCTAGCCCTTCTGCTATGAAGACATTGAAGAGGACTGGTCCCAGGACTGACCCCTGTGGCACACCACTGGTAACTCCCATTTCTTCTGGCTGTGTGCCATTTACCACCACCCTCTGCCTTCTGTCCACTAACTAATTTCTGACCCAGTTCACTACCCTGTGTCCCACCCCTAGACTCCTTAGCTTGTTTACCAGCCTTCTGTGCAGGACTGTGTCAGACCTTGCTGAAATCGAGGTAGGCAATATCCACCGCCCTTCCCTGGTCTACCACCTTGGTCACCCAGTCAAAGAAATCTGTCAGATTTGTTTGACAGGACCTTCCTGCCATGCTGATTTGGATACTGCATTCCAGTAGATACCAGGTGATTCACAATACGTTCCTTAAGCAGTGTCTCTATGATCTTCCCCACTATTGAGGTGAGACTTACTGGCCTGTAGTTCCCTGCAGTCCAGGGTCATGCCCTGTGAGCCTGCTGCTTTAAGCTACTGGTCTTGGGTCATGCCCCGTGGAGGCCCTGTAGCTCTCTTATTTGATGTAGAGTTGTACACAAAGCAGACTGTGACGTGGCCCCAGACCTGTAGTTTGCTTTCTAGAGTGAGAGCAGCAGACCTGTGGGGCACGGCCCCAGACCTGCAGCTTGGCCTTTGGTCACGAGGCTAGGAATGGGGAGGGTGGTGGGCAATAGGAATGAAAACCCTAATTCCACTTTTCTAGACTTTTGTGGCTTTGTAACCCTAATACATTTATCTGACTATATCTGAGCCTTTTAGTTAGACCTCTTTGCTGTTCTCGTTTTTAAGTAAAAAGAAAGTCTGTCCTTTTAAAGGACTTTGGAAGCTGGCTTTATTTTTCACACATGGTCAAAGGGGCTAATTTGGACTGTGTAGGAGAGAGAAGGGTTGCGTAGAAACAGAAGGCGCTTTTACACACATGCTGCTGTGCCGAAACAAGCATTACCTTTGTAGTGCTGATACAGCCGGTTCTGCTCCACGTCCTGATTAATGAGTGCCATAAAAGCGCCCAGCAGTCCTCCTTGTGAGATTACCTGGGTTGGGTGCGAGAGGTAGCGCGACCTGCACTAGTGGCCATCACGCGAGAGTTAGAGCTAGGGTTGTAGTGCCAGAATGGACTCTCTACACTGCATCCTGCAATGGAACATTTCGGGACAAACCACCTACACCATGGAGTGCGGTTCAGGTGACCATTCATTTTTAGAATGGAACAAATGGCGTTTACACAGCATTGGATAGAATGGTAAGGTCCTTCCGTAACGCTTATTCCGTTGCAAGAAGCTAGTGTAAAAGCACCTAGAGACTATGATGGCAGAAAAAGATTAGCAGTCCATCCAGTCTGCCCAAGTTCTATAATCCCTGGAACCTACTGTTCCTCCAGGCACTAACCTCCATCCTCTCTATCTCTCTGTTCACCTTCTTGGTCCTGTCCACGCCCAGTAACCACTCTTCCTTAATTATATTAAATGTTACATTTTAGAGGTTTTGAGATTGGTGTGTCTGTTTACTAGAGATCAGATGGGCTGTTCTTTACTGCCAAGGAGAGTGAGAGAGAGGAAGGGTTAAACTGGAGGTTTTTAGATTATCTCTGGTTAATCTTTCACCCTGAGCTCTCTAGTTTCTGTGGTTATTCAGATGATAGCAGTGGGCAGGAATGGAAGCCACAGGGTGTGTGGGGAAGGGGGGACTGAAATCCTTCCTTTGTAAATTGATGTGGGGATGAAATGAGCAACAGCCGCAACATTGTCCTGTTCTGCAAGGGGCGGTAACAGGTCTACTTGGAGTTCTGTTTGCAAGCATATCCCTGCAGTGCTGCTGGCTCTGTAATGAGACTGGCACCCAAATAAGTGACGGAACTGCTGGTGTACTCAGAGTAAGCAAACTTTGAGCATGCTTGGAGTGATTAGGGGCAGAACGCTGGAGTTACTGAACCGCAACTAAAGAGCCTAACCTTCCTGGGTATGTATTCACCAGTGCCTAACCAGAGAGGGAGGATTATAGTGCCAGAATCCTAACCTCAGCTCTGGAAGTACAACCTTTTTTTTTTTTAAACTTTTATTGCATTTAAAAAAAAAAAAAAAAAAAGTCATTACACAAGGGATTATCCCTTGCATGAATTGACAAAGTAGATCATACCACATTATAATGTTGGGAGTTGATTTAACCCCAGATATTGTTACTCCATGGGGTTATATTCAACATTGCCATGCACAGACTGAACTGGGCTAGCAGTATAGTCTAGAGGTTAGAGTAATAAGCTGTGAATGAGCTTAGTATATCCAACCGACCTGGGTTTGAGTCCCACAGCCTCCACTTGCATACTGTGTGACTGGGCAATTCACTTCTCGGTGCTTCTTGGTCACCCCTGAAAACAGGCACTTGTGCCTAGAGGGTCTTACCCAGTTACTAAACAAATAAAAAAAAAAAAAAAAAAAAATGTTAAATTGCCACTTCTGCCAAGAACTAGAGCATTTAAAATAACATGCTAGGAGTCTAGCCGGTTGAGGTGAAAACTTCCCAACATTATTTTGGAATACTGCTGTATGTATATTGGTTTCTAGGGTTCTTGGGACTGTGGTATTGTGCTCCCGAATCAGAACATTTTTCATATCTTTTTTCCAAGCCAGAGTCTTTTCTTTTAATGTTACACTCCACCATGACACTCTGCTTGTGTAAGATGGTATATTCTGGATACACCAAAAACAAAACATTTAAACAGTTCAGTAACATTAACCTTACGGAGCAGCTCTTGACATGCAAACCTTGCTGATCCTGCACATAGAAGGGATATAACTGTGAGAGACTACAGTAGTGTACAGCTCCCCCAGACACCAGCAGGGTGACCCCTCGGTGCTCCCCCAGATGACAGAAGTGAAGGAAGAGCTAGATGCCTTGTGCCCCCAGCAGGCAGAGATATCCCTTATGTTCCTGAGGCTGAAATATTATGAAGTAGGGGCTAAAGCTTCACGCCTTCTAGCCTACCGCCTGACAAAGCAGAGGTGGATCTCCACACAGTCTTGGCAGTATTACACCCTAATAGGGGAGTACGACATACTAAGTTGCAAGACATTATGCAGGCATTTCGACAGTGTTACCAGAACCTCTATACCCTCAAAGATATGATCGCACCTCCTGAGATCGAGGCATTCCTTGCACTAATCACTTTCTCATCCAAAACACATGAACGGGGGAGCGGCTTCTGTCTCCCAGTCACTGTGGAGGAATTGGCAGTAGTGGTGCGGGACTCCCAAGACCCCAAAATCACCAGGTCCGGATGGATGCTGTGTGGAATGCCACCAAAGAACAGACATTGAGACCACTTCTTGATGCCATAAATGAGGTCGGGGGGGAAGCATCCCCCCCCCCCCAAATGGGCCTACGCAGTTCTGTAGGTTATTCCAAAAGGGGGGGGGGATGTGCACTGTGCCTCACATAGGCCAATTTCAGTGCTCAACACCAACTATAAATATATTATGTCGCCATTGGCTGAGGGCCGACAGACTTCTTCCCTTGGTGCTACAGCAGGACCAACCTGGGGTTCATCCCACACCACCAGTGACATCGAATTTACCCTCCATATAGTGCACCAGATGAACACCTCACATGGACATTGGGTCCCCTGTAAGCTTGGATGTGGAAAAGGTGTTTGACCAGGTCTTCTGGCAGTTCCTGTACTCTGTGCTGGGGTGGCTGGGATTCCCAGTTTTCTTTGTGCAGATGCTACAGAACATCTGTGCCTCTCCGCAGGCCACAGTAAAGGTGAATGGATACTCTATGGAATTTTGCTTATCTGGGTGGATGGGGCAGTGTGCCTGATGTCCCCATTATTATTGCAGTTTACATTGAACAACTGGTGCAAGCCATCCAAAAAGCCAGAACCTTTCAAGGGGTGCATTTTTGGGGGGCGACTGAGTGGTGTTACACACTGACATATTACTTTACCTCCAAGATCCAGACCACGCAGTGCTGGAGGTATTTCGCCTGATGGAATCCTTCAGCAGAGTGTCATGATACAAACTAAATACTTCCAAAACTGAAACTATAACTGAAACAGCTATATCCCATTTCCTTATATTAAGGAACAGTTACCATTTCGATGGGACTTGTCCAAGTTGAAGTATCTCAGAATATATATTGCACAAGCACACAGCCAGGCTTACGATAACCATTCACCACTCAATTACAGCAAGATTTCCAAGGGTAGGGGGCATTTCCCATGAGTCTCTTGTGTGGAGTCGGTGAGAATTGCCACACTCCCATTGCCCCTATATTTATTCCAGAATGTCCCGCTGAACCTCCTGCAGGCCAGTTGCAGGATATGGAATAAAGAAATTTCATGATATATCGGGGCTGGACATCATCCCCGAGTGAGGCACAAGATACACTGCCAAGGGATGCAGGGGGCTTGGCACTACTGAACCTGAAGCTTTACTACTGGGCAGCCCTTCTCTGCTTTATCATGTTTAGGCATTTGGGAGGGTTTGTGTGCCCTGGTTGGAGATGGAGCGAAAGAGACCCCCCCCCCCACTCCAGGTTTTTTATTAAAGCATTATGTCATATCACACAAAATACAATATTAGAGGAAACACAGAATCCCTGACTGAAGGTGGAGATACAGGTATGGCATACCATGTGGAGAACACTCTGCCTTATTCCACATAAGTTCTGTCTTTGTCCCGGGTGTATGCTGGAGAATCTCCTACCTTCTTGGCTGGACCCAGGTTTTTGGGCCTGCGAGAGATATGGATTGCAGTATTATCAGATGATGAAAGGACATACTTTTAAGTCATTTCCTGAGGTACTTCTCAAGTATGGCCTCTGAACAGATTTTTGCCAATATCTACGAATTAGACATTTATTTCCTCTCCTTCTCCCTGTCGATAGGGGTTTAGTCACCTGAATCATACCCAGCAGTGATCCATCATTTCATCTCATTCTTGAACATGGGCCTGATCCACCCATATATCATCCCAGATCTAGCAGGCTCTCTGATGGGGTGACCATACTTGAGAGATGGCGGACACATGGGAGGTGGAGCTAGACTCACCTGTTCCAAAAGAACTATGGTTGTCGGAATGCTGGGCAGTATCTCATGTGACAAGTTCACACTTACGGAGAGAATATGCATGGAAGCACCTAACTGGGTTCTTCCGGGGACGACTCCTGCTGGAGGTCGTGCCGAGAGCCTAAGGAAACACACACATGCACACGCGTTTCATGTGGAAGTGCTGTGCATTGTGCCCCTTCTTTGATACCCTGGAAACTGACTTTTGGCAGTTGTTCACTATGCCAGTCCCACTAACCACGGAACTGTACTTATTCTTTCAGTATCTTGGATTCTAGGACCCCCAACACAAGATATTTACTAAACTTATTGCTCACTGCAGCTAGGAAGATAACCACAAAGCTCTGGTTGACCCCACAGGTGCCAGAGCTGAATACATGGAGAAGTATAATTATGCAGATCGATTTAAATGGAAAAGATCACTTTTTCTCTAAAAGATCACACAGAGGTGTCTGATTCACAGTGAAACGAGTGGCTCCTGCATGTGATGGATCAAGGCACAAATTTTGTACCCTGAAATAGATTGCTAGCCCCCTTCCGGGGGGGAGCCCGGGAACAGGATTGGTCTGATGGATTGGTGGGCCTCAGCATGGTAACTCCTAAAAGTTACATGTGCCTTGACATGGGGCAAAGAATACCAAAATGTCAGATATGTAGCCATGCTCTGGCCCTGTCCGGGGTAGGGGGGCTCTCCCTCGCCTACACAGAGAGACAGAGAGACAGAGAGACAGAGAGACAGAGAGACAGAGATTAGGCTTGATATTTTTAACATTAGTCTCAGAATGCCTTGTTTAAATATGGTTTGCTGGAGTAGACCCTTTCCATACTATACCTAAGGGGGGAGGTCTTCCAGACCCAGCTGTTTTGTCATTGGATTGGACTGGAGAAGGCTATACAACTGTTGTAAAGATGATATTGCCTTGTACTGTCACCAAAGTTTTGGATATCCGAGACTCTGTATGACTTTTCTAAAGTCCTCAAGAAAATTTATATATTAACAAAAAAAGGTTTGCTACTAATTAATACTGAATGTGGTACAGTGTAGGTGGTCACTGTTCAATCGGCTATTACCACTACCACAGCATTCACTGAGAATGAATCCGTGATGGGCGAGGCTGGCTCCCGCTTGAGGCGGTCTTCATTTCTGCAGGTCTTTGTCACCAAACTTCAAGTGTATCCTTGGGGTGATGGGGAGGCGCTGGGTGCCAGTGGGTGTATGGGGTTACTAACTGACTGGGCCTCGAATGGGTTAGGATGGGTGTAGGAATGGCACTGTTGGTGTTGGCAGTGTCTAGATAAGGGCAGGAGGAGGGGTTTCATATAGTACCCAATATAACATGCACTGTATATGGAATGCAGTGGTGGTACTGGGCACCACCGGAGATGGAGGAGAGGTCACTGAATGCCAGGGATAAATAATATTGTTTTAAAAGATCGGGTTGGGGGGGACCACTAGATGCCAGAAAACCTATTGTATTTTTTTGGGGGAGACTGAGTACAAAGTGCCTTCCACGATCACCCGATGGGAGATTGGGCTGAGGTGTTGGTGGCTGGTATTTTGCGCTGCGGTAAAAAGTGCTTTTTGCTCATGTTATGTGCTGCTCCAGACTATCAGTGTGAGCAGAAGGCTTCAGTTACCCCATGTGCACATGATGATGCGATGCCATCTTGTTACCATGTGTGCCTGGGGTGCCTCGGTGCTGAAGCGCAAACCGGTTTGTGGCAGAGCAGAGTGAGGCTTCCATTATGGGCAATTCAGTGCTCACTTGGAAATGCCTCACTGTGCACACGCAGTATCGGTGCTGTTGCTAAAGCATCCGTTGTGCTGCTCATGGAGTCTTGTTCTCTGAATGCTTGGTTGTTCAACCCCAGTTGCAGAAAACTGGTGCTGATGTTATAATATGCAGATTTTAGACCTCTGTTGTCCTCTGTAACAGTTTTTTTTTTTTTTTTTTCATTTTTAACAGCTTGAAGTTGGAATGTGAAAAACTTGCTACTGAGAAAACTGAAATACAGCGGCATTATGTCATGGTAAGGAAGGGGTATTGCCAGGTAATATTTAGTGCGAGGGTTCATTGGGTTTTTGTTTCTTTGTAAATGAGTGATTTGTAATCTTGTGCCAGCTGCACCCTAATCTGGGTGCCTGCCTCACCCCTGGCTATTAGGGCTATTCCAGCCCAAGCACAGCATTCTGACTAAGTCTTAAAAAGACATCGGCAAGAAGCCACAGTGAAAGGAGTTCTGGTTTCAATGTTTTCACATGTCCCGAATTCAAATGTGACAACCAGCTCTGCACTGAGCCATCGTGCTCAGACTAGAAATGCCTCACTGGTGCTATTGTGGGGTGCTCTCACCAGACTGGGGTTCTCTAACAGCACAACTGGCAAGCAGTTCTAGAACTGAGTGCAGACACTGGAAATGTCTCACTGGTACGAGTGGGGGTGCTCTCCCAAGTTAGGTTTGAGATGCTGTGACAGCACAGTGAGAGGACCCCCCAGCATGAATGGGAGAAAGGAAGGAGATGTCTTCCCCAGGCTGGGCAGCACAACACAGCCATTCAATAATGGTGATGAGCAGCTGGCAGAGTCCAGTCTTTAAGTAGATGGGGGCAGGGCTGGACTGGCCTGGTGGGGCTGAGGCGCTGGATGCCACACCTCGTGCCATACTGGTCACCCGTGTTCTGGAACGGACTCGGGTCAGCAGGGCAGTGAAGGGACTGAGTGTCCGGGGAACTGCTCTCCCTTCCCGGAACTCGTGGCACAAAAGCGGATGCTGAGGGGCCGGGGCAACAGCAGGTGTCAGTGCTCCTCACCATGGATACCATTATATGTCCGTGCTCCACAGGGGAGAAACTCGCCAGAAAACTCTCTGGAGCTCCATGAGATGACTGAGACCCCGGGGGCGTGCCCACATCCCAAATGCCGGCTCAGTACACCCAGGACTCCCATGGCTGACCTGGCGGTGAGGTAGGTCCCTTTAATTGTCAGGAAAGAGCTGGTACACCGGGGTGGGCTGGACCTGCCAGAGTGGGGGGGTGGGAAGAGCGGGAGTGCCTGGTAGAAGTGGGGTTCAGGCTGGGAGTGAGAGGCAGCAGCTGAGAGGGTACTCCCAAAAGATGCCTGAGGCCCCGGACTGAATAAATAGTTTAAAAAAAAAAAAAGTAGTTGGGGGCAGAGTATTTTAGTAGTAACTCAGCCTTACCTGTGAAGCATTCTTCAGGTTAAAGGGCACAGTGTTGACTGCTGTACAGCAGTGCTCCCAGACATATTGGGACCACACTCACACACCCTAGTATTGTCCCTGTACACAGGTGAGAGAGGCCTTCTTCCCAACACTGCAAGACTACAAAGTCCCCTGCCTTCCTGTCCCTGTAACGTCATGCACACATCCCCCCACTCTCCTATCCTTGTAGTGTCATGTACATAACTCCCTGCCCTATTGCTGTAATGTTATGCACACAGTCTTCCATTCTTCTGTCCTTGTAATGTCACAAATGCCCCCCCCCCAGTCCCTGTAACATCACCTACACAGCCACTGCCCTCCAGTCTCTGTAATGTGAAGCACACATCCCGCCGCTTCCTATACCTGGTAATGTCAGAGGCGCACCTTCCCTGCTCTCGTCTTTTGTAATGTTCTGCACAGCTCCCATTGTTCTATTCCTGGTATCTGACACGTTTTTATCTTTTCAGTATTATGAGATGTCCTATGGGCTGAACATTGAAATGCACAAACAGGTAAGTGATTCACACTTAAATATTGTTTGGCTAACGGAGCACTTGGTATGCACGTATGTATGCATGCATGCACGCGCATTTACATGCTGAGGTTATTGTGCACTGTGTGTGTGTACTGCTTTTATTGTGCAGTGGGTGTGAGTTCTGTGTGTTTCTGCCCTTTGGGCCCCACAGCTGCTCCATCTACCTGCCAGAGTTGCCCCTCACTGCTGTCTGGGATCGTCCAGACCTCCAGTTGCTTTGACTTCTCACCAGGCAGGCTTATCAAGAAGCATTGACATTCCTTACTGTGTGATATTGGTGTATTAGGACTATTGTATAAAGCTACTGATGGTCCATGTATTTTATTTCATTTGTACAAAATGTAAGAAAAATGTTTCAAAACAGTATATTGCAAACAAAGGCTGCTTTAAGCCTTGTCCCTTAGTGGACATGAGGTTCTAGAAAGCAGTCCTTAAAACTGAGTAAGAATTCTGTCTCCACTCTGCAGTTAGCCATCTTGAAATGTCTGTGCCCAGGAACTCTGTGACTAGCCTTCTCAAAATGCCTATCTTTGATTTTATTTGTAAATGGGTTGGCACTCTGGGATACAATCCCTTTTACAGGTACGACCTGTGCCTGAGAGATTGAAGCCCCCAGATCACCACAGCGTTTGATTGGGCTGCTTTCATAACTTCCACAACCAGCTGGGCATCAAGCTTTACTGAACTGTTTGTGGGGTCTGTAGCACACCCCCAGGCATACCTCAAGCTGTACTGAGCTGTTTGGGGAGGTCTGTAGCACCCCCGAGGTTATTCCAGGCTCTACGGAACTGTTTGGGGGGTCTGTAGCACCTTCTAAGGTTACACCAAGCTCTACTGAACTGTTTGGGAGTCTGTAGCACACCCCCAAGGTTACACCAAGCTCTACTGAACTGTTTGGGGCTCTGTAGCATCCCCTAGGTTATGCCAAGCTCTACTGAACTGTTTGGTGTCTGTAGCACACCCCCAAGCATACCCCAGGCTCTGTTGAGCTGTGTGGGGGGTCTCTGTAGCTCACCCCAGGCATACTCCAAGCTCTGCTGATCTGTTTGGGAGTCTGTAGCATATCCCCAAGGTGGTTATTTTGCCCCCTTTTTCCAATGACTAGACCCAGATAGACTCTGTGGCATTGTTTTCCCACCTGATCAAAGTTTAAGCTGGAAGTCTTATTCCCCATTGCATTTTGGCTAATTGCCACCAAACTTGGCAAAATCACTGAATTTCGATCTGCATTATGTTTTGCCGTAGCAAATTGGTTGCTTGTAGCGGAATGCAGAAATAATAGGAAAACCGCCGTTTGGGTAGTGGCAGCCTAAACCCTGCCTGATAGTCATTCTTTTCTTCCACATTTAGTTTTTTGTGGACCGGAAAAGGAAGTCTAGACAATTCTGCCTATTTTCAGCCTCGTCCCAGGAGAGGGAGATGCAGATGGTATTCTGCTGAAACTTGAACCAGATTAAGCTGTTGGTGGTATCTACAGTGGCCAGCTTTGCCTATGAAGTGAGGTGCCCCAAAAAAATTATTTATCCAGCCTGTTCTTTTGAATAGCCAGTGGCTCTCCAGCCTGGTGTCAGTCATTCTTTTTCTCCCACCAGGTCTCTGTGAGGCCATGAATTCCGGGGCTTGGAAGTGCATGAGGCTCGGCCATTTAGCTGGAGGTACTTCTCATGTCAGCCTGCATGCAAGTGAGAATATTTGCCTCTCTTTTGCTTCCTCACTCCCCTGTTTGGGTCTCTGTTCCATGATATATCGGCAAATACACATGGACAGAGGAAAAATGGCGACGGCAAATGGCAAAAAAGCGAGGCTGACAGCGGGCAACCCTGAATAAACTGGGTACATCATTGTTTTGCATTTCTATGGGGGCTTTATTTACCCCCCCGCTCCTTTCTATATATAATCAACTCCGGGGTGATGACACTTGGGAGGGAGAGAAAGCCATAAGGCCACCATTTCGAGCCATCGCTGTTGTTCCCAGTTTCCCTTTCTAACTCTCCGTTTTGCTGTCACACTTACTCAAGTTGTGATTTTGCAATCGCTTATATCACGTGATACCGTGGGTCTCCACCTTTGTTGCTCCCAGCCCTGTTCTTCTTCCCTCCAGTGATCTGTGTCTGCCTCTTGCCATTATTACAGATAAAAACATCAGCAGTGATCAGCAGCACAGGAAGCAGGTAATACAATCCACCATTTAAGCAGCTCAGTCTTTTACTGGGGGGGGGGGTTGACCTTCTTTAGCAATGAAATGTGCACATTTTATACATGCTGTAACTAATTCAAGGAGAAACCTGTATAAGTGATCTTACATTTAATACAATATGATGATTGTATGATTGTTTTGTGTTGTAGTTGTTATATAAACTCTGACTGCTTTTGAAATGGAGTGAACAGATGATCAGTAAAAGAAACTGCTACTACTGCTTGCGTAGTGAGATTACATTGAAGTACACCTAATGGATGCTTTTTTAAATTCTGTTTTAAACAGGGCATGGTTTCAGTATTTTTGGGTGGGGGGTTTACAGGTAATGCTTACATGTTGGCGTTTTGTAGTGAGTGAGAGAGTGTGTGTGTGTGTGTGTCTCTCTTTCTCTCTCTCTCTCTCATGGTGTTACTGTGTACTGGGTGTGAAATTTGGGTATTTTAGAAGTCCTGTGACTGACAGCCTGGTTAATTGTGATAACTTGATTGGTTACTGCATTAGTGCTGTGGCTCACTGATTTTCATGGGTCCAGCTTTGATTGTTGTCATGTTTTGAAACTTTTGAGCCTGAGGTGGCAGGCACGAAGCCTAGGAGGGAGAACAACCTTTGGTGGAGGAGGGGGAGGCATCATGCACTGTTCTTCTAGTGGTCTGGTGGAAGTGTGTGTGGGGGGGGGGGGGCACATCGGGCATGGCCCCTCTAGAGGCCTGGTGTGGCTGTGATGTCCCTGGTGGTGTATGTGTTTGTGCACTGCTGGGCAGCCTCCCTACCTCCCTGGATCACCACTTGTATGTGCAAACTTGGGACTGGTGAAAAAAACAAGGAAAATAGGAGGCTGGTCTGGGCACTCCAGGTGATGGCTATCACAGAGCCTGACCCTTCAGACACACCCTACTCGCCATACCACCACACCTGCTGTCACTCTCACATTTACCCCTTGGTAACATGATTGAGAGCCCACCTGAGAAGGTGTAGAACAGGACCAGCAGGTTCCTGAACACCTGGGGAGCTCGAAAGTGAGTGTTGGTGACACTGGAATGAGCTGATTAAACAGCAGGGATGATAGGTTGGTTGGAAGGAGTACCTGGGAGCTTGGAGGCAAGCGGTGGTGGTGACTGCAAGTGGGTCGGGAGGAGAAGAGTGCTTGGGGCCCTTGAAGGGTAAACAGATGAAGTAAAAAACAATGCTGATAAAGACTGCTGTTTCACATGACATGAAATCCCCTTTAGGCGGTGCCGTGCTCATAGCAGAATATTGTAAACGGGAAGGGTTTTCCCTTCCCCCACTGTGAGAGACATTGATTGGAGGGAGGTAATTATCCTGCTCCTTGCTCCGGGCTCTGAACAGCTTTGATTGCTGATGGGTGCTTGAGTGTTACAGGGAAGTGCAGGCTGGAGGGAAAGATGCCCGAGGAGTTGTCTGAATGAATCAATTAGCCTTATTGCAGTGCAAGAGAAGAGGCAGGCCTCCTGTAAGGACAGAGCAAAAGTGAATACCTGTGATTTTCAGTCTCATTAACTCTCAGGCAGGAGAAAGAACAAGACTGAAACAGTAACCTAAAAATGATTACAGAAAAAAGACCAAAGATCTATCCACTCTGCTGTGGTCCTGCAGTGTCCACTCCAGCAGTGTCACTGGGTTCTCCATCTGTTTAGTGGCTTTACCACCCCCGCCTCCCTTGCTTCCACTGCTGTTGCACCCTGCCTTGAATCCCAGCACCATCTGTGCCTGAACCACTTCCCTTGGCAAGCTATTTCACATGTCCACCTCCCTCCTTCTCTGAGAAGTGTTTTCTCACATCTCTTCTGAACCCTGAGCAGTTTGTGTCTATGCCCCTTGTGCAGGTCCCTTCACTGTGTTTAAAGAACTGTTGAAAATCCACCCTGTTTGATCCCCTTTGGGTACTTAAATATTTCTATCATATCTTTCCTTTCCATTATAGCCTCAAGTGGGTGCAGAGTCCACCAGCTCTCATCTTTTTTTGTAAGGCCTTCCCTGCATACCATGTCGCTAAAGGGGATAAGACTTTCTTCCAGTACATTGTCGGGAAGAGGAAGTCGAGGGGAGAGATAATCTGGATTAAAAGGGTGGAAGGGGGGAGGTTCTGCAGAATGGGGACCAAGGAAAAGCAGATATCTTAGACGGGTACTTCTGCTCAGTCTTCACAGTGCAGTGAGGAGAGGGTGGACCACCAGGAGAAGCAGGGGTGGGAAGATGGACGCAAGTCCATTTTCAGAGGAAAAAGTCCTGAAAGGAGTTGCAGCCCTGAAGGCAGACAAAGCTATGGGACCAGATAAGGGTCAACCCAGGGTACTAAGAACTTGGGGCGGTACTAGCTGCCCTGTTGATAGTCTTGTTCAGCAGCTAACTGGACATGGACTTGGTTCTGGAGGACTGGAGAAACTATGTCCTTGTACATGAGAACAGCAGCAGGGAAGAGGCTATCAAGGATAGCACCTCAGAAAGGACATAAGGTGGACGCAGTCCAGAGGAGGGGAACTAAAATGGTGCAGGGGTTGCATGAGAAGCCCTACGAGAACAGACTAAGGGATCTCTGCATGTATACCCTGAAACAGAGGAGGGGAGAGGGGATATGACAGACCTTCAGGTACTTTGCAGGGGTGAACAAGGTCTGTGAGAGTGAGAGTGTACCAGGACCAGTGGGCGTGCAAATGAGGAAGTACTGCTTCACTGAAAGGATGGTAGATGCCTGGAACAGACTGGGGGGGGTGCCTTCAAGCATGTGTGGAATAGACATATGGGAATATTAATAAATAGGCAGGGAGGGTTGTTGAATACCAGTTAGGGTCTGTGTACACTGATTAGGCAGGGAACATCTGGGTAAACTGGATGGGCCAAGCAGTCCTTTTCTGGTAACAGATTCTATGTTCAAGTGTCTACAGACCGGTCAGTCTTACTTCACTGGTTGAGAAATTAATGGAAGCACTATGAAAAGAAAGACTGGTAGAGCATATAGAATTCAGTGGGCTGCCAGACCACAGGAAGCATGGATTCACAGGGAAGGTCATGCCAAACAAATCTATTTTTTTTTGACTGGGTGACTGGGGAGATAGAACAGGGTAGGACAGTGGATGTGGTCTGTCCGGACTTTAGCAAGGCCTTTGACTCTGTGCTGCATGGGAGGTTGATAAAGAAGTTGACCAGCTAGCAGTGGGATCCAGACTGGTAAATTGGGTTAAAAACTGGTTAACTGATAGGAGACAGAAGGTGGTGGTTAACGGCACTCACTCAAAGGACAGGAGAGTGACCAGTGGGCTCAGTACTGGGGACAGTCCTCTTCAGTGTCTTCATAGAGTACATTACAGAAAAACTGGAAGGGATGATATGCCTTTTTGCAGATGACACTGAACTCTGTAATATGGTGTACAGTCGGGAGGGGTTGGAGAGAATGCATAGGGACCTTGGGGAAACTTGGGGAGTTGTCTAAACATGGCAGTTGTGGATCAGTGTTAGAAAGTGAAGAATCCTGCATCTACAGCATAGGAACCCAGGTGCTGAGTATAGGATGGACGCAGTGCTGGCAGTCGCTAGACAGGAAAGGAACCTCAGGGTTAATCATATCTAAGGACCTCGAGGTGGCAAGGCAATGTGACAAGGCAGGGGGTAAGGCTAATGGCATGCTGAGTTGCATAGGGAGGGGTATCTCTAGTAGAAGGACGGAAGTGGTAATGCCGCTGTATTGCTCACTAGTGCAACCCCACCTGGAGTAGTGTCCATTTCTGGAGACCACACCTCAGAAAGGACATAGACAGGGTGGAGGCGATCCAAAGAAGGGCAGTTGAAATGGTGCACAGTTTGCACGAAGAGCCCTATGAGGAGAGACACTGAGATCTCTACACATATACACCCTGGAAGAGAGAGTGGACATGACAGACCTACAGGTACCTCACTGGGGTAAATAGGGTGCAGGTGGGGGAGTCTCTCTTGTATGAGACTGGGCATCAGGACCAGGGAGAATGTGATGAAGCTGGAAGGGGGGCAGTTCATGAGAGAGATGTGAGGTAATATTTCTTTAGTGAAAGGATGATGGATGCCAGGAACAAACTGCCAGCAGAGGTGGTGGAAGCTAGAACATTGTGGGAGGGGGGCTTCAGGAATGCATGGGATAAACAAAAGGGTGTATTGGAAAAGTGGCAGGGATGTTCGCTGCTCCCACCCTCTGGAATTTTCTACCCCGTTAGTTGCGTGAGTGCAGGACCATGGAGGGTTTTAAACGGGCCTTAAAAACTTATTTATGGACACAAGCATTTGCTGATTGAAGACGGTTTGATTATTGTGATTTTATGTTTGTTTTATATATTTTAAAGAATTTGTAGTGTATGATATGTCAACCATGTTCGGCGCCTTGGTTTTAGAAAGGCGCCTTAAAAATAAAGTATTTATTATTATTATTATTATTATTATTATGTGGGAGGGTTGCCAGAGATGAGAGGATCTGCAGTGACCTTAGGCAGAGAACATCTGGGCAGACTGGGTGGGCCAAATGGTCCTTTTCTGCTGACAAATTCTGTGTTCTATCATAGTGGGGGGTGTTAGTCAGCTTTGTATAAATCTCCTTGTGCTGATTCAGTTGGTTGTGTTGGTTAGGATAGGGATATTTTTTGGGGGGGCAGCTGTGCATATATCTTGGGCTGATTCTGTTCATTCACCCAGTAAGGAATCATATTTGAGATGGGGTGTCTGTATACATCTCCTTGTGGTTAGGATGTTGCAAGTGGATTACGGATGTGGGAAATCTTGGTTCTAGGGACATGGATATGTTGTTCATCCACACTGTCTGGCAGGTTCCTTGCCGCTTTAAATCTTGCCGGAAGGTCTTCAAGCTGGCTCCTCCCACCCACCCGGGTGGTAAAACTCTCGGCTCCGCCCCATGACGCCAGATCTTCCTTACCGCTTGGAAGCTCAGGTTCCCTCCTTAATGCTCTGCGTATAAGACTGGTTCCTAATTCTTCGAATCTTCGAAATTAAAGTTTTTGCAAAAAGACTTTGGTCTTCTCTCCCTCACGGCTGCGATGGACAAATCGACTCCCGGTTTCCGGAGATGCCCTTGCGGGCAGAAGATGTCTCGGACGGATCCGCACTCCATGTGCGTCTACTGCTGAGGCCTTGAGCACGACCCGCAGGCTTGCGACCTGTGCTCTTCTTTTTGACCTTACGTCCTCGAAGACCGTGCTGCCCGTTTACAGCTGGGGCGTCCCGAGAAAAGATTTCCTCCGGTTAAGTCTAAAGAGGCCCGGTTGGCGGTGTCCGGCGGTGGGCTCGGTGGATCAGCTCGAGCAGAGGAGGCGGCGCGGGCCGCTTCTACCTCGGCTGCGGCATTTGTCCCGCTCTCTCTCGGTGCCTCGTATTCGGCTTCTTTTTTAAGGAGCTTTGTCTGATCCTCTCGACGAAAGGTGAGGTTCCAACTTCTTCTGGACCGTTTTCTCGGTCCAAAGAGCAAAAGTAAGTCTTGCCGTCGGCGCTCTTGGGTGGGAGCGAAAGATCCCCCTCCCCCAGTAGTAGACAGTTCCACTTGGGTCGACCCTCTGCTTCGGCCACTGGCTTCACGGTGTCCCCGTCAGGCCAGTTGACCAAGACTCCCGTCGACGCGGTCGAGATTTTTCTCGACCCGTTGGACGGGTTGTCGGCTGGAGAAGCTGAGAATCCCCTCTCCCCGGTTCCCCGGTGGGAGTTGAGGGTCCCGTCGGCTCGTCTGTGCCTCTGGTTCCGGAGCCTTCGGTGGAATCTTCCGAACCGAGGGGAGTGCCGATTCCCGACACCTCCCCGCACCGTCCTCGGCCTAGCCGAGGTTCTCTGTCTCGTCTTGGCGGTCCAGCCGATCCCGCCACCATGGTGGTCTCGGCACCCGTGTAGCCAGCGCCGCGCTCTTCCCTCTCCTCGGACGGGGGAGACTTGGCGCAGGATTGCGTCGGAGTATGAGAACTCATGTGGCAGCGGCTCCTTCTGACCGGGAATAAGCCGACCCAGTCGTCTTCCCCGGCCATTAAGTGGCTGTCACAGGAGCGTCCGAAACAACCCCTCGTTGTAGCCGAGGAGCCTGTTCCCAGGCCTGTTCGGCAAATTCCAGCTGCCCCACCAATTCTGGTGGAACTTCCGCCTCCACAGCCGTTATTTGGGGCTCCGACCAAAAATTCTCGGTCGGCTCAGGGACTGCCCCATAGGCTGTCTGTCACCCTCACTCCCGATAAGCCTCTGCAGGTGGAGGGTGGCTCAGGCCCGAGGCAGCTCTTTGAGGACTCTTCTGAGTCCGAGGATGATTCCTCCCTTTTCTCCAAGCGAATGGACTTGGAGTCCTCAGGTGGACGATAGCCCTTCGTCCTTCCTAGGATTGCTTTGGCTCATCTCGGAGTCCACCGGGATGAAGCTCGAACCCGTTTCTAAACGGGCCAGGTATCCCCTCACGGAGATTCTGGACCGAGGGGATTCTCCTACGGAGGCCTTTCCGGTGGCCGAGGCCATAGTGGGCCCAGCCTTGGAGCTTTGGCAGTGCCCTGCTTCCTGCCCTGCGCCTTCGGCCAGGATGGCCAGGAAGTATGCGGTCCCAACCGGTTCCCTGTCCGGTTTTTCAGAACACCCCTCTGCTGAGGGGTTGGTTACCGACAGCGTTTTCCGGCGCCGGAACGCCAGGGATGTGGAAAAACCTCCCGACAAGGAATCCAAGAAATTGGATTATGCCGGGCGAAAAGTCTATGCTGTGTCCTCTCTCGGCCTTCGTCAGGCCAGTTCGGCCGTCCTCATGGCACATTTTTCTCATGCCCTGTTGGGCTCCCTGGATGAGTTCGTCCCTCATCTTCCAGCGGATCTGCAGACTACGGTCAGGCAGGTGCGGGACCAGGGCAGGGCAGTGGCCAAACAGCAGCTCCAGACTGCTTTAGACATTGGGGACTCATGTGCCAGGTCTGTGGCGGCCGCAGTGGCCATGCGTCATCAGGCTTGGCTGAGGATATCCACCTTTACTTCGGATACCCAGCACAAGTTGGCGGACGTTCCCTTTTTGGGGACTGACCTCTTCGGCCCTGGGGTGGAAGGTCACCTGCAGAGGATCGAGAAGTCCAATGCTACCTTGGACTCTGTCTCTTCTGCTCAGAACGACAAAGGCCGCAAGTCTCAGCCTAAGCCCTTTCGTCCTTCTGCGCCCGGCCCAGCAACGTCAGGGCCAGCAGGCTCGAGCTTGGCATCCCAAACCCAAGCCGTTGGCTTCCTCCAACAGGAAGCAGGGAGGTAAAGGCCCAGGAGGTCCCTCGGCCGGTCCCTCCTCCAAGTCTGCCCAGTGACGGGCTGAGGGGTGTCGCCCCCATCCCAGTCACCTCACCCCTGGTTCCCCATGGGGACGGCTCCGACACTTCCTTTCTGCCTGGTCCGTTATTACCACGGACAGGTGGGTACTGGAGGTGGTGGGAAAAGGCCTGCCTCTAGAATTTGAGCAGGCCCCGCCCTTCAGAGCCGTCGCACCTCGGGGCCTCGGGGTCCGCAGCCTCACTGTCGGCTCGTCGGGCCGACATCGCTCTCCTCCTCCAAAAGGAGGTGATCAGGAGGTAGCGGATCCCCCTCAGACCCGGGTTTGTGTCCAGGTACTTCCTGGTTCTGAACAGACGGGGCTGGCGCCCATTCTCGACCTACACGACCTGAACAAGTTCCTAAGGTCTCGAACCTTCAGGATGGTCACTCTGGCGCAGATAATACCATCTCTGGAACACGGCGTGTGGTTCTGCTCTCTGGACCTGCAGGACGCGTTCTTTCATGTCCCTATCCGTCCGTCACATCGGAGATTCCTTCGCTTTCGAGCGGAGGGATCCCTCTTCGAGTTCCGAGCCATGCCCTTCGGCCTGTCTTCAGCTCCCAGGGTCTTCACCAAATGCATTGCAGTGGTGACAGCTTTCCTGCGGCGCTGGGGGTCCGGGTGTACCCTTACCTGGACGATTGGCTGATAGCAGCCCCCTCCAGACAGGAGGTGGAGCGGTCCAGAGATCTGGCCCTCCAGGTTTGCTCTCAGGTTGGCCTTCTCATCAACGAGGCCAAGTCGGAACTCGAGCCGAAGCAGGCGATTCTGTTTATCTGGGCAGAGCTCGACTCTCTTCGAGCCAGAGCATGGCTCCCGGCGGACAGGGCCGAGGTTCTTACCTCCTTTGCCCAGTCATTTCTGGTTGGGCAATCGTGCCCTGCCTGGGACTTCCTGCGCCTCCTGGGTCTCATGGCGGCCTGTACCAGCGTGGTCCGTTGGGCACGCTGGCACATGCGCCCCCTTCAGTGGGGTCTGGCCAGCCGGTGGTCACAGCGCTGCGATCCATTGGACCAGCTAGTGATGGTGACCCAGGAGATGTGGAACGCTCTCCGGTGGTGGACCGTTCCATCTCATCTGCAGGAGGGCATCCCGTTTGTCTGCCCCGAGCCGACGGTCTCTCTATCGACCGATGCCTCTCTGATGGGTTGGGGTGCCCATCTGGGGGAACACCGAGCGCACAGCCTCTGGTCCACGCGGGAGTCCCGATGCCACATCAACCTGCTGGAGCTCCGAGCGGTCCGCCTAGCTCTCACCGCCTTTGTTCCGTTTCTCCAGGGTCAAGTGGTCAGAGTCCAGACGGACAATACCACGACCATGTACTGCCTAAACCGCCAGGGTGGGACACATTCCATGCTTCTATGCAAGGAAGCTCTCCGCATTTGGTCACTCGTGCGCAGCCTGGAGGCCGATGATCTAGCCATTCATGTGGCAGGAGCCTCCAACACCCTGGCCGATGCCCTGAGCCGGCTAGGGGCTGCATCTCACGAGTGGTCTCTCCTGCCGGAGGTAGTACAAGATCTGTTCTCCCACTGGAGCACACCTCAGGTGGACCTGTTTGCCTCCAGGGAGAGCACGAAGCTGAGGCTGTTTCATGCCGGCCCCCTCAGCAGGGCTTGCTGCAGGGGGATGCCTTCTCGAGGCTGTGGACCCCGGGCCTCTTTACGCCTTTCCCCCATTTCCCTTGATCCACAAGGTGGTTCTCAAGGCAAGGAGGGACAAGGCGAGGTGATTCTGATAGCCCCAGACTGGCCCACCAGTTCTGGTACCCAGATCTCTCAGCCTCAGCTCCAGGCTCCCGAGGCAGCTTCCAGCTCGCCCGGACCTGCTCTGTCAATCAGGGGAAGGTGTTCCATCCGGACCTTCAATCCCTGCACCTGACGGCCTGGTTCCTGAGCGGCTAGAGTTCCAGGCCTTGGGTCTTTCCGACGAGGTCCTCAGTGTTGTTGAGGCGTCCCGTAAGGAGTCGACCAGGAAATGCTGTGCCTTCAAATGGAAGAGATTTTCCATCTGGTGTCAGGGCAAGGGCTTGGACCCTTCCTCCTGTTCTTTGGCAAACATTTTGGGACTATTTATGGTCCCTTTCTAGTCCAGGGCTTAGGTCGACGACCCTAAAGGTGCACCTGGCAGCCATCTCTGCTTACCGGGCGTGGGCCGGGGAGCAGTCGGTGGCACTGGAGAAGGTGGTCAGGCGCTTTTTCAAAGGCCTTGATCACATTTCCCCTCCGGTGCGAGAACCTCCACCTCCGTGGGATTTACTGCTGGTACTGGCAAAGCTCATGGGCAAGCCATTCGAACCAATGCACAGGTGTGAACTCTCTCACCTGTCATGGAAGACCGCCTTCTTGGTGGCTATCACGCCAGCCAGAAGGATGGGAGAACTCCAGGCGCTCTGCATCGAGTCTCCTTACCTGGTCTTCCACAGGGACAAGGTTGTCCTGCGCCCCCACCCGAAATTCCTTCCGAAGGTGGTGTCGGAGTTTCACCTTAACCAGGTGTTGACTCTGCCAGTGTGCTACCCCAATCACACCTCGGAGGCCGAATACAGGCTCCATACTTTGGACCCTAGAAGGCGCTCGCTTATTATAAGGCGCCGCAGCTGCTTGAAATCGGAGGTTACGCCAGCTGTTTGTCACCTACGCTGAAGCCGCACCTGGCAGACCTGCAGCCAAGCGGACGATAAGCAGGTGGGTCACCTCCTGCATAGATCTCTGCTATAAGTTGGCGGGCATGGAGCCTCCCAGAGGGATAAGAGCTCATTCTACCCGTCATACTGCTGCATCGGTGGCTGCTTCCAGGGACGTCCCTATCCAGGAAATCTGCAGGGCTGCTACCTGGAAGTCAGCACACACCTTCATTACCCATTACCACATCGACCTTGAGTCACGCCGGGATGCTGGTTTTGGGGCCTCGGTTCTCCAGTCTTTATTCCCTAAGTAGGGGGTGTGCGCCTTGCCTCCCTCCTCCCGGAGAACTGCTAGGAGTCTGCCAGACAGTGTGGATGAACAACATATCCATGTCCCTAGAAATACAGGTTACTCACCTGTAACAGGAGTTCTAGGAATGGTATATGTTGTTCATCCACACGACCCACCCGACCTCCCCGCCTTCGACGCACAACCTGAGCTTCCAGTGGGCCAGATCTGACGTCATGGGGCGGAGCCAAGAGTTTTACCACCTGGATGGGAGGAGCCAGCTTGAAGACCTTCCGGCAAGATTTAAAGCGGCAAGGAACCTGCCAGACAGTGTGGCTGAACAACATATACCATTCCTAGAACTCCTGTTACAGGTGAGTAACCTTATTTATAGAACCCCAGCACCCATGTATAGATGTCTCTGGGTGCAGTTGGCTCCCTCGGACGTGGGGAGGTAGATTTCTCTTTGGTTTCTAAAGTTTTGTTTTCTCTCTGCAGACGGAGATTGCGAAAAGGCTGAATGTGATTTGTGCCCAACTCATTCCGTTCCTGTCACAGGAGGTAAGAATGCAAAGTTGGTTACTCTTTGAAATGTAATAAGGAGGTGGCTGCTGGTATAGCAGTAGGGCTACCATTTGGGACACTGGCGACCTCTGTTCAGGAATGAGCTCCCATCTTTGGGGGCTGTCCGAAGGGGAGGGCAACGGCCGCTGATGCAGCAACAGGGCTAACGTTTGGGATGCTGGTGACCTCCGGTTCAGGAGCTGTTGTGGGGGCGTGCTGGTACAGCAGTAGAGCTATGGGATGCTAGCGACCTTGGTTCAGGAATGAGCTCCGATTTTGGGGGCTGGGGGGGGTGGACACTTGTGCAGCAGTTGGGCTAGCGCTTGGGATGCTGTTGACCTCTGTTCAGGAATGAATTCCTGTCTTTGCGGACTGTTTGGCCGCTGGTACAGAGTAGGGCTACTGCCAGGGACGCTGGTGACCTCTGTTCAGGAATGAGCTTGCGTCGTTGAGGGCTGACCGGGGGGGGGGTGGTCTGTTGGCGTAACAGTACGGCTACTTTTTGGGAAGCTGGCGACCTTGATTAAGGAATGAGCTCGAGTCATCGTGGGGGGTAGGGGCACGGGGGAAGAGTAGTGTGTATACCTGAGGATGGTCTCCGGGAAGGGAAGGTTCCATCCTCTGCAGCAGTACTACCACTTGAGGGACACAAGTGGGAGGGTAGGCGGGGAGCTGGGATGTTGCTGACATTGGGGTGTAGCAACAGATTGCATGTCCTTTGAGGTCCTTGCCACATTGTCCCATGGGGTCGGAATAGCTGCATATCACATGTCTCCCCTCACTGAGTGACAGATTCTGATATGTGTTTACCTCCGTTCCCAACCCTGCTGTCCCCAGGAGTAACAGATATTGCCTCATCCCTCCTGAGTGATCGATTCTGTCATGTCTCTCTCGTGTGACAGCTTCTGTCACCTCCCCCTTGACTGTTTCTGACGTGTTTACCTTTGTCTCAAATGGGGGCAGTGAGAGGATCTCAGATCTAGAAGTGGGTTGCTATCTGGGGACAAGTGACCATCAAACAGTGTGGTTCACGTTAAACTCGGCTACAGAGTCAAGCCATACAAAAGTGAGGGTACTGGACTTTAGGAGGGCTGACTTTGGCAAGATGGAGAGTGCCTCAGAAAAGCACTAGCAAACAGGCTAGAAGGAGGTGTGGAGCAACAATGGGGAATTATCAAAACTGCCATCACAGAGGCAACAAGCCTTTGTGTGAAGCAAATAAACAAATCAAAACGAAAGAAAAAGCCATTATGGTTCTCGAGAGATAGCTGTGAAAGTCAGGAAGAAAAAGATAGCATTCCAGAAGTATAAGGAAACTTAGAAGGAGCGGGACAGAGAGCTGTACCAGTTAAGGCAGAAAGAAGCAGGGAGGGAAGTCGGAATAGCAAAGGCCCAAACTGAGGAAAAGATAGCCAACTCAGTTAAGAAGGGGGATAAAACCTTTTATAGGTACATCAGCGAGCGTAGAAAGACAAAGGAGGGATAGTGAGGCTGAATAGAATGAATGGTGGGTGGGCAGAGGGACAGTGAAAAGCAGGAATACTGAACGAATATTTCTGCTCAGTATTCACAAAGAGGAGGGGAAGTGCCTAATCCAGTTAACAGAAGCAATCTTTGATAGGGGGTCGATCCCAGTCCTTTCACAGAAGAAAGGGTTCTGCTAGAACCCTAAAACTGAAAGTGGACAAAGCAATGGGTCCTGATGGAATTCACACCAGAATTCTAAAAGAATTAAGGAAGGAACTAGTGAAACCACTGGCTACTCTTTTAATAAATCATGGGAGGATGGTGTGGTACCCGAGGACTGGAGGAAGGCGGATGTGATTCCCCTTCACAAAAGTGGGACCAAGACAGAGGCAGAAAACTACAGACCTGTCAGTCTGACCTCTGTGGTAGGGAGATGATGGAGTCACTTCTGAAGGAAAGAATAGTTGAGTACCTAGAGGTCAGTGGAGCACAGGATCCAAGGCAGCATGGGTTCACAGTGGGAAGGTCATGTCAGACGAATCTAATAGATTTCTTTGACTGGGTGACAAAGTAGTAGACCAGGGAGGGCTGTGGACATGGCCTACCTAGACTTTAGCAAGGCATTTGACACAGTCCCACATAAAAGATTATTATTCAAATTAACCAGCCTGGGTGTGGGTCCCAGGGTGGTAGCCTGAATAAAACATTGGCTGGACAACAGGACACAGAAGGTAATTGTAAATGGAGTCCACTCTGAAGAAAGGGCAGTTACTAGTGGGGTACCTGAGGTTCAGTATTGGTCCAGTCCTTTTAATGTCTTCATCAGTGACATTGCAGAGGACTGAAGGAAAAGTATGCCTTTTGCAGATGACACAAAGATCTGCAACAGGGTTGATACACAAGGAGGCGTGGAAAGGATGAAAAGGGACTTGGCAAGGTTGGAGGAATGGTCAGACGATGGCAGCTAGGATTCAATGCAAAAAGTGCAAAATAATGCACCTGGGAAACAAGAACCCAGGGAAGAATACACAATGGGTGGGAGGTAGTAACAACAAAAAACAGGAAAGGGACCTGGGGTAATCGATCAGATGACCTTAAGGTTAGCAAGCAATGTGAGAAGGCAGTAGGGAGGGCCGGGGTGTACTGGGCTGTATAGGAGAGGCATCAGCAGCAGAAAACAGGAAGTTGTTATCCCTCTGTACAGACAGTTGGTGAGACCCCATCTGGAATACTGTGTCCAGTTCTGGAGACCCCATCTCCGCAGGGACATAGACAGGATAGAGGCAGTCCAGAGGAGGGCAACTAAAATGGTGCAGGGTCTGCAAGAGAAGCCGTATGAGGAGAGATTAAAGGAGCTTAATATGTATACCCTTGAGGAAAGAAGGGAGAGGGGGGACATGATAGAAACTTTCAAGTACCTCAAGGGAATCAACAAAGTCCAAGAGGGTAGCATCTTTCAGAAAAAGACTTGCAAGAACAAGGGGACACAATTTAAAGATAGGAGGGCGGTTCAGGGGCAATGTGAGGAAGTATTATTTCACAGAGGGTAGTGGATGCATGGAACAGCCTTCCTGAGGAAGTTGTGGGGTCTAAAACTGTGGGAGAATTCAAGAATGCATGGGACAGACATAAGGCAATTCTTGTGGGGGGCAGGAAGATATAGGCTGTTGGTTAACTAGGATCTGCGGCCTATCCTGTAGGTAGGGAAATGGGCAGACTAGATGGGCCTAGCGGTTCTTATCTGCCATCAGTCTGTTTCTATGTCCCCTCACCACGTGACTGAGTCTGACATGTGCTTACCTCTGCCCCCCCCCCTCCAAAGAGTGACAGATTCTGCCATGTTTTGTGTTTGTTTGCAGCACCAGCAGCAGGTGGTTGGGGCAATGGAGCGAGCCAAACAGGTGACCATGGGGGAGCTGAACACAGTGATTGGGGTGAGTATGAGATAGGGTGACTCCTTGGGTATGTAAGGAAGCCCTATGGTAGTGGGGTATCAGATAAGACACAAATGCAATATATTATGTAAAAACATTCAGTTGCTGGCTCTGTTGGGGAAACGATTGCTGGGTTGGTGTGTGGGAGGCATGGGGCACGGCTACTGGCTTGGTGTGGGAGGCGGAGCATGGTTACTGGCTTTGTGTGTGGGAGACGGAGGTACAATTTCTGGCTTGATGTGTGGGAGTAGAGAGGCATGGTTGCTGGCTCGGTGTATAGGAGGCAGGAGGCATGTGTTCTGGCTCGGTGTATAGGAGGCAAGGGGGCATGGTTGCTGGCTCGGTGTATAGGGGGCATGGTTGCTGGCTCGGTGTATAGGGGGTGGGAGACCTAGTCACTGACTCTGTGTATGGGAGGCAGGGGGGTGGCATGATTGCTGACTCATTGTGTTGGAGGTTGTGGGCCCCAGATACACTGTGTGTGTGTGTGTGTGTGTGTGTAATCTGATTTGGTGTGTAGGAGGCAGGGTGGGTCGCAGTCACTGGCGTCTGAGGTGGGCGGGAGGTGAACAGTGCTCACTGGCTCAGTGTGTGGGAGGTGACTTGTCACGGTCACCAGCTTGATGTGGGAAGTGGGGCATGGTCATTGGCTTTGTGTGTGGGAGGCAGGGGAGGGTGTTTGACAGTTTGGCATGTGTGAGCTGAGGGTTACAGTCACTGGCTCAGTGTGTGGGAGGCTGGCAGGGCACAGCTCATGACTCTGTTTTTTTTTTTTTTTTTTGGGGGCGGTTAGAGACCATAATTGCTGGCTTGGTGTGTGGGAGGTGCAGTCGCTGGCTCTGTGTGGGAGACTGGTGGGACACAGCTGGTGACTTGGTGTGTGTGGGACTCATAATCCTTGGCTCAGTGTGTGGGAGATGGGTGAGATACAGTTGATTTACTCTGTGTGGGGGTCGTTTTGGTCCTATGATCACCAGCCCAGTGTGGGAGGTGGGCAGGGCACAACTGAGTGCTTGGTGGACAGGGCATTAAGTACTTGGTGAGCAGGAGGCAGGGGTCCGTGGTCAATGACTTGGTGTCTTGATAGGTGGGGAAGATTGTGAGCCCACTTATTTTTTTTATTTTAATTTTGGTGACTGGGTAGGCCCACTGGAACCATCACAGTCCCTTTTTTAGGGGCGACCTGGGATTAACTACAGGTAAAGTTACAGGACATGAGAAGAGGAAAATAGCTCACATAACCACAAACAATAGTCAGTACAATTAGTTAATACAATCCAAGACAGTTGCAGGTTTTGACAATAAGGTACACCGTTTTTAAAGATGAATAGATCCAAAACACAAAGGGACAGTAAATTTCACAAAAGTTCACAGTAAATACATAGACCAGGTTCCTTAATTGCAAACTGAGTTAGTCATGGTGATGCTTGTTGGGGTTGTCCTGTTCTGGTATTCTTCGCTAACGTGGCAGTTATACCAGACAAGGTAAGCATTCGCCCTCTCCCTGAGCACTAAAACTATTATGGAGAGCTTACTGGTAGCAAGTGCAGCGGCTCTGCTCCATCAGGTGAGCCTTGAGTCCTCTCTTAAATCCTCCTAGTGAGTTGCATTCCTGGCATAGCATTCCATAAGTGGACAGAAAAGGATCGTTGTCCTTGGAAGGATCTCGCCTTTGGAACTCTGAAGAGCTGGAGGCTAGATGATCTGAGATTCACTCCTACTGTTATGTTTGTTCT
Organism: Neoceratodus forsteri; assembly: GCA_016271365.2. NCBI lineage: Eukaryota > Metazoa > Chordata > Ceratodontiformes > Ceratodontidae > Neoceratodus > Neoceratodus forsteri. Next base: position 101,473,050 of record JADMNL010000031.1, on the reverse strand, counting down.
TTATTGTGCCAGCCAGACTTTGGGGGGGGTGCATCATCAAGCCTAATTTTTGTAGGCCAGGCATAGAGCAGGGTATTTTAGTCTGCCTTCTAAGGATGGCCAGTTTAAGGTTTGGAGCGCCTGGCAAGTGATGCTTCATGGGCGGGGCACCTGCGGTGAACCGGCTTATCCTGTGGTAAAAGGCTCATAGTTTCTGGATCTCTGCACCTTTGACTGAGCAGAGGATCGGTGCACCATATGTCAAGAAAGGTAGAAGCGTGGTAGTGGCAAGCTTTAGTTGCGAATCCATTGTTAGGAAAGGACTGAGGCAATAAAGTAGTCCTATCCTCTGGCTCAAGGTCTTGTTTAATTGGTCGATTATGTGGCCGAAAGGTGCAGCCTTGGTCTAGGATTACTCCTAAATACTTAGTGGTATCAACCACTTCAACCATTCGTGAAAGTGGGTGTTTGTAATTGCGATCTGTCAGGACTCGGGTGTTTGGGGCCAGATAGTATGGCCTTTGTCTTTTTTCCATTCAAGACACGTTTATTGCTCTCCAGCCAACCCTCTAGGGCTAACGGGTCATTCATCAAAGAACAATTCAGTTGGGCAGTGTCCTGGGAGGCCCTGTGCAATACTGCATCATGCGCATACAAGGTTAGGTTTGCATCACCACAGTGGTTCGGCATGTCATTAATTAAACAGGGAGAATAACAGAGGTCCCAGGATAGAACCCTGGGGTACTCCATCAAGTATAGGACATTTATTAGAGTTGGAGCCTTGCCATCTAACTAGCTGAGACCGTCCCTGGAGATGGTCAAAGAACCATTGTACCATAAGGCTGTCAAAGCCCAGGTCCTTCAACTTCAAGATGAGCAGTTGGTGGTCCTCCAGATCGAAGGCCTTGGTGAGATCAGCAAAGCCCGCACCAGTTTTGAGGCAGAGTATATGTCTGTTTTGAGGCTGACCAGGGCAGTGCTGGTTCCATGTTTTTTCCTGAAGCCATGTTGCCGATCGGTTAGTAGCTTGTGCTGCTCAGTGTAGCTAATTAACTGGTTGTAGACTATCCTTTCTAGGACTGTGCTTAGAGTGCTTAGTATTGAGATGGGCCAGTAGTTTTTGACCTGTTCCTGTGATTCCCCCTTTATGGATAGGCGTGACCAGTGCCACTTTCCATAGCTCTGGGACTTTCCCTTCGAGGAGAGATCTGTTGAAGAGCCAGGTAATGGGGAGGCTATAATAGGAGCTGCGATAGATATTAAGTAGTTTGGGCTCCAGTTTATCATACTTTGCAGACCCAGAAGGTTTAATATTTTTTTAAAGACGTTTTAACACCTCTGTTTTGGCTATTAGTTTAAAGTGGAAATTGAGAGCGGGGTGAAGCTTTAGTAGTACATGCAGAGGGGGGGTGTCCCCAACTTGTGGGTCTTAAATTTATTCAGATTGGTAAAAAAATAAGTTTAGAGCCTTGGCACCCTCTGGATTCTTGTGGTGAATGCATTTAGCTATTAGGTCACGTTGGTCCTCGGTATGGCTTCCATTGAGGAGGGCATTGATATGGGACCAGAACTTTTTCAGGTCAGAGAGATTTTTTTTCTCTGCAGGTCTCGGAGACGGTGGTATTATTTTTTTTTTTTTCTTTTTGCCAGCTTAAGTTCTTTTTTACATTTATTCCTGAGCTCCCTAAATCTCTGCCAGTCCTTAATCTGATTAGAAGATTTGAATATACCTCACACCCTGTCTCTCGCCCTCATTTTTTTTTTTTTTTTTTTTTTTTTTTTTGGGGAGTGAGATAGCCACCTATATTCTTGACCTTTCACGGGGCATGCTTTACTTGCTGCTCACTGGAAATTATTGATGGAGTCTAATGGCAAGTCTAGGCTAGGGGCTTTGTGTAATTGGGACCAGTCCACTTCTGATACTGTTTTAAGAAATGCACCCATGTCAAAGTTGGAGTAATCTCTAGCCCAGAAAATTCTTTGGGGGGGGTAGTTGTTTTTCCATACTCCATACATGGGAGTGTGGTCACTCAATGAGTCTGCAAAAGTTCTGGATAACTTTATCTGGTTTAGATGCCAGGATCCAGTCCAAAGTGGTGTGGTTGCCTGTTTTTGTATTCAGCCTAGTGGGTTCGTGGATTAACTGTGTTAGATCTGCCTCTTGTAGGAGGGCCTTTAGTTCTCCATTTGTACGTGGCCCCCAGTGTGTGATAAAGTCTCCTAGTAGCACCCTTTCCCCCTGTGGAAGATTGGGAAGGGCAGTCAATAGAGACTTTAGGGAATCGAGTGCTACCTTGGGAGGGCTGTAAACATACCCTGTCACCAGTGGCTTGGAGCCACCTAGCAGCAGTTTAATGAAAATCGCCTCGCAGACAGAATTGACTAGGGCAGGTACTGCCACCAGTGATGCATTCAGAGAGGATTTAATATAGATTAGGGCACCTCCTCCTTTTTTCCAAGTTCTATCTTGCCTAAATGTCTTAAACACATTAATTTCAACCTCATGTGTTAGAATATGAGGTTTGAGCCATGTTTCAGTAACAGCAATGTCATCCAGGGAGTACAAGCTGGTCCATGCTTTTAGTTCATGCATCTTTGGCCTTAAGCTATTGACATTCATGTGGGTTATTTTCAACCCTTTGGTGGTGGACCAGTTCGCCATATTTGGCGATGTAATTCTAACATTTGTAAGAGGAGGGCTGGGGGTTTAATTCTATGTCGCCTCCCAACAGTAGTTTTAGGCACAAATGGAATTTGTCTATTGACCTGGGCACAGCGAGAGAGGTCTGTCGCTCGTGTTCTCTGAGATATTCAATTAATTGGTAGAAGTTCTCTCCTTTTTTTGAGACCCTGCGTGTTGATGATAGATTAGCTACATCAGAGGAGTATGGGTTAAGGTACTGCAGTGTGGTGGTACCTCCTGCAACTCAATCACCTGAGATAAAATCTTGTCTGCCCCAACAACAATCCCAATGCACACGAGTACATACACAAGTCCCTGGTTCATTTTAGTGCAAAGTATGTTGGCCCTATGTAGGAGGGAGATAATAAAAATAGGCACCCTATTATCTTATAGGACAAACCTAGACACTCTTGTATATGGTATAGGATAGTGGGCTAAATTGGCACCCTTTTTTTCTCTGAGCGAAAATTTAAACAGTTCCTGATCCTCCTAAGTATACCAGTGCCAACAGCAGTTCTCAGAGACCATCCAACATTCAATAAATGACTCGAGGGGCTGGGGATGCATACAATACCTTAACCTGGAACAACAGCTATTGTACAGTTGTGCTTTAGGATTAGTAGTCATACTTTGACTAAAAACCACCACATTCTCAATGTGGATATGAAAATTCTGGCTAAAGTCCTGGCCATGAGGTTGGAGAATTTTTTGCCGGAGGTGATCCACCCAGACCAGACTTGGTTCATTAAGGGACGACAGTCTTATCACAGTGCATGTAGACTGTTAAATATTATATGGTGGGCAGGCCAGGCTGGAGCCAGGATAGGGGTATTCTCTATGGACACGGAAAAAGCGTTCGATAGGGTAGAATGGGATTACCTCTTTGAGGTGATGGGCCGGTTTGGTTTGGGGGACTCGTTTATTGGGTGGGTCAGGGCCATGTACCTAAAGCCTAGCGCACAGGTGATAGTAGCAGGTGCTTATCTGGGAAATTTGAACTGAAGAGGGGAGCGAGGCAGGGGTGTCTGCTCTACGCCTTACTATTGCCCTGGCAATTGAACCTTTAAGCGTCAGCGATACGTGAGCATGAGGGGGTTGTGGGAGTAAGGGATGGGGAGAGGAGCATAAAGTGGCGCTTTATGCCGACGATATGCTCCCTTTTTTTTTTTTTTTTTTTTTTATGGGATATGAGTGGCTCTATGAGGCACCTGATGGATATTATTGAAAAATTTGTAGGTTTCTCTGGATATAAGATTAACGTCAAGAAGTCTGAAGTCATGGGATTCCCAGATATTAGCTTGGAGATACGACAGAGAGGCTTTAGGGCGTTTCAATCAGATTTTAAGTACTTAGGGGTACATATAGGGCGGAGGTGGGAAGAATTGTATAAGTTGAACTATCACCCCTTAATTAAACTGATATTGGCGGACTTGAAGAGATGGCTACATTTACCAAGATCTTGGATTGGGAGAATAAATCTCACCAAAATGAATATTATCCCTCGAATATTAAACCGATGCAAATGCTGCAGGTAAGATTAACACAGGGGATGTGAAAAGGTAGAGAGGGGTTTGTGGATTTCATATGGCGGGAAACAGAATCGCTAACCAGGCTTAAGGCAGATAGATCTGGGGAGGACTCAGTTTCCTAGACCTGGGCACGTATTACAGATCGGTGCAGCTCAGGTACGTGACGGATTGGATTCATAGGCCCGAAGTAGCTAGCTGGGTAGGGCTGGAACAAGAAGGGGCTCCCAGCATATCTTCATAGTAAGGGGTTACAGGCATATAGAAGCCTAGGGAATGGTAATCCGCTAGTTCGGGAGACGTTGGAGGCCTGGGATCATCTATGGCGACGAAAGGGACTGGCCCAGAGGGTGACTGTTTTGCTCCCAATTGTGAGGAACCCCTTCTTTATCCCGGGAATGGAAGATAAAGGGTTTCTGGAGTGGGAAAAGGGAGGAATGATATGTGTAGGAACTCTGCTGGAGAAGGGGGAGCTAAGTGAGTTTAACAAGGTGAGAAGCGAGATAAAATTGGGGCTTCACATTTATTCCGGTATCTCCAGGTGAAAGCGTATGTAAGGGGATTGGGCAAGGGGGGGAAGTGTTGGACTGCACCCAAATAGAATAGAGCAGATGGTAAGTCAGGCTAGGAAAGATTCGAAAGGGTTTATCGGGGAAAGTGGCTAAGCAAGATAAGTTGAATTTGCCAGATCTGACGGGCCCCACAAAAGCCCTATGGGAAGGGGACCTAGGCATGCAAATTTCAGAGGGAAACTGGGAGTTGATACTTGGAATGCCAGAGGGAATTATGATATGTAATAAATTTAAGGAGGCCTTCTATAAATTCCTGCACAGAATTTATTGGCCGCCGGTATCGGTGCACCGTGCGCATCCTGCGGTATCACCGAACTGTGAGAGATGTGGCAGGGGTTTGGGCACTTTCTTCTATTGCTTCTGGACATGCCCGGTCTTGGTTAAGTTTTGGGGGAATGTAGTACAGGAGGTAAACAAAGGGATAGGGGGTCATTTGGCTTGAGAACCCTTGACTTGTCTGTTCGGGGTGGAAAAAATAGTAGGGGAAGAGGGGTGGCAACTATTACCTAGAGGGACAAGAGTATTGTTCGTGTTGGCAAGGCACTGCATTCAAAATACCTGGGTTACTGGAAATGGACCCACATTGGCTGACTGGAGAAGGTTGGTTATGCAATCATTAGCCTTGGAGAGGTTCTCGTGGGTAGCTAGAAGTGGAGAGGAGAGGTTTCTGAGGGACTGGGCCCCTTTTCTGGTGACTTTGAGCATATCTGAAAACATAATGCTCCACACGGGGTGGGATGTCTAGGCCTCAGGATGTTGAATGAATTTAGGGGGGACGCATCTGAAATTAACAACTGGTTGTGGGTGTTCTCCTTTTTGCGACCCTGGCCTCCCTGTGCATTAAGAACAGCTGCGGATTTGGGGGATTATCCTCTGCGCTCAATATTATGAAATGCAAGAATGTGGGGGTTTTGTTTCTCAGTATATAGGGTCCTGAGATATGTCCGCACACTCTGCCACATTACTGTAAATAGAATAAGTGTGATGTATTAATGAAATAACCACGTTTTTCTTTCTGTTTGTCTGTCTGTATTTACTTTTTGTTTATTGTGAGATGTAGTATGTATTATGTTGTCTTTTTTTTTTCTGTGATGGAAAACCTTAATAAACAGAATACTCCAAAAAAAAAAAAACACCACAGCAAGTTATATGCAAAGGGCAGTGCCTCTTGTGATGAAGCCCATTTAAAGAGTGCTGGGGTTGGGGGAGGGGAAAATTTTCTAGTCCAGCAAGTTAGTTTGAAATTGGGTCCAGCAAGTTTCCGATGCTTCCCCCAATCGCAGCACCTCGGTAAAATTACATTGCAGCACCTCTAATTATTGTAGATATGTCCCGCAACCTCGGCTGAGCCAAGAAGGAGGAATGGAGTTTAGTTTAGTTCCAGGAGAACGAAATAAAATGAAATAAAATCAGATTGATGCAGGGAGGAAGGGAGGTGCTGGTCTCCTTCTGTGGCACACACTCGACCCCCGACGATCCGCGGCACTGAAAATCCTGGGCAAGACTGGGGTTGCAGTGTGGGAGATGGAGGGGTCACTGTTGCTAGCTGTGTGTGCGGGAGGTGGGGGGCACAGTTGTGTTTGAGCTGGTGTGGTGTGCAGAAAACAGACACACAGTTGGTGACTGGGTCTGTGGGAGGTAAGGGGTGCAGGCACTGGCACAGCGTGTGGGAGTTGGGGAGGCGCAGTCACTGGCTGTGTGTGTGTGTCATGGTTGAGGATTTGGTGTGTGGGAAGCAGGATCCACAGTCACTGGCTTGGTGTGTAGTAGGCAGAGGGCACAGTTGGTTACTTGGTCTGTGGAAGGTTGAGGGACCCATAATTGCTGGCTCAGTGTGTGTGAGTTGGAGCAGGGCAGAAATTACTGGCTTGATGTGTGGGAGGTCAAGAGGGTCACTGTTGCTGGCTCGGTGTGTAGGAGGTAGGTCGGGGGCATGGTTTGTGGTTCATTGTGTGGAGGCACAGTTTGGTGGACTGGTGTGGGAAGGCTGGGGGATCCGCAGTTTGGCTTTGTATGTGGGAGGTGGGAGCATGGTTGTCGCTTGGCATTTGGAGGTAGAAAGCCTATGTAACAACAAGACATGATCAGAAGCGATGCATGGTTTCCACTGGTATTGCCCATTTGGAAGGTCAGGAGGGCATAGCAACCCTGATTCAGAATGGTCTCTGGTTTTATTGTCTTCCTGACTTTTCTGTGTTGCTCCACATTATCAATGGCAATTGCTAACAGTATGGGTAATGTGCACCCTGACCAGGGGGCTCTCTGGTACAGCTTTCAATGGGCATTACGTACAGTATGGGTAATGTGCACCCCAACTGGGGGCTCACTGGTATAACTGTCAATCGGAGTTACTTACAGTACAGGTAATGTGCACCCCAACCGGGAGTTTACTGGTACAGCTGTCAATGGGAATTGCTTACAGTACGGATAATGTGCACCCCAGCCAGGAGTATTAATGGTAACAGCTATCAATGGGAATTACTTACAGCATGGGTAATGTGCATCCCAACCAGGGGGCTTATTGGTACAGCTGTCTATGGAAATTACTTATAGTACTGGTGATGTACAGCTATTGATGGGAATTGCTAACAGTATGGGTAATGTGTACCCTGGCCAGGGGCTCACCAGTATAGTTGTCAGTGGGCATCACTTAAAGTAAGGGTAATGTGCACCCCGACCAGGGGTTCAAGTGGTACAGTTTTCAATGAGAATTACTAACAGTATGGGTAATGTGTACCCCAGCCAAGGGCTCACTGGTACAGCTGCCAATGGGGAATTACTGACAGTATGGGTAATGTGCACCCCGACCAGGAGCTCACTGGTACAGCTGCCAATGAGAATTATAAAAAGAAGATAAAAATATCTGTTATCTGACTGGCTGCTGAGATTCCAGCAGCCCTATGTTGATTTCTTAATATACAAAAAGAGCTGCTTCACACATGCACAGATATCGTGAAAGTGAAGCCAACGTTAGAAGCAAAGTGCCAAACTAAAATTCTGAACTCCTGTAAGTGGCCGCTATTTTATTAAACCGATTGCAGTCAGCAACTCTGTTGGCCAACTCAGCTATTCGTGGGTACTTCACCCCTGTTATAATCTTTCAGGTTTCATAAAGCAGTCTAGTGCTAGATGTTTAAAAACATTTATTAAGATTAAACACATCCTGTTTGTGAACTTTCCTGAATATGAAATCTTGAATCGCTGTTACCAAGCATCACGGAAATGTGGCTGTTCTTGCATATCCCAGATAACCAGCTTACCTTCCCCGAATATACCCTCCACCGGCAAGACCATGGCAGAAGGGGAGGCGGGGTTGCAATCTACTTGCGCAATTCCCTTACCTGCAGCTTCGCCCACCATGAAGCAGCCCCTCAATCTCACAAACTCCTTCTAGCCAAGCTCACCCTTCCATCCTCAATGCCTTTTTGTTTGAGTCTTGTATGTCTCCCCCAAACTTCCTCCCTCCTCCCTTGTCTCCTGCTTCGCCACCACTACCACCCTTGCATCTGCAGGTGAATTGATCCTTCTTGGTGATTTTTAATTTGGACTGGCTCTTCTCCTCGTCTTAAAACTTATGCCTCCAGATTGAATCATTAAAACTGTCCCAACTGATCAAAGAGCCAACTCGTCCCAACCCGCTCCTGGTCCCACACCCTGCTGACCGCATCAGTGCAGCTGGTGTTCTTCTTGACGTGCTTTGTGAGCACCGCCCAACCTTTTGTGTCAGAAAGATGTATGTCCCTCCCAACTCCCTCCCCCAAAAAAATATATCCAGTGCCAACCCCTCAAAATGCTTGATACAGGCAAGCTACTCTTGACTTAGCCATGTCAAATTGGTCACGGTCCTCTACTCCTCTGTTGATGTGGTCCTCGCCCGCTTCACATCAATTTTCTTTAATAACGGGGATGCCTATGTCCTACTGAAAACTGTCTGGGTTAAACGCCACCACCATCCCTGGATCTCTCCCGAAATCCTGTTTGCGCAAAATCCGCAGCCTCGTTTGCCTCCTGCGACCCATCCGACCTGCTTAATTACAGAATCCTCCAAAATGGCTGTATAAAGGCAATTTGCCAGGCGAAATCTGACTATTTCAAAGCCCAGCTGCACCCTTCCACTAATTCTCAGTCCTCCTCCTGGAATGACGTCTGCTCACTCCTGCTTGCATTATCTTTTTATCCCTGCCAGTCCTTGCCGCCCACTCCTTTCGGCAGCCAATCCTGCACCCTTCACCGCTCTCCCCATTCTGCCGTCCGCCACTCCCACTACTTGCCATCCCCGATTGACCCGAGGACATGGGGGGCAGCAAGGTCAGCTCTCAGGGTGGGGGCTGACCAAACGAGCAGACACGAAAGACTGTTAGGCCTATTCTACTGGCATTTTAGTATGTTAGTATGTATCACATTACCGGGAGGGAGATCGAGGTGCTCATAGGCACCTCCTTGCATCTGTGTTGGGGAGGGTGGCGAGGGAGCAGCTGGGGGGCTTTGCAGTGAGGGAGGTGGGATGCATCATCCTGGCGGCAAGGTGGGCGTTTTCTTGCTTTTGTGTCCCCGCCCACTAGGGCTGCACGCTGCTGCTTCCTAGCATTTGCGCCTGTGGCGCGCGGGTCACCAACGCCACAAAGTGCGATGCTAAGCCCAGTTGCAAGGAACCGCCAAAGGGTGCTGCATCTGTAACCCCCAGGGAGCATCCAAGGGATGCTCTTGAGCCCTCCACCGGCCTCCGCTCCTGATATCCGGGCTCGGTGCAAACCTGGGTTGCCAGCATGCCAGGCAGTCCCCTATCACTCAGCGTCGGCACAAAAATTATTTACGAACTGTGCCCTCCCACAAGACCACCCCTCCTTTCCCACCCATCTCCCCCCCACCAAAGCGGTCCTGTAGCTTTCAACTGCCCCGGTCTCACCCAGAAGTCCTTATAGCGCTAGGGTCCCTTAACCCCCTCTAAATCCAGCCCTGACAGCTTCCACCCAGACTTCTCAAAATCTCTGCTCCTTCTATTTTGATTCCTCTGACTTACTTCCTTAATCTATTTATCTTCTCTACCGTCCACTCAGCTTGGAAAGCTACAACTGTTCTCCCCCTTCATAAAGGAGGTGACCCAACTGCACCTGGAAACTACCACCCCATATCACTTCTCCCAGCACACACCAACTCTGAGAATCCCTTATCCTCGCTAGGCTTCATGACTTCCTCTCTGCCTCTAACGCACTCTCCCCTGTCCAATCTGGATTTAGAAAATTTCACTCTACTGCCTCCTCCCTTTCTCATTTCACAGATGCCATCTACACTGTAATGGATAAAGGCAGATTACTGCAGCCATATTTTGCCTCGGCCTCCATACGAAGCTCCTCCCTAAAAGTTTTCAAGCAACCGCGCCAAAGGTTAGACCCTAGCCCATGCTCTTGCCCAACCCCCATGCCCACAGGCAACCAAGCCTGACCCCTCCTTGCCTACATTCTGTTGCTCCAAGCTACAGGTCTCTAGGTCACTTATATGCACCTTTCCAACTTCTAGATCTGATTGGAGGCCACTTGGTCACAACATCCACGTTATCATTGTGAAGTTGGCTTGTGTATCTACTGTTACTGCCTCCACTGCAGTGCATCTTGCATAGTTGTCTGTACCCTCCCTAACTCATGTTGTAACAGCTTGTACTTTTGCTGTAATTCTTTGTACTTATGCTGCTATTTATTCTTTTTGTATGATCTGTACCCTCTGTCGTAACTTGTGTACCCTTTTCCCCAGGTCGCACCTGGAAATGAGCCTCAGCTCAGTGTGCTTTTCCCAGTTAAATTTTAAATAAATAAATATTTATTGACCTAGCAAAGGCTTTTGATTCCATCTCCCACCCCCTTCTCAACAAGCTAACCACCATCTGTCTCTGCCTGGCTCTCGTCTCCTGGTTTGGATCATATCTAACTGATTGGTCCCAGTCAGTAAAAGTTAACAATGCCCCATCTCCCCCCTCTCCCTGTCCTCGCTGGTGTACCCCAGGGATTGATCCTCGGACCTGTCCTTTTCTCTCTGTTCATTAACGATTTGCCATCTGTGTACACCCACATGTATGTGGACACCGTCCTTTTCCTATCTGGTCCCTCCACCCCAGATGTGCAAACCCCTCTTTAGCATGACTTCACTGCAGTAACAACCTGGGTCTCGGCTAACAGCCTAAAAATAAATGGCAAAAAAACCCAGTCTCCATGACTTTTGGCACAAAGAAGAAACTTGCCTGGCTCCCTTCCTGCCTTCTTTACCCCTGTTTGCACTCCTCTCGAAGAGGTCCCAGCCTATAGATACCTCTGTGTGGTTTGACCCTTCGCTGGATTTCTCTTCCCACTTTAATGTCCTTCACTCTAAGCTCTGCTCCAAACTGAGTCTTCTTTACCACAAGAAAGATAGTCTTTCACTTTCAGTCCGATGTGATCTTCTTGTCAAATGGATTCTCCCAGTCTACGACTATGCTGACGTCGTTTATGGCACTGCCCCAGCCACCTTCCTTGCTAAGCTGGATGTCCTTTTCAATGCTTTGTCATTTCGCCTCTAAGTGCACCCCCCCCAACTCACCACTGTTACCTCTACTCCTCCCTATCTCTCCAAGCTCTCTCACAGCGACAACTGTCCCACTGTTTGACTTTCATCTCTAAATACTGGTTTGGCACTCCCCCTTCCTAACTCTCCTCCCTCCTAGCTCCAGCCACCCCCTACCACTCGTGCACAAATTACCTTCGCTGTTTCGCCCCCTCCCTCTGGAATAACCTCCCCCTCCAAACTCTCCTTACCCCCTCCTTTCCTGCACTTAAGCGACTTCTCAGATCATCCCCTTTTGCATCTTGCTGCTGTTCACAGACCTAACTCTCAGCTAAACTTCCTGTCCTCCTCTCTGTCTATTTCTACTTGACAAAAAAAATATATAATTAAAAAAAAAAAGCTACCTCATTTTACTGTGTTTTTTTATTTTTTTCTTGTAATATTTACTTTGTAATATAATTGTGTAAAACAACTTTTGTATTGTATGTTACTGTATCATAATTTTGTAACCCTTTGTGTTTTGCACCCCCTGTCCCCAGGTCACACCTGGAAATGAGCTTTGGCTCAGTGTGCCTTTCCCAGTTACCACATTTTAAATAAATAAATAAGCAACTTGGTGGTGCTAGTTGTCACTTTTCCCTTTGGGAGTGAGTGCAGCTCTAGAAAAACACTTAGTGTTACAGCAGTTTATTCCTTTCTCTAATGTTAGCCCCCTAAAATGTGCACACCCCTCCCAGTGAACATCGAGTTGCCATAGAATTGGCACAATGCTTAGTGACTGCTATACAACGCTTCATAAAGCTGCCCAGTGCTGGATGTGTAGAACCTTACACCACTGTATTTCATACACAAACATATTTTGTTGAACACCGTGTTGTACTACTACTGCTACTGAGCTGCATACGAAACATTGACTCGCAGGTGCCAAGCGGCCCTAGTTGTGTCATGTGTTCTTGCCCTTGGTGACTGACGGCAGCTCAAAAAACTTGCCTTTCAGCACTGGAACCTATTTATTAGTTGTATAATTCCTAAGTTGTAATTTGCAACTTAAAAAGCAACTCCCAGAATGGTGCACAACCCTCTTATTGAACCTCAGAATCTATAGACTTCAGGAACAGAGTATTACAAGGTTGCTAGGTTACCATTCATAAGTAAGTGTGCTCCTTGTTTTGTCTGTGTTCAGATGCTCCAGTAGTCGTGGACTAAATGGTGGAATGACTGACCACTTTTGGCTGTAAAGTGGTACTAAAATCAACAAGACAAAACCTGTATTTCTAGTAATATGTTCTTTTTATAATAGCAGTAATGTATGTCTGAGAGTTGAGTTAATGGCCAGTGAATCACCCGCTGGGGGCATGTGGCATTCGACTGCACCTTGTGCCACATTACACCCCAAGGGGGTGATTAACAGGCCATTAACATGACACCTTAATGCTTAATTACTAACAGTATGGTTAATGTGCACCCTGACCAGGGGCTTACTGGTACAGCTTGCAATGGGAATTACTTGCAGTACAGGTAATGTGTACCCCGACCAGGGACGCACTGGTACAGCAGTCAATGGGGGTTATTTACTGTGCAGGTAATGTGTACCTCTGTCAGGGACTCACTGGTACAGCAGTAACTGAGATAATAAGAATGAGATGGCATAATAAATGTAAATTGGCAGTGAGAATGGCCAAGGTTAAAAACTTGCTGACCCGAACAAGACATGGCAGACACTGAACTCCCCTGTTGGGTAGGGGAGCTGTTAATGACTATTGCCTTTCAGAATGAGTCTGGTCTTGCTGATCTAGAATTATTTAACAAACACTTCCTAAATCTTGAAGTTTAGGGATCAATTTAATGGTTTGGTACCATTGACCTTGGATGAAACCAGTGTTGTAAAAAGTTATCCTAAGTTCTGGTTTCACAGTATTTCACCAGAATTGGTCTATCACTATGTTTTAAAGTATGATCCTCGTCCAAATATTGGCCCAGATAATGCTGACTGTAGGATCATAGAAACATAGAAGTTGACGGCAGATAAGGACTGCAAGGCCCATCCAGTCTGCCCATTTTTTCTACCTTATGAATGTGCCATAGGCATTTGTTCTGTCAATGGCCTGTCTATTCATACTCGTCTGTATTACTCCCTTATGCCTATTCCATGCCTGTTTGAAGCCCTGCACTGTGTTCATATCCACCACTTCCAGAGGTAGGCCGTTCTATGCATCCACCACCCTTTCTGTGAAGAAACTTCCTCACATTACCCCGTAATTGTCCTCATGCTGTGTCCTGTTGTCCTGCTGTTTTTCTTATATTGAAACATGTTAGACTCTTTCACCTTGTTAATGTCCTTAAGATATTTGAATGTTTCGATCATATCGCCTCTCTCCCTCCTTTGCTCTAGGGTATACATATAGAACTTTGTTAATCTGTCCTCATATGTTTTCTGATGCAGTCCGTATACCATTTTGGTTGCCCTGCTCTGGACTACCTCCATTTTGTTAATGTCCTTGTGAGGTGCGGCCTCCAGCACTGCACGCAGTATTCCAGATGGGGCCTAACCAGTGTCTTATAAAGAGATTACCTCCCGCTTACGACTTGTAATACACCCCAACATCCCTCTAGCCTTACCTACTGCTTTAGTGGTCTGCATGGATGATTTCAGGTCATCTGTGATGATGATGCCCAAGTCTCTTTCTTGCCTTGTGATTGCCAGCAACTCCCCTCCCAACCTATAGGTGGCTTCAGGGTTTCTCTTCCCTATGTGCATGATCTTGCACTTCACTGCGTTAAACCCCAGTTGCCACTGTTCCGACCATTTTTCCAGTTTATACAGAGCTCTTCTCATTCTGCTCACCCCTTCTGGATCATCTACAAACAGACAAACTTTACCTTCTAGTCCATCTGCAGTGTCACTGATTAAGATATTGAAGAGGACTTGCCCAGGACTGATCCTGCCGGTACCCAACTTGTGACTGGAATTTCTTCTGACTGTATATCGTTTGCCACCTCTCTGTTTCCTGCACGCCAACCAGTTTGCCACCCAGTTGAACAACTTCTGACCTGCCCTGAGCCTACCTAGCTTATTAATCAATCTTCTATGTGAAACAATATTGAAAGCTTTGCTGAAGTCAAGGTAGGCAACATCAACTGCACACCCTTGGTCCACCACTCTGGTTACCCAGTCAAAGAAATCTGAGATTAGTTTGACGGGACCTTCCTGTTGTAAATCCATGCTGCCTTGGATCCTGTGCTCCTATGGATTCTAGGTGTTGCACTATCCTTTCCTTAAGGAGTGCCTCCATAATCTTGCCCATTACTGAGGTAAGACTGACTGGTCTGTAGTTCTCTGCCTTCTCCTTGCTACCACTCTTGTGGAGCGGGATCATATGAGCCCTTCTCCAGTCTTCTGGGACCTCTCCTGTGCTCAGAGACTCACTAAACAGTTCTGATAATGGCTCTGCTGGTTCCACCCTTTGCTCCTTCAGTACCCTGGGATGTATGCCACCATGTCCTATTGCCTTGTCCACCCTGAGCTTAGCGAGCTCTTGTAGGACCCTTTCTTTTGTGAAGGGACTTGTGCACGCCTCCTTCCCCACTGTGTCCATGGTGCTGAGCTGTGGGCCCTGTCCTACCTTCTCAGTAAATACTGAGCAGAAGTACCTATTTAGGATAGATGCTTTTTCTTGATCCTCCTCCACACACTCCCCCTTATCCCCTTTGATCATAGCATCTTAGCAGAATACTAAAATTGGCAATTTCGGAGATGGCTAAACCACTGGCTACCACTTTTAATTCATTGTGTCATGGGTTTTTCCCAGAACAATGAAAATTGGCTCTGATTTAGCAAATACATAAAAATGGGAGTGTAGAGGTCATTTCTAACTACTGGTCCATTTCCTCTTCAGCCCCACTCCTAAAAACTCTCGAATGTTTTTTAACCAAGTAATGACTTACCTGGATCATTATGTAAGGAGTAAGACATGAGGAGGTGTGGTTTATGAGCTAAGAGCACACCTCAGGTGCACGATGACGTCAAGTGCCTTTAGCGCCTGGGAAATGCTCTTATCAGCCCATAAACCACACCTTGACGTGTCTTATTCTGCTTCTAAAATGGGTCCCCCGTTTATATATTTAAAAAAAAAACAAAAAAAAAAAACACAAAATTCAGAAACCCAAATGAAGTGTTTTTTATAAAACAAAAAGTAAAATAATATATCTTAATAGAAAAGTAGTCCTTGCCACTAGATGGTTTAATATGTATGCCCATATACACACACATCCTCGAATATTATTTATTTCGTGCTCCCCATCCCCACAGAAACGCCTTCCAAACTGTATTTTCAGTATTTTGCTGTTTACAGTGTGAGTTGCTTTTGGTGGGAGCAAGTGTGTCCCTTACCAGCCACAGTACTTAGCACTTTTCTGAGAGTGCTTTACTTACAACAACCTGCAATGGGCAACTGACTCCTAGCTTGGTGTTGCACAACACGAAAGCTGGCTGCTAAATGTTACATTTGCCAAGATCTAATTCACAGAGAACTTTATTGTTTACAAGACTTGACAAAGGAGCAGGTTTCCATTTTCATTTGAAAACTGCGTCCTGGTGGCATGCACAGTGCTCATTGGATTGGGGACAGCTTTCTCTACAGAAGCAGCAGAGGTCATTTTTATTTGTAAATCGGGGAAGAGAATAAAAAAATTTTTGTCCAGTGATCTTGATACTGTGGTGCTGTTGCGCAGTGTGAAACTTGGTTGGAGTAACAGACATTGTGTTGTTGTTTTTTTTTTTTTTTTTTGGGGGAGGAGACCAACTTGGTCATGCAGATCCACAGTGTTGGCAGCATGATCTCTCTTGTGGTGAGTCCTGAGTGGATGAAGAGGTACCAGTTGGCACAATATGCACTGATAAGGACACCAAAGGTATATCTTAGCCAGTGAGGGCACACAAGGTTTCCCCAACTCGTTGTATAAAAGGTGTTCACTCATGCACAACAAGGATATTGTTCAGTACATAACATGGAGACGGCCTTGGGGAGGTTCACAATCTGTGTGCACAGTGCCCTTGATAAGCACTGTGCCACAGCAGTATTTGTGAACCTCACCAAGAATTTCAGTCTCCTTGACCATGAGTTATTACTACATTCTTTGCTTGACTCTAATTTTATTTATTTTTTTGTTCAGAACTCCATTGACAGGAGGATGTATGTTGGAGCCATATTTGTGGACTTATCCAGAGCATTTGATACCCTTGACCATAACATTCTCTGGTCTAGATTGTCATCAGCAGGCCTCCATAGGGAGTGGAGTTGTTTCACTCGTATTTGAAGGGTTGTTCTCAGCTTGTGGTCCTAAATGATGTTAAATCAAGTCTGGCACCCATACTATCAGGCGTCCCACAAGGTTCTATTTTGAGCCCCAGGTTATTCAAAGTTTATGTGAATAAACTTCCCAAATGTCCTCACCAGTTAAACACCATCTTTATGATGATGATACAGTGATTTATGTAGAAGGCCCTACGTTGTCTTATGTTGAATCTGCATTACAAGTAGCATTTGATGGATCTATAACACTTTTTTTGCCAATCCAGATTGGTTTTAAATGCTAAAAAAAACCCTGATCATGACTTTTCATAGGGACAAGGTGGTGGACCCCTTTAGGTAACTCTTTGCCTATTGAAACTTTTGACAGGCCCTGCAACAAGTACAATATTATAAATACCTTGGGGGTATGGTTGTTTGAAAAAAATTAAGTGGGATGTTCATGTTGATCACTTGGTTAAAAAAAGAACTTTAGGAAATGTTTAATAGCCCTATATAAACTGAAAAATTGCAAGGATAGGGAAGCAAAAAAACCCATAGTGAATAAGATCATTCCCCTCTTTGATCATAGAAGCTTGATGGCAGAAAAGGACTATACCGGCTCATCTAGTCTGCCCTTCTTCCCCTCCCCCCACACCCCCTCCCCCTCGATACTCAGTCCCATATGCTTGTCCCATGCCCTCATGAATTCTTCCACCAATTTAGCTGTCACCACTCCGTCTAGTAGTCTGTTCCTGGGATGTATTGTTTGTTTGCCGGGGCCTCTGGATTGAAACTGGCAAAGTTGGAAATTGTAATAAATTTGCCAGTTTCGTCCCTGATGCCCCTTGAACAACTCACACTTGTGACTTGTATAGAAACTTGGGTTGGATGCAGCTGAGTGACCGAACAAGTACCACATTCTCATGTCTATGTATAAATGTGTTTAAAAAAAAAAAAAAAAAAAAAAAAATGTGGTACCTGGATATTTACTGATCATTTAAGACGTAGAACTATTAAATCATGCCTGTGAACATCATCTGGGTTAGAATTCTGCCCAGTCAGATGTGATTTGGAGATGGGAAGATCTAATTTTTTTTTTTTTTTTTGTAAGGGGTCCCATTTCATGGAATAGTTTGAGGTCCCAGATTGGCAAGATTCTGAAAACCAGTATTCATAGATGGGCATGTAGTCTGGTCAACCAGGTCTTGGTTTGTTGTCCCATGCGGGACACTGGATGAAACTTTATGCTTTAAACAATTGACTTCTTATGTGTATTATATACTGTATGTTTATGAACTGCAGGCATCATATTTATAAACTCTATTAACCTTTATTGTATCCTGTTGTGTAGATCTTGTGTGTGTTTTTTTGGTTTTTGTTTTTCCGTATAGGTTTTTCTGGCCTGAGCCCAGCAGGCTGCTCCGGTCCCTCCCTTTGAAGGACTCAGTCTCTGGCTGCACTGTTCCCCGAACCAACACCCCCCCCCCAAATCTCCTGTGGGTTCCCCACAGCAGGGCCGAGGTGAAGGGGCGACTGCTTACCCCCACCCTGGAGCGAAATCCAGATGCTCAGGGGGGGGAGCGGCGGGGCTCTGGTGCAGCCATCATAGAGCCTGCCAGTTCCTTTTCTCCCGTTCCCCCCCTCCCTGCTGAAATAAAAATGCGGTGCATGCCTTCCCGACCCTGTACTGCCCTCCGGCCTCCATGCAGGGCAGTCAGCGGCTGGGGCGACAAACCTCCCTCCCTCCCTCCCTCCTGAGAGAGGAGAGGAGAGCAGTCCTCTGGATGGTCGATCTTCTCTCGCCCCGATGACCCCCGGCGGGCCGGGCTCGATCCCGAACCCGGGTTGCCGGCATGGCACTAGGCGTAGTGACCAGCGCCACCAGGCCAGTATTTGTAGATATGTTACGGACCTCATTGAAAATGAGCTCTACTCAACTGAGTCTTTGTATAAAATTTTATCTACCTACCATATGTTACGAGACTGTTTACTAGCTAATTGATAGGTCCCACAAAACATCAGTAGCTGTTTGTTTGTTTCTTTCTTTCTTTCTTTATTAAATTCTTAGGCTGTTCATTGTGGGGTTCCACAGGGCTCAGTTGTGGGCCCCCCCCCGTTCTTAAATCTGGCACTGCAGTCTTGAAAGTCATCAGAAACCATGGCGTACGCTGATGGTGTCATTTTGGGTGTGGGCCCAGTTTTGAAAGATGTGATAAAGGTGTTATGGACAATGTCACCTCCTTTCAAAGTGGTTAGTGTCAAGAAAAATGATACTGAATACTAAAAAACAAAGGTGATGATATTTTCAGGTCCCAGAAAAGAAAGAGGAAACTGATACATCCATGTCAGATTTGAGGGTAGAACCCTTAGAAATAGTAGATAGTTTTAAATATCTAGGGGTAGTAGTGGATGCCACACTTTCTTTTGAGCCGTATGTCAAACATGTAACTGAATTAATACAAAGACTGGGCCTGTTCAGAATTTGGACATTTTTTGTTCCAGATCCCATAGGCTGCTGGGCCGTAGCCTTCCATTTTCGGTACTGGACAGTGCGCTACCACTCTGTGCTGCAACCAGTGAGAGAATCCTTTCAAAATTAAGGGTCAGCTACACTAGCATATGCCATTTTGTCACTAACCTTTCAAGACTAACTCATCACTGTATTTTGAACAAGGCCGCTGGTTGTCTTTCTCTGGTTAGGAAATAGGCGGTGAGAGTTGCAGTTTCTGATTGGCTAATGCCACCAAGTAGCCAGTCCTGTATTGGGCAACAGAGACCGGGAAGTAATGAGTCCCAGTCTCTGGCTGCCTGATTACATTGGAATATTACTGTCCCCATGGAATTTTCAATTTTAAATGGCTGCCATTTTTTTCTCTCACTTACCGAGCAGGACAAGGCCCTTGTGCAGGATTCTCCCACATCACTTTCTCCAGTAACAAAGTGCCACTAACTCCCAGAAAAGAAACAATGACTTTTTTAAAACATTACCATGTCTCGCTGGTACAGAGTATTTTTGGCTGTGATCGCTACTCAGTCCTTCCTCGTCCAGCCCATCTGCTTGCTTAAATGCCGCAAGCCGGCAGTGCGTCACCGTCAGCGAAAGACAAACTGACAAACTCAAGAAAACGCTGGTCATCATGCCTCCCCACCCCCACCCCCAACTGTAGGCACCACAACAATTAGGCAGAATGTTTGTCTTGTTGGTTAAATTCACCCCACCAGCAGCATAGAAGGCATTTTGTATTTTAGTTTTGGCACACTCCCGGTCCAGATCTCTTCCACCTGCTTGCCACTGTGCTCCTAGTTGGTAATTTAACGGTGCAAACCTCCAGTGTGCCGCTTTTTGTTGTAGCACTAGTCTCCAGCCCAGCCATTTCATCCACAGCTAATGCACCCCAATCTCCTTTGTGTGGTTTCTGTCACTGGAAGAAGCTGGCACATTAAAAAAAAAAAAAAAAAAAAAAAAGCGAAAAAAGTAACCTCACGATTCTCTCTCTTTCAGTCAATACCCCTTTCGATACAGTCCTCATTAAAATACCGTAAATGGAGGTAACGGGGCTTGAGGAGTGGTGAGGGATAAAACACAAAACGAAGTTGGGGGGATGAAGATAGCTGGGGAAGACGACCAGTAAGGTAAGTGTTAAGAAAAACAGAAAAAAGTTAAACACGGCGGTGCCCTCTGCTGGCATGAATACCAGTAGAGGGACTACTTTACAAAAAAGACTTGCATTTCATTTTTACTTTTTTTAAATTTTCTTTAATTTTTAAAGCCTATATTAAAAATGACACGAAACCTATTTTCAAAGTGCAGTAATACCAGACGGCATAGATGGTATTGTGCTATATCAGACCTTCCAGGGGCTATAAGGCCCTCGACCTGTGGCATTGGGCCTCATTACATCCCATAGCACCGTGCTGCCCACCCTGTCTGGTATTATTGCTGACATGCTAGATGTTATTAAAGAATGGGTGTCTTGCTTCATAAAGGTGTAACTGGAAAAACTCTCATAATGGGTCTCCTCCTTATTTAATAAGGCTGTTAATACATAAAGTACAAGATCCCAGAGCAAAATGTTTTTTTAAATTCCACTTAAAAATCCTTTGGACAAAATTCCATTTTGTTCAAAACCCCTACTTTTTACAACTCTCTTCCCACTGAATTCATAAACTGTCCCAGGCTGAAAACTTTCAAACTCAGAAAATGGCTATTTAACAAAAATGTTTGCTCCAGTTTGAATTTTATTTGTATATGTTTTGTGTTAATTCAGTGTTTATTGTAGTTTGAAATGTATTAATTGATTTGTTTGTGGTATTTGTTTCAGGTCTGTTTTGTGTATTTGTTGCTTGTTGAAACCGGCACTTCATGCTGGTCAGCTAACATATATAAAAATGAAAATTAAAATAACTAGTAAATACAATTATACATGCATTACATAGATGTAACATAGCTTTAGTATTGTATAATCATAACACGGCCAGGTACACTTGCATGAATAAATGCATACGACCATAGAGATAGAACTGTCAGGAGGAGAGTGGCATATATTGTATATTCTACTATGATGTGGCATCATTATTTTTTTTAAGGGTAGATTATGAAATTCCCTACCCCCTCTATTTTTTTTTTTTTTATTCATTTTTTTTTTTGTAATTTCTGTTTACTCTCCTCCCCAGGCCCCCTACACTCCTTCTTTGGGAGTCGCCAAGGCATCTGTCCCCCTCTTACCTCCCGGTTATTCCCCCATCAAGCTGTGGTTATTCTCTCCCCACCCCACCCCAAGGTGGTGACAAGGTGGGCATCACACCCGGAATCTTTGTCATTTCGTCGGGCCACCAAGGAGGTAAAGGAGCGGGGATCTGTGCCGGTGCTTCATCTCCCTGGAGTGTAGGAGGCTGCATTTTCCATGTTCTGCGGAGCATGACTCATGCCTTGACGTCAAGGTGAGAACGCAGACGTCTCATGCCCCTCCCCGCATGGCTGATGTGTGCTGTACCTCTGGCTTCCACCAAAGGCCAGCCCAGCTCCGTGCCTTGTCTCTCTTCTCTCCTCCCCCCTTCCTGGAACAGGCACACGGTCTGTGGATGCTCAAGCCCCCGACCCTCCAGCTCCCAGGCTCATTTCGAACCCAGGTTGCAAGCGTCCTGACGGTAGCGCCACTACTGTCCTGGTGGGTGGCTACCCCCTCTGTTTTCAAAGTTACAGTTGTACAAGCTATGTCACTATCACAGAAGTAGTCCAACATTGGATGACCTGCAAGTGAAGAGAATTGTTACAACCAGTTTATCCACGCTACAGGGAGCATTGGGGGGGGGGGGGCTGATTTCTTCAAGTAAGGTACTTCAGAAATCTTATTTTATCACTCATTATGCGAGTTCCTGTGTTGCTTATTAGGGTGCTCTTGATGTTTCTCAAGTTCTGTGGACTGACTAAAATGGCTGATTGGAACACTCAATTATATCAACATTCCATGCTGCTAGGTTCAGCTCTTAAAGCTATAGCTGTACTAGTGAGACCCTGATTGGGGTGCACAGTGCTCGTACCGGAAGTAATTCCCATTAACAATGTTGGAACTAACAGAAAAGGAAATTACGATTAATGTGATAGAATTTCTTTTTATTTCGAACAGCATCAGCTACAGGCTCAACACCTGTCTCATCACGCACCTCCCATCCCGCTGACCCCACACCCCTCTGGGATCATCGCAGTTAGCAGCAGTGCTGGACTGCTGGCTCTGTCCAGTGCACTGGGGGTCCAATCCCAACTGGCCATAAAGGAGGACCGGGGCCAACTTGAGGTGGAGCTTCCCCGAGGTAAGTGGGGAACTTGGAAGGTAGTCCAGTCCACAGCAACTTGTGAGGGGTGGATGTATTCAATGTGAAAGGGATGGACTGTAAGAAACATGGGTCTTGACGGCAGAAAAAAGGCCCAGTGGCCTATTCAGTCTGCCCTGTACCTGCCTGCATCCACACCCAGGCTAACGTTGGGCTGGAAATAGTCTATTGATGGCCCTGACTGCTTTGACATCCCCCTCCCTGGACAAGACCTCCCTGCCTCTCTGGACGAAACCTCCCTCCTCTGGTTTGGAATATAACCCTGTGCCTATCCCACTTGTGTTTGAAGCTAGCAGTGGATTCTGTGTTGATCACTTCTGACAACGCATTCCACTTTTCCACAACCCTTTCTATAAAAAGATAAATTCCTTACATTCCTCTTAAAGCACACACCCCCAATACCAGTTTCCATCCGTGGCCTCTTGTTACACTGCCCTTGCTACTTGTGAACAGGGCGCTGCTGTCCACTTTATTACTACCCCTTGGGTACTTAAGGTCTCTATCATGCGCACTCATCTCTTGTCTCCAGTGTGTACATATTGAGACCCCCAGTCCTCTTTTCATACATCTTCCCTTCTGCCTCTGAATCATCTTTTGGCCCACCTCTGAACAGTTTCTCAGGGGTCTCTCTCCTCCTCCTCCTCCTCCTCCTTCAGGTGCAGTGTGACCCACCTCTGAACAGTTTCTTTGGGGGGAGGGTCCCTCTCCTCCTTCAGGCGCAGCTCCAAAACTGCACACAGTACTCCAGGTGACATCTGACCAAGGAACTGTACAGGGGGCCCCCTCCCTGTGCACCCTAATGTTCCTGTGCTTTCTGGCATTGAGCATGGGACTTCCGAGTGACACTAATAATGACCTCCCCCTTCCCTTTCCCTTGTTGTTTTTTTATTTATTATGCTTTTATCGGCCAGCTAGCCATCAGTCAAACTTCCGCCACCCCCATCCCTTGGGATTTACCTCTACTAATCTCAGAGTGCACCCTGGCTTGCCTCCCAGGGCGAGACCACTGAGGAGGCCTTCTCTACTCCCCAGTTGAAGGCCTGAGACTGATCTGGAGGGGTTGAGTGCCTCGGACTGCTGTGTGGGGCTCGGCGAAGCAGATGCTGTCCATTGCTCAGCCTGGTAAGTTTCATGCTGAGTTATCCCTCGGGGCGTGGTGTGCAGTGATGTGGTGGCGTACGGTGAGACGTTTGGCACCCCCCCCCCCAAAGTGTATACAAGCTCTGGTTGTCAGCCGCTCCCAGCCTCTGCTAGAGGCTGGTAGAGCACTGGGTGCTTCCCTTACCTCCCCCCTGGAGTAGGAGTGCCGTCTGTAGGATGCTCAATCCTCCAACTCCCAGGCTTGTTTTTGAACCCAGGTAATCGACATCACGAGCAGTAGTGCTACCACAGTGCTGGTAGGCCAGCCCTCCTGCCCTTTCCTCTGATGTCTACTCCACCATCTTTCCCCTTCACCAATACACATTTTTTGGATTTCTTTTGCCAGTGTGGATGATCTTACTCTTCTTGGCATCACATTTGGTGTGCCACATCTTGAACCACTTTTGTCGCCTGCCCAGGCCTGTATTTATCCCCTCTGCTTTATCCACCCTACCTCCAGGTTTGGCATAATCATTTGACTCTGGTTACCCTCTCCTATATCGCAGATGAACATACTGAAAAGGACCAACCACTGTGGTAACCCTTCTAGTGACCTGTTTAACCTCCAAGTATTCCCTGTTGACAGCTAGTCTCTGGGTTCTTGTCCCAGCCAGTTACTAATCCACCTTGTTAATCTGTCTCCCATCCCCAAGGGTCTGTGCTATTTTTAGTCTCTCGTGTGGCACAGAATCGAAGGCCTTCCTAAAGTCCAGATACAGTATCTGTCGCTGGACTCTTAACCGCCTTTTGTGACCAAAATGAAGAAGTCTTACCAGGTTTGTGTGGCATGATCTGCCTGATGTGCGCACCCATGGTGCCTCTTGTCCTGAACCCCCTTCACCCTCATCCATTGTACTGTATGCCCTTTTATAATGGTTTCCAGCAGTTTCCCCAGGATCAAGGTCAGGCTGACCGATCTGTAGTTCCTGGATCCTGTAGTACCCTGGGTCCTCTACAGCTCTTGTGGAGTTGGGACCACCTTGGCCTCCCTGCAATCTGCTGGGATAACCCCTGAAGATGGAGCAATTAAAGAGGTTCCTTGATACAGCAGAATAAAGTTTTTCCTTGTGTTATACCCTGTGCTGTTTTCAGCTCAACCTCTGCCTTTGCCTTTTTTTTTTTTTTAGGCTGTTGGCCCCCTTGCTTTCTCCACATACAGTTCCCTATTTCCCATTCGCTGGTCTCCCTTGTATTTCCTGAAAGCTACCTTCCTTATCACTTCTGCTATTCCTCGAAGAACCGAAACGGCATTTTGCTGTCTTTTTTTTTTTTTCCTTGTTTGCTACCTACCTCAAACAGGAGCTAGTTGCGTTTGTAATTCCCTGCTCTATAATTTCCCACTTGGCCTCAATCTCCTCCGCTTTCTACATCCCCACAGGTTTCTTCTGTGTTACCTGCCCCACCTTTCTGAAATATGTGCTTCTGTGATACAGGAACATTGCTCTTGAATTCCAGCATGATACTGAACCCCACAGAGTTGTGGTTAGTGGTCTCGAGGGGCTCCTCTACTGGGGCCACTCCTCTGCTATCCCCACTGGAGAGCACCAAGTCCAGTACAGCCCCTCCCATCATAGGCTTCCTAACCCACTGGGTTAGTAGGTACTTTTGCATTACCTCTGCCAGTGCCTGTCTCTTGCGCCCTTTTGGCCAGTGGGATTTCCCAATCTGTATCTGGTACGTTGAAGTCGCCTGTTAGTACAGCCTTCCCCTTTGTGACTGCCCTCCTCATTTTCTCCCCAGCATTTGATGCATATCTCTGTCTGGTTTGGGAGTCTGTACACCACCCCACCCCAAATAACCTTTCCCTTATCTGTTGCTAACTGTACCTGTACCGTTCCACTCCATGCTCCCCCTTTAGGGTGCTGTCTTCTGTGTCATTTATGCAGTCCTTTTGTGTACAGAGCCACCCCCTTCTCTGCCCTGTATCCTGTCCCTCCTGAAAAGAGTACCCAATAATTGATCCCTAATGAAAATAAAAACCTGGTGGACTGGGTGTCCTCTAAAGGTGCTGCCCAACCAGTACCAACTCCAGATAAAAAACAAAACTGATGAAGCCCTCAAACCCATGTAGGGTGAATGCACATGGGTTTGTTTCCTTGTGGTTTGTGTGCACATTTCTAACTAAGGAAACATTGCTGCACCTACACGTTGTGTGAACCCAATTTCTCGCTTTTTTTTTTCATCTGAATAGTTGGATCCCTGTTGTGATATTGTTGCCCATGTTTCTGTTATTGCCAATGACATTGACATATCGGTATTCAGAAAGACATCCAGAAATTAAGTCACTAAGCTTGGAGAGAGTTGAGCATCTCTTCCCCCCCACCCCACACCCAAAACAACCTTCCTTCTGTCTGTTGCAGTCCACACCCCGCCAGTTGGTCTGTGTGGTGATGCTGGTGGTTGGTGTGTGTGTGTGTGTGTGTGTGTGTGTGTGTGTGTGTGTGTGTGTGTGTGTGGGGCGCAGTGTGTTTTTTGGCATGGAAGAATGCTGGTAGAGATGTGGGTGCGGGTGATATGATCTGTGCATGTGGGGGGCTCTAGATTGTGTTATGGTAAAACCTGTGTGCAGAGGGTGTTTGATGTTTGTACGAACGAAGGAGGGTATATATCCTGTTATCTGTGATTTGGGGGAGGGTTTGTTATGTGTAATAGACTTGCGTGTGATCTTGAGAGAGTGTAGTTGACTGGAATGCACAGTTATTCTTGCTGTGGCTGTTTCTAACTGCAATTCTTTTTTTCCTTCCCGCCATGCTGCCCTCTCCCTGGCTACCATGGAGACAGACCGAGAGGCTGGCCCAGTAAGTACACCGTGCTGTAGGATAATATGGGGGGGGGGGGCAGCTGCTGTAGGGTTTTGTGTGTGTGTGTGTGTGTTTTCCTTCCTTTGTAAAACATTCAAATTTACAGCAGTTGGCACTGCCTTGAATTGCGTTCCAGCATGTTCCCTCGAATGTGCACCTGTCCACTCTGTGTCTCTGCTTGTTTATTTTGACCCAGCAAAGGCAAGCCTGCATCTTTAAGGCAGACGTTGTTTGGCTGAATGCTAATCTGGCACTGAGCCAGCGGCAGAGGTCACAGTGGGAGGTCATGCTGCATCAGATTGAAGAAGGTCTCCGAGGTGACCTGCAGCTGATGGCTTGGCATGTGGTTTCTCCATGAATGAGGGACTCTGAGTAGCAGACCCAACCCATTTCCACCCTGGGGGCAGGAAATTGGCGGTAAGAATTGATCTGAGACCCCACGTGGGAGTGGGATGGGAAGACAGAGACTCTACAACTGTTGGGAGTTAACCCTTTCAGCTCTTGGAAACTGGAAACAGAAAAATACTGTTTCAGGTTTAAGAAAACAGAGGAAAGTGAATCATTATTAGAAACGGATGTCTGATTTGTGAATGTATTATAACCTGGCTGCCACTGCCCCCATTCTGAAAGTAGAATCTGGCTACCCCCCAGGTATAACCTGGCTGTCACTGCCCCCATTCTGAAAGTAGAATCTGGCTGCCCCCCTTCCCCCGTATAACCTGGCTGCCACTGCCTCCATTCGAAAAGTATAACCTGGCTGCTCTCCTCTTCCCAAAAGGTATAACCTGGCTGTCACTGCCCCCATTCTAAAAAGTAGAATCTGGCTGCCCCCGCCCGGTATAACCTGGCTGCCACTGCCTCCATTCTAAACGTATAACCTGGCTGTCACTGGCCCCATTCTGAAAGTAGAATCTGGCCCCCCCCACACACACACACACTTTATGAAAGTGTAATCTGGCTGCTTCCCTGTTGTGAAAATATAACCTGGCTGCCACCCCACACCACCTTGTGAAAGTATAACCTTGCTGGCTGCCTGCCACCCCCAACTGTGAAAGTAGAGCGTAGGACATTAATTGCATGCATGAACAGTTTTATCAAATGAATAAAAAAAGCTAGTATTTAACAGGCTTCTCCAGTCTCTGGGGAAAATGTTTTAAAACATAATATTTAGACACAATTTTGTTTTTTATTTCAAATCTTTACTCTCTACTTTTTCTGTATTACTGGGGATATTTACTTGAAATTGGGATCTTTTAGTCTCGGACTTTTTTCCATTGCCTGATTTTTCTGTCCGTGGAAGTCTAAATGCATGTGACCTCGGTCCTGCATGATCTGTACTGGCTGCCTGTCAGATGGAGTATCATCTTCAGGGTGGGCTTGCTTACCTACAAGGCCCTATATGGATCATGCCCTAGCTACCTGAGAGACCTCTTGACCCCTGCCCTCCCGGTGCGCTCCCTCTGCTCCTCCACTGAGGACCTCCTAGTGGTTCCGAAGGCCAGGCTGAAAACCTCAGGGGACTCTGTTTGAGGTGGCCAGCCCTGTTCTCTGGAACTTGCTCCCCAGATCTCTGAGGGAGGCCCTATTAGTGGAGGCCTTTAAGAGGGGTCTGAAGGCTCACCTTTCTAAAGGAAGTCTTTTTTTTTTTCCCCAAACTAGCTGCAGCGCTGATTTTATTACTTATTTATCATTGGTTTTAAAGGAAAACTGTCAATCCCCGTTTTCCTCCCTGTGTATTCATCTGCCAACTTGCAGTGAGAGACTGGCATTTCTGTATAGGGCATGTCATTCATTAGTAATCCTTATTTAATGTTCCAGAGTGAGTGGCGCCATCTCATAGAGGGTAGCGGCCAAAGCCGCAACTACTGTGCAGATTACCTCCCTGATAATAGGATCATAGGAACAAATCAGGAACTTTAGCTGTTAGGCCGTTATTGTCCTGCACAATAATTTACAAAATTTGATAGACAATTTGACTTTTGCTTATCTAAGGCTAATTTGAACTGAGTCACAGTTTCACATGAAACTACAGATCTTCCTGTTGTGTGCTGGAACGCTCGTTCATGACGAGTGGGGTACATTTTCATGGAGTAAAACTAGTGTGCCATGTAGATGTCCTTGAGCTGTACCTCTAGAAACAATCCATGTTTAAAAACGGAGCAGTGTAAGGTAGTTAAATTCTTAACTAAAGTTTCAGCTGCGAGTTTGGGCGCTACTGCATATGCCTGAACTTGGAGCTTGGGCATTTTACTGCGCATGCCTGAACTCTGAGTTGGAACTTTAACAATTTGACTACCTTACACTGCTCTGTTTTTAATAGGGATTGTTTCTAGAGGTATAGCTCAAGGACCTCTATATAGCACACTATTTGTTTTTACTTCGTGAAAATGTGCCTCGCTCATCATGAACGAGCGTTCCGGCACATACCAGGATGATTCGGGAGGTGCCAAGGTCATGCTCTGTCTTCCGATGCGGCGGCACTTTTGAAATGGCGCATCCAGGACAGTTCAAGAAACCACCATACAGGCAAGAAACACAAGAAATAACTCTGCAAAGGTTAGCTGCAGTCGTGTTAAAATATAAAGGTTGTGCTAATCGGGCATCGTTGCAGCCCTGTTAATAGCCAGCACTGTTTTGGACAGTTTTCCCTGTGTATATTTAGTGCGTGTAATCTTTCTATGTTCTCCTCCTGTAAAGCACCCAGAGCCTCTGGGATTGGTGCTGAATAAATTAAGACTTACTTAATTACCCCTCAGCTGGTCAGCATTAAAAATGTCTAGCGCTGGTCTTTAAATGTAGAGCAAACACGGTTTTATTTTTATTTTTTTTTTTTTACTTCAGAGTTTATTCATGGTAAGTATAAGATATAACAGTACATCTCATCCTTCATGGCTACAATCGGTGTACACTTTTCTTACAATATTACCATATTGTTTATCCAATAGTTACTATTCCAGATGATCTTCATGGCTTGGAGTTCAGGTCCTGCAATAATGGCAGAATCAAAAATCATACACAGCTTTAAGCAAACTGCTCTATTTAGATGGATACAGTCCACGCAGTGTAGTTATTCTACCACTAAAGTCATATGGACATTTTATAGTTCCATACCTGTGATCTAATACAATGTGCTTCAGTCAAGATCTATATAATATTAAAATTAATTAAAAGAAATCAACCAGTGAACATTCTTAAATAAAACTTTGCACATTGACTTTGCACATTGAGGAGGGCAACCAAAATGATTTGAGGCTTGGGGGATGGGACCTATGGGGAGAGGCTCGAAGAACTAAATATGTACACATTGGAAGAGAGAAGGGATCATGGGAATATGATAGAGGTCTTCAGGTACATGAAGGGGGTAAACAGGGGAGGAGCAGTCAGGGTGCTCCGAAGGAAGGTGGGGGGGACAACTAGAGGGCATGGGTGGAAGCTGGGGGGTGGGGTTCAGGGGAGAAAGGAGGTGCTACTTCACTGAGAGGATGGTGTAGTAATGGAATGCGCTGCTCAGGGAGCTGGTGGAGGCAGAAACGGTGGAGGGGTTCAAGAGGGGGTGGGACAGGTACAGGGGAAGAGTTCTGGAAGCAAAAACCAGTGCAGCGAGAATATCCAGGACTGGGAAGGGAGGCACCAGAGAGGGAGAGGGGGGCAGCAAGGTCAGCTCCCAGGGTGGGGGCTGACCAAACGAGCAGACACGAAAGACCATTGGGCCTATTCTGCTGGCATTTTAGTATGTTAGTATGACTAATATTGCTTATCAGACTACCAAGAATATTGTATGCTTGCATATTCCGCTGTAGTTGTCCCTCTCCCCATTTAGTCAGGTAACTCCTATGCTATTTTTATATTCTTATTTTAAAGAATAACAGGAACAAAACCAGTTGGCACCATACAGCATGTTTAGGGTAAAAGAATGTGTTCTATTTTTCTGTGGTTTCTATGTCCAGAAATGGTGCCAGCATTATTTGGGACCCCAGCATATCTTCTTTAGCCTGAGGTAATATGGGTACTGCTGTGTGTACTACTTGGCTCTTGTCGAGCCTTGTCAGAATTGTTTTTGAGATCATACACATCCTTTCTGCGGCAGTAGATTGCAAGGTCACATGACTGGGGGAGGCAGGGGGACAGGGTGCTTGAAGGTCCTGATGGGGAAGGGGATTGGGGATGCTTTGTGGTCCTGATGAGGAGGGGTGGAGGCAGGGGGATTTGGGTGCTTGGAGGTCCAGATGAGGAAGGGGGAGGCAGGGGATCAGGGATGTATGTAGGTCCTGATGGGGAAGGGGAGGCAGAGGGATCGGGATGCTATGCCCCTGGGGAAGGGGGGGATCAGGGGTGCTTGGAGGTCCTGATGAGGAAGGAGGGAGGCAGGGGTTGGGAGTTGCTTGGAGGTCCTGATGGGGAAGGAGGAGGGAGGCAAGGGGATCAGGAATGCTTGGTGGTCCTGATGGGGAAGGATGGAGGCAGGGGATCGGGGATGCTTGGCGGCCCTGGTGGGAAGGGGGATCGGGGATGCTTGGTGGTCCTGATGGGGAAGGATGGAGGCAGGGGATCATGGGTACTTGGAGACCCTGATGGAGAAGAATGGGTTGCTGGAGCCAGGCATAAAGAGCAAGTTCAAACAGATTGGGGGATGGGACTGTGACTTGAAAGGGGGGTTGTGGGGATACAAATCCAGAAGTATGATTTCAGCAGGTGGGGAAGATTGTGAGGTCGCAAATCAAATTCATTTGAATTTGGTTTGCTACTCAGATGGCAGTAGTATTTTGCTGTGAGCATGTCTGCGTGTAGTTTGTTACACAGATGGTGAAGGTTTTCTGCTATTTGTGCCTGTCTGCATGCGGTATATTACACAGATGGTGGTGGTTTTCTGTTGTGTGGGTGCATGTCTACGTGTGGTTTGTTACATAGATGGCAGTGGTTCTCTGCTGTGTGAATTTCTGTATGTGGTTTGTTACTCCAGATGGCAGTTGTCTGGCCTTTGTGTGCATGTCTGCATGTGGTTTGTTTCACAGATGGCAGTGGTTTTCTGCCATCTCCATGCGTGGGTGCATGGTTTTTTTATGTTTTTTTTTTTTTTTTTTTTACACAGATGGCAAGGATTGTCTGCTATTTGCATGCATTTACCACCCTCAGTATAAAGTGTTTGATAGGGTTCCCAGCTGCAGTAAAGCACATATGCTGTCATCACATGTGTTGGCTGGAACACTGTGCCTTTAATCACGTCACAGCCAGTCAACTTGGAATATCCATGTTTAGATGATGTACAATATTATATCAGTTACTGTATATGTTCTCCACTGTCGTCCATATCTGCGTCATCCATCTCTGTTACCGTCTCTGCGTTACTCGTTTTTGCGCTGTCACTGTGTTATCCAGCTCTGCCTTATCCATCTCTGTGTACTTCCATGTTGTTAGTGATTCTGGTTTCGTTGCTCTGTGCTTCTTCCTCCTGGATATTTGCCACCACCTCTCGAGTCTCTAATCTGAAGACTGATGACAGGTTGAAAGGCTGTAGATTGAGGCAAAAGTAACAGAAATACAAGAATAATGTACTGAAAACCCCAAACTTCTCTCCTCTCTGATTAGTAAGCCAGGAGGTTAGGAAATTTGTGGAGTGGATGTTCAAAAAAGTGGGAAATGATGGGATCAGGGTACCAGTCCTCTTGTCACTGACCTAGATTTTGCATCCCTATGGGGTCAGGGAACAAGCTCATTGACACTGACAGCCTAGATATCCAAGCCCAGTGGGGTCGGGTAACTGGCCCCATTGGCACTGTTGGCCTAAATATCTTCTGGACCCTGGTGCTAACCACACCCTTGCCCACAGAGGGTGGGTCGAGCTTGACTTTGCTCCCAGCTGGGCCCCTGCCAGTTCAGCTGCTACTGATCAGCCAGACTCTGGCCCCATCTCTGGTTCTTCTGGTACCCAGGGACTCCAGTGCCACTGCAGTTTCCGAGCCAATGTTCGAAATCGCATTCTTGCTGTCCGTTCCACCGACATCTACATCAACATTGTTCTTGACAATGGGCTCTTCCTCCTTGTCAATGGCAGGAGCCAGACATCAAGCCTGTCACAGGTGGAAGAGGTTGGTCTGGTAGCTGTGGGCATACAGAGATTTTGCCCAGGGTTGAGGTTGACTGCCGATGGACCCATCATAGCCTTGACTACTGCTCTTGGCGCTGACTCCAGTTGTGTGCTTAGTGGCTCCCCCGTCTGGCATGGTTGGATGTATGACAATGACTGATACAAATGGAGCCCCTTCTCCACAGCCAGTGAAGGGTCTCCGACCAAGAACTCTATGCCTGAATCTGAGCTTCCTCGTCTCCTGCAGAGGAGTTGTCCACCACCTATGCTGGCAGTTAATGCTCCTCTATTTCCCTGACTCAAACGTGTTGTCCATCTAGTTGACCCTGCCTCATTGAAAGGGTAGTCTGCCAACAGATAGGCACCGCCCCCTCGCCCCCCCCCCCACATGGAGGATTAGTCCAGCTTTTCCTTCCTAATGTAACAAATGTTCTTGGCTCCAGACTCTCCATTGGAGGAGGTCCAGAAAAACGGAGACCTACTGTACCTGCTGCTGGACATCCTTGAACAGGATACCTCGCTGGAGGTAACCTTTTCTTATTGCTCCTGCTGTCGTGGTGCTTAGTATTTGGCAGCACACCCAGCC
The DNA here is from genome assembly GCA_016271365.2 of Neoceratodus forsteri. NCBI lineage: Eukaryota > Metazoa > Chordata > Ceratodontiformes > Ceratodontidae > Neoceratodus > Neoceratodus forsteri. The sequence goes on along the minus strand of JADMNL010000031.1, from coordinate 101,440,024 downwards.
TTCTATCAGACTCTGCTGCACAGTATGGACCATACAAGGCCAGTTGCCTTATGGAAGTATGGACCTTAAAATACTTGAAAAGGGATGAATGTGGTTGATAAGGAGATTCTCTCTAAGCTGAGTGGCAACCATAACATGAGGGGCAACAGTCTTAAGCTGAAGGGTGGGAGGTTTAGGAGGGAGGGAGGTCAGGAAGCACTTCTTCACAGAGTGGGTGGTGGACACTTGGAATGCACGGCCAGAAGAGGTCATCTCGTTGAAAACAGTGGGCCGCTTTAAGAGAGGCTGTGATAGGCGTAGGGGAAGGTGGTAAGGATCATGGGTAGGGAGGATGGGAGGAGTGGGGAGGGAGGACAAGGATATTGGCTCAAACTGTGGACCCTGCAATATGAGCAGACTTGATAGACCAAATGGCCTTCTTCTGCTGGCTTCTTCATATGTACGTATAAGTAGGTGGTCCCACTAGGTGGATTGTCTGGTTCTCAGAGTATCTTTCTCTAGTAGGGCTAGTGGTAGATGTGGTGTTCTGCAAGGTACAAATGCAGGTCAAGTCAGACAAGTTACCAGGCAAGGTGTCCAGAAAGGACTACCATGGCCATAATGTCTATGCAGCCATGTTTCTGAACATCCACCAGGCCAGCCATGTGATTTTAACGACTTAGTATTTTCTGAGGTGTTACCTGAGGAGAATCGGTCATTTCTGCAGAAAGCCGGTGATTGTGGCTTATTGGTGGCTAAGCACTAATTGCTGATGGCCCTGGATACAGCTGATATGTTGGCCCGCATGGTAGCCATGGTGGTGTCCAGTTGCCGAATTGTATGGTTATGGGTTGCGCCATTCACACAGGAAATCCAACAATGTGTGGCAGAGCTGCCCTTTACAGAGATGAATCTCTGAGTGTGAGTCGATGAACACCTCACACACACATTGGTAAGTTCTTGGTGAATCTAGACTCTGACATTGGTCACCAGTCCCAAACAGCCCAAGCCTAGGCCACAAGGTGCAGGCTCCTTTCATGGTCCATATCAATCCATGACAGGTTAGTAGTGGCAGCCTCAGTAGCAGCAGAGGCAGCACTGTTGGCAACATCATCATCTCAAGGGCTCCATCAAATTGGGGTGGCCAGGGTAAGGAAAAGGATAGTGCTACATCTTCGCACATTAGCTCTCTTGCTGGGCCTTGGGACTTGCTTATGGTAGATCATCCAGCCAGGCCAGAATGAACCTGGGGGCTGGCACCTTAAAGGTTCCCGGTCAAGGGCACTCATTCTAGGCATGCTTCCCCATCGATGACACATGTTCTTTGTTCTCCCTTGTCGGAGAGCTCTTCTCCTGTCAACGGGACATGATTCTGCTGTTCTCTCATCAATGGAGGCTTATTCTCCGTCGACGGGACACTCCTCGTCGACGGGGAAGTGTTTTGCATGCCTCGTCGATGGGATGGCTTCCACAGTCGCTGGAGAGGCTTGTTTCTGGTCTCTCGTTGACTGGGATGATTCCACAGTTGACAGAGGAGCCTGTCATGCTTCCTTTGGCGATAAGGGCCTCCCACCCCGGGACACCCCGTGCTTGGGGCTTTGCTCCATGTCTTCCGCTTGTCCTGGCACCTTGTTTGGCACCGCCGGGGTCCCCCCCGCCGTCCTCTGTTTTGTGCCCTTGGACATGACTTTTCCGGCCCTTGGCCCAGCTGAGAGGACCAAACCCTGAGTCCTTTACCTCTTTGCTGGTCTGAGTTGGAGTGCCTTCCCCGCTATTCGGGGTCAGCTGTTCCCAGGATGGCTTGCCCTCTTCCTAGCGCTGCCCTTGAGCGCCCTCTGTTTCTGGACCTCCCCCCGTCACAAGTGCCAGGCATCGCCTGCATTGTGCTGAAGGTCTTACGTTTCATGGACCAGGGTCCAGCCTCATCTTGTTCCCCTTCCCCTCCACCCGGGTGCCTGCGCCCGAATCCGGCGCTTCCTGCCTGATTTTCCCCCCTCCCATTTAAGTGGACTTCCTTTATGGAGATTCCAGAATGGAGGATCCTTTTATGGGGGATGTTCCTGGCGGGGACCTCTCGGACCATGTGGACCTTGGTTCCCCCTGTCCGCGTCCTTTTTGGAAGCCGCCCTGCCTGAACCCCCTGATCCCTCCTCTCTCCAGGATCCCTCCTTCATGGAGTTCATGCTGCAGATCCAGCATGTTTTGGCTTCCCTGCTGCAGCTCAGGACCCCTTTTGTCGGGACATGGCTGCCTACCTCAACGTTCCTGAGGAGCCTGCCATGGTTGTCCTGCCTTTGATTCCTGGGTGTTTTCACGCACTCTCTCATATTTGGTTTCATCCTGCTTTTGCTCAGCCTGCCCTTTGTGGTCCTGATCAGCTCAGCTGCTGTCTGCCAAGCCCTCTCTTTCCCGTCACCTGCTCCATGCATGCTTTGATGCGGTTGACACATCGGCCCACCTCTCTGCCTCCGGCGTCGCCCTTTGGCGCTTCGCCTGGCTGCGGGTTTTGGGTTTGCTGCCCAGCGTCCAGCTGTCGGTCGCCAGTGCCCCTTTTTCTGGGAACCTGTTGTTTGAACCTGGTGATCAGTCCATCCTAGATTCCCTTCAGGCTTCGGGGCATACTCTCTGGTCTGTTCAGGACCTCTATCACGCCCCTAGTTCCCACCCCTGTGCCCCATGGTGAGCCACCTCATGCCAACCCCCCTGCAGGTGCCTCTCTGGACCCCGTAGGGCCTCAGGAGGTGGCTCGGTCTGCTCCTCTGCGGCGTGCCCACCCCTCCTGTGGGGCGGGACGCTTCTGTGCCTTAAACCGCTTTTCAGGGTTTCCCCCGCCATCTCTTGCAGGCCTCTGAGGCACCTGGGGATCTCTTTACCTTTTCTTGGAGGCCTGCTCGTGGACTGGACGCTTCACTCCTACATGCGGATCTGATTGGAACTCCTGCTACTCTCCCTGCTGGAATTCTTCAGTTGTTCCTTTCTCTGACCATCCAGGATGTTTTTTTCTCCCCAGTGTTTCTCTTTCTGCTTTCTGATCTGCTCTGCTTGGCTTTCTACTGGATTTGACTATGCCAGAGCCTGTCGACCTCTGCCTCGTCAGGATGAATCGCTGTGCCTGGCCACCTACAGTTCTTTCTGCATCATGCCTCCTGCATGCTGTCCTCACCCACCTTTGAGCCTATCTACCTGAGCGGGTGTGGTTTGAGTTGAGCTTTCTCTTGGATTTCATGCCAGTTGTCTTCGTCTAACCATCGTCCTATCTGACTGCACGGAAGAGGTTTGAGTTGACATGTCTACTAAATATCATGCATGTTGTTCTCCCCACCACCTATCTGCCAGAGCGGGTGAAGTTGACATTTACTGTGAAGTTGGCTTCTTTGGCATTGTGGACAGCTGGGTTATGCACGGGCTCGACCATTGTGTGCCCTCTGCCCCAGCTTCCAGCCTTGCCTTTCCTCCCATTTGGATTTTACTGCTTGGTAATCTCCCATAAGTAATGACTTACTTACTGCAAGAGATCAGTATGTAGAAGATAGTACAGTTACGTAAGAACTTACCGTAACAGTAGATCTTCTGAGTACTGTCTCTTGCAGTAAGTCCCCTGCCCTCCGTCCCCTTGCTTTGTTGCCTTGAATCTGCAACTCAGGACATTGGGTGAGATCGCTGTTCTGTTTTTCTGGCTCTCGTTTACCTCTGTCCAGGCCGTGCTCGCCGAAGCAGAGGGTGAACAGAGGGTACTGCGGGCCACCCACTTTTCTACACATCCACAGGCAGTGATATTGTATGAGCAGCCCCCACGGAAGACTGCTGGAAGAAGCTGCCGTGTGACAGTGCCACCTAGTGGATACTCCCATAAGTAATGACTTATTGCAAGAGACAGTCCTCAGAAGCACTACAGTTACGGTAAGTTCTTGTGTAACTGTGCTTTCTAGGAGTGGTATATGTTGTTCATCCACATGGACCCACCCGATCTCCCCGGCTGCGACGCACAAACTTGCCTTCCAGCGGACTACGATCTGGCGTCATGGGGTGGAGCTGAGGGTTATACCACCCGGGTGGGCGGAGCCAGCTTGAAGACATTCCAGGGACAATGCCAAGAAGTGTGGATGAACAACATATTCATATACCACTCCTGATCTTACTTCGAGATGAAGCTCTTGCAGCAGGTAACACATGTAGGACTGACTCCACCTGGCGGCAGATTTCTGCAATTTTTTTCTCTGGCAGTACTGACGTGAGACCGCCCACCCGGTGTCTGCTCCGCCCCATCACCCTGTATAAAGGTAGTCGGTGGTCCCCACATGCTCCAGTTCTTTCCCACCACAGCTACACGTTAGATCAGCTCTCTGCTCTCTCTCGGTTCCTCAGCTAAGAACAGTTATTCTTTATTTTTCTCTGCGAAAGTGCGAAGTATGTCCTCTACTTCGACCGGGCACCGTAGTAAGTGCTCTTATGTGAAGCAGCTCCCTGCCAAGGACGGACATTCGGCCTGCCTCTTTTGCCTGGGCCCAGACCACGGCACCTGTACCCACTGCCAGGTCTTCAACAGCTGAACCAGGATCTGCAGGCAAAGGTCTCTTCAGGCCCTTTTGGAGGAAAAACGTTTGGCCCAGATGCAGCAGGAGATGTCCTCCGGCCGGGAATTTTGTTCCCCATCTCCACCCAGGAAACATCGGAAGGAAAAGCACAGTTACCAGGACGGCTGACCCTCTAGACCCAGGTCATCCAGATCCCAGTCCGCGGGTCACTCTGGCTCCTCCGGACATGAGGCCCGGCTTACTTCCCTCAAGCCTCCTGCTTCAGCGTCTCTCTTAAAGGAGCCCGCCTTTCAGTCTGTCAAGATCTGGGCCCCGGACTCTGGCGCCGCAGTGGCTCATAGGCCCTCTGATTCCGGTTCTACTGCTAAAAAGGCCTCGGACTCCAGCTCTTCGGCCCACAGGAAGTCCTCAGATGCTGGTTCCGCAGCGGCGAAAAGTAAACCGTCCTCCCGATCGGCCTCGGTCGATCCCCGGGAGGCCAAACTGGCTTCGTGGCACTCTGCTTCCAGGGCTTCTTCCCTGCCACCCAAGACCAAGCCCGACCGGCGTCTGTCTGCAGACTCTTGACAGATGCCATTCGGGTAAGCCTCATAAGTCATCAGACAGGCTAAGGCCTCTTCTCGTTCTGACTGTCCCCACCCATCTCCAGCCAAGGGATGCTTGTCGGACGATGCTTCTGCCCCAATGCCGGACCAGCCCTCTGCTCCTCCTCCTCCTCCGGTGCCGGCTAAGACCACCGTACCTCAGCCGTTGTCTGTCCCTCCGATGTCTCCTGTCGGCACCTTGACATCTCTCCTCGGGACCGTTCGCCGGTCCACTGACGCCAGAACCTGATGACTGTGCTACAGAGGCATTACTAACGTCACCCATTCCACGGACGCCAGACCCGAATGACCAGTGTGGGACTCTGCCACCCGACGTCGCCTCCTAAGCCTGAGTCTCCCAAGTTGGGTATGTCTCAAGTGAAGGAGCTCTTTACTTATTGGTGGGAAACCGTCAAACAAGACCTGGTCTCCCCTCCTACTCCTCAGCCCCCTCCAGTCCCTGAGCCAGATGCCCAGGTTGCTCCTGTCCCATCTGGGAACGAGGGTGATAAGACTCCTGTTAACTCTAGGAAACACAAGGACAAGCACAAGAGGAAAAGAACTCCCTCCTCTTCCTGCTCTCCTTCGCCCAGGAGGCCTAAACACCGAGGAGACAACATTCTTCCTCCTCCTCTTCCTCCGATGCCTATGGGGAGTCTGAACCTTCCCTTCCTGATTCCGACCCTGGCTCGCTTCCTGGCGACACAGAGGAACAGCCTAAATCTCCATCCGATGACACCAGCTTTATGGAGGTCATTGTGTCCATATACAGGAGAATATGGGATGGGATACAGAGGCCCTGGACCACGAACGCTTGCGTCTGGCAAAGTACCAACGCCAGAAGGACTCCAAGCCGATGGTTATCCCCCCATTAGTGGATACCTTCCAAGACGTCACTTTAGCAACTTGGAGGCATCCACATGCTTCCTCTGCAGTGTCCAAAAAGGCCAGTCACTTGTACTGGGCCCCCACGGGCCATTCTTACCTAGTCCAACACCCACAGCTGATTCTGCGGTTATTTTGGCTGTGCATGATTGTTCGCAGAGGCTGAAGCACTTAAGTACCCAGCTGCCTGACAGGGAGTCTAAGCAGCTGGATTTCTTCGGTCGCAGGGTGTACTCATCTGCCACTTGCAGCATACGGAGCCTCCGTTTTTTGACTCTTATGGTCTAGTTTCAGAATGCCCTTTGGGACCAAGGACTGGACATCCTGCAAGGCATGCCCAACTGCCCCCAAAAGGCAGAGCTTACAAAGCTTTTACAAACTGGCTCAGATGTGGGTACCCACGTCCTCCGAGCGGTGTATGACTGTGGACACCTCAGCGAGGGTGGCTGCAACTGGGGTTTGCCTTCGATGCCATTCCTGGCTCCGGGTCTCTGGGTTCGACCCAGAGGTTTGGATGCCCCTTTCAGAGGCTCTGTGCTCTTCGGGGAAGACACAGAGAAAGTTATTGTCAAACTGCTGGACTCTGGAAAGGCCATCCATTCCATGCAGTCCATGTACCGCCCGAAACGGGAGCGTTTTCGCAAGTCCGGTTTTCGTGGTAGAGGGGGACATCAGCCTCAGCAGCCCCGTGTTCAGTCTCACACAGCGGGAAGACTTTGGTCGACGAGGGGGAACCAGAGGTGCTGCCTCAACCCCCTGTCGACAGGCTAGACCTTCTGCTGCCGCCCTCCCTCCCCCTCCTTCAACCTGACTATTCTGGCGACCCTCCTCTCCCAGACCTGTCGTCGGGAGAGCCAGTGGGAGGTCGTTTTTCTCTTTACGCCCAAGCCTGGAGAGAAGTGACCTCCGACCAGTGGGTCCTTGACCTCATAGAGTTCGGGCACTTCGAGTTAGAATCCTTACTGCCGGACAGACCACCTCCCCCGTCTTATTATCCAAGAGACCTTAGGGCTCCTATCTGACAGGAGATCCAGTTTCTCCTAGACAAGGACGCCATAGAGTGCATTCTGGAGGCAGAGGTAGACTCTGGTTTCTACTCCCACGTCTTCCTGGTTCCCAAAAAGTCAGGGGACCTAAGGTCTATCCTGGATCTCAGCAACCTCAAATGGTGGGTCTCCTATCGGAGATTCCGTATGGTGTCACTCCAGATCTCCTCCCCTTCTTGATGGTCAGGGATCTGCTATCGTCATTGGATATGCAGGACGCAAATCTTCACATTCCCATATGCCAGAACCGTTGGAGATTCCTGAGTTTCAGGTTCGAAGGTTGATCCTACCAGTTCAAGGTCCTTCCTTTCAGCCTCTCCTCTGCCCTCAGGGTCTTTACAAAGTGTCTTGCCATCATCACAGTTGCTGTGCGCAGAGACTGACACTTCTTGTTCCCCTCTTTAGACAATTGGCTTCTTCTGGCCCCATTCAGACCACGTCTCTGAGAGACCATACTGGACACACTCTCCCTCTGTCGACATCTGGGGATCACATTGAACCCAGAAAAAGCTCAGCTCCTTCCTTCTCAATGTCTCCAATTCATAGCAGCCCTTTTGGATTCTTCCTAGGGAAGGCCTTCCTACCTTCCAACAGAGCAGGATGCCTCAGGGCACTGGCAATCCAGATCTGGTCAGCATCTTTTGTATCTGCCAGATCCATTCTCAGGATTCTGGGTCACATGGCGGCCAACATAGTTTAGGTCCCCTTTGCCAGGTTGCGCATGTGCCTATTCAGTGGACTCTTCGCATCCAGTTGGACCAAACCAGGGACGACTTGGATTTGTCTGTCGATCTTGGAGCCAATCCGTCGGGAGCTCCGCTGGTGGGGTCCCCTCGGAATCTCTGCAAAGGCCCCCCCTTCCAGCCAGATGCTCCTGCCCAGACTCTCACTACAGATGCATCCAGGATGGGATGGGGGCACATCTGGGGACCCACAGGACTCGAGGGCCATGGTCCCCTTTAGAGGAGAACCTGAATACCAATGTGCTCAAGCTCAGAGCCATCCTGTATACTCTATAGGCTTTGGCTCCATTCCTTCTGCCTAGTCACCTTCATGTACAGATGGACAACAGCTTGGTGATGTTCTGCGTCAACAAGCAAGGGGGCACGCACTCTTATTCCTGCTGTCGGCAAGCTATGACGGTGTGGGACTGGGCGATGGAGCATCAGATCAGTCTTTTGGCGATTAACGTTCCAGGTTCCCTGAACATGGTTGCAGACTCTCTCAGCCGGGCCAAACCACTGTCTCATGAATGGTCCCTGCTACAGTCTGTGGCAGACGCACTGTTCGCCAGATGGGGGATGCCAGAGTTGGATCTCTTTGCATCTCAGTACAACGCAAAACTGCCCAATTTCTGCTTGTTTGGTCCTGAACCTGGAGCTTTTGGCAAGACGCATTGTCCCTATCCTGGAATGGGAGGTTCCTTAATGCATTTCCTCCCTTTCCCCTCTTGCAGCACGTCCTCCTCAAAGCCCAATCTGAGAGGGTGATCATGATCCTGATGGTCCCTCTGTGGCCCAGACAGATTTGGTTTCCACTGCTCAGGCGTCTGGGGGTGGAGCATCCGTGGCCCCTTCCACTTTCGTCAGTTACTCTCTCAGCAACAGGGAGCTCTCGTCCATCCCAATTTACACTCCCTCCACCTGCATGCTTGGCTGCTTCGGACCTAGATAAGCTCAGATTTGGAGTATCTGACTAAATACCCCAAATCTTGGTTGAGGTGCAGAAGCCAGCTACCAGGGCCACTTGCGCCATGAAATGGAAGCGTTTTTGTCTTTGGGCCACAGGCAGGAGATTGGACCCTCTGGTCTGTCCAGCCAACTCTGTCCTTCAATACCTGCTATCCCTGTCTGAGTAAGGTCTCAGCTACCCCTCCATTAAAGTACACCTGGCCACTGTTTCGGCCTATCATCACTGCATCCAGGACAGGATGGTGACTCAACTGGAGGTAGTTAAAACCTTTCTTAAGGGGATCCTGCATCTCCGTCCGCCTGTCCAGGACCCTGTTCCTCCCTGGGACTTATTGTTCGTTCTGGAAAGACTTATGCTTCTCCCTTTGAACCGGCCATGAGTTGTGAGCTTCGCTACCTCTCCTGGAAGACGTTGCTCTTGGTGGCAGTCACATCTGCTAGACTCATTTTGGAGCATCATGCCTTGATGTGTACAGAGCCTTATCTTATTTTTCATAAGGATAGGGTGGATCTACACACCAATCAAAAATTCCTTCCCAAGGTTGTTTCGGAGCTTACTCTGAATCAGGCGGTTCAACTTCTGGTTTATTACCTGGAACATTCCAACAGGGGTGAGGCGCTGTTAAACACCATAGATGTGCATCGCACTTTGCGCTGTTACTTGTCCAGAACCAAGGAGGTCAGGAAATCGGATCAGCTTTTTGTGTCCTTTGCGGACAGATCATTTGGGTGCCCTGTCACCAAACGCTTTCGCGTTGGTTGGTCCATTGCATTTTCTTTTGTTATGAAAAGGGTGGGAAAACCCTTCCGGGTGCGATCAGGGTGCACTCCACCAAAGCGGTCGCTACTTCCTTTGCAGCGCTCAAGAGTGTCGGCGGCTGACATTGTGCTGCCACCACTTGGCACTCTGTTAACATTCAGACTGTAGTGCCTGATGAAAGTGTGATTTCCAGGCGACGAGCAGGTTTTGGCCTGGCAGTTCTCCAAGGCCTTATTTCTTGAGAGGGGTCTCTACCTATGTGTGTCTGCCTCTCCTTTCCTTCTCCCAATGGTTGTCTTACATTTTATACCATTCAGGAGTGTGTCTGTATGTTGACTTCCCCTTCCCAAGGGTTGTCTTAAGTTTCATACCACTTGGGTGAGTTTCTGTGTGTTTACCCCAACCCCTTCCCGAGGGTTGTCTTTAGTTTTATACTGCTTGGGAATCAGTCCTACATGTGTTACCTGCTGCAAGAGCTTCCTCTCGAAGTAAGATAGTACAGATATGTAAGAACTTTCTGTAACAGTAGATCTTCGAGAGACACTCTTGCAGCAGGTATGATTTTCCCTCCCTCCTTCCCCTGGGAGTAAGTCTCTCTGCTCTGAGCCAAAGTTTAGCCTTCTGTTGCGGGCCTTGTTTTGCTTGGAGTGCTTTGTGGAGTAGTTTTTATCCACAGATGTTGGGTTTTGGCCTGACATTGGCGTGCAAGAACTGGAGCATGTGAGGACGGTCTACTACCTTTTACACAGGGTGACGTCGGGGCGGAGCCGACACCGGGTGGTCGGTCCCACGTCAGTACTGCTAGAGAAAAGAATTGCCGAGATCTGCCGCCAGGTGGCGTCAGTCCTACATGTGTTACCTGCTGCAAGAGCTTCTCTCGAAGATCTACTGTTATGGTAAGTTCTTGCGTAACTGTACTTTACAAGTGAGTAACCTGTATTATTGTGTGTTGGTTTTTTTTTTTTGTGCACAGATTATGGAGATGCACGTTTCAACCACTGTAAACTAGTGTTTTTGTGTAGTGTAGTTTATGGAGATGCATTTAACTTCATGGATTACAGTACTAGGAATTTGTGTTTTTAAAGTTTGAATTGACAAAGTGAGACCTTTTCCATGTGTCCCTTGAAATGTGGGACAGTTGAGATGCCCAAAAAAAAAATTTGGCTCTTTATCTTATCCTGGATGTCTCTCTTTGATGCTGAGTTTCTGTCAAATGCCTGTTATACCATTTCTGTACATCAGCCTTCCCCTTTGAAAACACTGCCTGTGGTTTCCCGTTAGCTGCCAGCAGTGATTACAGAGTGAGGCAGCGCTGACCTCAGAACCGTATGTTTATCTTGGGTTGGACCGACTTCGCTTTCTGCCAGGCTTGGGCCCAGAACTTCACCGTTTGCAGATGTTGATAATAAATGCACCTGTGTGTCTGACTTCAGCCTAGACTTTGGACCAGTTTGAATAACCCACACAGAGCAAGCCCTGGGGAAGACTCTTGAGTTTTGAAGCCTGTTACTCTTGTCAGTGCAGGGTGGTCTCAGTGGGTTTGTAACTGCAGAGGTTTCCTGAGGTTCCCACAGTGACAGATAATCGCTGAGGACTGCTTGTGGCTGCGCTGTGAAGCCTACATTGCTTGAGCTGCTAAAGGCTTGTTTCCCAGAATACAGTGGTACTCCTGTGTATGGTTTGATTTTTATGGGTGGCTTGTGTCTTGCGAAAAAGGAACTGCAAACAGTTTACAGCTGTTGATGTTTCAGCTGTGTGGGCTGGACACATTGCTGTCATTAGGACAGAGAATGGAAGGGTTAACCATTGCTGGGAGCATGCTGGGCCATTGCCAACCTGCCCCCCGACAGAAGCATAAAGCCTTTCTGACTCTTGGATTTCTGCTCTCAGCTTTAACTGCTTCCTGCCAGCCAACCACAAAGCACTCTGATCACATCCCGCAGCAGGACTCTACACTCGCAGCTTCGCTTTCTCTGTGGGACCCAGGGCTCAGACAAGTGCTGCGGATAGTGAGTGCACTGTGTGCAGGCAGGCGTCATCTGTGATTGGCAGGGTTTGTGCACCGGCGGTGTTTATTTTCATAACGGGACTCCATTTTCAGCTTAGGGTTAACCACCTTTTAACAAGCTCAAAATAGGACGTTTTTTACTGAAACATGATTTTTGCAGGACAATATATAACCTTGACTAATGCAGCAGATTTGTTTACTCTAATCAGAATTAAAACTAAGTGTTGCAATGTTTTAGTTTTGATTTGTTTCTTATTTTACGATATTTTAATTAAAGTATAATAGTTTTCTGCAACATTTAGAGAAAAGTTAGAAAATTTTTTCTTGCTTTAAGGTCGGGACATGTAGTAGTTTTAATATTTTTTTGCAGGACACAGCTGCCCAAATCAGGACTGTCCTGCAAAAATCGGGGCAGGTGGTAACCATATCAAGCTGGAACATTTGTTCTGGTATGTGTAATACTTAGTGACGAGCAGCAATGCTTCCCTTGGATATAACAGTCCCACATGTGATGAGTTACCACAGTGGGTGTTGTAGCATTGCTTTGGCTTTCTAACCCCAGAAATCCTTCACTGTGGCTTTTTTTTTTTCTTCTCACCGGCTATTTTGCCCCCTGCTGGAGGTTCTGGTTCCCCCGCTCCGCTCGTTGTCCCCCCAATCCCCAGGTTTACCTTTCCTGGGTGGGCGCTCCCTCACAGGAAACAGTCGCAAAGCCTTGGCTTGCCCCCCAGGACAGGGTCACGGGGCGGGACATCTCTTTCCCTCCCACGGACTTTAGTCTGTGGCAGGAGGCGGCAGAGGCGAGGGCCTTCATTAGTGGCCGGGCGCATACATTTTGTTTTTTTTCCCCTTGGGGGGCGGGATGCAACACGCCAGCATCCGCTGCCCTGATTACGTGTGGCGCCAGCTGCAGCAATACCCCAGCCTCTGCCAGAGGTCCACATTGCCTCGGACACTCCCCGAGAAGGAGACCAGTCCATGGATGCTCAATCCTTCTCTCGGCCCGGCCCTCCAAGTCGGTCTGTCCCCAAACTCGGGATGTCGGCTCCGCAGAAGGACGCCTTGCTGCTGCGCCAGCAAGCTGGCTGAAATCCTTCACTTATGGTTTCACTCTAAGCATCAGTGTCCAAAAAGACATGTACCCAGAGACTGACCCTATTCTAATAACAGAACTTAGAATTTAGAATAGATGTTTTAAAAAAAAAAAAACACCTTCTACCCTGGCAGTAGTCAAATTTGTTTCTCCACCTGGAGGGAAAGGTCGCCCCCAGTATAGCCCTGCTATTGCTGGATCTCCCGTAATTTTATTATTTTAAAACAAATAATTAGTAATTTTAAGTGTTTAATACGATTTATTACTACTCTGCATTGGGGTGTTTTTGTTTTAGACACTGGTCCCTCTGGCTCACATTTTGAGCCCTGGGAACCAGAGACCTTTCTTGGCTACTTTTTTCAGTTTTTGGCTATTCTGACTATTTTTACCACTTACCTAGCTTTTTGAGTACATGGTGCTATTTGTTGAGCTGCACTGCTCTGAAATATAAATGTTTTTATTTACTTTTGTCTGTGCCCTTGTACTCTTATTTAATCGCTTCCTGTACAGGAAGCTGCAGTTTGACCGCTGGCACATATCTGGGTGTCAGTGTGGCTCAGTTGGTAGCACATCCACCTCTGGACCAGAAGGTCATGGGTTCTCGTCCCACTCCGGGATTGGACTTGCACCTAAAAATCACTGGCATCTTAGTGCAGTACTGCTGGGGTGTGCCGTCCTTCGGATGAGACGTTAAACCGAGGTGCCTTCTGCCCATCCTGGTGTTGTCCTGGTTGGGTGTCCAGGTGGAAGTAAAAGAACCCAGGGCACTCTTCGCAAAGAGCAGGAAACATTCCCGGTGTCCTGGCCAACATTCTCCTTCCCATAAACCGGTTCATGCAATTATCCAGGCTGTGTGTGGGTGATGATGTGCGATATGGCCGCCACCACACATTCAGTCACTTCACTACCAGTCTAGCATTGCTTGTAAAGTGCTTTGGGATACTGTGTATGAAAAGCGCTATATAAATACTGATTCTTCTTCTTCAAGGTAAGAGGTTTTTATTACTGAGCTCTTATGTTTAGGCTAATGTTAGTTGTTTGTTTTTGGTTTTTTTGGACTTGATTATAGTACTAGGAGCTGTCTTAATTGGCATGGCAGAGAGTCCTAGTAGATCCACAGGTTAGAAAGATTTTAGATCTCGTTTTTTAGCCCCTGACAGAGGCAGACTGCCAAGGGCTCAATTTAAATTCCCTGTGAACTGATCACAATTTTTCTGTAATTCTGCATTATTTTTGCCCAGAAAAGATTGCCTCCTCATGTTCAGCAGCAGCATCAAAAAATGTAAAGGGTGCGCTGAGGGTTGAGGCGCTGGATGCCACACCGGTGGCCCGGGTTCGGGAACAAACTCTGGTCGGCAGGGGAAGGAGGATTGAGTGTCCCAGTGGATGCTTTCCTCTGGGGTGGGTTTGCAGGGGTGCTTAAGGCACCTGATGTCCCTGAGGGTTGGTGGGAGCAACGACTTTAGGGGCTCTGGCGGATCCCATGGGGATGGAGTCAGGGAGGGGAGTTAGGCACTTGGTAGCACACGTCGCCTACCCGAGCCGGTGTCCTCGGGCAGAAGGGGATCACAGAAAGGCAGGGGGGGAAACCCTAGTTGGTCCTAGATGATGACCGATCCGTGCCTCCCAGCCTCCAACCCATGGGCAGACCCCGTTGTGCAGGCTCTCCTCTGATGGTTGAGGAAGGGGGTCCTTCCTCGCCCCACCCTTGGTGTTATCCGGGCATCAAAGAAGTAAAAATGGAGAATCCTGGCACTCGAGGGGCAGACTCCATGATGGTGGCCTGGGAGGTTGACCGGTCCGAAGGAGTGGACGGTCGAGGGTAGGGTAGGCGGATAAACAGCAAGTGTAAATAAATATGTAAAGCGTGACAGGAAAAAGGATAAAACTGCTCGGCCATCTGAAAGGCATGGTAAAGAGGGATCAAGTATCAGGGTGTCCGAAAGTGAGAACCCTGAATCCCTTGATATCAAAAATATAAATAAAAGGGCCTGAGTAAACACTGGAAATGGTGCCTGCTAAAAAGAAATTCAAAGAAAGAAAGAAATGTCACTGCCACTTCTCCTGAATAGAAAAAGGAGCCGGCAGATTCACAAAGAAAAAAATGCCCTCATCAGAGGACATATAAAAATGTGACAATTTTCCAAGCCATCCAAGCTATGGAAGATATTTATTTATTTATTTATTTTAAATTACTTTTCATCCATCTTATCACCTCGACGTTCAACTCCTTCAGGCTTGGCTCATGCCACCCACTCTCTCAACCCTGAGTCTGCACCTAGAGTGATCTTGGTGACTCCTGCCTCCCTTTCGCCTCCGTGGAGCACCTTGCACAGTGGGATCTGCCCGTGGTTTCTGGACTGGGCGGCTGGAGCGGCCGTCATCTAGGAACGGCGAGGGTGGTTTCCGTTTTTCTTGTGGTTTCCCCTCCAACCCCTGAGGACGCCGGCTCGGGCAGGGACGTGCTTACGCACACCTGCCAAGTGCCTAACAGCGTCCTCCCCTCCCCGACTCCTCTGTAGAGGAGCCGCCAATGCCCCCAAGAATCGGTGCTTCCACCGGCCCTCGTGGACGTCGGGTGCATTAAGCACTCCTGGTAACCCTCCCCGAAGGAGGAGAGCGTCCGTTGGGACGCTCAATCCTCCTTCCCTCGGCGACCCGAGTCCATATCCGAACCCGGGTCGCCGGCGTGGTGTGAGGTGTGGCGTCCACTGCCTCAACCCTCAGCACCACCGGGCCGGCTGGCAATGGGAGATTTTAACACTATGAATGCCGCACCCCCCATTGAGATTCCAGTATATCTGCCGGCAGAAGAGGAGGAAGAAGTGGTGTACTGCGTACAAGAGGAGTGTAGTCTCATGGAATCAGAGGGTGCAGTATAGCAAGATTTTGGCTGTCCACCAGGACATAATGAGGACTATACTTCATTTCCCTCATTTGTCAGACAGATGCTTGATGATATAAACCTCCTCCATCTGGAAACTGAGCGCCATGAACCAGGATGGTGAATTTATGGATCTAATGGGTGTGGCTCCTTCAGGAAAGTTGCTAATCCCCATACAGAAGTCATCTGTGAAGGCTATAGCAAAAGTCATGCCTGCACCTACTTCAGCTGCTGCCCTTGACAAAGATATTTTTTTTATTTTTTATTTATTTATTTTTTTTAAACTTTCCTTGGTCAGCTGCTTGTGGATCACCCCCCCCAAATTTTCGGTTAAGTCCCAGCACACCGGGGACCCCCCCCCCCCCAAAGTGTTCCTTGCTGGGTCTTGACGTCATGCTGCTCACTGCCGAGGATTTTTGCCTTTTGTCCCCTTTAGTCCCCAGCCCCAGAGGGCGCAGAAGACATGCATCCAGGCTGGCAGTGTGCTGATGCACGCTTCAACCAAGCACCTAATGGCATCCTCCCTTCCCGGCTCAGTGAGCCTGAGACTGCCACATGTGCTTCCACTGGCAGCAATACTGGTTTCAGGCACGAGAGAATGCATAGTCCAGACTGTTTACTTGCAAGAGAGAGAGTCACATTCTGCATAGCCTCCAGAAAAGGGCTTCACAAAATGGGATGCTGTGGCCAAGAAATTTTGTACTTTTGCCTCCCTGCTCATTAGGCAGGCAACTTATTCAGCATATGTAGCGTAGTACCAGAAAGCATTGTAGAACACAATCCTGGCACTTGCTGACAGAGCAGACAGTGATCTGGTGCAGGCCTTGGTCACCACAGCAAGACCAGTCGTGGATGCCACTAAATACCATGTTCACACTGCTGTGGATACTGATGACATGACAGCTAGAGTTCTAGCTCAGGCAGTGTCTTTAAGAAGATTCTCCTGGTTAAGGGCTACCATTCTTTCCCAGGATGACCAGACCAAAGCCATGGGTTTTTCCTTTGAGGGAAATTTCACTTTTTGGTAACGAGAGGCACACATGAAGAAAGTGGATGAATACAAGACCATGTACAAGCTTGGTGTACACGCCAGGAGCCCACAGTCCAGGAGAGCAGTCTCTGGAATGCAGTGCACTCAACTTAGCAGGAGCTCACCTCCAGTACCCTGTCTCACCCAGAGACCAGCTGGTCCAGAGGGGTGGAGGGTGGCTGTGCGCAGGAGGTGGGAGAGGGGCAGTCATAAGATCATCGTCCAGCCCAGTACCATCCAGATGATGAATCGCTTTGCACCACTGGAGGAGGTTCGGACTCCTGAGCGCCACTCGGGGAATGGGGGCGGGGGCACTCTGGGTCAGTCAAGGGGAAAGGGCAGGACATCATGTTGGCACCCCAGGGGAGCAAGGCTAACAGAAAGGTCCTAGTGGTCAGGGACTCAATGATCAGGGGATAGACAGGGTGATAGAGGAGGGGTCGAATGAGAGGGGATTGGTCCGATGCCTATCTGGAACGGCAGTAAACTGTGATTTAGACAGAATATGGTGGATGGTGGAGAGGTAGGTGCAGGAGCTGGGGGTTGTGGTACACCTGAGTACCAGTGATCTGACCAACCAGTCGGTAGAGACAGTGAAGCGGAACTTCCAGAGACTGGAGCACAGATTGTGATGCACTCGGCCTCCCTGGCCTTTTACGAGGTCTTCCCTGTGTGGGGCAGGGAGGGGAGGCAGGACAGAATTAGGTTTAAAGAAATAGAGGAGTGTAACAGTTAGCTTTAGGGTTGGTGTTGGGACGTAGGGGAACCACTTTGTTGGGGATTGGGAGGATTTCTGGGACAGGCGATTCTTCAGGGATGATGGACTTCACCTGACAAGAGAGGGAAGTTTGACATTTTCATCAGACTTTTGAACTGACTGTGAGGGAGTCCAGGTCTAGGGGATCTGTGGTGGATAGTGAGCAGAAGGGGATCCTAGACAGAACTCCCCCACATCCAGGGGATCCTAGACAGAACTCCCCCACATCCAGGGGACAACTGAAAAGAGGGTACTGGGAATGCAGTAGGGTTTACAGGACCAAGGGGGAGGAATACCAGTAAGGAGGAAAGTAAAAGGTATAAGCACAGACAAGGAGGGAAGAAAATGCAGAAAGCGAAAGGACAGTAGCAGAGTTAGAGCAGGGGTCAAATGGAGGGAGATGTGCCGTAACACCAGGATCCTAGGCAACAAACTCTGCAAGCTCCAGACACTGAAGTGGACCCGTTGGCCATCACGGATCGATGGAAATGACAGTCCTTGGGTATTCACTGTTCAGGAGAAATAGAAGAACTGGTTCGGGGAAAGGGGGAGTTGCCCTTTTTGTCAAGGAGGGCATTGAAGTGGCAGAAGATGGAAGTATTTGGGGTGGCAGTGGGGAGGCTGAGTCAATTTGGGTGCACCTCACTGCAGCTTCAGACAGGAAAGTTCGCTTAGTGGTGATGTATAGTCCTCCAGGGCAAGGGGAGGAAAGGTAGAGACCCCAAGGAGGAGCTTAAGAGGAGCAGCAAATGTGGACGTGGTGGTGATTGTGGGTGACTTGAACCTGTCTGACGTTGATTGAGAGGTCCTATTGGCCACGTGTGACAGGAGTCAAATATTACTGGATGCCTTCCAAGACTGTCTACCGGTGCAACTTGCAAATGAACCTGCCAGGCAGAACACAATCCTTGATGTGGTGCTCAGCAACTCTGAGATGGCGTGTGCAGCCAGCCCGGTGACGCTGAGTGTTGAGGTGCTGGGCACCACACCTCGCACCACGCTGGCAACCTGCATTTGGGAACGAGCACGGGTTGCCGTGGGTCAGCAGGGAGGTGATGGATTGAGCGTCCGATGGACTGCTCTCCATCTTCAGGGAGTGGTGTTTCCTGTGGCCGGTGCTCGCCTGACCCCTGGTAGAGGCTGGGGCTTGGCACGGAGACTCACGCCATGGGGGCGGGACGCGGCAGATGCTTGACAGGGGGCATGCACGAGAGCAGCCAGTCGCTGGTGTCATTGCATGCCGTGAGCCAGCAGGGGAGAAGAGCGGAAAAAGGGAACATCCATTCGCAGCAGCTTGATCGTCTGTGAGCACCTGTGCCGGCTGCAGGAGGGGATTACCATGTGTGGATCTGTACTATGTGGGGGGCGTTTGCCGCTCCCTGCCACGGGGGGTAAGCCGTGGGGCAATTAAGTGGTCGCCTTCCAAGGAGACCGGTACGGGTCAGACAGCGGCTGGAGAAAGGGATGTGAAGATGGATTGGCCAAACACCCAGAAAAAAAAAGATGGCGTATACTGTGGGAGTAGGGGAGCCACTAGGGGGAACACTGTCCACAACTCCAGGTGGTTTGAATTGTCCCTCTTGGCTGGCAACCCACAATCAAGGACTGAAGTCATTGACTTTAGAAGGGCGGACTTCGATAGGTTGAAGGAACTGGTCAGGGATAAGTTAGTAGGGGTAGAGGACATAGAAGGTAGAGGAGAGGTGGAGGGGCAGTAAAGGGACTCATCCTCGGGACATCATAGGCAAGCATAGAAACAGAAAAGCAGGGGGAGGCAGAAAGGGAGAACTATCCACAGAAAAATAGGGAGGCAAAGAGGGCTGTCAGGGAGGTGAAAGAGACAGAGCTGTATATAGTGGAGATGGTGAAAACGACTTTTTAGATATATCTGTGAAAAAAGGAAACTAGGAGGGCATCACACGGCTAGTTGAGGGGGAGTAGGGTGATAGAGGAGGATGAGCAAAAGGCTGCCATCCTGAATGACTACTGTTGCTCAGTATTCACTAAGGAGGACTACAGGTCCATGCCAGAAAGTAGCATCCGAGCGGCCACTAAGGGAGTCCCAGAAATGAGGCTGCCAATACATACTAGCAAGAGGGTCCTGAAAGGGCTGGCAACCCTAAAGATAGATAAGGCTCTAAGACCAGATGGCTTGCATCCAAGGGTACTTCCAGAATCGGCAGCAGAACTGGCTGAATCACTAGCTGGGTTGTTCAACAGCTCACTTGGGTCCAGGGAAGTTCTAAGGGATTGGAGGATGGCAGATGTTGTACTGCTTCAGTTGGGGGAGATGGGAAGCAACCAGGGAACTACTGGCCTGTCGGTTTGACCTCCATCGTGGGAAAGCTGATGGAATCACTAATTAAAGAGAACCTCATGGACTACCTAGAGAACAGCAGGCTCCAAGATGGTAAACATGGTTTCGTGGTGGGATGGTCTTGTCCGACTAACTTGCTTTTTTTCTTTGACCAGGTGACCAAGGAAGTTGCCATGGGTCACGCTGTGAATCTGCTGTACCTTGACAGAATTGCATGGTGCCGAAAGGCCTCTCACACAGTTTGCAAAGGGTGCTAACAGAAGACATAGACACGTGTTTCGTCCTACCAGGACTCATCAGTATGCCTCATCTGTTTGACACCCCAGTGGAATGGACCAGTTACCCCTAAGGCAGTGTGCCTGTGATATATTGTGGTGAACCCATTAAAATAAAAAACTATTTAAAAGACAAAGAACCTCTGTGTGTAAACACTGAGGCAAGGGTTACCCCAAAGGGCATTTGGCTGGGAAGCCAAGTTTCAAAGAAAATACAAAATCACACATGCCCCCACAATGCAAAGCATCATGGGCTGCATATGCAAATCACCACAGAATGTTATGCTGGTCCAACTTTAAGCAGAATTGCATGGTGCCGAAAGGCCTCTCACACAGTTTGCAAAGGGTGCTAACAGAAGACATAGACACGTGTTTCGTCCTACCAGGACTCATCAGTATGCCTCGTCTGTTTGACACCCCAGTGGAATGGACCAGTTACCCCTAAGGCAGTGTGCCTGTGATATATTGTGGTGAACCCATTAAAATAAAAAACTATTTAAAAGACAAAGAACCTCTGTGTGTAAACACTGAGGCAAGGGTTACCTCAAAGGGCATTTGGCTGGGAAGCCAAGTTTCAAAGAAAATACAAAATCACACATGCCCCCACAATGCAAAGCATCATGGGCTGCATATGCAAATCACCACAGAATGTTATGCTGGTCCAACTTTAAGCAGAATTGCATGGTGCGAAGGCCCTCCACACAGTTTGCAAAGGGTGCTAACAGAAGACATAGACACGTGTTTAGTCTACCAGGACTCATCAGTATGTCTCGTCTGTTTGACACCCCAGTGGAATGGACCAGTTACCCCTAAGGCAGTGTGCCTGTGATATATTGTGGTGAACCCATTAAAATAAAAAACTATTTAAAAGACAAAGAACCTCTGTGTGTAAACACTGAGGCAAGGGTTACCCCAAAGGGCATTTGGCTGGGAAGCCAAGTTTCAAAGAAAATACAAAATCACACATGCCCCCACAATGCAAAGCATCATGGGCTGCATATGCAAATCACCACAGAATGTTATGCTGGTCCAACTTTAAGCAGAATTGCATGGTGCCGAAAGGCCTCTCACACAGTTGCAAAGGGTGCTAACAGAAGACATAGACACGTGTTTGTCCTACCAGGACTCATCAGTATGCCTGCCTGTTTGACACCCCAGTGGAATGGACCAGTTACCCCTAAGGCAGTGTGCCTGTGATATATTGTGGTGAACCCATTAAAATAAAAAACTATTTAAAAGACAAAGAACCTCTGTGTGTAAACACTGAGGCAAGGGTTACCCCAAAGGGCATTTGGCTGGGAAGCCAAGTTTCAAAGAAAATACAAAATCACACATGCCCCCACAATGCAAAGCACCATGGGCTGCATATGCAAATCACCACAGAATGTTATGCTGGTCCAACTTTAAGCAGAATTGCATGGTGCCGAAAGGCCTCTCACACAGTTTGCAAAGGGTGCTAACAGAAGACATAGACACGTGTTTCGTCCCCCAAAACTGCTAACATACACCTGTTCATATCCTTAAAGGCACAGCACACTGAATAGGGGGTAGAGACCATCACAAGCTTGCACACACTAAAACAAGAACAAAAACCAAAAAAGCATTTGTAACTGGAAGGGATAAAGACGTGGGGAGTGGTGCAATGCAGTGGCTGTGGAGCAGCAGTCTTCTGGGAGACATTCTGGAGACAGCGTTTCTGCCCTATTTGTAGGCACCTCTCTGGTCTGAGGGAGGAGGTTGTTCGTCTCCATGCTGACCTGGCAAGGATTTGTGGGAAGCCTGCTCCCCCACCCAGGCCACTGCCACTACCTCAGTGGTTGCTAAGAAAGAGGACTGGTTGGACTACGGTGGGCTCGGGAAGGGTGAGGGTGGTGGAACAGAGGCGCATCCCTCCAGTTGTACCTTTCCGCAATTCATTCGCCAGTCTGGCGAAGCATGGTTCCTCTATGGAGGCACCTACAGTGGAGACTAAGGAAGGATGCTGGGAACCTCCACAATGGAGACCCACAGTAGAGTGGCCCAGGACCCCACAAGGGAAGGAAACAACTCCTGGTGGGGGACTCGGTTGTTAGGGGTGTAGAACTGGGGGAGGGAGGGGAAAGGGATGTAAGGTGCCTGCCCGACGCCAAGGCTTGGAGGGACAGGAAACGAATCCTCAGGATCGTGGGAGCAGCGGGCAAGGTGGAGGGAGCTGGGTGTCATTATCCACCTAGGGACGAATGACCTGGCTGAGAATTGGATCAGAGCAGTGCAACAAGAGTTTGTGGAGTTGGGGAGGGACCCTAGACAAGTAGCACACACAGTAACTTTCTCGGAAGTGCTACCTGTCTGTGGCATGGATGAGGCTAGGGTGCTCTGCACCATGGGATTTAGTGACTGGTTGAAAAACTGGTACGAAGCTCAGGGATTTGGCTTCATTGGGGACTGGGGCTCCACCTGGAGGGATGCAGGCCTGTACAGGCGCAATGGTCTGCATCTATCCTGGAGGGGAACCAGGATCCTAGATGATAGGTTTAAATGCTTCAATGGCAAGCATTTAAACTAGCCAAGGGGGGAGGCACTGAAGAGGAGAAAGGAAATCCTAGCCCCAAAAAAAAAATCAAGGTAATTAGTGAGGTAAACACCAAGATAGAGCGGTCGATGGGGAGAAGGGCAGGGGTAAATGGAGAAAAAGACAAAGGCAGTAGAGACAGGGATAGGGCAAAAAGAAATAGCCATAAAAAAAAAAAAGAGGGTAATGAGTATCAATGCCCATAGTCTAGGTAAAAAGCGCCCTGAAATCATCATCAGAACTTATCAAGTCTTTATTTAACCAGGCGTTCATCGTTGAGCAGAAGCTCACTTGCAAGATGGACCTGGGTGGAACATGAACAATTGTATATACAGGTCAATACAGGTATTTACAAGGCAATACGGATAATACTGTTTACAGAGAGGATGAAAAAGAAGTTCATATGTACATAGAATTATACAGATATTGTACAGATTACAGGGTATTTACATACATAGAAGTGTCTATAGGAAGATAAAGCAGGTTATCTAAGGTTGCAGGGAAATGTGAACGAAAAAAAATGTGTGTGTGTGTGTGTGTGTGTGTGTGCATGCATGCATGTATGTATGTATATATATATATATATATATATGTGTGTGTGTGTGTGTGTGTGTGTGTGTGTGTATATGTGTATATATATATATTACACACACACCAGGTAGCGGCGAAGGTGGGGGGAGGGAGGTAGGGGGAGAAAGGCTAGGAGGGCACGGTGCACAGAGAGGAGTTGGTAAAACAGGATGTAGAGAAGGTGGATGGAGAAAAGGAGTATGTGTGAGCCCCAGGATTGAATGCTGTAAAGTACGGGGCATGGTAGGATGTCACCACCCAGGGGTAGTGAGCTCCTATCCGAGGTTGGGAAAGGAAGGATAAGAGGATAGACGGGCCTAGTGTTGATAAGACGGGGGATAAGAGAGAGAGAACAATTAGTCTTGTGAGGAGCAAGCTGAGGGGTCAGTACTTAAAATTGGGTCTAGGCATGGCTATATACCAGTGCAGACACCGGTGTCTTGATGGAAGAGGGATGCCTGAATATTGTGGCAGTCACAGAAACATGGTACACAGAGAACAATGACTGGGATGTCAACATACCAGGGTACACAATGTACAGGAGGGACAGGGAGGGAAGGAGGAGTAGCTCTCTATGTAAGGGCCCTAGGGAATCAAACCACCAGAACTAAAGGGTAAACAGGGAGGAGAGGAGGCACTGTGGGTCACCCTGGAGACTAGACTTGGCTTCACAGTCCGCACAGGGGTTGTATATAGACCCCTGTCTCAGGGGGAGGAAATGATGGAAGGCATCCTTGGGATGGCAGAGAAAGGGGAGATATTGCTGATGGGGGACCTGAATATGCCAGATTTTGACTGGAGCACCTTTGCTGCAGCCACATCCAAGATCAGGGCCATTCTCGGTGCCCTACAGGGGGCATGCCTCAGACAGCTAGTTTGGAACCCACTGGGAGAGAGCAGTCTTAGACCTGGTACTCTCAAATGGGGACAGAGAGAGGATCTCTGATCTTGAAGTGCGTAGCCATCTGGGAACAAGCGACCACCAAACAGTGTGGTTCACGATAAACTTAGCTGTAGAGTCAAGCCACACAAAAGTGAAGGTACTGGGCTTCAGGAGGGCTGATTTTGTCAAAATTAGCGAGTGCCTCAGAAAAGCACTAGCAAACAGGCAAGAAGGTGGGGTGGAGCAACAATGGGGAAACATCAAAACCGCCATCGCAGAGGCAACAAGCCTTTGTGTGAAGCAAATAAATGAAAACGAAAGAAAAAAACCACTGTGGTTCTCAAAAGAAGTGGCAGGGAAGGTAAGGGAGAAAAAAATAGTATTCAGGAAGTATAAGGAAACACAGAAGGAGCAGGACAGAACTGTACCAGTTAAAGAAGGAAGCGGGTAAGGCAGTCAGAATAGCAAAGGCCCAAACGAGGAAAAGATAGCCAACTTGGTTAAGAAGGGAGATAAAACCTTTTTTAGGTACATTAGGGAGCAAAGAAAGACTAAGGCAGGGATACTGAGGCTGAAAAAAGAGGAAAGTGGTTGGGCAGAGAGTGACAGTGAAAAAGCAGGGATACTGAACGAATACTTCTGCTCAGTATTCACAATGGAAATGCAGGGGGAAATACCTAATCCGGTCAATAGAAGCACCCTGGATAGGGGGGTTGATATTAGTCCTTTCACAGAAGAAAGGGTTCTGAAAGAACTCTTAAAACTGCAGGTGGATAAAGCAGTGGGGCCTGATGGGATTCACCCCAGAATTCTAAAAGAACTAAGGGAAGAACTAGTAACACCACTGACTATCCTTTTTAATAAACCACTGGAGGATGGTGTGGTACCTGAGGACTGCAGATGTGATTCCCCTTCACAAAAGTGGGAGCAAGACAGAGGCTGGAAACTACAGACCTGTCAGTTTGACCTCAGTGGTAGGGAAAGTGATGGAATCACTTCTGAAAGAAAGAATTGTTGAGTACCTAGAGGCCAGTGGGGCACAGGACCCAGGGCAGCATGGATTCACAGCGGGAAGGTTGTGTCAGACAAATCTAATTGATTTCTTTGACTGGGTGACCAAAGTAGTAGACCAGGGAGGGGCTGTGGACATGGCCTACCTAGACTTTAGCAAGGCATTTGACACAGTCCCACACAAAAGATTAATAAACAAATTAGCCAGCCTGGGAGTGGGTCCCAGGGTGGTAGCCTGGGTAAAACACTGGTTGGACAACAGGACACAGCGGGTAATAGTAAATGGAGTCCACAGTGAAGAAAGGAGGGTTACTAGTGGGGTACCGTAGGGTTCAGTACTGGGGCTGGTCCTTTTTAATGTCTTCATAAGTGACTTTGCAGAGGGACTAGAAGGGAAAGTATCTGTTTGCAGATGACACAAAGATCTGCAACAGGGTTGATACTCAAGGTGGGGTGGAAAGGATGAAAAGGGACTTGACAAGGTTGGAGGAATGGTCAAATGTATGGCAGCTTAGATTCAATGCAAAGAAGTGCAAAGTAATGCACCTGGGAAACAAAAACCAAGGGGAAGAGTACACAGTGGGGGGTGAGATACTGACAACAAAAAAAAATTGGGACCTAGGGGTAGTAGTCAGGGTTCAGCGCCAGAAGCAGCGCTCACAGACTGCAAGACGGGCCACTTGCCGCCTCTGGCCGCCGACACCCTCTCCCGAGTTTGACCGCCCTCGCGGTCCTCCAGCTCGGATTGAACCTTCAGGGTTCAGCAGCAGAAGCGGTGCTCACAGACTGCAAGGCGGGCCACTTGCCGCCTCCGGCGGCCGCTGCTGCCCCGACTCCCTCTCCAAGTCTAACCGCCCTCGCGGTCCTCCAGCTCGGATTGAACCTTCAGGGTTCAGCAGCAAGCGGTGCTCACAGACTGCAAGGCGGGCCACTTGCCGCCTCCGGCCGCCGCTGCTGCCCCGACTCCCTCTCCAAGTCTAACCGCCCTCGCGGTCCTCCAGCTCGGATTGAAACTTCAGGTACGGCTGTTAGTTGAATTCTGGTGCCAAAGCATCCTATTGGTGTGGCTTTGTGCTGGCGAATCCTCATTGGTCCGCTCTCTGCCTCCCAGCCCTTCGGATTGGTGCGCCTTCTCTATGGGTTTCTGCACTGATCCGAGGGACTGAGTTTGGCCGCCGATAAACTTTGGGACTGTAGAAACTTGTAATTTTTCTCCCCCCCCGGCCTCCTTTAAATACTCAATCGCTCCTCCCACCTTGTCCATCTTTCCTCTTTCAGTGCTTGTGGCATCTATAGCTCCTCCTTCTTTCCCTGACGGTCGTTATGTGCTCTCTCATTAATCAATCTTGCCCAAAAACCTCTATCCTAGTTCCCTTTTCTATTTTTTGTTTTTCTACACTCTCACTTCCTTTTCCCTGTTGCATCCTGACCTGTCTCTCTGTTCATAGCTAGTACCTACACCTGTCTAAACTATGAAACTACATATGCTACTGGCTTTTCTTATACCTTCCCTTGCTCTGCTCCAGCTATCCTTACCCACTGTTCCCACTGTCCCTAAGGCTCTTCCACTTTTTAAGCCTCATGACTACATATTTTCTAACCTCCTTCTGCTGCCCTCTCTCCATTATGACACAACTCCTTTTCTATCTAATAGGCCCTGGCTACTGTTGGTAGCCCATGCACTAAAACACTGTTCCCCTAAACGCAGGGACACTATGTCCGTTCCTGCGGAACAAACTTTGGCATCTCCTCCTCCTACTAGCCCTGCTGCTCTCTGGAGATATAAACTCCAACCCGGGACCAAGCAACAACATACAGAAGCCCCTCTCCAATGCCAAGGGCCTTACTGTTGTGCACCTGAATATCAGGAGCCTACTGCATAACTTTGCTGAACTACAAGCCTGGGTCATCCTTTACAGGCCGGATATCATCTGCCTTTCGGAAACCTGGCTTATACCTTCTGTTCAGAATTCTCAGTGCTCACTTCCTCCTACAATCTCCTGAGATTTGATAGATCTGCTCCTAAAAGTGGGGGGGGGGGGGCACAGCCATCTATTTTAAAGATCACCTACAGGTCACCACTATCTCCTCAGCTCCCCTAATCCACTGCAAAGCTCTTCATGTCCTCCTAACTCTTGGCTCAAAAAAAAACTACATATTACCTGCACCTATAACCCCCCATCAGGTGGTATAAAAGGACTTGATGAACTTCTTGATCAGACCTCACTTCTATCCGGGAGAACTGAGGTTCTTTTACTTGGCGATCTCACTCTAAACTGGCTTGGAAACACTACATGTACTACAGTCCAAGATCCAAAGTTTCAACCTTCACCAGGTGATCAGTGACCCCACTAGAACTGCCCTGCGTTAAAATTCCAGTACTCTGCTGGACTGGATAGTTATCAACCACCCAGAAAATATAATCTCCTCTGGCATTTTAGCAGATGCCCTCACAGACCACTCCCCCACTTTTTGTACTTGGGGCAAAACAAGACCCTCCCCCTCAAAGCCCCGTTTTATCACCTTTCATAACTATGCTAAGTTTGACCCACAATTCTTCCTACTAGACATTGCCACTGTTGACTGGAGCCCACTCTTTAACTCTAATGACCCTCAGTCTGCTCCAAATATATTCCTGACTCCCCTCCTGGAGGTCCAGGACAAACATTGCCCTCCTTTTACCTGTTGGGTAAAAAATTAAAAATACTTGGTGGCTAAAGGCCTACCTTCTCGCCAAACTGCAACAACGAGACAAATCCTGGCTACTCTACAAAAGCACAGGCCTCCCAGCTGACTTAAATTCCTACAGAGCCCTCAGGAACTCCTGCAAGAAGGAAATCAAAAGGCCAAAAAGTGCCTATTGCAAGGATCTTTTAACTAAATCATATGGTGAGCCAAAAAAATTCTGGTCCCATATTAAATGCTTCCTAGGATCAAATCCTGCCCCCACTCCAACTGATATGTCCCTCAGTGGTGTCCACTGCAATAATCCCACCACTATTGCAGACTTTCTAAATACCCAGTTCTCTGACCTCTCCAACTGTACCTCTACCTTCCCAGCCAGACCGTACTCTAATGACCAACCTGAAGCTACTGGGCCCAAATTTCATTTCAAGGCTGTCACTCGCCTTGAAGTTCTAAGACTGCTCAAAAGTATCTTTGATCTCAGTGCTGGTGGGTCGGATAACCTTGAACAAAATCTAAAATTTTGAGTTCCCCAAGGTTCCTTTTATATATATTATTTGGGAAAGGGGAGATAGAAATAGGAGAATCAACAAGCTTGTATGAATAATCTATCTCAACCCTTATAATATGAATCAATATGACTCCAAAATAATGATTACACATTTTAATAATTCATGAAAACACTTAAAAAAGATTTTTTTATATTGTAATAGTATTTCCTTTTCAGTAAGTCTCCAAATAAACTTATATTCCTGTTTCAAAAAATCATTGTAACAATGCTCCAAATAAATTTATTGTAACGTTTCAGAACTCAAGTTCCTTCATCAGACTTGAAGCTTATTCTGTGAACAGAAAATGTGAAAAATAAAGAACTTGTATTAGAATTTTGGTTTTTTGATGTAACAGAACTAGTAAGTACAGTATATCATTATCACTAAATCAATAATAATTTCATTATTAGTAGGTGGAACAAACCTATTAACACATAAAGATATCCTGAAGGCGATTGCTGTAATGTCCGCGGCTTGCTCCTTTAAATGGGGGGGATGGGGGGAGAGCATCTTACATACACTTCAATAACAAAATGTCCCCTGTGAAAAAATTAAAATATCTAAGTGAATCTCAACAATATTTTCAATGAATTTAATAATGTTAATGCTAAAAAAGCTGCTTACCTATAAATAAAGCCCTTGTATATAAGTGCTCGTCATATGGAGTTTGAAACTTAGCCGTACTGACTCTGCTTGAAATAAACATATTTAAAACAACATTATAAACAAATATTATATATTGAATTAGTTCAGAAAAGGATGTATTTAGTAAATAAAAATTATACCTTTAAAGGATCAAATAGACCATTTTAGTGTCTCGTGTTTTATCAGCATTTAACCCTGGAAGAAAGTTCAAAGTATCCTTTTACAATATTATTCTTAGAATTTAAATCAAATGTTGAGTCAGTTATTGTAGTCCTTACCAGTTTTCCCATATTCTGAATTTACAGCACTTAAAGATTCAAAGAACCAAATTGCAAGCCGTCGCCATTAAGCACAGATGCCGTTTTACTTACAACACGCCAACTGGCTTCACAGGTGTGCACTTAAGGAAGAAAGGGGGGCCGGACCACACAGGTATACACACAAGCATGTACACGTCACGATGTGTTGTTTAACTGGGTGGTCCGGTCATATAAATGAGAACCCCAATGTAATGGTGGAGTTTCCCCCTTTCTAAGTACTTGACTCAGTAAATATGCTCATTGCTTCATATGGTGAAATTAAACACTCAGTATAAACTCATCATAATGGAATAACGAATATTTAAAAGGCAGTACTAGGAAATAGGTGATACAGATAGTATACATTCATTAATCATGAACCGTCCAGTTAAATGTTTCATTTGATCAATTTGGATAGATGGGTTAAACAATAATAATTTCATTATTTTTTAGGTGAAACTAACCTATTAGTATATGAAGATATCTAGAAGGCGATTGCTATAATGGCAGCGGCTAGCTCCTTTAAATGGGGGGGGGAGGAGACATCATGTATGTACTTCATTGGTAAACTGCTCCTAATCTTTTATCTGTGAGACAATTTTAAATGTTTCCATCAGTCTCAACAGGTTTCTTAGTAGAATTAAATCATATCAATGCACAAAACGTGCTTACTTTTAAATAAAGCCCTTGTATATAGCACTCGCATATGAAATTTAAACTTAACCGTACTAACTCTACTTGAAACAAGCATATACAAACAAGATTATGAACAGAAATTTTTACATAATGGATAAATTTAGAAAACGATGTGTTCAGTAGGTAGAAGTTATACCTCCCAAAGGATCAAGCTGACCAATTTAATTTCCTATCAGCATATGAACTCTGAAAAAGTTTATAATGTTGTATTTAGGATTAAAATCAAATATTAATTCAGTTATTAAAGTCCTTACCAGTTATCCAATGTAATGGACTTGCAGCGCTTGAAAATATTCTAAAGGGAGCCGAATTGTAAGCTGCCGCCATTAAGCATAAACGCCGATTAACTTACAGCGCGCCAACTGACTTTCACCGGTGTGTACTTAAAAGGGGATGGGGGCTGGACCACACTGGTATACACATAAACGTGTGTACATCATAAAATGACGTTTTACTGGGCGGTCCGGTCATATAAATGAGAGCTCCATAGTAATAGTGGAGTTTCCCCCTATCTAAGTGCCTAACTTAGTACTTATACTCACTGCTTCATATGAAGAGATCAAGCTAATGAATATAAACCCATCATAATGACAAAGCATAATAATAAACAAACATCAAAATATATGAAGAGTACACGGAAATAAATGATGCAGATAATATGCATTCATTAATCATAAACAGTCCAGTTAAGTGTTTCATTTAGTCCATATCTAGGTAGATGGGTTTTCAGGTGAAAGATCCACCACGCTTCCCGTTTGAGTAAAATTCTTTCTCTGTCGCCACCTCTTTGTAGTTCAAGTATTTTCTCAATACCAAACATTTTTTAACTTGACACTTGTTGTGTTTTGATAATTTTATTAAATTCATATAATAAAATTATCAAAACACAACATTGGAAACAGAAAAAAGGAAGGGATGGGTTGGTTGAAGAGTGATGTGAAAGGCTTTTTCCCCTGTGGAAATTTCGTGCATTGTAATAATGGCATTAAAATGAAAAACATTAAGAGCACTTGGGATGATCAAACATACAATATTAAGGATTTTGTTACTTGTAATACGGAATATGTTTATTGTATTATTTGTCCTTGCTCATTATATTATATTGGTGAGACCACTAGACCATTAAAAATAAGAATCACAGAACATAAAAGCACCATCCATAGACAAGATTTACGTTCTCCACTAGCAAGACATTTTACTGAGAGACAACATCAAGTGTCAAGTTTAAAATTAAATTAAATGAAACACTTAACTGGACTGTGTGTGTGAGTATAAGTACTAAGTTAGGCACTTGGGGGAAACTCCACTATTACTATGGAGCTTTCATTTATATGACCGGACCGCCCAGTAAAACGTCATTTTATGATGTATACACATTTATGTGTATACCTGTGTGGTCCGCCCCATCCCTTTTAAGTACACACCTGTGAAAGTCAGTTGGCGCGCTGTGTTAAACGGCGTTTATGCTTAATGGCGGCAGCTTACAATTCGGCTCCCTTTAGAATATTTTCAAGCGCTGCAAGTCCATTACATTGGATAACTGGTAAGGACTTTAATAACTGAATTAATATTTGATTTTAATCCTAAATACAACATTATAAACTCCTTTTTCAGAGTTCATATGCTGATATGAAATTAAATTGGTCAGCTTGATCCTTTGGAGGTATAACTTCTACCTACTGAACACATCATTTTCTGAATTTATCCATTATGTAAACATTTCTGTTCGTAATCTTGTTAGTATATGCTTGTTTCAAGTAGAGTTAGTACGGTTGTTTAAATTTCATATGACGAGTGCCCATATACAAGGGCTTTATTTAAAAGTAAGCACGTTTTGTGCATTGATATTATTTAATTCTACTAAGAAACCTGTTGAGACTAATGGAAACATTTAAAATTGTCTCACAGATAAAAGATTAGGAGCAGTTTACCAATGAAGTACATACACGATGTTTCTCCGCCCCCTCCCCGCCAATTTAAAGGAGCTAGCCGCTGCCATTATAGCAATCGCCTTCTAGATATCTTCATATGCTAATAGGTTAGTTTCACCTAAAAAATAATGAAATTATTATTGTTTAACCCATCTATCCAAATTGATCAAATGAAACATTTAACTGGACGGTTCATGATTAATGAATGTATACTATCTGTATCACCTATTTCCTAGTACTGCCTTTTAAATATTCGTTATTCCATCGTTTTGCCATGATGAGTTTATAATGAGTGTTTAATTTCACCATATGAAGCAATGAGCATATTTACTGAGTCAAGTACTTAGAAAGGGGGAAACTCCACCATTACATTGGAGTTTTCATTTGTATAACCGGACCACCCAGTTAAACGTCACATCGTGACGTGTACACACTTTCGTGTATACCTGTGTGGTCCGGCCCCCCTTTCTTCCTTAAGTGCACACCTGTGAAGCCAGTTGGCGTGTTGTAAGTAAAATGGCATCTATGCTTAATGGTGGCGGCTTGCAATTTGGTGGTTCTTTGAATCTTTAAGCGCTGTAAATTCAGAATATGGGAAAACTGGTAAGGACTACAATAACTGACTCAACATTTGATTTAAATTCTAAGAATAATATTGTAAAAGGTACTTTGAACTTTCTTCCAGGGTTAAATGCTGATAACAAACGAGACACTAAAATGGTCTATTTGATCCTTTAAAGGTATAATTTTTTATTTACTAAATACATCCTTTTCTAAACTAATTCAATATATAATATTTGTTTATAATGTTTTAAATGTTTATTTCAAGCAGAGTCAGTACGGCTAAGTTTCAAACTCCATGTGACGAGCGCTTATATACAAGGGCTTTATTTATAAGTAAGCAGCTTTTTTGAGCATTAATATTATTAAATTCATTGAAAAAATTGTTGAGATTCACTTATTTTAATTTTTTCACAGGGACATTTTGTTATTGAAGTGTATGTAAGATGCCCCCCTTAAAGGAGCAAGTCATGACATTACAGCAGTCGCTTTCAGGATATCTTTTGTGTTAATAGGTCTGTTCCACCTACTATTAATGAAATTATTATTGATTTAGTGATAATATGATATACTTACTAGTTATGTTATATCAAAAAACAAAAATTCTAATAAGTTCTTTTTTTCACATTTTCTGTTCACAGAATAAGCTCCAAGTCTGATGAAGGAACTTGAGTTCTGAAGCGTTACAATAAATTTATTTGGGGCATTGTTACAATGATTTTTTGAAACAGGAATATGTTTATTTGGAGACTTATTGAAAAGGAAATACTATTATAATATAAAATCTTTTTGAAGTGTGCATGAATTATTAAAATGTGTAATCATTATTTTAGTCATATTGATTCATATTATATTATAAGAGTTGAGATAGATTATTCATACAAGCTTGGATAACCTTGAACCCAGACTCCTAAAGCTAGCAGCCCCACACATAGCAGCACCTCTTGCAAAAGTGTTTTCCCTCTCCCTCTGCCATAGCTATGTCCCAGATATATGGAAGAATGCCAAGATTACCCCTGTATTCAAAAAAGGGGACCATAAAAATCCCTCAAACTATAGGCCATTGCCATATTACCTACTCTTAGCAAAATCCTTGAGAAGCTCGTAGCCACTCAAACCATTGACTTTCTGCAGAAACCAAACCTTCTCGCGTCAGCACAACATGGTTTCCTCAAGGGTCATAGCACCACCACCGCATTACTGAAATTTATGTCTGATACCCTAGCAGCCGTGGACTCTGGTCTCCTAACGGGGGCAGTCTTTATTGATATGACGAAAGCCTTCGACCTAGTGGATCATCCTATCCTTCTCTCTACTCTAAGATCACTGAGCTTCTCACATAATGTGACTGCTTGGTTTGACAGGTACCTGACAGATCGGACACAGTGCGTTAAATTTAACTATCTTGTCAGATTATGCTACCATAAATATTGGTGTGCCACAGGGTTCTCTATTCTAGGTCCCCTGCTCTTCTTCATTTTCATTAATAATGTTGCCACACTCCTTCCCTATACAACTTCCCTACTTTATGCTGATGACATTGTCTTGTACACAAGTGCTAAGAATATTTCTGAAATCAATCAACGACTCTCCCAAGACTGTCAACAAATTGAAAAGTGGCTCTTAAGAAATA
The DNA here is from genome assembly GCA_016271365.2 of Neoceratodus forsteri. NCBI lineage: Eukaryota > Metazoa > Chordata > Ceratodontiformes > Ceratodontidae > Neoceratodus > Neoceratodus forsteri. Next base: position 101,406,164 of record JADMNL010000031.1, on the reverse strand, counting down.
GGCTTGTCCTAAATGTCTCTAAGACTCAAGCCATGCTGTTTGGTTGCAATGCTAAATGTAAACTTGCCCAACTCACCTTTAATGTCTCCACTATAAATGGCTCGTCACTCATGGTTGTACCCTCTTTCAAATATCTGGGTATCACTCTTGATCCAGCCCTCACTTTTGATCTTCATATCCAGCAGACTTGCAAACTGACTAACATGAAACTTGGTATGGCCTACCGCTCCAACTACATACTCACTCCGTCTGCTAGGCTTGCCATAGCCCGTGGCCTACTACTTCCCTCATCAGGTAAGACTAGCTTTCAGAAGTGGGATGTGGCATACAACAATATTTGTAGATGTGTCCTCACATCGACTAAAACACCAATGCCTCCTCTACACTGAGCTTGGATGGCTTTCTCCGTCAGCATCCCATGTCCCTGCACTCTGCTCTGTCATTGATAATATCATCCGAAATCAAACACCCAAGCCTCTGGTGGAACTTTTCATACGAACATCCAGCTATGGACTTCGCTCAGCTGTCAGTGCCCAAGTTGTCATTCCCAGACACCACTCCTCCAAAGGTGCTAAGTGCTTTTTCCTGCCATGCCCCCCAAAAATGGAACTCCCTTCCACTAACTATTCGTCTGGCATCATCCCATGCCTCTTCCGTTATTGCTGCGCAACCATCTTGCCATCTCGTGCTCTTGCTCCCACTTCAAACCCCCTTAGCCCAGTTTTTCTGTACTTTAACCATTACCCTTACAGCCTTTCCATGCTACTTTCCCCTTAACAAATTAACTTCTGTGCTGTCCTGTCTCTTAAGGTTGTTACAATGTAATTTTAATTGCAGCTAATCATCATCCTTACCTCACCAATTTCCTCCAATCCCATCCTAGCCCACCTCTGTTACACTCTCCTCCCTGCCCCAATTACTTCTCCTGTCTCTTGCATTCCATCTTCCTTGACTACTAGATGGCACTCCTGCTTGTTTTTAGCGAATTGGACTGCTGCCTAATTGCTGCCTGGTGACTCTTTGGGTTGCCCTCCATCATTTGTATTATATAGTTTTTGCAGAATTTGTTGTATCTATTTGTATTTCTACTTGTTCTCACTACTTGCACTGTATCACTATGTATGTAAAGCACTTGCTGTATACATGATTGTATCGTCATTTTGTTCAAAATGTTCTAGCTTCTGTATTCTCCCGGGTCATGCCTGAAAATAGGCAGTCATTGCTAAGGCTAGTGCACCTTACCTGGTCAACAAAAACTAACTAAATAAATATCAGATGACCTAAAGGTAGGCCAGCAATGTGAGAAGGCAATAAGGAGGGCTGGGGGGATACTAGGATGCATAGGGAGAGGCATCACCAGTAGAAAACAGGAGGTTGTTGGCCCTCTGTACAGACAGTTGGTAAGACCACATCTGGAGATCCCATCTCCGCAAAGACATAGACAGGGTGGAGGCTGTCCAGAGGAGGGCAACCAAAATGATGCAGGGTCTGCGTCAGAAGAAATACGAAGACTAAAGGAACTAAAGCTGTATAGCCTCGAGGGAAAGGGGGGGGGGAGAGACGTGATAGAAACTTTCAGATACCTCAAGGGAATCAAAGTCCAAGAGGGTAGCATCTTTCAGAAAAAAAGATGTGCAAAAACAAGGGGCACAATTTGAAGATGGGGGGACGGCTTATGTGAGGAAGTATTTCTTCACAGAGAGGGTTGTGGATACGTGGAACAGCCTTCCTGAGGAGGTCGTAGAGTCAAAAACAGTGGGGGAATTCAAGAATGCATGGGACAGACATAAGGCAGTTCTAGTGAGGGGTAGGAGGAAGTAGGCTGTTGGTTAACTAGGATCTGCAGCTTATCCGTTAGGTAGGGAAATGGGCAGACTAGGTGGGCCAAGCGGTCCTTCTCAGCCGTCAAATTCTATGTTTCTATTCAACAAACCCAAGTCTTGGCACTAACTGTTGGAACACCTTTCTTGATTTGAGGATGTGGGAGAAATTTTGTGACTTAGATCTGTCCGAGTGGATCACTGACTTTGCTGTAGACACCCCTAAGGATCAGTTTGATGTCTGCAAATTTACTTATTTCAAATAGTGAAAAGGTTGGCTTGCCCAGTCCTAGGGGCATAAACATGGCATCGTGTGACTTTTTTTGCCACTGAAAAGATCTGTCAGAATATGAAATTGACCTTCCAGGTCAGAAACATGAGATTTTAGTAAATAGAATGCTTTTTCTTACTAGGGTGACACTTTTTTTTGCATTAAAGCAGCTGCATTCTGCAAATGCTACTCAATTTCTTCTTTTTTTTTTTTTTTTCCTGTATAGCTTTCTTGCCCTGCCTGCCAGCCTCAAATCCTGTTAACGCTCCCCCCATCAAGCTGATGGGAATCCGCTGAATCTGGATCACTGGTGTGGAAGCGCATAGTGCTACCACTTGAGCCATTGGGTGGCCCCAAAAGTGCTACCCAACCTCTAGGGAGTTTGTCCACGTTAGTTGGAGAAAGATGTCTCTCCTCAGAGAAGGCAGTATCAATTTTATGTTTAATCTCCTATTAAAAGAAAAAGTTGTTCTGTAATTAAAGTCCCTGCATGTTCCAAGTTGCAGTGTTCAAAGAGCTCATGTTAAATTCTTAACAGTATAAATGTTCCAATGGTAGAATGAGTTTTCTGTATACCAAACAAAGATATGTCTTAATATCTAAAGGACTAATGGATTCAATCACTGTGCTATATGTTAATTTCTATAAATATAATGTAGTAGAATTGTATAAATACACTACAGTATTTGTGATAGAACTGTTTAGTTTTGGGGGGTGTGAATATGGTTCACTAGCCACACACTGGCAGGTCCACTAGAACGGTCTGATTATCTGGACGTCTTTAAGGGAAGCTCCCCCACCACCGAGGTGGTATATCCCCAACTCTGCCCTGTGATGTCAGATCTTTCTTTCCTTTGGAAGAGGAGGTTACCTCCTCAACTCCTGCTTAGGTTTAGTGCGCCATAGGCGAACATTGTTTTCAAAGTTTCTTTGATTTAATTATCTTCTTCTTTCTGTTCCTTTGACTTCTCTTGTTGATCTTTGATGGAGCAACAGAAGCCACAGTTCAGATTCTGCATTTGGTGCTGACTGGTTATGTTGGTCATTGATCTGCATGACACATGCCGGTACTGCCTGGGTGGGCAACACGACGTGGCTGGGTGCGGCCTTTGCAACAGCATGCTTTCAGAGTCCCTTGAGTACAGGAAGCTTTGGCTCTGGCTGGGTCATCCTTCAGAATGGGATCTGAAGGATCGCCCTAAGGGCCACAAGAGGGCCTTGACTGTGACTGGGTTGGCTCGGCAACTTGTGGCCCTTTAGACAGAAGCGGCAATGACTGTGGCAGGCACTTCCTCTGTCTTAGTGCTTTTCCAGACTGGGGTCAGCATTGGAGGATTCCAGGACATGTTTGACCCTTCAGACCCTGGGGTAGAGCCCTGCCCACTGTGGTCATAAGAAGCACAAGTGCCACCAGTGCTGGTCGTGGAACTGGGAGATATCCCAGTCCCTTGACTCGCCTGATCGCCCAATGGCTGTCGAGTGACTCTTGGCCAAGGGACCAATTGAGGACTCTTCAGTTCCTCTGTCAAGTCATTTGGCTTGGAGTCCAGTCAAGCAAGCCACCTAGATTTTTCTCGGGCCTGCCAACCCATTGTCAGACAAGGTCAAGGATTCAGTTTCACAGACTCTGATGCTCCCGGTCCTGACCAGGAGGACATATTCCTGTCTGTGTTCCCGTCTGGTCCTTGGTGGAAACCACCTTCACCAGCAGTCGAGCCTTCCACGCCCATGCTGCTGAACATGGTTGCAAGCATCGGTGGCCCTGTAAAAGCTGCGCGGTGATGGGTCAGAGGGATGTCATTCCTCCACCCATTCTGTTCCTTTCTGCATGCCCAGTCAGAGGTTGGCTGCGTCAGTTCTTGTCACACTAGCCCGCTGCCACAGTGGACAAGTGGGTGTTGGATATAGTGGGCAAAGGGTTGCTTCAGGACTTCAAGGCTCTCACATCTTGCCACCTCCACGCAGTTTGGGAGTCCAGGGTGTGTCACAGGATAATCTGTCCTCCCTTCGGGGGTGTCACCAGATATCTGTCCTCCCTTCGGGGGTGTCACAAGATCTGTCCTCCCTTTGGAAGGACATGCTCAGCTCCTTGCAAGAGGGGCAGTAGCCCATGTCCTGGACACCCTGGCCAGTCTGGGTTACGTATTCAGGTACTTCCTGGTCCTGAAAGGGATGGGGGTCTGGCACCTCATATTGGATCTGCATGAGCTTAACCAGTTCATGCAGAAATGCAAGTTCTGGATGGTCACTCTGAATCAGATCATTCCTTCGCTGGAGTAGAACATGAGATTCTGCTCCCTAGACTTCCAGAATGCAGTTTTCCACATCCTCCTCCATCAATCTCACCGCCAGTACCTCCAGTTCATGCAGAAGGGGTTATGTACCAGTTCCAGGTCATGCCGTTCGGTCTGTTCTTGGTACACAGGATCTTCACCAAGCGCAAGACAGTGGTAGTAGCCCACCTGCGGTACCTAAGGGTTAGGGTGTACCCCTCCCTGGACAACTGCCTGTTGCTGGTCTGTCCTGGGAGGCTGTGGAGAGGTCCCTAGAGCTGGCATTCCTGACCTGCCAAGACTTAGGCCTGTTGGTCGACCAGGACAAGCCCGAACTGGTACCCAAACAGGTGATCAGGTTCATCGGAGCAGAACTCTACTCCCTGTGGACTGTGCATCGGATCTTTCCTCCTGTGCCCGTCTTTTCCGGTTGGGCTCTTGCGCCTTCCTGGGATTTCCTGAGGCTGCTGGGGAATATGGCATCCTGCACCAGCATGGTCCATTGGGCCCACTGGCAGATGTGCCGCTTCCAGTGGGAGTTGAGCCATCAGTAGTCCCAGTGCTTGGGATACTTGGATCAGCTAGTCACAGTGCCCCAGCCAGTGTGGGGTGCCATCCAGTGGTGGCTAATTTCAGAACATCTGGAGGAAGGAATTCCATTTGTCCGCCCAGAAGCAACTGTCATGCTCACAACGGACGTGTATGGTGGGGAGTGCACCTGGGAGTCCACAAAGTCTACTATTTCTGATCACCCAGGCAGTCCCATCACCACATAATCCTGATGGAGCTCCTTGCAGTGCATCTGGCACTGACAACATTCGCTCCTCTAGTCAGAGGTCAAATCATGCAGGTTCAGACAGACCACACCATGACTTATGTTCTGCCTGAACAGACAGGGCAGAACTCACTCCCTTCTCTTGTGGCAAGAGGCTGTCCACATATGAATCCTCATGCTCAGCCTAGGTGCAGATCTCCTGGTGATTCCTGTCACAGGAGAGACCAGTCGGCTGGTAGATGCTCTCAGCCGGGCAGGAGAGAGACTGCATGAGTGGTCCCTAAATCAGGAAGTGGTGAACCACCTGTTCTCCCAGTGAGGTACTCTTGTGGTGGATTGGTTTGCTTCCTATGAGAATGTCAAACTGAGACTGTTTCCGTTTGCCCCCCAGTCCAGAACACTGCTGGGTGATGCCTTTGTGAGGCCCTGAATCCCAGGCCTCATGTACATCTTCCTTTCCTTGCCTTTGATACAGAAGGTTGTGGTCAAGGCGTGGAAGGACAAGGCATAGATGATCCTGATAGTTCTGGACTGGCCAAGGTAGTTCTGGTGCCTGGATTTCTTCAGCCTCAGCAGCAGACCTCCATGAAGACTGCCTCTCTCCCAGATCTGTTGACCAGACTTCAGGGGGACGACTCTGCACCTGGACCTGTGGTCCCTGCACCTCATGGCCTGGCTTCTGAACGACTAGAGTTTCAGACCTTGGGTGTCTCGGATTATGTGCTGCAGGTTGTGGAAGCCTCCTAAAAGGAATGGACTCATAGATGATGTGCCTTTAAATGGAAGAGATTTTCCATTTGGTGCCGGGGCAGGGAGTTTGGGCCTCTTGCCTGCCCTGTGGCTAGTATCGTGGACTACCTCTGGCCCCTTTTCAATATTGGGACTGTGCGCGACCCTTAAGGTGCACTTGGCAACCACCTCTGCTTACTGGGTATGGGCTGGTAAGCTGACTGTGGCGCAGGAGAAGGTGGACGGACACTTCTCCAAGGGCCTGGAGCACTTGTCCTTCTTATCCATGAACCACCTCCACCATGAAACCTACTGCTGTTATTGCCTGTGCTCGTGGGCAAGCCTTTCAAGCCAGTGCTGTGAGATGTCACACCTGTCACGGAAGACTGTCTTCCTGGTGGCTTATCACATCAGCCAGAAGGATTGGTGAGCTCCAGGTGCTATCAATGGAGTCTCCTTACCTGGTCTAATGCAGGGACAAAGTTGTCCTTCTCCCAACTCAAAGTTCCTCCCAAAGGTGGTACCTTGCAAGCCTGTTATAACGGATGCATCTGTTTACATAATATTTGTCCGTTATATCCAGTGTCCATTGTATCCAGAGGAGGTGCAGCCAATTTGTCATGTTTGTCTGTGTATGTGAGCAGGGGCTCATAGTGAATGAGAACACTGCCTAGCATGTTTCTGTACTCTGTGTTTATTTAAAGTTACTTAACTGTCAGGAAACATGTGATCTTACTTCGAGAGGGCTCTTGCAGTAGGTAATTACTTATAGGACTGATGTTGGCAGGCAGCAGGACCCCACGGAAAAATTTCTAGCTAGCAGTCTCTGGCCAGGGACCGCCCCCATGTCAGGTGACCGGCATCAGGAGATGTGGTATGAGAGGTCCTCACTCCCCGCCTTCTAGTTCTTTCCGCGTTGAAAGCATGCCAGCGCCTCACGGAAGTTTCCTGCTAGTCAGGTCTTTCGCCGGTATTTTAACTGAGTATTTTCGATTTCCCCCAAATCATCCATCACATGTCTGCCTGTGTATGTCATCCCCTACACCCTCCGAGCACAAAACAAGTGCAACTCATGCGGCGCCCAACTTCGCACAAGGATGGCCATTCCCTGTGCCTTTTTTTGCCTAGGCCCCGACCATCCGGTAGAGAAGTGCCAGCACTGCCTTAATTTTAACGCAGCCACCCGGAGAAGGTGGCAGCAGTCCCTGGAGGCCCATATTTTGAAAAAGAAAATGAGCTTCATGGAGAAGGAATTGAAAAAGCTTTGGCAGGCGTCAACTTCATCTGAAGGCCATCCATGAAAAGGACAAAGAAAAACACGGGACAGGGCTCCTCTACCACGCGACTTCCTTGGGAGTCGCCGTCTAAAATAATGTCTCTGGGGACCGCCTCCATGACGGCCGCCTTAGAGGCTTCTTAGGCAGAGTCGGCCTGCCCGTTAGGCTCTCACTCGGGCCCTTCGGGTGCCTCTGGGCTGTTGGAGGCCTCCGCTCCTGGTAAAGCCGTGGTTTCGTGGCCTACTGGTGCGAGCGACTCTGATAAGCCGGACGTCGGCTCCTCCGATGCCCACACGGAGAAGGTCGCTAAGTCGCCCGACCCTTCGGGGTGGCGCGCGGCACCCATTCCGCCAGACCAGGCCGCCTCTCCATCGCGGCCTGTCTCCGGCGATGGGTCCGCAGTCGGACGCCGCCTCCGCGCCTCGCCTGATCCTGCTGCTAATCGCAGAAGGACACTCAATAGAGTTTCTGCAGAAATCACCTCGTCACCCTCCCCCAAGGTCATCGTACTCTCGGGAACATCATCTTCTGGTCCAGGAAGAAATTTCAGCACTTTTACTGAAAGAGGCGATAGAACCTGTCCTCCTTCCCCTGCAAGGAACGGGTTACTATTCCCACTTCTTCCTGGTCCCGAAGAAGACAGGAGATGTAAGACCTATTCTAGATCTCAGTTCCCTGAACATTTTCATGGAGTACGAGAGGTTCAGGATGCTCTCACTGCAGAGCCTTCTGTTCCTCCTCTGCTCGGGCCAGTGGCTGTGCACTCTGGATATGCAGGACGCTTACCTGCCCATATCTATCTGCCCGTCTCACTGCAAATATCTTCGTTTTGCTTTCCAGGGGGACCACTACCAGTTCAAGGCACTTCCATTTGGCCTCTCCTCTGCTCCTCCAGTATTTACCAAATGCCTTGCAGTGGTGGCGGCCTACCTGCGTACCCGGGGCAGGTGTTCCCGTACCTGGACGATTGGCCCCTGGCGGCCTCGTCCAGGGAGGAACTCCTGCACTGCCTCTCCCTTACCCAGCAGGTCTTTGCCTGTCTGGGTATTACCATCAACCATTCCAAGTCTCAGTTGATCCCATCCCAGAGGCTTCAGTTTATTGGGGCGATACTGGACACGACCTTGGGCAGGGTCTTCCAGACAGGGCGGCCACACTCCAGACTCAGGTAAGCCTGTTGTCCGGCCGCAGACGGGTCAGTGCAAGGTCGGTTCTTCACCTCCTCAGGCTTATGGCGGCTGCTATCCCAACAGTTCCTCGTGCTCGGCTCCACATGAGGGTCTCTCAGTGGACGCTTCGCTCTCAGTGGGATCAGTTGGTAGACGACTTGGGCCAGTTGGTCCTAGTCTCCTCTGTCATGATTTGAGACTTCCAGTGGTGGATGGCTCGAGAGAACCTTCTTCGGGGAGTTCCATTCTTCCTTCCTCCTCCCTCCCAGACTCTGACCACAGACACCTCGGTCGAAGGTTGGGGAGCCCATCTCGGTCCACATCGGACCCAGGGCTCTTGGTCCAAGCTCGAACAATCCCTGCACATCAATGTGCTCGAGCTTCGAGCAGTTGCTCTATGCTCTCCAGGCTCTCCACCTGCATCATCTTCCAGGCCAGCTAGCCATCCAGACGGACAATATGTGTGTGGTATGGTACATCAACTAACAGGGCGGGACTTGGTTCTACCCTCTTTGCAGGGAAGAGATGAGAGTTTGGGATTGGGAAGCACAACACAACTTTCACCTCAAGGCAATTCATGTTCTGGGGGTCGAGAACTCCTTAGCAGACTAAGTCGCTCGTCTGCTCAAGCTCACGAGTGGGAACTGGATCAGGGGGTCCTAGACGATATCTTCCCACGTTGGAGAACACCTCAGGTGGACCTGTTCGCTTCATCTCTAAACGCAAAGCTTCCCGACTTCTGCTCGCTTCTTCTAGAGCAAGGCATTTTCTGGAGAGAGACTCTGTCTCTAGATTGGAAGGACAGATCCGTCTATGCACCCCCCCTGATTCCTGTGATCCCGCGTGTCTTGCAGAAACTCTGCTCAGAAGGAGCATGAATGATTCTGATCGCTCCTTTCTGGGCCAGGCAAGTTTGGTTCTCTCTTCTGCAACAATACTCAGAGGAACCTCCTCTTCCTCTTCCGCTGTCACGAATTTTACTGACCCAGGATCAGGGGACCCTGGTCCATCGAGGTCTCAAGTCTCTAACTACATGCGTGGCTCCTGCAGACATAGCTCAAGCCTGCTTTGAGGTTTCTCCCCAGGTGGCTGAGATCTTGGTGGAGGCTAGGAAACCCTCCACTAGGTCTACTTATGCCATGAAGTGGAAATGGTTCTCAATCTGGGCCGCTTTGAAAGGCTTTATGCCTTTCTCCTGCTCGGTTGGGTGACTGCTGGAGTACCTGCGCCATCTCTTCAGCCTGGGTCTTAGTCACTCGTCTCTGAGGGTACACATAGCGGCCATTTCGGCCTACCATGTTCCCTTTGCAGATGGGATGTTTGCTCAACTGGAAGTCTTCCTCACAGGGGTTCTTCACTTGAGACCCCCTATCCGAGTTCCCGCCCCTCCTTGGGATTTGAATTTCGTTCTTGAGAAACTTACTTTGTCTCCTTTTGAACTGGCAGCCTCAGCAGACATGAAGTTCCTTTCATGGAAGACGCTCTTCCTAGTGGCCATTACCTCTGCTCGGAGGATTTCCGAGCTCCATGCCCTGATGTGTAAAATCCCATACTTGATTTTTCACAAGGAACGTGTGGCTCTGCGCACCAATCCTAAGTTTCTCCCCAAGGTGGTAGCGGAATCTACATTGAACCAGTCCATAGAGTTACCCGCTTTCTTTACACAGTACTCCAATCAGGGGGAGTATCTGCTTCACACTATGGACGTTCACCGGATCCTGAGATACTACACTAACAGAACAAAGGATCTCAAAAAGACTGATCAACTGTTTCTCTTTTGCACCCAAAAGAGAAGGCAATGCTGTTTCTAAGCAATGCCTGTCTAAATGGTTGGCTCATTGCATCACCTTCTGTTATGACAAGTACAACAAGACCCTTCCGGGTCAAATAAGAGGACACTCCACCAGAGGGGTCGCTGCCTCGGCGCGGCATGTTTCAAGAACGTGTCAGCGGCAGACATCTGTGTTGCCGCCACTTGGACTGCTGTCCATACATTTACAAAACATTACAGTTTGGATATTGCCTCTTGCCGTAGAGCAAGCTTCAGGCTCGCTGTTCTGCAAGGCCTCCTTTCTTAAGGCCTTCACAGCTAAGGGGATCTGCTTTGAGTAGCTTTCCTCCTCCAGTGTGCTTCTTCTTGTTCCAGACTGCTTGGGACTCTGTCCTATATGTACCGTATATACTCGCATATGAGCCGACCCCCCCCAAAATTGTAAGCACAGAAAAATAAAAACTGCTTGACTCACGTATAAGCCGAAATATATTTATTAGTAAACTATCACACCAAGTAATACACAAAACAATGAATGTCCAGCACTGCTCTGCCCCTTTTAGCACATTACAGGTACCGGCATCTGACATCCACAGTTACAGCTGATATCTGACCTAGGGATAAAGCATCCGGCAATAGCAGGGTGGTTAGCAGAGAACAACTTACTCCACTCAGTTGGAATCTGCATTGCGATTTTAGGCTTCTGAAAAGCAGAGATCTTGTTCATACCTGCCCACTATTCCTGTCAGCCTCCTGTTGTCACTTTATTATTCTGTTTCTTATTTACACAAAAGTGGCGAGCTGCAGCACAGTTGTTAAAAGCTTCTGCATGCTCAATCCCACACAGCTTGTAAGTTGTGTTATGCTGATTTTTTGGGCAGGGACTTTTAAGTGAGTTAGTAGCAGTAGGGTAGGTTTTTATTACTGTTAGTTTCCTTGGATGAAAAACCCATTAAAGTTTAAAGTTAAAGATGTTAGAGCCAAAAGCTGCCTGCCATTCAGTTCCTCATTTTGACTTCCTGCCCTATTCACCTAGTGAACTCCACGTTGCCATCGGTGGATTAAAAGCTTTTACCTTACCTTGAGGAGGACCTGGAGTGTGGTGAGTGCTGTGACCTGAGACGCTGGTGGCCTGCTGTTGGCATTTGAGTGCTGCAGGTTTTCCTGGTGAGGAGCATTGCTGGGATTGTTCTTTCAGGACTGGCTCTATTCTGTGTGCTGCTAACTGGCGTGGCTAAGTCCCAATAGTGAATACTTGAAAATTTGGTGACCCGCGTATAAGCAGAGGTAGTAGATTATGGTAACACACACAAAAAAAATCGGCTTATACGCTGTTAGTATATATGGGATTACCTACTGCGAGAGCCCTCTCGAAGTAAGATAGTACAGTTACGTAAGAACTTACCAAAACAGTAGATCTTTGAGAGGCTCTTGCAGTAGGTAATACCTTCCTGCCCTCCATCCCCCTAAGCTTTTTCAGCTCCTTTTCCAGTGAGGGAAATATCCGCTTCTCTCTCGTCCGACCTCTTGTGGCCTGTGGTGGGAAAGAACTGGAAGGCGGGCGTGAGGGACCGCCCCTTTATACCGATGTCTCCTGGGGGCGGTCCCTCGCCAGAGACTGCTAGCTAGAAATTTTTCCATGGGGTCCTGCCGTCTGCCGACGGTAAGTCCTATATGTAATTACCTACTGCAAGAGTGTCTCTCAAAGATCTACTGTTACGGTAAGTTCTTACGTAACTGTACTTTCTTTAAGGAAGCTTATTGCAGAAGGTAAGAAGATAACTCTAGTGGCTGGATGGTGGGGTCCTAGGATATTAAGAACAAAGACAATGGTACTGTAAAGGTTTTATTGAAATATAAAATTATTTATGTTTAGTTGTAGTAGTGGTATATGGTTCATATCCAAACAACCCACTTGGCCTCCCCTGGCAAGTGGCATGAGGATCCCTGCTTCCAGCGTGAAAAAATTTAATGTTACAGAGTGGAGTTGGGGGATATACTGCCCAGATGCTGGAAGGAGCTTACTTTAAAGATGTCCAGCCAAACTACCGTTCCAGTGGAGCTGCTAGAGTGTGGATGTGAACCATATACCACTCCTAGAACTACAGATCTTACTTCGAGAGGGCTCTTGCAGTAGGTATTTACATATAGGACTGACTCACCAGGCGTCCGTACCCCTCGGAAAAATTTCTAGCTAGCGGTCTCTGGCGGGGGACCGCCCCACATCGGGTGACTGACGACATGCGACGTTAGTATAAAGGGGTGGTCCCCCACGCCCACCTTCCAGATCTTTCCCGCCATCGACTTGTGAAAGTTCCTTGCCGTAAAGTTAAACGCTCATCAGTCGTTGGTCGTTCAGTTTTCAAACTTTTCAACCGTTCTTTCCGATATCTATATTGTATCTTTATATGCTGTGTATGTCGTCGCCTTCCAAATCACATAAACACAAGTGCGAACCGTGCTGTTCCCAGCTGCCGCATAAAGACGGCCATTCCCTGTGCCTCTTCTGCCTAGGCCCGGATCACCCTGTGGAGAAGTGCCAACACTGCCAGCAATTTAATTTGGCTACCTAAAAACGGAGGCAGCAGTCCCTGGAGGCCCATACTTTAAAGAAAAAAAAATGGCATCCATGGAGAAGGAGTTGAAAAAAGTTGAGGCAGGCGTCCGCTTCCCCCGAAGGCCATAAAAAGGAGGAGAAGCACCAGGAGCGGGATTAGACTTCTCCGGCCTCCGCGACTTCGGCTGGAGTCGTGGTTCTGAAGGTAACCTCCCCTCCGGGGGACCGTTCCACGACGACAGTCTTGGTGGTGGTCAAGAAGGTGTTGCTCCTTCCATCAGGCTCGTGCTCGGTCCTCTCGGGTACCTCTGGGGTAAAGGAGGCCTCCGCTCCCGGGAAGGCCACCGCCACGTGTCCCTCAGGTTCGAGTGGGTCCGCTAAGTCAGATGCTGGTGGCTCTGTCCATCCGGACAAGACTGGTAAGCCACTTGCTCCTCCGGGAGGGCGCACAGTCGCTCTTTCGCCCGACAAGGCCGCATCCCCAGTATGGCCTTTATCAAGCAAGGGATCCAGTAAGTTGGACATCTGCTCCTCCGCCCACCTGGATCCGGCTAATAAGCCAGACGTCGGCCCTTCCGACGCTCGCCTGGCCAAGGAACCTGCGTCGAACCCCCTCGACCAGTCTGACGCCCCAGGCCCCTCAGCGCTTGGTGTTGCCATCTGAGTCCCAGCGCCCTCTGCTGACCCCTGGGGATTCCAGCCTCCCTCCTCCCGGTCACACTGCGTCAGGGCCTCTTCCTTCTGGACCAGACACCCTGATGCCGCCGATGTCCCCTACCGACGGTGCTCCTACCGCCGGGCTAACGCCCACGGGCCAGCCTTTCCTTTGCCTGGCCTACCAGCTGGGCCTCTGCAAGGTCCCTGTGCTCCACCAGAGCCCCTGGACCCCAGGTATTCAACACCTTAATGCCCAGTGCTGTCTTGCCCAGCGCCACAGTACCCAGCGCCTCAATACCAGATGCCGGGCTTTCCGCCATCGGGTTATGTATACTCAATGTATGGATATCCTTGGTATCCGTATTCCCCTCCTCCTCCGCCCCAGCCGCCGGCAGATTTGAAGGAGACTCTAGCCTCCTGGTGGGCTGAGGCCAAGGCTCAACTCACCAGAGAAGTAGAAAGTAGTCTTCCGATGCCGGATCCTTCGCAGTATCCCCTGCGTTGGAAACGGGGAAACTCCTTCCCCCTTACCCAACACCAGAGATGAACCCTTGGGCACCAGGGGCATGGAGGATACGCGGCCCACAGAGCTTCCCAAAGGACGCATAGGGAGAAGTCTTTGTCGACCTCTGACTTGGACTCGGGGGGGGGGGCCCCGCCCTGATCCAGACGACGAGCCTCGTACTCCAGACCGACCTAGGCCAAGGACCCCTCCAGAGGATCTTTCTTTTCTGGAGCTACTGAGAAAGATCCAGGAAGTTCCAGTGGCAATCTCTGGAGCCGGATCCACAACGTAAAAAGCTTGTTGCCCACTTGGATCTGCCAGAGACCGCTGTTACATTGATTCCACCCTGAATAGAGCGTCACGCGATCTTGTTTCCACTATTTGGAAACAACCTTCCGCGTTAGCCCCCCTTTGGAGGAAGGCAGATCGGCTATATCGGGCTCCCGAGGAAGTAGATTTCTTGAACCTACACCACAAAGCGGACTCTGTCATGATTAGAGCTGCTCACGGCTGCTTCACTAATCCTAAACATCTCAGCTCGTCTCTGCCCGACTAGGAGTCTCAGCTTCTGAACCAATATGGGAAGATGATCTATGCATCTTCTACCCTGGGTATTAGGGCCCTGAATTATGTAGCGCATATGGGGGAATTACCAGAAGTCCATCCTTGGTCAGGCAGAATCAAAGTTAGACTCCCTTCCTGAGTCCCAGACAAAACAGGAAGTGGCGGATCTTGTCCGTTCTGCTCGTTCAGCCAGTCTGCATATGCTTCATGCCATTTACGACGCAGTGGACATAGCTGGACAGAGCTCTGCTTTCGCCGTAGGCCTTCAGTGTCATGCCTGGCTCAGTGTGTCAGGTTTGTTCCCTGAAGTGCAATCCGCTATTCAGGATGCTCCCTTCAGGGGTTTGGTGCTGTTCGGCGATTATGTCAAGGACATCATTACCGACCCGCAAGAAAAGGGCACTGCACTCAAGTCTGTGGACTCTTTGTACAGACCCCCTCAGGGGCAGTGGCATCCCTTTGGTAGACGTAATCGACAAAAACAACAAGCATCGGGGCTCCTCCAGCAACCAAGACTCCCCCTACCAAAAAAGCTGCAGCAGCCTCTGCTGCTGTACTATCACCGACCTCCTGACTCCTCGCCTCTCCCACTGCCTCTGGAGGTCCCAGAGGAATCGGTAGGAGGGAGATTCTCCTTCCATCTAACGGGTTGGGAGAGGATAACATCGGATGCTTGGGTGCTCCAGTTGATTGCAGCAGGACACTCAATAGAGTTTCTACAGAAACCACCCCGATGACCACCCCAAAGTTGTTTTACTCCCCGGAACATCTTCCTCTGGTCCTAAAAGAAATTGCCTCCCTTCTCTCGAAGGCTGCGATAGAACCAGTACCCAACTAGCTTTGGGGGACGGGTTACTATTCCCATTTCTTTCTAGTTCCAAAGAAGACTGGAGACGTGAGGCCTCTTTTAGACCTCAGTTCCCTGAACATGTCCGTGGAGTACAAATGCTTCAGAATGCTCTCTTTGCAGGGCCTTCTGCCTCTTTTTCAGCAGGGATTTTGGATGTGCGCTTTGGACATGCAGGATGCTTACCTACATATCCCCATATGTCCTTCCCACTGTGAATTTCTTCGATTTTTGCTTTCAGGGGGACCACTACCAATTCAAGGCCCTCCCATTTGGTCTTTCCTCGGCCCCCTGAATATTTACCAAATGCCTCTCTGTGGCGGCGGTCCAACTGCGTACCCAGGGAGTTCAGGTATTGCCGTACCTGGACAGTTGGCTCCTGGCGGCCCTGTCCAGGGAGGAACTCCAACACTGTCTGTCCCTTACCCAACAGGTTTTCACCAGCCTGGGTATTACCATCAACCAGGCAAAGTCCCATTTGGTCCCTTGTCAACGCCTCCAGTTCATAGGGGTGATTCTAGACACGACCATCGGCAAAGCTTTTTTGCCTCCGGACAGGGCGGACACCCTTCAGACTTGAGCATGCCTCCTGTCCAGTCGCAGAAGGGTCCAAGCCAGGTCAGTCCTCCGCCTCCTCAGGCTGATGGCGGCTGCCATTCCAACAGTCCCACGCGCTCGGCTCCATATGAGGATTTCTCAGTGGACGCTTCGGTCTCAGTAGGACCAAACACTGGACGACCTAGAGCAAGGGCTACTAGTTTCCGATCCCATGATCAGGGACTTGCAGTGGTGGAAGGTACAAGAGAACCTTTGCCAGGGAGTTCACTTCAACATCGAACCCCCTTCCCAGATGTTGATGACAGATCCCTCAGGAGAGGGATGACGAGCCTTCCTCGGGTCTTACATGACGCGGGACAGCTGGTCCCAGTCCGAACAAAATCTGAACATAAATGTGCTCGAACTCTGAGCAGTCCTTTATGCCCTCCAGGCCCTACACTCCTCCATCCTTCCCGGTCATCATCTCATACAGACAGACAACATGTGTGTAGTCTGATATCTCAGCAAGCAGGGAGGAGCACGTTCCTACCCTCTGCAGGGCAGCAATGAGAGTGTGGGTCTGGGCTACCCAGCACAACTTTCACTGGACGGCCATTCACGTTCCGGGAGTGGAAAACACACTGGTAGACCACCTCCGTTGGTCCTCAGCCAGGGACTATGAATGGGAACTGGATCAAGAGGTCGTAGACTACTTTTTTTTCTGCAAATGGGAACCCCTCAGGTAGACTTGTTCACGTCTCCTCAAAATGCAAAACTTCTTGCCTTCTGCTCGCTCACTCCAGGGTGAGGCATTTTTTTGCCGGGACAGTCTCTCCATTGGAAGGACATATTTGTCTATGCCTTCCCTCCTATTACCCTAATTCCGAGGGTCCTGAACAAGCTCAGATCAGAGGGGGCATGAATGATAGTCATCGCTCCATTCTGGCCCAGGCAAGTTTGATTCTCTCTTCTGCAACAGTTTTCAGAGGAACTTCCGCTTCCTCTTTCGCAACACTTGTTGACCCAGGATCAGGGGATCCTTGTTCATCCAGGTCTCGGATCCCTTCATTTGCATGCATGGCTCCTGCAGACGTAGCTAAAGCCCGCTTTGGGGTTTCCCGCTCGTAGCAGACATTTTGGTAGAGGCCAGAAAGCCTTCCACCAGGTCCACCTACACCATGAAGTGGAAACTGTTTTCTGTTTGGGCCACGTCAAAGGACTTCGAATCTTTCTCTTGCCCAGCCAGCAGAGTCCTGGACTGCATGTGTCATCTCTTCAATCTGGGTCTCGGCCATTCCTCTTTTAAAGGTCCACATGGCAGCGATTTCAGACTACCATGTCCCCTTTGGAGATGGGACTTTTGCTCAGCTGGAAGTCTCGCAAGACATTCCTCAGAGGGGTCCTCCATTTGAGACCCCCCATCCGCATTCCTGCTCCTCCTTGGGACTTGAATTTTATTCTTGAGAAGCTTACTCTGCCTCCCTTCGAGCCGGTAGCCTCAGCAGATTTAAAGTTCCTCTCTTGGAAGACTCTCTTCCTAGTGGCCATTACTTCAGCTTAGCGAATTTCCGGGCTTCAGGCCTTAGATGTGTAAAATCCCAAATTTGATTTTTCACAAGGAACGTGTGGCTCTGCACACCAACCCTAAGTTTCTCCCTAAGGTGGTGGCTGAATCAACGCTGAATCAATCCATTGAGCTACTAGTTTTCTATACGCAACACTCCAATCAAAGGAAGTTCCTCTTGCATACTTTGGATGCTCAGAGAATGAGATACTACACCACTCGGACTAAGGATCTCAGGAAATCTGATCAGCTTTTTGTTTCTTTTACTCACAAAAGAGAAGGCAATGCTGTTTCTAAGCAATGCCTATCTAAATGGTTGGCTCATTGTATCACTTTCTGTTACGACAAGTACAAGAAGACCCTGCCGGGTCAAGTCAGAGGTCACTCCACCAGAGGAATAGCTGCCTCTGCGGCTTGTTTCAAGATTGTGTCAGCGACAGACATCTGCGCAGCCGCAACTTAGACTTCTGTCCATATCTTTACGAAGCACTACAGTTTGGACATTGCCTCCCGCCACAGAGCAGGCTTTGGGTTGGCTGTGCTTCAAGGTCTTCTTTCATAAGACTTGTTCAACCGGAGGTTCCATACAATGGATAGTTTTCCTCCTCCAGAGTGCTTTTGCTTGTTCTAAACTGCTTGTGACTCAGTCCTGTATGTAAATACCTACTACAAGAGCCCCCTCGAAGTAAGATAGTACAGTTACGTAAGAACTTACCGTAACAGTAGATCTTCGAGAGAGTCTCTTGCAGTAGGTATTGCCTTTCTGCCCTCCATCCCCCTAAGCTTTTTTGGCTCCTTTTCCATGAGGGGAAATATCCTCTTTTCTGTCGTCTTGGCTCTTGGCGAGAAAGAACTGGAAGGAGGGCATGGGGGACCGCCCCTTTATACTGATGTTGCATGGCGTCAGTCACCTGACATGGGGGCGGTCCCCTGCCAGACACTGCTAGCTAGAAATTTTTCCGTGGGGTCCTGACGCCTGGCGGGTCAGTCCTATATGTAAATACCTACTGCAAGAGCCTCTTTCAAAGATCTACTGTTACAGTAAGTTCTTACGTAGCTACGGGTGAGTAACCTATGTGTTATGCAATTGAGAAAAATTAAAATATACCACGAGTAAAAGTAACAAGGAAAGGATAATGGGGGGACTGAACAGGCAAAGAGATAAAAGATGGAAAAAAAAAAAGGGGGGGGTGGGGTGGTGCCTGCACCGGCATTGTAACACTGCAAAAAAGAGAAACCCGAAATGAGCAGCGTCATTGGACAAAACGTACCACATGATCAAAGTTGGAGCAGTGTTTAATCACTGGTAATGCCCGCTCCAACTATTAGTCACGGGTCACCGGGTCAGGCTCTAGCACCACTACCTGTCACAGCAGCAAACAGAACACACATACGGCGAAAACGCAGGATCTCTCCGTGCCAACACAAAGCTGAATAGTTCCAGCTAACAAAAGAACTGTAAAAACAGAAACAACGCAAGTATTCCCGTGTTACAAATGCATTATTGCCCTCCTGAGTCTGCTTCTGCTGGGGAATTAATGCATGGTTGGGTGGTTGTAGGCACTCTGCCAAGGCCTCGTGCCACAACGCTCCCCTTCCCCCACACTATGCATTAATTCCCCAGTAGAAGCTTCCTTAGCCGGGCATTAATGTTTACGTGAGTGACCGCTCTAGTTCTAAACAGCAACAGAAGCTATTAACTAAAGAGCCAAGGCTACAGCTGTTAGAAATGGTGGAAAACAAAAAAGAGTTGACTTAACTCCACAAGTGAGGTTGTGCTGTCGGGAACCCACAAGCACATATAACTGTCAGATGTGTGAGAAGTAATTAAGTGTCTCAACATACGTAATTTCTCAGATTCCAGACATGACCACCACTAAGATGTTACCCTTTCTAGTTGTAAAGTAGGCACTTTAACTAGAGTCTGTGATGCAGTCCCTTACGTAGACTCTATAGTCCCTTGCATAGTTCAGAATAAGTAATTATGACTTGGAGGTGGTCAGATGCCAGTGCTAGAGGGATACTCACCAGTCAGGGTTAGCTTATTATAGAAATGGTGTTGAGAAGACAAATGAAGCCGATGCATGAGGTAGGCTTAACCAGTGAAGCACAGAGAGGGATCGTGAAGGCTGCCTCCTGTAATAAAAAAAAAAAAAAACCCCATCAAGAGGCCTCCCATAAGAATATCAACAGGATATACCCGTGAAAGGGATCAATTCACCATAAAGTTCAGAATATATCAGAGATTTTGTCACCATATTAGGTAAAACTGCTCTTGGCATTGTGACAGTATACCATTAGCATCCACCTGGACTACGTAAAATCTTCCCTTTGGTGAGTAACAGGGTGCATAATTATTTGGAGTTGGCAGTGAGAGCATTTATCCCTCTGTGAAAAGGAGTAATTCCAGTTGACAGTCAAGCATATATCCACAGAGTCTACAGCATCAAGTACCAGCACATCACAGCTAGTCATTCTGAGAGTTGGTACGTAGGAAGTATGCGGTGGGCATATATGACATAGAAGGTAGTGAGACGTAGAATTCCAAAAGTGAGTTGCCGGCTGATTTTATTTCAGATGGGCGTCACAAGGTAGAGTTCAGTAAAAAAAAATATTTATTGTAAGTGCTACCAGCATAGGTCGACTCAAATTTAATTAAGCTGTCTCACTTACCAGTACGTGGTGGAATTGAAGGGGGGGTGCTTAATGTACCAGAAATATGAAAGCATACTCTCTCATTTAAAGTTGATTGCACTATAGCGTGAGCTTAGAATGACAAAAAACAAACTGGCAATTCAGCACAAGGGAACTGATCACGAACAGTTCATTAGATATAAAACTCACAACTGGGATTCAGTTAATTATTTTAAAAGGAGACCTTGTTAGTTTTATGGGGTGTTAGTGTATTAACCCAATCAAGGAATAAGTGTTGCACACAGATACAAAAACCAAAAGCCTTAGCATTTTTGGCTAGGACCCCCTATAAATTGAGACGAGCAGCACATTGCAGATATTAGGAATTCGAGCATTATTTCCAGAGGACACTTGGCGGTAATGTTAGAGCATCTCGGGAGTTTGAGTTTGTCACTGTACACCATATGAGGTTATCGTGTCCTGTAAGAGTGAAGGAGCTCTGATGTGGGCAGTGCTGACTCTACCACACGCGGCAAGAGTTGAAAGTTGTGGTATATAGGGGGCAAGGCATCTGACACTAAGCAGGTCCGAGAAGTATGAATAACAGTGTCCTGTAACGAACTGTTGAAGTCTGTTAAACAGGTGTACAAGTAATGGGTATCGAGTGATCATGTGATAAACCAGAAGTGCACTTTGACCTGGCAGTGCAGTCACAGATCCAAGAGGGAGACCGTGGCTTAAGGACTTCAGTAAGATGTGGACAGCAGAGAAAATCCAAAAGTCTGAAAAATCATGCATTCCTTGCCTCTGGATCAGTTGCTTGATTGGTGGGCTCGAGTGGTGTTCTGGATGCCGACGCTGAGGTAGTCTGGCTGCAATGGCTACTGCTTCTTCCCCTTTTTGGGGCTTTATCTGAAGCATGGATTTAGATGGGTGGGTCCTGACGGGGGTTTGGCTGGGTGCCTCTATTGGGGGTTAGATTTCCTCACTATTAACACTTGGCAAAACATAATGGCTGTTTGGTTTTGGTGTCGGTGACATGCGAGGGGAGAGAGTGTGTTTGACACACACACACACACACACACACACACACACACACACACACACACACACACACACTGGAGTGGCTTGTGTTGTGACTTCACTCTGCAGAACTTTGTGAGCTTCAGAGTTCTAGGCAGAAGCTGAGCGAAAGGGTTTGTCTCATGAAGGGCTCGAGACCAGAGATTTGTCTGAATTTGTGGAGGAGATCTTTAATGAATTTCTGCCATACTGCACAGTCAAAAAAATCCTGTAAGTTCAGGAGAGTCAAAGCTGAGCGGGGATTTTCCTTGTACCTGCACAGCCATTGAAGATGGATATTTGTTGTATGAGACACAACAGTCCTGTAATGCCCTTTGCACCTCCCCATAAAGCTTTACGTCTTTCCATAATCTCCATTGAGAAATCTTGAAAAATCCAGTATCTGCTCCCATCTCCACATAAGATGCCGCTCCCAACTCCACATAAGATGTTTTCCTCTCCCTGGTGATTAGGTAATTTCTTCTGTAATAGAACATCTTAATAAATTGGCCAAAATGGGTCTTGATCTATTACCTTTAGCTGGTCTGAGGGTAAGAGACCTGTGGGCACTTTCAGTTTCCACTGGCCAGGGCCTCTGGAAATTTAGAATTTCAGGGAGAGCTTTTTGCAAAAATATAGCATACTATTGCCCTCCATACCTTGGGGATACCAACTATGCAGAAGTTATTCCTGCCTTCCTCTTCAGTATCTTTTTTTTTGGGGGAGATATTAAAATCTTTGTCTTGTAATTCTGTTTTGTCATCTAAGAGATATACTGTGTTCCCTAAGGAAATCGGTCTGTTCTTGGCTGTCTCTACCCTTCCCGTAGTCTCTCTAAAATCGTTCTGAAGCTTCTCCATTGGTGTTTTCAAACCATCAATATCAAGTTGATTTCAGAAAACATTTGTTTTATAGTAGCGATATCCGACTTACTGTCTGAAGTTGGTGCAGTAGCAGTAGTTGCATATGAGAGCCCCTTGCCCCTCTTGTGCTTGGGTGCCATTGAAGATGGGTCATTGATTTTCTTTCTGGTGAAAAACAGTATAATACTGTAGCGGGACTGGATTTTTTTTTTGGTCAGTTTCATTAGCCTAGTATTTACTTAAATGATCAATACACTTATGTTTGAAGGTATTCGTTTTCCGGGGGCCTGATAGCACATCCATTTTAAGCCGCTGACTCCGTTGGCACCATGTGCATGTATGAGCTGTAGGTTCACGGCTTGACACCTTGGAGCAGGCTGTCTGCTACCACAGCACCCTTCTGTGTCCCCCTGGGATTTTTTCACTTGCTGCAGAGCAGTGATAGGTAATTGTGCTGCAGGTACAAGTAGTTTTACCTAGTGTTTCATGGAATCTGAACGGAATCGTACTCCACTATTTATTAATTTAACATTTTGGTCTGGATAGGCACACAGAGCTGAAACTTGTTTTCTGGTGCAACCCAGGGTGGGGGTGTTACAGAACAGAGACAGAGTAGGGTCTGTAAGTATTACAAAAGCGGGATGTGCAGTTGAACTGAGTGGGTGCTGGGGGTGTTACAGAAGAAAGTACCGTGGAGCAGAATGTGTGCCGGGGTTGGGGTGGGGTATTACAGAAGAGAAACGTACAGTAGAATAGAGGGGGAGTTACAGAAGAGGAACTAGAACAGAATGTGAGGTGTTACAGAAGATGAATGTACAGTAGAACAGAGCGGGGGTCTTACAGCAGATGTACATACAGTAGAACGGGGTGTTACAGAAGAGAAACTAGAACAGAGAGGGGTGTTAGGAAGAGGAATGTACAGTAGAACAGAAGTGTGTGTGTTACAGAAGAGGAGCATAGAGTAGAACAGAGGGTGTGTTACAGGAGAAGAATGTACAGTAGAACGGAGGGTGGGTGTTCCAGAACAGGAAAGTATAGCAGAACAGAGTGGGGTGTTACAGAAGAGGAACGCACTGTAAAAATCTTACAGAAGAGGAACTACAATAGAACCGATGGGGGTGTTACAGAAGAGGAACATACAGTAGAACTGAGGGGTGTTATAGAAGAGGAACTTAACAGTAGAATGGGGTGTTGCAGAAGAGGAATGTACAGTAGAAGCTGGAGCATTGATACTGGCATTTACATTTATGAATACTTGATTACCAGGTAATTGGTAACTCAGAAATTGAGCTGAATAATGCATGTAAACAGGGAAATTGTAAGATAGTAGTTTAAGGCCGGAAGGAATCTTGTCTCATCCCCTAACTGCTGCCTCATAGCCAGGGATTAACAGATTCACGTAGCAGACATGCACTAATTTGTCTGGGTTTTGTTGGAGCCCGGTGAAATGCTGCATAGTTGCTGGTTCTGGACACTTTGATTGGTTGGAGCAGATTCAGTGCTGGGTGGTGGTAGTGATACTGCAGTGTCACTTCCAGCATGGGGCCGAGGCTATGAAGACAAAGACTAGTGTGTCCTCTGTGTGTGTGTGTGTGTGTGTGTGTGTGTGTGTGTGTGTGTGTGTGTGTGTGAGTGTGTGTGAGCATGTGTGCATGTGGAGTATGTCTGCATGTGTGTGCTGTACATAGACATAAAGTGGTTGAGGCTTCTGTCCATAATTGGGTGGGGGGGTAAGTGTTCTTCAGGGTGAGTCTATCTTGGTCATCTCTCCCTTCTGTGTTTTTCATGAGGTATGTCTCTTCCTCTCCAGAGTTCTATAACATTGTCCAATGGAGACAGAGGGAGAGCCTCCTTGGAGCTGCTGAACAGCAAAAAGAGGAAGGCAGATGAGAAGGACTCCCAGACAGATTATGTGAGTTTCTCTTCACTGTCCCACAATTACAGAATCCTCTCCCATGAGTTGGGCATTTACAGTGGTGTTTCAACATACACATTATAGTGAGGGAGAGCTCCGGCTTTCCTCTATAGTCTGGTACAAAGGCATCATAGACTTGTCAGAGCTGGGAGATCATGGGTGGGTGATGAAGGGTGGGGAGCTGGGGTTCCTGTGTGGGTGATGCATGGAATGGGGATCCCAGGTAGGTGGCTGAGGGGTGGAGCAGCGAAGGGTTGGGTGATGAAGACTTCACTCCTCTCCATCCTGTACTATATTGTGGGCTGTTTGTCAGAAATGGTTCCATTTGATCTGTCACACAGATTTTAACACAGTGAGCCAGAACATCGGGATCTACCATGTGACATCTTCCTCCTTCCAGTTTAACCTTTTGGAATCTCATCCACCCTGAATTGATGGACTGAGTTCTGAGCTGCCACTTGAGTGTTGTATGTTCCAGTCTGATCCGTTTAAGTATAATCCACCAGTAGACACGGGGAGCTGTGCAGAACATAGTAGTGCGGCATGCTTTTTAGATCCTGATGTATGCTGTTACGAAGCAGTGCTTACCATTAATGGTGAAACATGACCAGCTTATCAAAGGACTAGACAGAGTTCTGAGGGAGAATGTGTTGAGGGTTACACAGCATGGAAAGGGGTACCACAGTGCTGTAGATTCCTGAGGGAGAGTGGGACTGAGGGTTACACAGCATGAGTAGCGGAAACACAGGACTAGATGGATTCCGGAGGAAGAGTGGATGGGAGAATGGCATTGAGGGTTACATCGCATGAGTACATGTAACCCAGGACTAGACAGATTCCTGAGGCAGAATGGCATTGAGGGTTGCACAGCACGAGTTGGGGGTAAAACAGGACTAGACCAATTCCTGAGGAAGAGTGGCATTTAGGGTTACACTGCATAAGTAGTAATAATAAGTTTATTTAGTATAGCGCCTTTCAAAATGTCAAGGAGCTTCATAAATACGTACAGATTCAGTAAAAACAGTAACTATAAATAAAATCATAGAAAATCGGGAAAAGCTTTGTTCCATAGAAAAGTCTTCAGTGTCTGCTTGAAGTAGGGGTAACACAAGACTAGAGGTTCCTGAGGAAGATTGGCATTGAGGGTTACACAGAATGAGCAGGGGTAACACAGGACTAGACAGATTTCTTGAGGGAGAATGGCATTGAGGGTTACACAGCAGAGTAGGGGTAATACAGGACTAGACTTATTCCTGAGGAGGAATGGCATTGAGGGTTATGCAGCATGAGTAGGGGTAATGCAGGACCGGGCAGGTCCCTGAGGGAGAATGACATTGAGGTTTAAACGGCATGCATAGAGGAAACTGAGGACTCAACAGATTCCTGAGGGAGCACAGCACTGAGGGTTACATAGCATGTGTAAGGGTAACACAGGAGTAGACATATGTCTGAAGAGTTGCACTGAGTTACACGGCAGGAGTAGGGGTAATGTTCTGGCAGTTAAGCTTTGATGTGCATCAGTGTTCAGATTGGTTCATTACTTCCATGTGTCAGAAGGGAGGAACAGATGGACCCAAATTCCTTTCTGCATCATAATACTATATTTCAGAACTGTAATTGTGCTCTGCAATGTGGTAATCGGTCACGGACTAATGCTATGTAATGTTTGTCTTTCTGTTCCAGGGTAGTGATGCAGAACGAAGTGAGGACAACCTGGTAGTAGATGAGGTTTGTGAATCTTGCAGTCTTCACACTTCCATCAGTCTGTACATGTTAATCCCTTGTGTGTACATGTTAACCCCTTCTGTACTAGTTAATGCGTGAGTACATGTTAAGCTCTTTTGTTCTAATTAGTGTGTGTGTGTGTGTGTGTGTGTGTGTGTGTGTGTGTGTGTGTTAACCCCTTCTATACTGGTTAATATGTATGTACATGTTATCTGGTCAGTTTGGGTTGTCCCTGGATGACCACTTCCTTCAAATAGAAAGAATTAAGTGATGACGTTCAGTTAGCCAGAGACTACGAAACAGTAACCGGCTGGTGATAAAATGTCTGAAGCCAAAGGCCAAGGTGTGTCAACAGAAGTGAGTTATTCTGAGTGTACTTCAACTAAATGTTGTATAAGTTTTGAAACCAGAGTCTTAAAAGCTCTGCAGTAGTTGAACAGTATCAATTATGCTTTTTTCCCTTTATCTGGGGGCTAGATGTAGATAAACTATAATGCATGCATTTTAAATTTGGATAAACTATCGTGGGTGTTTCATAAATGTGCATAAACTATTGCAGATGTACCTTAAAGGAAGAGTGCACAAATGCTCTAGCCCTCCCCTGAAAATAAGGTTTTAAGACATTAAATTGTTTCAGTAACCGTACGTGACTCTGTGGCTGTTTTTTAAATTTGCTCCAAAATTTTTGATGCAAGTAGTAGCTGCCACCATCTCGCAGGCCCAGCATACTTCCTGTGCCCGCTCTATGCTAATATGCCCAGCCGACCTTTGCCATTGTGACAATGGTACAGTCACCCTCTAGCTCCAGTGGTGGCAGCGGATCTGTTGCCCTCTGGCTTAGGCTGTGGCAGCAGGACAGAAGCCCTTGGCTCGGGGAAGTGGCAACAGGACAGACTCCCTTAGCTTGGGCCGTGGCAGCAGGACAGACTCCCTGAGCTTGGGAACTTGGCAGCAGGACAGCAGCCCTTGGCTTGGGAACTTGGCAGCAGGACAGAAGCCCTCAGCTTGGGTGGTGGCAGCAGGACAGGTCCCACTTGGCTCGGGCAGTGCTAGGGGCCAGACTCCCTTAGCTCGGGTGATGGCAGCAGGATAGATGCCTTCATCTCTTGCTGACAGCAGGACGGACAGACGCCCTTGGCTCAGGCAACTGCAGTGGGGACAGATGCCCTTGTTTACCATGGAGACAACAGGACAGACACCTTTGGCTTTGGCGATAGTAGCACGAAAGATGCCTTTGCCTTGGCTGTGGCGGCAGGAGGGATGTCTTCTGTAGCAGTGGGATGGATGCCCTTGGCTGAGATGGTGGCAATGGGACAGTCACCTTTGGCTTGGGCAGTGGCAGCAGGACGAACACCCTTGGCTCAGACAGTGGCAGCGGGAGAGTCACCTTTTGCTCAGCCGGTGTCTGCAGGATTGACCTCTCTTGCTTGGGTGATGGCTTTGGGATGGGCACCCATGGCATATGCAGTGGGACAGATGCTCTCAGCTTGGGAGTTGCATCGAGACGTCCTTGGTTCAGATGGTGGCAACAGGATGGATGCCCTCCTGCTTGGGCAGCGGGACAGATGCCCTCTTGATCTGGTGGTGGTAGTGGGACGGACACCATATTGCTCAGCTGGTGACAGCGGGGACGGATGCCCTCAGCTCTGACAGTGGCAGTAGTATGGATGGCCTTTACGTGGGTGGTGGAAGTTGGGACAGTCCCTTTTTGGCTCATGCAGTGGCAGTTGGAAGGACACCCATGGCTATGACTGTGGCAGTGGGACAGGTGGCCTTGGCTCAGGCGGTGACAGGACAGTAGACTTTGGCTTGTGCTGTGGCAGCGGGACGGACACCCCTTAATGCTCCAGCAGTGGCAACACCCCCGGCTCATGCTGTGGCATTGGGACAGACACCTTTGGTTGGATGGTGGCTGCAGGAGAGACTATCTCAGCTCAGTCAGTGACCGGGGTGTGGAAGATTTTGTTTGAGCATTTTGTAATCTTTTGTTTTATTTCCTGTCTCAGGATCCTGCCTCCCCTCACAGTGTGCAGTCGTACTCTTCCCGAGAGAATGGCATGGAGAAGAGTTATTCGCAGCGCAGAGATGCAGCTCCCCCTAGTCCAACCTCCATGTCTTCCTCCAGTGGTGC
This sequence comes from Neoceratodus forsteri, assembly GCA_016271365.2. Classification (NCBI taxonomy): domain Eukaryota; kingdom Metazoa; phylum Chordata; order Ceratodontiformes; family Ceratodontidae; genus Neoceratodus; species Neoceratodus forsteri. The sequence continues at coordinate 101,378,518 of JADMNL010000031.1, read as the reverse complement.
TTCCCCATCCAGGTTCAAGGACCTGCCTGCGGTATGTGTACAGAGTATTGAGTTTTGTGGGTGTGTGCTTGTGCAAGTCTGTGACACCTGACATGTGAACACCTCCTATCCTCTGCTGGGCCCATGATTATGGATGACTTTACAGTGCAGATGGGGGGCCTGAAACTGGTAATGCGCATGGTGGCCTTTCCCAAGGGTACTACCTGTATATGACCGAGGGGAGGACAGGGAAATCCACATCAGGAGCTTCAACTTTTGGTTGAAAGATTGATGCAGAGAGGAGGGGCTCTGCTACAATGGGGGTTAGGAACCAAGCTGGGAGGATGTGGGCCTGTACAAAGAAGATGGCCTGCATCCATGTAAGGGGAAGAACTGCAGTCTTCAGTGGATGTTTTTTTTTTTTTTTTTTTTGTGGATGTCGATAGGCGGCTCCAGTCCTCTGACCCAATAGTTGAGTCATCTTAGACCCTGTCAGCTCCCGATTTTTTTGCTGTTTGCCCCAGCAACGCAATGGGCGGAGCGGCTGGCTCCTCCTCCGCAGAAGTAGCCTAATGCTCTGGACGTGGGCCCTCCCTGTTCTTGATCTCCCCCCTCCCCCGAGGAAGGAGAGCCGTCTATGGAAGCTCGATCCTTCCTCACCCCACCGACCCATGAGCAACCCAAGTCTGTTTCTGAACTTCGGTCGCCGGCATGGCGCGAGGTGTTGTGTCCAGTGTCTAAACCCTCATGGGTGGTTTAAATGTTACTTTGAGCACTTAAAGTAGCTGAAGGGGGGTGGCAGAAGAACAGAGAGGGACATATGCTGCCCCCCCCCCCAAAAAAAATGAAGCAGGAGGGAATGAGAGAACATGAGGGGAGATGACTCCCCCAGGAAAAAGGTTCAAGGCAAAAGGAGAACCGGGGACAAAAGGGCAAGAGGTAAACAGAGTAATATGGGAATGGAAAATGGGGCAGGCCAAAGGAATGAAGCAGGTGTTGCAGGCTGGGGAATACGTACAAATGCAAGGAGTCTGGAGAGAATAAAATTCTGGATCTTGAGGCTATCATAGTGGAGGCAGACCTGGGCATAGTGGCAATCACCTGAGTCATGGTGCACAGGAAACCATGCTGTACCAGGAATTGTGCAGCTCAGGAAGGAAGGGAGGGGAGGAAAGGTTGGGGGAGGGGTTGTGTTTATACATCAGGAAAGATATCAAGGTAGCAGAAATGCAAGGGGCTAAGGAGGGTCTGGAGATACTATTGGTCACTCTGGAGACAGCAGCCGGATCCTTCATTCGCACTTGGGTTATTTGCAGACCTCTAGCACGGGGGTGTGTATCAAGACAAGGAATTGGGGGGAAGCCATTAGCAACATGGCTGATAAGGGGGAGGTACTGCTGATGGTGGACTTCGGACTGCCAGATATTGATTAGAGCTTCCCGACTGCAGCCATGACTAGAAGTAGGGTCATCTAGACTCCCTGCAGGAAGCGTTTCTGAGGCAACTAGTCGAGGCATCCACTTGTGATGGGACAGTACTGGACCTGGTGCTTTACTGTCCCTCTTTGTGTAGTGAACGTCAGGGTGGGATGCCACCTGGGACTAGCGATCACTGAACAGTGTGGTTTAAAGTCAGGATAGCAGCGGAGGCAAACCGCACAAGGATGAGGTCCCTTGGACTTCAGGAGGGCAGATTTAAAAATGACAAAACAACAAAAAAAGGTGAATACCTCAGACGCTGTGGCGGGGGGGGGGGAGATAACCCTGGTGGGCTAGATTAAGGGAAGAAATAGTGAAGGCCACAAACCTCTGTGCAACAGAGCTAAGCAAAAGCAGGAGAAAGAGACAATGTAGTTCTCAAGGGAGGTGATGGCAAGGATGGGGGGGGGGAGGTCAGCATTCAGGAGATAAAAGGGGAGACAGAGGGAAGAGAAGTGAGGTGTACCAGTAAAAAGAGAGGGAAGTAAGAAAGACAGTGAGGGGTGTTAAGGCTCAAACTGAGGAAAGAATAGTCAGTGGAGTAACAAAGTGGGGACAAGACTTTATTTTTTTTTTTATTTTTTTAGTGTGTGGGTGAAAAATGGAAAAACAAGGGGAAGGTTGGAAAGGGTGATTTGTTCTGTCTTCACAGTGGAAGGGGGATGGGCTATATATAGGTTACAGAACCACTGGAAAGTAGACACAAGTCCATTTAAAGGAGGAGCCCTGAAGGGACTTGGAAAATCTGAGAATGGACCAGGCTGTGGGGCAGGATGGGATACATCCAGTGGCATTGAAGGAGCTCAGGGAGGTACTGGCTGTACTGCTGACAGTCCTATTCAGTAACTCACTAGCTACAGGGCTGGTCCCAGAGGACCAGAGAAGGGCAAATGTAGTCCTGCTCCATAAGAGCGGCAGCAAGGCAGAGGCTGGCAACTACTGGCTGGTCAGTCTAACATCAATAGTGGGGAAAGTAATGGAGCCACTTCTAAAGGAAAAACTGGTAGATCACCTTGCTTCCAGACAGTTTTAGGACCCAAGGCAGCATGTATTCATGGGAGGAAGATAGTCAGACAGACATGATAGATTTCTTTGACTGGGTGACCAGAAAAACAGATTGGGGGGCTGGGGGGGGGGTGGACGTGGCCTACTTAGACTTCAGCAAGGCCTTCAACAACATGCCATATAGGAGGCTCAGAAATAAACTGGAAAGCTTGGGGTGGGAACCAAAGTGGTACACTGGGTACAAAATTGGCTGACTGATGGACAGCAGAGGGTGGTGGTAAATGGCACTCACTTGGGAGAAGGAAGTGACCAGCGGGGTATCTCAAGGCTCAGTACTGGGCCCGGTCCTCTTTAATGTCTTTATAAGTGACACAGTTGAAGAACTAGAAGGGAAGGTGTGCCTCTTTGCCGATGACACCAAGACCTGCAATAGGGTGGACACTCTGGGGGTGGTGGAGAGAATGAATAAAGACCTGAAAAAGCTCAAGGAATGGTCATGGGTATGGCAGCAGAGTTCAGTGCAAAAAAGTGCAAAATCATGCACTTTGGGTGCAGAATGGGGGAAGGTATCAGTGGTCACTAAACAGGAAAGAGACCATGGGTAATCATAAAAGATTACCTTAAGGTGACATGGCAATGCAACAGAGCAGTAGGGAAAGCCACTGGAATGCTGTGGTGTATAGGGAGGGGTATCCGCAGCAGGCAGTGGTGGTGGCACTGTATCGATCATTGGTGAAACTGCACCTGGAGTACTGTGTACAGTTCTGGAGACCACATCTGTGAAAGGACATAGGGTAGATGCCATCCAAAGAAGGGCAACAAAAATGGTGCAGGGACTGCAGCAGATGTCCTATGAGGAGAGACTAGGGGATCTAAAGGTACATCCTGAGGGAGAGGGGGACATGATAGACTGTTAAATGCCTCACGGATGAATAAGGAAAGGAATGGAGCATTTTTCAGAAAAGGTGTACAAGAACTAGGAGGCATGCAATCAAACAAAGGGGAATTTAGGAGGGATATGAGAAGGTATTTCTTCACTGAGAGGGTGGTGGATGACTGGAATAGTCTTCAAGCGAGGATGGTGGGGGTAAAAACAGTGGTGGGCTTCAAGCCTGCATTGGATAAATATAAAGAAAAAAGGTATCGAAGCATTGGGGGGGAGGTGGCCAGAAACCAGGTAGGGTCTGCAGTAGCAGAAGAGGGAGGGAAGGGAAGGAGAGGGGGCCGACTAGGTGGGCCAAGCAGTCCAAATCAGTTGACAGATTCGTTGTTTCCATGATGTACTGTATTCTGTGTTACTACGAACATACGAATATGCCAGCAGAAACAGACCACCCGGTCTATCTAAGTCTGCTCGAGTGTGCAGCCAACACCCCTAGTTAGCAGCTGCCCCCCACCGTTTCCATGATGTACTGTATTCTGTGTTACTGTTTGTTTTGCTTTTTTTTTTTTTTTTGTCCTGCAGGCTGACAAGGTGGGCACTCCTGGCCTGAAGTCTGGCACAGTCACGGCACTGGGGGATGTGGTAGCTGCGGGCCCCAGCAGCATGGCACAGTTTCGACCAGCTTCTGGAAAATCTGCGGTAGATTCGTTGGGTAATGAGACAATATTTAAACATGTCATATGTAGAAAACGTGAAATATGGTACTTTAGATGTAAGTGCTGTTAGAAGCTACAGGAATTCTGTTCTTCAGACACACGACAGTTTGTTCTGATACTTTTTGTCACTGTTTGCTTGGTTAAGTCCTTGTCCTGCTCCAAAGACCAATATTAACCCAGGAGCCCTGATTTTGTCAGTGTGGCTCGGATGTAGCACACTTGCCTCAGATTTAAGGCCTGCACTGCCCTGTAACAGTCTGCGGCGGATTCTGACACCTTTTTCTTCAGAGATGTTATGGAGTTGGGTGTGTAATATGTTTGAAGACACAACCCTAGTATGAATATCCTTAGTCCATGTCCTTGAAACTCACTGTAGAGCTGAAGTGAGACTGCTGACTAGATTTTTTGGAAGTAGTATTAAAATCGCCCTTCTTTACCATAAAGGACCCCCCAGGTGGTCGTCGTTCCCCCCCCACTCCCCGGTGAGGGTTGTAGCACTATTGGTGCATGAGGATCCAACAGGTATGTTTGTAGTTGCTCTTTGTAGGAGACTTCTTTCCAAAGGTTTAAAGTTTAAAAGTTTTCAATTATTTTTTGTTTGGAGGAATTCCTGATAACATATTAATGTTTTCTCTCCAGCTTTAGGATTGAGACCCCCACTGAATGTTCAGGGGTCCTACCCAGCTGCTTTTGCCATGGGGCACTCGGGGGTCAATGGTGAAACTGCAGGAGCCAATACCTACACAGGATTGCATCTTCTGTCAACACACATCAATGGAGCATCAGCAACCACCAGCTATGGCCGCTCCACGGTGGTAAGAACCTTTCAGCTTGTGGTATCACTGAGGACACTACTTTGTAATTCTGGAAGTTACTCATAAATGCTGCGAGTACCCATCAGCCTTCTATGTGGGCACAGTGCAGATCTCTGAATAAGAGAATCCGTATCTCAGGTTTCCAGTGCAGATCCCTGAAAATGGAGAATCTATATTTCCAGTTTCCAGTGCAGATCTCTGGCTAGGAGAATCCGTATCTCAGGATTTTCATTGAGGGTATCTCTTGCATCAGGCCACACCTGTGGAACTGTAGCCGCCAGGCAAGTGGCACACACTGTAACCTTTTCAGAGGTGCTACCAGTCAGAGACAAGGGGGAGGACAGGGCACGTCACACCACAAGATTCAGTGCATGGTTGAAGGACTGGTGCAGAGCAGAGGGCTTCGGCTTCATTGGGGACTGGGGTCCCACCTGGAGAGATGCAGGCCTATACAGGTGGGATGGTTGCATCCCTCCAGACAAGGGGGAACCAAGATTCTCAGTGAGAGGTTTAAAGGTTTGATTGGCAAGCATTCAAACTAGCTAAGAGGGGAGGTGAAAGTATGCAGAAAGAAACCAACTCCCCCCACCACCCCCAGCCCCACAGGATGAAGCAGTCAGTAGGAAGGACCCTAGGGTTGGGAAATCAACACTAAAACCAAGATTGGTAGAATGACAGAGATGAGGATGAATGGGAGTAAAAACAGGAGGGAAGGGAGGAAGACATGGGGACAGGAGGGAGCTACTAGAAGGGAGGTTGTAAATTTGGAAGGCCATGTGCATGAATGCCCGTAGCCTGGGAAGTAAAATCCTGGACCTAGTGGCCTTAATGGCAGAAGCAGACCTGGAAATTGTCGCTGTTACTGAGACATGGTACATGGGGAACCATATATGGGATATAGTATTACCAGGTTACACTCTATTTAGAAAAGACTGGGTGGGAAAAGGGTGGAGGGTGGCGATCTATGTCATGGAGGGAATTAAGCAACTGAAGTTCAGGGAATGCAGAAGGGAGCGGAAGCCCTGTGGGTCACCCTGGAGACAGGAAATGGCACCACCATTCGCACTGGGATGATCTACAGACCTACAGCACAAGGGGAGGAGATGGATGGGGTACTAGTGGAAGCCATCCACGAAATGACAGCCAAAGGTGAAGTGCTGCTGGTGGGAGACTTCATTTTGCCCGATGTGGATTGGAGCACCCAGGCTACAGCCAAGAGCAGAGGCATCCTGTGTGCCCTGCAGGGGGCATGCCTCAAGCAGTTTGTGGCAGAACCACCAGAGAAGAAGCAGTATTGGACCTGGTACTCACCAATGGGGACAGAGTCACCGATGCAATGGTGGGTAGCCACCTGGGGTCCAGTGATCATCGTACAGTGTGGCTCAATGTGAGAACAGTGGAGGAGTCAAACCACACAAAGGCAAGGGTCCTGGATTTCGGACTGGTGGACTTTGCAAAATTGGGGGAATGTCTCAAGAAAGCCCTGGCAGGGGAGGGGAGATATAGAGTAGCAATGGGCTAACCTTAAGGGAGCCATAGCAGAGGCAGCCAGCCATTGTGTTTGACAGCTAAGCAAAACAAAGAGAAAAAAAACGCACTGTGGTTCTCTAAGGATGTGGCTGGGAAGGTAAGAGATAAAAGGCCAGCTTTCAGGAGCTACAAGGAAACACAGAGGGGGAAGACGGGGAACTGTATCTGGAAAAGCAGGGGGAGGCAGGGAAAGTAGTCGGGAGCGCAAAGGCAAAAACGGAGGAAGAAATAGCCCAGGCAATTAAGAAAGACAAGACCTTTTTCTGGTACATTAGTGAAAGTTTTCCCTCTCCCTCTCCTCCCAATAAGTCCAACTAGGGACTAAGTTATGCACTTAAAATCTTGTCTCTTGCACCTGTTTCAACTTACTGATCATCCCAACTGACAGCTGTTTCAGTGGTTACTAGGCCCAAGTTGTCTGCTGTCATGTTTTGCCTATCTCTGTTAAAGATTTTGGCAACCCTTTCTGTGTAATCTCTGTGTCATTGCTGATTTCAGTTATATGCACCCTCTGTTATCCTCACCTATTATCACTCATGCCTGTGAATGTAAAACTTTGCTTGATACTGCTCTTCTGTATTGTATGTTTTCTTGATATCTTTCCCTAATTTGTATGAAATGTACTTGAAACCACTATTTTGCTCTGCATTTCTGTTGTCTGCTATGCCTGCTACTTGCTCTGTATTCTACATTGTTCTATTATGTAAAAGGTGTCTCACTTTGTTGTGTCTACCATGTTTGTACTGTATCCTCCCAGGTCATGCCTGAAAATAGTCATTGCTATGGCTAGTGCACTTACCTGGTAAACAAAAGCTAAATAAATAAAGACCAGGGTGGAATTGTGAGGTTAAAAAGGGAGGGACGGGTGTGTGCAGAGGGGGGCCTAAAAAAATCCTGAACAAATATGTTTGTTCAGTATTCACAGGAGAAAGACCTCTACTGGGCAGTAGGAGCACCAGTGGGAATGAGGTGGACACCAGCCTGTTTATGGAGGAGAGAGTCCTAAAGGAACTTGAGAATCTGAAAGGGGACAAGGCCATGGGACCAGATGGAATACATCCCAGAATAATAAAAGTACTTAGAGAGGTGCTGGCAGCACCACTAACAGCTCTATTCAACAAATCAGAGACAGGGATGGGTCCAGGGGACCGGAGGAGGGCAAATGTAGTCCCTCTCCACAAAATGGGAACAGGGAGAAGGCTGGCAACTACAGGCCAGTCGGCCTGACCTCAGTGGTGGGGAAATTAATGGAGTCACTGCTAAAGGAAAGGATTGTGATAGTACTTGAATCCAGTGGAGCACAGGGTCCAAGGCAGCATGGATTCACAGCGGAAGGTCTTGTCAAACAAATCTGATATACTTTTGACTGGGTGACCAGGGAGGTAGGTCAGGGAGAGGAGATGGATGTGGCCTACCTAGATTTCAGCAAGGCCTTCGACACCGCCCCCACAGGAGGTTGATAAGTTGGGCAGCCTGGGAGTAGGCCCCAAGGTGGTAAACTGAGTCAGAAACTGCTTGAGTGACAGGACACAGAGGGTGGTGGTGGTAAATGGTGTTCAATCCGGGGGTGACCAGCGGGTGCCACAGGGATCTCTGCTGGGGCCAGTCCTCTTTAATGTCTTCATAAGTGACATTGCAGAGGGGCTGGAGGGGAAGGTATGCCTCTTTGCAGATGACACAGAGATCTGCAACTGGGTCGATGCTCCAGGGGGGATGGAAAAAAAATGAGAAAAGACCTAAACATGCTTGAGGAATGGTTGAGTGTGTTGCAGCTGAGATTCAATGCAAAGAAGTGCAAAATCATGCATTTAGGGTGCAGATATCCAAGTGAGTACCGGGGGACTGACTGCCACCAATCAAGAAAGGAACCTGGGGGTAATCATATCTGATGAGCTGAAGGTAACCAAACAATGTGAGGAGGCAGTGGGGAGAGCCAGTGGGATGCTAGGATGCATAGGGAGAGGAATCTCCAGCAGAAGGAAAGGAAGTGGTTAAGCCACTGTACAGATCACTAGTGAGACCTCATCTGGAGTACTGTGTCCCGCTCTGGAGGCAGCATCTCCGGAAGGACGAGCTAAAATAGAGGTAGTCCAGAGAAGGACAACAAAAATAGTGCAAGGACTGCACCAAATGTCATATGAGGAAAGACTAGAGGACTGCTGTGTATTCCTGGAGGAGAGAGAGGGGGCTAAGATGGACCTTCAGGTACATCTGGGGTATAAACAAGGTACAGGAGGGTAGCATCTTTCTGAAAAGGTGTACAAGAACAAGGGGCATGATATGAGGCTGGGGGGTAGGCTCAGGGCAGTGTGATGAAGTACATAGAAGTGGATGCTTGGAACAGCCTCCTGTGGAGGTGGTGGGATCAAAATGGTAGGGGAATTCAAGAATGCATGGGATAGACATAAGAGTACTCTTGCAATAGGGAAAAGAGAGTAAGCTGCAGATCAGCTAGGGTCTGCAGTGCAGCAGGTAGGAAAAGGGGCAGACTAGGTGGTCCACACTGTCCTTATCTGCCATCACCTTCTATGTATCATATGTACACAAGTATATCCTGAATGCCCCTTCAGAGGCTACAAGCTCTTCGGGCAGACATGCAGGACATACTTCTGACCTGCAGGCCTCGGGTAAGACTCTGTGGTCAGTCCACTTCTATACCACACGCAGCCAAAAAGTGGCCAGAAGGTGCCCTTTTCTTCACTTGACTTCAGCAAAGCTTTGACACTGTTCCACATAGAAGATTGATAAATAAGCTAGGTAGGCTCGTGGTCAGAAGTTGGTCAACTGGGTGGCAAACTGGTTGACTGGCAGAAAACAGAGAGTGGTGGTAAATGGTATACAGTCAGAAGAGATGCAAGTCACAAGTGGGGTACCTCAGGGATCAGTCCTGGGGCCAGTCCTATTCAACATCTTCATTAGTGACCCCACAGATGGACTAGAGGGTAAGGCTTGTCTGTTTGCAGATGACATCAAGATCTGCAACAGAGTAGATGATCCAGATGGGGTGGGCAGAATGAGAAGAGATCTGGATAAACTAGCAGAATGGCTGAGAAGAGTGGCAACTGGGATTTAATGCAAAGAAGTGCAAAATCATGCACATAGGGAAGAGAAACCCTGAAGCCACTTATAGGCTGGGAGGAGTTGCTAGCAGTCACAAAGGAAGAAAGAGACTTGGGCATCATCATCACTGATGACCTAAAATCATCCAAGCAGACCTCTAAAGCAGTAGGTAAGGCTAGGGGGTGTTAGGTGTATTAGTAGGGTATCACAAGTCGTAAGAGGGAGGTAATAATCCTCTGTACAAGACATTGGTTAGGCCCCATCTGGAGTACTGCGCAGTATTGGAGGCCACACCTTCACAAGGACATTAACCAAATTGAGGCAGTCCAGAGAAGGGCAACAAAATGGTGCAGGGACTGCATCAAAACATATGAGGACAGATTAATGGAGCTCAATATGTATACCCTTGAGCAAAGGAGGGAGAGAGGTGATATGATCGAGACATTTAAACACCTTAAGGGCATAAACAAGGTGAAAGAGTCTAACATGTTTAAATATAAGAAAAATAGCAGGACAAGAGGACACAGCATGAGATTAGAGGGAGGCCGATTAAGGGGGAATGTGAGGAAATTCTTTTTCACAGAAAGGGTGGTAGATGCATGGAATGGCTTCCCACAAGAAGTGGTGGCTATGAATACAGTGCAGGGCTTCAAACAGGCATGGGATAGGCATAAGGGAGCAATACAAATGACTACGAATAGATAGGTCACTGACAGAGCAAAGGCCGATGGCACATTTATAAGGTAGAAAAAGAAATGGGCAGACTGGATGGGCCTTGCGGTCCTTATCTGCCGTCAACTTCTATGTTTCTTTCGTCTACCCTACCATAAGCCTAAGCAGGGTACCAGGGCATGTGTGGGACAGAAACAGCCCTGTTTAACCCTAGCTCTACCACTGGGAAGGCCCCCAGAGATGGTGGTGCAGCCTCAGCCACAAGTGCTGCCTCCGTTTGACTCCTTGCCAAACCCCCACCCTCCAGCACTACAGGAGGTGGTGGTAGGGGGTAATTTCTCCTGGAAATCAGTATAGATGCTTGGTTCCTGCAGCTGATAGAACAAGGCCACACTCTGGAACTTCTGGAGTGGCCCCCAGATCTGCCTCCAGTTCATTCAGACTACCCTCCAGACCACATTCTAGTGCTGCTGGGGGAAATTCGCACGCTGCTGCAGAAAAGGGCCATATAACCTGTGTCTGAGGGTCAGAGGAATAGGGGGTTCTATTCCCATTTCTTTCTAGTCCCCAAATCCACAGAGGATATTTACGACCCATCCTAGATCTGAGAAACCTGAATTTCTACATTCATTGCAAGAAGTTCAGGATGGTGACCCTACATGGCCTGCTGCTACTACTGCACCAGGGAGCCTGGATATACTCCCTCTACAAGCAGGATGCATACCTGCATATGAAGGTGTGTGCTCTCTACTGGCAGTACCTCGGGTTCCAGTTCCAAGGAGAGCACTACCAATTCTGAGCATTGCCCTTTGACTTGTTTTCTGTGCCACGGGTCTTTACCAAATTCGTGGTGGTGGTGGTAGCAGCCGCCCTGCAGAGGCTGGGACTGTATGTCTTCCCTTACCTGGACGACTGGTTGCTCAAAACACAATCCAGGGAGCAACTGCTCTGGACCTTAGAGTTTACCAGGCAGTTGTTCCATGCCTGGGAATCATGGTCAGTCTGCCCAAGTTGGTCTTTTTCCCCCTTTGTCAGCACCTACAGTACATCGGGCCGTACTGGACATGGCTCAGGGCTTTGTGTTCTTGCTGCAGGACAGGGCAGACTGCCTGATGGCTCAGGCCCAGTTGCTTTACAACAGCAGATATCCTTGCCAGAACTTACTGAGGTTCTTGGCCCTGATGGCTGTAGCCATTGCCACAGTACCTTTCGCTAGGTTGCATGTGTGGATTCTCCAGTGGACATTGAGGGTGCAGTGGGATCAGTGACCTAGAACAGCAGGTTCCAGTCTCTCTGGTCAAAAAGGTGATGTTAAGGTGACTGAATCCAGCAATATGTTGAAAGGGGTTCCCTTCCTCATTCCTTCCCCTCAGCAGATTCTCACCACAGATACTTTGGAGTTGGGCTGGGGGACTCATCTGGGGCCTCATCAGACTCCAGAGACATGGTCCAGAGTGGAGACTGCCCTCCACAGCAACGTCCTAGTAATGAGGGCCATTCTGTATGCTTTACAAGCCTTCTAAGCCCATCTGTCCCCGGGCCACCTGCTGGTGCAGACAGACAACATCCATGTAGTGCACTACATCAGCAAACAAGGGGGACCCATTCGTACCCGCTTGTGTCTGGAAGCGATGAGGGTCTGGTACTGGGCTCTAGAACATGGTCTAGAACTGTCAGCCACCCATGCTCCAGGCGTCAAAAATGCATGAATCTGAGCTGCTGACCAAGGTGGTAAAAGACCTCTTCAACAGGTGGGGTCATCCAGACCTCTTTGCGTCACCACTCAATGCAAAACTGCCGCGTTTCTGCTTGCTTGTTCTAGGACCTGGAGTTTTCTGGTGAGACTTGTTGTCCCTGTCTTGGAAAGGAAGGTTCCTCTATGCCTTTCCTCACTTCCTTCTACTCCAGAGTGTGTTGGTCAAGCTCCAAATGGAAGGGGCCACTCTGATCCTCGTTGCCTTCTGGCCTCATCAGATCTGGTTCCCCTTGCTGCAGCAGCTGGTGATGGAACCTCCAATGCCCCTGCCCCTGTGCAAAGGCTTGCTGTCACAGGAGCAGGGCACCCTGATCCATCCAGACCTCAAGTCACTGCACCTCCATACATGGCTCCTGAAGACATAGCCATGGCTAGATTTGAGGTGTCCCCCAAGGTGGCTGATGGAAGCCTTCCACTAGGGCCACTTATTCCATGAAGTGGAAGTGCTTTGCTCTGTGGGTGGCCTCCCATGATTTGGACCCTTTCACTCAGCCAGTGAATCAGATTCTGGAGTATTTGTTGTCCCTCTTAGATTCAGGCCTGCAGTACTCCTCCATTAAGGTGCACCTGTCTGCAGTTTCAGCCTTCCATGTGCCTGTTGATGGCTATATGGTAACACAACTTGAGGTGTCCCATACTTTTCTGAGAGGCATTCTCCACAGAAGCCTCCCATCTACAATCCAGACCCTCCTTGGGACTTGAATTCTGTGTTGGAGAAACTTACTTTGGCTCCTTTTGAGCCAGCCGTGACATGTAAGCTACACTTTCTGTTGTGGAATGCATTAGTTTTGTGGAAAGTGTTGTTATTAGTTGCTATTCTGCTTTAAGGATTTCTGAGCTTCAGAATCTGATGTGTGAGCAGCCTTATTTGTTTTTCCACAAAGACGGGGTGTTTTTGCGTACAAATCGGAAGTTTCTTCCTAAGATGGTGTCCAAGTTTACCTCAAATCAAACCATCCACCTGCCTATTATCCAGAGCATGCCAGTCCAGGGGAAGCATTGCTCCACAGTTTAGATGTGCATAGAATTCTGCCTTACTATACACACCATATGAAGGACTGCAGGAAGTCCTTGCAGCTGTTTTGTTTCTTTCACCTCTGGGAAAGAGGGCTTACTGGTTTCTAAACAGTGCCTGTTGGTCGGCCCGGTGGTGCTGAGGGTTGAGGCGCTGGGCGCCACACCTCGTGCTGCGCCGGTGACCCGTGTTCAGGAATGGGCACGGGCCGTCGGCAGGGGGCAGAGAAGGATAGAGCATCCCAAGGACTGCTCTCTGGGAAGGGGGTGGTTTCCAGCAGTCGACGTGCATTTGCCCCCTAGCAAAGGCTGGGAGTCAGATCGCAGATGCCGTGGTGGTGGGCGGGGGATGTAGCAGATGCTAGGAGGAGCGCGCATGCTCCATTGGCGTCATCGCATGCTACACCCCCTGAAGGATGGAAAACAGGAGTCCTCAGCCGCAGGATGACGATTGTCCCCCTCCGATGCACCACCCGGGAAAAACACCTCCCTGGAACTGGATCCGGTCTAGTGGGTTGAGGGTCTCCCCATCACCTGCCATGAGGGGTAAGTCATGGAGACTGAAGGGGAGGTGTCTCACACCCAATGTCGGCACAGGAGGGGGATGTCAGATGGCATCGGCTGAGGACTCCAGGGGATAAAAAGTATCAACAAAAAAAAATAAAATTTGCCTGTTTAAATAGTTGGCAAACTGTATTACTTTTGTTATAGGAAGTACAGTAAGGCACTTCCTGGCTTCATTCGTGGTCATTCAACTAGAGGCATGGCCACTTCTGTTGCTTGTTTCAGAAAGGTTTCAGCTGCAGAGATCTGTGCTGCTGCCACTTGGAGCACAGTCCACACTTTCACTAAGCACTACAGTCTGGACATTGCCTTCCGAAGAAGGGCAGGCTTCAGCCTGTGCTTCAAGGTCTCCTGTTGTAGGCCTACAGCCTCCAGCCACTCAGACTGGTTCTCTGTCAGAACTGCTTGGGACTCGTTCCATAGATGTGGCCTGATGAGAGATGCCCATGATGAAGAAAGTACAGTTATGTAAGAACTTAACCGTAACAGTAGATCTTCAAAAGGATCTCTTGCATCAGGCCATGCTGTCCCCACCCTCATACCCCTTGGCTAAGGGCTTTTCTGTGTCTTTCTTTCTCTAGGACGGTTCACCTTCTGTTTTGCCTTTCATTGTGGCAGGAACCTCTGACGCCTCTAGGTTCCCCAGCAGGAGGTCATCTGTATATGGTCTCTGGCTGGAAAACTGAGGGGGGCGGGGCCTGTCATGTTTATGTGGGAGGGACGTCACCAGCGTATGACATTATTCGTGTGACAACCCCTTGTACATGGCTAACTACAAAAGTTTCCATGTCCTACTGCCTGGTGACTATAGTTCCATAAGTGTGGCCTGATGCAAGAGATCCTCTTGAAGATCTGCTGTTGTGGTAAATTCTTGCATAACTGTACTTTTCCAGTGCAGATCCCGACTGTAGAGTATCCATATCTTAGGTTTCCAGTGCAGATTTCCGACTATAGAAACTCTGTTTCTCAGGTTTCCTAGTTGATGCATTCTGCTGTTTTCTTAAGAGGACCAGGCTTGTGGGCTAGTTTGAATGTTTTAGTTTCACTGAGCGGAGTTCCATTGTGCCTGTTGGTTGGTAATTGAGCTGCTGATCTCTGCTTTTGTCTTTCGACAGGTGGGATACGACTCACACCTTCGGGCAACAGGACTCCCTGCTTCCATGCATACGGCAGCTTCTACAAAACCGTAAGTATTGGCCACGTAGAAGAGTGTACCGAGTGTCTGTATTGAGCATGTGCATTGCATCCTACCTCACCCACATTCATCTCTCTGTATGCCGATCAGCGAGACAAGGTTCCTGCATCCACCTTTGGCCTCCCTTCCTTGGGGAGGGAGGGCACTTCCTTCCATTGCATGGGTTGCCACCTGGTAGGCCAAGGGAGGGGGAGTATCAAGTGGGAAGGAATGGCGCTTCCTTATGGAGCGACCTTGCATCAACACCCACCTGCTGTCTTGGTTGCAACACGGAGGCATCCTGTGCTCTGAGCTGGACTAGCAGGGGAGATACAAAGGAGGGGAGGGGTACACCCATCCCTGAAATAGTTGTGATAGGCACAAGTGTGGGTCATTCTACTGAAGCATGCCCTGTGGGTGGGATGGGGTGTACAGGGCACAAGAATAAGGCGTGGACTTGGGACAGATTAAGTCCCCGCATCCCACTATACCTATCTGGGCTGCCTGGCTCACCTCCTTCTTGTCAGCTCGTCCCTCTGGCATCCTGGGCTTGTCAAGCAAAGTAATCTCCTCATAGTCCTGGTCACCCTCCGAGGTTCTGTCGGGGGGAGGCACTCACAGGTTGCCTGTCCAGGGCCAGAATTAGGAGTGAGTGAAGGAATGGAGAGTTGGAGTCCAGTGTTTTCACAGGCAGGAAATGGAACACTGACGTTTATGAAAGAAAACTCCCAGGTTATTCTTAGGGGTGGCAGGGAAAAAAAGAGGTGTTTCTTGGTCTCTGATTCATTACCTAACTAGATTCCTGTTTGAATTGACACACTGAACTGAGTATGAGGTAGACAGTTCTAGGCTTGACTGACAGTAAAGACTCCGTTTGTCTTGCATGGTTTCTGCAGGACTTTCTATAATGGGAATAACAAAAAACATAATTCCTGTCAGAATTGTTGGGTCTCTTGACAGTCTGGCATGCCACACTAATGTGCTTCCTGAGACTAGATCCAATGTTTTGATGAGGCATCTCTCTCTCTTCCTTCTTTCCCCTGCCACATCCCCTTCTGTCTCTTCTTCCTTTTGCCTTATCCATGCAGTCCTTTCAATCGATGCCTAAAACCCTGTATCATTTTGGATACTTATGACTTGAACATTTCCATCAAATGACAGAATTCTTAGCCAAACCTTAAAAACATTGAACTTTAATCTGCAGCCCATGAAACTGCCGTAGCAGTTTATAGTAGCCAAATACTGAAATGCTTAGCAATAGGCTGACTAGTGGCAGCTTATGCACTACCCTTGTCTTTAGATAGTTCTCTCTCTGCCCAAACTCTCCCTTCTATCCCCCACCCCAATTTCTTGCTCCCTCCTCCATTTCTCATTCTGTCTTCCTTGCTCTCTACCCCTACTCTGTCGAGCATGCCCCTGACCCATTTCTTTCTTTTTTTTTTGTCTTGCCCCATCTCTCTCTCTTTCCCAGTGTTGTTCTGTTGTGCTGTCTGCCTCCCTCGTCTCAACTTCTTACCAGTTTGTCTGCATGATTGTGGCCTTTGATTTCCTAGCACATCTCTGTCAGGACACCTACCCCCTTGTTAATCATAAGTTACCCATGTTAATCATGACAGCTACCCCTGATTAATCCCAACTTTTCTTTCTCCTCCCTAGTGCCTACTCATTTCACGTGAGTGCAGACGGTCAGATGCAGCCCGTGCCATTCCCTCCTGATGCTCTCATTGGCACTGGAATTCCTCGGCATGCCCGGCAGGTCCACTCCCTCGGCCATGGGGAGGTGGTGTGTGCGGTGACCCTCAGCAATTCCACACGGCACGTCTACACTGGTGGGAAAGGCTGCGTGAAGGTTTGGGATGTCAGTCAGCCTGGAAACAAGACTCCTGTCGCACAGCTAGACTGCCTGGTAAGGGGCCTAGACCTAATTTTGGCTCCTGATCTGATGGGTTTCATCACAGTAGCTCTGTTCCATTAAAGAACAGTTGTGTAAGAACTTAATGTGAGGGTAGGTCTTCGAGAGAATCTCTTGCAGCAGGTCACACTTTAGGAACTGCAGCCATCGGGCCCCAGGACCACATAGAAACATTTTTGCTAGCAGTCTTAACAGGGGCTGCTCACGGCGTCATCATCACATTGACATCCTCCCTGTATATCCATGGACCGTCCCCATGCCCTCCTCAGTTCCCCGCCAGACACCATCCACCAAGGACATGCTCCTGAGGGAAAATCAGAGAGACCTGCTGTAGGGAGCATGGAAGGCAGAAGGCTCACCATCCTGGCAAGAGAGGACAGGAAAGGAGGAACTCGGAAGCAAGGGGGAAGGGGGTGTGGGACGGCATGACCTACTGCAAGAGATTCTCTTAAAAATCTACTGTTATAGTAAGTTCTTGCATAACTGTTCTATCTTCGAGGATATCTTTTGCAACAGGCCACACCTTAGGAATGAGTCCCAAGCAGTACTGCAGAGGAGAACAGTCCGAGTGGCTGGAAGACAACGGTCTACAAAAGGAGGCCCTGTAACACTGCTAGGCCAGAACTTGCCCTCCTTCTAGAGGTGATGTCCAGACTGTAGTACCTTGTGAAAATGTGGACAGTACTCCCAAGTTGCAGCAGCACAGAGCTCAGCTGCTGAAACCCCTTTGAAACTGGCAACGGAAGTGGCCATGCCTCTGGTCGAGTGGCCCTTAATGGCTGCAAGAAGTTCCATATCATACTCCCTGTAACAGAAGATAATACAGTTGGCCAACCATTTGGACAGACACTGTTTAGAAACTGGTACACCCTCTTTCCGAGGGGCAAAAGAAACAAACAGCTGCAAGGACTTAGACACCACCTTGGGCAAAACTTAGCATTAGTATGCAGAGACACCCTGTCTTTGTGAAAAATCAAATAAGACTGCCCACACGAGTGCCTGCAGCTCAGAAATCCTGTGAGCGGAGGTAATAGCAACTAACAATAATGCCTTCCACGAAAGGAAGCATATCTCACAAGTCGTGGCAGGTTCAAAAGGAGCCAAAGTAAGTTTCTCCAAAACAAAATTTAAATCCCAGGCCAGGACCGGGTTATGGATGGGAGGTTTCAAGTGCCGGATGCCTCTCAGAAAGGTACGGGCCACGTCCAGCTGGGCTACCGTACGACCCTCAGTGGGCACATGGGAGGCTGATATGGTGGACAAGAGCACGTTTAGGGAAGAGTATTTCAGTCCAGCATCTGTCGAGGACAGCAAGTACTCTAGAATCTGGTTCACTGTGCAGGTGAAAGGGTCCAAATGATTGGAAGCTTGCCACAAATCAAAGGGGTTCCATTTCATGGAATGTCACCCTGGTGGAAGGCTTTTTGGCAGCCACTAGAATATCAGCCATGTTAGGGGAGACACCAAACCTGGCGATGGCTACGTCTTCAGGAGCCAGGCATGCAGGTAAAGGGGACCGGAGGTTCGGATGGACAAGGTTTCCCCCATTCCTGTGACAGCAAGCCCAGGCACAAGGGAAGGGGCACGGGAGGCCCCATTGGTAACTGTTGCAACAGTGGAAACCAAATCTGCCGAGGTCTAAAGGGGGCCACCAGAATTAGGGGGGGCACCCTCCATTTGGAGCTTGATTAGCGCACTCTGAATCAGAGGAAAGGGGGGGAAGGCATAAAAGAACCTCCCTTTTTAAAAGAGGAACAGTGCATCTCGCCAGAAAACCCCAGGCCCTGGATTGAGCAAGCAGAAAAGCAGCAGTTTTGAGTTGTGTGGGGCTGCAAAAAGGTCCAACTCTGGGCACCCCACCCATCAAAAAGGTCCTCTAACACAGAGGTGAGCAGTTCCCATTCATGCATTCTGGACTGCGACCTGCTTAGCTTGTCTGCCAGGACGTTTTGGACTCCTGGAACATGAACGGACGACAGTTCGATGCCGTGGTCCAGAGCCGGATGCCAAACTCTTATCGCCTCCTTGCACGGGGGTAAGAATGGGTGTCCCCTTGCTTGTTAATGATGTGCACCACACTGATACTGTCCTTCTACACTAACAGATGTCCCAGGGACATGTGGTACTAGAAGGCCTGCAGGTCATACAGGACAGCTCGCATCTCGAGGACATTGACATGGAGTGAGGCTTCGAGCAAAGTCCATGTCCCCGGAGCATGGTAAGGACCCAGATGTGCACCCCATCATATCCCTAAGGCATCCATGGTGAGGATCTGATATGGGGAGGGTATAATGAAAGGAACCCCCTCGGGCAAATGGCTGGGTTCCATCCACCACAGGGGAACCTTCTTTACCAGCGAAGGAACAAGAACCATCTGTTCCAGACTGTCGGTAAGCTGATTCCACTGTACCCTTGCAGGGGGACCGTGGCAATGGCCACTGCCATCTGGCCGAGCAGTCTGAGATATGTCCTGGCTGTGACATACTGGCTGTGATAGTCCTTGGGCCTACGCTGTCGGGTACTTCACCCTGTCCAGGGACAGAAAGGCAGAGCCCTGGGCCATGTCCAGTATAGCTGCTATGTACTGGAGACACTGGGCAAGAGTCAGCACTGACTTGGACAGGTTGACTGTGATCCCTAGATGGCTGAACAGTTGCATGGTATGCGCCAGGGTAAAATACAGTTGCTGTTTGGACTGAGCTTTGAGTAAAGTCCCTCCCTCCTGATGGCCCTTGCCACTACAGTTAAGCATGTTGGTGAAGCCCAAGGCACCGAAGATGAGCCAAAAGGGAGGACTCTGAACTGGTAGTGCTCCTCTTTGAAACCGGAACTTGAGGTACTTTCTGTGAGGAAGGCGGACCTTGATATGCAGGTATGCATCTTGCATATCTAGAGAGCAGATCCAGTTTCCCTTCCGGTGCAAGGGTAACAGACCTGGGAGGGTGACCATCCTGAACTTTTTGTAGTGGATGTAGTATTTCTGGTTTCACAAGTCCAGGATGGGCCTCTGGTCCCCTGTGGACTTGGGGAATGAGGAAGAAATGGGAGTAGAACCCCGTGTTCCGTTGATTCTTGGGGACAGGTTCTATGACCCTTTTTTTGCAGCAGCGTATGGATCTTCTCCAGTAACATGGGTATGTGACCTGGAGGGCAAGTGAAAGGTCTTGGAGGGAGATCAGGAGACATCTCCACAAATTCTAGAGCGTGCCCTTGTTTGGTGAGTTGCAGTACCCAGGCATCGGTTGTGATCGCCTGCCACCCGTCCAGATGGAAGGAGAATCTGCTCCCCCACCACCACATCCTGGGAAACCGGATGGAGGGTGTTGGGTAAGGAGTCAGGCTGAGCCCATGGTCAGGACTGCTTCTCCACCTCTTGAGGACTTCCCTGCGATGGAAGAGGGCACAGACAGTGCCGTTCCAGCTTTATGCTTTCCTGGTTGTCTGGTGCCAGAACTAGGTCAATGGGTGGCATGCCAAAAGGGCACCCTCTGCTCACTCTTCTGATCGGTGTGGTAGAGGGAGTGAACGGACTGCAGAGTTCTTCCTGAGGTCTGCAGGTCATTGTGGATATTCTGCATGTCCGCCCTGAAGAGCTTGTAGCCCCTAAAGTCAGAATTTAGGATGGACTGTTGGACATCAGAAGCAAAACTGGATACCCTGAGCCACGGAGTACCTCCTCAGGCAAACTCCCACTGCGGGGGCTCTGGTGGTGGCGTTTAGGGCATAATTGGCAAGCCCACAAGAGGTGCCTGCCCACATCCGTGGGAAAGGATGAGTGAGGCAGTGGGAATCCTTGGGAGTAGGGGAAGGCCCACCAGTGATAAACCAATGCCGGGCGGAGAAGCTGTGGCAGGAAAGGCTGCCAAGGCCGACCCTATAGCAGAGAGGGTGTGGGTGGGGATCGCCGCCTGTCTGTTCGACCTCGTAATTGTCAGCGCTGGAAGCAGTGACTGAGAACGTTGCTGAGAGGACCTGTCTTTCTTCCGGTGGCAGTGCTTCCCTGACTACTTGTCCCAGGCCTTGGTGGCATGAGAGCTCGTGGATGGAGTCCGGGGAAGCAGAGGAGCTCCTAGCCTAAAACTCCTTTTCCAAGGCAGCAACCTTCTGCTCTATTAGGAAGGATTTTAGTTCTTTCTGACTCCGCCACCGGGTAGCTGGATTGAAGCCACAGCAGATTTCACAGGTCTTAACATGTTTGGTGCTGAAGCAGCGGACGCAGGCCTCGGGGTCATCTTTATCATAGATCTTCTGTCTGCAGCAATGGAAAATGTCTGGTCCAGGAATAAACGAAAAGTAATGTGGGGTCACTTTAGGAAATAGTTATTGAAGAACATGGGTGAGAAAAGAAAAAATGGAGTATTCCAGAAAAATGGCCGTCTGAAGTGGTGACGGTGCTCCATGGACTCCGAAGTGTGATGGTCAACATCGGGGAAAAGAACTGAGGAGGGTGAGGTGCCGCCCACGGCTATATAAGGAGGACGTGGACATGATGACGTCGCCATGGGTGGCCCCAGTTACACAGCTAGCAGAAATGTCTGTGTGGTCCTGGTGCCCAACGGCTGTAGTTAATAAGTCATGACCTGCTGCAAGGATATCCTCAAAGATTAGTTTGTACCCATGGTGGGGGGAGTAATGATTATCAGCTTTGTGAAGAGGTGTTTGTATTAAAATACAGTAAACCCTGCCTGTAAATACACTGCATCGACTAATAGGGTCCCTATTAGTTGAGCAGTGGCTTTCATTTTTATCAAAAGGTACTGTAAAGTTATGAAAAAACCTTCTGAAGATGAACTCCATAGACTTTTATGGGGCGCATCCCCACAGTCTCCTTGGCACCACGTCACAAAACAGGGGAGCGCGGGGGCAGAGCAAGTGGACCAGGAAATGGGAAGGGATCAACTGTCTGGTGATTCAGCCAGTGTTACGATCCCTTCTCAAACTTTATAGGGTGCATAAAAAATTTTAATTGAAGCACGGAGAGGCTGTCACTGCCCCAGGGTAGCGGGCTGTGAAGCCCAAACTGTTACATCACACCTTTACTTTAAAATAGCTGCAAAAATAAAGGTCGCTGGGGGGGGAGAAACTACAGATATGGAAACCAGAACTATGGCTGCATGCTTACAACCAAAAATCAGAATTTTGATGGTCATTTCCTGATTATTCAGTACTGCTGCTTTAAGT
Source organism: Neoceratodus forsteri (assembly GCA_016271365.2). Classification (NCBI taxonomy): domain Eukaryota; kingdom Metazoa; phylum Chordata; order Ceratodontiformes; family Ceratodontidae; genus Neoceratodus; species Neoceratodus forsteri. Next base: position 101,356,779 of record JADMNL010000031.1, on the reverse strand, counting down.
TAACGTCTGTTGCGAAGTCTCTGTCCATTTCGATGAAATCTGAGTGTGTACGTAAACAGGATCAGGACATCATTGGAATGTGATGTTTAGCTTAGGTTTGCCATATAGTTACTATAAAAGTAATTTGGTTTTATTTTTGGAGTGAGCACATAAATGATTTTATAAATAATTCTGGCATTGTACCTTAGCTCTTGATGCTATAGCATCCATTGTGTGGGACGCAGTAGAAGATGCATTACAGATCCCCTGCTAAATAGGATAATCCAAAGATCCTTTACAGACCTATTGTCTTCAGTTACAGTCAAATTGAGTTTAAAAAAAAAAAAAAAAAAATCTTTACAGAGCAACTGATGTTTTCTCTAGGCAAGCAGCTTATGACAAGGAGCTGAGGACCTAATAGAGACAGTGTTTACATTTTTTTTTTTTTTTTTTAACAGTGCGTTATAAAGGTATTTCTAGGGACGTGGATATGTTGTTCAATCCACACTGTCTGCCAGGTTCCTTGCCACTTTAAATTTTGCTGGAAGGTCTTCAGGCTGGCTCCTCCCACCCACCCGGGTGGTAAAACCCTCGGCTCCACCCCATGACGCCAGATCTTCCTTACCGCTTGGAAACTCTGGTTCCCTCCTTAGCGCTCTGCGTTTTAGGCCTGGATTCACACTCTTCAGAATTTCCGAAACTAATTTAAAAATTTACAAGACTTCGGTCTTCGTCGTCCTTCACAGCTGCGATGTACAAATAGACTCCTGGCTTCCGTTGGTGCCCGTGTGGGCAGACGATGTCCTGGACCGATCCGCACTCCATGTGCGTCTACTGCCTGAGGCTTGGCCACGATTTGCAGGCTGGCGATTTGTGCAAGTCCTTTTTGGCTTCAGTCTTGGAGGACCACGCTGCCAGACTTCTTCTCGGGTGCCCTGAAAAACGGAATCGCCGTCAAGTCCATGAGGGCCCGCTACGGTGTCCGCAGCTGGCCTCCATGGAACAACTGGAGCAGTTGATCGCCCTCGAGGAGGAGGCGGCCCAGGCCGCTTTTTATTTTTCCTCGGTCGCAGCATTTATCCCGCTCTCTTTGGGATCCTCCTACACTGCTTCATTTAAGGAGCTTTATCAGTCCCTCTCCACCAAGGGAGAAGGGCCATTGGGCCATTCCAGGCGGTCCAAGAAGGACTCTAAAGGTAAGTCCCACCGTCGGCGTTCGTGGGAGCAGGAGATGCCCTTCACTGGACCGTCGACTCTCGACGATCAGAGGTTGCGGCTCGACCGCTGGTTACTGGTGTCCCTTCGGTCAGCCGGGCCGAGACATCCGCTGACACGGTCAAGATTTTTCGATCCCATCGACGGTTTGTCGACTGGAGATGCAGACGGCCCTTGTTCACCGGTTCCCCCGGTGGTTGCCGAGGACTTGTCTGTGGCTCCTGTGCCAAAGTCCCTGGTCAAGGTCCCTGAACCGAAGGGGGTTGGGTTTCCCCTGTTCCCTCTCTGACCCACCCTCGGAATCCCCAAAGGTCTCTGTCCTCTTCCAGGTCCAGCCAGTCCCGCTGATGTCGGTGGTCTCGGCACCATGGAAAGCGGTGTTGCCACTCATCCTCATCGTCCTCTTCGAGGATAGGCTCGCGAAAGTTGGGCGCTACGCTTACGAGGATTTGATGGCAGCAACTTCTGTTGACTGCAATAAGCAGACTCACCGCTTCTCCGCCATTATGGCTGTCACCAGAGCGGCCGAAGCAACCCCTCATGGTAATGGAGGAGCCGACCTCGGCACCAGTTAGGCTGAAACCGGCTGCTCCACCTGTTGTGGTGGAACTTCCGCCTCCACAACCGAAGACTGGGGCCCCGACCAAGGATTCTCAGTCAGGTCAGGGCTTGCCCCATAGGTTGTCGGTCATCCTCACTCCCAATCGTCCTTGGCAGGTGGAGGGTGGCTCAGGTGCTCGGCAGCTGTTCAGACTCCTCTGAGTCTGACGACGACTCCCTGTTCAGCAGGCCGCTTGACCAGGAGTCTGCAGGGGGCCAGTCAGTGGACGAGAGCCCATCCTCGTTTTTAGGTTTGCTTTGACTCATCTCAGACTCCACTAGGATGCAGCTTGAACCCGTATCAAAGCGGGCAGAGTATCCCCTCACAGAGATACTGGACTGAGGGAATTCCCCTACGGAGGCCTTTCCGGTGGCCGAAACCATTGTTGGCCCAGCCCTGGAGTTGTGGCAGCGGCCAGCATCTTGTCCTGTGCCTTTGGCCAGGATGGCTTGCAAGTACACAGTCCCCACAGGCTCACTCTCCGGTTTCTTGGAGCACCCCTTTGTGGAGGAGTTAGTGACCAATAGTGTTTTCCGGCGTTCCAGGAACGCTGGGGACGTGGACAAACCGCCTGATAAGGAATCCAAAAAGCTGGATTATGTGGGGCAGAAGGTTTACGCTGCTTCCTTCCTAGGCCTTCATCAGGCTAGCTCAGCCCTTCTGATGGCGGATTTCTCATGCCCCTTTGGGTTCTCTGGATGAGGCGATTCCTCATCTCCCAGCTGACCTTCAGATGAGGGTCAAGCAAGTGCAGGATCAGGGGAGGGCGGTGGCAATATGGCTCCAAACTGCATTGGACTTTGGTGATTCTTCTGCCCGATCAGTAGCGCCTGCAATGGCCATGCGCTGCAGAGCTTGGCTACGGATCTCCACCTTCACGGCGGACACCCAGCATAAGCTGGCAGACGTTCCCTTCCTGGGCACCGACTTGTTTGGGCTGGGGGTGGAAGGCCATCTCCAGAGAATCGAAGTCCAGTGTCACCTTGCACTCAGTCACGTCTGCCTAGAAGGACAAAGGCCACCAGCAGCAGCGTAAGCCCTTTTGCCCTTCCGCTACAGCGGCACGCCCGGCCCAGCAACACCAGCACCAGGGCCAGCAGGCTCATACTTGGCGCCCTAAGGCCAAGTCTTCCGTTTCCTCAAGTAGGAAGCCTGGAGGCAAGGGTCCAGGGGGTCCCTCAGCAGGCCCTTCCTCCAAGTCTGCCCAGTGATGGGTTGAGGGTGTTGCCCCAACCTTGTCACCCCCCGCCTCCAGGTTCCCCTGTGGTGGGATGGCTCCACCACTTTTCCCGCCTGGGCCCGCCTATCACCATGGACCGCTGGGTGCTGGAAGTGGTAGGCAGGGGTCTGCCTCTGAATTCGAGGCAGTTCCTCCCTGTCGAGCCATCGCCCCACGGGGGGCAATGGGTTCCGAAGCGCCTCTGTTAATTTGTCGAGCCGACATTGCCTTGCTCCTCCAGAAGGGGGTTATCAAAGAGGTAGCGGACCCTCCTCCAGACCCAGGGTTTGTGTCCAGGTACTTCCTGGTCCCAAGATGGACGGGGGGCTGGCGCCCCATTCTCGACCTGCACGATCTGAACAAGTTCCTAAGGCTATGCACCTTCAGGATGGTCACTCTCTGGCTTAGATCATTCCATCCTTGGAACTCAGCATATGGTTCTGTTCTCTGGACCTTCAGGACACGTTCTTTCACGTCCCAATCCGTCCGTCTCATCAGCGATTCCTCCACTTCAGAGCAGAGGGATCTCTCTGAGTTCCGTGCCATGCCCTTCAGCCTCTCTCCAGCTCCCACGGTCTTCACCAAATGCATGGCAGTGGTGGCAGCATTCCTGCAGCACCGAGGGGTCTGGGTGTATCCTTATCTGGATGAGTGGCTGATTGCAGCCCCCTCCAGGTTGGAGGTGGAGCGGTCCAGGGATCTGGCCCTCCAGGTCTGCTCTCAGATTGGCCTCCTCATCAACGAAGCCAAGTCGGAACTCGTGCCTTAGCAGGCGATTCAGTTCATCGGGCAGAACTCGACTCCTCGTCAGAGCCCGGCTCCCGGTGGACAGGGTAGAGGTCCTTTCCTCCTTTGCCCAATCATTTCTGGTTGGGCAATTGTGCCCTGCCCGGGACTTCCTGCGCCTTCTGGGCCTCATGGCGGCCTGCACCAGCATGGTCTATTGGGCCCGCTGGCATATGCGTCCCCTGCAGTGGGGACTGGCCTGCCAATGGTCACAGCGCTCCAGTCCTCTGGACCAGCCAGTGACAGTGACCCAGGAGATGTGGGACGGCCTACAGTGGTGGCTCGTCCCAGCTCATCTGCAGGAGGGTATCCCGTTTGTCCGCCCGAGCCGATGGTCACTCTAACGACCACCTCTCTGGGTTGGGGTGCCCATCTGGGTGAGCTCGGGGCCCACGGCCTCTGGTCCCCTCAGGAGTCTCGATGCCACATCAACCTGCTGGAGCTTCGAGTGGTGTGTTTAGCCCTCACTGCCTTCGCTCCGTTTGTACGGGGTCAAGTGGTTCAGGTCCAGATGGACAACACCACAACCATGTACTACCTCAACCGTCCGAGCGGGACGCACTCCTGGCCTCTGTGCAAGGAGGCTGTCCACACTTGGTCTCTCGTGATCAGCCTGGAGGCGGATCTTCTAACTATCCATGTGGCAGGAGCTTCCAACAGTCTGGCCAGTGCCCTCAGCTGGATGGGCGCTGCATCTCATGAGTGGTTTTTCCTGCCGGAGGTAGTACAAGATCTGTTCTCCCATTGGGGCACCCCTCAGGTGGACCTGTTCGCCTCCAGGGAGAATGTGAAGCTGACAGTTTCATGTCCGCCCCCCTCAGCAGGGCTCGCTGCAGGGGGATGCCTTCTCGAGGCCATGGACTCCAGGCCTCTTCTACGCCTTCCCTCCATTTCCCTTGATCCACAAGGTGCTTCTCAAGGCAAAGAGGGACAAGGCGCAGGTGATTCTGGTAGCCCCAGACTGGCCCCATCAGTTCTGGTATCCAGATCTCCTCAGCCTCGGCTCCAGGCTCCGAGGTGGCTTCCAGCCCGCCCGGACCTGATCTCAGTCGACAAGGAAGGTACTCCATCTGGACCTTCAATCCTGCACCTGGACGGCTGGTTCCTGAGCGGCTAGAGTTCCAGGCCTTGGGTCTTTCCGACGAGGTCCTCAGTGTCGTTGAGGCATCCCGTAAGGAGTCGACGAGAAAATGCTATGCCTTTAAATGGAAGAGATTCTCCATTTGGTGTCGGGATAAGGGGTTGGACCCTTCGTCCTGTACATTGGTTAGCATTTTGGACTACCTGTAATCCCTTTCTCAGCTAGGGCTTCGGTTGACGACCCTTAAGGTGCACCTGGCAGTCATCTCTGCTTACCAGGCGTGGGCCAGCAAGCAGTCGTGGCACAGGAGAAGGTGGTCTGACGCTTTTTCAAAGGCCTTGATCACATATCCCCTCCGGTGCGTGAACCTCCATCTCCATGGGATCTACTGCTGGTATTGGCCAAGTTCATGGGCAAGCCATTCGAACCGATGCACAGGTGCGATATCTCCCACCTGTCATGGAAGACCGCATTCTTGGTGGCTATCACGTCAGCCAGAAGGATGGGAGAGCTCCAGGTGCTTTCCATCGAGTCTCCTTATCTGACCTTCCACAGGGACATGTTTGTCCTTCGCCCCCAGCTGAAATTCCTTCCGAAGGTGGTGTCGGAGGTTCACCTGAATCAGGTTTTGACTCTGCCGGTGTTTTACCCCAATCACACCTTGGAGGCCGAATATAGGCTCCATACTTTGGACCCTAGAAGAGCGCTCGCTTATTATAAGGAGCTAATGGCTGAAGTTCGGGGAGAGGTTCACCAGCTGTTTGTCACCTACGCTGAAGCTGCACCTGGCAGACCTGCAGCCAAGCGGACGATAAGCAGATGGGTCACCTCCTGCATAGATTTCTGCTATAGATTGGCGGGCATGGAACCTCCCAGAAGGATAAGAGATCATTCTACCTTCCATGCCGCTGCTTCGGTGGCTGCTTCCAGGGACATCCCTATCCAGGAAATCTGCAGTGCTGCTACCTGGAAGTCAGCACACACCTTTATTTCCCATTAAAGAATCTTTAAAAACCTATCTCTTTAGCAAAGCATATAATGATTTCTAATATTGTTTAGTTTAATTTTAAAAAATGGTTTTAATTATAGTTTTATTTTATATTGTACAGGCGCCTTGGTTTTAGAAAGGCACCTTATATAAATAAAGATTGAGATTACCACATTGACCTTGAGTCATGCTGGGATGCTGGTTTTTGGACCTCTGTTCTCTAGTCCTTATTCCCTAAGTAGAGGGTGCGCTCCTTGCCTCCCTCCTCCTGGAGAACTGCTAGGAGTCTGCCAGACAGTGTGGATTGAACAACATATCCACGTCCCTAGAAATACAGGTTACTCACCTGTAACAGGAGTTCTGGAAGTGGTATATGTTGTTAATCCACACGACCCACCCGACCTCCCTGGCTTCGTGCAGCCTGGCTTCCAGCGGGCTAGATCTGGCGTCATGGGGCGGAGCCGAGGGTTTTACCACCCGGTTGGGTGGGAGGAGCCAGCTTGAAGACCTTCCGGCAAGATTTAAAGCGCCAAGGAACCTGCCAGACGGTGTGGATGAACAGATACCACTCCTAGAACTCCTGTTACAGGTGAGTAACCTGTATTTAACTTACTAACTTGTTGGCAGTACTCGTGACTTCTGTCAAGCCACCAGCAGCGCACTGCAGCCCAGGGGTGTAGCCAGGAATTTTAAAGTTGTACTCGAGAGTTGGTGGCACTGTTGTCCCCATGTAAACACAAACCAAAAGATGTGCTGCCCCACAACACAAACATGGTCAGCCCATTTTGGTCAACAAGAAAACAACAATAAGACATGACAGGGTGTGGGTTGTTGATTGATAAGAGCACGCCTCTAGGTGCATTGTTAGGCGCGAGGCGCTTGCGCCAAGTGACTACAGCAGCTGGGTAGTGCTCTTATCAATCAGCAACTCACACCCAGAAGTGTCTTATTGCTCTTATAAAATGGGTAACAACTATTTCTAGGGACATGGATATGTTGTTCATCCACACTTATTGGCAGGTTCCTTGCCGCTTTAAATCTTGCCGGAAGGTCTTCAAGCTGGCTCCTCCCACCCACCCAGGTGGTAACACTCTCGGCTCGGCCCCGTGATGCCAGATCTTCCTTACCGCTTGGAAGCTCAGGTTCTCTCCTTAGCGCTCTGCGTTTTTGACTGGTTCCTGGAAATTTCGGTCTTCGAAATCAATTGGAAGTTTTTCTGAAACTTCGATCCTTCTTCGCTGCACGATGGCTCATTCTTTTTCCGGCCCTGGGAGGCGCCCGGTTAATTCCTTCAGGAGAGACCCGCACTCCACGTGCGTTTACTGCCTGACCTGGATCATGATCCTCAGCTTCATGAGTTTTGTTGTGCCGGGCCAGTTTCTGGAGGACCGCCCCGTTGCCTGGGCCTGGGCGCCTGTAAATTTTCCCTGGCCCGAAAATTCTTCGATCGTCGGGCAGCGTCCGCATCGGCTGTTTCTGAGCAGCTCGATCTTCCTTCCTCCGGGAGGGGGGTGCTGCCCTCCTCTTCCTCGGTCGCGGCGCTTTTCCTGCCTCCTTGGACTCCCGCTCGTGCAGCTTCATTCAGGAGCTGCCAGTCCCTTTCCTTGAAGGGAGAGGACCTTGGGACCTGCCTCGGCCCAAGTCCAAGGAACCGCAGGCTAAGTCCCTTCGTCGGCTCCGGAGGGAGCGGGAGAGTTCCCCCTCCCCTGCCGGCCGACGCTCGACTTCGGTCGAGGATGCAGCTTTGGCCGCTGGCCTCACGGTGTCCCCATCAGGTCAGCTGGCCAGGACCTCCGTCGACGTGGCCGAGCCTCTCGACCCGTTATCTGGGCTGTCTTCTGCTAGTGCCGCCATCCCTTCGCTGGTTCCCCCAGCGGAGGCTGAGGTTCTGCCGGTACCTTTGGGTCGGCAGTCCTCTGCCATTTCTTCCGAGCCGAAGGAGCGGGCGCACTCCGCTCCTTCCCAGGCCCGCCCTCGGTTCCCCCGAGGATTCGGGTCTCTGTCTTGGTCCTCCTCTCGGTCTAGCTGCTCACACCAACCTTGGCGTTCTCGGATGGGGCACTGAGTCAAGTGGCATTGCCGTTCTTCCTTGTCCCCTCCTCGGATGAGGTAAGCCGATACCCGTTGGCGTCGCGTTCATGAGGAGTTTATGTGGCAGCAGCTGCTGTTGTCCGTGAATCAGTCGACCCCCGATTCATTCTCCGGCTAGTAAGCAGCCGCTCGAGGCAGTCGAGGTGCCCTCTCCGGGGCCGGTTGCTCATCCGATCCCTGCTGCCCCACCGTCCTCAGTGGACCCCAGGCTGGGCCATGACCTGTACCGCAGGTTATTTGTTCCCCTCACTCCCACCCGCCCTCGGCGGACGAAGAGTGAGTCAGGCCTGCGGCAGCTTTTTGCAGACCCCTCTGAGCCCGAAATCGACTCCGCTATGTTTCCTAGCAGGGAGGACCCATGGTCTTCCCCGGAACATTCTGTGGACGACAGCCCATCGTCCTTTATGGGTCTGCTCCAGCTCATCTCGGAATTCACCGGGATGCAGCCTCGAGCCGCTTCAAACAGGCCCCTTCCCCCTCAGAATTCTAGACCGAGGGCTCACCCTTAGGCCTTCCTGGTGGCTGAGGCAATCGTGGAAGCCCAGCCTTGGAGCTCTGGCGGCAGCCTACTTCCTGCCCTGTGCCCTCGGCCAGGAAGTACCCTGTCCCTGTCGGTTCTCTGCCCGGTTTCTCGGAACACCCCTCGGCTGAAGGGGTAGTCACAGACTGTTTTCCAATGTTTTGGAAACACTAGTGATGTGGATAGGCCCCCTGACAAGGAGTCCAAAAGGATGGACTATGTCGGGTGCAAGGTTTACGCTGCATCCTCCCTAGGCCTCCATCAGGCCAGCTCGGCGGCACTGATGGCACACTTCTCCCACCCCCTTTTGGGCTCCCTGGATGAGTTCCTCCCTAATCTCCCGGCTGACCTGCGGACCACGGTCCGGCGGGTGCGGGACCAGGGTAGGGCGGTGGCGAAACAGCAGCTCCAGACGGCTCTGGATCTGAGCGACTCCTGTGCCAGTAGCCATGCGCCGCAGGGCGTGGCTGAGGTTATCCTCCTTCTCTTTGGAAACCCAGCATGAGTTGGCGGACATTCCCTTCTTGGGGACTGACCTTTTCGGCCCTGGAGTGGAGGGACACCTCCAGGGGCCAGAGAAGTCCGATGCCACTCCGGACTTGGTCACTCCTGCCCGGAGAGACAAGGGCAACAGACCGCCTTTGCATAAGCCCCTTTGCCGCCCAGCCCCTGCGGCTCAGCCGGCCCAGCATGAGGGCCAGCAGGCATGCGCTGGGTGGCCTGTCGCCAGACCAGCGTCTTCCTCCAAAAGGAAGCAGGGAGGTGGGGATCAGAGGCCTCGGCCTCTTCCTCCCGCCAGGCCTGCTCAGTGTGGGCACAAGGCTGTCCCCAGCCCTGTCGTCCCTGCCCAGGTTTCCTGCGGGACGGCCTCGGCACCTCTTCCTCTTGGTGGTGCTAAGGGTAGGTCCTGTCGTGGGTTGCTAGCAGGTTTCCCTTGAGCCGCTGCCCCACGGGATCTTGGGTCCACAGCCTCTTCGCTGGGTCTGCTGAGCCGACTTGCCTGGCCCTCTAATTAGAGGTGATCAGAAGGTGGTGGACCCCTCTGACCCTGGGTTCGTGTCCAGGTATTCCTGGTCTCAACGGAGGGGCTTATGCCCCATCCTTCTGCACGCCTGGATGGTCTCTCTGCCAGATATCCATCCTCAGAACGAGGGTGTGCTCTTCCTGGCCTCCAGGACGACTTCATTCCTGCTCCGTCCGTTTCTTGGGAGACTCCTCCCTTTCCTAAGCGGGAGATCTCCTTACGAGTTCCTGGCCAGGCCCTTCGTTCTCTGCTCAGCAGTTTCTGCGGCATTGAGGGGTCCGGGCATAACCCCACCCGAATGGTGGCCTGATTACAACCCTTCCAGGCTCAGACTGGTGTCCCTTTACTGGAGCCACGTTGGAACTCGTGTCTTAGCGGGTGATGCTTCTTCGGGACTAGGCTCGACTCTTGAGTTCGAGCTCGGCTCCTGGCGGACAGGGCTGAGGTTCTTCCTCCCTTACCTAGTCAGGTCTGACTGGTCAATTACGCCCTGCTGGGACCTCCTGGGCCTCATGGCGGCCGGCTCCAGCGTGGTCTGTTGGACCCGCTGGTTCATGCGTCCCCCTAGTGGGGATGGGCCAGCCAGCGGTCACAGTGCTGCGTTCCTTGGACCAGTTAGTGACTACAGCCCAGGAGTTAGGGGAACGCTCCCCCTCGGACCATTCCAGCTCCTGCAGGAGAACATCCTGTTCGTCCACCCTGAGTCGACGGTCTTCTCCGACCGATGCTTCTCGGATGGGTGGGGGTGCCCATCTAGGGGAATACAGAGTGCTTCGCCTCTGGTCCTCTCGGGAGTCCCAATGTCCTTCCTACCTGCTGGAGCTCTAGGCGGTCCACTTAGCTTGCACCACTCGCTCCGTTTGTGCGGGGTCTGGTGGTTTAAGCCCAAGCGGACAACACCACAACCATGTGCTACCTACCCCGCCAGGTTCGGTCGAGCCCCTTGCCTCGGCGTAAGGAGGTTCTCCGCATTGGGTTTTTTCACGCAGTCGGAGGCGGTTTCCCAGCCATTTGATGGCAGGAGCCTCCAACTCCCTGGCTGATGCCCTAAGCTGGACATAGGCTGCGCCTCTCGTGTGGTCTCCCCTGCTGGGGGTAGCACAGGATCTTCTCCGTCCTCCCTCCAGGGAGAATACGAGGCCAAGACTGTTTCATGCCCGCCCCCTCAGCAAGGTTTGCTGTGGGGATGCCGTTGAGGCCGCGGACCCCAGGCCCTTCCACACCTCTCCCCCATTTCCCTTGACCTACGGGCAAGGCGAGGAGGGACTAGGCGCAGGCGATGCTGGTAGCCCCAGACTGGATTTCCAGCTCTCCTAAGTCTCAGCCCCAGGCTCCCGAGGCGGCTTCCAGTCCGCCCGGTCCTGATTTCCGTTTTCAGGGGAAGGTTTTCCATCTGGACCTTCTATCCCTGCACCTGAAGGCCTGGTCCCTGTGCGGCTAGGGGCCAGGCCTTGGGTCCTTCGGCAAGGTCCTCGACGTTTCGCGGTGTCCTGCTAGAGGTTGGCCAAACATGCTCGCCTTCAATGGGTAGAGTTCTCCATTTGATGATGGGATAGGGCCTGGCCCCTCTCCCGTCCCCGGGCGAGCATTCCGGACCATTTGCGGTCCGTTCTTTGAACTTGGGTTTTGGCTGACGACCCTCTAGGTGCTTCTGTTGATCACCCCTGTCTTCCGGGCGCAGGCTGGAAGGCAGTCGGTGGCGCAGATAAGGTGGTCTGGCCCTTCTCTAGGCCTCGATCACACCTCCCCTTTGGGGGAGAGTATCCCCATTTCTGTGGGACCTCTGCGCTGGTATGGGCTTAGCTCACGGGCAAGCCGTTCGAACTGTTGCACAGGTGCGAGTTTCCCCACCTGTTGTGGAAGAACACCTTCTTGGGGCTACTCTGCCATCCAGAAGGAGGGGAGAGTTCCAGGCGCTCCTTTGAATCTCCCTATCTGGTCTTCCACAGGGACAAGGTTGTCCTGCGCCCCACCCGAAGTTCCTTCCGAAGGGCGGAGTCTTCCCTAACCGGGTATTGTCTCTGCCAGGGTTCATCCCCATTCACACCTCGGAGGCCGTATATAGATCCCATGGGACCCTATTTAACGCTCACCTACCCAGGGAGCGTAAGGCTGAAGTTCAGGAGAGGTTCGCCAGCTGTTTGTCATCTACACTGGAGCTGCACCTGGCAGACCTGCAGCCAAGCGGACGATGAGCGGGTGGGTCACTTCCTGCATAGGTCTCCGCTATAGGTGGGCGGGCATGGAGCCTCCCAGAGGGATAAGTGTTCTTTTAACCCGCCCTTCCGCTGCATCGGTGGCTGCTTCCGAGGATACTCCGGTCCAGGATATCTGCAGGGCTTCTGCCCGGAAGCAGGCTTACCATTTCCCCTTCCACATTGATCTTGGGTCACGCCGGGATGCTGGTCGGGGCCTCGGTTCTCCAGTCCTTCTACCTAAGTAGGGGGTGTACGCCTTGCCTCCCTCCTCCGGAGAACTGCTAGGAGTCTGCCAATAAGTGTGGATGAACAACATATCCATGTCCCTAGAAATACAGGTTACTCACCTGTAACAGGAGTTCTAGGAATGGTATATGTTGTTCATCCACACGACCCACAACCTCCCGGCTTCGACACACAACCTGGCTTCCAGCGGGCTAGATCTGGCCGCTGGGGGAGCTATGTTTTACCACCCGGGTGGGTGGGAGGAGCCAGCTTGAAGACCTTCCGGCAAGATTTAAAGCGGCAAGGAACCTGCCAATAAGTGTGGATGAACAACATATACCATTCCTAGAACTCCTGTTACAGGTGAGTAACCTGTATTTCTGTAACAATCAAACAAAACTCAGGACACATTATTAAAGATTTAATAATAGTATGTTATTTTATTTAAATATGGTGAAAAATAGTCCCCAGACTTTGGCAGACGAGTGGTGAAATTGATTGAATAGCAACTCACTGAAAAATGCTAAACCAGTGAGTTGGTGGGACAGCAATGTATTATTTGAGCAGTTTGGGTCTGCCTCTGTAACTGTGTTTTCCCACCTTTTCTTTTTGTTTATATAGAGGATAATGTTTGGGCATCTGTGATTAACCACACTGTTAGCGTCGAGTGGTTTCTTTGTCAACTTAGGTAAACCTCGAGCACAGCTCGAGAGGTTTACCGCAGTTGCCAAGGGAACCACAAGATGTTAGCATAGTGTGGTTGATCACCGATGCCCATACAATACATAGTGACAGTCCTTTTCTTACCTTGTACTGATAACATCCACACTACTTGGCTCGGTGCTAAAAAAGACCCCAAAACATTTATTTAAATACCAGACAGCCTCTTAAAAATGGTACAGATTTTTATTATGAACAAATAACAGTAAAAACTGTTCAAAAAAGGAAACAAAAGTCAATAGTTACAACCGTAGGCATGGATCATGTGACATCTACATCCAGTCAGTTAAGCCGTAAAACATTTGCTGGGGTTGTGCTGTGGATAGATGGGAAATGCAGTATGGCTCAGAGCTGTGGCATTCAGAACTGCGAGAAACAGCAAGGGGAGAGAATTAAAAAAAAAAAAAAAAAAAGACTCCTTATTTAAGAGGCAAGTAGTGGATAAAAAAAAAAGGACCAACAGACAGGCATTACAGGGAGAAAGTGAGGAACTGATATCGGAGTTTCCGTATGAGTGGCAGCGGGGGATAAAATTCCACTTTGAAAATGTTGTGCTTCTCGCTCAGGAAAAGTAGCTGCTGGCCTTTGTATTATGCGACCTATGTGAAGTGTCAGTTCATACGGTGATTGCATTGCGTGGCTGCCCGTGCTGCCTAGCGGATGGCTGAGCGTGTCAATTCCATTTTGTTAACCCATTGATGGTACGTCACATCAATAGTATAACAATGGTACGTCACATCGATGGTATAACAACCTTAGGAAAAGATGAATTTCTTACAGTAACAACGTTCTACCATACATTATAAAGTATTACTGTATTGCCTACTTTCTTCGTCCTGTATTTTTTCCCTCATTCAAGACACAATGTTTATCATGGAATGTTTACCATGGAATACAGGGATTCAAAATTATGCTCAGTTCCACTGGTAAAATGTTACTCTCCCAACATACTGTACACACAGAGAAAAAAGGCCTGTTTTAGAGCCAGTGACTAATTATCTCACTGCCAAGGCAAGCAGAAGAGATTTCCCGATGAGCAGGTAAAGACAGAAGGGGGATGTTTCCCTGTTAGTAAAGAAATGGTTGTAATGAAAACTATAAACAATACTTAATGTTTCTAACTTGTTTATCTGTGTAAGGAGAGTGTGATGATCAGGGAAACGTTTACTTAATTTGTTTTATTTTTTATTTAAAATAGTTTTATTTTAAGGGCCCAGTTAAAGGTTTTTACAGTGTAAAGGTAGCAGCCATGTTTGTGATGGAAGATCAGTTCTGGTAGCAGAGGGCCTGATGGAAGATAGCAGTTGCTCAATGATATTGCTGCCCTTTCACCTATGGAGGTTTAGGTATTGGGAAAGTAGTGCCACCTTTCAGTTTGTTGACAGTAGGGACTCACCTTTTGACCAATCAGGGTGGAGGATTTCTTTTACCCATTTTATAATATGTAATAAACCAATAATCCTAACAGATTCGTAACATTTTATTTTAACTGCAAGAAACACGGGCACCCACTCTACCAGACGGAACAAAGTTGGCTGGCTTTTAGTGTACAGTGTTTAGGATACACTGTTATAAGCTTCTGTACCACATCAAGGTAGCTAATCTTAGAGGTCTAGTCACACCAGCAGTCGTGCATATTCAGGTCATTTATACAAACATCACCTCTAAGTTTAGCACCCACACATCAGCCAAAAATCACTTGTGCATGCGCACACACTTCATTTTGTTTTTCTAAGATGTTAATAAAAGGGACCCTAACCTGATCTATTGGGGGTTGCTTGCACCCCAATATCTACCCCTCCAATTAGTCATTTTAGATTTCAAAATTCAGTGCATTAACTATGCGCTGTTGTAGATTTAAATAACAGTATGCATCGTAACTTGAGCAACACTGCACTGCTAGTCATCATATTGCAGCCCTACAGCAGGCTTCCATTGCTCATTCTGTGTGTTTAAAAAAAAAAAATGCACTGCTAACCAACGGCAGACCAAGCAGTGCATATTTATATAGAGTGAATAGTTAAAGCACACTGCAGGTCTCCAAGCATTGATGTGTCCGACAGGTTAATGAAGCACTCCTTTTATTTAAACTTACAGCAGTGATTTGGTAATAAAAATGTGCATACCAAAAATGACCAATTGGCATGCTAGCCTTTGGGGTGGGGTGCAGTTGTGAAGGTTTCCTTTAAGAGCTGGGGGTATTGTAACACAAGAAGGTTCACTGACCTTCTGAAGGTCATGCAGAGTGTGTATTGTAAGTGGTCTGGTGGGATCTGTACCTGGGTTCCCTTGGTTCACAGGGCTGTGCTCTTCTAGATTACAATGGCAACCACGCAAAGAGATCCAGACGTGCCTTGATAAAGGCCTGCTCAGTATACATTGACACTCTCACACCAGGGATTCGTTCATTATCCGATGACAAAGAATTGTCTGATGTAACATTACTTACACTGATACACAGACACAGCTGCGCCCATTGCTCCAGCCAGCAACCCATCTAGCCCAGATCCAGCTGCTCCTCTCAGCAAAATGGCAAACCCGAACACCCCCAGCAACTGTCACTGGCTCAACCGCCTGCCACAATGCAATAGTTTTAGATGTCTTACTTTTCGTATTTTGAATATTCTGATTATAAAATGATTCAACACTGGATTTACAAACTGCTGTAAAGAAGCTGGTTATTTTATTGGACCTAAGGAGCCCTTCCCCTCTGTCACATCTCTGTTCTTCTGTACAAGGTTCCTCTACAGTTGCATATTACCATCCAATCCATATTCTGTGACTGATCTATTAAAACGTTTGAATCCCTTTATCTTTGAAATCAGTTATGTTTAGTATTCTTTTATGGCCCTCGTACCCATATATAGATGTTAACTTGATGCAGTAGTTAATCAGATATTAGTCACCCCGTATTAACTGCTAGCATATTGGTGGCTTCTTGAATACATTTAAACAGTAAACATATAAAATAAGCTATTGCAACGAAGAAGTATTGGTTAACATTCCATATACCAGAAATATGGGCTGAATTAGTCCGACCATATGCATTTATATGCAGCCTATAAGTGGGGAGCCTATAGAGCCATTTACTCCAACTGCAAGTCATTTAATAAAATATGTGACCGTTAGTAAGCAGATTAGAACAAAACATTAATATGCATGTATGTCTGTGTAGCTTTTGCCAACATTTGCACCAAGGGCACATTTATACATTAGTCAGCGGCAACCGTCTACTTTTCCGAAATGCGGATGCACAGATAACTTGGTAAGTAAAGTACAGATCAGTATCGACAGGCAGTCCCCATTTCAGTGTTAAAATGCCTGTGAATTCTGCTCAGCTGGGTTGAACAACAAAAATGCCAAATATCCTAATTAGACAAAAAGGGGACCAGAGTATTCACATTGGGTACAAAACTTGAAGTGCATTCAAGCCCAGGGAGTTTGCAGATCCTTACAATTCGTGTCACTCATTGGACTCCCAAGTTCCATCCATCAGCATGTGCCACTCACCCGGCTTCAGTTCTTGTGCAAGTTTCCTTGTGTTACTGCAAGCCAGATTCCAAAATGCCACGCTCTGCTCACCAGCTTCAGTCACTAACTAACTCGACTGCCATGTTGGCTCACATCATACATCACTTTAGTAATTTTTTTTTTTTTTTTTTTAATTTACTTACCGTTAGTGCTGGATGTCTTCTGGCTGCCCACTAAATGCTGGACTGCAGGCGCTGACTGTGCATGGTGGGCGGTATCCTGTGCTCAGAACAGCTGGCGGGCCCCTCTGTGTCCTGGAGTCTGACAGTAATGTAAACTTGTGGTACGTGGCTATACTACACACTGGCTGGCCTGACACCATGACTCTTAACTCTCTGAGCAACGCAACAACTAAAAACGAAAGCAGTGTGGCAATAACAGCGTCTTTATTTCCTGGTTATAGGACACTCAGCACGACAACACGTGTGTGACATGAACCATAGCCAGGTGTACTCTGCAGACGTGGTGGCGATTCCCACCTCCACCAGTCAAGTACATTCTACAATGGACATAAGAAACGAGCACACCAATAATTTCAACAGCTAGATTTTATTAAACTGCTGTCCTCCATTTGTTGTCCTGCCTGGTTTTTACTGTACCTTATAAAGTACCCAGCGTATGCCTGCCAGTGCTGCAGCCCCACACCTAAAATCTGCATTGTGATGATGATATGAAGTAGGCCAGTGTCAGAAGTATTGCTGAGGAGTTAGTATGGTAAATATCTTCATAACGCAAAAATATAAGGTCCTCTGGCAGGCAGTGTTGTGTCGTGCGTGAGCTGTCTGCCCTGAGGCAGCAGCTCTTTAATGGAAAGAAACTATAGGAGTTCCACCACCCGGAATTTATATAGTGCCCTTTTACACCAGGAGTGGATAATGTTGCCCTTTTACACCAGGAGTGGATAATGTTGCCCTTTTACAAACTACCCCCTCTTTGACTTGCCTGAGGAGCAGCCCCTAACAACCCAACTGCCACGTTCCATTTCCTTCCACAACTTGCCTCCCTGGCAACATCCATTGTCTGGCACTAGGGAAGAGGAAACCAAGTTTGGAAGGCATTGTGCTAGACCGACACTTGCAGGGTGCGACAGCATGGTTAGCATTAGCTGCCCAATCTGTGCCCTTTTTCTCATCCTCACCCATGGAGGGAGATTGTACCTGAACTAGAGTCCTCCACCTCACCTTGTCTGTGCCTTCTGGGACTGTGTTGCACAGTCAGGCTTCCCTGAGGCTGCAGGCATGTCATGTACTCTCTTCAGCGGCTTTTCACAAGGAGTTGAGTAGAAACAATTCAACTGATGAACAGTGACGACATCAGAATGTAAGCTATTAGGAAATTGGCATCAGATGGAAAGGTACAAAAGCCCACCCTTTGAGTACTGTTTTATAAAGTATTGTTTTGTAATATTAAAAAAAAGTTCCATTACTGATTATTTGTGTAAACATAGTAGTGTAATATGCTAAGTTGGCAGTGACCTCTCTCAACATCTTCTGGAGGGCACTCCTAAATCACTGATTCTGCTGCTAAATGATTTACTTCGATCTTGGAGAGGTGGTTTGCGTTCTTTATTTCAATCTTAGAGCTACAGTGTAACCAGCATCTGCGGAGAATCGGCACAGTCTGTCTCCTCACCCAACCTGTTCCTCTCGAAGTTTCAAAATGGCAGCTTAGATTTCCTTACCATTTCAGTGTAAAGTTGGGTTTCACATGAAGGTGTTGATTGAACTCCAGACAGGCCAGCCAGCAGCAATCCCATCTTCTACTGATTATATTCAAGACCCCCTGTTTACCATGGTTACGTGGCCACTGAGCCAGCTGCAGAAGTGAGGACCACCCATGGAGATTAGGGCCACCCGTGGAGGTGTGTGCTGGCCATGGAAATACCATAGAATTGAATGCATAGACCGCCCATTTGTAGATAGCAATGCAATGCTGCAGCTCTGTCTTCCCTAATGTCACCCTTTGTTACTGTAAAGTGAGGGTGTCCGAGGGTGGACAGTGTTGTATAATTGTCTATTTACATGAAGTTTTAAAAATCAGCTTGCATTCAGTGTGTTATAGATCAGCAGTCTGGCCGCTAAACGCCCGTCTTCACTTTTCTCTTTCCCTGAACAGATGGGCTAAATACACCCAAACAAATTGAAGATTGGTTTTACAGTGCTAGCTCAGAGTTTTGTATGCAGGACTGTTATTTCTGTTGTATTGGTTCCATTTTAACAAATTTTGCTTGAGTGGAGCATTATTTGCACAATGGCTTGAAGCTGCTATATATTCTTTGATTTGTTTGAAAAGCTGAGTTATTTGCATAATACAGCTGCTAGCTTTGCACTGCACAGCACTTTATTTAAACCTGCAAACTGCACTTTGCTAAGCAACCCACAGTAGAACTAATGGTATATGGTGGACTTTAGTTTTGTGGCCATTTTATACGCTAACTGGCAGTTCCTGAATTTGCACAGTGCTATGGATGAAGTGTAGCCACTGATCAGCTCTAGTATTGGCAGGTTGTAAGACCTCCATGCTGAGACCAAGTTTTAACTGTTGGCTTCGTGTGCAGGTGAAATTCTGAGTTCAGTAATAAACGGTCCTATCCTGTTACATGCAATGTTGACTGTTTATTGTTCATCCAGGATTATAGCCTGTCACCATTTCTTCTGAAGATGCTGTCTGCAAGGTCTTATTTGACATCACTGA
Organism: Neoceratodus forsteri; assembly: GCA_016271365.2. NCBI lineage: Eukaryota > Metazoa > Chordata > Ceratodontiformes > Ceratodontidae > Neoceratodus > Neoceratodus forsteri. The sequence goes on along the minus strand of JADMNL010000031.1, from coordinate 101,337,907 downwards.
CATGCGTGTGGCTAAACTGTACAGGATTCTCTGGTGCCAGTCCTACCCCAGGAGACCTCATCTTGAAGTCCCCCTCCGCCCCCCAGCCTTGTGCTAAGACTGACAGTTTTGTTAGTATGGGATGAAATAACTGTACAACAAAATATACGGATCTTACTTCGAGGGGGAGCTCTTGCAGCAGGCTATAACCGTTAGGACTAACGCCGCTGGCCTTAGGACCAACCAGTAAAATCTTGGCTAATAATACGCAGCAGGGACCGCCCCCTGATGTCTGCTCCACCCAGACGTCGACCATACTACATAAGGGGGTGGACACTGGCTCCACCTCCGTTCTTTTCCCGCTGCGACCCGCTCACATTGGGAACGTTTTGGCGCTTGCTTCCTGCAGTTCCAGTGAAAAATAATGCTTTTTTTTTTCTTAAGATTCTACCATTTTTCACTCTTCTATCGCTTTTAAGTTTGCACCAAGGTGATGTCTTTCCATCATCGGTCCCTTCTCGGGCAAGAGGAACAAGTGTGATTGTGGCCGCCGATCCCTTTGAAGGACGGTCATGTGACGTGCATCTTCTGCCTGGGCCCAGACCACGACAACGCTGCGTGCAAGATTTGTAGAGGCTTCACCAGCAGAACACGCATTAGATGCCTGAATGCCCTTAAAGCCCACCTCTTAGAACAACAGATGGATGTCCTGCACACCTTGGGGATAAGGGAAAGCAGCGAGACAAGGCCCATAAGCGGTCTCAGGACAAGGACTGTAGCCGGTCCCATCATCGGTCCCGCTCCCACTCTTCCCCCCAAGAAAGCCTCTTCTTCCTCTGACTCTGGGAATCACCAGAAGCATCCTCGCAAGGAGGACCCCAAGAAGCAGAGCTCTCCCACCAAAAACCTGGCGGTCAAGGTGGGAACTTTTTTTTAACTTTTTATTTATATATTTTATCAATATTCTTCACAGTACATATCACTGATGTAGTACATACAGATTTAAAATTACACACCACTGAGGACGCCACCCCTCTTAATACACACACAGGAACTTAAATGGTAATTCCGTACTACATCTTTAAGATATATCATTGGGAGGTACACAAAATTTTACCTTACTTATTAACTGTATTTCACTCAAAGATCAACTGTGGCAAAGAGCCCATGAGCTGCATGAATATATATCAAGGAATAGCTCCCTAGCCTATGGCTAGATAATTAAATAAAACTGTTTCTTATATAAAGAAAATGAGTAATCATGCTTTATCATTATCTTGAGTACCTCAAGGTACTAAATACTAAAAGGATTATGCTCTGTCTAATCCAACTTAAGGCATGCAAATTAGCTAACTGTCTCCCAGACATAGCATACGCCTAATTTTAACTTAGAACAAAGTTTTCTAAGAACCAAATAGAGATGGAAAAAAAGATATAACTAGTCATTTGGAGTTTACTTGGCAAAACGATTTGTGAACTATAGTCCACTGTCAGGAGGTTCCCGGCAAAGGTGGGAACTTCAAGTAAGAAACCCAAACCCAAGGTGGTGCCGCTGCAGGTGACCGCCAGGGCCTCTTGGGCACAAGCCTCGCCCCTGCCAAGAAGGTCCCAGCCGCTTTTGTTCGGGCAAGCCACCGGGCAATAAGGATACTCTGGCACCACCTCCTGTTAAACTGATGCCAGCCAAGGTACCAATGCCGGTAGAGGTTCTTATGGTGGAAGACACTCCCACAGAGGGGGCACCTGCGAAAGTTCTGCTGCCGACCCCCAGGTCTTCCACCCCGCAGGGCTCCTTTGGGGACTCCCCCATCCATGCCCTGCCAGATCCTCCAGCTTCACCACTTCCCTTGTTAGGGACAGTGGCGGTTACGTTAAACAAGGAGGAGCTGCAGGAGCGCTTCTCCTTCTGGTGGAGCCAAGTGAAGAAAAATGACACTTCACCGAAGACGAACCAGACACTGGTTCCCGATCAGCCAGAACCGTGAGCCTGAGGGCCTCCCCGTTCCTTTGCCGAAGACCCCTAGGGGCCACTACCTCGCCCTCCTTCAAAGGCTCATTCCCGGTCCCGATCTGAGGACCTCTGTCTGCACCCTTCTAGAGCGGACAGCTGTTGACTGTCGCAGTCTCCGCCCAGGAGCAGAACCCGCTGCCACCACAGATCTTTCTCTGGGCGGGCTTGCTCCCATTGCTGACGCCAGTCTCCAGACAGGCGTCTGTCTGTCTTCACTCCGTCATCTGTCCCATAGTCGATGTCGGTCGGATAGCCACCAATGTTCGAGCAGGGGGAGTCCTAGACGCAGCTCAGACTCTTCACAGCATAGTAGCAGGTCGTCCTCTTTATCATCCTAATCCCTTTCAGGGGAGGGGGTTCCCTTGGGGAGAAGGACCAACCCCGCTTTCATGGGTGTCATGAGGCATATCCAGGTCTCCAACGAATGGGAGACGAAGGACCTGGATCTGGAATGCCGATGACTGGCCCGTTACCCGAGGCAAAAGGAGCCCATTCCCCTGTTGGTGGACACCTTCCAAAACCTAACCAGGATAACTTGGAAGCATCCAGCATCAGTCCCGGACGTTCCCAAAAAGTCTGACAGCTGTACAGGGCCCCGAGGGATGAGTCTTTCCTGGTGGAACACCCTCAGGCGGGCTCCACGGTCATCACGGCTGCCCATGACAAGTCCAAGCACATCAGCTCCCAGCCTCCCGACCCGGAATCCCGTTATTTGGACTAGGTGGGCAAGAAAGTATATTCCGTCTCCACCTGCTCCATCAGATCCCTGAACTTCCTCATGCATATGGTCCAGTACCAGAGTGCGCTCTGAGAAAGGGGACAGGAGCTAGTCAGTGCCTTGCCAGACTCCACACAGAAAATGGAGCTTCTGGATATATTGAAATCGGGCTTGGACATAGGCACGCATGCCCTTCGTGCCTCATACGATACTGCAGATACGGCGACCAGAGCAGCAGCGTCGGGTGTCTGTCTCCGGCGCCATGCCTGGTTGAGAGTCTCAGGTTTTCACTAGGATCTGCAGCCCGGAATCCGGGACCTCCCTTTCCAGGGTTCTGTCCTTTTTGGGCAGGAAATGGAAGCTCTGATCTCCTGTCTTCAGGAGTCTGGCAAATCGATCTGGTCCATCTGACAAATGTACAGAGGGGACCAAAAGCGTGCTAGGCACCGGCCCTTTCATAAGCCCTCGGGCCAGCAAGCCTGTGGCAATCAACAGGGTCAGAGAGGTGGCTTCAAAAGGAAAGCCGGAAACCAGCACCCTGGAGGCGCTCCTTATCGCGACCCAAAGGCCTCCCAAGCCTCTCTGCCCACTCCCAGCTCCGCCCAATGACTCCCTCCCTCCCGACCCCCGAGGGAGATACCAGGGAGGAAGTAGGACGCTTCCTTCATCTTAAGGGTTGGATCTATATTAAAGCAGACCAGTGGGTCCTGGACATTGTATGGAGGGACATGCGCTGGAGTTCACCAAAATTCTCCCAGACACTCCACTAAGGTCCTCAAGATATCCTCTTCTCTCCTACCCCTTATAGAAGGAGAGATTCAGGCCCTCTTGCAAAAAAGGACGATGGAACCAGTTCCTCTGCAGCAGCGGGGAAAGGGATATTACTCCCACTTTTTCCTGGTTCCAAAAAAGACACAAGATCTTCGGCCCATCCTGGACCTCAGCTTCTTAAACAATTATATAGAGTACCGAAGATTCAGGATGGTGACCCTTCTAGGTCTTATTTCCCTGCTGCACCATGGAGACTGGCTCTACTCCCTAGACGTGCAAGATGCGTACATGCACATTGGGGTCTTTCCCGCTCACAGGAAGTACCTGAGGTTCCACTTCTGGGGGAGCATTATCAGTTTCGGGTTCTTCTGTTCGGCCTCTCCTCCGCTCCTAGAGTCTTCACCAAATGTCTGGCAATGGTAGCTGCAGCTCAAAGGCTCCAGGGGCATTACATCTTCCCTTACCTCGACGATTAGCTGCTTGTGGCCCTGTCAAGGATGCGCCTCCTTCAGGCTCTTGGAGACACCTATACTCCGTTCTGAGAGGTGGGAATCACCCTGAACCTTCCAAAATCTTCCCCAGAGCCCAGCCAAAGACTCGTATTTATAAGGGCGGTCCTGGATTCAGTCCAGGGCATGGCCCCTCTCCCTCAGGAGAGGGGAGATAGCCGGATCAGTCCTAGTAACCCCTCAGGTCCAGGCCAGGACCTTCCTCAGACATCTGGGGCACATGGTGGCAGCCATCCCTGTCACTCCTTTGGCCTGCCTCCACATGAGGATCCCACAATGGATGCTCAGTGTGCAGTGGGATCAATGCTCAGATGACCTAGACCACACGGTCAGGGTCGCAGAGCTGGTCAAGAGGACCCTACTTTGGTGGCTGGACCCTATCAATCTAGATTAAGGGGTCCCCTTCCATCAGGACATGGGTGTAGACAGGCATACTCACTGTACACATTTGTGTACAGTTTTGTTGAGTGCCTGTCACAAACCATATGCCTTTCTGTTAACATTTTCATTCTAATCTGTAGCATTTGGGTTAGTGTAGGCCACTGAGGAGTCGCTGTTTAAATTTCTGTTGTTTAGGAGACAGATACATGTATAACCTCTTTAGAGATTAGAGGAATCAGTCATCTGACAGCAATTTGATTTGTTTGAAAGAGGGTACCATTTGGAGAGGATGTGTACATTTTTTAATGGGGGGGTGTAACTGTTGGAGATTGTGTGTACAAAATGAAATGTCTGGCTACACCCCTGCATCAGTAGCCCCCAAATCATACCGTAATAACAGATGCATCTGATTTGGGATGGGGGCGCACCTAGGGGCCCACCAAACACAAGGGGTCTGGACCCCAGAGGAGCACGACCTCCACATCAGTGCCCTGGAAATACGAGTGGTCCTCCATGCACTAAATGCTTTCCAAGAGGATCTTGTCCCAGGCTCTCTCCTAGTTCAGACGGACAACATGGCGGTCATCTTTTACATCAACAAGCAAGGGGGAACACACTCCTACCCCCTATGCAGGGTGGCGATGAGAGTCTGGTACTGGGCGCTGGAACATCACATTTATCTCTCTGCAGTGCACGTCCCAGGCATCCAAAATGACTTGGCAGACAGCCTAAGCAGGTCTCAGTCCAAGGCGCATGAGTGGGAGTTACTACAATCAGTAGCGGACCAGCTGTTCGACACATGGTTGTAGAGAGCTGGACCTCTTTGCGTCCCCACGTAATGCCAAACTGCCAATTGTCTGCCTGCGAGAGCACGCACCTGGTGCTTTCTGGCTGGACGCGTTCTCTTTGTTGGGCAGGGAGGTTTCTTTATGACCCCCCCCGATTCAGCGGGTACTATTGAAGGTACAGGTCGAGGGGCCTTGGATGATTCTAATTGCCCCATTGTGGCCTCAGCAGATTTGGTTCCCACTGCTTCAGCGGTTGTCCTCGGAGCCTCCAGTTCCACTGCCAGTATGCTCGCAGTTGCTGTGCCAGGATCAGAGCAAGCTGGTCCATCCAGATCTCGGGTCTCTGCACTGTCATGCTTGGCTCCTGCAGACATTTCCAAATCCAGGTATGGGGTCTCCCAGGAGGTGGCCGGAGTCCTCATCTCAGCGAGGAAGCCCTCTACTCGCTGCACTTATGCTATGAAGTGTAAGCGTTTTTGTTTATGGGCTTTGTCTCGTCTGGATCCCCTTACCTGCCCGGTGAACTCAGCTTCACAGTATCTCCTCTCCTTATACCAACAAGGCTTGAGCTACTCTTCCATAAAGGTGCACATTTGAGCCATCTCTGCATATCCTGTCCTCTTGGGAGATGGAACCTTGGCCCAACAGGACGTAGCCCGCACCTTCTTATTGGGTATTCTGCGTATGAGACCTCCCATTAGGGATACTATCCCTCCCTGGGACCTCCTGTGTGTGTGTTGGAGAGGCTCACTCTCCAACCAGCGGCTGATTGTGAGCTCGTTATCTTTCCTGGAAGGTTTGTTTCTTAGTTGCTGTTACTTCAGCTCGAAGAGTTTCTGAGCTCCAGGTTCTAATATGTAAAGAGCCTTACTTGGTTTTTCACAGGGAAAGGGTTTCCCTTAGAAAAAATCCTAAGTTCCTTCCTAAAGCGGTCTCGGAGTTGACCCTCAACCAATCAGTTGACCTTCCAGTTTATTTTTCTTCCCTTTTTAATAGGGGAGGATCACTCCTACACACACTGGATGTTCACAGGGCGCTGAGGTACTACCTCAAGTGCACAGCCACACGGTGTAAATCAGAGTAACTGTTTGTGGCCTTCGCGCCTCAACACTTGGGCAAACAAGTGTCTAAACAGACTATTTCTAAGTGGCTTGTCCACTGTATTGTGTGTTGTTATGAGAAGCACAACAAACCTCTTCCGGGCCCTGTTAGGGGTCACTCCACCAGGGGAGTTTCGGCTTCCTTTGCCGCCTTAAAGAATGTCTCCATAAGAGACATCTGTGCGGTAGCCACCTGGAATTCTGTGCACACACTTGTGAAGCGCTACAGCCTGGACATTGCCTCCGGATGCCGTGCCGGTTATGGCTTGGCAGTCCTTCAGGGACTCCTGTCCTGATGTACTGTGTTGTCAGCATTATTCCGTCCTTCCTCCCCCCGGGGTTAGGCACCTCCTTGGTGTGCGACTGCTTGGGATTCAATCCTAATGGTTATAGCCTGCTGCAAGAGCTCCCGCTCAAAATAAGATAGTACAGTTATGTAAGAACTTACCGTAACAGTAGATCTTCGAGAGGAGCTCTTGCAGCAGGCACCGTTTTCCCACCCTCCATACCCCGGTGAGGTTCTCAGCACATTGACCGGCTTCGCTTCATTTACTCGCTGGGGTCCATTCACGGGTCTTGGCAGGGGAACTGAGGTGGAGCCTGGGTCCGCCCCCTTATGTAGCGTGGCCAACGTCTGGGTGGAGCCAACGTCAGGGGGGCGGCCCCTGCTGGGTACTGCTAGCTAAGATTTTTCCGGTGGGTCCTAAGGCCTGCGGCGTTAGTCCTAATGGTTATAGCCTGCTGCAAGAGCTCTCCTCAATGATCTACTGTTACGGTAGGTTCTTATGTAACTGTACTTTTCTTACATTTGTTTTTGAAAACCAGTTTTTCCACATGAATTTGGGGGGGGGGGGGTCTGTTGTGCTGCTCCATAAACCGCAATCTCACTACAGAACTGGCAACTATCACAGATCTCACTTCTGAATTGAAAGCTATTACATCTTTTTCTGTGCTTTTAATGTGAAAATATTAAGAGATGATGAGTGCATCTAACCACAGAGAGAGAGAGAGAGACATGATAGTAGGCCACCCCACCCTTACCCCCGATTCATGTTAAAATTCAGTTCTATAAAACCCGTACATACAGATTCGGTACCAATCTAAAGAAAACAACTTTTATTTATCAGTTTGCAATAACACTGTTGAGCACGCATGCTCTTTTACAAAGGTTCCATGCCAAGGCATAAAGTACAGGGTACTTTCAAATGTGAGTATTTTGTAACGTGTATGGCATCCTACACTTCACTTTATGAAGAGACTGAGTGTGCAGGCAGAATGCTCAGGTATAGTGCCAGTTTACGAGCACGGCCTCTAATTTACCATTTCATCATTTAGACTCATTTGTTTCACCTGCTCCTGCAGATTTGTTTCATAATTATGCAAACATTTTGTTCCATGTTCACTTGGGCAGGGTTTTCTGACATTTGGCTGTTGGTCTGTACCTGTCCATGTGTCTCTCTATGGTTTCCACTTTTAATTTTATCAGTGCTTTACATTTTTCACAGATTTTTCACCAAAATGTGTCTTGTTTTTATAAATGCATACAGTTACATGCAGCCATTTGTTTTTATTATTAACCAGCTAGGATACAATTTTAAATTTTGATTTCAGCAAAGTTTCCTTTTTTTTATTTTTTTATTTTTTTTGTCTTTGTATCTGGTTTTCTTAGATGTTAGAAAATGTTAACATATTTCTATCTTGTGTGGGGAACACTTTAAAGCGTACTGTTTCATGTGTGTATGGCTCTAAACACAAGGCTTTTGTAAACCTCTGGGGTTGTTTTGCAAGGGTAGAAATGTAAGGGCTGCCTCTTGGATTAGGACAGACCTGAGCTGGGACGCTCCTTGGCGCAGCCTGGGGAGGGCTGGTCTACAAAGAATACCCAGTGCACTGTGTGAGTTACTAGGACAGCCTAGGGTGTGCATGGCTGTGGGGATATCTGACGTTCTGCACTACAAACAAAATAATAAATTATGTCCTTGCTTATTAATGAAAAATAAATTACAAAAATAATGATTGTAGACTCTAACTTTTTAGCACATTCAACAAGACCGTCCCCAGAGCAATATTTTAGTAATGGTTGTTGGATACAAGTAAACATCAGTTGGACACTTGCCCCCTTGATTGTGTGTGTTTTATTTGCCTTCTCTGTATGCATTCCCCCAACTAGGTTCAGCAGTGTAAGGATAAGGGGTGCTGTGGCTGCAGGATTGAAACATGCTGTGTCATGAAGCCAGTCCTGCTCATGAATGTGCATCTGAAAGTTCTGAACACACCAAGGAATTCCTAATTCCTTACAGTGTTAAATCTGGTTAGTGAAACGCTGTGGTGGGAAGGCAGAATTGAAAAATAACATGGTGCACAGTCAGAGGGCAGGTAAATGGGTATTAACCTCCATATAAAATAAAGATAGATATATATATATATAAATGAGTTCCTGTATTTGTGAAGTACTGTGAACAGCGTGGAGAGATGCTAAATATTTAAATGATACACTTTCCTGTACAGCTCCTAGCTGTAGTTATTCATACGTAAAACAAGCGCTGTATTAAACGTATGCTGAAAACAAAAAAAGTTGGAGTAGAGAAGGACGCTGTTTTGTTGCTAATAATTTATGATGCACTTAGGCAAGACATGTACAGTGTCATTTTATGTTAATAAAAGAAGCCAAGTTGTGGAACAGTATACATGCACAGGTCACTTTATGTATGAGCCACAGAACGTTTCCCTCCACCACAAAAGTAGGCCTAATGGTGCCACAGAACTTCATAGTCCCTGCCACAGTAGTTGGGTCTAGTGTGCCGCAGAGAACAGGGGGCCTTGATTATATTTCCTTCAGGTCTGGCTGTGTAGAGCTGGATATAGCAGTGACATTCAGTATCCTTTCTGCTCCCATGTCCATACAGTACTAGGAAAAAGGCTGAGTAATGTATTCCCCCTAGCTGGGAGGCACTATTGGGGGTAATATTCCACAGTCACATACAGTGAGTTACAGGGAGCTGTTCTTGGTTCTGTCACCAAAATTATTTATATAAAAAAAAAAAAAAAGTGTTATCGTCGTCGTATATCTCTGTTGTATGCCCTTCCTGGCCTGAGGCCAGCACCAGCTGGGTTAATCTTTGTCCTTTTCCTTCTCTCAGAATCGTGATAACTACATTCGTTCTTGTAAGCTCCTTCCTGATGGGCGGACCCTGATTGTGGGCGGGGAGGCTAGCACACTATCAATCTGGGATCTTGCAGCTCCAACCCCGCGGATAAAGGCAGAGCTAACATCATCGGCACCAGCATGCTATGCCCTGGCCATCAGCCCTGACGCCAAAGTCTGTTTCTCGTGCTGCAGTGATGGAAACATTGTGGTGTGGGACCTGCAGAATCAAACTCTTGTCAGGTGAGACTCCGCCCTTGCTGGTTGTAAATATGACCCCCTCCCTCCACTGGGTACACTGAAAACAAAGCATACATTGTCATGAGATTTATCCAGGGAAATTATAAATAAATCTGTCAGCACTGGGTGGAAACTGAGTTGTGACAAGGAGCTGAGCTCAGAAAGCTCTCACTTTATGCAGGTTTGAATAAGATGGATATTTCATCCATCCAAAATGATTGACAGTCTGGCACATCTGTCGGAGTAGGGAAACTGAACCTATTGACCCAAATCAACAGCTGATCTTTTTTCTCATTGCAGACAGTTTCAGGGCCACACAGACGGGGCAAGCTGCATCGACATTTCCAGCGATGGGACCCGGTTGTGGACAGGAGGCCTGGACAACACAGTGAGGTGTTGGGACCTGCGAGAAGGGCGGCAATTGCAGCAGCATGACTTCAGTTCACAGGTAGGTGGACCTCCAGAACAGGGCCATCTGGAGCATGGCTGGATCCATTACCAGGACTGGAACCAGTATCAGAACAAGGCTACAGAGAGCAGGACTGGAACCAGTATTGGAACTAGGCATTGGGGAGCAAGGATTGAAGTGGTATCAGAACAGGGCTACGGACACTAGTACTGGAACCAGTACCAGATCTGGGTGCAGAGTGCATGACTGGAACCATACCAGAATAGGGCCACAAAGAGCAAGACTAGAACCAGTACCAGAATAAGTCTGCAAAGAGCAGGACCAGAGCCAGTTTTGGAATAGGGTCACACAGAGCA